>CM072169.1:10356745-12756745 GCA_036850595.1 Rhyacichthys aspro | reverse complement strand
TTTTTTTTTACCTCAAAATATGGAGACTGAAAATCATTAAAATCATACCCTCAAATTAATTTTGATGGCTTCTTAACATTAAACAAGAAAGTTTTAAGCCAAAGTTAGTTCTGGTCCAACAGGATTTTCCTCTACCAAACTCAGCCTTATGTGGCACACTTTTTACTTTACAACTTACATTTATTGGGACGTAACAGTTACATGTGAGTCTGTCGCAGCCTTTTTCTCCTTTCGTACATCCTGAAAAGTTACATAGGGTTACTTTAACTTGCTTTCTCAAAATAACTCTTTGGATCTGGAGTTAGAAGTTCATTGTAACCTAAGAAAGTATATTTTAAAAGGTGGTAGACAAATTTCAGTCACATTAGTAAAAATCTGACATGATTCTTTGTGTAATGTGTGTAAAGTAATAAATGATTTCTTCAGCCCCATCCCATGCATGGAACAGAAGCATGAAGAAGTTTAAAATGTACCTGCTGGGTTTAAATATGATTATCTTCATGCTTCCTTTTCTCGGGTAAGTTTATTTAATAAGGTGATCTGACAGTCTCCGGGGGCAACTGTTGTCCCACAATACCATGGCGCATCTGTCACATAACCACTGCATGTCCCTCCGCCGGAGTCCCCCCATGAATTCATAAAAGCCTCCGCACGCTTTGTCCCATTTCAGCTGAGCAAACCACAGGAGATGAAGGGAGCAGAGGGCACCGCTAGATGTGCTTCAACTGCCAATGGGAAATGTCAGTCCCCCTCACAGTCGAGGAATAACAAATAGCTCACTGAGTGTCTTGACAAGTGACGGTGGCTGCAGCAAACGTACATCCCATCCTTGTCCACAGAGAATTATGCATGACATGAGAAAGGAACAGCCTCCAACTTGGCTGGAAATTTATCTCATCGTGTGCTGGGAGACATTTTTGACAACTGCACTGTACATTTTTCAGGTATTGCAACCGGCGCTGCATCAAGAGTCATTAGAAAGTTTGTCATTATTTACTTTCAGTGTCTTGAGAATTCATTAGCAAGTTTAAGTCTTATTAACAGGTTTTTGTCCTATATTGCTTTTACTGGAACCATTGCAGCCATCTCTATGCCAAAAATGGTGCCACAAAACTTCCGCCAACTGTAAAATCCATCCAAAAGCTTTCAGAGGTGTTTACTATGAGCCAGACAGCAGATTTGTTCCTGTTAAAGTTACATCTTTAGCAATGAAACATTGGAAGTTCTGCCATGTTGGTGACACAAAAATTACATCTATTTTACCTCCAGCCCTGGACTCATTCGCCTTTGAGTGGCTGCAGCAATGATGTCTGGAGATAGGTTGACATCTTATCTTGGGTTGTTGGAATAAAATGTCTTCACCTTTTAGACTCACATCTCAGATACGGTACACAATATAAAAGCAATTTAACTTAATTCTGGGCATAAGAGTTACATAACAGGAAGAATCAATAAATGCTTACATGTGGTTTCTTTAACAATAACACTTCAACACATCAACTAACATGGACACAAAGCTGCCACTTGGGAAAAAGGATTAGTGTGTGTAGTGTATTAAATAAAATGCATTTGTTTTAAAATAGAAACCACTAAAGTTATTGCTTTACAGGGTTGAAAAAATGAGCAAGATTTGAATGAAATGTATTATATTGGGATGGCTAGACAACTGGGAGACAATTGAAATGTTCTGGTCTGCAGTGGTTAGTGCCTTCCAAAATGGTACTGAGCCAGTAAATAGGCTTAGATATTTCAGGTATTCATCTTCCAGGATTTCTAATATTTCCAGATTTCCTTTAGATGACAAGTGGATGCCACATACTGGTCAGGGCTGTTTTGGTGATCATTGGTATTAGAGCTTATTCATATATTTAAAGAAAAGACTAAATTGCAAATGACCATTTAGAAAAAAAAGAGTACATTTGTGAGGCAGATGACATTGGAGGATACTTTTAAAATCATACCAGGTGTAATATAAACTAAATTCATTTTTAACTGTATTTATAAAATACAATCATTTTGGTAATTCATTCACATAAAAAAATAACAAGTTTGGAACCCATAAATGTAAAAATAGTCTGTTCTACTTTGCAAACTATGCCATCATGTTGTTTTCTTGTCTCAGTAGTTCTCTTTGTTATAAATGGCTTTACATTTAAATTACTTACTTATTTACTGATTCAACAGGGCTCTTGGCCCTGGAAAAAAATGTACATAAACAGTGCATTTACATACCATTTGCATGTTCCTGAAATATTTCTGTCCTTTATGTATAATTAAAGGACAGATATGTTTCTGCCCCAAAGTAAACCATACTAGATCTAGAATGAGCAGGGGGACTGGACTGTGCCAGAAATGTTTAATGTGCAGTTGAATAATATTTTGGTCTGACTGAAGAGTTAAAGGGTTAAGGAAGAGGAACGTAATATTGTTACATTTTTATTCTTTGGGGGAATTGTAAAATAGAAAAGATAAACTGACAACTCAATTAAAATGTACAAAATTGTGAGTGTAAATGCATAAATCTGAAGTAAACATCAAACTGTGTACACAGAATGTTGTATACTGAAGAATTGTGTGTTATTACACAGATATTACAGAGCAGCTCACATGTGCACAGTCACACGGTCATTTGACACTGTGACACACAAAATCAATTAAACCACTAGATGTCAACATTGCTCTGGGTTTAAAAAACTCAGCTTTTCTGTGACATTAGAAGTGAACTCAGTTTAAAGACATCTCATTGTCGTAGTTAATGTGTTGCACCATGACCGCCGCACAATAATACCCAGGGCCACTACCTCCGACTTGGGCCAGCTGCTACAGTCCTTGAAGGCCAAGCTATGCAGTGACCAGAATGAAAAGATGTCTTCTCAACCTGCTCGAGGACAGCTCCAGCGACTTGTCACTCTTTCATTATGTGTGTCTGCGTGAAGGTATGTGGGCAGGGGAGCAGTTTAATAATCTGTGAGCCTCCTTAGCTTCTGCAGTGCCTTCCCATTGGTCGAGATAAGACACTGCTTCTTTATAAGCACTGAATCTTATTCTGATCATCTGCTCCCTGCAATAATGCTGATTGAAACCACTCTTACCGAGTCTCAATTGCCTCAGTTTTTAGCATAAACTGCTGAGGCGTGATGCAAATCTACAAACTAAGCAAGATGGCACTCAATAGTAGAGAGGGCCTCATCTCTTCAGTTTATCACAGGCCACATTATGCTGGGCTCAGGGAGATGTTTGCACAAGCAAAGACATGCAGCCTAGTGGTGGCACTGCAGGAGAGAGCAAGAGGTCAGGAAAACCATTTGCGTTTGGATGAGGTAAATAAATTGGATAAATTTAGAAGCAAATGGTGTGAGCTCCATTTTAAAAGTGCTGATGATATTTTAGTGAAGAGAAAATGAAAGATATGTAGAGAGCCGATATTTGTCTACAATGAATGAATAGCTTAATGTGCCCAGATGCTGGCGCTAAAGCCATCAAGTAAAAAAAAAAAAAAAAAGAGTTAATATTAAATCTAATTATAGGCCATTAAGGACAGATATTCAATAATGTCCAGCCACTTTTCACACAAATCTACAGCTCACAGTGTTCACTCAGAAATATCACATCTTCATCCATCGTACCGCCCCAGAAAATATGATTATATATTATTATTATTATTATATTAGTATACTACTTTATGCCCATAGAGATCTCTGCCATTTTAAGTTTTGTATGAACACATACCTATCTACTTATATCAATGTTATGAAATGAATTTTGCCTGCTGTGCTGCTCCTAAGTAAAGTGCATTGTACAACATCTGTAGCAGAAATCAATAGTCCTACATTTTGTAGTTATCAGAGATTCTGAAGTACCACCACAGAGAGCCAGAGTACCACCAGTGGAACCCATAGCACACTTTGAGAACCACTGGCCTAGTGCATTGGAAAGACACATTTTTATGTTCTAAAAGTTTTTGTGCTTCTGCACCACATCAAACAGGCTCTCAGTAAAGTGACAAGGTTGGACAGGTTTGCGTCACATGCAAATTAGAGCAAGAAATTAAAAAAAAAAAGTAAGGAATGAGCATTTTTGAAAGATAATATCTAAAAATATTGGTCATTTAGAAAGGTGCCTTTTTCTGTGTAGTTACTTGAACTCATGTTGTGAGAACTGCATTTAGAAATGCCATCTCAATTACACAGGCAGAAGGAGCAGATGTTGTCATGCAGGCAAACACAAAATTGGATTCTTATGCAACATTTCTTTGAGGCAAGTCTGTCAGGTGTCACAATTGGTTCAATTAAACCTCAGCGGGCACATCAGTTTTACGTAAAGGAAACTGTCTGCACTAAAATGGATGAAGCTGACTTTTTCTTAGGGCTAGGTGACTTTTTTCTTTCACAAAAGCGATGGCACCAACTTATTATAAAAGATGATGCAAAGAGCAGGGGCATAAAGGATCATTTTAAAGTGAACAGTATGTGTGCAGCCCTGCTTTGACAGTGACTTTCTTTGGCCACAATAAGAAAATGATTGAATTCATATCAAAAGCAAAGGATATAAAAGACACACATACTTTGTTTTTCTAATATGTCTCTAAAATACTTAAATACTTAACTTAAAAACTTAAAATACTTAACTCTCTATTGTACTTGCAATTTCAAGTGCAAAACAGTATTAAAAGCAATTACAATTTTGATATGATATGAACATAACAATAACAGTAGTGTAAACCTGGTGCACTTTTTGCAGTGATTGAATGAAAACTGTTAAGGCTCCATTTTTGCACCTCTCTTCCTGCCTGTTCTGTATGGTTTGCTTTCATAATGAGTGACTTAGCAGTGAGGAAAAAAGACAGAGGATACAATTAAGAACAGAGGGCTTAGTGGTTGGATTGTTATAAGCTGTAAATGCGTAACTCAACCCCATGTGGATATGGCTAATAGGATGATTGGAGAAAACAGGGAGGCAGTATATATTATAGTATATCCCTGAAGTGTATATTGGCAGAGAAAGTGAACATACTGGCTTTATGTGAAGGGTGAAGACCATTTGCATTTGGTCAGGTGCCTGGTGAAATCTGGAGGTGAGAGTATTACTTGAATTCATCAGCTTTTTGTAGGCTCTGGTAGTAGAACTATTTAGGTGGAAACCTCCAACAGCCAATTCTTGCCCTGACATTACTGACTGAGGTTGGCCATAAGTGCTAAACACATGACAGCTTTGTTCAAATTGGCTACAAGCAAAATGTGCCTCCACGACTGTCAGTAGATGGAAGGCACTACATGGGAACACTGGGTGGCTACAGGTGAGTACAAGCCAGATATCTGTTACAACATAAACATGACATTTTCTCTATTGCTTTGTCATTTTGAGAAACAACTACAAGCCATAAAAGTGTTTTTTTGTCCCAGTATCACTATGCTTCTGTCAACTATGTTCACACCTCAACACTTGTCACTTGTCTTAATGAGTTGTCAACACTGAAATGGCATCAAGCCTGAGGCTGAGATAACCAGGATCCATAAAGCCAAAATAGTGAAGAGGAAGCAGATGGTGAACATAACAAATGGGCAATAAAACAACACAGTTGTGATGTGGACTATGGTTTGAGTAGATGTTACCCAGTAGTGTTAACTGCTGCTGGCTTTCATTTCATTATGTCCTTACAAAACCTAGACGTCAATGAGCTACTCCCACTTGTTTACAGCCATTAACCTCCCCATAAGGCCAACATATAGGACACTTACTGTTCTGTTGCTAAAAAAACACGTGTTTAGAAAGTAGAGCCACAACAGAAAAACTTTTACTAAACTTCAAGAAAGTACAACTCTACAACTACAACTGCCACACAACGCTTTTATTTTGGAGTTTACCAGATCAATTAATGATGTGTCACAGTCTTTCTTACCAGACAGACAAGGGTCTATTTGACTTTCACTACAATTCAATTTGCAAGTAAACTGTTGAAGCTATTTCAGTTTCTGCAAAATGACAGATATTTATAGCTACATTTCTGACATGCACAAGCTGCCTGCGTGCACATATACTGCACAGCAGTGTTTATCCACATGAAGAGCAATGGCAACAAAAACAAGGAAGTGTGCAGATACCTTGGTTTGGTTAAGTTGAGGAAGCTATACTCAAGCTATGGTGACTTTCTTTTTATATTGCATTAACACTTATGCAGCAGTGGTAATGCCATAGCCACTGTTAGATAAGTGTATTTTTCATTAGCTGGGCAGGAAGCACACCCTGGCAGTTTTCTAAATGCTTCATGCATTGCCGTGTGGGATTATGGGGATGAACTATTCGCTCCGGATGAAAATTGAGGTAAATCAATTTTCCATTTTCTTTTAGGACTTCACTTCTATCTGGTGTCAAGCCAATGACAGCATGTGCCACTGGGACAGGAGCCATTCATCAAAGAAATTTGAAAGCAAATGGTGAACGGTTCCTCACTCTCGATCCACTCATTAGTTCAAACAGAATTACTTTTGAGAAGAGCTGCTCAGAACAATTACACTGTGCTTAGATAGAAGTATAAATGGATAAATATCACACAAAGGCCCCTGGTTTGGCATAATTGTATTGGAAGATCAGTAGAATAAATACATACAATTCTTTTTCACAGTGCAGCAAAAGTATACTGGTGATACAGAGTAAGTCTTTTATAAATACACAAGGACATAGCACAAGCAGGTGCCTCCACAGAGTGCAGTGAGGTTCACTAACTAACAATATGACATATAGATGAATCACATGATATGGGTTTAAAACCACCCTTTGTTATGTCATTTTCTTCCTGTTTCTGGATTTGGAAAGATTTTCAAGTTATAAAGGTAAACTTTTATACATCAAAAATCTCAGATGTCTGGACAAAGATATTACTACCAGTCACTGTCTTGTTTCTTGATAGAAAAAGCTAAGCAATTACAGTCAAAAGCTGTTGAAAAGGGAGAAATTTCAAAATCAGATGGAAGACATTTGGTAGTAAAAGACAAATAAAGTTTTCATTGGGAATTTGCTAAAACCTGCTGCAGGGCTACTGTCAATGATTTACCTCCTCCAACTTTATGATGCATATAGAAACAGATAGAGATTCAACTTACATTCAGCCCAAGATAATTTGGCTGTAAGCACAGTCGAGCTTTCCAATAATGTAATTACAGTTTAATTTATTTGATATGTATGCATTATGCAGCATAGGGAGAGTAGGAAGGGAAGTGCATGGTATTTCTGGTATTTAATACAGAGTCAAGGCCATGATGATAATGCATCTCGTTTTAGCATAATAGCATTGACCTTTGGGCCAGAATCAAGTAACATTTGTCTGATAGCACTCGCATAACACTAAAACTAAAAAGGAATCAAAAGGAATTTGCATTTAACCAAACAAGAAGGTGGGTTTAGGTTCTGGAAGTCAGCAGGTAAATCACGTATTCATGAGGGTTTTGTGGCTGCTTTATTGGCTTATGGTAGACCTCACCACAGAGCCTGTAAATGGTACTTGACAAGCTGCAGGAATGGAAGTATGCCTCTCACTGCACAGCCTCTTTTTACTGCCTAGAACCGTCCGGGTAGGGAAAAGAAAACTCTCTGTCATTGTATAATGTTTCTGAAAAGGAGAGTTGATTTTTGTTGGCTTTAGTGACAGATCTCACTGCATCAACTCCTGTCTCTAATTTAAAGACTCTTAGCCTGAATAGTGTAAAAACAACAGCTGATAAACTCTTAAAGGTTGTTTTGTCTTTGAGATTACCCATATCAGCCCTACACATTTTGAAACCTTAACACGTTAAGGCATTTTGTGACTATGTACAGTATGCTTTGTTTCTGTTGTTGCCATGAATACAACACGCGCCAGATATTTGTTCATTTACATTTTAATAGACACTGAGTTGAAAGCTGCTTCTGCAATGCATACAGGTTGTGTTGAATATTCATGATGCTGTCAAAGGTTTCCAAAAGATAACACATAAATATCTATATATGAAATCAGAACTGACCCTTGAGGCCTAAGCATTCATGTGAAAATTATAGAAATGCATTTAAATTGCCTTTTTCCATGGCTAAGTATTTGCACGGTGTCTCTCAAAGTCTCCTGGAATGAGATTTCTCTTTCCCAAATGGAAACTGTTTTATGAAGCTATGAGATTATTGAGCGCTTTGTGTTTTGTATTGTTCCATTTTACACCACTTGGCGGAGAAACGAGCACAAGTAGAAGTCAAAGAAAGTTACAGGAAGTGAGTCCCTGACACAGGTGTTGCTGAATCTGAATACACAGGAGCAGCCATGGAAAACCACCTGCTTTACTAATGATTACTGAGGAGTTATGGGATGGATGTGATTATAGCAGATATAAAAGAGGTGAGGAAGTTGCATTTTGTAATTAGAAACAGTTTTTTACACCACAACAACACTGTTTTGGTAATATTGTGTTCTGTTTTTAGCAAAAGGCTTGTGACAGCACACTAAAACATTGAATTCTTATGATATGGATCCTTTTTCTTCGGTTTCTGTCTTTCATTTACCAAGCTCCTCAGACTTTGCTGAATTGCCTGATGCCGTGATGTTCTGTAACACGCTTGGCTGCATCTACAACAAAAGTTCAAGGCAAGCTGCTGAAATAGGTTAAGTATATTCGATAAGCAATTGTTTTCATTGGCTGTATTTTGGCGTGTTGAGCATTACCATCATGAATCAACTGCAGCCCTGCTGTGAGCAGACAGTGGAGAGAATAGATCCTCCTCCAGGACACAAGCCTGTTGTAACATAACAGTGCAGCTATATTCTCCTAAAAGTACTTTGAGAAGCGATGCACAGAAATAGGAGCAATCTTGAAGTATGTAAAGGCCTCACAAATTGGAACAACCTATAGACTAGCTCCAAGTGGCAGTGAAGATTTGGGAGCAATTGTAAAGCTCCAAATTGACATACCCATTGAGTCTGAGAATAAAATCATTTATTTGGAGCTGAGAGAAGGCAATTCAGGCTATTTGCAGTGCAACCAAGGGCCAAGACTGTGCATATAAACCCAGACACAACGTCACAGAGAAATACCCTGGGATAGTTTGGTGAATACATGCCGTCTGTAATGAGGATCAACAAATCATCCCTCAGGTCCAAGCGCCAGACAAAGATCTCATTTTCAAGTGGCCACAGCTCAAGACTTAACAGGGAAGATTGATGAAGTCAGATTAAAGCAGAGCGATGGCAGTGGTCTGGAGGGACTAAATAGGTCAGAGATCTCCACAGGACTGTGGCTAAATACCACGCAGTCAGTGGTGTGTTGTAAAAAGGCCACTAACACAGACCACAGGCCTGCGTCACTGTTAGCATCAGTGATTGAGGCATTGCAGCTTTTGTAGAGATTTTCGGGTGGAATACAATACAAGTTATATTAGGTATTGTAAGATTCAACAAATGCTAAAGACTATTGTAAAGTCAAGGACAGAACTGTCAGAGTTATTTCTGTGTTGCCATCACAATCCTTTCTGTCTTCAGCTTTAGTTTGATGCAAGCCACAAAAGACATTTTTGTACCAGTGTGTAATCCCAGAAAACTTCAATATTAATGTAATATTTTCAATATTATAACACAGTATAAATAAAAAATACTAAGACAGGATGGGAGACCTGAATCTTTTAAAGAAACCAATCACAGAAGCAACACAACCTTTGTCCTCACTGATATACTGTATTTTTTAAAAAGTTCACAAGACTTTATGAGGAGTGTTTTCAAATTATATCAATAGTGTCCTGAAAGAGAATGTTTATCATATAGTCATACAGGAAATGAGGAAGAGCGATTACAATATGTACAAGGGTTTCAGACCCATTGGACAGGGGCCATTGAACATACACTAACCTAGTGAGTCAGTGATAATTATGATCCCTAGTATCATATGGTATTAGCATCTTTACAACAGAACAGTGTATTTCATGAAATATTCCTATGTTTCATTGCACACTAAGTGTCCTTAAGCTCTATGCACATAAACCGTTTTAACCGTGTTTTTTGAGAGACCGATATAGATGCAAAATTGAAAGGCCTGATTTAGTTCATCAAGTACTGATGGAACTTGTTCTTTCAAGACTAAAACTATTTGTAGAACATCTACTGTATGTGCACTCTAATGAAGCTCTTGGGTCATGAGTTATGCAGAGAGGAAATAGACTGTAATGCAGCGCTGATCTCTTGATGCTCCTTGTTGTGTACATTAACATAGCCTTGTAGTCCAACTGTGAGGTTCAGATGAAGCCTGTTTCTGTCTCAAGAGCTCCCACGTGGCAGCGAAAAATGTCACAGTGCTAGTAGCAATGGCTGAACACATCTCCCAGGAGCTTGCTGACCTATATAGAAAAACGACTAATTTGGATGTTAAAACTGTGTTGGAAGGTGGCCATAACAGTCAGGGACAGAGGGTTATCCTATAGATGTTTGCTGTAAGGCACATAATTCAGATTAGTTAGTTCATTCATTCACTCGGTGGAATTATAAAGAAATATAGACTTTTTATTGATATGGCTTTGGCAGTTGTTTCATGGCTGTAAATATTGCCAAAAGGGGCAGAGGGAGTTTGTCTACCATATACTTTTTTTGCACTAATGTTTGTATTTAGATGCCTCATGTTGATGTGAAATGGTTCTGGGATCTCTACTCTTTACAGCAACTTAAAACTGCATTATTGTGCATCGCTGTTGGACCAGTTGTAACTGGGATGCTTCATTTCTTGGTTTTGTTGTATGATTGTGTCCAGAGGCTGTTTAATGTGTGTCCATTTGGTTGTGCCCCCTGGAAATCCATCTCTACAGAGACCAGACGACTTTGGCTGACCAGGCTAGTCCTGTATCATAGCAACTGTCCACACCATTTCAGACGCTATAAAATAAGTTTATTTCTTAAACACTGGTGTTTTTTTGTTTTTTTTTCTACAATTAAACTTTAACATGAAAAGACAGTTTTGTGGTCACAGCGTTCGTCCATATCCAAACAGAGAGCTAATAACAATGTTTACTATGCAGACTAATTTAGTTGCTCAGTGGAACTAAGCACTTGGGAAAAATGAGGCTTAAGGCAATGACAGGCTCAGTGGTGCCTAAGCATGTGTTTATATGGAATGCTATATAGTATTGATTACTGGCAAAAAAACTGCCTCAAAGGGAATGTAAATAAGATTAAGGTAAAAATTATAACTGCAACCCAATAATAGAAAGTCTCTTAGTACAGTAAGTGCATTGATTGCAAAGCAGGTTAAGAAATGCATTAGGCTTGAACTAAAGTGGCACATTATAGATTATCAATAAACATTATGCCTTTCCTCATTATATTATTATATTAAAAAAAACACTGGTTCATTCATTTTAGTGGTTCACATATTGGACACTATAAGATACACTTGCTTCAATGAACTCTTATGTTTAGAAAGCACCAATGGTTGATCCATTGCCAATGCAAACAGCCACTGATGTTTTAAAGTATGCTATTTATTCTCCAATTATACTTTTAACGTTTTTAAGGGGCAGTTTATTCTGTTACTTTTCTCATATCTTTGCCTTTATGTGCTCCACAAAAGTACAACAAGTTTAAACTTCAGCCCAAATATGTTTTACTTCATGTATATTATTATCTTCAAAAGATGGGTGTTGATGTCTAACAAAAGCATTGGATCTGAGCAGAAATACAAATGGAGAATTAAGGTTTACACTTTGAGCATAGCCTTTGGTTTAGCAAATCAAATTGCTATCATCAATATAAAATAAAGACATAGCTGACCTAACCTTTTTTGTTTTGATATGATCAAAGGGGAAAATGTGATAACTTTCTTCTCAACATACCAAAAAAAAAAAAACTTTACTTGTAAATTAGCAGTTTTTATTTGCATATCAATTTAAAATCTTTCCTCAACGCTAACCTGACTCAATACAGTCACTTTGGGAAGTTAAAGTTAAAATACCCAGTGCTTTCTTCCCTTTTTCCTCCAATACGTGTCTCTTATCTTGTTTTCAGAAGCTCTTCTTGCCTTTAAATCAATTTTTTCTATGGGGATTAATAAAGTTGCATTGAATTGAACATGAGCTGATGCAGATATGAAGATGCGAAGGCAGTGTGGCATCTCTTTCACATTCTGAAATGAAATATAATGTGCTTATCCTAAATGCTTCTGACAGGATTAACCACAACGATTTAAGGTTTTTCCCTAGGGACTTTAGCACGAAACCCCTGCTCCTACCATCCAACCCACTCTCCCAATCTCACACACACAATTGTATGTAATTGCCTGGGGTTGGGGCTGGTGGAAGGCATTGAGCACACAGCAGTAAGTCACTGATTCGGAAGTGTTATTTATGTTCAGTGGAGTCTGGCGCTAGCTTGGGGCATAAATGCTGCTGTCTCTGCCGGCATTGAGTGTTGGCTCCAAACAAGAATGTAATAACATGCTCTGTGTTGCTGTTGTTATGGTGTTTTTTTTTTTTTTTTCTTCCAGACTAACACTATTTGTGGCGAGGACGAACCTTTCCTGGGGCTGTGCTGTCACTGCTGGTGGTAAATATGATGTCTGCGCTCAACGTGGTTTCCTCCTGCAAGCGGCTCGTTCATGTCTGGCAGCGGGGCTCCTGTGATGAGGTGACGATCAAATTCTAGTCACACTGGATAAAAATAAAGCCACAATCGTTTTTATGCGTTCAATAGAAACACAAGAGCATACACAGGTGAAAATGTGAGCGGCTCTTTGTAAATTGAACCAGACATAATGTAATGCATTTAATGACCAGATCAGTTAGGTTAATGGACTGCCACTGATGACTCACTTGTCTTTATATTACGCAGTGGTTTCTCTTGTGATGCAGTTATTAATTATTGCACTCTGGCTTTGGAAGTCAAAATAGAAAACATAGTAAACAATTTGTAATTACTAGTAAAACGTCACAAATGGAAGACAACCAGTGTTGACTTTTGTATCTGGCTGTAAACATAATGGTATAATTAGGTCGGAGTCTGTCCCTTAAGCGAAAGCTCTGGTGGTGGTAATGTAACTCCATCCATAGACATACTATTATTAAGACCAAAAATACAATGAAGCTTTAGAGAAAATTTAAGCACAAAGACTGTCTGCCATCTTTCCCTCTTTCTCAGCCAGTCAGAATGTCACATGTTCATTTCTCAGCCAATCTCTGATCAGCTCTGATCTGCTCAGAGTTTAAACCCCATTCTCCTACTGTTGTTCCTCTACTGGAGAATACTTCTTCACTACTTCACCCCATCTTCACCTCAGCAGTGGTCAGCATTCTTGTTCTTTCAGCTGCACAACTCTCTCATGCACCTATGCCCTAGAGACACACAACCGTGATCAACAAGTCTCTCTGCAGCGTCTCATGCATCTGTCCCTTTCCTTTTCCCACTTCTTCTCACTTCAGAGTCTCCTCTTTATTAATAGATGAATAAATAGCTTTATTCTTTCATCTCGATGTTGTTTCCTGTTTGAAACCACTTTATACTATTTCTCTCTGGCCTGGAATGAGATTATTATGCGTATATGTGAGTTGTTCTTCACATTTCTCATTACGCCTACTTGCTGTAATGATAATGGCAGTGATAAGGTAGAGAGCCTACGGTGCTGATATGTGAGTTAGAATATGGATTCTCCACATCTCCATGTGCAGCTGTAGTGATATATAAGCTCATTGTCAGGATAAGAAGTGATTTATTCTGGACAGCTGGTGTCTGCAGGGTGTCCCTAACATAAAGCCAGGTTGCTGTAATCGATGGATGCCTCGGCTCACATCAAAGCGCTCGCCAAGCTAAGATTGCATCTCTCTGCGGCCGGTGTTTCCGACGGCAGCCGTCACTTGTACCGAGCGTTTGAGCTGCAGCCATGTCTTGATCAGAGAGACGCACTAGATAGTGTGATACGGCTAAACTGCTGACACAAGCCTCTCAGGCAGATGGCACCTTTTGATTCTGGGCCAAAAAATCCCCTCCACTGGCAAGGAGCTCAATGTTTTTGCTATTCATGAAAATTTCATCGACTAGAAAGAAAAAAAAGGTAAAACTCCCAGCCACCAAAATAGGTTTTAAAAGAAGTGTTGCTGTGGTAATAAAATATCACAGTCTGCTGAACTGGATTTTGTACAATCCCAAAGACCTGTTTTTACACACAGACTCATCTTTAATTCATCTACTGCTGCAGCATGACCTTAACTCTGATCCCAATTTGCATTTTAAACGACCATCCTTAATGTTAACAAATTGGGCTACTGTATAACAGTAGGGAATCCCCTCGATGCTGCTCATAAAAGACAAACAGTGGTTGCTCTAACATAAAGGAGGACGTGTGGCTTGTTAACAAATGAAGGAAAGCCAAAAACAACGTTGCATTGCATTTTTATTTTTTAACCTAGCTTTTTTACCTACAAACAGTTTCATCTTTTCTCTTTTGCAGACCTGGCATATCTGCTTACAATGTTTGCAGATTTTGCCTTTTGCCTTGTAAGCTGTTTACATAATGAATGATACTAATTACTAGATTCAGCTGTGAATTTTTAATAAAATGCAACCAAAGAATTGAATTTGTTGCTTGAGTCACCTTAAATCTAAATTTGAATCTATAACATTTAATGGCTTTTCTTGTAAATGGTGCTTGTTCACGGCACACTGCCCTTTACATGATGTTTTATAGAGGGATGTGTGGTCATGTTTATTATTAATCTACATTTTAAGTGTTACTGTAGAAATAATACCTAAAACGGAGCAATATCATTCTGTCGAGGATACTCAACTCATAATGTTCATATTCTTCAGATCTTTCATTTTGTTTGCTCTAACAGTTTGTATCCAATGAGGGTATAAAATACATACAAAATACGGAGCGGCTGTGGTGTGTGAATATCCATATTGATTAAAAGGGCTCCTTAGTTGTTAAATTGAATATGGCCTTGTGGCCTCGCACCTCCTGTTTGTTTGAGAAAAGTGCTTTCTGCAAATTAGGTAGAGACTTGATGCATCACTTTGCTGAATCAATTTTAGCACTTGTATATCAGGTTGTTGTAAAATGCTAGAAAGGCATATTCAGGATATACTTTCTATAATGTGAGAATGTGAGCAGCCCTCTTTGCATATGACTCACATTAATTTCCAGCCAGGTATTGTGCATGCCAAAAAGAGAATGGTAAATGATGAGTCATTGTCACAGTTTGTGCTTGATATTTCTAGCTGTAGGCAGAAAGGATTGGAAGGATTTTTGGAAGCATCATGTTGAGGTTTGCCAATAACCACAGGCGTTTTGTGTGTGGTGTGATACTATTTGATTTTTGACCACATGAGGGCATCTCAAACATTTATGTAAAACCTTTGGAGGTATAGTTTGACGGTTAAGGTAACAGCAGGTATAAACTGACAAGAACCTTTCTGCCTTTTGACAGCAAAACTAGTAAATAAAATAATCACAGTTAGACTTATCAAATGTAAAGACAAATGTAAAGCTGCAAAATAAACTTTGGACATGTCTGAAAACTAGACTTAAGTAAAACTTTCTTTTGATAAAGATTTTGTTGTTCAAAGCATCATTCACATTTAACCAGGTTCTATCAAATCCGTAATGTTGCTCTTGTTGCTGTCACAAACAACAAATGAGCACCCTTCCGCCTAAAGGCATGAGAAGGCATTAAGACTCTGATTAAGCCATTGATTAAGGACTGAGAGCAGTATTTGTAGTGTATACTTAAGAGCTAATGAGGAGGAGCGGGCAATTTTAAAAGGCTTTCATCTAAGTGTCTGAAATACAAGTGGTCCATTTTCACAGCAACTTGCTGTTTTAAGCGTATTATCTGCCATGATTGGACTGACTGGGTTCCTCCGTGGGAGAGAGCGGAGTGACACAGCTGAAAGCACAGGCTTGATGGAGAGGCAAGGCTGCAAATAGAGACACCTAAAGGACTGGGGCCTAGTGAAAAATACCATCAGAGAGACTTCTCTTCAAAAATAGTGACAAAGTATGGACATATAGACATTTAAAACTTTACAGCAGTGACTCTTAACTAGACCCAAATATTTCCCTGATCAATAAGTTGTAACCTACATGTTGTGGAACCAAGCAAATTTATTTTTCAGTCTTTCAATGTAATCACAAATCTTATGGCATAAAACTCACATAAAGCTATACTTTTTTATGGTTCAAAATCGACAACTTAACATAACAACAATAGCCATCTGTTTACCCCCTTTTTAACACACCCTCCACAACCCACTAAGAGCTGTTAAACAAGGCTAATACTTATAATAAAACAGAAAACTGAACAAGGCATCCTTGTCAGTGATGTCGACACTGAGCAACTGCTTTCTTTCTATAGCTTTAGTTAATGACAAAATGCACTAAAGTAAAATAAATAACGGAAAGTTAGACACTCCTCTCACTTATTTCTCCTATTTTTTTGTTCTATTCACTTTGTAAAATATATTTTTGGTAGACTTTGTTCTCTGTAATTCGATCTTCTTAATATCCTGCCATGATTACACTGGGTCTCATAAACAGGAGTGTAGAAACAATTATAAAATAATCAAAGAACTAATAGGCGCTACATGACACACGGTTTTCAATTAGATTTCATTCTTCTGCCCCATGGCAACAGTGGTGTGGACATATGACAACAGATGATATGACATAGCCATGAATGGATGGTGGAGTCAGAGGTGTTTGTAACCAGGGGTGAGGCTTATTTAATGCCTGCACTATGTCACCACTGCTAATGCAACACAGGAAATAAGCTCATATTTTCCCTGTGAGTTTGGGCTCACAAGGGCTCATTAGAAAAAGTTATCACTCCTTTGCCTCAGGTTCCAATGAAATTCTCATTTCCACTCCACCAAGGGAGGCATTCGGCGAGTTAGAATTGTTATTTGCCCTTTGATTTAACTGTCATTTCCTGGTTAGAGACAGAGTGAGTGATATGGCTCATAATACTAATATCTACCATATAATACTGTTTATTAACCAAAAAGACTTTGTAGACTGTTCTTTCAAATTCAGGCAAGAGAAGCCAAGCCTAACCTGTCTACATTATGTAGACTATAGTGAAATAAACATTACAAATATCCCTTTATTGGATGATTTTAGGCACTTCTCTCTGAAATTTTAGTCCAGTGCAGCTGTGTTAATAACATCCAATCATATTTTGGTGTCTTCAAATAATGGCTCCAGTGACAACATCCTGGTTCAGTCCAATTGTGCAGGTCTAGTGTGGGTGTGCTTTGACACCTGTGGTCAGTCGTCCATTGGTCCAAATGTCTGGACAGAAGTAGAGCCTGTGCTGTGGGACTGACACTGTTCAGTCAGAGGCCTGTTTACCACATTTCAGCTGCACATTCTGAGTATCTGGCATCTGTTGCTTTCTGCATGAGGCTCTTTAATTGCTCCTCACATTGAATGTGTTGGCTCTGTACTGGCTGTGTTTGCCACTTACAGCTTCTCTGTGTTTAGTTAAGCTTTGCTTTTGCTTTTAAAAAAATATAGTTAGAGTTGAGTGTTTGTCATGGGTGGCTTATGGATGCAAGCTGATTTTGGCTGGTGTCTAGTCAAGTTCTATTGTTAAGTTCTGTCATTCTTTTCCAGGGATTGATTTAGTTGAGTTACCGTATTTTCCGGACTATAGAGCGCACCTAAATATAAGCCGCACCCACTAAAATTTAAAAGAAATATATATTTTGTCACATATAAACCACACCGGACTATAAGCCGCCGATATCCAGATATCCAGATATCCAGATATCCAGATAACCTGATTGTTTCCGAACAGTGCCTGTAACACAGTAAAAGTGCTGATCAAACAAAACAGAAAAGTCATTGATGGTTTTATTCATCTTCCTCCTGTGCACTAAAACCAAGTTGCTTTATTTTTCTTCCTCCTGCGTACTGAAACCACTGAACACCAAACCACTGTCACTTTTCTTCCTGCGCACTGTTAAAGCGCAACTGCACAACTATTAAAGTCGCTTCATTCTCCCGTGCACTGAAACCACAAGTCACTATTCATCTTCCTCCTCACTATATTTGTTTTCCATTATGAGGGGGTGAGGGTGTGAAAATATTACCGTATTTTGCTGTTGTGCGTCTTGGGTTGCATGTGCTAAGAATAAAAACTGGAGCTTTCTTGTTTGTACTGTCTACCGCTGCCTGTCTCGTTTTTGCACTTCCTGCTAGAGCGCCCCCCTGAGGGCTGAAGAAAAATTCATAGAAAAGCCGCATCTCTGTATAAGCCGCATGGTTCAAAGCGTGGGAAAAAAGTAGCGGCTTATAGTCCGGAAAATACGGTAGATGTCTACATTGTTGGGTGTACAATAAAGCTCAGTATTTTACTTCATTCTTACTTGTTCTTATACACAAATGTCCAAAAGATAAAGTCATTTGCATATACAAAATAAATCAGTATAATAAAATAACAGTTTTAATTTCCCCCAGACCTTAGCATTAACCAAAATTTCTTGGGGCGTGTTGAGGCAAGCCTACTTTTTTACACTTCCCACTTTTTAAAAATGTTTTTTTACAAACACCAAAAATTAAAGATGCATCATTTACTAAGAGACATAAAGGGAACTAGAGTGGGATTCACCCCTGCAGAAATGACATGTGTAAACTGCAGTCCGCCTTCAAAATGGCTAAAACTTGTAAGATTTCTGTCCATGCTTTGGCTCCTGTACATTTCAACACTCTATTTTAGGTCTGCTTCCACACAACCTAAACAACCTTGTTGTGAAATTTCCTTAAGTGTTAAGAAACAAAACATATTTATGTAAAGTCAAACATGTTAAACTGCCTCTGGAAAACAAGGCATCATATAAAACTTGCCCCATTTTAGAGAAACCATGAGTGAATCTGATATGCAAATCTTATTTTGACCTAATATTTACATGAAAACATCCACATTGCCCAAGTGCATTTAAAATGCAATTGAAGCTATACTTAACCTATTGTATTGGGCTGGCATTTGTCAGTGCTACACAGGTCTTGCTCTAAATTGTTTTTAAGGGGTAGCAGTTGACTTCTTTTTTTATATAGCTGCACGTATTGTACAAAATAGTCTTTGTGGATGAGGTTGGCAGTGAAGAAGTATGAATCACTGGTGAAGCTACTCTTTTATCCAAAAAGAGGATAGTGTTTGCCAGTGCGAGCACTTACTCACACACTGTGTCTCCATACACCCACAGCCACACAAAGACTCCAACACCATGGGAAACAGTTGGATGTTTAATGTGCACTTGCTGTGGATATAAACCCCCCACGAGTAGCTCTCATCAAACATTTACATTTCCGAGAGAGGATTAGCAATGGCAACATTCCTGATTGCCTCTGATAGTGTCCCCTCTGACAGGGCACTAGACCAACTTTATTTGACAAGTCTTCTTTGTCAGCTGAGGATTAACACTCGCTGGAGCAACTTGAGGAGAAGAAACACATCTTTTCTGATGACTTGACATTTACACGTTATTCCAGTGGAAAGAAATGGCCAGCATTTGATGAAAAATGCTGCAGTACTGATGATTCAGCGCACAGCTCTGTCAATAATAAAAAGGAGCCTGGGATTAAAGGCATGAAGGTCAGCACACTCCCCTCAGTGGAAAAATGTTGGCACTGTCCTTCTGTAACATTCACACTGACCCATAAAGGGCGCTATGAAAAAAGTCCTAGAATATTTGCATATAGATTATAGCCTGAATTGTGTCACGGCTCTGAGGCGTAATGTGATCGTCAATCTAATGCTTGATTCATCAGGAAAATTCTCTGATCTCATGCCACTGCAGTTATTAACCAGACTTTTCCCAATGTGTCAAATTGACTCCACGTTTTCTTGATATTGTTTCTATTTTAACACGTCTCTGCTCCGTTTTGTGAAATAATTGAGGTATTTAGGTCATGCTGCCAATAGAATTGCCTCCCCCCTGTCATGTAAAGACTTCCTGGGGAAAAATTATTAGCGAAAATAAAGATTATCAGCATAGAGCTAGGTTGTTATTGATTTGCGACGGGTGAAAGTACCCAAAGCGATAAATGAAGAATTATCGCACAGCAAACTGCATTACTGCCAGCAGTTTCAGAAGCGCTGTATAACCATTTAGACTTTATTTTAGACTAAACTGTGCCATAAAAACAAAAGCTATAACTGCTCCGTAAATCACCAAATGCAAAGACGTAGGCATCATTCCTCATACCATTCGCCAGAGATGGCAACGACCTCGAGGAGAGAAAAAAAAACCCCACAAAGTGCCATCCATTGCGACATTCATCACCTGCTGAAGCTTTGTGCGTACAACAGAAGGCTCCTAACCAGTGCCATCATGGGGATCCCCTGGAGATTTGCAAATAATACCTAAATATATTCCAAGTGGGCCAAAGGAGGAAGACGGCACCTGAATAAAGAATGTTTTTGTATGGCTCCGGGACCATTCAGGGAAAAGAAAAAGGCTGATAAGGTACATTGGATTCCATTTTAAGTCAGACTCAGGAGACTGTTATCTGTAGCCCCTCTGGTCCTGTCCTTACTCTGAAGAGCTCTGCGTCTCGAGAGCAAGTTTCATAACTCCAACGGCTGAGCTTAACTTTATTCTCTTTGCCATTGTGTCTATGAAAGGAATATTCTCAGTCAGATGTTCCAACAGTGAGTTTTACCACAGCTTTGCTTTGTCTTTTGGAGGATTTCGGCGCCTATTGTCCCAGGAGAAGAAGGAAAAACAACACTATTTTGAGCTTTATTACTTAATCTATAAGATGTGTAGAAACCGTAAGTGAAACAGTGGAATGGCAGTTCTTGACCACAAAATGATATACATTGTGCTTATTTACGTAACTACGGTGCGTACACAGTTAATATATCTCTTTCATAAGTGCGGTCTGTGTAGTCCCTCATGTAAATTGCTCTGCCTCAGTTCCACAGATTGCCATTCATTAGAAATGTGGATTGTTTTTCACTCTTTTTTTAGTGCAGGCCTCTCCTATGGACATTAATACAGAGCACTGGTTTACAGAGTGTCTTTATAGGCATTCATCAATGATGTCTCATTATCTCATGACAAAACTGCCTCCTTTGATGATAAGCTCATTTAGCTCAATAAGAAATGGTGCCCAAGTGCATACATTGATCACACAGTGTATTGTGTTGTGTGCATATTGTTATCTTGTAACCATGACAGTGTGAATAATAATTTCTTAAGTGTCATTTGTCAGATGTTTGATACAGTAATTCGATTCACATTGAATCTCTAAAGATAAATGTATTACAGGAATAGCTAGCTAGAGTCAGGGTGACAGTAGATCGATAAAATACTAATTATGTAAACCTTAAGATCAATGTTGGCAAAAATATAAGTCACCAAAACGATTATATTGAATGTGGTTCCAACCAAATTTGTTTTTAATAGACTTTTATATCCAAAGGCACAGCAATTAAAACAATCAGGACATGACGACATCTGTTATTAAGCGTTCCTGGACCAAATTGATTTCATTATTTTTTAATTATAACAGAATAAAAGAAGATGCAGTATGTATTATACAAATTTAATTCATTTTAAATATTTTTGTTGATGGCATTGTGCCTTACAGACATTTTTTGGTAGTGGTATTGTTAAATATTATGTTAGTACTATGCAAGTTTTATGATTCATTTTATTTTATTTTTTTTTGGTAGATGAGCCATCTTTATCATCATAAAGTACCAAATATCAAAAAATTGATTCAGAGTTTATTGCTGCTGCTTCATTTTTTCTTGTATGAAGTTGTCCGATTGACTGCAAAAGTTGGAGCAGACTCAGACTCTTGCAGATTGTACAGAGGAAGCTCTTGCACCTCACGCTGAGAGCTCTGCAGGGGGCACAAAGTGCAGATGGGGTGGGGACTCAAACATACGAGGGAAACCAAGTCATCGAAATCCTCCTCAGTCAATCTGAAGAAGTGAGATAGCTGCAGATGCAACACAATGACAGGATGAGGAGTTGGAGTAGGTGGGAAAAGAAATGTGGATCAGTGTGACACCACGCAGCTGTGTAAGCTTCTCTTCTGTTGAAACCAATATTCTCGCTGAAGGTCACCCATGTAGTCTCATAAAAAATGTTAAGCTTGACAATTTGATGTTTTTGAATGGCAAAACTGTAAATGCAATAATTACCATCAAAGCTCTTTTTTCTTTTGATAGAAATAGCACATATGTTGATGCACCATAGTTTCTCTCTGACTCTTCCACTGAGAAATTAACCCTCATTCGTGACCCATTTATGCCACTTTCACCATGTCAGCTCCTCCCTGCAGATGGTGTAATTTCATGTAACATGCTCGCATCGTTGACAAAGCAAGAGAAATAAACAGCATCACTATACTTCACTGCATAGAAGATACCGCTGTAATATTGAAACAAAGGAACTGTTTAGGTTTGCAGCACAGTCGATGTTTAAAATTTGCTTGTTTTGTACATTTTTGGTGCTGTACACAGCTGTGTTATTATGAATCAGAGCTTAAAACATATTGCTTTGTACCTGTCAACTCTAAATTGCTTCAGGGCAATTTTCTCTGGTGGGTAATGTTGGGCTTGTGACAAACTAGGGCAACAAGAAATTGCCTAGACCTAGAAACGCTAGATTTAATAAGTTAGGCTTTGAACTGCCATTTTTGCTAAACACACAAAATCACATTTGTACATGGCCTCTTCATGCTTCCATCTGTCCCTGCTGTTCCCCACACTGGCATGTTCATTCAATGGCTCAGACATTAAGCCAATTAAACCACCGAAAACTTGTCGCAGAAACTTTTTGTCGCCGCTCTGAGAGTCGGTCCTCTGTCCCACCTTCAGTTAAAGACTTTAAAGGTGTTTCAGCAAAAACTAAATCATCAAACACCTGCACTGCTTGAGTTTTTCCCAGACCTGTTGTACACTTTAAAATGGTGACAACATAGTAGGTTGAAGTTTGAGTTCATTTATTTTATTGAAATAACATAACCTTTTATAAGCATGTCTCAAAGGGCTCAAAGGTAAAAAGTAACAGAAGCAGAAGTCAGAAAGTTTAAAGAGATCTAGAAGATCAAACAGCATGAAGCAAACCCGCCAAGCTACAGACAGCGAGTTTAACTGTATTCTGCCCAAAAACATAAAAAAGGAGGTTAAACAGGTGGTTAATGATTCGCAGAGAACTGAGACAGGCTGAACTGTTTTTGTTTTTGTTTCTAATGGGACAGATGGCCCTTTGTCTGTTGTGTTTGAGAATGCACACATTCACTGGTAAAATTAATATTAAGTGTTACGTGGGAGACTTCATATTCCACATTCTCTCAGGAGTGGAAAAGATTACTGCAAGTGAGTAAAACACCACTCTCAATGACACAGCTATCTGTAGTGTGAACCTATTCACCGGGAATTCAGCAGGAATAAGTTCTAAAATGTCTATTGCACGATTACAAAATGTACTCCTCTTATAGAACTTTAGCCCAGAACGAAAACCTGAACATATGTAATGAAAAATAGTAATGAAAGTCTAAATATATGAAATTAAGTTCAGTTCATTGGATATATAAAGCACTAGTAACTATGACAATATGACACCTCTCTCTCAAATATAAGCCATTTTTATGATCTTTCCATTATATTGCTTCATATTTGACATATTGTATTCTCATTGTGTATATTCTATTCACAATGAGACGTAAATAAACAAAGGGCGTGAGAAAAGCACTAGGAGAAACCAAAAGTAAAAAGTGCATGGCTACTTTGAATTAATAACACAAATGTGGCCTGTTAAACACATGCTAATATGTTGCTGATTTCCCACGACAATGAGCTGTCACCTTTATGCTCGTTATATTCCTCCTGACTTCTGTAGCGCCTCTGTTTCTATCTCCAGTTGCAGGTTAAAGACAGGGCCACTTTAAACTTCCCATACCAGCCCTGCACCCTTTAGGATGTGGTTAGAAAGATGTAAGGAAAACAGGAATACCACACAACCAAAAGTGAAGGTCAAAATGACCATAAACAATTCCATTCTTATGTGTAAAACCGAAAGCAATTTGCTGCATTTTGTGTGCAGCTAAAATTGATTTGTAAAGCCTTGCCTATAGAAAACACAAGACTGTCCAATCATTTCCTAGTTTTGGTATCTGGAACAAACCTGCACAATCCCTGGCTGCTTCTACATCACATAAAGTTGAAGGAAAGTCAGAGAATAGGTGGTGAGGAGGTGAGTTTGACCACAGTACATACTAAATACTATAAAATCTCATGTATTAATACACGTTTAAAAATGAACATACTCGCATAAGCTACTAAAAACATGAAATAAAATCTATTTTGTAAATTATTGGGTTTCCTAAAAAAAAGGAACTGCGTTAAACAGGGAAAGCTTTATTTGTTTGATACCCTTAGGGCTGCTTTTTCATGTCATTGTTTGGTTTTGTGTGGAGCAACATAAATATTAGTAGAATAGATTCATTTTAATCCACATACAAGGACCGAAACACAGTGACTTTCTTGGGTGTTGCATGCAAGGTTATGCAAAGTTACTGGCTTTATATAAAAAAAAAAAAACCCTCATTGCATCCCTCTTTAAGCAAAGGATTAAAAAAAAGAAGGTTTCTAGCATCAAATAAACAAAATAATAACAATTTTTGCCATTTTAGATGTGCAAAAAAAAAAAATCCCAATGTGAACTATTTGTGCACAAACAGTGTAACACTAGGCTGAGTAATGCACACATGGCTTTTGCACATGACAGCATTTATAACCAGAATTCAGAGTCAGAAAAAAATCCCTCTCTTGGCAGTTCTAACGGGTTGTGCAGCCCGTCCTTTTGTCTTGTTGCCATGTCAACAGTAGTGAGTTGTTGTAACAGTACTCAAATCAACTTTATGGACACTCTTTTTTTCTTTCTCTCGATAACAGCAGGGCATTCAATAAAATACAGGAAACAATCACAAAAATAAGTATGCTGGCATTCTTTGTACATTTGCATCAGATATTGAAGAATCTGAATGAATGGGGGCTTCAGTCTGTTTTGAAAATCCAGTGTTTTCTGTGGAAGTATTTGCATTAACTGGATGAAATTTGACCCCTGGTGGCCACCTGCTGTAATAAACTATCCCACTCAACCTTAGACCATGAACATTGTCTGACAAATATCATGATGCAGTGAGTCCACATCACTATTATCATCACTTAACACAAGACATGTTGTTTTTGCGCTGTTGATTTATATGTTGACAAAAACATAACCCTGATTTAAGTAGTGAAAGACTTTCTGGCAGACTTTGTTTTGAGTAGGAACCCTTTTAGGTGAGAAAGTGTTCATGTGTCCACTTTGCTGTTATTTATTTTCGTCTCTAGCCCCACACTTGTGAATGTGATTCCCAGTGGCCTTGTTCTTTGGCAGGCATTACTGTTTTGTAATCCTGATCATTTCCATGTCAACAACAGATACAAGAAAATAAACCGACCAAAATAAACACAATAAGACGGTAAAGTAAGAATTTGTGTCCGATTTACTTTGACAACCTTCTTCTCGTACTCCCACTCCTCAGTGTCTCTCTTGGAAACAACTCGTGGTATATGGCTCACCTTGCTTTGGTTGCCAGGCAGCTAATGAATTTTTCATATCTACTATATGGCACTACAGAGAAGTGTTGAAATCCTGACACTGCTGCTCGTGTGGGTGTGCACATCAGTCCATAAAGATAGAGGTATCAATTAATGGAAGTGGGAAGTGCACACGATTACAGCGTGGATAGTGGTAGGCTCTGCTCATTTCTGAAACCACCGAGCGAGACGAGGCCAAGATCCAGATTCAACCTGTAATCCCCTGTAAAGGTGTGGGGAAATTACAAGAGAGCGCACCCTGCATGGAGTCTGTTTCTTTTAATGACATGAATATATCTGTGCTATGTTAGCCCCAGATCACATTTGAATAAAAATACATGCTGAATAGAATCACATATGTACAATTTCCCCAGCCATATATAGAGATATGGTTATGCATAGCAGCGCATGCATGGGTTAGTAAAGCCAGAATCTTTTCAAAAACAATCTCTATCTATATTACGTTCTCAGAATCATGCTGTAGCAGACAATTTGGTATTAACTGTAGTCAAAGATCCAGAATTGCTTTTCTTTCCCTGCAGGGCAAATCAGAGAAGACAACCAGGCAGCAAACAAGCGGTTGTGCATCATTTATTTTCAGCCATCCAAACTTGAACAGCTCTGTCATGGATATTTCTGTTAGCATTCCTAAATTGTAATGTGCTAAAATCAGGTGTTTTAATAAAAAGTTTGACCCCATTAGTGTAAACTTCACATTTACAGACTCTGGCTGGTTGAGACACGGTGAATAAGTTGTAAAGGTCCTACAGGGTCAGTGGACTGAATAACCCTGCTGCACATTCAATTAGAGAGAAGATAATAGTATCTTCTTTGCTTCTGCTCTGTTGACCTATGACCCATGCTTTCTTTTCACAACTTATTTCTGTCATTTCTTTGGTCTGACCTGTTTAACACGGTGAGGACAGGTTCAGCTGAAAAACACATGTTATATTCCTGTTATATCATGAAGCATTATGGGTTAAATAACAATCTTTGTGAATCAGAGTTAGTCTATGAACCTGACATTAGAGATAATAGGTAAGAATCTGTTGATACACTGGCCCTTTATACTTCTCTAGTCTCCTCTTTAGTCTAACTTATTTTACTGCATACTTTTTTGGTTTGCTTGGTTTCATCTGGGGTCTATGTAACCTAATGCTGCATTTTAATCTTATAAATTGTGTGTTGCTTTCCTAAAACAACTAACAAATGATGATCAATTGAATTCCAAGCTGCAAACTGACCTCATGCAATATTGATCTGGTGATTTGTGTGTGTTTTTCCTTTTTCTACTTTACTGGAAAAGGAGTGACACCAAGCAAACCCTAAACTCTTAATTGGGATTACAATAAAAGAACAGAACAGACATTTTTTCTAACATTATGAAAAATATGTAATGTAATAACTTAAATGAATAGGACCAAAGGGTGTGTTCTGTTGCATCTTCAGACCGTTTGAGGCATGCCTTACCTGCCTCTGTGTAGACTCCAAACGTGTCACTTCAGCGCAAGGAAAGCTCTTATCATTGGCAGACAAAAGCCTCCTCGGGAAGGCATGTTAGTGGTGGTTTCCTTTTCCCCCAGTGGAGAACGCTGTCTGCCTGGCGGCTGTGTTCCTCTCTGTCGGGGGCTCACGTCGGGTGGGGTGACGCTTAAGGCATGTTTACAGTGGCCCCTTGGGGGGTAACATCCAGCAAAATATAACACGCCTGAGCTTTTAACGGGGCTAAGGAGGGATCACACCAAAATTTAATGTCGCTATACGATAAACCCCCTCAATCCTCATGGAGAAATGCAGCGTCAGCCTGGTAAAGTCGTTGGGTGTCACACTTGCAATGCAAAGTCTGCTTGTAGTAACACTGCAGTGTAATGTAAACCCCCAGCAGTGCTTAAGTGAGAGCTCTTGAAGGTCTAACTAAAGGTTTACAGCCACCAGAGTTACTGTATCCTGAGAAAGCCTCCTGCCCGCAATCCGACTTTATGGCGCTTTAATGACATTGTTGCTGTCGACCTCCATTGGCATCACCTAACATGGAGACGTTTTCTTTGTGTCCGCTCATAAAACTGATGGAAAGCAGCTCTCTGTGAGGCATTCAGGGGAAGGAGAAAAGGTCAGATCAAACCCATGCACTCTATTTATTCATTTTGTTCATTGGATCTCCCAAGGTAGATGTACAAACATGACATTATCTTGATAAACACAATTGTCTTTGGACAAATGTCTCTTCTGGCCTCTTTAAATCAATGCTCAAAATTGAGTTTCCACTTCTTTTATTTAACCCTAGAAGCTCTAAAATAGCATTACAACATGGCCAAATTTGGTGCCGTACAAGAAGCAAATTAAATCTTTGGCAGGTACAGCAGGTACAGGCTGCCCATATAAGA
Source organism: Rhyacichthys aspro (assembly GCA_036850595.1). Classification (NCBI taxonomy): domain Eukaryota; kingdom Metazoa; phylum Chordata; class Actinopteri; order Gobiiformes; family Rhyacichthyidae; genus Rhyacichthys; species Rhyacichthys aspro. Next base: position 12,728,768 of record CM072169.1, on the reverse strand, counting down.
CAAAAATCCTGTCTTTCTGGGGACATAACAATAAATGTTGTTTTACAACCTGATTAAAGGCAGAGGGGAAAGTGTTAAGCAATACTAAATACTCTTATATGTATCAAGGGCATTTGAGATCATGCAGCACACAGTTGGCAGATGAGTTATAAACAGACCTAATGCAACATAACCATTTAATTTAATTAAATTAAATTATATTGATAGCATGGATAGCAACAGAGGCATCTATTTAAATGATGTTTTGTCATGTGGTTTTGAGTAATATGTAAAACTAGTCCATAATGGTTCTTGTTGGATTGGTTGCCATAAATATTAGATCCATTTGCATTAACAGAGCCGCTGCTTAAATACAACACCATATTAGCATAACTGTCACCATATTAATCATGTAATTTCATAAAACAAGAGGAGCACTGTCATGTGTTTGGCATCAAGATTGGAGTTTACATACAGGCATTTAGACTCACAACTCTATTTATTGAAAATGTCATTTTTAGATTGCTTACAAAGAACCCACCTGAACTGAATAAAATGCATATTCAAATCAAATATTTAATACTGAGAAACGTTAGAGGTGCGTCTAACCTTTGAAACTCAAGTGTACAGTTAAGCCTTAGCTCACAGTGCAACAGGCTGTTCAAGTTCAAGACATCCCTTCCTTCATTTAGCAAAACTCTAATATTTTTCCCACAGCAAGATAAGCATCTCCCCATATTCATGAAGCGGTCCACCATATGTCTTTAGTCATAAATTATGCACATGATTAAACACAAAACACTTGACCTGTTAAAAGTCCATTCTCTAGGCAGATACACTACTGTTGCATACGCTTTATTCCTACTTAAGCCTCATAAACAATAGGAAGTGAAATTATTAGAAAGGCATTAATGATTCACTAGAACTTGCATCCAAGGACATGCTCCGAGTCTCTGCTGGAGATTTAAACCTTTTGTGAGGTTTCCCACATACAACAGACTGCACATAAAACTGCCTGCCGTAGTTCCATGTCTTTAATACATTCAAGGTCACTAATACGAAAAAACCTCTTTGATTATTAATATTTTTTCTTTGCTAGAATTATGAAGAAAACACGGTCACCAAACACTATGCGGGAAATGCACAAAGAAGCATGTAAATTTAATTAAATGATTACATAACAAATTATATAATAGGCACTAATGGAGTCCATAACCTCTTTCTGTTCACCTCATGATCATTGTTGTGGAACAAGACAAGAGATTTTAGTTTAGAGCAAGTATAAATGAAATACTGTGGCCGCAGCCTTTCCCTGACTTGGTTTAAAAAGAGCATTAAAGCAAATGAAAACCGACTGTGTGAATGAGCTGATTTTCCACGCTGAACTAGACAAAGTGAGGATGACAGTGGTGGAACAGATGCACTGTGAGGGACAGAGCACAATGAGTAAAATGAAACTAACAAAACCATAAGTCACATCAGGAAAAGAAAGAGGGAGAATGAAGGTAAACGGGATTATGAAACACGCCCTCAGGAATATTAATATTATTGAGAGGTAGACCGCTATGAGCAAAAATAAGTCTTGAAGTGGGACAAACTAAAAAATGCTGAACAAATCTCTTATTTATATATTGGGGGAAAACTAATAAGGAAATGTGTAAAATGGCATTGCCAAATATAGATGATTATATATAAAAAAGAAATACAGCTTACATTTACTATTTTTAAAAGACACTCCACAAAAAAATTAAGGTCTGGGATAAAGTCACTAAACAATGTTAAAGAGAAAGTAGGGCTTAATCCAGAGGCAGCAGACAGAAAATATGTTGTTCTAGCAGAATGGACATTTATGAACATAATTAAATAGTGGTGCTGGAAGGTGCAGTGCTGTAGGTGAAATGGCCCAAGGCTGAATGTCTGTGTTTAGAGGAGTTCAGTACATTTTCAGCTAAAGGTCTGAGTCTGGAGTGACTTAACTTAGAAAAATGGCTTATACCCTGTTCACACAGTGTTGGGTATTTCTGAAAACTTTTGGCAGGGTGAGGACGTTCAGCAACTGTTCATCACGTATACAAGTAGACAGGTCAAAATAAGCTTTTTCTAAGCATATTGACAGTTTGTATATTGCACATGTTTATTGTTGTACAACATAAAAAGCATTAGTGCTCTCACCACTTGTCACAACTTATATATTATTTGCATATTGCTCAGACTAACAGTGTTTACAGTTCTGTTGTAATGATAGATTTTTTTTTTTTTTTTTCAGTTTCCGTCCTTAGGTAAACCCAGTGAAATAAAAATATAATGTATATTTAACTACAGGTTCTCAGGGGTGTTCTATTCTGCTGCACAACATTATAAAACACAGCTAGAGTGTCCCCCACAGACTTTAATCACTGCTGCACAATTCTTAATAGATTATTAGCACAAGGATTAATCGGATCATTTAAATCTCATACCGCCCCTTGTGATTTACCTCTGTAGGCCACTTTCCAAGAGCACAGAGGTAGAGAAAAGGCATTGCTGGAGGGTTACAAAGGCCAGTGGCACTTTCTTTTTCTCTTCACCTTGACTGGAGCTAACATGCCGCTTGGATCCTTCAAAGAACTGCACGGCAGGAAGCTTCATGAGGTTGAGGCAAGGTTAGGAGAAGTACATAAGAACAGAAGGATTGGAAAGACTTTGGTGGAGACGAATAGTAATCTTTAGTGACTTTTTACCTCACACAAAAATGCAGTGTTTCCTTTAGTGTTCAGACATTTCTGCGGCAGTATTTATGCTGTGGTATGTGTTGTGGCAGTTTTATGAAGCAATTTTTCTCAGGTCTGCGGTGGTCAGTGTGGGTGGGTGGTGGAGTTGGGGGTGGCAGCAGTGGGTGGTGGTAAACAGTGTGTCCAGGGTAGAGATATACACTGTGTAAGCACAATGCCCTTGAATCTGGCCTTGGACCTCTGTAGCATTTCATCCCTCTTGCCTCCCTGTCAAGAGATCAAATAAGAGCAGGACTAATTCTCAGTGAAGTGGAGTGGCTGTGCAAAGACTTAACACACAGTGACTGCATCTGACTGTGATCTTCTCTATTGCTGCAAAACTGTAATACAGTTTATTGTCCTTATTAGTTCAAATAGCAGAAAATAAAACATAAAAAATATATGTTTAAATTATAATACAATGAAAAAAATTAATAATGATACAGTATATATTCTAACATGATCATTTTACGCTAACACAAGTGAAGAGCAGAACGGTGATTTCATTTAAACAGCACTAAGTCTTGAACAGTCATTAATTTTTTCCCGCTTAACGTTTAAAAAATTCCTTTTGCCCAGTATGTGTGTGCCATGAATTCTTTTATATTTTGACATCTGCAGAAAGTGTGGCTAAAAAAAAGGATGCTTGCTGGATTAATTTTCTATAGATCACTGCAGCTTAAGAACAGCAGTAATGCTCGAGTGGGCAGGAAATTCTATCATATTGTTGGCCCTAGAAGTAATACAGAGCACTGTGTTAAGGGTATTAGAAGCAGTGCTCTTTTTTATATTAGACGGGCAATATTAAGGACCATGCAGATTTGTTCTGAATAAATCTGTCTCACATTTAATTGTTCAAATGAAGATGAAAAAAAGAAATTTTCAACGGGTCTGCAAACTTTGGATAACCACATGCTCAAGAATAGAGTACACTCCCATTGGCTGGTTGGTCTACACTGCTTCTCTACATCTGCTGGCCTAAACATGCTCAGAAAAGTCAATTTATTTTATTTTATTTTCATAAATATGTAAACAAAATTATTCTCTGTTATTATATCCACTTAGTTGAGTGGCTTCCAATGTTGTTTATCATGGTAGAGTTTTTATCCAATTATATTTCAGCTAGCTTGTGTTGAGACCTATTTATACATTCTATGGTTGAGACCTTCAGAACAAACAGGCCCCAGTGTACGGGAACGGACCCAGTCAGTTACAATAGCCAATCAGATCTCGATTCTGCAGACCAGGGCCAGCTAGAAGGTCTTACGTTGAACTGGACGTGTACGCGTCCTGTGATTGGTGTAGCTGACGCTATAATGGACTGTATATATGTTACCATGACAACAGGAAGTGCAAATATGCTACGAGATTTCTTTTTGGTTAATTATGGTTAATAATTGCATAATCATTTTATAGTAGTGTGTAACATGGCTGTATAGCTTAAAGTGTTTATTTAATTGGTAAAATTACCTGTGCTTAATAAGAAATTATACTTTTTATGAGTCACGTGATTTCGCGAACCGGAAGTCTATTTGAGCAGTAGCGGGAGGTAAAAGACATGAGTGAAGTCAGAGAAATACGAAAAACAGTGATAAAGACTCATTCTACTACTGGTCAAACAGGCGCACACGGTAAAGTTTATTTGTAACGCTGTTATAGCCTTGTTACAGTGGAAATGTGTGATTTATGTGAGTTTGAAACATTGTATTTGTCTTTATTTTAGTTTTCACGGTGTTCCACGGTGTCCCACGGTGTTTCACGACGGCTAGCTAGCCTGGAAAGGAAAAGGGTTTGTCCGTCATTTCCAGACGAGCAACTATGAGTGGTACGTCACTGAAGGCCTAAGCGTGAAATGCACGGCCCGCCACTGAATCTCTCTAAAGCTAAATTCTAGAGGGTTAAGGTACTGTATGAGTATTGTGCAGTGGCTACTTAGTTCAGTTCTAATTACTTAATTACAAAATATAGAAAAGTAGACAGGTTGATATGTCATTGTGCGTTTTTTAAAAATTAATGGCGAATTAAAAGATTGCACAAATCATGGTTTTGCTCCACACACACCCACACACACATAGACACAGCAAAAGACTGACAGGTAATGCTAAATGCCAGCCAGGTGGTCAGCTTCAGGCAAAGCTAAGGAAAAGGTTTCCCCTGTCAGAACAATATCTCATCCAGATTTCAGATGCAAAGGCAATGGCTTAGCTTTCCATTAGGTTTCCTGCAGCAAACTCTGTACTGCATGCATTTAATTAAAACAAAATTAATTCATTGTGATAGAAAGGTGTGTTAATTCTGCAAAGAAAGAGGCTGCTGTAAAGATGTACTGAAATTAGCTCGAGTGGGTCTTACTCTAACATTTAAAAACATTTGAGCTCATGTGGGTTCAGCTCTTGTATGTAGGTCAGAGTTTGAATGGTATAAAACAAATATATTCTGTATCAAGCAGTTTATGGACACATGCATAACAAGAGCAGTGCAATAGCTGCTGAGCAGAAAACAGAAGCTGGCGCGGTAATAAACAAACCTAGCAGAAATTGAAACATTGGAGCACAAGGCCGGTTGATTTGTGGGCCGCATCTGCTTTTACTAGGAGCAATTTGGAGAAAAACAAGATTCTGAAATGAGGGCAATTTCTGTTCTGCCAGCTCTCGATGGTCAATGCTCACTGGAACTCCCACACAGGCCTGGCCTTTTCGTCTGGCCCTGTTCTGCACTGAACTAAACGGCAAGTTTATTGACTGTATCAGCAGCTGGGATGCTGCAGTCTCGAACATAAAAAGTGAAAGCTCCTAGATATGTATGCTAAACAAATGCAGTGATTGATATTCTTATGGACAAAGTAGATTTTCCAGTGGGTGCACACAAGGCTGTTACCAGGAAACAGGGTGAAACTGAAGATGAAGGGAGAAAGAGCAGGAATATAAACCGGTGCTTCGCCCAAGAACACAAAGAATACTGTGCACCGAAGATACGCTCTGGGGGGAGGGGATGCTGGGGTTGGAGGGCATCACTGTGGTCTATTTTTGGTTCCCAGAATGCCATCTAGATTTTCATTCTAGATCTTCACTCATTGATCTACGTTTTGCTCTTCCTATAACTGCTAGTGTTTTTGTCTTGCTCCTTTCTTACTGTATCAATCCTCAGCCCCCCACCCCCTGACATCAGATAATTCACTATTACCTCACCTCTAAACTCTCCCCTGTGATGTATGTCAGCGAGTCAAACGGCACACCGCTCCGTGCCGTCTTCCATACATCATTTTCCATCCTGATGTCCCCCGGCCCAGTTCCAGGTTATATTGACAAGATGTGGCTGAAAAATTGCCCCACAGCCCCTGATGGTGCCTTCTCCTCTTCCTTCCCCACCTCTATCCATGAAGAAGATTGAATTGGTGCCCACTCCCAGCCAGCGAGCCAGCCAAATCCCTAGTCTTTATACCGGAGAATTCATCAGAAGCAGCGCTGCAGCCCGCCGCCAATGGCCCATTAGACTGCGGCAGGTCGATAGTTAACTAATTGAGGCGAGCTCTAACAGCAACTTCTTCGCCCATCCATCTAATCCATAACTGCGATTAAATGATCAGTCAAAATCCCAGAGTCTGAGCAACCTTGATTGGCCCGGATGAGTGATGGGCAGGCAGCTCGAATGTATCCCTCACTGATGTAATGAAATATAAAGATGAGGCTTTTCCTACTTAGGCTTTTATGTGGGATAAGAAGGACACTAGTCTTACTGCAGTTCAGAAGATTACAGGTAAAGTGTAAGCCTCGTGTATGACAGCAATCTAGGTTGGTTATCTGGGTGTCCAAAAATGGAATTTGTAGGGACAAAGTTCATTCACTCATTTTCTACTGCTTATCCTGTTAAACAGACTGTACCAAATATTTTTTTCTTCTTATTGGAAAAATGGTTTAAACCCTAAATAGTATATTGTAAAAGCATTAATTTGTGAAAAAACAGGTTTTATGATGCCATCCATTGTTGATTTTAAGGGATTGTAATAGATCAGAATCTCTATTCTGGAATGGAACACCTTTGCTCGCAAAGATCACATGGTTGAAAAAGGAGTGCTTCCATTGGTCGACAGCGGCTTGTCATATTTCAGGAAGTTTAATAGCTGCCGATAAAGTGTATTTTCAGCTCAGAATATGTCTTTTAAAACAACAAAACAGCTCAAAAATGAAAGGCATCAATAGAGAAAAAGGAGACAACGTGAATGACCAATAACTACTGTCAATTCAATCACTTAATGTTACACAGGCAGAGTTAACAAGGCAGAGATAATGGTTATTCTGACGCTGAAGTCGCAGCTAAGCTAACGCTAAACTCTAAACTTCAGTTTGGTGAAACGTATTAGTATTTCTGGCCAGACTGGGTCTGGAACCCTTGACCTACTTGCTGTTAGGCACACTTGCTCACCACAGGGACAAACTACAACAGATAATTTTACATTGTTATATCATGTCATTTTATTTTTATTGTGTTTTCAAGACCCATATTATTATTATTTTATTTCTTTTGATTTATTTATTTTGTTAGAGCTCAGTGATAAGACATAAGGCAGATGGGCCAGACACAAAACGACCTCTCTGTGCCAATACTTTTTCCTGCAGCAATTTACCTTGGTTGAATGTCACCATGATGGGTCGCCTGTATAACATACGTCAACCCCTGAACCGATGGTTTATCAATGTTGATTTTCTGGTGATTTTATTTTTACAGCCGCAAATATGCAATGAACATTCTCTGACCGAAGCACATTCTAGTGCACAAAGCCAGCACTGTATTATTGATATAACCATCTAAGAAACGCCAGAAGGCTTTTGAAAAAAAATCTGAGATGAAGGAATAAACCGCGACATGAAGAAAGCTGCATTTGGAAGCTTTAAGCACATTAAAGCGTAGAGATTCAATCCCATGCTTGGTGATAAGCATCCTGAGTATTACTTGTGTGTGTGTGTGTGTGTGTCGTGAGGTTCACTTTTGTAAGAACCTCCGAGGGCCTGAGCTGCTTCCCATTTTCACCTACATCCTTTTCATTATTTTGGCAGCTGTATGAGTAAAAATTCATTTTCAGGAAAAGATGGATTTCTTTAAAAAGTGGTCAGCTTGTCAATTTTTAAACATTTCTGATAAAGCCTGAAAGTAGTGGAACGAATGGAGGCAATGAATTCATTATGAGGTGCCCAGCCATCGGGATGAAGCGATAAGACAAACAGAGACAAACACAAACATATTCTGGAGACGCAGCCTGAGCTGAGCTTTAAGGCAAGAGAACGGGCAAATGAGCTGGAATGATGAAAAGCTCCACCATATCATTTGCAATCTATTTAATGAATAATCTCGTCATTTGCAATGATAGAGATTAATCAAATTGTGTGCTGCAGTGGAAAAGTAGATGCATTAACATGGTTTAAAAAAATCTAAATAGAGCAATCTATCTTAAGAAGCTGGAAACAACTGATTAAGTGTATTTTTTAGCAATGAATAAATCAGTTGAGATTGTGGTCATTTTGTAGTTCTTAGTTAATTAGGTAATATAATGGTACTGTAATAGGGTAATGAAAGTGGACAACGTGCAGGAAAAAGTTAGTCTTTCGGCCTATTTAGTCGGTCAATTATGTGACTCATGGCACCATAAAGCATCTTGCTGTGTATTAAAACACCTGTTATGTCCTCTGTCTATTTTACATTTCAGAAAACTATAATTGTTGTCACCCAACGCAGGGACTGAACAATGCAAACGAACAGCCAGTCGCTGTTCGTCCTCCTCCATCAGTGTCTGAACAGTATGTATTCAAGCCAAACGCAGTCATAGGTCGTTTATTCTGGCAGCTACCCTGTATTCAGGAGTCCACAAACACATTCAGAACTGTTTTGGTAGCAAACTGTGGCTGTAGCACAGTAGTCTCTGAGGAACTGTGCCCAGAAAAGGAGAAGCAAAACACAGAAAAACAGGTAGGCATTTCAACATGTGCATACAGATTAGTCTATAAAAATAGAAAAATAATGAAAAAAAAGAGAAGGTGTTATACATGATATTTTTTATGAAGTGAATATCTAATTGAATCATGTAAGTGTGAGGCTTGTTTCTTCTGTGGACAAAAAAGTCTGCCATATTACTTCATGGATTAAAGTGTGAATGCTGTTGTTGGGGGAAAGGGGAGGTGAGCGGGATGGAAGATGGAAGTTTTAGGTAAAGCATCTTCAATTACCAATATGTTTCACACAATTCTAAGTGCGCAGGTAGCAATGGCAACATTACATTATTGTAGTTGGAAACAGGCAATTCATTAGGTCTGAGCCTGCAACAGAGCAGGAGGGGCTATTCTATCTGTTCAATTTATTATCATAAATACTCTTCTGTGAAGTGAGATCTCTTGAACATTAACCAAAAGTCAGTTTTATTTGATCAAAAATTCAAGCCCAGCTACTTATTTCAAGTCCACAAAAAGGAATATTGCAAAATGGCTCAGTGGCAACCCCTGGAAAATCAAAATAACCTACATTGGTCCTTATTTATGTGAATATTCACTGCTCATTCACTGCTCGTCCAGAGTTTACTGCATGGACCAGAGCCATCATCTGTACCAGAACCACCTGCTGAGTCCGATACTTATTATAATGAATGCTGAACAGTTTTGCGTTTTCCACCGCTCTTTCTCATTATAACACATGTAATTCTCTTGCTTGAATCACCCACAACAGACTGTTTACTTTGGTGACCTTACTTTGGCACGGGATACTTTTTTAATAGTCTGGTAAAAACAGCCCCTGAGAAAAGGCAAAATAAACTGATTGTTCATCATACATCCTATAACAAACAGCTTCACCCAAAAGCTTGCACTGCTCAACATTTCAAATGCATGAAACATACATAATGCAACTGTTGTTATAGGGGACTGTAATATGCAATGCTTAGTGGCAATGGTCTTAATAATTGCTTTGCTGCACAGCCCGGCACTTGAAACTTGCATAAATTCACCACCTCCTGACCTGGCGTGGGATTTGAGCTGTATTTCATATTCTGCTGCTTATGTTTTCGAAAATTGCCAGTTAATTGCATGGGTAACACTTAAAAACATACACAGACAGAGAACCATTCATACTTGCATAAAATCACTATCAGCAATTTAGAATCTCCAGTTCATTTGCATGGCTTTGGTCGGTAAGAAGCTGGACCTGCAGACTCCACAAATCTAATATAAATATAAGTGATATTCATTAACTTGTGCCCGTGGGCACTGGGGCCTCACACTGGCGCCTGGTTAGGGAGAGAGAGGTTCACGGGTGAGTGCATGGTAGCCGACTTTTACTCAGGGGACTTGTCAGTGCACAGCCTCAACTGGCAACTTGGGTCCATTCCTACCAGCACTGGGATCCAGAAAGAAATGTGTGCCAGATAGATTGGACAGCAGTCAAACGTGAATGTCAATCCCTGGAGACCAAATCTGGCTAAAAATCAGAACATTGTTTACCTTTAAGCTGTGAAAGAAAGACTGATTTTGTGTCAAACGGTTTGTGTTACTAAAATGACTGGTTAGATGTAGTCTGGAAATATGGGCATAGATTTAACAAACCTAAAATCTGAAGAAAAACCTGTTAGATCAAAAGTCATAAAAAACGAGCTTCCCGTGTTGTACTTCACACATACCCTTGTGACCTTTTATGGCTTTCCTACTTTGCATGAAATAAAAATTCATGGATTTTTTTTCCCCCACACCTAACTGCGGAGACTCTGGCACAGTGTCTCCTGCTTTATAAAGACTAATGTGTGCCATTAGACAATCTAACTGTTGCCACTTCTCAGCTCTGTCTGAATTAAAGCCCCTGTTATGTGGGGAACTGCAGAAGTTACTTTAGAGATTTGGCAGGTCAAACCGCTCACAGGTTGAGGTTGATTAGTTCTCCCATCTTTCTGATTAACACAGCTTTCCCAAAATCTCCCGTGTCCATCCGTTCTTTGTGTTTCCATTGGCTAAGTCACTATTTGGCATGCAGCTAACACTTTGTGACTCAGCATTAGGTGACATGCTAAGTACCTGGCTAAAGTGAGCTTCGTCCCCCACAGCACAATGATTAATGTTCGCGCTTGTCATGCAGTGGATTCAGTGGACCGGAGTTAAAAGGCGGACATTTTTCATATCCACTGCCCAAGGAATTGTTACTTATCAAAAGCTTAGCCCCTTGCACCTGAAAGTGTAGACTGTTGTGGATCTCAAACCTTTATTACAGCTGCCAACAACAAACTCAAAAACTACAGCTAAAGTTTTCTCCTCTACTCAAATAAAGCCTATTTCTCTTCAACTCTGCAGGTCTAGGAGTTTGATTTATGGAACTGCAGTAAGGAAGTGCATCTGTCGCCTTGTCGGAGTAAAATGCATGGCCCAAGTGCATAGGACCTAGCAGGTGTTTCCTCAATCATCGCAGATCTGAAGTGTTCGAAATACGAGAAATACGACAAAATGTGAATGAAACTTGAAGTAAGCTATTGATGCAACCGTGGTGAAGCATAGTATTGGCAGGAAGGGTTGGTCGTTGTAGGGACTTGGCAGCTGATTTATGAGCTTTTCCACGCGCTGTGAAAAGTGGTACTCCAAGGGAGGATTGGGGCTTTGTAAGAACACATCTGTCTGCACTTTATCACCTCACCGTTTCCCCCTATACCAACCTTCACAAGCTTACCTGTGAGCTGGATACCAAACATGCTCGAGCAGAAACGGACACTAGTTGGTTATTCTGCACAATGCCCAGAGCTTTGTGGGTAATGGATATCGGGAGGTTCATTTTACTCCAGAAGGACTGAATAGTGGAAATGAGTGATCAATCAGAAAGTAATTACATTCGGTTGCTGGTCGGGTGAATGGCTCTTTAAGTGTTATTACCAAGTATTCTGTAATGGCTCTTAACAAAGTGCAGTTCATTTTAGTCCATACACATACTTCAACCATGTCCTTCTCTTGGGGGAAAATATTTTGCGAAAACAGATTAATTTGGGCACTACATAAATACCCTTTCATTAAAATCCTTTTTAAATGAAAACTTTAAGGCTGAGCTGTGGGTTCTCCTACTGGAGCTCTTCCTCTAGGAGCTAACCTGACCAGTCTAAATGTTTAATTAATACCACCACGTACCACCTCGTTTCATTTCACAATTTCACAGTTTATTAACGTCTGCGTACAAATGATGAAACTTGCATTTGGACGAGCAGATGTTAAAACTTTGGGTCTATCGTCTCAACTGAAGCAATTACCTTGTAGATTCTTGTGTATTGATGTACAATATCACGCATACAAATGGGGAAGCCGATGTTACATTGTTCGGCCTCTCTCCACTTGTGAATACAGCATTGCAAATTAGATATTGAATAGAGTTCCAAGTGTCGGTGTCACTGTCTCTCCCCCCTGCCTTACTCTGGCCCACCCACTCCATTTATGATCCCGCTCTTTCTCTATGAATAAAACAACTTGTCTTGAATAATGTCTTCAGATTCTAGCTTGAATGCATTATGAATAAAGAACAAACTTTTTCACCGCCGTGCTCTGGGCTCAGATCCTTTGCTCTGAGCTGCTGTTCAGCCACATGTTGACGGCACAAGATGCAAATATGCTGAGGATTTTGTAGTCGTTTTTATTCCTTTGAATGAATGGGTGAATTTCAATGAGAAACAAGGGTGTAGTAGGAAACATGGGGGCAATTCAGGTGAGAAACGCAATCTTTTTATAGGCAATGAAAATGAATGAGTTGCACTTGTCTTTTTTTTTTTTTTGTCCTAGAGACTTAAGAGTAAATCACTGCCACCGCCACAGCAACCAGCATTTATTGACAGGGATGTACTACGAAATGGAATAAAGGCAGGAGTAGATGGAATTCTGGAATTTTTCTTGACAGTCTTGGCAGAACAAAAATGGCTATTATTAGACTAAAAATCATATGACACTTTGCAATTTCTAACAATATTTTAGCAAAAAATTGTAGCCGTGTCTCATATATTTGACACCTTAATTCTTAATAACCCTTATTCTTACTATGCAAGTTACTTTTGATTAGTTACATAAATAAAAGCAGAGTGACACCAACCCTATTACTCACCAAAATGAGAAAAGTGCTCTTTTATTTGAAGTATCAGCACTATATTCAAGCAAAAAAAGTAGGACAATGCACTTTTAGTTCAATGTTTGGACTCAGTTCTGTGGAGCAGAAAAGTGTATAGTGTGTGTAGCTCCATCACAAATGCACTGATGTCTTGTCCAATCACGATAATGGAGTAGAAATGAAAGAAGCACGGCAAAAGAATAGAGAAGGATGGATTCTTTATAGGACAGTTCTATTATTGGGATGTAATTACAGGCACAGTGCAGTGATTAATCAGAGATAAATATATTAATTATTCATTTATTATCAGCGCTTTCCAGACAAATCCAAAGAAGGTTAACCACCATCATCAAAAAAAAAAAAAAGAAAAAAAAAAGACAGACATTTCTAGTTAATGCATATGGGACAAGATTCTGCCTGGAGTCAAGCAAAAGTCCAGCCAAAGACTAATTGTGTTTATTCATGTTATCTATATAAAATAAAGGTTATTGTTATGGATATATGAAGAAAAAAGAAGACATTTGAAAACATTAGTAAGAGCCCAAAGGTCCATCACACATTAATTCTAATTTATCCTTAAACCAGAACCAGACTTTTTAAATGTCAAGGTCAAGAGCAATTGGAAATGCAAATGAGACTGTTACAACCTTCTCAATCGTAAAACACACTTTGAAATACTCTGCTTGGCTTGAAAAAAACAAAAAAACAAAAAAAACCCTCACCTGCACTAGGGTTACAGCATGGGAAAGACAACACAAAAAATATACAGCACTACTGAATAAAATTAATTAACCTTGGCGTATAGACTTGACCCATAGGGGGTTTAGAGCTTAATTAATGAATTCTTAATGATAACGAATGTCACATATGGCCTTAATCCTGCTGCACAGATAAAAGCTCTAATGTGACACTGTAAAACATTCCAGAGCAATTAGAGTCCTAATGGATTTGTCAGAGCAACTTCAGGCGACGGTGAATTACATAAGTGTGCGCTCACGCCATCTAGCGACGGCGCCACCTGCTCAACTTTCCCACTTCTCTGGAGGGTAAGAGTCAGTAAAGGGGGGGCTTGGTTCTAAATATAAAAGGAAATTAACTGTTGATATCTTAAGAGCGTATTGGCATCAGAATGTGTCACTAAAGCCCATTGGGGATCTGTCCAAAACCCCAGCGAAACTATTCCATTTGCGCACAGGAGACTCGTGCAATTTCCGGACACTCAACAGCGTCGATGATTCACAGAAAATAATCTTCGATATAAAGCTCAACACAACATGAGAGTCACGTTATGGCAGCGCTGGAGTTGCACCGGAGAGTCGTGTTAGGAGAAAACGGCGTGCGCTGACGTCAAATATCTTCGTGACTTGTGCGCACACGAACTGCTTCAGAGACGAATCTGAGACAAAAGATGTGATAGCAGTTTTTTGTTTTTTTTTTAACTTTAACGGTTGCTTCTTTAAAATTGGATATTTAGTTGTTGAAGAGAAGAGAGAGGCAGAGGCGGCAGAGAGAGGAAGGGAAGGGGAGAGGAGAGGAGAGCGTCGCTGCATCCCGCCGCTGACAGACACAGAGACCACTTGTACCGCCGTCACAACTGTGCCAAGAGACAGCGAGCCTTTGAAATCCACAGCAGCGGAGCAGACCGGCATATCAATCAGCGTCCTGGAGAGGAAAGAGAGGAAAGAGAGGAGAGCAACCCGCTACAAAAAGCATCGGCTCCTGAGGTGTGTGCGTAAAGAGCTGAGGGACATGGCACTTTTTACGTTTGTAGAAGAAGCTTGGACAGACAAACAAATGTAAAAAAAAAAAAAAAAAGAAAGAAAAAGCGAGAGAAGCCTGGTTCTGTTCGTCTTGGTGCGCACTGGTGGTAGCAGCAGGGGAAAAAGAAGAAGCGCAAGGACCCGCAGGATAATCGATCCGCACTTGAGCCCAGCAGTACCGAGGATTCGTTAAGAAAAAAGGGTTTACTAAAGTCTTGAAACATGTCTTTCAGGATTTGCGTTATTCTTGTTTGTTCTGCGGCATTTCTCGCCGGGCTGCACTGCGTCTCCGCGGGGATGGACGCCTCTTTCTCCACGGGATTCAACACCAGTACCAGCACGGCTAACAGCGGTGGCAGCAGCGGGGAGGCAAAAAGAAACGTAAACCAAACCAATGACTCAAGAATTAAAAGGAAAACCCTCGCCGTGGACCTCGTGGTGCCGTCCCTGTTGCGCTATTACCTGGCGGAGTTCATCAAACAACCACTGAACGGAGAATGTCTGACTTTAAGTGGCTGTTACACAGTGCGTGCCAACTTGAAAATGTTCTGTGTACCTTTACAGAAAATCATCTCTACTTTCGTGGCTGATTCCGCGCAGAGAAACATCACTGACGGACAGCTACCTTTCTTTCACAAACGGCCGCTGTCCAAAGTTCTGAAATTGGAAGCGAGGAAGTCCAACCAGGTCGTCGTGGAAATTGGGGAGGATCTAGTGAAGACGGGCTGCGGGGGGCTCTCTGTTTATGAGGAGGCCCCTGTGCTCACCTTGGACATGGACCTCACTACTATTATGGAGTGGTGGCTAGGAGCAGAAGGAGGGCGCCTAAGGGTAAGGCTCATACCCGAGAAAAAGGCGCAGGTGCCCGGGATAGAGGATCGCTACGCGGCAGCTATACGAGCCGCAGACCCCCGTCTTTTCCTCCAGATCTCCTCCAGGGGTGAGCTACTCACTTTTGTGATAAACACACAGTTCACACGTATTTCCCAAACCTGAATGTAAGCCACTGAGATGAATATTTGACCATGAAACTGTGCAGTGTAGAAATCTATCCTCCACGTGAAGAGCTGCTGGTTGTGACAGTGTAATGATGATTGAGGCGTGTGACTGAATGTGTCCACAGTTGTGAAGTCTGAAGGTTGTCGGATGGTTAAGTTTATTTCCAGTTTTAATGGTCAAAGTTGGGCTAGTTCTCTTAATGCATTATAAAAACTGAATGAAAGATTGAAACTATGATTTGTTACCATTTCCACCAACTGCCACTCGCAGTATTCCAGTAAAAAGTGAATGAACCAACATTTTCCCCCTATGTTAGAAAATGCAACATTAGGTAAATGGTTGACGGTGAAACTGCAGCTACCAAAATCAGATATTGTACTGTTTACGCACATTTCTCAGATAACAGACTTTTCCTTTATCGCACACACACACAAGATAATCATCTGAATAGATTCCAAAGCACAAGATGTTGGGTAAAAAGCAAGAAAGTGTGAGGGCCATAGTGTACTTACTCTTTGGAGAATAAACCTGAAAACCATAAACGTGATTGATTTGGGATCCTGGTCTAATATTACATCCATGGTTAGAACAGGCCATAGGTGATAATTAAAGATAGGGTTAGGTTTTCTTTTGTTATGGCGACAATAACGTTTTGATGGTGCCCTTTCCAATATGCTTAACTATTTCTTGAAGTTTAGTCATTTTAGTTATTGCCAAGTTAAGTCAGTTTAATCATGGATTTCTTCATGACTGGAATTAACATTAGCATTCAGCGTCCTCTTTAAGATGGAGCTCAATACATTTGGGTGCATTCCTCTGATCTATCTCTTTGGACTCAGTTTTGTTATTGATGCCTACAGCAGCTCACGAAAGACTAGGCATTGATTTAATTCCCTTAAGTCATTGATTCCCCTTGAGTTCCACGCTGGCACTTTGGGAATTCTTTGTCCTACTAATACCACATATAGTTCATTGCACAATGGATGTACAGTAAACCGCACTATATTTAAGTTTGAAATGGCTCCTGTAGGACCTTTTTATGTGCTTTCTCTACAACTATGTCTCCCTAATTCCCCAAAGCCTCACAATGCAGGAGGAAGGTTGGAGAATTTAAGAGAACCAGTTTTATTTTTGATTAGGCACAAATTAAGCCGTTATCTACCAAGAAAGCTTCTGCACTCAATACTCGAGGGTCCTTCCCTGGTTGTTGAGCATCGGCACAATCAGTGTAATTGCTTAATCACTTTGATGAAGGAGGCTGGCCCAGATAGAAATATGCAACTGAACCTGTCAGACAAAAGCAATGCAGAGGGCTGGTCTCGGTTGGAGGCAGACAGAATAAAGAAGACCCCTGCTGACAAATATGTACACAGAAATAAAATATAAGAACTCAGACAGTAACGCGTTGGCTGCTACATTGTTTTGCAAGCTTTGAGGTAAAGAAATGAGCAGTATGCTGTAATAATAGGTAAGAATCCAATCTAAAATTGCTTCATTGATTTGTTTAGGAAAAGCATTTCAGCAACAAGTATAGAAACAAACATTGTTAATACATTCGAGTAGAGAGGCTTGTGAGTGGACAATCATTGCAGCTCCCAGCAGGTTCCCTGAAAACACAGCTGCTGCGGCTGGAGATGGAAAGCCAGCGGGACATGATGTGGTCGTTTATTGCTTCTAACAGTCTCACTTTGTTATGATTTTTTATTACCACTATTGAAGCGAGCGCTGAACTTGTCCACAGTAGCAGCAGGACTGTTTGGTAGCCAACAGGTTTTAGGCTGCTGATGAAGCTTCCAGATTTGTTTGTGTAAAGCAAGTAGCAACAGGAAAATTAAACTTGCGCTCAACGGAGCAGCTGGAGCTTTTGTTTCAATATTTAGACAATTTCTTAGTATTAAGACAACGATAATAGCGTGTGGGTCATAAATAAATAGTATTAATTGGCTCAGTTTGTCACAAAGTAAGATCTGATAGCGCCCCTTAGAACTGGAGGTATTTTATTTAAATCAGAGTGTTAGTCCATCTGTATTGTTGGAAGTCATATGTATTCTTTAGTTGGGTCTGCCTCTTAAAGCCACACTGTGTAACTTTTAGCCAGTAGAGGGCGCAGATCCCACAAAATGGTAGGAAAATTATGGTGTATTTTCTGTATTTTTCACTGTACGGGCCCAGTGTATTGGCCTATTTCTGCACCCTCTATTTGAGATCCATGAAGGGTGTCACTCACATAATCTCTTGCAATGAGTCCTGTTTCTGTCCAGCTGAAGGTACTGTCAGACAGGCATGACTCTACCCATCTCATGTCTAAAAACCATCACAATGATTTTATACGTTTCCGGCTAAGGTTATGCAGTGCCCCTTTACACTGGAGTTAGTTTTGATGCCTGAGGTGTTTAAGTTTAGGCATTAAGAGTATTTTTGTTTGAAGGTGAACTAGGCAATATTTGAAGTATGAAAAACAAGAAGAAATATGGCTGCATTTCTGACACAACAGACTCACTTGTGTTAGTTTGATGGTGTTTATGTCAGTGTAAAGCATATTTAACGCAGGAAGGATGTGGGTGTGCTTGGAAAACAAAAGGCCTGGTGAATGATAATTAAGTTTGATTATGTTTAGTGAAAGTTTGCATTAAGGTTAATGAAATATGAATGGAGTCATCTCTTATCATACTTGCTGACTCTACCAGACAAAGCCCTGCTATCTATTAGGGTGCTGTGCTTGTCTTAGCATTACCATAAACATTCTGTTATTTCTAGTTGGGGCAGTGTATGCCTTCTTTTTTGTGACATT
This sequence comes from Rhyacichthys aspro, assembly GCA_036850595.1. Lineage (NCBI taxonomy): Eukaryota > Metazoa > Chordata > Actinopteri > Gobiiformes > Rhyacichthyidae > Rhyacichthys > Rhyacichthys aspro. Next base: position 12,710,391 of record CM072169.1, on the reverse strand, counting down.
ATGGAAATGTTCTTATACATATTCTTTGAACTATACCAAGAAAATGAAAATGAAAAGTCCTATCCTTATGATTTTGAGTTGAGACATGGAATATAATGACAGTCAAGTGGCTAAATAAGTTATGGCTTAAGCATAATTCATTCCTACTTCCACCACTTAGATTTATAAATAGTTATGGATGAGGGTAGTAATCAAAGAAGCGCAATGACATCAACTTTTATTGAGCCTAATTAAATGTCCTCTGTTGTTTATTGCCGCTATGATCATTTCTTCCATTCTGCATCCGTATCCTGAAATTGATCTATTCATCAATCATTAAAGCTCTCAGCAGCAAGAAGAGGCATCCTGGTACGCCTCAGCAAGAGATGTACGAGCATCCTGTATTATTAAATACGCCATGTTAGCAGGCTGCATCAGAGTAGCACATTTTAAAATATAGGCGAGAAAGCAGCATTGTTATAAGTCTTGAGGAGACAATTCAATATGGAAGCAGTTTTGTTTGTGTTCTCTTTGAAAAAAGACGCCTTTTACTGCAAGAATTAGCCACATGCACGGTCTGTCTTGGAATAATGGGATTTGTGCGATGAATTTTAATGTGATTATCAGATTTAGTTGTAAAAAGTGTTTTGTGTGTGTGTTCATTCAACCGCAATGCAAACTAGAGCATCTACTGTATGTGCAGTGTTGCTGTGTATGTCTATTAGCAGTGTCACAAAGAGGAGGTAGAAGTCAGGGGTTGGATTACGTTTTAAAACCCAAGTAGTAAACTAAGCCCTTTGGAAAATTCATATTGATCCAAGTGTTACATCAAATACACCTACTAAAGCAGCAAACAGAGAGATAAGCACACAGAATTGAACCATTAAACGGCTTTTATTTGCACTGTATTTGCACTATTACTCTTAGGCAATAGTTTTGCTATTTTAGAAAGGCATAACTTTTGCTGCAATCTCAGACAGTTTCTTGTAGAGAGGCTTTAGGGTTGCATTCCTCTCTGGATGGAAACATAGAGTTTAAGAAATCATGAAAGAATTAGTGTTTGATATCTGTTTGTCTTTGGGTATATTTGCATAGCTGATGATCACCATTTCAAAAGAGCGATTTTAAAAATGAAAACATACAGTGTCCAGCTATTTATTTCTAACTTTACCATAGCTGCAGTATGTCTTTGGAGTTATCACATGATCCCCCTCGTTTATAATAGGTTTGGACACTCTTGATTAACATGTTATTATGGTTCACTGTGGCAGAGTGTGTGTGATTAGTGCTGTTGTCTCGCACAGAGCAGTAACAGCGTGCAGTGGCCTTGAGGTGTGAATGGTCTGTGTCTAGATCCATTTAACCCTGTGACAAACTGTGGAGCTGTCCAAGGTCCTGTCCTATGAATATGGTTGGAATACAAGCCTTTTACCTGCTCTTCAACAGGGCTGTTTAGTTTTGCATCTACAAATCAATGCTCATTTTATGTACAGCATTGGGTGGTAAATGGTTGGATATTTTTCAGTTGAGTCCATTAGCTCCAGTTAGCCCTCACTGAAGAGGTACTCTGGATGTTGAAGCTCTACCTTACGTCAATGCTAGTCTAAAAACAGCAACTCAGCTACTGATGGATTGATGTCATTGTTGCTATTTTAGCTTAACAAAAACGAAAAAAAATTGTTATTTTTCCAATTGCATTGTTTGACTTTTTGAATCTGAATGAATGATTCAGAAATCTGTGTTCACAATAAGATGAGTTGATGAGTTACATTAGACAAATCCATTTATGTAAAATGGCGTTTGAAGAAGGAAACAATCTCATGGTGCACAACTCTGCCCAGTATTTTCTACAGGATTATGTTGCTACAGGTTTGCAATGTCACAGTTATTATTTTGTTACCGCAACTTTCCTTAGGAAAAAAACATGTTCATGTATTCTATGCATAACTTCCTAACACCTTTCTCACACACCTAACCTCTCAGGTATTTTCCTCCAGTCTTCTGGCAGAGGCAAAAACTCCATCCAATCTGTAAAATAATAAACTCAATCTCTTGTTTGCATGGTATCGCTCTCTCTACATTCAGCCATGATTGGTTGGTGTTTGGCATTTTTTCTGTGTAATATACATATCACACTTGTTTTTCAGCCTCCAGTAAGATCCAGGCTATTAGCATGAAATAAATACCCACCGTGGCACGAGGAATAAATTGGCGATCTAGCGCGCGTGCCTTCGGGAATCAAGGCATTAAACTGTGCACAGTACACAGTAGACTTCTACTTCCTGGCCCTATAGGCCCTATGGGGGAGATCATTAATGAGAAGTGCTTGGATGAGTTACAGTGCAGGAGAGGGGAAACAGTGGTGGGCAGGTGTGATAAAGAGTTGACCTCTACTTTATTAACCTCTGTTATGTTCACCAAGCACTGCCATAAATAGGTTGCAAGAGAATCATTAAACGATCGCAGCAAAGGAAGCCAGAGGAAAGTGGGGACCCCTGCTTCATTAACTTGCACATACCTTCTCGCCATCTCTCTGCAGATGTTTATGCTGCTCAGCACTCCATTAGCAAAAAGTGAGATAACATACTTAACATATCTAAAGCCTGGAGTTAAAGGCGCTGTGCTGTTTGATTGCGCGTTTTTCTGTTTGGCCCCTGAAAACAAGCTTGTGATTTCCAAGTGATCAGCCCCACTCTCTTGCTCCTTAGAGAGCCCTTGAATGATCATCCCACTGTGTGAATGCTTTAGCTATAGGGCAAATATTACAATTTCTTCTGAAGCATGAAGTCTAGAGTATTACAGAGAAGTTAGATTACTCTGGCTACTTTGTTAAGCCCATCTTGCTTGTGGCTCTTTGGGGAGGGCTTTCATGTGAAAAGATGAATACACTTTTAATTCTCCATGTCAAAAGAGTTTGCCTTGCCTACTGACAATTTATTACTTTCACAAGCTGCTGGTGTTATTCCCTGCACCAGACAATGTGAGGTTAAACTTGTTGTTGTTGTGTTGAGTTTTTAGGATTTGGGTTTGTGAATCGTGGTGAGTGTGCTCTTGAAGTAAATGATTAATTCATTGAAAACAGCAACCTGTGTCTATTTGTGAATTATATTTAATTAACAAGCAAACTAAAAAGCAAACAGTACGGTTTGCCTTATTTTCGCATAAACATTTTTACATGCGTCATCAAGTCAGCTTTTTCAATTTGGAGTCACACGTTTGTCAAAATGAGGCTTAAAGTGGTGCTGTTCAAATGAAGTGGAGTGAGGCTGAGTGAGCGAACACTTGTGAGAGCGCAGCCTAAATGCTGCTCGATGACACAGTGCACCTGTTGACCTTTAATTTAATGCGTCCAGGTGGAAGGCTTCAAAGCCACTGGAAAAGTGACATGACATTGCCAACAAGTGCATGGACTTGTCGCCAATCAATGAGGCTCCTGACATTTAAAGCTTGTATCAATCAGCTGCTAATGGAAAAATCAATGGCAAGTCAGAATGACATGCCACTTTATTATTTATGCATTTCTATGATCAATTCACTCAAAGAAACGGAGTGTGTGTTGTGAGGCCCTGGCGGACCCCTCGGGGCCCGGTCCTACTGATCGATGCACAAGTAGCACTGAACATGATCAAGTGCATGTGTCACAGCGTTAGCTCTAACTTGGCTTGATTTCATGACAGGGCACTCTGTGCAGACACAGTGTTGAGATGAGACCTGCTCCGCTGTAGTCCTCACTCTGTCAGTCACAGTTTGAGTAGTTCAGTTTCAGTGGGTGACAATTGTTATCAGTAACAGTAATATTTTATAGTCCTCCTCTTCCATTTGTCACAGACACAGGGATCATCAGCAATGAAACTTCAGAAAGCTTTATCTGATTGGAGTACTCTAAATCAGTGTCAGAGTAGCAATTACAGTGGTCTCAAATATTATCATGAAATATTTGTGGATAAATCTTTTTTGTGTTTCAAAAGGTATGGGTGCATAAGACAGACACAAACAAATACAAATTCTATATTTTATATAACAAAACTAAATTCTTGACAGTTTCAATATGTCAGTTCTCAACATTGTCTGTATCAAAGGCAACAAATAACAGAGAATGTGTTTCAAAACTGAACAAAAAATGCACCTTTGACCTAAGAGTGATTCTTAATGCAATATTTCACAAATGCATGGAGTGTCCGAAAACATTTTTCCACCACCTTACATGTCTTCACACCCAAGATCTCAACCACATGGGGTTCCCTCAGTGTGCCCAAACGGCTCACCAGTATACTTGTCACAGATACATCATTTACATACATGACATACCTGGCAGTTCAGGTAGAGCATATGTCTAGCACATGGAAGACCTGGGTTCGAGTCTCAGTCGGGTCATTTGCCCAGTGTCATTCCCCATTCTCTTCCACCCTTTTCTTGTCCAGCTACTACTATCTACTACTACTATCAATAAAGGCCAAAAAACCTGAAAAAAAATAATCATAAAAAAAGAAAAAGTGAGTGTGAGAACTGCTCAGCCCAGCGTAATCTTCCTGCTGCAATGCTAACCCTCAAACTGGATATCTTTGCCTCTTTTCTTGCTCAATCATGTCCTGCCATATTAAACACTTATTAGTGCTCTGGAAAGTATAACCTGATAACTCCACAAAGCTCTCATCTACTTATTTTAGAGGCTGCAACCTTTACGATTGAGAAGTAGCTAATTTTGGCTTTTTTTGTCATGCTCCTGTATATTTCTTAAATGCAATTAAATATCTATTCTTGTAAGTATTCACATTCTAACTTCACCAGTCACTTGACTACCGCACTGTTAACCTATATTCTAGGCATTTACACCCCCAACTTGAATTAGAACGAACTCACTGAAGCGAGCAGCACTTATTCCACTGGGTTAAGAAAACAGAGATTCACATTGCCACCATGTCCACAGAGAAGGGTTGAAGATTAATGCATTTTAATGAGCTGGCCCCTGAACTCGCTTAAATTAATCCATGAACCCCACATTTAACATGACGGCTGTCAAGCTAATGCGACATGCGATCTATTTGACTTAAAAGAAATGCAGAAATCATTTATGAGATTGTCTGGTTTGTAGCCACAGAGTAAGTCTGAGCAGGTCTGGGCACGAGGTCTCATATTATTTGGCTATATCTCAAAGCTTGGAGGGAGCAACTGTTGCCCAACGCGACAATCTGTTAGCATTGTGCACTCTGTTATAAAAATAAAATATGGATATGCTATTTTGCCAAACTGATAAACACCTTGATGATGTAAACACAGAGTAATGTCTTTGATGGAATTAATCACTCACTCATTGTTGGACTGTTGGGTAAATTAGCCGGACTCAAGGTGACTTTGTCTGACTTGCCTTGTTCTCACTTCCTTTTGAGTACTGTCTTTTTTGTTCTTTTCCCTGATGTTTTAGTTATTTATGCCACTTGCTTGCTCTTACGAAAAAAAAAAAAAAAAGTGTAGCTGCCTGTTTGATTAATGGTGATGCTTATAGGAGGCCTTGGTGCAGGAGTTTAGCTCAGAGCTAGTTGCGTGCAAAAATGCATACTGTACATGATCTGAATGCAAAGAGATGCTCCACTTCCATGTAAGAGCAGTAAATAATATGTGCTAAAAGAAGCCTTACTTTTCGGAAACACAGACTATATACGGACTGTGAACTGAATGTAGCATGCACGGATAATTTGGAATTTATTTTACAAATTTGATTCCACTGGACACACATATTTGAGTATTTGAGCCAAAAGATGTGTTAGATTACTCTATAAGTATGTTATAAGTATGGTTTGGGTCGTCATCATACGACACGAAGGTGGAGATACTGCTGTACTGAACTAAAGAATTTAGTTGTCATCTTTAAAATAGGAGTTCAGATTTTGGAAGTTTTGTGATACTGAAATTGAAGCAGAATTGAATGAGTGTTTGGAGTTTGTGCTGCTGCCACTGTTTGTGCTGCTGCCATTTGGCCAGGTCGCTCTTGTAAAAGAGATTTTTAATCTCAATGAGTTTTTTAACCTGGTTAAATAAAGGTCAAATTAAAAAAAAAAAAAAAAATAGGTCAAGGTGGAATTCAACATTGGTTGTTGTAAGCGGTGAACAGTGAAGATAATGAAATTTATGAGTGTGGTGTAAAAAATACATCTTAATGGTTTCTGTTGTATCTTGGATGGCATTGTAGACCTTTTTACATTGATTTATTTCTTAATATGTGGCCAGCTGGCAGAAAGTTGTCAGCCCAGAAATGAGAGAAAAGCCCAGTGTAGGAAAGATGTAAGACGTAAGCATTTGAAGGATATGGTATAAAGCCTGGTCTTTTCACTCCAGTGGAGCAGTACCACTAAGCTTGGCTCTGTTGTCACACTCTCCTCACTTCTGACACATCTTAAGCCAAACCCATTTGATCTAAATCAAATCCCGATGCTAACTAAAGACAGGAAGACCAAGTGTCACAGTAAAAGCCCTAAACATTCACCTGGAGTAAAAAGCCATTAACGGACATGGCACAGTCACAGCACACTCAAATACTGGTGGCCTTGAAGGAGCAGGCTGAGTGCTCTCAGGCCACATCCCCAGCTCCCTTTATGATCTGTAATGGGATTGTTGAGCAGCGCCAGCCGCATCCTCATCACAGGACAAAGCCCACTTAATGGGATATGCTTCGCCCTGAAAGGCCAGGGCAGAGCAGCTTCTTACTGAACCCGCTTATCCTATGAAACCACTCTGCCCCACATGCCCACCCGCTTCATGTGAAACCTTCTCTCTATTTCATTGCACCATTTCTTGAGACGTGCTTGTGTGAGATGCATTACATAGCTATAGTGGTGGAAACACTGTGTTTGTGGCATATCAGAGCTCAGGCCCCAGCACGATCATGATTGTTTGTACTGAATGTGGAATATTCACTGTCTAGCTCTTTGACTCCCCAGTGACTCTAGACGGCTTATCTTTCACTGGAGCAGAGAGGAGCACCCAGGGAAAGTTTGATGAAGTCTTGGCTTGTACTCTATCCATTTCTGTGCAAGATGGTGTCAGTCTCAGGTTATGAACATGTCACAGCTACACTCCCTCAGATCACTCTCAACCTTCAGGTTATCTCCACCTTTCAGAGTATTGTGACCAATGAGATATTACGAGTAGATAGATGATATATAATTAAATTATTTCATTTGTAAGCACTGTCTGCTGCTGGCTACTCTGTAATTACATTAACCATAGAAGTCTAATATGTGCTCAGTATATTGAGGGAAAAAACTTTATTCAGCTAAACTCAAAGATTGAGTTTTGATGCTTTGAAGTAAGCCCCAATGCAAACAGCTTCTGTATAAATGTATAACAGCTCTGAGATTTATTGTTCTCTTTTGTTGAGTCATGCGCACAGATTTGTAGGTTTATAAATACACAGCAGCCCACATCTTTTCCTTCTACTCCTCATCTCTGTCTCCTCACTGTCTGTTTACCTTTGCTATGCCCTTTGCCCAGCTCCTGGAAGTCCACAGGGCCACAACAGGGTCACTTTAACCCACTTACCTGCTCCATTTTTCTCATAGCTGGGTAAAGTAGTCAGTGATACTGGACAGACCATAACCTTTGCCATTGCAATAACATTCTCTGCTTTGCTAATGTACACAGTACAATACTAACCTCATCAGGCAATCAGTAGCAGACATGCTGTCTCCAAAACATGTTGTGAGTAGCATAAACTGGTGGTATTTTGTGATGTCAGTGTGTTTAAAAAAGAATTTACCAAAAGTCCTCACTTGCTAAAAGTAACTACTGGTATTGTTTTTGAACTATCAAACTAAATATGCCAAATGTAAAAAAAATCAGGCCTGGTAACATTAGTACCCATATAAATAAAATACTCTGAAGTATTTGTGACTACTATTGCCATTGTATACCATTGAGTACTAACCTCATCACTAACAAATAGAGCCACTCTGCTACAGCTTGTCATTAGCATAAATGGTGGGCTTTTGTAATATGAGCTGTAATAAAAAAACAATTGCTGACACTGAGATCTGAAATGCCTTTGTGTGCGAATTGTGCACAGTTGAAAGGGCTGGCATTATCCCCATCTTTGTCTCCAGACATCTGCATTTCAATTGAGTTTGCATTTGTGCATAAAAGCCATGTGTGTGTCAAACTTTGAATTTGAATGCGACAGATGACTCCAGTGCATGTACTCACACTTGTGTTTATGTATATGTTTATTCATGTGTGCATGTCCACTAGGGAGCACTGGGGTGCTTTCAGGCTACTGACTCCCCCTTCTCCCCCCTGTGCTGTCTGATCTTGCTGGAACAGTGAGTTAGAGCCAGCAGCTAGCACTCACATCAGCAGTGCAACATGGCCAAAAAAAAGGATCAGCACCTCTGATTTTTTTTTTTTTTTTTACTTGGTGCCAGCTGGATGACAGCATGTTGACCTTGCCATGCTCGCACCAAGTCAGTGAAATGAAAACCCTAGCATTTGCCCCAGCGTTTGCCCCAGCACACACACACACACCACTATAAACTGACCTTAAGGGTAGTTATTTTTTGTTGTATACAAAAAAGAACATGCCCCCCATTGGTTGGCTGCTGGGAGTCAAGCTGATCGAGGACAAAGGTGTCCAAGGGGCGGTAGTACTGCTGTCAATCACACACTTTAATACATCACCAGTGGATTTGCAGGTCAGCAAACCTCCCTGTGTTTTACTTGTAACCAATCAGAAAGGGTGAACAGTGCTGGCTCTGTGTGGAGGGTCATCAGAGAACTTCTAAAAGAAATTAAAAGCTAAATTAGGAATATCTGTCCAACCAAGTATGTCCAAAATGTGTTTAATGCCTTTTGGTTAAGTTCTCTCTTTAAACCAGACAGTGTTGTGATTGGCTAAACATTCAAAAAGTCTTTATGTTTCTAGTCATAACTTGGTGGATATAGCATATAAAACCTAGATGAAAATAGAAAAGAAGGTTAAAAATTAGACACAGCTTATTTTTCTGTGTCCGGATAAAAACAGATGGCTAATTCTGAACACTTCATGAAGCGTTATCAGGTTCAGCTTTCAGTGGATGTCAGGGTTAGTGAATGGGCCAATATGTAATTCTCAATGTGGTGACACAAGCACTTTGAGGAACATACGATTCAATCTTTCATTCTTGCCTGACGTTTTTAAAGAAAAGCCTGACTCAACTGTCATGTAGTCAGGATCCACACTTCAAGTTTCCACAGGGCAAAGCCGCTGACTGACAAGTATGAGAGGGGCCTTATCTGTCACCTTACAGGCATTTCATTATAAAATGTGGGGCTACTGCACTATCACAGGAACGATGGTGAATGCAGTAAAAAGGAGACTAGCTTCAGGACAGATTATATAATGGTTACAAAGTGAACTTGGATTTTTTTTTCTCTCTTTTATCATTGAAATTTGTTATAATGTAATGGTAACAGAACATGAACGTATGTACGCCATATCAGAGACACAAATGAAACACAAAAAGTTAGGTTTCAACAAAAAGTATTGGCAGTTTCACTAAAAGCCGTAAAGTGACACAAGTGACTGCATCTGTCTTCACACTGCAACGACAAGTCAGGTAATGGACTGACGGTGACTCAGCCTAGGACCTGATGGTGTGGATCTATGTAGTGTGACGACTTCGACATGGTCCCAGTGCAGCGCTCATGTGGTCAGAGCAGTGGCCCGTTTAGAAAAGGCCGGTGTGGTAGGGACACCAGCCAAAGCTAATGACCTGAGGCGAGAGGAGAGTGTTTTTCTTAAGCTAGTAGAGTCTGACAGCTTCATGGCTTTACGTATCTTAAAACACTGTGTAGCTCCTTACCTTTTGCTCACTGATGAGGAGCCATCCTCATTTAGCCATGCGATATTTACTGTGCACTGCTCATTAATGACTCTGGAGGAGCAAACATATTTGCAACTAAAAGGACATGAAATGATGATGTAAAGTGTTTCCTATTTCTCTCCTTGAGAAAGTGTGGGCAGGATTTCATCTAAACAGAGATGGCTGACACATTTAAAAAAGAAGGGTCAGAAGGCTTGTTGAAAAAGAAAAGAAGAAAATAAAAAAAATATCTGCATTGTTTTACGTAGTGCAGAATGACTCATACTTTGTGTTGAATATATGTGTTAAAATGAATTCTTCCTTCCACTGATCCACTGAAAATCTCAGAACCAGACCCAAGAGATTGAGTTAATAAGGGTTTGACACATAGTTAAAAGAATCCTTTCTTTTAATTTGACATTTAAGTGTATGCCATGGAGTAGTTAGCATGTTTGGCATATGGCATTGGATGTGCCAGTAGAGTAGATTTTACTATTTATAACACAGAGGCACCTCTTTTATCAAGTTGAACCAAACTCAAGTTAAACCTTTGTATAAAGTCCTAGAATTGACTTTATCTTAATAAATCAATTCTTCTTTTACTCTATTTATCGGTGTGCATCTGTGTGCAGTGTAACCTTTAGAATGATTTATACCATGTTTGCTGTTAGCAACCAATAAATAAGTTGAATTAGGAAAGGCTCCTTGACATTATTCATTACAAGCTCCTTAAAAAACTCTGCCAAACAAGACAATGACAAATTCAGCACAATAAACTGCTTGTTTGGAATAAATAATTGAAGCTAAAGCCTTGTTAACTTTTATCGTCACTTGGTATATGGGACATAATATGATGAAAGAAACACAACTACTTTGCCAACATATATCGATTGCCTAAACAAAGTTAGGCAAGGAAGTTATGATTGGCTTTTAAATAAGCAGAGACAAGTAAAATACCCCATTTGATGGTGCAGTTTCTTTGCTGGCAGTCGCCTTCTGTTTGTTTGGGTCAGTGGGAGCAGGCATTGACCAGTTGTGGCTGTGATTAATTTGTCTCCAACCCAGTTGCTGCTTTTGTATTGAGCAGGACTCAATCACAGAGGCGATGAATGCCAGCTGGCTGTAGGGGTAGTAAAAGGAAAAAACAAACAAATGAAAAGGAGAGGGTAAATTAATGGATGCCAGCAGAGACGAAGTAAAACCCAGCTCTTACTCTGATTAAACATTAGGCTATCGGAGGGGAGGAGGCCATTAGAGATAGATTGTATTGGCTTTTGTGGCGGTCTGTGCTAGAAGAGACATGTCAGAGAGGTTATGGTCTCTTACTTCACATTAAGTATAGGTTTTTTCAGTCCGAGTGAATGGACAAAGTTTTCTATTCCATTGAAACAAATGCATTGCCAAGTTTCTGACAAATGTTATTTTAATGATGTTGAATTCCTTACATAACATAGACTCAGTCATGGTATTACTACCCATTACTCCTAACTCTCCTAAGTTTCCCATTTTGCCTCAAACAACTCATTTCATCCACTAGAACTTTGGATGTGGCAGAGGCATTAACAAGAAATCCTAGAGAAACACAACTTTCACCTCACGACTTTACTAAAATCTGTTATTGACCATCCAATTAGTATTTTGGTTTAAAGCCTGGGTTAATATAATGAGTTACACCCAAAACCACAACCAAACAACACAGATGCCTTGTGACCAACTGCTACTTAGGCACACAGAGGCATAGGAACAGGGCCCCTAGATACTCTCCTGCCAGCACATCATACAGCACTCTCATCAGGATCACTTTTTCCAAAATGTCCTGTTTGCCCTGTTTGTAACACTTGAACTCAAAAAGGTTCCATAGTAATAAGATGTTTTTCAAGGCACCTGCACTCTGTACTTGTCGCCACAGCTTCAGTGCCGTGCTGTTTGTAAATTGCAGTACTTAGATTTTCCTGCTTTCTCTGAGATGTATACCATAGCTGTTCAGTTTCACTTGGTTTATCTTAATGAAAGCTAGTATCTTGTAAGTGTCCAGTAAGGCGGTACGCTGAGGTTTCTAACACCCAATAAATGCAGTAATCTTTCCCATGCTTCCCAAAACCTTAGCAGGACAGGAAGGAAAAAAAGAACTGACACTAGTCTGGCTAAGCGCTGTGTAATCTCCCCCTGACACAATGTTTGACACGTGCGCAGCTGAGGAGAGATTGTTGAGATTTGTGCATTGATCCACACACTGGCCCTCTCCACAGGCGCTCGCATTTGAATTAAAACAGGGGGAATATTTTTGTGAGAGCAGTGGCGGACCATCAAAAGAGTCAGTGTGTCTCCATGAGAAACAGGACAGGGTCGGGATCCACAGGGGGACATTTTGAGGACAATGAGGCACCAGTTCGAATAGCTAATGAGCTTGAAGGCAATGTGCGACGGGGATGATTGGGGAGAAGGAAATGGGAAGTAATCAAGGACTAACTGAAAAAAAAAAAAAAAAAAAAAAGACATGTAATTCCTTGCCTTGAATGACGTACTAATAGCCCCATTCAGCGAGACGCTCAAGATGAATTGAAAAGTAAAGGACATGAGACGTACAGCGCTGCACTGCTGTATCATTAAGTTGAGTTATTTAAGGCAATCTTTCGACTCCTACATGAGTTCTTCTTAAACTCAGAGGGAACTTTCACACGCTGTTTGACTCTTAAATAATAGCAGGTGTGTTGGGAATACACAAGATGATGCATTGTAGTTTGAGACACAGTACACTTAGAAATCATTTTCGGTGTAAATCCTAGGGCTGTCACCGAGATCAATATTCAGTATAATAGCATGCTGTGGAGCCTGACACCTTTTATTTTAATGCCCAAACTAAAAGACTATATTGGATGATTAAGACTCACTTCTTTTTAAGATTGGTGTTTTTTCTTGTGAGAATGTCAGACACATTATGGCCTGTCACTGGTCAACACAAAAGTCATCACTTACCTTTTCACACAATGGAGACTTTCACACAGCAATACCACCACAAAGGCATGAAGGTCATTCCTATATTGGACTTGCTTCAAAATTTCTTGAATGAATGAATCTGAGTGAATCTTTTTTCACCTCTTTTTTTTTTTTTTTTTTACCAACTTAGCCAACATACACACAGAATCCTCATGCCATTGTCCGTAATGTCTCTCTTTTTATGTAGTTGCCTATTAAAAGGACACATAAGTTCCTTCTTAGTTTCTTAAAAATGTAGATATATGCATTAATTACTATAGTTTGTAAAGAAAATGTATTAGAAAACAGCTTTGTCCAATTGTAAACAATAAAAAAAAACAGTAGTTTGAATAACAACAGTTAATAGTATTTAGCCTACTGCTTGTGCACCAGTTCATTGCCTTAATGAAACTGAAATCCCCACTGTAGAAATTAGTCAGATGTGGCTTAATTAATTAAGACACACTGCTCTAGTACATATGGTTCCTTTACTGCAAACTTAGAAAATAAGACAGGTGCCAGGTAGCATTAGAAAGCACTTTTTCTTTCCACTCATAAATTTGCCAGGCACCCAGACAAGCCTCTTATCACTAAAAGGTCATAAACTTGCTCGAGGGGCCTGTTAAGCATGTCCTTTGGCTTTGTCTTTTACTCTGATCTCACTGTTGTGCCAGACCATTTAGAGCGCCAGTGGAGTTCAAATCATAGACACCTAGTGGGGCCATCAGTGACATGGAAAAGAGCCAGACTTGGTGGTGATGAGAACCGACTCGGGTCCGAATCTTGCTAATGGGGATGGGACTTGAATCACAAAGGCAAAATCTTTAACAATGCACTAGTAGTCTAAAGTCAAAATGATGAGAAATCAATGTGTAGGACAATTCAGACACTTCACAGACTCATTTAAATGAGTTACAGCCTTGAGTCTGGTGTCTTACTCGACCCTTTTTTAACATTCCCTGGTAAAACTGCAAATCCAGTCCTTTTTCGTCACTCCTTTTCTGACCCAAAGGGAACAAAGTGATTAATTACATCTTGGTGCATTGTCTTCCATCTGCCAGGGTTACATATCTTCCCGGGATGAATGACTGCTTAAACTATTACTATTTCGTCTGCAGTAGGGTTTCTTTGCCACTAAACGCCATCATAATCTGAGCGCAAATGAGCCATTTTGTCCAATAATTAAAATGGTTCCCTTTCTATATAAACATGTGCAGTGCATTAACAGCGCTTTTCCATTAGACTCCTGGGTATTTCTCTATTTGAGTTACAACTAACACTTTTTGCAGCATATGGTAAGTGGTTACATAATGGTTTGGGGTTTTTTTGAAAAGACTTTGAACTTGACTTGTCTGCGTGCGACCATTCAAGTTTACACTTCTGTAATACGATTAAAAGCCTTGCATAAGTCAGTTTAGAGCCATAACAAGAAAAGATGTTTATCCAAATGAGGTAAGGCTTAGAGTCGGGGTTATCTGGGAAAGCGGTACAATCTTGATATAAAGGGAAAGAGCTGACCTGACCAGTCTATGTGACAACGTTGCATTTAGACCTTAAGTGAATGGAAGCACATTACTAAGTTAGAAGATTAAAATATCCCCATTGGATGCTACCTGTCTTACTGACCTCTCACTAAAATGGAAGATACCAGAAAGCAGCAGAAAGGTAGGATATCACAAGTTCAAACACTATTCAAATAAAAATGTCTGTAGCAGTTTCAATATACAACAATGTAACCCTTTCTATGTAGAATAACAAGAATATACAACTTTAACTGCTCCTCCAACATTATTACAACCAGTTTACCCGCGGGTAATTGCTTCTCTGACTCTGTTCTAATCAACAGTGGCAGAAAACTGTCTCTATAAACGCCCACCTATAGAACCAGTGATGCACTTGAAAAAATATTCAGAACAAAAGCGAGATGATGAAAGGCGAGACAGGTTAGAGCGTGCAGGGCGAGTTCCTTACACAAGAAGCCTCAAAGTGAAACTTCAAAAAACTGTGGAAAATACTCCACTTTTTTCTTTCCTACCAAAAGAAAGAGTGGTATGCAAATGAAGCTGCACACCTGTGAGGTACAGCAGTTGTGTAGAGAAAACAAGTTTCCAAGTTCATTAATCCACTAACATTTGCTTTTCCAGTATGAGAGAAGAATAGCCTTGCTCTTTTACATATTCTTTTAGTCTTTGGAGAAATTATTGGAGTTTGGCAGAAAAGGAAATGCAGAGCAGAGAGTGATGATTAGCCGACTACACCATTACTTTCACAGTCGCAAGAAATGTTATCGGTTTGAACGAATACTTGACTGTGCTCCACATCACATCAAGGCCACAGCATGCTCTTAATTATTCATTGCTTTACCTTTACGGATTCAGGGGCACAGAGGCCACGCTATAGCCTGACAGACAAATACAGACAATGATGATTAAAAATGAAACGTGGAGTGCTTGGTGGAAACTACATGAGCAGGTGGACAGTGGAAGTTCAACAGTGATGTACTGACAAAATTCTAAACCATAAATTCCAGTGGATAGGACAGTGATTTTTGTAGGCTGTGGCATGTTAGTGAATGTAGCTTCACCAGATGTACGAATAAAGAAAAAAAATTTGAATTATTGCATTGACAAGAAAACGTGCATTGTAGAATATTGTAGTTTTTACAGTATTGCAGTGTTTTCTGCTATAGTATAAATGTAGAAGTCACACATTTTGATTTATTCTTATTTTGTGACAATTCATCCGTTTGTTGAAGCAATGGTGGCCAAAAGTTATGCCACATAGCATAACATTTTCTTCTTCTTTTCCTAGACACACAATATCATTCTTATTATTCTCCAAGCAGCCTTCTGGCTGTCTGTCTGAATGCCACACAGTTTTGTGATTGGTCAACCAAATAGCCATTAGCACTTTTTTTTTTTTTTAATTTCTTTAATTCACTGACAGCTGGAGTCACAGTGTCTGGAAAAGCGCAGACAGAAAGTGTCTAAGCTTTGATATAGCATGTTGCTCGCCTCAATATGTCTGTGAATATTGAATCAATGAGGCACCATAGCAAAGAAAAACCAATATGTAATTTCTCCCAGACATTGTGCTGTGTGTGTGCACTCAGGAGGAGGCATTCATGTAACAGCAGCCATTCAGCTGAGAAGCAGGTTGCAGTGGTGCTTTCTTATACCGCCGACACAACAAATGTGACGTGTCTCTGTGGAAAAGGTCTCTAACCAAACACAAATAGTGGAAATAAGCAAAGGTACTTTGCTATGAACGATATTCTTTATCGCAAAGTTGGGCCACTTTAAGATCAACAGCAGTTTTCAACTATTTGTCAGTTCTGAAAAGCACACTTTTTATTCCAAGCAGTTCTTCAAAGAGGCCACATCACCTGCAGTCCAAATGCAGGTGCAACAGTCCAAAATAAAACTGCTGATTTATGTTATTTGTCATGTGGAACTGGAAGTATGAAAATAAATAATGATTTGATAAACACAGACAGACTGCTCTGGCAAAGAGTAATTTAAAATAAGTCCAAGGAATATGTAGGACGCATATGGGGTGACTAATACTGATAACTGGCTTGACTTTAAATATAACCCAGCCCTGCTGCGGCAGAGAGAAATTCACTTCAAAGCCTTGTGTTGTCCACGTGGTGCCTTGTAAATTGTGCATCTTGTTTCCTTCTCTACAGCAGGTTGTGAGTCCATCAAATGCTTCACAAGTTTGAAGCAAAATATCCAATGTTTCTTCTGTCTTCTATTGCTGTTACATTTCTGTATTTTATTTCAAAGCATTAGTTTTGTAGTTGTTGCAAATGTTCCTGTCAGTTTCTATTGCATTACTTCAAAATGGAAAGAACATCGGAGCCTTATTTGGGTTCATTCCTCGAGCAGCTTGAATCCAAATCGATGTCATTCTAATACAGATAACTTCACTTACATTTTAATAGTAAGATGTTGTTTATTTTTCTGAAATACACAGATGAGTGCAGATTCCACGAGTTAAAGCTCAGTTTACATGGACTCTCCTTGTTTTTCCGTAGTTTCAAGCCTGTCTCGATTCAAACTGACTATGTAATCTTTTGTTCATTTATTATTATAGAGCAGAGTGAGTAATTATTTAAATCAAATCTATAGCTATAATAAAATCCTTTAGTTTCTTTTTTATGTTATTTTTTTTACATACTAACAGTAAAAACTGCTGAATATTAATATCCCCTAAACTGAAAATACCTTTTTCTGTAGCAAACTTCTCATCAGATTGCGATAACGTTGGCTGTTCAGGGTAAAATGCAACGCTGTTATCTTAGATGAATGTATGGTATATAGCACTGGCCTTCTCATCTATTCTGGCTTATCTCAAAGTATCCCTATTTACATCTTGTCAGCGGCAGATTACAAAACCTCTGAAGACAAATGTAAAGCAAAATCACCCGCAGTTTGTGATATCTTGCAGCGAACAGTGCTAAACAGATAGTTTTGATGTAAAGGCATTGCAGTGCACCATCATTAGCCACAGCCGCTAGTTGGAATCCGGTTTTCATCCCAAACAGGCTCTGTGTCCACTTAACTCATGCCTCTGCCGGAGCACCACAACCAGATGATGAAAGATGACCTAGATTGCTTTTGTGCTTGTGTGCAGTCAGTGTGCGAGTGTGTGACAGAAAACAAGGTGGCGTATCTGGGAAGCCGAGTTTGCCTTATTCCCCCTGGCCCTCATCAACAAAAGCCACAAACATTGCAATCCTCCACAGGCTGCTGGAATTAAAACCTTCGAACCACTTAAACACCCGCCGTCTTTGTGTTTGCCATGCCAGACACTGCTCAGACGATACCTTCCACCCGCTAACGGTAATAATAAGACTAGCTTTATTTTTGCTATTTCTGCTTCTCTCTGGGGAGCTCCTCCATTCAAATCCAAATGGGGCACCTATGAATATGTAAACACCGCCTCGGAATGGCATCCAAGCGCAACGTTCATTTAGTGGTAATACAATTAAAATGCAAGAATTCCACTTTTTTAATCAAACAACCAAATTTGCCTTTGAATTTAAATTCCCCTTATTATTGTGACGCACCAATTAAAACCGAGCCGTGCCCGAGAGCTAATTAGCAGAAATTGGAAGGTTTGATCCATGAGAAAAAGAAAATGCACGACTTTGCTGTAGAATTTATATCTGTGCTATTTAAAAATGTTAAACGGAGCGGTGTGCTAATGAGGAGTTAATTAGGACTATTAGACCTATCAGAATGCATTCAATACAAAAGCTTACGTGTACTCATTTATTTTTTTTTCAAATGTGATGAATACAGACAGTGATCTCTGAACCCTTGATGCTTCATATGAGTTGCCTCCATTGGATAAGCCCCTCCTCGTGCTTCACTGGTCGTATCATGGGCTGAGAGTCGGCTTAAATACAGTAGGTCCCTCTAAGGTGTTCTCCAGCAAATGACAGTCTCTGTGCCACGCTGCCAACATCTGCACTCATAATTAAAATCTCCTGTGCTGGCCGGTGCACAGGGCTAATTGATCTCAGACAGAGGCGGGACATGCTTAGGGACGCTCACACTGTCTCTCTTGTGGCAGAGCAGACAGATGAACATGGCAGAAACACTGTTCTGTTTGTGCCAAGGCTGTAATTATAAATACGGGGAGGGGGCACATCTCGCCAATATTCATTCAATATGCCACGGCAAATCATAGGTTTACAGAGAGCGGGCTGAACGACAACATCCTCGCAGTAGTTATAGTTATCAAATGTAACCATAGACAGACATTTAGATCCTGGCAAGAGTTACACTGATGTTTTTTTTGTAAACAAATATTTTCTCCACAACAAACATTCAAAATGCGTGCTCCAGACTGTAGCAGGTGTCGCTTAATGCCAGTGCGGATTGAGTGAGTAACACACAGATTTATCAGCTGTATAGACTGGTGATGAACTTGAACGATTAGTTAGGTATATTACAACAAAAAGATGAGAATTACAAGCTTTATGAGCTCACAAATGTAATATTAGTTTAAAATCTGGAACTACGAACACTGTTACTCTAACTTTTTGTGTTGTTAATATTGATATGCGCTTTCTAATGTACATAAAATAACAATGTGCAAACTAAACCAGGGCTACGTCCAGGACAAACCTATAACTAAACCAAGCGAAAATTAATCTCTAAACAATGCCTGAAACAGGAGTAAACTTTGGACTAACTTAATCAGGACTAAAGCCACAAGTTTCCAGATTTAGATATATTTCTATTGGGGGAATGTAATACCCATGACTACAGGCCTGGTTGGTGTGGATAAATTACAAACATGCACAAGCAAAAACATCCATTAGAGATGTGAGCCCACTTTAATATGCAATTAATCAATCGATTCAAACCAAAGCTCCATGGAATTAAAAAAAATCCATTAGCATATTTAGTGTTTTTTAACTGTGAACCACTTTCATAAAACACTTTTACCAATTATGTTGATTACATACGGAGTTTTATATATAAATAAAGAATACAAATAAAGAATAAACAGCACCCCACAGTTATTCTCTGTGTGTGGTCTAGAAGCATTTGTTCTAGGAACAGAAAAGCTTGGCTGGTAAAAACCAGTGGATATCACTCAATATTTAGGGGTGCTTATCACAACAGCACTTTTATTCTGAGGGGCCCTCCTGATGCGCGGAAGTTTTCAGAACAAGTAGCATCACTTATTGTATTGTCATTAGAGTGGCCAGTATTGTACTGTAGAAATTAATTAATAATCAAGTTGTCACTGTGATAAAATAAACATTAGAGTGTATGATATGTTTATTTGATCCTACAAAAACAAGCTCCAGCTAAAAGTGCAATTAAGGCATTCTTGAAAAAGCTGTGAAGTGTTTAGGTTTGAACAAAGTTATCTAAATTAAAGAATGCATAAAAATGGGCTAAATGACCAGCTGACTTTTCTAGTATTGTCTTATATGTATCAGATACTCAATTCTATGGTTGGTTTTGAATTGAGTATTAGCTCTAAAATAACAAATACTGCATATATCAAACAATTTCATCCAAGCGATCTTCAATATTTTGCCTGTCCAGCAGATTACAACGACGAATACTCTTCCTGCGTGATCTGAGGATTCATGGAGTCAGTGGAAAGATCATGTTCATTTTTTTATCAGGCCGTCTTGGAAAGACTGATCCGATATGGCATTTCAGCTTGGTTTGGTAAC
This sequence comes from Rhyacichthys aspro, assembly GCA_036850595.1. NCBI lineage: Eukaryota > Metazoa > Chordata > Actinopteri > Gobiiformes > Rhyacichthyidae > Rhyacichthys > Rhyacichthys aspro. Next base: position 12,690,396 of record CM072169.1, on the reverse strand, counting down.
CTTTCTGTACAACAAAAAACAAGCTGTATCGGATTATTAACACAGCTTGGAAAATCATTGGATTGAAGGAGCACACATCTGTGCAGACTATATTTGAATTTAAACTGGCCAGTAGGACCACGTGCCTCCTTTGTTCAATATTCTGTCACGTTTTTAAAAAGGACCTTTTGACATCTTCAGCATCTGTGTATGGCACTTTAAAATTAAGTGATGTATTTATAATTTTTCTGATTATTATTTTATCTTATTCTTATGCATTATTCTTTATGAATTATCGAGTGTGTTTAAAGTTTACCATACCTTACCTTATTTTCTTATCTAAAGTGCATTACGGACAAACCCACAAGTCAGGAAGAAAATGTCAGAATGTCAATTGTAGCCTGTATGATGACATTTGACTCTGACAGATAACTTTTTCTAATGTTCTTCTTTACAAACAAAAACCTCTTTTGACTTGACTTCTTTTGAGGATATTTTACTTTGATATGTTTGTCCGATGTGTTCTTATTTAGCTTTTACAAATAGTTTAGAGTTGCAAGAAGACACTTCAGGAATATTGGGTTATTACTTAAATCTTTAATACAATATTTTTTAACAATAGACTTCAGTTTTTAGCAGACAGTATTTTGCAGGCAGATGTAAGCTGTTTACCGTTTAAAGATAAGGGAAGTGTTTCATGAAAATACTACTTGAGAATTCCCAAATCTATCTAAGTAGAAGCACAAAGTGGGGCCACTTTGCCTGATCAATGTCCTTTTTTTCATTATGTTATTAGTGTCAACACTATTAATTGCACAGTAAATTCCATGTGTCAGGCTTATTACTTCAATACTTCATTTAATCTTGTCCAACATAAACAATCTGACATCCCATAAAAGCTCAAAGGATGACTGGCTTCATATATGGCATCACACTATAGATTTCCTGTCTGTGTAGCATGTAATGCAATGTGCCCTGTTATATCATCACTGTACTATCCTCTAACCCTGTAATTGTCTTCTTGCAGTGCATAAAACTTAAGTCTCTATGTTTTTATGATGTGGGAGTGGAGCGCTGCACCTGTTTACGACATGCAGCATATTGCTAGGAAAGATTTAAGAAGCAGAGCATAACATCCAGCAGTCTTTGAAAAAATATCATCATAAAGATGATGCCCCTTCTGCAGCCAAATTGTCTCCAAGTTACAGCCACTATTACCACATGAGAAAACACAAAGCCATTACGTCCCAGAGCCGTGATAAGCAATGCAAGGGAAGTGCCTTTAAAACACTTGAGGTGTCTTGTTTGTGCCTCTAAAACCACCAATAACTAGCTCTGACAATTCCCAAATGGCTGTTCTGAAGTAAAAGGATGGGTTTGAATACCTGAGACCACACTGCTGCAGATCTGGACAATCGCTGTCAACTGACAACTTGTGTGAATGTTTTCTATATGCATACAGTATATGCATGCTGCATCTCTAAACAACTGTCATCCACTCAAGCATGCTGGAACACTGCACTGTTTACTGCAGTATTTGGGTCCTGTTAGTTCTTTTTATTTGAATCTAGTCCTTTTCTTTGTGCTTTTGTCTTGCACTTAAACCTGCAGTGATGGCATGGTAGTACGGCAAACTTAAAATAATTACAAACATTCTAGGAAGTGTAATTCTGAAATGGTTATGAGTTAGTTTGTTTAAATTATGAGCCACACAATGTGCATCTACAGTACATAATCCCCATGTTTTAGATTCTGTATTATCCTCCATAACAAGTAGTGTAAATATGTCCATAAACCACACACATATATATTTTTCTTCAATTTCTTGTTGTACTTGTTGCTGTGGAGTTGTTGCTACTTTGTCATTTTTAAATCAGGGACATTTATTCATAGAAAACTCAAGTGTTTAACCTGAGTGGACTGTCTAATACTGTCTATGAATGAGGAGGACTAATTCAGTTAATTCTTTTCAGGGATCAACCTTCAAACAACATAAAAACACTCGTCAACATCAGTCAGACTAATGGCAGTCAATACCTCTGTTCAACGGTGCACTGTGGATTTATTCCTAAAGATGTGTTAATCTTTATACATCAAGTAGTAGCTTTTGTATAATTGCAAAATGATAGTCAAATTGACAGTAGTCAGTGAGTCAAATTCACAAGAGAGCTATGTATTAATGAGTTCAACCTTGGCCCACACTTTTTTGTTTTATAAAGATGTTTTTAGAAAGCAGTTCAGTGCAATTTAAAAAGAGGTCCATTAAAATGTAATATTGATTTAGAAAAACAAGTAAAAACACTGACATCAAATAACTTTTATTGCCACATTTATTGCACTAAGAGCTATATTTTCATTTCACTTTATCATTAGGGGCATTTTGCATGTGGGAAATCCAATAAAAGTTTAAAGCACAATGGAGGAAGAGGTATGAGATCATCTTTGCAATTGAAGTGGATAAAAGGTTTACTATAGGAGTGGCACAAAAGTGAAAACACAATATGTCAGGAGAGGGTCACACTTTTTATCAAACTAAAAAGCGTGCAAGACCCCAGATGACATTTCTACTTTAACAATTACCTTTATTTAACCCTTTATATTTGATATGTTTTGCATAAACGAGTCCCAAGCACATCCGTAAAGGCCATCACTGTCCATTTTAACCAATTCTAACTGCACTCTTTATTGAGCAGCCTGTTTTGTTCCTATTTTTTGATAATGACAGTGGAATAAATGTTTTGATTTTGTCATCAAATGCTCCACCTACATGCACATATGTGTGTGGCCAGTGTTAGAGCAGAAAGAGAGCATTCTCCCCTCTACAGAGCCGCTATATCAAAGCTATGCAAATAGAATCAGCGTGGTAGAGTTTGGTATTGATTTCTTTGTGTGTATCGAAGTATGGATGGAGCCTGTAATTGTAAACCATTTATTTTTTCACTGTATTTTGCCTGTTGGGTCACTCATTACCAATGCAAGTTCACCATAATGACGTTTAAAGGTCACGGAGGCTTTAAAGTAAGACTCTGAAGATTGAGCAAAGCTGAGTTGGACACACACAGCATGTCATTCAGTGTGTTGTCCCCTCTTCATGTTTGAAACTATTAGCTGCAGCACAGTGGTGTTCTGCCGATGTGAAACAGCAGGAAATAGCTTTAGCTTTAGGAAATAGCCCAGATGCTGTATGGAAATAGCCTGTGTGGTTTCTCTGTAATAAATATTTCTAGTGAACAAAGTAGGTGGAATACACTCTTAATCCAACTATTGCCAGAGTTACATCATAATGTTGCTATGTATGGATCAGCAGCAGGATTCATTCTTTGCATTTGATTACAGCTCCCAGCGATGCAGTAATACTCATATACAAATCAGTGGTACAGTTTTCTCATTGGTTTACAGAAGCAAATCCATTGTGCTTGTAGCTTTGGGATAAAATGAGATGAGGGGAGGACACTGTACTAATTTTGTAAAAGAGTGGCACAGCAGCGTTAGAGGAAAAAAACAAATCAGTGGCGTGTCGATTGTATTTTTGCGGCCCTCTGACAGTGGAGGCGGAGTGCTTTATAGGTGGTGCACAGTGCTCGAACACAGAGGAGAAGAAAGCTCTAGAGATGTTCAGCTCTGGGAATCGCAGCTATTTCTGAGACCGCCTCTTCTGGAGAGTTCAATATCAGAAGAAAAGATGTTCCGCTACATTTGACAGGTTCTTTTAAGGTTTATTTTAGTGTCTTTGGCTCGCTCATTACAAAAGATGACCTATTCTGCCATGTAACTATCTCTGATGCACAACAGGTTAAAAATCACAAGTGGTTACTTCCCACTATACTTCGTGCAGGGAATATTGTGTGTATTTCTGTCTTTAATATGTCATGAGTAATATTTAAAATAATTCTGGTTTCCAAATCTGCTTTTTTTTTTTTCTTTACATTTTTTTTCTTTCATTCTTTACCCTCCACTCCCCTTATTTGTTGGGAAACCCATTCAAACTTCAAAGTATACCATACTGATTATTTCAACTTCTAACTTTATCATATTAGATCAGTGTTTTAGGCAATGATGTACACTATTTGAAAACCCACAGATGGTTAAAACAGAATGATGTAACCATGAATGAAAAGCAAACTTCTTAGCCAACACAAATGTAATTACAGTTACATAGCAGACATACAAAGCTTTGTATCTTTTTGTTTCTTAATCATCAAAAAGAAATATATAAAAAACAATCTGGGAATTGTAAGAGGTCCATGTCCTCATCCAGTTGCAGATGACTAGTCCATCCAAATGCAGCCATGTCTTGAATTAATTTACCTAAAACTGCCGATTCCACCCTTTTCTCCCCTTACATGGCGTTTATTTTTATCCCCCTCTCATTGCAGTAGATAACTTTCTGTATCTTGACTGTTTTGACCTTTTTTGGAATCCAAACACCATTTCAGCACACATTATTCTCAGGGCAAGGTTTATTAAACATGTTATCAGTGCTCACACAGGTTGAGCACAATCAGCGAGGTAGGAAATAATTATTCTTGATAGGATTTATCTCCAATTTCCTCATTTCCTGCTCTGTCTGACTGGAGGGAAGTGAAAGAAACCTGGCGTGACGTTTGAACCGGCACAACGTTGAACACCAAATTGAGATGACAGAGTGTCATGCACAGACGCACTACATGCTTCTGTGCATGTCCTGTTTGAGTGTTCCCAGAACTGAGTGGAATAGGACCTGGCATTTACTCCGCAGTTTTCAAGGGGCACATTAGCCAGACAAATGGGCTGCTATGTTAAACTAATGTGACATGGTCTTTGGAAATGGGGCAAATTTGTGTGGATCCTTGAACGCAACAAAATGCAGACACAGGGACAGATGGGTGACTCACTCTTTGAAGGCGAGTGATGCATGCAGACACAACAATGCAAGAGTGGGATGCAAGGATTTGTTTTTCCTCAACCCCATATTTGCCACACAATTATTTTTTTTTACTTAGCATTAAAGCTGATAATATGGAATAGACAACAGAAAGAAACAGAAAGTTGTAATAAACCAGTATTTGTTCTTTGTACCATTGTTCAGCAGCTGAATAAACGCTCTCTGCGGCCTGTGTTGCTTGTGGTTATGAATACTATCTTTTCAGTTGGAGAGTTCACATTTGGGTGGAGAGAAATATGGCTCTAACACCGTAGAATACTGTTTAACACTGTGGTTCCCAAAATAATGGTTGTTATACGATATAGAGTCAATAAAAATGCTGACACCTGCATGTCTCTTTTCTTTTCACAAGAATCTGACAGTACAAAACCCAAAGTAACACGGAAAAGTACCAACTATGGAAAGTTTTTACAACAACAGCTATCATCACATGACACTCTTCATTATTTTTTTAAAAAACAATTATTACTAAAATATACATTGCTGGAGTAATGATATCCCAACAGCTGTTTGAATTAACTCAATGACCAAACTCCCACTCTCAATCTTTCTGATATCTTAGCCAACATTTTCATTTACAGTTATTTGAAATATTTATCCCTATTAACTCGTCAAACACAGAACCATCTGATGAATCCAATTCAAAATTTCATCAAAGCGTGATTTTCTTTCTAACCTTCCCAGTCTTAAAAATGCAAGTTCTCTCCATCATTGAACATATTGATCTACCAAAGAGACACAGCAAATGCTTTTTGTGTTAATTACGCTGACAATAAGACATGAAAACTGCTGTGGCGTTACATTGTTTACATAGAGACTGTGTGGCTGTGCACAAGATGGATTGTGGGAAAAAGCGATATGGGAATAAGAGAAATACAGCAGGGAGTAATGTGACCATCTACACTTCCAGACAGGAAATGATTGATGAGGCGTGTAGCGGGCGCTGCAGAATCATGGCCGTCCTATCAGCAGTCAAGGTGGAGAGATTACATCCGGATGGCAATATTAACGATGGCTTCTGTAATGCATGTAAATGGCTTAATAAAATTATTCAGATAATCATAATGGGTGTGAAAGTGTAGCTGTTGGGTTGCCTTTTGTCTCTCAGGAGAGGCTAATATATAGCGTCTATTACATGCAGACACTGCCGCTGCATTTTTGGACTGTTAGCAGGGGCTATACATCACTGCGTCGCACAGCTGTCCTCTGCAGCACCAGTAAATTGATGCTAATGCAATTAGCTCTGTTGCCTTCATCTCGACTCCAGTAAGAATCTACCGGGAGTAGGGAGATGTGTGTCTAAGTGTGTGGGGGGGCTTCCAAAACATCTAGATGAGGAATAAAAACAGACCTCCGGATCTAATTAGGCAAAAGGCATAACGGGAAATGGGTTCGGAACATAGTCAAAAAAAAAACCATATTTCAAGGAGAGAGTGGTATTATTTGGTAGACATGAATATTGCAGCAGTGGGGTCTGTCTCTGCTTGAATAATCAAAGTAAAAGCTTAACGAATAGCAGCAGGTGAATATATGGTGACACTGAGCCATTGATGCCACCAACAAATATTACACGGAGGATTAGCTTGTACTTTCATGGCTTTTGTGTCCAAAAGCATTACACATTGTATGCTTCAAAACATTCATTATGAGAGGTACGTGTATGGAAACCATGGATAATTATGATTAGTGTTTCTCACGTGACACTAAGTGTGTTATGATGAGGTAGAGGACTGTGGTCAGGGGGCTGAGAGAGGCTGTCAGTGGCTGAAAGCTCCGGCTTTGTTTATGCAGATAAAGACATGGAGAAAAATACATTAGTCATTTGCATGTGTTTTATTTGTGTTTAATGATCTCATTAGAAATTGTTATTGGAATGGACAAATGAACATAAAATGCAACTCTGAATCTTTCTGTGCTTTGACATTTAGCACGGAAGTATTATTATTTTAGGTGTAATCAGAGTTATTTCAACCGGACTTTTCCCTGACTTTTTTTTTTTTTTTTTTGCACATCTGATGAATAATCCAGGTGTTTTTATTGAGAAGAGGGGGAGGGACACCGTGAGAATGATTACTGCACTAATACTGAAACCACATTTATTTAAAGACATAAGCAACCAAACAGAAAGTGAAGTTCAAACAGCTGCAGAGAGTACACTGACAATGTTCTCACAATAGAGCGCCCCAGACTTGTCACTAGAGGGTCTCTGTGGGATCAACTCCAGGTGTGAAAGGAAGAAGGATTTTGTTCACACATTCAGATCCCACGGATTCAATCGGCGTGTAATGCAGATTATTTGGATGTGTGAAAAGACCTCTAGTAAACCATTGTTAATATAACTATTTTCTTACCAAAGCACGGGCTAATGTCTAGATCTAGAGTTTTGGCAAAGGTTACACCCCATCAGCTTCTATTTTGACAGACCATCCAGAGCTGACCCAAATTAAATGATCTTAATACAAACAAACTATTCTGTGATCGAAAGTAGATAAACAACACACTCTGTGTTGGGCTTTAATTCAATTTAATACTGTATTATGGCCTCATAACGCTCAACCAAGAATCTGCTTATAAATTAAACATGTTAATTCATCTCCTCTTTTCAACACAGTAAATGTAATTTATTCCCAACATGTTCAACAGTAGCAGCCAGAGCCAGCCGACAGTAAAGAAAAGGCTGTTCAGCCGTACAAAATATTAATCATCTTGGGTCCTCGTAAAGATTTTTAACACTTTATAATTAAATTTCCAACAAAACTACTGTTCCGTAACGCATCTGTTTTGTTTGTAACTCTTGTTAGAGGTGTCCTTATCCTGCTGCCATCCAAAGCTTGCCTCCTGTTGAGCTGAAAAAAATCTAAAATCTAAAACAAACCAATTGCCAAAAAGTGGTATGTGAAATAAGGATTTGAGAAGAATAAATAACACCTGTCATGCTGGCAGACTCACTCCCCATCAGAAAGTGGGGCATCTGTTGAGGTGATGTCTTTATAGTGGAGCGGCGTGTCTGATTAAAACGGATGGCACTCTGTCAGGCGCTTGCTGCGTCCTGAGCTACAGTAGTTTTTAATTAGTTTACGATAAGAGACCTTTCCCTCATTCCCTCGGGTTATTGAGCTAGATCACATCAACAGCAACAGAAATGAGGGGTTTGGAACAGCTCTTTTCTTTTGTTGTGAATGTTTTTTTTTTCCAGAAAAATTAGGTAGTTAGAGGTAAATTCTAGGATTGTGGACCACACAAACATAAGACCAAGTCATAACTAAGATCAAAGTGTATGATGACAAGCCCAAGACTTATAGGGAACAAGACTGTATCAAGACAGAGACCAGTGATTGATACATGGTGAAACATAGTATTATTATTATTATTATCATCATTATTATCATCATTATTATTATTATACTTGCATATCCAGCTTGTATCCACATAATTACACATTGATTTGAATGGTTAGAGGAGCAGTTATCTCTGAGCGTACTAAAAAAAAATGAAAAAATAGAAATGAGTGATGTTTTTGCATTTCTCTACTTCAAAAAATAAAAGTTTTTCATCCTTGTAATTAGGAGGTGACTAAACCTGTTGCACTATTGGCCAGTTTTTATTAAAATGCCAAGTTAATTATGTCAGAACGTCAAGGCCAAGAAAAAGTGTATTTTATTCCAAGACAAAAGAGAGGCCTTGAGAACTCCAGCAGAAGAGTGAATCCATTTTGTTAAGCACAAGCAGATTGTCCATCCAGGAGGAACAGTAATCCTGACAACATCCATTAACTCACAGCCATTTGTATGAAATATCAGAGGCAACGGAGATAAGCTTATAACTTTACTAAAGGGAACCACACCAGCTCCATATGTCCTTCTGTGCGGATTTATCAGTCGATGCACAACACCACTGCTCACAACATGGAGCAGCTGTGTAATGACACATCTGTTCATGTGCAGGTGTGTCTGTATCCCAGTCTGGGTCCATTTGATAATGCTAATCCACAGGAATGCAAGTCCCTGAGAAGTACGAGCAGCCCTCTGAAATATCCATCCTCCGAATACCCCAAGAGCGTGATACAGATCTGTTTAATGCGAGCATCCATCGGTTTAGTCTGACAGAAATAAACATCTTTCACCACTGCTTCCAGTCAGGAATAAAATATTGAATGTCAGTCTGCTCCTGTAGAAACAGTAAAAGTCAGTGTTCTACTTTCAAAACATAATTGGCCATTATCTGATTTTAACTGGTAATTTTTAACAACAGCGTATTGATTTCAAACAATTGACATTTCTGTTTTGTGGATGAGTAATTATTCATATTCTCTAAAAGTGTTTGCTCTTTATTTGCCAGTGGTACTAATGCTGATTTGTAAATGGGATTAAAAATTGCTACCAAAAATAGTATAGCTGCCATATGAAGGCCAAATTAAGTGATCATTTCTCATTGAAGTCTAGATGAAGGTAAATGGAATGAAGAGTGTTGAATTAGAAAGAGAGAATCTAAAGAAAGGCTTCAGGTCTGATCTGTACTTACTCAGAGATCATATGGGGTCCAACTGAAAAAAAGTCATCTGTAGTTAGGACATTTTTTGGTCATAATATTATGCATTATTGGGGTAAATATAGATTAGTTTACAATCATAACTTGCAGATTTGAATTTGAACATTCATAGAGAAGAACCGTATCCTTTTCATACTGCACAGAAGGAAGTAGTGACTGTGGTAAAACATTTGGAGGAGCAGAGCTGATAGACAGACAAGACAGAACTCGACTTCCACAACTCAGCAAACACTGCCTTAGCACAAACTATATAGTCTATAAAGTCAACTCAGCAGGTGCAGGCAGTGGTTCTTTGGCCGACTAGCACTGCATTCTCACATGTAAATCACTGCAGCTCATTTCTAAGAGGAGTGAGACTTCCTGAAGATCCTGAAGTAATGAGTAAATGTTTGTTAATGTGACTAAATGTAAATGAAAACCAGAGAACAAGAGACTCATCTACTTATAATAGTCACACTATTATAGCAAGTGCATCCTGTAAGTACTTGTCTGTCACTTTGACATTATCACTAGTTATTTTTAATGAGAAAAAAAGGGGTTGTTTATGACATGACCTGTTAGGAAAGACATACAGAAAATAATATCTTCTTCGGTAGACTTTATTAAAAATACCCATTACTGTTAGCAACCAGTACATAGTTTGGAAAAAAAACAAACTTGCCCACTGTGCAATGAGCCTTGCAGTGAGCACAATGCCTGCAAATGTCAGCTGTATGGCGTGTGTACATAAGTGAGATTAAGACAGTCCAGCCCTGATTACAGCCACCCAGATCTGAATTCCTGCCCCTTTTTTCACCTCTCCATCTTTCACACAGTCAGGGAAGTCACAGAGGAGGAGGGACTGCCCACTCTGCTTAATGTTATTTCCCCTGCTTCCGTCGTCCTTGTATCACTGTCTTCCAAAGCTGATGATTTCAGTCGATTCTAAACTAAATGCACAGTGTCTTTTATTGGCGTCTGGGGTGTGTGGTGATTGCAGCGTTTAATGGCTGTTAAACCAGCCATTGTGCTGGTGCCGTCTGGAGATATCCAGATAGGCTGATGCTCACAGTGCACCCTGAACATCAATGGCCTCTTGCTTATCAGCCCCCTAATTAGGAAAGCAAATGCATTCTGCTTTTCTGGGAGCTCTATTCACACTGGGGGAATTAGTTCTCAATTTTGCACTCTAGGATGTGTGGAAACAATGCATATCAATGAAAGCCACTTGGTCTGATTATCAATAAAGATGTCATGATATGGTTCCAACTGGCCGCTCCCTCTGATGCTCTGTCTTACTTACAGCCGCCGACTGGGGAGTAAAGATTTCTAATGTGCGACACCTCAAGCTGGAAGCCTGTGATAAACAGGGAGCGGTAGAAAAGCCAACTGTTGCAGGAAGTGCGGGAACATCATTTGTCATGCATAATAATGCAAGCTCTCTCGTATCTGGGTCACTGTTTGTTGAAAGTACTGTGTGGAAATCCAGAAGATTCCTTGGAGTGAAGTAGTAGAGAATACGATGAAGGGGTCTTAAAATTCCCACAGGCCCCCTGAACCTGCAAAACCTGGAAAATGGCTGAGTCTCCCAGTCACTGATAGTGAAATCAGAAAAAAGGTATAAAAATCCACCATCTTGCTTTCGAATGAACTGTCATCTACATATTCCCAAATAACACTGCCATCTGCTCTGTTAGCTTTGAAAAGAACCTTAGCATAACTGTTTTATATTGTATTGAGGTTGAGATTGTGTGTTGAGGTAATGAGGATCGGTCGATTGTCAATGATATTACAACTCTGTTTTAATCATTAAAAAATATCTTGGCAAACAAATAGGGACAAAGAGCTTTCATTGTTGAGACTTTATTAGATGATTTTTTGTGTTTGTGAACAGCGTTGTGTACTAGATGTGTATTGTTGGCTGAGTAGGAAACATACTTCATGTTCCACATGAGACAAAGAATGTCAAATAACGACATGGAAGACCCATGGATTCTTTTAGGACCTGTGCTTTCTCATTGAAGATTTCTAAATTGAGATCTGCCGGATGAGAGGAGCATATACATATCACTAAAGCAGCTAATTCTACATTAAGTTAAAAAGTATATCAGCATTGTCAACACTGACATTTAAAGCTATAATATGTGAGAAAGCTATCGCTGTTTAGCAATCTTGATCCATCTACATAAAGTTCTTTGCACGTCAGGAGGATTTTAAATTGTGACCATGGTAAGAACACAGCCTCTGAGCTTTTTTTGTTTGCTCAGAGGCTACAGAGATTTAACATATTCAAATATGTGTCAGTGTCATGTAAAATTGAGTGGTTTTCATGGTTACTGAATAACTTGATTTTGAAATATGGCCCAGAGCACTAAATAAAAAATGTTAAACAGTATGGCTTTGATTAGATAAAAGAATTTATATATTCAGTTTTCCAAAAGAGGCTGGTGTTGCTTTTCATGCAGTGTGTGGTTATTCTCCTGACCTCTGTGACATACCCAAGGCTTGACCACTCGATGACCCACTCTCCAGTGCTCCTCAGGAAGTCCATCCTCTCTTTTCATCTTCACCTCGTCCTCGCTGACTCACAGGGGAAAATGAAGTAATGACACAGTGTGCCTTCCATATGCATCTCTGTAGGCTTAAGGAGCCATTCCCATTGGGCCGTGAAATCCCACGGTGAAATCCCTGCACACTCCTCATCCCTTGAAGAGGGACTTTGAGAGCATTTGGTCAGGGTCATCTGGAAACTGAGGGCAAAACATAACATTTTATTTGTGAAAGCAATGCAGCAGATGCACAACATTCTGCAGCAGTCTCCCTGCAACTCTCTGGACACTATCATTGTCATTTGACTTTTACTCAAGAATTATAACAAATCTGGTGCCAATCATATCTATGTGGGATTTTCTACTGTTGGCAAGTCAGGTGTATTCAGTATATTCAGTCAGTACATTGAATTCTCAGGGCACCTGTGGGTAAGATTAAAATAATTCTGATAGACATTTGTAATGATGGCCATCATGAAATATCTATTACATCCCTCGTGTTCTTCCCGAGGTGGGTTTTCAATGCTAATTAGGCCAAGTGGGAATATGCCAGCAGGGCCGATGAGCTACATAGGTGGATTACTGCAATGATTGTAATGTGAGCTGTGGTGTTATGAGATTGCAGATTACGTAGGCTCACTGTGATTGAAGACTGAAGATAAGCTGACCTCTTTGACATCATTTATAACTTAAACACAAGTGGAAATGCAATTTGCACATATTTAGTCTGAAAAATAGCTGCATATTATCGATCTAAAAATGTATACTCTTATTGGTGACATTTTCACACACAGGTTTTAAGCATGTACTCTTATTTTTCTTGTCATTGTAAAGATAAACTACTCATGCCAACCAAAGATGAGCAACTTTCAATTTCATACAGCCATACCTCTCAGCACTTATCACTGACAGTCAACATCTCTTCCTAGCACAGCTGACACCTAACTCCTCACTGAAAGGATATGTGATACAATGTTCTCTCTGGCAGCTAAGCAAAAAAATCGGATCATATCACACGTGAGCGATTATGCTAGTGATCACCGTGTTAAAAAGGTCAGTCCTTGCACATGGATGGGGCTGAGCTGTGATTTAATTCCAGGCTGGTTTATAGTATGTGGTGTGCACTCCATCAGGTGTGCTAGCAAGGTGTTACCTGTGAGATCATGTTTTCATCATTAGCCTCTTTCATGTTCCTTGCTGTGATCTAGGCTGGAATTTCTCTCACCAATATCCCGTCTCTGTCAGCGTTGTGAGCCATTTACGCTCCACACATGAAACAGAATAAGTCACTGTCCCCTTTTAAGCTGCAGCCTGGGCAAAAGTGTCACGCAAAATCGAAACCAAAACCAAATGCAGTGTCGTATACACACGTCTTGTTGCTGTGCCATTTATACTATAGCGCTGTCTCAACTCCTCATCATCTGTGAAATGTCTGCCAGTACTTGTAGCAGGATAAAGACAGGACCGTGTTACACATCCCACTTCAACATTGCACCTTTCAGAAAGAGGCAAGATGAAAAGTGGGTAAAATGGGCTATTGTCAAGTCATAGATTGCCTTTATGTTGTCTGAAATGCATTTTGAACTGGGGAAAATGTGTAGAATTGGTGACATATTGAAGATTGTGTCCAACAAAATAGTCTAACATTTGAGTGTTTTAACTTTAACTCAGGAAAATATATCTAAGAAATCGAACCAGTCTTTGCAGGAAAAAAAACAACTAAACTAAACGCTGACCATCATCTGACCAACTGATTGCATTGACGTCAGAACAGATCAGTTTGTCCATCTTTGGGGACTGTCTTGGCAACAGGCAATGTCATTTTGACTTATCTCCTCCATAAAATGGTGGAACAAGTTCAGCACTACCAATAAACACCAGTTTGTCTGATGAAATCGGGCCTTGTGATTTAATTAAATTGAAAGTTACAGGTAAGACATGCCCCGCTCTGTCCCCACACTTGCCAGTATTACTCTGTTGGCTTGATGCCTAGGCAACCCTGTCATGTTCAGAACAGGCTGGGAACGCTGCCACAATGGCCAATTCCCATTTAATAAGCGCATGGATATGTGATCTGTAACAAGCATGCTAATCCTTCCTAAATCAGTTTTTTATCGTGAATGTTGGGCGAGACAATTAACACTCCAACACGCAGATTTGGTCGAGCACTCTAATTTCCTGTTCGGCAAGTCATTGGGAGCACTTTTGTTTCAAATCACTGTGACTGCATTCCCACGAGTACAAAAGCCTCGGGAAGTCATTTTAGTCTGACTTGGTTTCACAGTCAGCCACCGTGGCCTCATTTATAGCCCATTCTCAGTCACACATAATCTCATAACTGCGCTTTGTCTTAGTAAAATGGCATAGAGCAAAATGCAGTCAAATCCAAATTTTCAGTCCGTAAAGTTCCATTAGTGTTGGGTTTGTGCAGGTGGGGAATTAAAACTTCACTTTGAGGAAAAATTAATTACCTTGAGAGAGTAGCATTTCTAAAATTTTCACAGAATCAATCACAATTGTTTTGGGTGGTTGCTCTTGACAACAAGATACAATCACATTAGCCAGAAATGCAGCTGTCAGAATAGATTCTGTGGAGGTGTTTGCTTCAACAAACTGTGTGTCACTCAAATAAATCATGCCTTAAAGTGAGTAAAAAACAGGAGGAGGTTCTATCTGCCAATCAATGTCCAAAACCATTAGCACCTTTGGTTTAAATTCCATTAAAGAAGCGCAAGAAAAGCCACATGGCACAGCTACAATATCTCTGTCAAGGTAGAATGATGAAAAATGAAAAATACAAAAAGTGTGTCAAAACTATTTTTGTTTTTTATCTAGTCAAGATAAATGCCACCAAGTTAAAGAGGTACCTTATCTATGAATAAAGCAAAATATTAGTGATGTAGACAGGATTGGCACTATAAACAAATGCACACAATTTAGATTAGTATAGCTGTTAATAAAAACAGGCGATAGTCTTTGAACAGTGACATCATGAAAGCCACCTTGTATCCAAAAGAACTAAGATTATAATGATCGTGTTTCGCAGATGTTGTTCTTCAGTTACTCGCACAAACAAACCAGTCTCAAAAGTCTCAAGTTATTTGCATTTTGTCGAGGTGAAAGTTGAAGATAAAAACAGAGTAATTGGCTGCTCAGGCAAAACAGTCACACAGAGATTGAGAATTGGTCTTCTTTCAACATAAAAATGCTTTGCTGTGAAAGTCAGTGAGTGTATCCATGAGTGTGAAGGCCGGTTGTTTGATGCAACGCACAAGATGAGTTTCATGACTATCTGATTACAATCTGCAGTTAAGAGACAATTTTGAAGGACACCCTTTGACTCTGGGTTGAAGATATAATTTCTTATTAGCATACCCATTTTGTGCTTCTTGTAGTTAGTCTCAAGTGAGACATGATGAGAAAAGAAGTCTGTGTTAAATCCCACAAGCAAGCAAGTTTGACCTCTTTTATCTGAGCTCGTCTCTTTATTCTGTCTACAAAAGCTTAGAAGAAAAGAAATTCTTGATTTACAACAGTGACAGTTCAAGGTGCAACAAATAATTAATTGCAGTTGCAGCAAAAATCTATCAGTCAGGTGTGTTTCATTATAACAGAGCACATGCAACCGTAACCATTCCATTACACTTCAGTTTTCTATAAACCCAATGGATGATTTGTAATCACATATTTTCCAACTGAGATACAGAGGCTTAAATGACCTGTGTAAATGGCATGTTTTATGGTGGAGGCCTGTGCCAGTTCTCATATATTTGCTTGTATCTAATGTAACAGCTGTGTGTTAAACACATTATTCAGTGGTCTGTGTCAGAAGACAAAGTCACTGACTCATTCAAGACTTCTTGAGCACTAAATGGGATTATGACAGCCTTATGGTGTAGCTGTGTGGGAGATGTTTACATCAAATCACGTCACAGCAGAAGGTCAACAGATCGATGGCTTTTCAAAGAACAAAGTCTGTCTGGAAATAGTCATTTCTGCTTGAAGGGTAAGGGACAAACTGTCTTCATAAGAAGCCACTGAACTGATTTTGTTGCATGAAGTATGGCATTTAAAGGGAATGTGTAGGCCTACTGTTAAACACAATGTATGTTAGCCTGAAGCAGGGGTCTGTACTCTTAGAAGGTTAACCAGGTAAACTCAGGTTTAGCCTTTTCTTGTTACAGAGATTGCTCACATCTTTCTGTAAATCACCATGGACACTGTTGACCTCCTAACCTGATACATGCTATCATCACTGTAGAGAAAACCATTCACCAGTGCAGGCCTGTTGTATGTGTGCAATGATGCTTAACACACGTGTTTAGTAAAACTGCACAATCTTTAATCGAGTGAACGTCTCACGGTTCTTTATTGGCAGCTGTAACTTAATTCACATCAAGTTATTGCTGCATGTGTTGTTTTGGGTTGAAGGAGTAGCATCTGATCAAATCAGCTGATTGGAGTGTGTGGCCCCTCCGTTTGTTGTTTGTAGGACAAACTGTTGCGCTGCTGGCTGTGACGTATCTGTTCCCTTATTTTTGGGAACTTCACACATAACACAAAAGTATTTCAACTCGTTAGTTTTATCAGAGAGTAACATAACACGCTTTTAAGAGCAGTAATGAGGTAAACCAAAGTGTTAGTTTCAAAAGTAATGCTCCCCAATAATGAAGATCACAGGGAGCCTTTGTTGGAGAATGTTCTTTGCGATAGAGCAATGTTATGAGTTTAAAAATTAGTATTAAAATGCTCTGGCTTTAGTATGGACAAATAGCCCCATTAGTCAGGTGCTAAAGACTAGAATGCCCCAAAATAAAAGTTGATATTTAAAGAAATACTGTTGCAATATTGTATAAGATGTTGTGTGTCTAGGAACACTGTTATTAAAGACCCATGGACAAAATATACTGAAAACAATGGTTCTGCTACAAACATTACTTTACAAAATAAATAACAATTCATATTCCATTAAATGTATGCTTTATTTTCAGCATCCATCACCTCTTTCCATTTGTTCTGTATGAGCCCATTAGAGTGCAGTGTTTAAGGCTGAGACATCGATGGTGTAAACTGTGCCCAAAGGAACAGCTAATAAAAGATACTTGCTCACCCACGATGCATTATCGGTATGAAGGTTTTAGAGGAGTTATGCTACTCCAACTGGCCCACAGACTATGCCTTGAATAAATGCCATGAGTGGTCGAATACTTACTACAGCAGCAGCGTGTAGAAAGGTCAAGGTGGATATCCCTTGCAGCAGTCAGTTTTGAGGACAATTCAAAAGCTTTTATACTTTGTGAATTTATAAATGCCTTCAAGAAATATTCATTAGTTACAGTGTTGGTGTAGTAACTGGTGTATGTAATCATTTTTTCATGCAATATATAAAGCCAAAATAAAGACTCTGTTTTTTATGTTTTAGTCACTACTCATAATAACAAGTGGTAACAGTCTGTGTTGATATATTTATGACTACTAAGGCTATTAATGATTAATCAATTAACTGTCATTAAGAATGTGATCAATATTTTATCAAGCATGAATCAATAGCCTATGTTCTTTTAATAAGAAGAAGCCTGTCCTCATTTAGGTTTGGTTTCATTTGGAGCCATTTTAGCCACTTCAGATTGTTTATGAGAAAGGAGAGCTAAGTCTGTTAGAACAGCTGTAGCCTGTTTGTGTTGCTGTACTTTGTTGGGGTTTGTCGTGCTGTTAATGTTTCCCTACGAAATTTATTATGAGTATAGCAAACATGTGTGTTTAATCTGTTAAAAAAAATCACAAAATATGCATCCCTTATGCTTACTGAACATGAAATTGAATTGTTTAAGCCTAACAAACATTTTGCATACACATGTTTTTTGTGAGATGATAATAAAGAGGTACAATAGTAATTATGCTTTATTACTGAGACTTATACCAAAAAAACAAATAGGTAAAGAGTAAAGGCCCCAAGCATGGAATAAAATCCTGGTCATTATGTGCGTGTGATTTTTGCTCTACAAAAAAACCCAAAGCCTAAACATGCAGTGTGCAACATTTTATTTTTAACTGAAGAGAACTGTTTCATCACCTAATAATAGCTTATTCTAATAAAAAAACAATCACTACAAATACCCAACAGAAGTTACAGAAACAGTTGCTTGAACTAGAATTTGTTTTATTGTGTTGTGTTGTGTTGTTTGTTTGTTTTGTTTAGATTTTAGCAGGTGATGGTGTTTCAGTGATCAATTTCTAAATCACTAGATGTCTTTACAGCCTATAGACATTTATTAATATGGCAGTGGAGGTCAAATTGATGATGTAATTGAACATTGCAAAGGATGTGTAGTCATTAGCACAAATCTGGAAGTCATTCAGTATAATCAGGTTCAGCTTTTGATCAGATTTTTATACTTGATTCCTGCAGTATTGCATGTAAATAGCAGACATCTCATCTATCTTAAATGCTGCCGTTCATATCTTAAAGAAGCTTGATATGCAGAACACATAGGCATCGACTGTGTAGTACTGTTGTTGTTCTTTGATACAGATCTGTCATATCCCGTAGTGCTGCGATATCATTAGGATAGCATCTTCTTTGTCTGGATGCCGCTGCCGTTTACAGACTGAGGTTTAGTCTACATGCCCAAGACAGCGTGAGCTGTAATCTCTTTAGCTTCTTTAAAGCCTTTGACACACATGATACTAGGCCAATTTTTAAAGAAAAAACATTGGTACATAAGATGCATTGCATAAAATCTGGCCACAGCAATGCGTTGAATGATTCAATGTGCATCAAAAAGGATTAAAATAGAAGAAATAGCTTTTTCCAATCCTACTCTTCCCTGATCTTGACTTTTCATAGCTCTCAAGAGGAATTAAACACATGAGTGCTATTATTTAAAAGGACAAAATGAGCTGATTTGTGGACAGGGGCTGGAATAGCAATCAATAGAACGCTGTTATGACACATTAAGCAAAGATAATTGGAAACTGTGAAATAATGAATGTACAGCAAAAATGTACTGTACAGATGAAAAGGGAATTTGTATGAACAGTTTGATGGTGACTAAAATTATGCAATAACGCCCAATGTAAAGTAACTGTTCTTGTGAACAGTTAATCGATGGGGTGAAGTGGAGCATCATTATGTCAGAATGAAACATACATTGCATGCAGTAACATTCTTATATGTACAATTATTGAGTTACCCAGACCATAATGATAGCAAATACAATACAAGTTTTCCTTTTGGACTATAAAAGGAAACCTAGAACCTAGAATAAAAGTTTTTTGTGCACAGAACACAGAAAAACCTGAGATTCCCTCAGACTAAGTATCGCTCAAAATAAATCAAGCTTCTTCCATTAGCTGTCAGGTCAACATTATATTTCTACAATATTGATTGGCTTCAGAAGTGTACTGAAGATACTGCAGATACAGGAGCCCAACTGCACCTGGTGTAAGAAAGGAGGAAGATTTGCTCATGTGCAGTTAAGTCTGGTACAACCAATTGTGTGTAAGTGCTTGCTGAAGTGCCTTCAATTTTTTTTTTTAAATTTGTACTTTATTCAGTTACAATATTAAATATCTCCTTCAGTTTTTCTTGTGTCACTTGTATCCAGTCTCCCACACCTATTTTAGTATTCTGGATTTAACTGTTGAGCATGTACCATTCATTTGAGGAACTGAGCAGCTTTGTCTATTCACAGTTTGACTTTCCTGGACACATTTTTAGAACCAACCTAAAGTAACCTCTAAAATACAATATGAAAAGCTGTAAAAAAAAAAAATGACTTGAATACAGTGTAGAGCTGTTCTTCATTGGAGAGAACCCATAATACATATAAATACTTTTAGATGTTTTATTACTCTAAAACATGGATCATGGAACAACGTAGTTCAACAACAAAAGCTTGCTTGATAATGTTAATTCACTGTATGCAAAAGTATTTAATTATCTTTACTAAAACAGCTCAACTGCACACCTCTGAAATCCCTGTTTAATTTATTTGACATTGTTAGCACGTTCTACTTGTAGCTATTGCTAACTCAGTGAAACTACAACAAGGATTTCTCTTAGGGTCTGTCTATACATGGGTACTAGCCTTGAAATCCCTACAGTAAGAAAGTCAACCCAGTGGACTGACAAGCAGAGAGAAAGCAAAAGTTTTTTTGTTTTTTTTTTGTCAAGCTGAGAGGTCAGAAGTTAATAATAAAGAGAGTGTTAACAGAGTGCCTCCGGATGTTTGCACTAAAGGTTTAAAAGTCCCATCCTGACAACCCCTTCTTATCACTGCAAGCAAACAACAGGAGAGCCAAGGTCTTTCTGCCAGTCTTACAAAAAATAGATGCCCAAATTGTTTTCTCAAATGCTTTCATTACGGAGGATGCTAAGGCCACTGGGTGGTAGTCACTCAGCACCTCAAGACAACTACTTCTGGAATGATAATTTCTTTTCTCCCTTTTTTTGCATCCTCTATGAATGACACTGGAACGATGGAGTAGAGAATGAAGCTGTGTGCACAGTATCTGCGTCAGGCCTATGTCTCTTCCACAGGATTCATCTCTTCAAGCTCAACAGAATGGATGTGTTTTCAGATGATTCAGAATCAGCACTAGGCAAAGAGAAAGTTTCTTTTTTATTCTTTATCTTTACCAAGCTGATTCAGCACCATATTCAACTTTTATTTTAAGATACATTTGAATCTTAATAATTGAAATCAAAATGGCTGCTGATCAGTAGTTGTTCATGATAAGACAAAACAAACAAAAAAGACAGTTTTAACTACAGGTAAACAGATAACAAAACCCCATTCTTATAGATTTTATATTTTATAAAATGCATTTTACTTGCAAAGGTTTGTTCTCTGCAGATGTGAAAAGAAGAGTGAGCATGATGCTAAAATAAGCATGAGGCTGTTTATTCAGTTTCATCAGCATCTTGTGAGAGCAAAGTTTGACATAATACAGGCAGTGTGCAGGCATAGACCAGAAGAAAGTAAGTTGCCTGTCTCTTTCGCTCATATGCACAGTGAATGCTGAAGCATGGATCTCAAATCAAATTATGAACACTAGGGAGATTTAGCCAAAGGGCTTTCTAGGATGAGGAGCACATCTGTATTTCTGTATTCTGTATGTTGGTGTGCAGAACAGTGTTTCATAGATACACCAATGCCCTTTGGCCAATAGAGGGGCTTGTGATCTCCTTTCTCTTACTTCATACCTTTCCCTCTGTCTTTCTGTCCATCCATCTGTCTATTCATGGATATCCCCCGACTGCCTGCTGGTCCCAAAGTGGCAAGCTTAGCATTGATGGCGCAAGCCAGCACTTTGAAAAAGTGCAAAGCTGCAGACCAAAGCAGCTTAGCAAGGCACTGCACACAGAGGCCTCAATGTGAAGCTCCCTTTTTTGCCACAATGGGCCGGCTTGCCCTGCTCTCAGAGCACCAGCAGGCTGTAGTAGAATACGGCTGTGTGATCACACCTGACTAAGAGCAGGACAGCACACGGGTGCCCTGAAGCTCTCTGGGAGTGCAACAAGCTCACTGTTGATCTCTGGCTTTACTCTGCCAAATGGCCGACGTGCCTTTGACTACTGAGAGCTGCACCGCATAGTGGGTCGTGTTGAAATTTGACAATCTAATTTACATATTTCCCCGCATCACAAAATGTAGTTCATGTTTGTTTCTAAATGTTTTTGGTAATTAACTGTTTAGAGAGTTATTCATTCTCTTTCTGATTTGTACAGGACTCACTGATTTATATTTTATAGCTGTGCCAGGCTTGTAGGTCATTATGTCATGCAGAGGCAGAGAAAGAACACACAGTAATCTGCAGTTACTATTAAAACATTTTTTTGGATTACATAATCATTGTGGAAGCACTACCCTGGTGTAGTATACAGTGTTATAAAGCAATTAATATCCTTATCAAACTTATTAGCATAGTGTAATTGCCATCCACTAGTACCATTAGTTTTCTTGTATGTTCATTCCAAATTTCAAGACAACAGACACTCTAGACATGCCTTTTTTTTCTTTCTTTTTTTTTACACTTTAGGCCTACACTTGCCCAATCCAAACGAGCTTTTTAGCAGCTGTTACAATTCAGAAGAACAATAACCCCAACCACAAAAGAGGTTTTCAAAATCAAAATGGATTCATTGTCTCTGTCTCACAGCTCCCTGTCGCTTCAAGCTCTGTGCTGTTTTATAGGTTCTTCACGTTCTGTGGTCTATCATTTATTTCTTTTTTAAGCATATTTGTGCTGCCTCAGGTGACAAGAATTAAACTTTTGTGAGACAGGCAGACTTATAAACTTGAAACTACGGCAAAGGTCCTGCCTAGAGTGATGCCCTGTTCCTACAGAGTTGTGATGTAGAAGTATGTTGCACAAGGAAGGTAGTGGTGCGTGGGAAGGTGGAACTCAGGTGAAGTTGCCCTTAGGATAAGGCTTTTATGGTTAGGTCGAGTGGAAGCATACAAGATTAACTATCCGCTCTTCCTCAAAGCTCCCATCAAGGCCCTTCTGTCGGACCGTGTGAGGAACAGCTGGTACTTAGGCACTTGTCTATGGTAATTTTAGTGTTTGTGTGTTGTGTCAGACTCACTCTTTTTGAGTGCTGTGTTTGCTGTGCCATGCTTTGTTGCATAGGCAAAGCTCTGTACCTCCACAGTCTAGCTTCTGACAGGATCTTCATATATTTTCTTTTTGATTCATGAGCTGAGCCTTCGCAGCACTCTCATCTGCGCTGCACTGGAGGTCAACAGTTCTTTGTTAAATCAGAAAAATATGTGAGAGGGAAGTGTGTGGTTGTGCGACCCAATGTTGCTGAGAGTTTGAAAATGCACTTGTTTGAGTAGGTGTGTGTGTGTGTGTGTGGGAGTGTATTATTGGCAAATGGCCCTTTTACTCAAAATAATAATTTGCTGGGTTTTTTCCAGATAAATATAATAAAGTACTCATTTAAAAAAAAATAAGGTGCTATCAAGACAGATTTTTTTTAACACTTGCAAGCAACAGTGGCAGTAATAATAAAAAATGTATTCAAAACTTGAAGTGCGTATTTACATGATTAAACTACTGCACTACTTTACTATTTGTCAATATAGTAATACAATACAATATAAGAAGTGTTAAGTTAAAGTATAACTGAAGATGCAGGATCAAACCCCTTGTTACTCATGATTCTACTCTACTGATGTGATGATATGTTTTAATTGTATCAAACCCAAACATTATTATGCCGCCTGAATGCACTTCTAGGACATTTCCATCTCAGTAGACAGACCCATGATGCACATATCTACGGTAATGAGACTGCCTTGAATGTATGGTGTGTGAATCATGTCTAACATTAGAAGCCTGACAGTGGGACTTATTCCTCACTGCACCTTCTCTCAAATTCTGATTAACCCAAGGTCAGGTTAGCCAAACATTTGCGTCAACACTGCATAAGCTCATTAATAATTCCATATTGTGCCTTATCTGTCTTGTTATTCTATTATACCTTTTTTCTGCTTGGATATCTTAATCTGATCCAAGCGTTTGGTTTGGTTAAACAATTTTTTTCTGTCTCCACCTGGCCCTGCGGCTCATTATACAGTTAAATGAATGCAAATGATCATAGTGTTAGCGTAATAGTCTTTCATTTCTTTAGTGTAATTCCAGAAGAGTCATAGTGCACATGTGTATTCGGCTGTGAGATCGAAATTTTGCAAAAACAAGTTTCCTTTCATGGACAGCCGCTATTTCTCTCATGGTACTGTCGCAACTCACATGCACAATGGCGTAAATGTGGTTACCTTTTGCAGAAAGCAGAGAAACTCTCAGATATATAGCACATAGGAAATGTCACAGAAAAAGAAACAACTATACATTCCATGTCACGTTCTTGGAGGCCGCCTTGTTATTTTCGCAGCAACACAAAGATCAAACTCATAAATATTGTCTCTTCGGGGACTGATGAAAAACAAACAGCCAATTAAATTCTAGCTTGCCTCGGCGGGTTCTTTGCCATCTTCACTCTCACTTTTTTTTTTTTTTTTTACCTCTTCATGTTCTGTCTGTCAGTATTCACAAGGTGCCCCAGCCTAGTTTGCAGAAGTGGGCTGCAAAGATATCCTCTGTATATATTTAATGAAGAGGACCTAGGCAGCCTTGTCTGCCAAAGCCATTCCATTTTAAATTGCAGCCTGGTTCACTGTAAAGCCCTTCCACCTGTTCAAGAAGTAAAACAAACAATATGCCGACACACCCCTATTTGCTTTTTCTTTATTTGATTGTGACTTAAAATGCAGGTTGACCTGGAATTTGTTTACATCTCTCAGCAGATTGCAGCTTCCCGAAATCACTGATCTCGATGTAGGCCGCCCCTGCTGATGTGGCTCCTTGTTGAAAGGTGTAAAGTGAACGGGAGGAAGCTGACATGTTGCTGTCACTGACACAAAGTGATGTCTTTGCAGATCCGACTCGGAGTCATGCTTGTGTTGTGCTCAAACAGCAGGGATCACTGACAAAAAGGCTATTTGAACATTGGCTCAACATAAGTCAGAGTTATAAAAAGCAGCATGGCATCGGTCTGTGCTGGGCAAGAGAGGGAGGCCAAATCCAGCATAACCCTTTTTTCCCCTCCTTTTTGCTGAATTTCTCTCCCTTGTGCCTATGCAGATTAACTGCACTGGTTTTGGCTCCAAAGACATCTGTGACCCAAATGCAACGCTTAATTTCACCAAAAAGAAATGAACCTTTCGGTCTTCCAGATTTGGTTAAGACACCTTATAGCTGCTGAACATGACGCTGGGAAACCACAAATTGTTGTACCATTTCCAACCAATATCAGTATGTGTCCCATTTAGACATAAGAGAGAACAATAGAACAATTGAGTGACATGCCAATTTTGTATTATAGACATATTAGAAGCCCAATTTCCTCATGTGACATTGTAGATAGTTGTTGTAAAGTGGACTTCAGAGCTATTGTGAACAGCTGAAAAACAAAAAAAAAATTCTATGTTGCTTAAGACATGGATAGAGTCAAAACAAACAAAAAGGAAGCAATGGGATCCTGCTGTAACTCCACTATAGGAACCACTCTATACAAGGTAATGTTACGATATAAAATCCCATTTGTGTAGGTGTGTCTTTCTGTTACCTTCATAGATCTACAAACTGAATGAACTCTGTGGTGCTGTTCATTTTCTTGCTTTGCCACTGCCAATATTGCAGAACGCACAGGACATCAGGAGCTCTATGAGAAATGAGAAATATAAGAATAAATGTTTTTTTTATCTTTATTGTTCCTAATAGATTCATTTAGTAAATGACATACAGTAAATGGCACAATATTACAAATTCACCGTTAAGTGTCTCTTTATCACACCCAAAACATGATAAAGTGCCATGCAATGTTACAAAGTGAAGGTCAATTGCAATCTTTTGCTGCTGATACAGTTTGTGAAGAATGAACACAGCCCATTAAGTTCCATTAAATGAGCCCAAAATCAAATGCATTTGAGTGTTTTATGTGCCTCTCCACATTTATGTGTTTCCGGAGAATGAATTACACAAACATTTTGGAAAGCTATTAATGTTTAGATGAGGCAATTAAATTTCCGAGGTACATTTTGGTCTAAAGGGTTTTGCAGTGATTACCAATGACTACTAAGGCTGATGAAAGTTTTGGAAAGGCTGTGTTCAAGGTTAAAGACAAGGACTGAAGCTCTTTTACTTTTATTTTGGCCAAAATTAGATTGGTAAAACTTCAAGCTAGGGCACATAGTTTGGACGTCAAATGCAATTAAATGCAGTGATTGCTATTTTAACGAAAGCATTAACGCGATATGAACTGAGATCTTATTTGATTGTTTGATTTTGACCTTACTTTCATTTCCAATTTGAAGCAAAATACTTTTAAAGTATCTTTTTTGTCTGCCCACGTTACATCACTAGTAAGCACAATGTTATATTCGGTATTACAAACTGTCTTATTTTGGTCAAAATATAAACATCTGAACATATTTCAAAGAGACTTGCCTAAGGTTGATAAAAAATCATAATGGCATGTCCAGATGACTACTATTAGAGTAATTAGATCTGATGACTGAGAGCCTAGAAATTAAAATGTGCTCTATTAATGTGGGCATAGCCAACTTTATTAATTTTAGTAATTTTATTTGAATGAATGAATAAGGACTATTTTGTTCTATTTGCATACTGCAATCCTAACTGTTTTTCTGATCGCCTTTGTCACCATATCTTTGGAACAGGTATAGAAGGATGTCTTTTACAAAATAGGTTGGTTGGCAGCAATTTGTGGAAGGTAGTGACCTAAGACCTATGTCTAGTGTTGAATTAAGGGCACAATGAGTGAATGTGAATCTGACCTCTTGATCGCAACATGGCTGGTTCACATCTTTTGTGCTGACTGCTGCTAGTATCAATGAAAAGAGCAAACCTTTTGCCTCCAAGCTCTTCTCATCCCTAGTCAATCCAGCAGCTAAATTATGCCAAAGCATTTTCTGTCTGCTTCAAGGCGAGTGCCCTGATTGCCTCATCACTGGCAGCCAACACTTCATGCCAAGTACAGCCCTTATCTGAAAGACTTGCCAATCAATCATAGGCACAAACTTTTCCATCTGATGGATGCTGAAAACCCACCAAGCTGATCCAGATGGTTTCTGAATTCAAAGCAGCTTCTCTGATGTCCATTTTAGGCGCCGCCGTTGTTCTCGTGGACGTGCTGATGATGCCCACACACGGATCTCCCTTGCTACATGTTTTTTTCTTTCCTGTGAGAAATTCAGTTTGTCTTTGTTGCAATTCTACATGAATACTAGTCTTAGACAGATGGATGGTGCTGCACTTGGATCCCAACACAGCCAGTTATTACATGCCACTGTTCTGAGAGTTGGATATCATGCTGTGGTTTGTAAATCCACCAATTCTTGATTTAGAAGCAAGTCTTGTTCGAGCTTTTTGTGTATGACTGTTGGCTTTGCTGTGCAGTTAAAAACCCTCAGGGCAGAAAAAGAACTAAAACCACCACCTGAATCCAGAACGTGTATGCACTAGAGCTCTATCTGCATTGTTTATTCATAAAACCAGCCTGTTTTTATGCAAACCAGTCATGTTTCGGAAGCGCGCTCTGCTATCTCCCCTATCAAACTCTCCTTTTTGAAGCTTGTCAACTCTGGTTAAGCAATGTGTCATGAATGAAAAGACAGAGGCCGATTAGTTTGCCTTCCCTTCCTCACTACTCCATGCAATCATCCCTTTGCCATCTCTAACATCTCAGTGACAGATAGATTGCTCGCAGCATTTCCTGTCCTCATCACATTTCCTTCGCTGCTTCTTCATTCCTCCCTCACTTAATCTTTTTTTAGTGCCACGAGTGTTCACCGTCCAAAAAGGTCTGCCAGTGAATCGAAAAGTGTAAGAAACATGCTCCACTGGTTTGTTGAAAGAGTTCTTCCTCCCTCACGAGCTCCCTGAGATCACTCTGCAATTCTGACTTTATCTTACAATATCTAGTGCCACTGGCAAAATTCTGTTACAATTTCTGTTACAGAATTAACAAACTGTGAGATATTTCTTTGAATCAATTTTTAAATAAATCAGAAAAAACAATGGTTATCACATACATCACTGCATCCATCCACATTTTCAACTTAATGTGTTAAAGATAAGACTCTATTCGATATAGCAAAGCCCCATTTTTGCAGCGTGAAAATTTGGAAAACTCAACAGAGCTCCTAGACTCCGAAGTCAGATCACTGATTAGCATAAGCATGTCCAGCCTCTTTTACACATCACTTGTCATCCATGGACTACAGCTCTCATTAACTGTCTTACTGAAGCATGACTGAACAGGTAGCCACACACTGCACAGAAATGAAGGGCCCTCATGAGAAAAGCCCTGAAATCCCTGTCAAAATGAGCATGAGAACCGCACCAGAAAGTACTGTTCTGCTGGTCTATGTCTTTAGGGGACTAATAGTATTATTTGGCAATTAATAAATCTATTGTATGAGACAGTAATGGCTTTACACTCTCAGTCATAATCACGAGGGTCACTGTCCTTTATGCTCAGCCATTCACGTGCAAATTGACCCCAGCTCAATCATCTCTCTTCTTTCCACACTGCTCATCAAATTGCTTAAAGACGAATTCAGAGCAGCAAAAAAGAAAAAAAAAGATCTACTATAGACAGCTCATCAAGTGTAATTAACCAGACTTGGAGAGAGCTAAGCGACAAACATAAGCAGCGTCAGTAGACCTACGAGGAGTATCACCTGTACTCAATCAGTTTACGTTGTTGAAGCTTCAAATTATTCCAGGGACTATAGCCGTAGAAAAAATGTCCATTTTGTGCATTTACTGCACTGCAAACAATAGTGTTCTATCAAACATAATGGGTACGTAAGACACTGATTCAGCGAAAAGACCATGCAAATATGCAGCAACATTAAAGTCCAATCACCATTGCTCCATGAAACTGCAGACACAGACATTCTATTGAGACACCTTCTAATAACCACGTGTTTTGCCACTCACCTTACTAAAGTTATCTAGTTTCATTAGAGCTGCAAAAATATTCAACACACCAAAGATTTCCATAAAATCAAATTATTTTTCCCATGTGGGATATTACCCGGCACTCATTTTATGTTCAGTGCATCTTATTACTTTTATTCAGGGATGCAGATTCGGTGAAAGGTACAGGTACCTCAATTGCAAAAGTCCATTATTGTTTTTTGTCCATTTGTGTGAGGTCAAATAAATATCTACGGCCTGTTGCAATATAACACAGTGGCTACATCTGATTATGCAAATAATAACAAAAGCCATTGATAGTATTTCTCAGCCTCTGATGGTTTTTACAAATGTTACACCGGCTTCAGATGGAAAATGAATTGACCTTTGAATCGGCCCACTGTTCAAAACCCACACACCTCGCATTTCTCATTAGAAGTCAGGAACAATGGATCATATGTTCATACTTATTTTTTAAATTGACATGACATTTTCATTACATTGTTGGCTTGTATTGTGCAGGACACCAACCAGGACAGGTCCACTCTGCTGTTCAGGCTGATCTTTGGTTGGTTTGAAACAGTTGGGACTGTAAATGCAGCACAGAGAAAGTGAATTCTTTTTCGCCTGAACCAACCTTAGCTGGAAATTCACTTTTGATTTACTCAATTCAATATTCCACTCAATACTGCTTTACTACTTTAATTCTTTACTTGCTGCTGTGAATTGCAGAGGTCCTCTTGATGTCAATAAATGAACACAGGTTGCTGTCTCACAGAACTTTATAGCTCTGGACCTGCATTGTGTGTGTTTATTGGTCATCTCGGAGTTAAAGAAAGTTCTTTGGCTTATAAAAACACATCAGCTAAACTTTAACCCAGGAGTGACTGGTAAATTGTTCAATTGCACAGCTTTAAAAGCTGAAGACGTAGGTTAAAACTTTGTCATCCTTCAGTAGTCTGAGTATGTTCCCTTGTGGTTTAGCTGTACTCACTGTATATGGGAGTCAAAAGGACTTTTGATAACGTTTTCCAAATTAAACTATGCAATATGGTTTGTGATGTCTCTGCAGGGTGATGGATACATGCATTTACTGATTTAGCAGGGCTATTGCCAGAACAGAAATGTAATACATACCTCCCCAGGTAACCTTCCACTGTCTGTCAGTGGTTTACAACAAACAAACAAACTGTTCATTTTCACTTTAATCAAGAGACTACAATCCACAAAAAGAGCAATCTGTAAAACTTTACACATGCCTGTAAATGCTAAACGAGCACTGACTGCTTATAGGCTGATTAACAGTAAGTTTGAGTAACTTTGGAGTAGAAGCAGTTACATGTTGTGTTGTATTGTGTTTTCTATTTACTCAACTTCACCATTGTCCACTTTTTAAAGATAAGTTTTGCCAATTTACTTCCTGCAAGAGAAAGGAGATAGGGCAAATGTCATGGAACAAAGGCACCCCGAGCTTGGAGTAAAACAGGTTCCTTGACATATGTGGTCATGCCTTTAGGGTCATGCTGTACTGCCAACCTTGATTTAATGATGAATTTACAGTAATAAGTACTAACATGGCCAGATTGCTGCTCACTATCACAATGATGTGATGAAATGATTAAGCAGTTTCCTTGATTCATTGTTGTGTAAATTCAATCAGAAATCTTTCAAGGCTTGTAATGGTAAATGTTAATTGTGCATTACGATCAGCAAAGGGGGCATTATTTATATTTGTATTCATGTGACAGCCAGCCTTTCTATAAAGATGCATGACTCTGCAGGCTTCCACTAATTGCTCCTGCACCACACTTTTTTGGAGTTTGCCCCCCTCTCCTCGCTGGATTTTTCTATATTCTCCATCTTGTTAAATCTCACTAGTAGCTACTGTATTTCTCTGTGCCACAGAACCCGAGGTGGAGCAGTCATTTTTACACAGCCTCCTCTGAATCATCTCTGTTCTCTGACAACTGTAACATTATTTTATAGCAGGTGCCTGTCTGTTTTATTAAAGTTATTTAATATCCAGCCATTTTGAAGGGTAGTTTGCACTTCGCCGCTTAGCTTGCTCCTTCAATAATCCCCTGCCATGTGTGGAGGTTTATGAAAAAATCGCACAAAAAATGCCTTAAAGGGGAATTCATTTTCTTTTTCATCTGGTGACTAGAATAATGCATCTAAAAGGCAATTTATCACACAGTATTGTCAACATAGAGCTGAATACATGAAAATTGTTTATTCTAATCTGGACACATGACTTATACATACTAACACCATCTATTCATAATGTAACACTCTTTCAATATAATAAACAAAAGTGATTGAGTGGACTATCTGCATTAGGATCCCACTGCATGTTTCAATGTAAAATAATAAAAGCCTAGCACAAAGGACCCTAGCGCTGGTGTATGGAGGACAGACAGCGCCATTTTCACAAAATGCTTTCATTGCTTTCACTGCTTCGAGAATGCAGCCCATTTTTGTATTTCATTATACAGTTGGCTAATAAAACCACTTATTATCGGTGACCATGGGGACGGACAAGAGAGTGTTACACAATCAAATCAATTATATAAAGCAATGCCCTGTAAACTATTTGGACTGTGAAATGAAAAACAATTTAGAACTTCTAGAAATCCATTGTGAGATAGATTTTTGTTGCATAAAGGCAAAATTTTTATGTTTTATCTTATCTTGTGTATTCAAGGTAGGTAGGAAACAAACTCCAGAGAACAATTTGTGTCCCAATTCTGCAGTTAGGCACACAAAATCACTTTATTCAGGCATCCAAAGCGTGCCATGTGTAAACTTTAATACCAAGCAATACTGTGGACAGCTATGGAAGAGTTCATTTCCATCGGCATCATCAGTGTTTTCTAAAATAGTTTGAAGAGCCATTCATGTGAACCCGTAAGCCCCAAGCAAACCGAAAGCTATCGGGTCAAAAATACCCCAATCTCTGTGAAAATCAATCTCTTGCAGCGAGACTTAATTTTGCACAATTTCCAAAGGTGCCCTTCGAGACGGAGCATGAGAGTTGCTGAGAAAATGAGATAGACAACTTCAAAGCGGGGAAAGGAAGAAAAATAGGAGATAAACATGACTAAATAGCAAGAGAAGCCGACGCTGAAGCAGGAGAGCAGAAACAAGAAGATCAAGAGTTGTTTTTCATTGCATTTACCGATCCCAATGCACTCCAAACAGAATAAGCATCCCGCCATCTGCTCTAATGTTCTCGTGGTCCTCTGCTTAAATACTACGGTACTCACGGACAACAAAAGGTGAGTAGCGTCACAACAAGGCTGCCAGCGACGCAGACGGAGGCTTTGTCAGGCATCATGCTTGGGCTGCCATGTGTAAATGTCTGCCGTGTCTCAGTTTCTACACGAGACTCCCTGTTCTTTGCACTATTGAGGCTGAGATCTACATGTTCCCAGGTTGCGATGATGAGGATGTTCGCTTCGCCCCTGGGCACACGGGGCATGACAGCCAAGATGAACATCCAAGTAAACAAGAGCTTTTTAGCATTTTCCACTTTGGCGCTTTGCTGAGATTCCAGTGAAACCAAGCATGGTCCTCACAATTGCATAGACTGTATTTTAAAAGGTCTGAAACTTAGATTAGTCCAGCAACATGTTTTTCTGCAAGGTGCACTTTTTTTTTTTTTTAATATACCTTACACATTTTTATTGGTTTATGTTCTTTAAATCAATTTCTCGTCAACTGGCCCTAGATCTCCTTAACATTTCTGCAGTCTTCCCTCTTGAACCCAAAAATCAGGGGATCAAAACGCATCCTTTCACCAAAATAAGTACGGATAAACAAAACCTGGCTTCATCCAAATTTCAATTATTCATGGCCTAAAGCAGGAGTACACTGCAGTATTGGATATGTTATAACAAGGGGCTGAATCACTCCTCTGATGCTGCGTTTCCTGCCTGCTGTAAATACCAGCTGCTGACTTTAGACACTCAAGAGGTAATAATAAAAAGTTGAGTGTGTTTTTGTAAGCAGCAATATCCCTCACCTGAGAAATGAACCCAGGAAGCGTGACGACTCAAGCTGTAAACAGCAGCTAATCCTCTCGCTAACAGTCCAGAATGTTTAATGATTTTAATTAGTGGATAATTAATTGGGGTGATTTGGAAGTGATACACATTCACTGGCCCACTTCTAATTCATTCAACATTTGACTTTCTTCACTGGACAACTGTTCTGCTACACTCACCTCCCACTAGTTATTGATATAATCCTAAATGTGTAAATAATATGTTCAAATAGGACAAATGGTGTAAAGTTGTGCTGTTGATAGTATTCATGCAACAATAAATTTGTATTAAATTAATTTAACTTTCACATTTTGGGTTATGTCATAATATGCTTAATACCTGTATGTTCATATTATCTAAAGGTTGTAAATACATTGTGACCTTTTGAATGGAATTGACCTAAAACACAGCAAGAAGTCACCAAAAACCTATAAAAAACATGCAACACTAATCCTGTCCTTTGTATATTCCTCTGTTGTGTACGTGTAACACACTTCATTCACTTTCTGTAAACCCATACACACTCCAACAAAAGGGGGATACAGATCCCTGCTGTACCCCCTTTAAACACAGATGTACCCTCAGTTGTTTTATTCCTGTACCTGGCCTGCTTTCCACCAACAGCTTTGGAAAAGTAGCACTACATGTGCATTTGAAAGTAACAGGTTACATGCATAGCTCATTAGATCAGTTTTACCTTTGCTAAAAATATCATGGTGTGCCTTAATGGGTTGGGACAGATGGTTAATTTAATGATATGCAACCATAATGACTATAAGCTGGATCCCATATGTGTTTGACTGGAGAGGCAGTGTAGCCATGGGCCTTTGAGTGTCTATCTTTTAACTTGTTTCCTCCCCAGAGACAAAACTGCTCAAGAAGTCAAAACACTCAGTTTACCCCCATTTAACACCGACACATTGCAACTGGATTACAATCCTGTGTACAGCATAAAAAAGGAAAGTGCAGATAAAAAAACACAATCAAAGTGACTTTCTCTGTTCATTTGCAATTATGTGAACTCCATTTTGCTGTCAAAGATATCTCCCTGCCACAATATATACAAACCAGACAAATGTCTGGATGCAAATGACTTGTATCTTGCTAGAACAATGAAAAACTAAAACATGAACTCACAAAACCTCATTATTTTTTGTTGTAAGGGGAAAGAAGGAGTGGAAACAGTTGTAGACATTAAACACTACTTACCAGTTCTACACGTGTTTAACCCATCTTGTCTTGCTCAGCATGAAGGTTAAATGGCCGCTGGTTAATTGGTGGTCTGTCTGCTAGTTGTGCTCTCCCCATCCATCCATTGCCTATACCTTTGGGAAATTAGGCCATTAAACAAAAGCAGGTGCTTCCTACATTCACAGCTTTTAATTCAGCCCCAGCGCACTAATCAGTGCACTAGCTGCAGGACAAATAACAGCACAAACTGACTTGGTTTGTTTGTGTGGTTCATCCATTTATCAAGTGTCAGACACTGCTAGCACCTGTTAGCATATGTGTCTCAACGACAGAATGATGTGCCACTTCTAATGAACTGCTTTTCAGCTTTAGTAAAATATCAAGATTTTGAAGAGGCTGCATCATTTATCTGGAGCAGTGAGGATTTGTCAGCATTAATGCCTTAATTAAGCCCATAATGGATCATCTTAATTGCAACATATTTTTAATGAATGACCAAATAGAGGAGGCTATCTTTAGCTTGATAATGTTGAAAGCTTAATTAGTTTCAATATGGTGCAAATTGACAAGCTGCCTAAAGTCACACAATCTATCATTATAGGCTGATTATTTTTTCACTAAAATAATACTGAATGTATCTGGTCTGAGACAGATAGAAGTGTTGTTTCTGGTAGAAATAGACTGAAAATGGCAAGTGACACCAGTCACACATCAAAGCAGCACAGCTAGTTGTTTTTCCTTCAAAGGCAGCCATTATATCCCTGTCAGTAAAACTGTGGCATTTTACAGTATTACACAGACACAGCACACCCTGCTTCTCTGTGTCTTTCATGATATTCGCCTCCTTTAATCTTTTGTTGAGTTAATCATTGCATGGCTGATGGGTTTTGAAACAGGACGTGGAGTGGGTGCAGGACAGAGCCAGGCACGAGATGACCCCTTTATCAGCAGCATGCAGCCATGCGACTGGGCCCAAGTTCTCAACTAAATGATTTCCCCAGAGAGTCCTGGTTCTGGCACAGTGTCAGGCACCGTCTGCTGTCACACTTAGATGTATGGAGGTTAGGCGACCCTTCTGCTGGCGACCCGGGACACTGGACCGTGGGAAGATGATGCATATGTTATCACTAAGGGCTCCATACTGCCTGCAAAGAGCCCATTATTAAATTCAGCTGTAAGTGGCCGTTGCTAGTATCTGAGAAAATGTCCGCTTTCTGACCAACTGCCCTTAGATCTTTTTTTTACTCCTTTTTTTGTCTTCAGCCCACATTTTTAAACTTTTAAACAGACAGTTCTGGATTGTAACCAGAGCAACAATGAGAAGTTACTGTAGTTTCAAATACAAGAACACTTTAATTAGCAATGTTCAGTCAATGTCACATTTTATTAATGTATGAAATATTCTTCCTACAAATTACTCGTCCTGTTGTATAATTACTTGTCCATCTAGGATTACACAGTAGTTATATTTTTTCATATCATGATTTAATTGGTTTAATTATGCTGTAATGGATGTATATACACATTACTAATGCTAATGTCTGTGCTTGAAAGGTTTCCATAGCATAAAAGCTCCTTTTACACAACCCTCCATTTGCACTCCGGTTTTTTTACTCTTTATTTTTAGCATTCTTCGCCAGCAACTAATGTTCATCTAAATGGATGATGCTGACAATAATTCCACAATTTATGTTCACAGAAGTAACCTTTATGGATACAAAAAAATGAGCAATTACAATGCAACATTCACGGACAGAAGAAAAAGTGATTTTGAGGAAATTTGCTTCCAAATACTTTGTAAAGATGACCCTGATCTTTGATTAGTGTTAGTACCAGCCACAAGGTACTCATAATAAATACATCAATTTTTACCATTTTGTAAAGCAATACACAAAAGCAGAGTTGCCAAGTAACTGAAAGTGTGGAATAAAGTTTATCTTGTCTTTGAGCTCTGTATCCAATTTGACAAGGCATGTACTCTGAGATATGTACCATGAAATTGATAGTAATTAGCTGGCTGAGTATGATAATAACCGCATTGATATGTATCTGCAAAAGAAAACGTGCTGTGCCGTTATTTACAAACTGTAAAAAAAAATATATATATATATCACTTTATTTTTTAGATCCAGCCATGTCTCAAGTATAAAACTTCAAAACGGCACCAGTTCACGTGCCCTTCACATGACTTTTCTCTTATCTTACTGCTAATCAATACAGAATTTAGGTTCCCAGTTGATAATAGGCTGACTTCTAAAACTGGCGTTCATTTGTGTGGGCTTTTCAGTTAAGATTACATTACATTACAGAGCTATTAGAAAGTTAATTGGGTGTGCTCCGAGAAAGATCTACTACCTAATTTGGGAATTGTCACATGGTCCTGGCCTCTTTGTTCTACTGAAGCTCTCAACATGTTAACCACAGCATACAGAGTTTCCTCAATAACTCTGCTCCACTATACTTAACAAGCATTACAGTCCCCAATGATCCATAATATCCTGTCAAAATGTAGACTATTCTTTCAGCGGTCCACATCTTTTAGGATGGGCCATTGCGCAACATCAGTCTAATTTCCCCACTTTGGCTGTTCTCTGACTCCCGTGTCCTGCCTAAAAGACTTCATTATTATAATGCAGAAATCCAAAAGAAAAACTGCAGAATTTTGACAGTCTTGTCTAAACCTATTCTGGGATTGAGAAAATTACTTTTTCTGCTTGAATGGAGGAAGTTGACAAGGAATTGATATTTCAAAGCTTAAAAATGTAAGCTATGAAGAAAGAATAATGTGCTAAAAGCGGTGTCTCTAACGATGAAAAGCATCAAAAGTGGTAATAGAAAACAGAATAGAAACAGTGGAGTGCCCAATGGTTGATGAGGAATCTTATTTGGAAGTAAAGGTTGAAGTAAAGGCTCCAATTCAAAAACATCACAAAATACATACACCATACCAATAAAAGACCAGTGTTCATTTTGTTGACAAATTATTTTTGTCATAGTTTTCATCAATGACATATTTTTGCAGCAAAAAATGAAAACTATATAAAAAGTAATTACTGAGAACAAAAACTCTGACTAAATGTATCGACACTTTGGTCAACAAATAAAAACCAAAATGAACAGACAGAGACAAAATCGAATCAAAAGGAGGAGGAGACAGGACGAGTTGAGAAGAGATCCAATCAGAACTCTGTGGACTCTCCGTGGAAGTGACGTCAGATGCAAACATTTGTTAGAGCCACAGAAAGACAAACAACAAACAATGTTTGTTATTTAGAGGAAGCAGAAATCTCCTACTCATTTTATCATTATTTAAACTATTTTAAATAAAGAAACGTGTGTTTGGAATAACTCAAGTGAATGTTGCACATTCAGACCTCAATACCAGCCGTAACAGGTTAGAAGCAGTTTCATTTCATTCAGATATAAATTATTACTTCCAAAAATTAAAAAAAAACCCACTAAAAATGCATTACCCTTGATATTTTAGTGACTAAATCTCTTTAGTCATAATTCTTATGATGTTTACTCGACTAAAACTAGACTAAAACTAATAAGGATTAGATGAAATTATCACTAAAACTAAATTAAAATGTATTGTCAAAATGAACACTGCAAAAGAAGTTATTTCTTTCTTTCTATTATCATCCTGTTTACTCCTATCGGCAGCACTAGATACATTTATTTAGTTCTGTAAATTCAATATCCTCACTTCTCATTGGGAGTTTGTATCAGTAACATGTGCGCTCTACAGATGCACTGTTCTATTGTGTATTCCAGGCTACAGGATTTATAGTGGGATTACTGTGAAGCAGCACTATTCCAAAAAGGCCACAGACCTCATCTCAGGATTCAACTGTTACGTTCCACAATAAAGCCGCAAAGACGTGATGGGCCACATTTTACCACATGGAGGTTAATGTTAAGGGCAGTTCTTTCTCACAGCCAGCCAAAGTCATTTATATTTATTAATGACTAATTGTTGTGTAAAAGTCAAGAGCTGAACTAGATTTCCCAGGGCAGGGCGGCACAGTGTAAGTAAGCTGAAGGAGGATTTATTTTTTCTCACACCCTTGCCTCATGGGTCTAAAATATCTGAGTCATAGCACAATTGACTTGCCTGGTTCTCAAAATGTGGACAGTTACTCAGAGGTCTTAAGGGGTCCTGCTGAAGTGGATTTATATACACATAAGTGGGGGCAGGTCTGTTGAAAAATAAAAGTATTACTACTGTGTTGCAAATTAAGATGTTTTTATCAGTACAGTATTTCTTTCTTTTTGCCTATTATTCTAAATTTACACTCCTTCTAATTGCCCATTACAAATATTCTGTTTTATCAAAGTACAGTTCCTCTTCTTCACATGACGTGGAAACAGTCCATGTTGTGTTGTGTCCATGCCACAGAGTGGGAGTAAGTGCTGCTGTTGTTATATCTGTTTCAATAGTCCCTCTGTGATGTGTTGCCACATTCAGTCAGGTGGATGAGATGAGCACTCACAGATGTGAGATTGCCCACTATAGGTAGACAGCACGCCATAAAGGACAAATGTTGTCCAATTCTAATGACAAGACGGTGCAACTCAATTTTATGACAAGGTCAGAAAGGGGGCGGCAGAAGGGAGGGCGAGGGCTGTATAGCAATTGGATTCTCAATGTTGAAGATAAGACTGTGAGTGC
The DNA here is from genome assembly GCA_036850595.1 of Rhyacichthys aspro. NCBI lineage: Eukaryota > Metazoa > Chordata > Actinopteri > Gobiiformes > Rhyacichthyidae > Rhyacichthys > Rhyacichthys aspro. The sequence goes on along the minus strand of CM072169.1, from coordinate 12,651,987 downwards.
TGTGCAACTGCCTACATGATTGTATTACTTTTATATCCTCGATATATCCTAAGACTGGAGCTGAGCAAAATGTTTCAATCTGTGGAGACTGAACAGAGTGTCTAGTTTACATGTAAGAGCATCTAATGCAATTGCTTCCATTGTAATAGGAACTCAAAGGCTCTCATTGGATGCAATAAAAGGATATGCTTGCAGTTTTTAAGCGGGCTGTCCATTCAGAAATTCAAACAGGTTTTCTTGCTATAAACATGGTGGTTCACACAATGATATTTTCCTCGGAAATGTGCTGAAGGAATAGTATAAGAGAGTAGAGTAGAGTAGTCTTCAACTCCTGCAATTGTCAATATGAACTAGTGCAAAGTTGAAAAAATTAGACACCTACTGAGATTTAAAAAAAAAAAAAAAACTTCTTCCACCCAATCATTACAGTTTTATTACTGAATCACAATATAAGTTGATCTAGTGTGAAGCCTGCAGTACTTTATGGAGTTATTTATCCTGCCCTGAGGCAAGCCGCTGAAGCAAAAAATAATCCTATAGAACCCAATAGAGATTCTGTGTACATGTTTACATCCTGGTGCAAAAAATGTTCATCTCTAGAGCTGGATAGAGTTTTCCTTTGTAACTTTGGACTGGAGGGAATTTTCCATATGATATTTCTGTGTTTCCTCTCTCTAAAGACGTACATGTTGTGACTTTGATTGACAGACATGCTTATGTTTACACTCTCTACATTCATTAGACCCAGTTTTGTATTTTAATATAATGGTTTGGAAGCGATTTAACTACATTACGATATATTACTTTCTTGAAGGCGTCAGGTGCCTTTTGGTTGTTGGTTTTTTTTTTGTTTTTTGTTTTTGCTGTGTTTTGTTTGTCGTGTGTGTATTATTTCTGCACTTGTGTTCAAAGCGCTAGTCAGTCCTAGCTGTGACTTTCATTCCCTTGTCCCAAGTTTCATATTTGTATTTGTGGAATAGCAGCCGCTGTAGATTTTGACAGCTTTTTTTTCCCTCCCTGTCAGCATTGTGATGTCCAGACGTAGAACATTTGCTTTTGGTTGTGCTTTTCATCTCAGACCCCAGTTGTCACCTGCATTTAGACATAATTTCATGTGTCAACTCCAGCTGTCTCTCATCCAAATCCAACTGGACTTGTTCGGTTATTTTCCATCTGAAGCCAATATAAACTGAATGAAATGTACATGAGTGACTGATGCTGAAGTAGAGGATTGAGGATGCTTATCACACTGAGGACCTGGCAGGAAAACCATAGACCAATAGGCTCTTTTGAATATATACAAAAATCTGAAGGACTGTGTTGCTCAGACACCATTCCTATAGCTAGTATTTTCTACTGCCATATTTAAATGAGGCTCATGAGTTGCCATTATTCAGACTTTTATATTCGTGGACTCATTGTGTGTTTTCTGCATGTGAGCAAATGATCTATGTTAGCCTTTAAACCCGGTGTCCAAAATCCAATAGTGCATGCATATTGGCAATAGATGCATACTTTATCTGTATAAGACATGCTTCATAAGATCATTTTAAATTTTACAGCTCTTCCCTAATGAAAATTTCTAGAATAATCTGCCGTACAGTCAGAGCACTTTGAACAAAGAGTTTTTATACGAATTATTATAGTTATATTATACCCCACTTTTAACCCAAATGCCATAGAAGTTGACAAGATCCATTATTACAGACAAAACAAAGAACTTTTTTTTCTAAGAATTAACAGCATCACTTTTATCATACCAAACAAACATAACATTTTATCTTGTTTTAGAAAAAAAAAACAATGTACTTTACCTCTACTGTTCATAACTGTTACTCAACTTCATGTTTAACTGAATAGCTCCATTGTTGTTAAAAAGTTCTAGGCCAGTGTGCCTTGTTTACATTGATGGAGCAGGCAAAGTACATTTATAAATAATGTGTCCAGAAGGAAGCATGCATTCTATGATGAAAATGGCCTGATGAAAGAAAATAGTACATAACCCTGCCGTATGGAATCCTATTTACAGAGCTCTATACAATAATTTGATCAGGAAACGGAGAGAGGAGACACAATCCCCTGCTCTCGCTTCCATATGAATGGCATGTACTGTACAACCACATGCAAGGACGAACTACATTCAAACTGGATTTAAAAGTGCCCAAAGATCACGTTCAGAAACTTCAAATACAATATGTATGATCACAGTTAAATGGATGGAAATCTAATCCTCCAGAAATAAGTCTAAAAAATTAAGCATGTGTTTATGATGGAATACCTTACTGCTCAGTTACAGTTAAAAACGCTTATATTTAAAAGAAAATAGGGACCAATCATTGACTTTTTAGATTAGGTTTCTTTGTACTTCACTGTGTAGGTCACCTGTGCAAGTATATCACATGTGTCTTTCACTTGATTGTTTCAAGGCCCAGTCTCAAGAAAGTTCTATTTCTTTGTCAAGGGCCTGGTTGTCTAAAGGCAATAAAAGTTTAAAAAAAAAAGAAAGAAAAGAAAAAACACATACGTGAGAAGAGACAGGAAGCCTTTCAGTTTTCAGACATATTTGTAGACGCTCCAGGGGCCCCAGACAGAAGCTAGCTACACATAAGACGTATTAAGTGAAGGATAATACAAACATTATTTTAAGGTCCGTAGCAAATGATTCATTAAAGGCAAATGTAAATCCAAATATTCTAAATACACACGTGATCAGCTGTCTTTGGGAGCCTGTAATTGTCCAGTATACCTGGCTTTTTGAAACACCCCTGTTTGTGCTGCTCATGTGACGCTAGCAGAGAAGCCACGTGAGCGTCCAACCAAGCGTCAAACCAAACAACTGGAATTGCAACACTCAATTAGACTGACATCTGTCTGGGAAGCACTTCATCTCAATCGGAGATAATTTAACATGAGATACTGACAAATGGCTGGCTCACTGAACACATTGCACTGGTGTTCAGCCCAGATAAAGATGCTAGGGTAATTAAATTATTTGATGTGCCTAAACAGTATCCCAAGCATGTGTGTCAAAGGTTGATAAGTTAAACTAGCTCATTACTGACGCAAAATGTCCCACCTGTATAATAAACTGCCTCTGCTATCAGTATGTTATCCGGTATCTTATTTGTTACAGAAAAATAAAGACGATATGAATCAACAATGAAAGACAAAATGCTACCTCTCTCCCGATCAATATTTCATTTTCCTGCAAGAGGTACATTGCTGAAGTTCATAATCCTCCCAAATGAATTTATACACAGCTTCTTCTAGTTTTATTACAGCATTATCCCCACGCAATAAAAGATAACAGATGATTTGCTTGTTTGTGGGGATTTTACAACATGAAACAGTTACATGAAATGAAAGCCTGTCTGCAGAGATAATGAAAAAATAAAAAAGATTATATGGAGATAATTTTTCTAAATCTTGTCCTGGGAAAATATGACTTTTTTTAGGTTAGTGTGTTGTGAACTTATATTTTGTAACTCATTCTGTTTGCTATTTTGACAATCATGGATCCTCTGATTTTAGGCTTTTTTGTTGATTAAAACCATTTTTCTCTCTCTCCACTGAGTATACCAGTTCTCCTCTAACCATCTGTGATCTCTAATCATGTGTTGAACTCCCATCCAATCACACAATGGCTGCCTAGTAACTGCCTCCAATGGACATGCTGCGGATGGACCTTTGCCAGATTTTTACCTCTGAGTCACCATCCTGCCTTTGCCAGTGATGACCCCATGAGCCCACCCTCTATCACTGAAGTTACTACCCTTTATTCTCAGTCATAGTTCATGTCTTTCCATCTGTCTGCTTTGGCATATAAATCAAATAAATAAATGTAGCAGCGGGTGAAGTGTCTAGACATGCATGGCACCATTGTTGGCGACTACATTACACATCAGTACTATTGGCTTATTGTTTGCTTCTAGCCTAAATCGTAGCCAAGTGCAACCTCAGGGAGTCTTTCCCTCCCAGCATGCCTTTCCTCTGGCTGGCTACTCCTTCAGACAAGGAAGGAGTCATGGCTAATGGGCACGCCTTCTCCAACTGTGCTTGCATGTGTTTTCCTCTCTGTAGCACTGCTGAGAGCGCTCTGTAGTACTGGCAGTTTGACATTGTTACAGCACATTCTGACACAAGGAGGTCCGTGCAAATTAGATTTCTTTTTCAAATGTGTGTGATGTTAGACCCATTTTCAAGCCACATTTACAAATGGAAATTGGAAATTGACAGAAAAGCTCTGTGGATTTGGAAACTCAGTTCTGGATGCTTGTTATACAAATGTATGACCAACAAGTTTTGTGTAGTTTGTACAATAGTTATTGCCAAGGGAAACATTGATTTAAATTCCCACTGGTTCGTTCAGTAATCAAAGAGAGACTGAAACAAAAGCTTGCTTCTGGGCGAGTGGGCAGCACATACTACTGTAAGCATTTATTAGTGACATTTGTGGAACAAACAATTCAAAGCCAGTGAGTAAATGGCAATTTTAGAAACAGAGAAGGAAAGAGAAATTCCGGGCTTTTGAAGTTGTCTACATATAAATAAGGCTATGGTCTGTGTCCATAAAACCATTCAATATTAAAGACTAAAGCCAACAATCCTATTCTAATAAAACTAAACTAAATGAAATTTCACTATTTTCATTTACATTTTTATTTGACAGCTATTTTCAGTGAATTATTACTGAGAGAATGTATTTGATTTCTCAATCCATTCTCTCTCCATCCATTAGGTTGATATTCACATTACCAGTGGCGGGCCGTGCATTTCACACTTAGGCCTTCAGTGACGTACCACTCATAGTTGCTCGTCTGGAAATGACGGACAAACCCTTTTCCTTGCTGGGACAGGCTAGCTAGCACAGGGGTTGGCCGACCTCTTCTCACTATATCCAGCTTTTCGTGAAAGGCCCGTCTTGAAAATGGCGTGGAAAGTATTTCTGAAACCAGATCAATCTCTCTGCTCCTTCGGCCATTATGAGTTAAAAATACAGCGAAGCTGTTGACGTTTATTTAAACTTCTCAGCAGTGCCTATCCAATCACAGGACGCGTACATGTCCAGTTCAACGTAAGACCTTCCAGCTGCCCTTGGTCTGCAGAATCCAGATCTGATTGGCTATTGTAACTGACTGGGTCCGTTCACTTACAGTGCACAGGGGCCTGCTCTGTTTATTCTGAAGGTCTCAACCATAGAATGTATAAATAGGTCTCAACACAAGCTAGCTGAAATATAATTGGATAAAAACTCTACCATGATAAACAACATTGGAAGCCACTCAACTAAGTGGATATAATATGACACAAAGAGAACAGAGAATAGAGACTAATTTTGTTTACATATTTATGAAAATAAAATAAAATAAATGTACTTTTCTGCTGGCCCTGACGGCCTACCACTGCACATTACTGGTATAGAGATTTTTTCTGAAAACATGAAATGCTGAACATTAGTAATGTTTAGCTAATAGTGATGGCAGTTCTGAATACACTTATCTTTCAAAGCAATGTAAAATCACCTATAACCCAGAATTTTCATTTCATATTTGTTCTCTTTCATTGCTGCAATTCTAAGCCAAGGCTTGGCAATTCCCTCTGGAAGAACCCACGACACAGCGACCTGCATATTTACCTCAGTCAGGATGCAAAGAGAAGCTTCCAAGCTTCCTGAGCTTCTGACTAGGGGTGTTGGCTCGGAATATGGGGAAACGAAAAGCCAAGCATTCCCTCTGAGCTTCCCATTAGGCTTCACTGCCTGCCAAAACAGTGGAAAAGAAAGCTTAATCGATGCTTGAGAATGAAATCTAAAGGCCTGGAAACCAAGCCTCTTTTTCTTCACGGCTTTTAGTTGTATAAATATCAGATGCCTTGAAAACTACATATATCAAAGTGGGTCAAAGAAGGGATCGTAGTGCAAGGAAATGGACAGATCAATCAAAGCGACATCTAGCTCTGTCGTCGGCTAATGCATCGTCAATCCTTCACACGGGTCCGATTAGGTCTCAATATATGGTGCTACTTCACTGACATATTTTACAGATGTAAATAAGTCCGTGCAGCTCTGGGAATATTAATGGCCCATTTAGGTTACCAGTAATTTTCATATGTCCCCCTTCCTTATGTTATACCCATGCTTCCGAAACATAAAAATTAGCACAGGCTGCAATGAGATGTCAAGGTATTTGGGAAAAGCATAGAAAAGAAGATAGTTTTTACTATGATACTATCTGCAGGTATGAAACTTTAGGTAGTGTTTAGTGTCATTCATGTCCCACTCAGTGCCACAGGCAATAACAAACAGAAGAGCAAAAGTCAAAAGAGCTGGTGTTTAAAAATGCAAGAAAATTCACCTTTTCCATCTTGAGTTTGCTTTGCCATTTCCAGTTATTATCAGGCAGACAAAAGAGCATATTGGAAGATCATTTGTTTTACCCTTTGGCTCTGTGTAAGTTTTCATTTGGATGTAATCCAGAGATATTGCTTTAAAGAACTGGAGATGAAGCGAGTTGGTAAAGCTTGAAGAGGCACTTAATATGTTTTTACAGCTGCACATGGTGATGACTTGGCTCTCATTAAACACATCTGGGCTGGTGGTAATACAGTATTTAGACAGTCAATGGTTTATTACAAAACAGCCCAACATGCACTTTCTGGTCGAACAAGGAGCCATTTTAATTTTATAATGTCACAATGCATACAAATGTCAAAAATCAGGGCATATGCTGTCCTGTTTACATAAAAAATATAGATTATTAAAAGTAGACAATTTGTTTTAGTGCCATTTATTAATGATGAAGAACACTACAAAACTCTAACCATACAGTCAACCCAAATAGCCAAGCAACAAAATAAGTGCAGAGAAAGTGAAATAGGCCACAATAAGAATAGAGTTTTATTACATAGAGGAGTGAAAGTCATTTGATTTTGTGACATTCTTTCACACTGAGGAAACTCGCTTCCGTGCAATGGATTTTCCCCAAAACTTGCAATGTGTGGCAATAACTCTGCAGCTGTGAATTTACAATTTAAACTTGCTTTAGATTGAAATCTAAAAGTTTAAAATCCTATCCTTCCCCGAAGTTCACAATCTATTTTTAACCATCAACAGTGTGTGCAGGTATGAATTGTACAGTGGCTTGTCTCGCCGTTCTTCCTGAAGCAAAGACATCAGCTTTGGCTTCCTTCACTCTTGCTTTTCCGATGCACTTGGCCGCTCCACTGGCTGCAGACTGGTGGGAAACCGTCCAATAGAGGCGGTTGTTGTCGATGTAGACGAGGTAGAGAAATCCACACACGGTAACACACACGAGGTGGGCTGTGCGATGAAGGCAATACAGATCAATAATACAAAAGTCAAATCAATACTTAATAGTATAATTATAACAATTCTATGGTACTTCTAGTCACGCAGCAAGGATTCCCATTTATAGCACATGACATATAACTCTCCCATCCACCTGCGTGCTTCCTCTTACCAGTTACCACGGCTACCATCCTGATAATAACATCCCCTTGGGCTTGGGGTACATTCTTGTTCTCTGTAGGGGAGGAGAACATTGACTGAAAAACTACACAAAAATAAAAGGAGCCAAATCAATGTAGCCAAATTGATTTCTCAGGGAAGTACACTTTCATATTTTTCCTCTGCAAAAACCCAGGCCTTTGTTCTACAGTTTATCACTCATTGACTCCCCTTCTCTTTTGCCCTTTGCTTTTTTTTTTTATCACCCAGCAAAGTGCATCGAGGACTTTTGTTACCCTTTTCATTCATTAAAAACAATCTATTTGCTGCTGGAATGTGGCCTCTTCCATTTTGACTTCAGTGGACCTTGTGAAAGGCTGCGGCAGTTGTTGTGCAAAACTGTCTCCAGTTGTCGCACAACACCATCTCTCTTCTGGTGCTCCCAGGCCGACCTTCATTCTGTTTACATGCATGATGTGGTTCGCATTGCTCACACTGAAATGAGAGTTGGGTTTCATGGACCGCTGGCATGTGTGATGCATTATATGATCCAAAGTTTCATTTCCCCTGATCCACACCCATCTGTTTTTCACAGCCAGGCATGCACACAAAGAGGAACCTCCGTGCATTTTACCATCACATTTTCTCTCAGTTGAGGACCATATATGCACGGCCACATTCCATCATTGGCTATATAGCATGTTGCATCTTTCCATAACTCTACACTCATTTGCTTCCTTTCACTTCCCATAGATGGACACTGTTAACATGTCGCTCACGTTTGGAAGTGCTGCCTCAGAAGTGCAATCAATAGTGCAGCCAGGTCTCTCAGCTTTGTGGACAGAATTCAGACCTGCCTCCAACTCCAAACCCTGAAGACTGCAGCCTGAGCAGTGCATCACAGAGCAGCCACAGTGTGTGATTCAGAACACATACTAACTAGGAGCCCATTCCCCAACCAGCCTTATAGGGCCCATGTGATCTCACTAAGGAGATCACATGGGCCCTATAAGGCTGGTCCCTCTCCGAATGAGATTAAATTTATTTCAACTGTATCTGCTCTCTGTGAATATAGAATATGTGTAATATAATATAATAAATCCATTAATGTGACACACATCAATTTGCAGTATCCATATACAAATAACAGTCTTTAAATCTTGGTATTTAAAAATAAATTTAAAGTAACTGATTTACTTGCAAATAGAAAAGATTTCTATATGTTTATGTACATATGTAAACTAAAATGTCCAAAAAGATCACTTACACTGAAGATGCCAAATTCTAACAAACAGGTCCTGGTCAATTGTCATCACACTTTCAAATTATTCTAAATTAAGAAAGAAGTCACATGCTGACATTGCAGACAGACTTTGCTTTGAGTAAAACACCCATAAATCTGACAGTTGCATTACTCTAATAATAACGTGCATGCTTTGTGTGCTTTTAACAATGGCCTTTTGCAATAGTCAATTATAGGGCACATGTAAATAATCTATTAGTCTTATACAAGGCTAAAAATGATAATTCTAGCTTTGTCCCCAGGCTAATTTGTCCAATGGACTGTCTTCACAGCACCACTTGATTTCAGAGTGTGATCCTACAACCCTAAATCCAATGCTATTTGTCTGTTATGAAGAAGGTTGTAAAATCGCTTTAGCCAGGATCAAATTACAATAGTAAAAATGGAGCTGTTTTTAAGTGCCACTGATACAGAGGAGGGAAAAATTAAATGTTGTTGTTGCTGTCCAGCATCAGAAATTGATCGTAAATTTAATGCTTAATGGTTGCAGTAATGAGCCTGGGAGCAGAAGGCTGAGTGCTTATTGTGTGTGGTGTGTGGTTTATACACACTGCCTGTTGTGGCCCTGAAGCCATCTCAGAGCTGAAAACAGCGGTTGGGCTAACTAACGAACAGTCCAGGGTGCAAAAATACACTTTGTCTTACAGTACTTCCTCAAAAGTTTCTGTCAGCATCCCCCAATCTTTCACCTCATTTACACTTGAAGGATTAATTATATCTGCAGATGCTTTATTGTTTCACCTTGCTAATTTATGTATTCTGGTAATCCCAAGGTAACTGGAACCTTTAAATACTGCTTGACATAAATAATGCAAGAGGCAGCGATTGGCTATTTATCCTGTTTGCCTTTTGTTCAGTTATAAATCAGTTTGCCTTTTGCCTTTTGCCTGATGCATTGTGTTATTGGCTCCAGCTCTCTGCATGGCATGTTTTATTACAAGTGCTTTCTACTTATTTCAGGGTTCTGTGTGAAAAGCTGGACAACAAGACCAAATGACCAACACTAACATTAAAGCAATGTAAAGTCATAGCCTATTAGGGCTACTCTGGCACCCAGTGTTGTTTGCTTTTCATTTTTAATAAAAGAATTGGCTACATGTGAAATACACCTGCCCCTGTTTTATGTATGTCAGATTCCGACTATTGTTAGTAAATGTTATTAATAATTCAGCCAATGAATCAATCAATCAATCAATCAGTGAGCTGTGCAACAATTTCCTTGTCTCAGACTCTAGAGAGTATTGTATCCAGAGAAATTGTACCTTTTCTAATACTGATCACACGCCTAACTTTTACTGTTATGTGCTGTTAGTCTCTACCACACAAGCACATCTCCTGCTAATGAATTATGAATTATGTTGTGCACCGTCTCCAACAACATCTCAGAAAGAATTGTGCACACAGGTTCAGGAAGAGCACTGCACTGTGAATGCCTCTTTTGCAGCAAGTCAGTGAATGTAGTGCTCTTAAGGCAGAGAAAATGAGAAAAAGGTAGACAAATAATTAACACAGTGAGCGCCTTCATTTGCTCAAAGAAACTGCTTTTGTGACTCATGCCAGCGTCAGAAGAGCCATTAGCATATGTTCACAGAGTGCTATTTACAAATCAGCATCCACAGCATACTTCCTGAATAATGTTTCATAAATACATGCATAAAACATACATAACCAAATTACATGCAAACCATCATCAGCCATCCATTGAGATTGCCACTCATGAATGTGTGTAGCTTCTCATGTTTGTGTGAGACAGGTCATTGTACTTCAAGCCTCTGTTGTAAATGTCTGGCAGAATAAAGATAAGCTGCCTAAGAGCTTTATTGTGATCTTGTAGTGGGTCAGAAAAAGCTTTGTTAAGTTATAGTTTAAGTGTAAATCCTCACTTAAATGCAATAAATGAATGCATTAGGTATAAATCCTGTTATGGCTTCAGAGCTGAGTGGTTTGGGCACATAGTTCTGCCATAAGCACTGTCTCTTGTTCCTTCACAGACTGATATGACCATTTGCTACATGTCATTGCTGTACTCACTTCGCTGTCACTAAAGACATAAATTGGCCAAAAAGAAACTCAAAAATGCCCATGTTTTTGGCCAATTACATTCCTTTTTCTTTTTCAGCTTTGGGTTTTGTCAAAAATTCTGTAATAGACCAGACCAAAAAGTAGACCAATTTCTACACTGTACCGCAAGAGTGACTCATGCAGGAATAGTTTGACTTCCTCCATGTAATGATAAAATAGAACAGATAGACTGGATTTATTTGAGGAGATTTTTGTTTTCGTATTTGCAATTTATTTCAAAGCAAAAAGTGTAACAATACAAGAAATAAGAGTATGTTTGACTCAGTAACTATCAGTGCCTTGTACCTCACATGTACTTTTCCAAGTGTGTCTTCTCATTGCCATTATTGCATAACAATTGGTCTGATTAGCAGAGCAATTGGCACTTGATTCCCTACGCTTGGGCTTGATTCAGTGTGCATCTAAGGTGTCTGTGGGTGTGTGGGCATGTGTGACTGTATAGTGATTCAAAAATGTAGGCCATATGCTGCCAGATGCCCTGGGGGGCTGGAGGAGTGTCTCCTTAACTACTGGGGCGGGCAAAGTCAGCACACTGTTTGCAGATGCTGATTGGTTGTCTCCATTCTACCGTCATCCCAATCGGCTGCTTTCCTCAGGCGTTGTTTTAATCACTCTTGGTATGGCACAGTGTGACTCTTTGTATCCGCCAAGCTCACTGTCCTCTGCCCCTAATACTCAATGTATCCTGCTCCCCTCCAAAGCCTACAGTACAGTGTGTTTTACTGTACTTGTTTGGTTCATGAGTGGAGCATCCCTGCAGGCACTTGAAATAAATATAGGCCCTGGAATCCCTGTTGGACTCAGGAAATTATGTAAAGAATGCCAAGAGGCTGCCTTACTTAAGCTACTCGTTAGTATTCCCAGAGTCTAAGATAACAATATTTGGTCCATGGCCCATCTTGTACTGTCTTGTGCTATATTAATGCACATTTTTGCCATGGGTGGGAAGCGTCTGCACTGAGGCTTCCCCATGGAAGACTCTAAGTGAAAGCTTTTTTTTAAATGATTTTGTAAGTTGGGGAAGTGGATGGGAATGTCATATTCAATGGAAATGCATCCATAACAGATCAGGGCACTCTATATGCACATGTATGGATCAATAAATGGTACAATTAGTATAAGAGAGCCCATTAATTCCCAACATTAAAAATGATTCAGGATCTTTTTCACTTCGACTTTTTTTTACATTACTTTTTTTTTTTTTTTAACCTTTTGAGCATCTGCAGCACCATTAGCAACTGAAGATTGAACAAGAATTATATTATGACTGGTATTATGACTATTATGTGTGCACGTGGTGGTGTCTAAGAGTGCTGTGTGTTTATCTATTATATGAGCAATTGATGTATTCACAAGGACATCTTTAATGCACATAGATAATTGTCCTTCACATTGAGTTTTACATTTAACAGTCAACGTTTCCCACTCATAATTTCTCACACTCACGTCTTTTTCCTTGAGCGTTAACAAAACGCAGTCAGCAGCTGATTTGTGGGTGTCTGCCTAAGCACCTTGCATGGCATTTTCTCCATTCCTGACACTCACAGAAGGTTAATGATTCCAATCCATGCTGCCGTCAATGTGGCACCAACCAGCGTGTTTTTGTTTTGTATTTCTGTATCCACTGATGCCTACACTCAACAAGATGAAAAAAACATTGGTGCCATGAGTTGTCGTTCTAATTTCAGGCAGCTGCCCTTTCACAATCCACAGAAAAAAACATTGTTAGTGAACACTCCACACTGTCATTCCTTAATGGTATTTTCCATTAAACTTCATGTGTTTAATCTGAGCAGTGCTAATACGATTCCCCAAACGTTCAAACATCCATATACTGAAATTACATTTTATTCCCCAAACAAATTACATAAATGATGGGGCAAATTACAAATGCCTCTTCAATTTGCCATTATGTTGTATGAAATACATTCAAATGGAAACTTAATGCAAAAGAAGAGCCATGGAATTTCAAACAGTCTTCGAATGTCAATACTAATGCATCCATAATAGACCGGGGTACTCTAGATGCACATATAAAGTGTATGTTTGGCCAGATCTATAAATTGTATGAAAAACATTTAAAAGCCATTTAATTTATACTCTTTTTATATTACTCTTATATTAAGAATGCTTGAGCACAGCTTTCTGTCTCATCCACATGCCATTTCTTTTTTCTTTTCTTTTTTTATGTCCCTATAATGACAGGCTGTACAATACTGAAGTTGGAAATACTTGTAATGAGCAAACTAAGCACATCACCTTTCAGTGCAGCAAATCGAAGCATTTAAGCAGCATTAATGCTACTACAATTTGATATTTGCCAGAAACCTGGGCTATTATTTTTCCGTGGTTCAGTTCCAATAGAGCTATTTTAATCTTAACCTTCAATTACATTTTAATGCATTTGTTTAATGGTGAACTCTGACAGTATAGTCATTGGGTGTGCAGATACATTAAAAGAATCCCCCTTACAGTAATTGTGTATAATGGAACAGTCAGGTTACTGTTACAATGCTGCAATGAACCTCTGTGACATAATAATAAAACCAGCAGTGTAATGTAGTGTAAAAATCGCACCATATAAAACCAGTGAGTCACAGTCCAATACATATGCATGCGTGTTGTACTGTGTGTTCCCTTGAGAAATTTACATGTGCTGTGGTCCTTTTCTCCATTGTCTTTATCGCCTGTGAGAATCATCACCTAATCCTCCGTGTAAATCCGTGTGCGTCCAGTGGCCAGTCACAGAGTGTGGGTGTAAACGATAGCTGGATTACGCAGATAATACTCTGTTGTTGGTAGACGCTGGTGTATTGACTGGCTTAGAGATTTTATTCACATTTCTGCCACTTGCTTATAAATGGTCTCTCCCTTCAGTAAACATGGGATTTCACTGGTGTCTTTTGCCTGAACACATGCGTAGCACTATCTGTAAAAGCTCATTGTATTTGCATTACATTTTAAATTTGGCTTGTTTCTTTAAAGGTGAGATGTGTGGGATTTTTTGTTTGTTTGTTTCTTTCCATTTTGGGGCAGATTGCAATTCTACACCAATTTACGCCAATTCTTTTTTTTAGAGCATGTGAACAGCTATGGTGCTCTGCAGGGACATGCTGTTGCTTGTGAACAAACCTTGTGAAAGTGTTCATATATAATGTCCTTAACCTTTATGCAACAATTTGTGGAAGCATAGGAAGTAATAGAACTTTGTACAGAGCTTTAAAGGTATATTTTTTTTGACTGTGACTTAATATTGACTGAGGTGTTCCAATGTGTGCTATATTTTACAGCATTTTACACAATTTGGATTCAATAGTCATAAAAGCAAAATATATAACCTACATTTTAGGTCCTTGCTGTGCTGGGTTCAGGTAAAGAGCCATTAACAGTTCTCTTTCAGCTCCTGCCAGGACTGACATAGTTGATGGAGTAGGCAGCTTTGCCCATTCATTCTCTGCATCAAACAAACAGACAACTTCAAACTGCAAACAAACCGAAAGAAGTTAGTACAAACAAAGCTCAACATCTCCAATTCGTAATATATAGGCATTTCCATTCATATTCAGTAATGGGTGTGCAGTGACTTTAGAGTTATTATTAACTACTTCTGGGTGGTGACATAATGAGAGGATGAGAAATAAGAAGTTGTTGCCCACGCTGAGGGCTCCTGACATTATGTCGGCAAAGCATGGTTCTTAACAGTCACTCGAGGGAATCAATGTCAAAGAACATTTATTCTTCGTTTATTCTTGACACACAACCTTGCTTTGCATTTCGTTATGAATAGATATTGATTTGCTCTTCACATGTGTGTTTCAGACGTGTAAGTGTGTTCAGAGAGATGTGACCTGATGCAGACTGTCTCCTTGTGTAAGATTTATGTTCTGCAGCGAGATGGAGGGCTAGTTGGTATTTGAGCCGAGCCTCTGCACCTCACGCCGCATCACTCCTACCCCTCAGCACCCACCCACCCAAGTAACCTGAGTTGTATAAAGGTCCTGCAGAACACAGTGTGGCTTCAGATAAGGCCAACACTGACAAATGAGTGGGAGCTTGTTTTTCAGAGTTAAAACAAAGACTCGATCGAGACAAAATCTTTGCTGACAGAAAATAGAGGTTTAGGGGGGACACTTTGAGAGGCTAGGAGCAAGAGAGAGGTGAGTTTAGAATGTGTTTGTGGTAATGAACGGATATTGAATGCATGCAGAATAAATGCAGGAACAGAAGTAAACTATTTAAAACAAAATGAATCTAAAGGCAAAACTGTATTTCCTAAAATTGTTGCTGTAACCACCAACGTCAAGGTTAAAGATTAGACACGCATTTTCTGTATTTTTATTTTGGTAAGTTTAATGGTGCCTTGTGTAAAATGCTGTGGGTAATATAGTTTTCAATAGTGTATCATCACTCAAATAATACTTTTTGTTTTTGTCTACAGGCATTTAAAGTTCCTCACACCAAATAAAAATACAACACAATTTGGGTTTGTTTTCAGGCGATTGACCGCATTGTCAAACTCAAGGCTGATAGGCCAAATCTAGTGCTTTTATTCAACTATTTTTATAGAGCATAATAAAAAAAATAAAATAAAAAAAGAAAAGACAGGTTTTATTAGGTGCAAAAAATAAAGTTGTTGCAGAAGGCAGTTTCAAGGAAGGTGTGTTTTTATTATACTTTTCAGGACCAAACTCTTTCAGATCAACAGGAGCTGGAACAGATGGACACAAAGTCACTGTAGGCCACCTTTAGGTTGATATAAAATGCACTTCCTGAGGAAATCACCAGACATATGGTCAATAAAGTATACTTTTGACTGACTTCCGCATTAGTCAAAGCAATTATTACTCTGCACAAAGCCTTTAAAACATGACAACAATACACCATCTTGTAAATTCTTTATAGAAGATGACACCTGTCTCCTTCCGTATATGCACAACGCTTTTATCAAATTATAAAACTCAGTCAAGCCTTGGAAAACATGTAAATCTGATAAAAAAAAGGAATCAAATGATATTATTTTACTTGCATATAAGAGCCAGATATTTGGGATTTTTATAATAATACATCATTAGTCTGGAAAACCTTATTCACAGACACATTGACAGTAATTATCCGTGACAGGCAGGCCCTATTATCTGGCATAAAAATCCAGACAAGAAGTTCCCTGGCTCTGCAGTTTAGTTTCCCATTAACCCCTGTCACCCTCTTGACAGGTACGGAAGGTGGCAATGGCCAAACTTCACCTGGTTTGCACATGACACATTACATACTGCAAACGCTGCACTGTCTGCTCATTGTGTGGGGGACACAGTTGCAGAGGAATAACGGCCAGACATGTCTAAATATGGAATGTTATATAAATACCAGGGCAAAGGAAGATATCACCCATAGTTTGGAGATAGAGCATTCCTTGGAGAGAGTGTTGTAATTAATGGTGTATGTTGACGATGGAATTTTAGGTTCTTTTTTCAGGTTTTCCATCTTTAAACGTCTTTTGGTGTGATAATATAATACAAAGGTTTGTTTTGGGAAACTGCTTGTTACAAATTGAACTGCTGTTGTTAATACTCTGCATAATAGTCTGCAGATCTACCATACTGCCGTGTGTTCTCTCTGGCCACTCTAATTTACAAAGCAACAGCAGACTAATTCATGGAAAATATACCTGTACAGAATGCTATCCTTACACATTTTATTATATTTTTATTCAAAGTACACTGTACAAGTATTTGTTTGGACCAGCAGCTTTAGATGCTTCAGAAATTGTGCTTGGCTCCTGGAAAATGTTTTTTTTTTTACCCCAACACCTTTTACCATTAAAACAATTTGGTTGTACAATAGGAAAGATGCATGTAACTATTTGTGTCCACGCAAGTCAACAATTCTAAGAAAGCCCATTATATCGCATTGTTGAAAATTACAGGTAGTCAAAGGTGCCCTCTTAGTTGTGAGCAGCCAACATGTGATGTAAAGTAAAGTAAAACAAATCACACTACAACACCATCCTTTTTCTGTTTAAAGTTGAAGAAACAAAATAAAAAAAAATGCAACATATACGTGTGAATGTTGGCTAAACATTACCTAAAGAAATCAGTCTTATTTCAAACTGTCACCCATTTAAGAAACATAGACCACAACAAGAAGACACCAGCATCTCTCTTAATCATATTGATCTGCAAGTTCTTGCCAAACAAGCCTACGCTTTCTATTCATCAATAGCACCATTGCTGAATCTAATCACATATCCAATAACAAAGGACACTTTAAGACTTATTGTTGGTTTTCACTTATAGACAGCTATGCACTGCACAGAAGTCAGATAGAGTTGGATCTTGTCTTCTTTACACCACGTTTATGTTGCTCTCAATGCAAAGAGTCTATTAGAAGTTTCTTTAAAAAATACAGCCTTTAGGAACTGCAGTACAGAACACATCTTTTTTTTTCCACTCCTTAAAAGATTTGTCACAGCCACATATTAAAACTCGATGTTAAATAAAGTTCAAGGTTGAGCAGTGAAAGTAAATTCAAACATAACTTTAAACTCTCAATGCTGCGTGATCACCAACAGTTGCATGATATAGTTGGACTGAGCATCCAAGGCTGTAACTTTCATCTGTTAATTTATCCAGTTTACAGATAACAACAGCGAGTCAATATAAAAGTCAGGCAGTTTTCACACACACATATAAAAGCTTTAATGTCCCAACGTAGATCTTAAAGGCCTTGATTTGTTAAGGGTCTTTAAAGCAGTCAAATAAAAATAAACTGATAAAATAGATGAGCCAGGACTGTTGGGACTGCAGCTATTATGCAGCGATAGTCGCAGTCAACAATAGTTTCTCTGCAGCGTCTTTGAACTTGTCTTGTCGCCATTTAATCAAATCTGTTTCCCTTTGGCCCAGTTTGCGCTTGTCAGTCCTGATTTCAAAGACAAGATGGAAGATAGTACATCATAGTAAATAGTTGGCTGGTTAGTTAGGTGCGACAAGCATGAAGAAGAGGAATGATGAGAAACATAATGGCAAACTCCAAGTGTTCTTTCAGGAGCTATACTTTGAGACAGGCCCCATAATTCCTGATACAAAGTGGTCTGGCCTGTTGACTTTAAAAACAGTGCTGACACGGACATTTTGGAGAATAGAAAAGATGGTAATGGCACAACGGTCAGGCACATGCTGAAAAGAAATGAAAGAAAGAATTAAGCGTGGAAAAAACTTACAACAACGGGACAGCAACATTTTCTGTTGACTGTCACTTTGAAGCCATTCATGTACAAAAACATAATGGGATTTTCTTACAACAAAGGACGTTTGTTGAGGAAGGTTCTGAAAATGATATTCTGCAGCAGTGCATCAATTCGATCCTCTAAATGACCATGTGGTTTGACTTGCCGCAGGCCCTGGTGTAAGTCACAGAATAACAAGCTTTGTGGGAGGAATGTGTTTAAAACTGCTAGTGCTTCCCTAGATATCGTATGGAAATGTTTTTGGTTAACCTTCTTTACTTTTAAAAGGAAATGTTTAATCTTTCAGTCTTGCAGCTGTTAAAAGTGAACAACATCATAACACAAACCAGGAGTTACCAGTCACTAGTCAGAGCCATTGCAAGGTCTTTAATAGCTGCTCTTCAGTCTGAAACAGAGTTCTTTCAATGGTTTGTGGGCTTAATGTTTGACTCAGCAGGAGTTTCTTTAGATGAGAGCAGTTTTGGTTTCAGAAATAGCATCTGGTTAAATTTTTTGGCACAAAGCATTTAATCTATTCCTGGCACAAATGCAAGACTAAGTGGACATGACAGGTTTCTCTGTGTCTGTGGCACTACATAATGGAGCAATCCCATAGCACTGTACTCTACTCTTCATCCAGCTAATACTAGTGACTGAACTGATGTTAAATTGTTTAGAGCCTGGTTTGTGAGTTTGTCAGAGGAAGTTTGGACACACTTCATACAGTATGAACCAAGTGTATCTAGCTGTATGTTAAATACCTGTATGCTTAGATTAAAAGTTATAATTCCTATAACAACTTAGACTAAAACTACAGAACTGATGTTCACACTGGCTGAAACAGATATCATGGGACATGTCACAATGAATATCAGTAAATAAATGTGACCTGCAGAGACATTACTTAGTCAATCACCTGCTCGAAAGCTTTTAGCTCATCAGCCTGTGGCAAGACCCATTAGCCCTGCGCTGTGCCGATCCCAGTCTGCCTTGGGATTCTCTAGTGAGTATTACATTGAGGCCATCAAAGTTAAGACCAGTGTGGTTTGGCCATTTCTTTCACCGAACAAAGAGCTGTCTAATGTTTAACGGCTGAAGAGAAAGCAAGGATGAGGGGTTTATAAAGGAAGACAAGGGAATACAAAGAAATGGGAAAGGGCAAGTAGAGACTGGGGATGTGAAGGATGGGTTAATAGCAAGGACGAAACAAGAGATAGGATTCCTGGACTCCTTTTAAGAAGTGGAGCACAAAGAAGCTTGGGACTAGAGCAAGTGTTTAGTGACAAAAGTAGACTAGCTTTAGGGCCTTGAAGTGCTGTGGTGTTGTGTTATCCGTCTATTGCATCCTTAAGGGACCTCATTAAAATACATCAACAGACGTAGACTGGGCCTCATTTAGACCATACATTTGAATCTGTGTGCCAGGTTAGATCAAGCACTAGCAGCTGTCCTCCACCATAATGTTTATGCCTGATCTCTGGGTACGAGTGGAGGAAATTATTGTTGTTGACAGTGTGGCATCCCAGAAAAGCTCCTTGTTTGTCACAGCCAAATATTTGCTCCTTGGCCTGCCCCTTTCCATTTCACTATTGCTCTGGTTACATGTTTAATCTTCAGGGGAAAGCTGCAGTGTAGTCATTTGTCTTTTAACTCCTATTTTCTGTCTTGACTGAAAGTACACTATTTTCAATAGAGAAAACAACCCCTCATTTGTGCTGCAATGGTCAATTTGTTCTAAACACTTGAAACAAAGCAGCATGTACAATTTACACAAATTGCTACAGCTGAAGTGTGCCATCGTGACATGAATTACAGAACACAATGTCTGTTGTGATACCTGCGTTCATGTGAATAGTAGTGGGATGTTTCATATTAGCGCCACTTGAAAACCTCAAGGTCCATGGACGCACAAATGAATGGATATGTGGCTGCTGCTGGTGCTACACGTATGGTCGTCCTTATGGTGTCTGAGCACAAGCACAGCAGTTGGGGGAACTGGGGCACAGCCGCCCAGCAGGCAGATTGGGGAACAGCTGCTAAGAGCAATTTGTTTGACAAGTCAGGTTGTTGAGGCTGGCGAGAAGGGCAAGAGGAGCGCTTTACCTCCGCTCTATCACCAGGGACTGAGCCTCCTCTGTGGACCGAGTGGACTCTCCTTGTCTTGCAGATGATAGGCCCAGTGCGCCTGTAGCTTTTGGATTGAGTACAGGACTGTGAGTTCACTTCCCACCATGGGACTCATCACGCTGACTCCAAGGGCAGGAGGATGTCACCCACAGCAACATCAGCAAACACTAAGATTTAAATGCTCAGAGGGAGGAGCTTTGTGCTCTGTCCTGGAGGTCCTTTTTCAAACAGAATCTGTGATTGGTTTGAATTGTCACTGATGGGATGAATGTTCTAGTGCCTCATTAGTGAGGTCTGAGCTATCTGAGTTCACATACATCTTTCATGTCGGTCTATAGGCTGCACTTGTGATTAATCAAACCGGTTTATGTTATTTACTCACTATTTCCTGCTGATGAGAAGCAAACACGAAGCTTTGCATTCATGCGGAGTTTAAAGATGGGCTTGTTTCCCTCCCCATAACAAAATCAGAATATAAATCATGCACCAGAAGACATTTTGAACAAATCTGAATGATTAATTGGATTCCAACGTGCAGAAAACATTCCTGTTGCCAGCCTTGGCTGCTCAAATCTTTTTGCTCCCATAGTTTAAAATGATAGCTTTGTCAGTATTAAAAATTAATAAGCATTTTTGCCATTGCCCCTAGTGACTTATGTCAAAATACTCAGAGATGACTCAAAGTAATACGATTATCCCCACTAGCCTTAAAACTGTTAAATTTAAAAAACAAATTAACTGCATTGTAAAAAGAGATTAACAAGCTGCTGTATGCAATTTGTACATTTGTAAGGATGAGTGAAAAGCTTCTGCCTCATTCTCATTCTAGACTATTCTGCTCATAGAGCTGCCTAATATTATAGTGGATACAGTGAATCAGATTTAGGCAGTCACACGTGTACCAATGAAAGACATACCATTGTCTTAGATATGGATTTGAAATTTCTACAACAGAGCAAGGTAAGTTATAGTCTTCATGAAGATTTAAGCTGCATCCTCACATCAACAGGGAGTTGACAAGGTGATCAAATTTCCCTTAAAAACACAATGAATGTCATTAGCAGGGAGCTAAGTGTACAAACCAGATCTGTCATGTTAGCAGCAATCAGCTATTACTTTGGTGCTGTTTCATCCTTGTCTACACTGTGTTCACAATTTGTAGTGAAGGCTTAACATGCATTTTGTAGAGTCTGAGCTGATGTCTAAAAGCACACTGACAAATATAACTTAAAAAAATATAGAGGAGGGCTTTGCTACACCTCTATAGCTCTAACCAAGTTGTACTCTATCAACATTGTTTTCATCAAACACTGCAGGTATTTGTGTTTTAGACTACCACTTTAAATAAAATGGATTAGTAAATGAAAAAAGTGAGAGATAACATAGCAAGGGCAATTTGCATTTGTATCCTCATTGTATTTTATAGAAAGTATATACTTTACTGATAGGCTTCTACAAATATGAATATATGTAATATAAGAAGTTTCCTCCATTTGCTATGAATCCATTTATTTTCATAATGTAGTCTCTCTGTATAGCACACACAGGAATATAGAATCTAATAGTGGCTCATCAGGTACTTTGAAAAATGTGCCCCATATCCTCAGAGACAACACTTGATGAATTAGGCAAATAGACCACAATAGGTTTTAGTGAAGTATGTGTTGACAGTCGGCACTGTTTACCAGACCTTTGAGATTATTGTGTGAAGCCCATTGAGGAATTTGTCGATGTAGCTTTTCTTTCTTATTTGTAAAAGTCTACAGGTTGAGAGTATCTTTTGAAGGAGCATTGATTTGGATCGGCTTTAAAGATGGTCAAATGAGAGCCAAAGGATCCCGAAGGGACTGTTTGACACCCGGGTCTTAGTCTTTACCCTTTTTCTCATTCGGGGCATTAGGAGGCTCACTGTTCCCACAGCAGTAATAGGGTCACCATTTATCCTCTGTCAGCCTAGTAATTGAAGCAGCTTAAAGGAGAAAAGCTTCACCGTTCAGCCAGACACGCTCAGCTCTGTCATGACAGAAAAGTGATATCACTTTGATGCTATGCTTTTGATTATGCACATCTGTGTTTGTGCCTCAGATGTATCGATGTTGTTGTTGTGCTGTTATGAAAAAAAGCGACAGGTGATTTTTCAAAGCTGAGCATGATGGCAAGTTAGGTTTTTATTCCAATATACCAAGTTAGCTGACAAGTTTATCCATTTCTAGTTACCACTGGAGATCTTGACAAGGCAACTCACATATCACGACTAAATAAATATGGCCGCGCTCAAACAGGCAAGACAAAAGTAGTAAGTAAAACTTAGATCCCATATATACCTTGTTGATATACTGTACTGTACATACTGAGGTGTGAGGTAACATGATGTCACATATTTTTATGGGGATCATAAACCATATGTTGTGCCATTTACTCCCCAATATGGAGTCTGAAAACAGCATATGTGTTTCCTTCCTTTGCTTGTCTGTGTTCTGGCACATGACAATGTTGACTCTTCATTACATTTAATTAGACCACTTTTTAAAGGTCTGGTCTGGTCTCAGACTCCCTTCTACTCAGTCTTGTTTCTTTCTTGCACATAGAAATCTTAAGATTTCAATCAATATCGAGCCCAGGGCCAAAACCAAAACTGCTCTTTCATCATTCGTGATTAATTTAAAATGATCAAATGATCTTATCTAAACTTAACTAAAAATATTTTTCTAACTTTGTACTCACTGTTCTGGTCTCACCATCTGAGTCTGTACATGGTCTCATAGAACAGTTGTGACAACAGCACGACATCAACGAGTATTTGAAAGGTACAACCATTAGTAAAAATAATTCTTTTAAATATATCTTTAAAGATTTTTGTATATTAAAGCATTTTTAAGCACCTTTCAGCTGAACCTAAAAATGAAGTGAAAGGTTACAGTACTTAACAGGGCATTGACAAAGAATAGATTTCTTTTCTAATATTATGTCCATTATTGCATCCAACGCATTAATCCATTTCTTTTGATGTTCTCTACCTACACACAAGTGTCTCTCCTTATAGAGAACATTTGCCACCACTTCCTGTCTCCCATCTCCTCCCAGTCTTATGGGCAGCACTAGCAGCTGTCAGGCACATAGTGGACTGCATCAAATGGCGTGCACGAGGCATCAGACGTCCTGGCATTTTGCCCTCTCCCAGTGACAGCAGCTGACTGACAATGGCTGCCAGCTTGACAGTCTTTTTTTGCCCAGCTTCTCTGTGTCCTGGGTTCCAAATGTTATCATTACTGGGGGGTGGATAAGGCATGTCATCATTTTCTGCCCTCGGAACATAGAGGCACTCACAGCCAAAGTGGCAGCGGCACAGTGGCATTCAGCGTTGTGTGAATGACAGGATATTATAGCAGCTGTAGCGACAATGCTTCACACGCACCGAGGGCCATAAAAGTGATTCATATGCTGTCTCCCTCTGTTTCTAAGATAAATGTGGAATTATATGACTCAACCTTCGATGCCCTTTGGTTGGGGAAATGAGCTTAGGTTGGGAGACGGGGTTTGCCATGAAAAGAGAGAAAAATAAAGCAGTGGATCAGAAGCAAGGAAGACAAACTAAGGAAATAATAGGCAGAAAAATCTTTAAAGGGAATTGCTTTTCTCTGGGAGATGCAGAACAACTAAGGCTGACCCACATGCTAGACAATCAGGAATTAATTCAGCTGTCAATATGGCCTTAATCACTGCAGCAGGCCACATTTCTCCTCCTAAAAAATTACTAATCTACTGCACAAACTGGAGGAACTTCTCACCTTATAATTAAATAGGAGTGTGTAGGGTGTAGAGTAGGAAGTGACGGAGCAATAAAGACGGACAGAAGGGAGAGCGAGTGATTACTACACGGATAAAAGAGTCGAGTGAGGCGAGCCCCATCACAAATAAACTAGTCCTGCTCGAAGACAGGCCCGTATCAGATTAATGGCAAAAGGGAGGGACAACAAGGCTGATGATTATTTCACTTGGCTCCAACTCCATTTGTCCACTCCGGTCTCTCGGGTGCAAGTCGCAGAATGGACTAGCAATGTCCGTGATTACCCGCTTTCAATTTGCTCTCCGTTTCATTGTGAGGTGGCCGTGTTGGCTCATCAGTCAAACGGGCGCACACATGGGATTGCCGGGCACCTTTTCTTTTGTTGACTGCAACCTCGGTGAAAATTACCACCTGAGAAAAGCAGCACAGGGGCATTCAATAAGATGTGCCATTCAGTTCGGTGTTAAATGCACCGAGGACCAGCGGCATTGTTTAGATAACACGAGACTTGTATGTGCCGTCGATGTGTTATTATGAGACTTCCCGCAGTAAACATACACAAGGGATGGTGTGAAGGACACTTGTCACTCTGTGCAACAGTTTACTTCGGAAGACATACTGCTTTTGGTTACACAGATAAATGTGAAGCATAGCCCTGAATAATCAACTTTGACTGACATTCACACATGCACTTAAAGCCTTTTGCCGCTTTTGCTCACTTTTTCAAAAATCCACACACACATTTAAGCCCTGGTTTGTGTTTGCTATGAGCACAGAGAGAGGGACAGAAAAAAAAGATGAAAAATGAGCCAAATAATGTCAGAGCGAAGGCAGCACCTATCAAACGCATCAGTGGGCCCAAGGTGTGCAAGGACGGGCTGGAGGTTTTATGACTGGTGACGAACATAAATATATGCCGGATGTCTGAGGTGGAGAGATGTCTGTGGGGCAAGAAAAAGAGAGGGGAAAATGCACATTTGGCAGAAAATGAATGTAAATGTTCCAAAGCCATCTTTTATCAGTTTCTATCTAGATCCAAGTCTCTCCTTGAATAATGTTTCAAACTTTCCAAATGTCCTACAAGTACAAACCCCGCACACAGACAGATTAACATTTTAGGGCACTCTGTTCAAGAAACTGTCTGTGTCTTTCATCTTGTACCCTCATTAGACTTGCCAATAACACACTGATTATCAGCCTTTTGTCTTTAATGTGAAAGGCAATTATCCAATCCCATTAGCACTGACAAACATGACACGAGGGCCTTTCCTGTAAGTTTTCTCCTGTGTCCCAGCCTGGTGTTTCATGTTGTACTTCCAGATGTCATTGTGTAAATTAAGCAGCACATTGGGCAAGATCATATTTTAGAAGTCAGAGTAGCAGACAGTGAAAAAAATAAGCCTTCAAAATCAAAGATGTCTGTTTCACATTAATGGTGACTGATTCATGCATCAACTTAAAAACAATCATAGCTTCTAGGTTTATTTCCACCATCTTTGGTCCACAGAGCATGAATTCTTTAGTCTTTGTGAAGGATTCTCTTTTTGCACTTGCCTCCATTTTATTGTTATTATGTTGTTTTTTGAGGAGAGAAAATAATCCTTTAGTAATAAATTATATTTCAAACTCCCACAAGTCTAGTATGTTAGCCAAAAAATGTTATGCCTTTCACTTTCCAAAACTTTTGTCCAGCGTAAACAAGGTAAGGTTATTTCATTTTAGCTGTGGGCTGTTCCCATTAGTATTGAAGATGCTTTTATTCTTTTCCATGTTCACTGTTTACTGTACTTTGTAATGTACATTCTCTACTGTATTGAGAAATGCACTCACATATTTCTCTTTTGAATTAATGCCTCAGTCAGTGCTTGCTTTAACACGTCAGCTCTCACTGCCTTGTTCAATGGCCCTGTCAATAGTTTTTCTTTTTAGTCGCTTGTAAGTGCAATGTGCAGAAAAGTTGAGGAAAGATGGTGAATAATGTGGATATAAGGCTTTCTATTCTTAAATACTTTTTCCCAGATGTTGGACACATATTAATCATACATATGTGTGGGAGTAAGATTATTGACTGCTATTGGTCATTGCCAACCGACCAAAACAGAAAATAACTGCAGGGTAGAAATTTGGCATATCCTCAAGAAACTACAATGTTAGTTTTGGGGCTTGTTGTTGTTCCGTCCTCCTTTTTCTGACAAGATAACTGAGAGACCGAGGAATCTTTTGGAAAAACCCCAAAGCAGATAAACATTAGCCACTTCTAAGCTTTTCTTACTGAATAGTCCAAGAATAAGGACAAATTAGCTGATACATGGTTAAAGAAAACAACAACACTGGGGCCCATGTTTTTATTCCAAATTAAAACAATGTTTAAAACAACATTTAACTTATAGTAAATTTTTAGGATTTACACCATCTTTTTTCTGGAACTATAATGCTGCCCAATGTGAGTTTCCACTGTGGTTGCCTAAGGGTTGGTACTCTGGATGCGTGTCCAAATGAAAAGTCCAAAATTCTGTGTCCCCAAGTCTTTTTATTAGCCTTCAATAAGCCAATATCCACCAACAAATTAAACTCAAAATAGATCACCTGACACAGTCAAGAAACAATATCCTTCACTTAGCAGCCCCTGTTGCCATCTAAGCACGCCTTATATAGATACAGGTTCATTACAATACAAAGATACTAAAGCCCCACATAAGCGGCTGGAGGTACAAACAACAAAATATGTCTTCAACAATGTTTTCCACTTAAAGATGGCATTCCCCATAAGTGGAACTTGAGGTCTTGTCACACGTCCTCAGGATAATTGCCTCCAGACTTTCTGTTGACCAGTGCCCTCACACATGCAAATAAAGTCTGGAGGATGTCCAAGATGTGCATTTATTCATGTCAGGAGACAGTGTGGGTGGTTTTACTGACCAGTGGGTATGGACAGAGCAGGGTATGATGCTTAATGAGCAGGGCTGTTTACAACACAAATGAGCCCACTCCTCCGTAGTGACTGTGATTATTAAGCTAATATCTATATTCTGTGTTTTTGAACATGTAAAAAACATAACCAAACAGTTGAAAGTAAAGTACCAACAAGTACGAGGCTTGTGAGCTCTGTGCTCTCAGCTCACAACACCCACGTCTATACTTCAGCAGCTCACCATGTCTTCAGCATGCTCACCCGGGAGGAGGGTCCCCTGATATCATTCACACATCACAGCAATCAAGAGATTGTACTAGGGTCCCCCAAGGATCATCTCAAGGTGAGAAAATTGGAGGAGATTCTATTCACACTTTAAAGAAAAAGTCATTATAAAGTCAGGAAGACATTCTTACTTTTTCATATATATATATTTTTCAAATATTCCACTAATTTTGAGGTTATTTATTTTATGGTAAAATAATGTTACGTAGTGTTGCTTTAAATGAACTAAATGGTTATTCAGTGAGAGCAGTAACTTGACCAACAGAGGGAGCTGCTGTTCATCCTCATTCTGTTCAACTAGTGCACACACTCACACATCCCAGTGTATAGATGCTCGCCACACTTTGGCATCACTCCTCTCCCAGATATTGATCTTCGCAGGCTGTACCCTTGGGCAAGGTGATTTTACACTTATCTCCCCGCTCCCCCCTGCCTCCTCTACTCTTCATCTGGCCCTGCCGTCCCATTCACTTTCTGGATGAAGAGGAATCCCTCTAGATCTGCTTGTCACTATTGCTATTTGTCAGGTTGTGATTGATGTGTTAGGTCATTTGTGAATAGGCATGCACGTGAAATACACACAGGAAAACTCTTACACGCATACACATGGACATGGATATGATCAGTGGAAAATCACCACACTTCAATCAATGAAAATGATTCTTCTGACTTTCTGTTTTCTTTATCAAAGTCTGGCATGTGTTTTGTTGTAGCCTGTGATGTAACTGCATGTTTTACCTGGACTGTGGTAAAAATGTCCCAAAAAATCCCTTTTCTGCGCTTCTTCTTTGCACAATGAACGCTACATTGCACAGTACCATCCAAGTGTCTCATATCTGAGCACTTTTGTTGACGTGATTAAATGAGCCTTTTATTCTGTCTGAAATGCTTTGTATCAGCTCCACAGTTTATGACTGGATCATGCACCAATTACGATGCTGAGAAACTCTCCACTAACTCTATGTATGTTATTTAAGCACCCGTTTGACCAGAGGCTGCCGAGATTAGCAAAGTGTGAAGTTCTAAATACGCAGGCTGGAGGCTAATGCTGACTCATGTTCTAATCCATGTGCAACAAATTAATCACCAGCCAGCAGCTCTAAGGACTTAACATTTATCAAATTCTGTTATTCATTTTTTTGCTGTGCACCAGTTGAGATGCAATAAAACATATGAATGAATTAATTTTGATACTCAATTTTAAATTGACTACTGAAGTGACTGAATCTAGTCACCTGAAATCACCTTTTTATTTGCCTTTGCCCTATCTGCTAATACTGGGGCCAAAAGTGTTTCACAGTGATTTTGGCATAGTAATGCAATTCCTTGTCATAGAGCTGCTAAATGTAGCGTCTACTTGCACTCCAAAAGCGGGTTAAAAAATAACATGTTAAGCACTGCTGAAATAGGATTATGGCTGGTCTCTGCACCACAGCTGCCAGTTGATATGATTGGAGTGATGCAATAATGGGGCTGTTGAGAAGGACAGGCTGCACAGGTTACTTCAAGTGGGGTCTGAATGGTAATAACACTAGCAGTTTACAAAATAACAACTGTGAGATGTTTTTAGTGGCTTTTGTGAGAAGGTTTGTGTTCATGAGTTTGGACAAGCAAAGCAATCACTTTTTGTGTACATGTCCAAATAAATCTCAGACACCAAGAGGCATGGTAATTATGTTTTTGCCTGCATGGACGCCTCTGTGATGAGCTGCTGCACGCCGTGACTGACCAGTGGGTGGGTGGAGGGGAACTGCAGGAATTACCATTTAAACATCACAGTGTCACTGGAAAGGACTGCATGGTTCAAGCCTTCAGTTGTTTATTTGGCCCACAAGCAATTTGTCATACCGCATCTTCGCTTGAGAACATATGATGTGTAGTAATTATATGTTCTGTTGAGTGCACCACATGCTGATTCATGTGGATCTATTGCCTTGGATTTAGTCTGCATGATGTGTTTGTGATTTGCTTGTTGTTTCAATTGCGTAAAGGCCTTGGATGTGAAATTTAGGGAAGTATTATGTGTTAGATGGTTACTCATGGCGTACAATTTCCCTAATAATGATACATTTAAAGTCTAAATTGAACTGCATTGGTCATTATACATGTATGATATTGTTTAAAACTTACTTATCAAAATTATGTTTTGGGCTATTTCAGCATTAGGATCTTTACCAACAGCTAAAATATGATCTTATTCTATTAGTGACAGGGAAGTGTTTTTATTTGTGTTAGTGTGGTCAGGCACCTTTACCAGAAAAAAATAAAAATCCTTGGATTACTTTCTATTTCTGACTGCTGGCACTAATGGGAAACTCCATGCCACACCCTGTGAGCATTGGGAGCTTCCTAATTCTTACTTGCATATCCCACCAGTGATCATATGGGAGGCGTGATGCGGGGGCTGAGCTCAGATCAATACCTGGGTGGATTCAAGGAAAGGCTGACCGATAAACACACACAACATGTGGGTAATATATTATGATGCACTGTATGAGTTCTTAGTGAACATAATGAGATTATAGATCAATGCTGTATGACACTCAGATCTGACAGACTAAAGCTGAATTAGGGATATTTAACCAATTCAATGGCTGTTTTCTGTTGTATACTCAAGAAATGAAAGAATTTTTACTAGATTAGTTAAATAACTCTTTTTTTGGAAAGAATTTTCACCAAATAGTGCCAGATGACAGACACTGTTTCAGCCTTGCCTGTTTTTGTCTGAGACAATTTGGTACATGTTAGTGTGTCTCATCTCCAATAATATGAAAAAATGTTGGCAAAATGTGACATTGCCTTGTGCAAGATTGTCTCTCTTGTTGGAAAATTCAAGCAGAGACAGTTTCCCCATGTTGTTTGATTTTACTCCAATAACGGTACAGTCTCATCGGACATTCTTAAATTTTCACTCAATGATGCCCACTCTTAAGCCCACTAGTCTGTGTGTGCAACACATTGTGTTAGTTTTAATGGATAATGAGCCTGTCCTGTCAATTATCTCAGATTGGATAGTTTATAATTATTTTAACCATGATGAGCCATGATATCAGCATGATGAGAAACAGCCTTTATTGCTAGTCCTTCAGGCTTTGTAGCAGATCTAATATGAATCACATATCCACTCTTATAAGCAAAAACAGAGCACAAAGTGGACCTAATGACAGGTCCCTGACTGTCAGCAAACATAACTGTCATATTTTCATGAGAAATTGATGCTGGTATTAATATTTAATGCAAATGGATGCATACTTTTACCTTCACTATGACGTGACTGATGGATTGTTAGATCATTGTCCACCTGTATTTTTTTACAGTATATATTTGCACATTAAAGGTTGGTGTTATTGCATTATTTTAAACAACAACAGACCTAAAAGGGGAATGTATGAAGAAAGCTGCATTTTTTATGATTAGCTTTGCATGCTCATAATGTCAAAACAAGGTTGCATTCCTTTTTTGCATAGGAGACAAGAGAAGACAAGAGAATGTCCAGGGCTACAGTAGTAGTGGACCACGCTAACTAAGTACCAGTTTGTTAAGCAGCAGGTCAGGTCAGGTCAGGTCAGGCTAATATGTAGGCTAGCTAGGTAATTACCAAGCTGTCTTATTAGTAACTACTTTGACAGTACCATAACTGTTTTAGCTGTTGTTTTTCAACGTATTTAATTGCAATTTCTGCTTGCTTTTGTATATTTGATTTTGTATTCTACCTGCACCCAGACCACTGGGCATACAACATGATTTCATTATCCAGAGTCTGTGGTT
Organism: Rhyacichthys aspro; assembly: GCA_036850595.1. Lineage (NCBI taxonomy): Eukaryota > Metazoa > Chordata > Actinopteri > Gobiiformes > Rhyacichthyidae > Rhyacichthys > Rhyacichthys aspro. The sequence continues at coordinate 12,621,034 of CM072169.1, read as the reverse complement.
TATTCTGGTCTAATAATACCACAGTAGCCTATGTTGTGAGAAGTGGACAGTGTGGGACACCCACACAGACACAGCTCAGCTGAAGAGATGTCAGGGGACAAATTGTTGAGTGGCTACAGATGATTTACTAGTAGTGGCTGTCCTGCTGTAGTGGAGTGGAATCACACAGAATAAGGAGCAGGTAAGAGGCAATATCATGAAAAGGCTGGAAGGGCTGGCGGCCACTATTGTGTGTATGTGTGTTTATGAGGTCAAACAGCAGAAAACGGGTAAAAAACATGAGTGGGAAGAGAGATGGCAGGCAAAGGGACAGGCCAGATTTATAGAGTACCATTTCAGTTTTTAAAAGCCTGCCTGCATTGCATTAACTCCAGTGATTATAGAGGGAGTTGGGGAGGTGTTGCAGTAAATCATGTCCACTTTCATACATTGGCAGCCTTTTCTTGATAGATTTTGTTTGTTTGTGAAGTCTTGTGTATAAAACGTGGCAATATTGCACAGTTTCACAGGGCAATGGTAGTGGCATGGACATATTCAGTGTCAAAGACGGCTATGGACATGACATGCAAAACATCTCTTTACAAATATACTGTAAGTATCGATGAAAAACGTCTCTATCAAAAAAAAAAAAAAAAAAAAATGAATGAGAATGTAGCAAAAGGAAATGTATAGGTGTGAAGCCAGGTTGAGAGTTTTTAAATGTAACTCTTCAACACAAATGTCAAAATACGGTAGCTCTTGTGCTTCCTTTAATCAGAGGGTCACAATGGGGTGGAAATAGAATTATAGAATATATATATTATATTGTATAATAATGTATTTCAATATAATTGTTTTCTGCTGTGGTTGTTCACTAACTATAATGGCATGTTTAAATTCATGCAACATCCCTTTGGTGCATGCTGACTGTTTTTTTGCTGTGCACAGGAAATTAAACTTGGAAAAAGGACATGATTATTTGACATGATTAATTTATGCGATTGAAAAATATGTTTGATCTCCTTCTGACAGAAAATAAGCAGATGATTGTTTGCAATGTTTGGAAAATATTTGGCTGAAGTTCCACAGACACATTTCTTGTGACAAGATAAATGCAATGATTGATTTGTGTTTTCAGTTGGTGGCCAAGACCATTAAACCTTTACAAGTAGAGACAAATAAAAAGAAAAACATATTTGAGAAGACGTTACAAAACACATTTTAAATGGTTCCCAAACAAAGAATATTTTTGTTTTGTTTTGTTTGTCAAGTCTCATTTAATCCCTTGGCCAGAAGTGGGATTCGAGCTTGGTTCAAATAATAACAGTTTTTCACCCAGTTTAATTAGTTGTTATCCGTCCTGAATAAAGACTACACTGTCACATTTAATTTCTTGGCCAAAAGTGGCATTCTAGCTTGGTTCAAACAAAAACTCTTCTCACCCAATTTAATTGCCTGTCCCAAAAAAAGACTATACAGCTAATGTTAGTCCTATCCTAAGTTGTAAGTCCCTGGCGGATGCATCCATCTATTAATCAGAATGAGAGAATGCATGCTTGTACAAGATCTTGTATTTTATAATAATAGTTCATGTCTTTTCTGTGAAGGTTGTCCCTGTGAATCTGAATGTGAACAGTGCATACAAAAAGAAATAAATGATGAAAGACAGATATCTAGTTTTATGGCCTTTACCCAAGTGGTTTTATTTTGGGGAAACAGGACAAAAACAGTGACGAGATCAAGTGACAGCATCTGGGATCCAAGCATAAACTGCTCAATGCAAAAAGTAGCATTGTAACATTTGGTTTCTTGCTCGGCTGAACACTGAGCATCAGGCATGACTCAATGCAACACAAGATTCCACTGAGCTGGTGCATCCTTGTATGGCTAATTGGCTGTCAGTCTGTCTCTGCAGTAATGTAAATGCTATTGTACCCTACAGCTGGGAAACATGGGACTGTCGCTGGCCTTTTTTTTTTTTTTTTACCAGCGTGCTTCCTGCATGTCAGTGTGCAATGTTGTTGCCTAGATACAGAGTAGAAAGTCCAAGGATAGTGGAAATCAAAGTGAAATTTTAAAATGACCTCTTCCAGATCTCCAAGCCCCTCCATCAAATATTGCAGATTGGAAAAGTAATACATAGGGCATAGAAAAAGAAATCTATGAAATATCACAATGGGTTTTTGAAAACAGTTTAGTGGCATTGAATAGTCTTTTCATGTCATTAAATAACTACATAATAGATTCTAAAGATAGATTAACCAATGCTGTTGCCTTGGATCACTTTAACTGACATAGATTATGTGTCTTATCCTCAGCTCCAGGAAGTTGCCTCAGCTCACTTCAGTCAGTGCAAACTACAGTTATTTCACCTTAATGATTATCATCTTGAAGTGTGCTTTGAAACTTGCTCTTTGATGAATGATTCATGTGTGAATGAAATATAACTAGCCAGTTCATTATAATCACAACATGCTAGTCATCTCACGGGTGACGGAGGAACTACAAAACTAATCAATGCTTCAGTCAAGCCAATCCAAACCCTCACTGACGGCTTTGATGATGTAATAAAACAAATACTCCATCGTCACGCTCAAACACTTTGAAGAGAAGAAAGAGATAATGCTCAAATGTCCATTGATAAAGTTTCCCTCAGGTTTTTAGAAGTAATGGTACATTCAGTCCATGTTCTCTGACCCAACATTAAGTGAAGACTAGTTTTCAGCCACACACTCACACAATTTCACATAATGACTTTAAAACTGAGGAGAAGAAATGTTTGCTTAGGTGAAGTTATCTGAGACGGAATGACTAACGAAATCAATTTGTTGCAATTTTAGATGACAAAAGGCATTAACATCATGGTGTGAGTGCTTTGAAATAATTTGGGTATGACATATGCATGACTCAGAAGTATCTGCCTAAACTGAAGTAAAACCTTTGTAAAAAAAACAAAAAATAAGTCCTTTATTCAAGGCAGACACACAGTCGGCAGCATAAACATTTGCATAAAAAGAGGCACATTGATTACATGAATTAGTGTTGTGCTTATTAAATTGGAAACTCCACAGCTACAAAAACAACCGGAAAACAGAGCATCTTTTTTCAACTTTTAACACTATCTTCCGAGTAGTCTTTATGTCTGAATGTCCACAGCATCAAAGAAAAAGGTGCATGAGTGTACAACAGCAAAATGATTTTCCGTAATAAGGCCCAGTCGACCTGTTCCTAGTCTCAGTGCAGTTCTTTGTTCATCCTGATAATGGTTCCAGACTGAAAACCTGTGATTCATTTCTTCATTGGCGCGGCCCTGAGGGAGAAACCATGCTTGATCTTACTCTGAATTCTGGTTACACATGTCAAATGAGCACGTATTACCTTTGGGAGGCTCTTAAGTGTTGTCAAAAAGCATTCATGTGATGGTATTTCTGGGGATGGTGCTTGGCCTCACTGGTATTTCATCATTTGTTGCAAAACCTGCCACCATTTACTGTTTTATCTTTATTGAAATAAGGATTTAAAAGTTTGTCTGAAAATATACATACATGACTCAAATGTTATTGTGTGTACAAATAATACTGTCGTCAGTTACAGCTAGAAGAAGCAATAGCCACTTTTCACTGCACATTCAAGAGGTAGCACTATTGGAGGTCTTGTGTCAGGTTTGGCAGCGCCTTGAGATTCATTCTACATTTGGTTTACACGTAATTCATGGGGAAAAAAATCTGAAAATGTGGTAAAGCCTCTTAAAGCTTATCCTCCACCTCAAACAGTATGATAGGTGGACTACACTTCATTGAATCATTCATTCAAGGGGATGTTTCAGTATTTTAAGTTGTCAGCATTCGCCCAGTCTGGAGAAACAGACAGAAGCAGTAAAGCAAACACTAATCCCTGTCCTGTAAATGTGGCCACTTCAAACACTTAAATGCTTAGCTATTTCAACATCGATTTCACTGTGTGGTACATAGAGGATATTTAGACAATATATGGATAGGAGACTTTTTTTTTTTTTTGGTTCAGACAGCATTCAAGAAGTGCTATAGAATAAATAGCAGTCATATGACCAAATATAACACATATTGGAAAGCGTAGTTTAATTAGGAACCATAAAGCCTGAGAGTGTGTCAACAATTATCAACAATCTCCTGAACCATCCATTTAAGTGTATCTTCTTTGTGGTAAAGTAAAGTTACCTCAGAGCTCTGATCAAACACAAAAAAATATATAGTTTGTACAGAGCACAACAAAACATTTATATTTGACTTGCTTTGGATTCCACAATGTAACGTAAAAACTGTGAATTTATTAAATAAAGGGGGTCAGAAATAATACATTTATCATAAAATCACATAATCTGACAATTCTGACTATTGCCTGATTGTTGCCAGCTGAGTATGGGTAGACTATATGTCTATGGATGCCCTACTCTGATTGTTGTTTCATTAAGACCCAATAACACTGTTGCCCTTTAATGAGGAAAACAAGTCACATCAAAAATCAGTGTTTTTTCCATCTATATAGCAGTTTTACAGATTTATATACTAATGCCATTTCTGTTGGATTAACACTGAAACATGAATCTATTTGATCGCGATTGAGCCGAATCATTTTCTCAAAGATGTGTGGAGCACTAGTAATTAGAAAGCCTTAATAAAGATATTATTTCACACACACAAATAAGTGAAGTTAAAATGCGTTTAGTTATTTAAAGTAAGTGCATCTTTAGCTCCACTGCAGCTAGTGATAGTGTTGATTAGGTGAGAGCGCTTGTGTAACCCTCTGTGTACATTGACCACTGATTCAGACTCGTGTGTGGAATTCTGTGAAGGTCTTAATGAAAGTCAGAGCGCTTAGTGGACATGAGGGCTGCTCCGATAGAAATCAATGCAGTCTTTTGTTACACGCACCGAGAGAGAAAGCAGCCAATTCCAGTCCTCGGCCGCCTGATGTGGTGCTCGCAGACTTTGACGAGCATTTAATGGCTTGTCACTGAACTGGACAGGTAATCAATTTATTTAGGCAGTAATGTATGTATCCCAAGGTAAATCTTTAATTAATGGGGAAAGGGAAGAGGACAATTGTCACACAGAAGGCCAAAGAATATGAATATCCAACTGCCCAAACCACTGTCCTCATTTCCCTCTAATTGTCTCAAAAAGTTCTTAGTGTTAACTGTGTTCATTCTGTTTACATTTGTGAAGTAAACATCCATGACATTTTTTAAAACATTTATTCAATTAAGAATTATTTAGCACAATCTTTATTTTGCGCCTGCTCTACTCCAGTGTAGACCATAGCTGTCTAAGCTGCAAATTCACTGCCTCTTCTGTTCATGGGTAATTGGTTTCATCTTTGGATCACTGCACTATCCTAAAACAAAGCCCACAGGCACCACATACATCACATACTCTACTGTGCTCTCCAAAGTGCTTCTTTCTTGCCTATTAAAATTTTCCTCTGCTTTCCTTATACAGCGGAGCCCTATATCTTCAAGGATGGTGCAGGTTACTTTTAGAGACCTTAGATAAGTTACACAATAGCAGATATGCATAAGAGATGTGCATTTAAGAAAGCATTATACTAATATTTTGTAGTTTGACAGATTACAGTGTTACATTGGTGTTTGAACCTCCATTTAGTGGTTTTAAGGTGCATTTTAAAATACCATAACGGATATGGTGCCACACGATACTAGATTTTCTTTTACAAGCATAACCAAATGTAGCCCTAACCATAAACCATTACAAACAACCACATGCATAGCCTACGTATGCTAACAGTGTTTTTGCCCCATGAGATACATATCCACCAATGAGTTCAGAATGAAGCTGATGTCTCTGCAGGAAGACTTTTGTGCATGGTGACAATGTTTAAATAATGTTGATTTTTAAATTAAAACCAGATATAGAGACTTTACTCTTTCAGGCTTTCACTGAATATCATTAGACATTTTTCATACGTCTGAATCAGACAACCACATTTGGTAAAGGCAAAATTATTTTAAATGCAATACATTAGCTTTAATACTATGTAAATATTTTAAGCATAAGTGGTTCTAAGTTGACATGTATCAGCTGCAGGAATTGGCATCTCATTATGCTGCAGCCGCGCTAAGTGCTTTTGCATATCTTCTAAAGAGCCATTGCTCTGCTGTATTGAAGGCAGCCCTGACACAAGCAGAGGTTAATTGGTACCAAAGAGAAAGAAAAATCCCACGACCTTTGCGAGCTATTGCACCAACAAAATTTCTCATTGTATCTCAATAGGAAATGTCAGTAGGTGCCTTGTAAGTTAAATATTTAAAATTCTGTTGTTACTAATGTGATCCAAATTGTAAATCAGCAACTATTTTGGGTGAGTATTAAGTTGTAAGTTCAAACATATTTGCTACCTTACAGTCTACACAGGACAGAATGTTATATTATGTCTTGGCATTTCATGTTTCATGCCTTAAAAACTAGTTTCAAGCAAAAGTCTTCTTACACAGCGGTGCATTGGCCTAATACTGTGCACTGATTATCTGTAAACTGAGTGGAGGGAAAGTGATAGCATATGTGTGTGTGGTAAGATTTCAGAAACTTGTTAGCTTGACTTCACACTCTGCTTGACCATGGGATAATTAGGCTCTCACTTTAGAGGGTGAAGACAGAGTCAAACCAAGACACACAAACTTGTCCTTGGCTAATTATACAGCCTATTGATATCCAATAACCAATTCATATGGGTCCCAAGGCTATTTAACTTTATGACACAAGTGCATCGTGTCACTGTTCAGCTTGTATAGCCATTAATCTTTAGCTCTGATACTAGAGACTCTCCACTGTGTTAGAAAAGCCCAAACTGAAAATGATTTTGCAGCAGCATGCCTCACCAAGATCAGTCTGTAGATGTAGTGAGTTGTATGGTAAATCTATTGGTCACTCTCCATTAGGACAAACTTTTTCATACAATTTGCCTCATTCATTCCATAGTAAATTTTTCAGCTTTGCCACACAATTACAACTTTTGATATTAACTGGCTGCATTCACTCTCTACTCCTGCTTTATGAATGTTTACAGTGGAGCCAAGACTGTAATTAATGATTTATAACAACATATTTTTTCTGTTTCTCGCAGGTGAGCCATTGGCTGGAAAAGCAGCTGCTGGCGTTCCTAAAGGCTACTGGAACTTTTCCTGGGTGGCAGAGGACAACTTGAGCTTTCCCTACGACTCACCGCCGTTATCAGGTGAGTTGGACCGTATCAGCCCTCCATCAGACAGAGTGACAGAGGGAGGCCTCCCAAGATGCTTGGCTCCCAATTGGCCATGACATATTGGCATCAAGTCTCCATCAACAGGCTTAAACGTCTCTGTCTCGTTGGCCCTCTAGCCCAAGAGCTGCAAAAAAAAAAAAAAGTGGTTCGCTGAAAGAAAGAGGCAAACTGGCATGCAAACTTCATAGTGCCTGGTTGTTAGTGCAGATAACAGGCTCTGTCAAAACTAATTCACTGTATTCTTGTCAGGTAAAATTGTCTTCTATGATGGGACCAATTCTCCATTATATAGAACAGCTCCATTTTTAAATATTGTAGCTATAGTTATAATATGTTATCTAAAGATAAGGGCCTTCAGAGTAATTGGTATCCCAGCATCATGACAGCTTATTGTGTGTGTGATTATCTTTCCTTTTCACCACCACAACGTATTTGTGATTGTGTAAATGATATGCCCTGCAGAACCTTATTGAATATGACTTTATGGTCAGTGTAATGCTTATTTCAGTGCTATAGAGGTATTGTAACACATTGTTTTAAACCTGTCTCTGCAATAAAACAAGAAAAAGCTTGAGGTAGCTGGGGCCTCACATGAACTTACCACTGTTAACATTTCCTTAAAATGCACAGTTATTAAAGGCTCATTGAATGTGTCAGGGCTGACCTTAATTATAACCTAGAACTATAATTTCATGAGCTGCAGCAGCTGGTTGTGGCGTCGGTGGAAAATGATGTGAACTGGTTTAGAACAAAATTCTAGAGACCAAAATATCTGAACCCAAAAGCGTTATGTACAGTACGCTCATGTCATGTCACTCAAAGGCAGCCGTCCCAGGAGATATTTTGTACCTCCTTATCACTTAATGGTCATTGTGTGAGTCATGATTCAAAGTCCTGCCAGAACCCAAGTGTCACCCAGCTGTTCAGGAAACCTGACTGTTACTGTGTCTGTGCTTTAGCTGCCTGTGGCACTGACAGCCTTAGTGGGACCAAGAGGAAATGGTGTCACTTAGACAAATGATCAGCCTGACATTTTGGAATCAGTCAACATGTGATTTAAGTAGTTGAATAGATTTTTTAATAATGGCTGCCAGCAGTGTGTTGTTTCTGTTGATTAAAGGGCTTCATGTGTTAGGAGAGAGAGCATCACATCTGGCCACATGGACACACAGGAGTAATGGCTCTGATTACCACAAATGCACTTTTGTTTGCAAAAAAAAAAAAGTCAGTTTGACAGTACAAGGGCAAATGTAATACGTGTATTTTATAACACATCTATGCCTTCTCCTTGGATGGTAAAAGATTTTATGTTAGAGTAAAGGGGCTTTGTGGCACATATATTGTTAGGACCAAGGGTCTATTTTATAAGCTGTAATATATCCAGACTTTTTGATGATTTTAAAGCATTGGATTTTGTGCTGGAGAAGTTACAAAGAGCTCCATTCGCAGAACATTTAGAGGAGGCTGTTTGCATGAGAAGAGGTCACAGCGACATGGAAGTAGTGAACATGGCTTTAGGCTGCAGTGATAGATCTTAGCTGTCCCTACAGCATCTGCTGTCCGCTGGCATTTATTACCTTCCACAAAAGCCAACAGAGCCACAGCCACCAGCTGCCCCCATCCTCAGTCTGTGCTTCTCCTCTTCCTGCCACACTACATCCATTAGTCGGGCCTGAAGGGTAAACTGTGTTGCTTATTTTTATTATAGCAGTCTAAGCTGACTTCACTGGCACTGGTACTGTCAGTATTGCGACTGTCCTTTGACCTCTACTATACTGTCTGCTATGTCAGTTTGCCCCAGGGAATAGCAGCTGACTTTTCCACAGTTGCACTTTGTTTCGCAAAACCCCACTCCACCTGCCATGTATCCCGCTCCAGAGTCATTCCCCTCATGGAGATGGATGGTCCAGCTTCAGCTGTGGCTGCCAGCTGTAACACAGGCACTCAGATGGATGCTAGCCACTTGAGGAGTTGCCGTGCTCCACAATAGAACATCTGCCTCCCTCAGCTGGTAGTGCTGTTCTAGTGTAATGAGACACAGCGGTGGAATAAAACACATTTGCTAAAGACGAGAGGGTACAAAAGATAAAGCAGCGGTGCAGTTGCTTAAATATGGCTTCCTCCTGGAGTTACATAATTTAGCTCTCTCATCCCCTACCAGACTTCCATTTGCATTGCTTTGTGGAATTAGTAAGACTAAACATTTGTTATTAACTTTAAAACAATTAAACAGGAGTTTGCTACAATCTTGGATGAGGGGGGAAAACAAGACAGAAGAGCATAAATCATTCAAAAGAAAAAAGTGACTTCTGAAAATGTATTTTCACTTTAAGCTAAGTGAATAGCGATATATTTCATACAAAAAAAGATAACATCTTTGTTACATTTAGTATTTGGCAGTACAGAACAAGAGAAATGAAAAACTCATGCAAACAACAATGGCTCCAGGATTTTATCGACTGGAAAGATTGGAAAACTGCTTTAAAGATTTGCAGCATACTGTAGGCAAAAGGCACTTTACGGTTTTCAGTTTGTCAGTCGCAATCGACCATCTTCAAGACCGGAGAGGCTGTGTTGTGGAGATTTTCTTTTGACCCCCCCACCAGGGCGTTCGCTTTGTAGTTTTGAGTGGATGCTGAGGATAAGGTGAAGGACTCAGGTCAGATAGAATAGGAAGCCTGACATTTGCATTTGATCCTGTGAACTGAAGAGTCATACTCATAGGTGTCAAAAATGTGAGTCCAGTCTTCCTCTGTTCTGAATGTTTGAGGGTAACTAACTTCCAGATACATTGCATCATCAAGTATATTCTATAACAACATGGTCTGCTATGGATTCACCAACAGCCAGTATAACAGTATTTATATGTTGGCCATTATAATAAAATGAGTATAACTCTTGGATAGCTCTTTTACTGGTTAAAAAAGAGAAAGTGTTCCATGTTTGGTGAGAATCCTTTAGTTTATTTCAAAGTATGGGTTCTGAGCTTGAGTGCATTAAGCTCAAGCCTCATTCCTCTTGTGATCAGCAAATCTAAATAATTACCATCTGTGTAGTTTCCATACTTTCATATAAATTGTCATCACAGAGTTTGCACATATACAATGGGAAATGTAATTAGCTTAAAGTCTTAGGCAGCAGTATGCAAATCCACTGATTCATTTTTTAAACATGCTATTACATAGTTGTGCACTCATGGGGATTGGCAAGTTGATGTAAATACAAAATCAGGACAGCTCATATCTCAACGACCTTGTGTGAACATATTACAGCCATCAGTCAGCTTCTGCGTTTTGTGATTAATGAAGCCAGGGTCAGCTGTTAACATAGGACCGCCTGACACACTTTTGTTGAGAAGTCATCTGAAAAGGTGCTTCTTAATGTCGGTGAGAACTAAGGGTACATTCATCCTTTACTCACGCTGGGTGTGATTTGTCTGAATGTAGTCCTGGATGTCTGTCACATTCAACCATGCAGACTAAAAGAATGGGCTACTGCACTTAAAGCTTGCTTTTCTTGGTTGAGGTACCAACTTGTTAAACAGTTGGTTCAAATTAGTTTCAGAAGTTTTCTTTGTGTTATGCAAAAGCAAAAAGTAAATTATTTATGTTGGGATGTTATTGATTAATTCACTGGTTTAAACTGGGATTGCATTAATACGCATGCATAATTAAAACTTTCCCTCGAATGTTAACAGATAAAATGATTTGAAAGAAGTGTGATTTTGAGCGAGCCATTTGAGCTGAGTTCCAGGTCATTTGGCAAGTCATGAGTTTTGGGTAAAGTTGTGTGAGAGATCTTGATCTCCTTGTCTCATATGCCCATTTGCACAGAAGTGCTTAGCTCGACAGTGTGCCAGCCTTGTGCTTCTGCTTATGCATGAATATAGTTGTGATATCTAAGACTGGGGAAATGTGCAGAGACAGCTCAGGATATCACTGATGCATTCTCTGTGTACGTGAACTTATATGTGTAGTTTTAGCAAAGAGAAAGGCTTTTTTTTTTAAAACAGTCACACATAAAATGGCATAGAGGGCTTGCATACTGAAACACAGTGGGTCTATAAACCAGGTGTGTGACAATATTGAGTTGCTGTTAAGGTCAAAAGTTGTCTTGTTTCACACCATTCTTCTTGCATTAGTTCAAACAAACAGTTTAATGGCTAATGTTCTGCGCTGTCCCTCACAGGTTTCACAGACCTGTACTGAACAAAGAATGTTCAGTGTAATCTTGAACTGCTTGTCTTCTCAGTGCAGTGAGCCAGCAATTATGATAGACGATGATAGATTAAAATCTCTTCCCATTTACATTCCTTATGAATTTGTGATATTTAATGCATCAATGCTATTCTATTAGTTTACATTCACAGCAATCAGTCAGACACTCCAGAGAACTTGATAAATGTAACTTTGATGCTGTCTTGTACAAACAGCAAATAGCAAAGCTGAATTTATTTTTTGATTGTACTTTTTGTGTCTAATCGACGAGGTCAGTCTGCTCTCAGTGTCCTTGGTGCTAGTGGCCATTGTACATTTTGTTTCAAGGGATTTTCCATTGGTCTGATTCCAGAAGTGTCAATGATAGGACAGCCTAGGTAAACAAACCACAAAGAGGAGCTTCTAAACACCTGAACACAACATTTAAAGAGTTATATAGATATGCATTTGTCTTAAACTCTAGGGTAGTGTTCTTATAATGGTAGTGCATAACCTTAGCAGACTTTAAGCACAAAGCACAACAGTGTTGCTTTTCTTCTCTGTGCCAGAAGTCATTTCAAAGTGACCAAGGGCCAGACAGTGATTTAACAAGCCACAGGGATGAGTCTCCATGAGGCCTGTCTATGGGGAGCTGAGGACAGATGGAGCCAGATACACAAAGGGCACGAGTGGGAGACGAACAAGACAAACTTTGACCAAGAGTTTGGCATTAAACTGGTGTAATGTAGGCACGTATGTTTTGTTTGTATGTTTTTGATGATCAGATTACTATTGGTCTTTTACATTTTTCACTTGCAACGTGAGTCCTAAATAAAGTTTATTTGTGTCTCACCAGGCCCACAATGTCATGACGCCAAAGGAACCTGTGTGCAGCAGCAGGATACGGCCCCAGAGTTCACTTGGAGCATTGTGGCGGCTGGGGACAGGAATGAGAAAACAGAAAAGAAGGCAGGAAGTCCACAGGGCTGGGAGGAAGGTAAGAATGAAGGTATCACATTCCCTCTTTGAAAGGAATTTCATTTTTGTAACAAACGTTCTCCTGCTACAGCTTCTCAATGCACTATTTGTCTTCATAAAGGATCCATCATCCATGGCATTTTATTATTATTCTAAGTGACTGGCAGCTTCGCCTTACCAAGTCTAATTGGATCTTCTGCTGTTTTGCATATATGCCAGCTTATAGTCTCTAAGTTTCTTTATTAAACATGTCAATGCAGATACTGTCCATTAAGCTGATACAAAAAGAGCTTTATTATAATTGCTTCCGGCCTGACTCAAATTTTAGCACCCATACATTAAAGCAGTATGGCATGGTTGCAAAAGCACCACCGAGATATTACTTTTCATAAAGTTTTTCCTGGGAAAGAGCTGTAGTTTACCGAGCCAGTAGTCTGCACCATCATGTTGAACCCTGCCTTCAAATCTGCCATATCCTCCAGCATCATTCATTTTCATACCTTCAGAGATGAGAAAACAGTTTCTGTCATCCTATCTCCTCGGGAGATGGTGAAATGGAGGGAGACAGAAGGGTCTATTTATTTCCTTAAATGTTTTCGCCCTATCATGAGCCACAAGTCTGACACCAAATAGAGTGCTGACAAAAAATGAAAAGGTGAAGTATATTGACTGTGCTAAGCATTTCAGTGAGTGGGCTGTAGAAGTGTTCATAAAGTTGTGTCACCACTGTTAAAGAACAGATATTAAAAGAACGTATTATTAAAAGCAAAGAGCCATCTAAAATTGAACAAGTGAATAAAGGCACAAGTGAGCGAATAAACCCAGTGATATGTTTAACATTATATATCATATCTTAATGCTTTAGATTACAGCCCAATACTAAAACAGAATCAACTGAAGGACATGTAAGACGGTCTTAAGACACTGATCACAGCTATGATTCTACACTCTTGGTACATCATTTTCACTCACAACCTTTTAGTTTTGTTTCCATAACACCAGGTTCCACCTTGTTATTGCGCCCCTTTGTTCCCCCCGTCCCCTCGAGCCACACTGTTACTGGCACAGACCACTGAGTGCTCAAGTATTTGGTATGTGCCCAAGAATGTAGTGTCTGCTTACTATTTATGTATTCTTAGTGTAAATACGGTTAACAACATTTCTGAAGCACAGGCAGTACGGCTCAAAATACCCTAATCACATCTGCATAGAGTTCATCTGAAAGTTGCCTTCAGTGTCTTCTATATCAAAGTAAAAATCTCAGGAAACACAGAGAGGATTTCTGTTGTTTCTGTCACCTTTCTATTGCATGTTTATGGACCAAAACAAAGCAGGAAGAATATACGTGCATAATCATGTTTAAGGCCTCAGTTAGCCACAATACCTTTGCTGTGTTTTGAATAATTGAGCCCAGCAAGCTGCAGTCTGCACACAGTTCACTGGCACTTGCAGTTTAAAAGGAATGGAAATAAGGGATGAATACTTAATGACTGTGATCTGTGGAATAGCTTGAGCTGTCTTCAGCTAGACTACCTACCTTATGTGCTGTTAGGGATTCAACTCTGGAGCTTGTAAATGGACGACTCGTCTTGTCATAGACAGACATTGGTTAGCTGTAAGACGTGCACAGATTGGAACTCTTGATATTAACTCTAGCTACCATCAACAAAAAGCTACAAATCAAAATTGTATTCATAAATATTCAAACCTTTTGAACAGCTTTCTTTTGTTGAGTGTGAAACAGTATATTCACAATACAGTTATTAACAGTTAACAGTCATTCTTGATACCAAATTTTCACCATCTGCTGCTGCCTTCACGAACCTATTGTGTAAACCACACAAAACCTGTCACACTGCATTCATATTCTTATCATCATGGTAATATTTTGCACACAACTTAAGTAAGAAAATGGAATGGAAAAGAACTGGCTAACCACACGAACACTGCTGCCGTGTTTTAATACTACGCTTTAACATTTGTTTTAGCAGTTTTTGTTGTTTGGTTTAAAGTTATAGTGTACCTTTTTGCAGTGGCAGGCATACATATACACACAGCAGCATTTATAGACTAAAGTCCATGTCAAAAGTTACAACCACTCAAGTCAAAACCACCTAGATTATTTTAGCTGATTGTAATTGGACACCGAGGGATTGATGAAAACTTGATTAAAACTGGACCACCTCCTTCAAGTGGAGAGACTTGTTAAACAGTCACTAAACATATTTGTGCTTGTACCCTTCTTTACTGGACACAATGTACAAACCTGTGTGTTCCCTGACTGCCTCAAACAAAGTCTGAATATGCAGCAGGAGCATATATTGAGTAGTATGCAATTTGTTAAAGCAGTTTCTTTGTTTGTTTGTACTGAGTAGCCCAGAGGCTTTCATCTGACCATGGAGAATTTTACTAAACTATTATGGTTTGATACAAATAGTGCTGCTGTGTCGTCTTGTCAAAACTCTGTTGCCACCCTACGGTAAGTTGATTTTGTATGGAATCTGAAACACTGTAAAGGAAGATTATTTGTTGCTGATTATGAATGAATACCATTGCATCTAGTCATGGCATCAGTCTTGGCTGGCGCAGTGCTGGCGGCCAAATCCTTTTTGAGCCAACTGTAAAGTGGCACTGTTACTTGGGTCCAGTTTATGACTGCTCTGTGGGATGAAAGAAAATGCTAGAGTTGTAGGGAGGCTCAACCCGCTGCAGACTAACTTAAAAGGTTCTTTTTTACAGTGTGTCCCTGTGGCCCCTGGGAATAGTTTTCTGAGCCCTTTCATAAAGACAGAGCACCCTGGCTTCACTCTGCCCAGCTATAAATTGCTGATTTGCTGGTGATACTTAGATAATAAAAACTGCTGATAAAGTTTCTTGAAGTTGATGTTTAAAGAATGGGACTTGTTACTGTGGAGTTTTGCTGGCTCCCTGTGAGATTGCATTCAGACGACCAATAGTTCACCAAACAAAACAGAAAACCAACCCAAAGCTTTTATCTGTACTTAGAAATGTTCTAATCTGCAGTCATTATAAACAATTATTATAAGTAAAAGGTAATTCTTTCTTTCTACTTCTCTGTTTTTGAGAACTTCATGACCCTGATATCTGAATACATCTGCAGCCTGACCTCTTTGGCATAGCAATGCTAATAAACATTTACTAGGATAAATGGATAAACAAAACATGTCTCATATCTCTGTGAACTGAGCTGTCATGTACAAAATTGCTTGTTAGAATGGTACCTTTGACCTGTAAGCATTTGTAAGCTGTTTCTTTTTCTAGAAATGATTTACACACATTTCTCTGGTTTAATTATGAGCTATGTTGAGATGCATGAAGGTAAGAGAGTGAGTATGATGCCAGCCCAAGTTGTTTAATTGTTTAATTCTGACACTGATTCAAGCAGGATAATATATATGTACTTGTAACTTCTATCCTTGTATGCTAACAGCAGTTTGATGGTGCTAGAGATGGTAGCACATAAAATCTTTGTTGTGTTCTGAATGCAATTTGAACCTAATTTAATTTATGATAAATCAAATTGATGAAGCTCCGACAATAAAATTCTTGAGAAAAAGAGGGTAATAAAACACTTTTTGTAAAAATGTTGACCCTTAAACATTTGTCCTTACATTTTCAACCTTCATTTCTCACAACAAGCCTACTTGATTACTCAGTGCTAAAGAGCTTCTATAGATTAGCCAAGACTTCTTTTCTCATTTCATCAATGGCTGAACCTTGAGAGTTTCTTTGAGCCAAAAGGTCACTGCATTATGGAAACCCCAGGAGTGTTCCAAGACCATTTTATATGCACCCTTTAACCTTGAAGTCATGGCTCCAATGAGCTCACTACATCTCCTCCATCTTATATGTCAAATGTGTCATCAGAGGACCCTGACACTCATTTCGTTGTCAATAGTCTTGCAAATGGCCCACCTTTGAACACACTCCCTTAATTAACTGCAGTGGACTATAAAAAGCAAGATCAATGGAGCACATCGACTCTATAGTACATTGGACTTATCAATTTTGGCTTTACAGCTGCAGTTAAGTTTGGAGACTTATAACTCTTTGGTGGACTTCATCAATTATACAAGGATGCCATAATTAGTATTTCTTTTCTTCAGTTCTATTTAATCAGATCTTGATTACGGTGCTCAATAATATGTTTAGTCTGACTTGCTGCACTGAAATACTTCTGATTGTTCCACACCAAGTACTTTACTGTGGACTTCTGAGTGCATTCCTTATACACTCCAAAACATGATCAAATTCTAAAGCAATATTTTTACTGTTCTGTTGCCAGCACATAAAAGTAGTCTCCCTCTATGGCTGCGATCAAATAAATAAAAGCCAAAAATGGAATCAACAATGAAAAGAAGTTCTACTGTTACTGAATCCCTTTTACCCAAATTCCTATTGTCATCACAATACTTCATTCACAGTGCAATCATCCTCAAAGTCACTATTATACTTCTGTAAAACACCTGAATCTAAATTTAAACATCCTCTTTTCTAGTTTTGCAGTCGAGTCTGACTCTGATCCTCTTTCCCGAATGAGGCTGACACTTTTTCTCATGCGAACTATCTTATGGGATAATAATTACTTGTGTAAGCTGTAGAGACGCTGTCATCGTCTATTATCCTGCACAGTTACATTTAATGAAGTCTGGGTAAAAGGCAAATAAGACCAAAAAAGCAATTACAGGTACAAGGGACCATTTAAAGAAAAAAAGAAGATAATTAGGCCAATGTCTGTCGACTGTCTGATTAGAATAATTAAAATACTCTGTGATATTTTAAAAGGTCCCCAAAGTATGTTTTTACAAGTTCTTATGCCACGGGTGCATCTAACAGAAGAGCCTCATGTCTTATGGTACATGCATTTTAAAACATATTGTTTCAGGATTAATTAACAGTAGAGTTTGTTCTCTATGTGCTGCGCTCATTTACCTCAAAGCTACAGAAGTTCATTTTGACCCTGTGATTTTTATTTGGAGCTTTTTTAACTGCCAGACGCCGCTCACATAGACTTGAGTAGATCATCAATCTTTAAAGGTCAGATCGATGGTTGTCTTGTGGGCCAGCATCTTCCATACTCAATACCATACCCATATACTGCCAGCGTATCTGTCCTTAATCAATCAGGCTATCGATTTGACCTGGACGTGAGGGCAGCCAGGGTGTTGCTAATGTGAGTGTGTGTAGTGTTAAATTTATCTTTCAGACCACTTTCATTCACACAGAATAAGAATCATTTTTGGAACCAATGCCATTTTCATATGTCTTCCGAGATCAGTTCAAGTTAACATAATTCAAACTTTTCCTGTTAAACACTAGCACTGTTTCTGTTTAGTTTGTCAGTCTGCTCTGATGGGTCGATCACATATGTCAAACTCAAGGCCCGGGGGCCAAATGCGGACCTTTCCAAAGTTTTATGTGGTCCTTCGATACATTTAGTAGGTTATATTTTTTGATATTTAGGTTTGAATTGGATTTGAATAGGTTTTTAGATGGATTTTATTTGATAAACAAAATCTGTTCAAATCCAACTAAAATCTGCTCAAATCTTATTCAAACCTGTTCAGATCCCTCTAAAACCTGTTCAAATTTTTCTAAAACCTGTTAAAATCTTACTAAAAGCTGTTCAAATCCGACTAAAATCTGTTCAAAGCAATCTAAAACCTGTCCAGATCCATCTAAACCCTGTTCAAATACATCTGCAACCTGTTAAAAACCATCTAAAACCTGTTCAAATCTGACTAAAATCTGTTTAAATTAAGCTGAAACCTTCTTAAATTATTCTAAAACCTGTTCAAATCTTACTAAAATCTGTTTAAATCAATCTAAAACCTTTTGAATTCCATTTAAAACCTGTTCAAATCTTACTAAAACCAGTTTCCATAAAAGGAGGAAATTAATGTTAAAGCTAACTTTTGTAAGACTCAAATGAAGAAATGTATTATTTTACTATCGCAGCCCTTCACCCCTTTGAGTTTGACACCTCTGGGTTAGATGTAGCTTTTTTGTATCATTGGTTGCCAACCCTTGACTTCTTTAAACAGCACTCTGACCATTTACGTTTACTACTTTGTGATAATGAATGAGAGTTTGCTGTGTATAAGCCATAAGTACTGACGTAATGGTGAGTTATTTCCTTTCTGTAATGCTGCATTAAAAATCAACTGTCTGCTGTACTCAAGATTTTCTATCTGAATGGTTGTACCAGGGTGAACAATCAGTGAGGCATTTCAGCACACCATTGGAAAAAATTGTTTTTTAAAAGAAAAGGGCATGAACTCACTGTGCCTTTTAAAACTGCGCAGGTATATGAACAGCATGCATCTCATTCACAAAAGCCATAAGAAACATATGAAAGGACACTGTGGGGCTGCACAATTAGACCAAAGAACTGTATCAATCTATGGTAATAAATTTCTATATTTTTCACCGGAGCTCAACATGGTGCCATCTTTCACATTTATGCCTGAAACTGCGTCGGCTTCGGTGGCTTGTTTGTTGTAGGAGAACAGGTGGAAAAGCCTTTACAGATTTTCTTTTTTTTTTCTTCAATTGCACCGCACTTTGGATCCATTGCATTAATTAGGCTCTTTTGACAAGATCTCCCTCAAGGTCTGTGTCTATGGGACCCTCCACAAGACACAAGATCACACAGCTTCCCACTGACACACTCTTATACCGTCGAGTGGAGTGACTCCCTGTGGCTGTGATCAGACACATTTGTGCTTCCACTGGGGTCCCACAGCGGAGAGTGTTTGATTCATCCGCCATCTTGGTCAGGGTGCTACCTTTGCTCCAGTTCTCCTGCTGTTCTTTGAAGCCGCTCACATCAGAGACCCTTGTGTGTTTGTCAGAGGTGTGCAGGTTACACCTCATGCACTTGTTCAATGTAATGACAAGTCACATTGACCCGAGACAGATTTATTTGTTTGTAGGGTTTTGTTTCATTTTAAGCCCAAAAGATCTCAGGATAAATTCCAATTCAAAGATAGATACAAAGGTAATTTAACCACCAGGTACACAGCGGTAGGTTCTCAGTACAAATGCCACAGAAGAAAAATGTTTCTGACAGTGTGTGAATTGTAAAAAAATAAGGAGAGCACTGAAATCAGATTTGTTTCTTCTGTTTATTTATTTTCTACACTTAAAAATCAGTCACTGGCCCCGGAAGTGTAGCAACTGAGCAAAACGATTAGCCTTTCATTTTGCAAGTGCTAAATAAAATTGGGCTTAATTAAAGCATTTTACCAACAGCATCTATATATTTCATATATTAGAAGCTGTTGCACTCAGGCTCTTTGTGCAATTCCATGAGTTATAACTTTCTTAGTTAGTTACTATAGCAACAATTATGCATTTAGCCTATAGCGTCTTCTATTTTGTTCAACAATAGAAAACTTTACAGTTAATTTAAGTTAGTAATTGAAAAGTTATGATGAAATGAGAAAGTTAGTGGCCTATTTTGAAAGTGGCTTGTTTGTTTGTTCATTAAAGGATTAAAATGAGCAAAAAGCAAGTTGACGTTAAAAATGTATTAACACTGCACATCCTCTCTATTGTTAAATGATGCAGTCATGGTTGAATGAATTAAAACACAAGTCTGAGTGCATGTCTCTTTGTTTGTGAATGTGTACAAGCACAACATCCATTTGTCATAGTCGGCTGCTTCATTCTGCACTGTCCCTAACTTCTCTAAAAAACACCACAAACCTTATACTTTCCAGACTTGTTCCTTCGCTCTTTGCTCGGTTGCACACTTGAATAAAAAATGCCATGGCGTGATATGGGAATGTGGTGACCATGTGGACTCATGCACCATTTAGAGCATTGTGTTGCATAGCAATGACCAATTACATCAACCAGCCTGTGTGTGAACAAGGGCTGAGTACAAAAGCTGCCAGTGTGTGTCAAAATGGTTTCAGAATCTTTGAAATTCCACCAAAATACTCCTCTTTAAATACTTACCTGGAGACATTTGACGGGCCCATGGTCAGCGTTACATTTATCTTTGTCTGTTGACTATGTTAAGTCAAGTGTGACTCCTAATACTCCATTTATTTTATTTAATTGTGACTTACACATCCCCTCTGACATAGCTCTTGTTTAGCATCTGTGATGTTAATTGTGAAATTCACAGTTATCTTGTAAATTACCCCAGTACAAACAGTGTCCAGTCTAATAGCATCACAATAAAACCACTTAATCATATAATTTTAACCTTTTAATATTCACCATGTCTTTTGTTTGTGCTTATAATTCTGTTGTTACACTCACTATTGTGACAACTGTATCCAAAATAAATGTGACTTACCTTTCTTTTATTATTTTAAATCTATTTTCTCTTGCTTCCATTCATTTGAGGACATTTTCTAATTGGTTGGTTAAGAATTCAAAGGACATGTTTTACTTCAAAGTGACAAAACATGCACAATAATGTGTAAATGAAACTCAGTAAATGTATTTTTTTTCTCTTTTGGGATTTAGCAGTTCTTTAAAGTAATGGTCTTCCTCTGCCACTAGTTTTACATTGCCTTTACACTTCTCTGCACTTATATTGCTTATTTAAGTGAACAGAACCTGACATGGTTCTATTCTCTTATTTAAAGCAGCCCCGGGCCAACACTTTGCTTTCTGTCTTGTGCTTTACTACTTCAGCGCTGCACTTCAGGGTTAAAGCAGTCATCCATGGATATTATCATTTATCTGCATTTTCTGATCAAGAGGTTTTTCTTTAAGCAACTTTGAGGAGACAGCATCTGACAAGCTCATATCTAAGCATTACCTGATGGGATTAATGAAAAAAAAACAAACACTGGGCTGATATAAATATTTGGACTATACCTTAAATCTGTAAACTAGTATTGATTCTCTGTAGTTCCTGATTTTTGATAAAACTGTGCATCTAGTTTGATAAAGCCTGATACTTTTGAAAGTAACCTTAAATATAGTCAGGACATTCTCACATAAGACTCTCTTGTTTCATATAATTAGCTCTTGCACATTTCAGTGTCCTTAAGAGATATTGAGTAAATGTTCAAAATCCATCTCATTTGGCCAAGTTGCCAAGGCACTGCAGTCCCTGTTCAAATCACTAATTCCTGGCCACAGTGGCAGCTTTCTAACATTTGTAGCCCTAGCATGCCAAATTAATAAGAACAATTATTCAATTATAAGAGAGATGGATTTTGATAACAATGTATATTTCAAAATACAATTCATCCGTGAACATTCAAAGCTGATGTGTGTGTTGTAAATGACAGAACATTTAGAGCACTGATGCAAAGGCACTGAACAGAAATAATGAAAAAAGGCAGATGAATCAGCGGAGGAGCTATGGATTAAAAGAGACAGTCTCTGAGTTGCTCTCTGGGGTTTGGAGTGTTGGAAGGACAAACACAACACACAGCAATGTCCTTCATGAAGGCCATGCTGAACTGCCTTTAAACAATCCCATCAAAGTTCTTCATAAAATGTTCTGCAACAAACAACATCATTGAACAATATACTTGCAAATATACTTTATGTGTGTGTGAGTTTTAATGCCCATATGAATACGGCCTTTGTCTTGTTTTTTTTTTCCAAACAAATTATCACCTTTACAACCTTGAGTCTGTCAAAAGCTTGTCAACTGCACCCTATAAGCTACTCTTTGAATAGTTGTTAAAAGCAGATAGGATTGTATTTAGAGACCACTGTGCTGCACGGATCACTTCAGATCTCAGCTAATCTGGCCACATCAGAAAAGCGAGCTTTGCGTGCTCTGTAGCTAAAGAACCCTACAGGAGACACAGAAGAACCCTCCACACTCACCAGACACACGCAAATGTTTTGGCTTTCTTTACTTTACATCCATTTATACCATTTTATTCTTATCAATAAGACTGTCAGTGACTTCCATAATGATTTAAAATGCCAAGTTGTGCCAAACAATCTTAATTATTTATATATTTTTTTACAAATGAAAACGTGTCATTTCTTAAGGGACAGTAAAATGGCTGTACCAAAAGGAAACTGTGGTTCATATCTTTCAACGCTCATGATGCTAGAGTTCCACTAACACTCTAGAACACTAATAGGTGATTTTTTTTTCTAGATCAAGATACTTATAGGTCATAGGTCAAATGCATTCAAAATAGGCCCTGCCCTGACAGAAACTGGAGAGTGGGAAGTATGTGGAACATACAACTTGAGCTGAGAACCAAAACTGACCTGCTTCACTCTTGACTGAGTCAACATGGGACACTCATTTTTGTATTTTTATAGAAGGTAAATACTGGACACTTACTTTGTTCTGTGACAAACCAGTGTACTATTCTCAGTAACATATTATTTCCCTTTGATCAGGATCATATTTTTAGTGGTTCTAAGTGAAAAGACTAAAATATGATCTAAAGGCTTTTATTTGAGGCAGTATAGATAGGGAAGTCAAAACTATATTTTGCATGTTGCTGGGCCATGCAGCAATGTCACATTGATTTATCTGCTTCATTGTGTTTGTTGAACAACCATGTAGTACAGACCCACATTGGTTTCCCTCCAGAACTCTGTATTCCCCAGAGGAAACTCCATCAGAGCTGTGGGAGCTGACTCAGCTCCATTTTCCGTTCACTGTCTTTCTTTTTTTTGTCTTTTTCATTATTCATTATAGCATTGGCGCATTGGAAAATGATGGATCAGAAAAGGGCACAAGAATGGAGAAAGAAAAATAAGATAATAGGGTGATATTAAAATAAAAGAGACACTGTCAAAGAGTGAGTGAGATAAGTCTGGGGGATGGATTAGACAGAGGAGGGATGTATTCGTCGAAAAGCAAAGAGATATGACGGGTCTAAGACGGCTTTAGAGGACCAGCCAGAGGAGATGAAAAAACGAGGATGAAAGAAGGCATCTCTGATACCAATGAACAGTGGAGACGATGGAAAAATGTGCCTGGTATTTGATAATCCTCATTTATATCCACAGTAATTCGGTTCCAACCTGTTACAGACTTATCGACAGCCTGTCTCAGAGTCTTAAACCAGCTTCAACACAAGGGTTTTGCACTGGAATGTTCTCTCCAAAGCAAGTTCATGACCTGACAAAACAAGTTGGCTGAAAAGTGACTCATAAGCTCAGCTCAGTTCTGTTGATTGCAGGCTGTGTGTTGATTGGAGACAAAAACCCAAAACTTGAATTTTTTCATAGGCAAAATTATATTGTTGTTGCCATGCTCTTGTCTTGATCTTCACACAAACTGCACATCCTGAAACTTGGAATTAGACACATACACTTTCATGTCAACTCTCCTCCTGCTAACATGAAGTTCTGTCCAACATTACTCTCAGTCTGTCCTTCCAATTTGTAAGTATTGCACAAATGTCCATCTGCTATCATTCTGGCCACGATTCACAAAGGTCTCTAGCCAACGGAAATGTGTTGAGCCCTTTTCATGCACATCATTAGGAGGACGTATGTGTTCATACATGCAGCAAATGTCATGCATTCATACATGTCCAGAGATTGTATTACTGAGAAGTAGGTACGGTGTGTGAGAAGGAGGTGTGGCGCTTAATTACCGCCGCCATTTCCAAGCTGGTGGATGAAAGGGCTGACTTCTCAGTGAGTGCAGTTAATTCCCTATTATCAACACTAGGGGGTATAAATAATAATAATAATGGACTCTTAAGTAGTTATAATGGTTTAAGCATCTGGCCTGCTTAAACTGACGGGACATCACGCACATGTTTCTCTTAATGTGTTAATATTGGCAAGGAATGTTCTTTTAATAAATGAAACACCATTGTTGATGGTCAATACTAAACTACAGTAACCTCTCGGAATGTGTTGCTGATGTTGAAAGTTAATGGAAACTCAGAAAGTAAGGACTTATGATTGACAGTTATATTTCTGTTAGATAGAACATCATTAGAGTTTCATCTTTTACAGATATATAGACATATAACAAAGTGAAGCAACAGATATGTAGTTTTGTCTGTGGTGAACACTGAGAAAGATGGATAATAGTGGCCTTTTTCTATCCTAGAAGAGCTTAATGACATCCTCCTGCCCTTTCTTGGTGTGAAATAATGACTTCTTTCTACTTTCGATGGAATTTCCAGGTCCAGGGTGTCAATTTCAGACACTAAGAGAAATATATATGCCAGAAAACAAATTAATTGAATACTTTGGGTTTGAATAAGACTGACGGCTGCATGTATTTTGTTGGGTAAAAGAAAAGCTGGGGTTCGGCAGTCTACACTATATCGCTTTAGACACGATGCAGAAAATAAATTAGTTTGCAGTTGTTCTTTGAGGAGGCAGAATTGGGGCTGCTTTTGTTTGTATGTTTACCGAAACGGCCAGATATCAACTGACAGAGAGATAAAGAGACAGTGGCACATAATTTGCCGGGTTCAGTCAGTCTTCAGATTAGTTGGAAAGAAGTAATGCATTTGCAAACAAAAGCCTTTAGCTCTGTCATCTTGCGACTAGAAACACAGCCTGTCAAACTGTTGAGTTAACACAAAGTATCAGTGAATCTGCCAATTCAACTGTTCTCAGTTTCTGTGGTTAATCCAGTGAAATTACACATTTCTCCAGTGTAGTAAGGACTCTGATAAGGCATTAGTTGCGGTAAGAAAACAGTTGTCTCAATTTTGTGGAGATCAATTGTCTGTGCAATCATTTTTTCCAACCATTAATCAGAATTGTGTCCATTTGCATATGTATGAGAATAGATGTTTCATTTACCTGTCCGGTGATTAAGCATTCATAAATGCACAATTAAAAAGTAATTGGTCTAAATTGCCAAGATCTGCTCCATGTTGCTTGTGCTGACATTTTAGTTGGGGTTAAAATCCTTTTTGCTCTTGGTGTGATTTATCCCCCTCCTGGAAATGGTCCAAATAAAATGAAACCTAAGGGGAGCTTAGATGAGGAATACAAATGTCCGCCCCACATTTACAACATTCAACTTAAGCAGAAACCCTTAGGATTTTTCAGGGATTTGCACACAGAGAATAGTAATAGGATACAGTCCAGGTATAAATGCTGATTATTCTATAGCTATGCCCCTCTCTGTGGCAGTGAATATATCGGTAACACATTGCACACTGCAGATATTTTCTCATTTCCTCCTTTGTTTACGTGGAAAGAGTGTTTCTGGGTATGCAACTCTAAGCCACAGAGGGCTTAATTGCTGAAACTTCTTTCCTGGCAGGGGTTTTCAAGGTGCATTTTCAATCATCTAAAACTCTACATGTGCACAGAGGGCCAAAATAAATTGAAATTTAATAAAATCACATGTGGTTTTGCCCTTCTACGCTGACATTAGCAAATTTAAGACAGTTTATTTCTGCCACTGTAGACTCTTGCTACAGTTTGGTACCACCTAACACTGAGAACACACTCCTATTTATTATCTAATGTCACTGTGTAAGGCTATAGCTATACATTGTTTCACTGTTTTTCGTGGGATCCAAAACACAGACTTTATTATTATCTGCCTCACTGTGTAGCATAGCTGTATTGTATCCAAATATTCCAGCCTCTAGCAGGAAATACGGCGCTTTTTTTCTCCTCAGTTGCTGTTGCAGGAGTGATTTTTTTTTCCTGGCTTTGACAACTGTTAATGAGCTTTGCCTCTACAAGGTCACGTTGTCCCTGGATGACAGAACTGGCCTGAACACTGAGCTCACTCTGAACGTCTGCTATCGTCAGAGCACGTTCCAACGCCTGTCTGCTGTAATCAGCGTTGGAGGCAGGTTGTCCGCTGGTTGCTGCGACTTGTAGCACTCAATTTGACCCATCAGCAATGCCATCAGTTACATGGATCTGCAAGGGTATTTGGCTGGGCTTGTAATAGCATTGGCACTGGGGTCTGTGGAACATCTGGTTGTCTAACGCAGGGGTTAGGTCATGATGATTGTTGATAGTTTTTATTGGTTTGAACACACATTGCCTGCTCCTGCCCATCGTCAGCTACACTGTCGAGATCTTCCTGCTTTTACTTCCATGTACCACCGTCACTGAGCCCAGTAAGGGTGGCATGGTTTTTCTCACAGTATGTTTTTGTGCTGGTCCTGATGTGAACTGATGAGGCCTTTCAACGCTTGCTGCACCATGCTAATCTCATCACACTGCTTGTGGATTGCAGTGTTAGCGTCTGCTTAGTTCTGCCACTGGTTCCTACGCTAATTTATGAAGTCACATAGCCATGCATCTTACCTAATGGCATTAGTGTCATGTGGTTTGATATAGATGGGCAGCTTTCTTCTTGATTAGCACTAGGTCTTTACCTACTGGTAGCACCACCCGCACTCAAGTGCTGTGCATCACCTGCTGAGGTCTATAAGATGTAATGATGCTGCTGTGAAAGAACATGACTGAAATGACCTGGTGTAAAGGCACAAGCAGAGAGATTATATTAAAATGTCACAGTAAAATGCCATATTTTACTACTTTGACCTTCATGGTTATTGGTTTTCATTGCAATAAAGCTGCAGTACTCTTTCATGCTAGCTTTGTTTGTATGTTTATGTTCCAAATGTGAAAATTTGTTATCTTTTCAAATTTCATCGAAACAATGAATGAAGCCACATTTCCACTGTGGCCAACTTAAGGCACAGGTCGGGATGGTACAGCGGACCTCAAAGGGCGTGTTCACGCCTATCACGTGTTGTGTGATACAAACAATCTCTGGTGCGGTGGCTCTATGAGTACCATTTACTTGAAAGTTTGAATGCTACCATGTGAACCTTAAGAAAACATGCATCAGTCCAAATTAAACTAAAAATGCCTGTAAACTTTAAACCATGCTGCACCAGCACATTTCGGCACACAGGCCTTCATCAGGGTGAACAAACAAAAAACATGTATCAGTCCACATCCAACAGAACTCCAGTATATTTCAATTGAAATGTGAAACCAGATATCTATTCAGACCAAAAGCAGAAAGACTTTGACCAGATGCAATGCCATAGTGAGCGCCAAGTGGACCAGGAGCTAACAAACAAGAATTGAGGTTTTCTATTTTGGTCCAACCTTAAAGAAGCAGACTGTACTGTTGCAGATGTGTGGACATACATCACATACACACGCATTTCAGTCAGTGTTTCCTCTGGGTAACTGTCTTGTGTTCATTTCAGTCTGTCTATACTGTATGATGAGCTGAGTGCAGTACAACAGGGTCCACCCTTTGGCCCCTTCCTACAGTGCATAATATTTCAGCGTCCACTGTTGCAAATTAAAATGCTTCAGGCTACATAAAGCCCACACTGTGACTGAATGCATATGCTACACTGCTATGCTATAGTCTTCTTTTGCAATTCTGCAATTTCATCTCACTACTTTATGGTATTGCAATAAAAATACTTGTAAAAGCCTATCACATTGATTTTACAGTAAAACAGCTTCTGTCTGTCTAATTTCTCCTGACAGAAAATTATAAAATTGGATCAGAGTTTGGCCTCTACAGCAGTATTTCAGAGGCTCACTGTTAAGGCATGTTGAAGCTCCTAAAACATACATGCATTACCTGTGTACATTGGGGCAGGTTTGCATGGATGGTGAAACTCTCACATTTGACATAAAGCAAAACAGACCAAGGATATTTTTTCACTGCAAGCAAGGCTGGGCCAGTAAGAATCATATGTTGCATCAAAACAGATTCACTTTTATTATGACCTTTCTACATTTTCTACCATGTGATGTCTGTTACTGTCCATACATTTGCACACAGGCCATATTGGAACCCCATTATATATGAATAGTCAAAATGTTAGCTAGATTTCTATGCCTGAACTGAAGAAACATCAAATATTATATGATACTGACTAAATGAATGAATGAGACTGTTAAAAGAATAATAAAGTGGTAAAAAAAATAAAGTAAAAAGGGGCAGGGAAAACATTGGTGCTGTGACACATACTGAATTACAGTGGTTATAGGTTTGCAACAGTTTTTTTTAGCAGTTCACCTCATTTTCAGGTAATTGTTTCCTCATGTTTGATCCTGTTGCACCAAAAGGCCATTATCCACTTAATTACTTAATACTATTTTAGTAAGAATAGTTTGTTTGTCACCTGCTGTTTAAAAAAAAAATGCTACAAGTGAGTGGAGCACCCACCTGGCGCTAAGTCAGTCCTTGGTGTATTCACTGAGTGAGAAGGTGCTGTTTTCAAAGTGCCTCTCGCAACGATTGATTTGATGAATGACTAAGCAGACATCTGTGTGAGTCAAGTGCATACGCTTGATTTCATGTTTCATAAATTGGTGTTACTAACATTATTAAATCATCGAGTTAAGTGGATGAAGTGCCAGGTAATTTTAGTTTTTTGACATGGCTTCAAGAGTTGGAAATAAACAAAGCACTGTGCAGTGTATTGGTCTGAAGATCGGAAAGCTTCTCTAAATCAGTGTTACAGCCTATGTACAGCATTACCTCCCACCCACTTATTACACAGTTTAACTGAGCCACTCCATCACCGATCTCTGCCTGATGCTCCACGTCAGATGTTCTCACAGGGTCAGGAACATCCAATAGTTGCACTGCAAATACTGCAATACTTAAGGCACACACCTGCATATACCACCAATATCTGTAAAGATTGTCCTCACTTACCATAATGTCACTGACACTTAGACCTAAAAATATGAATTCTTAGCTAATTTCATTCTTCCACACAGTAATGAATGAGGTTTTAGGTCTCGTAACGCAAAGAATAGTTGTTTACCCTCAAACTCCACAGCAGCAAAACACCAAAGTCAAAGTAATAAAATATGAACAGTTTTGTGTACTTTTGTCTCGTGCCATTTGATATATACAGTACATATACAACTAAACTGAACTATACAAACAACAAAATATAATTCTAACTCAAAATTTAAACAACAATATTTCAAAGACAAGAAACACCTACTACACACACACATTACAAGCCTGGTTGTTTGATAATAACAATATCAAATATTCTGCTGTGATATGCTTTTCGTATTTTTTCCACATTAATACATGGTAGCTCCTCTATCATTCCCTTCTACCTTCAGCCTGTGTCACAAGAAAAGTCTGGATAACAGCAGTGTCCCAATCCAAAGAGCAAAACACATCAGATATTCTGGTTCCTGTCCCCATAGCTTTTATATTTATTATGTAAAATGTTCTGCTGCATGCAGCGTATTAAGTCATTGTCCACACGATGACAGCATCCCAGAGTCTTTTCTTGGCAATGTGAGTATAGTGCTTTAAAATTGCCAGGTGCTTCTATTATTTTTCACTCTGCTCTTCTCTGTTCTTGTCAGTTCTCCTCTCACCTTTTTAACTACATTTGAGCCAAAGTAAACTGTGAATGGGATCTAATGGCTTGTCTGGTGCATTGCTCTGTCTGTCAGTGTGCCCACCCAGAACAGGCCATTTTATACTAAATATAAGACTTGTTAAGACCCTTTTAAGATCTGAAGGTACATTTTACTATTGTTTTGTCAATGGCCCCTCACATTCTATGAGTGAATAAGTCAGGATTCAGGTCCCTCCTATACCAGAAACAGGACTTAGTGTCCATAAACCGTAATCTCATTTACAGTGTGGTTAAATTTCTGAATTATAGGTTCTTTCTTTTGTTTAGTGAAATGGGGATGTTTGGAGGTTGCATGAAATTGTCTTGAGATCGATTTAATGATTGTCAGCCAATCATTACAACACAAACTGTATATAGATGCTTCTGAGACCTAACATAGTATATACCCTCGACACTTTGTCATGATTCATATGAATTATGATTTCTCAACCAAAGGGATGTATTCAGAAACCTTGTTGAGTTTGAGTGTGAACTGGCTAAAAGACAAGCATCCTGAATCAGAATACTATGTACAGTGTGTACAGTGTTTTCCTCTCATTAGCATTGTTGCCAGCCTGACAAATTCCCCACATGAGGCTACCTGCCCCCTTTCATTTTGAACTTCAAAGATGGCACACATTCTTTTTTTCCCTGCTCCTCTTCTTCCTCTTCTGGCTTTAGGAGTTTAATAGTGCTGAGAGCTTTGATGGCAGGTCTTGAGGAGAACAGGAACTGAGTATTGACACTAATTAGATTGAGTGCAAGTGTAACAAATAAAGGCAGCACAGTGAATTGTTGTGAAAGTTGAACGCACAAGCACAAAGGAGGCTTGCACAATGCATATTGAATCTGATTGGTGGGAGCTGTGCCGCTGGGATGAGTCTGTGCACACAGAGGTTGAGAGGTCTGCGTCTGCCTGCTGTAAGAATGAGCGAACTAAAATGAAAAATGTGCACTTGTTGTTCATCCTTAGGGTACATGCCTTAAGGCAGCAGAGCATATGTGCATACAGCAGGTGCAGAATTTGTTTAAACAAGTGAGCACTTGCACTTTAATGAGGAAATATCAAGCGTGAATGCAACAGGAGGTTGAGGGATTTTTTGCTTCAAAGTGATGCTCATGGTGGATGGAAATTTACATATCTACTCTAAAATGAAATGATGCCTTGGGCACGTTGCATGGTGTGGATTAACCAACAGCATTACTAAGTAGGGTTTGTATGTTATCTGTGTGATATTTGGGTGTCCTTAGCTACTCAAGGTACTTACTTAGGTACTGCAAGGTACTTGAGAACATGGTGAAGTGGAAATGACCTCAATCTACTGAATGGTCGGGGGCATCACAATCCCATGTATCATTATACAGTTTATG
Source organism: Rhyacichthys aspro (assembly GCA_036850595.1). Lineage (NCBI taxonomy): Eukaryota > Metazoa > Chordata > Actinopteri > Gobiiformes > Rhyacichthyidae > Rhyacichthys > Rhyacichthys aspro. The sequence continues at coordinate 12,589,920 of CM072169.1, read as the reverse complement.
GTCTTAGTGGTAAATAAATGGATGGCAATAATTTGGTCGGCTGTAATTTTACTTTTAATCTTTTAAATCACTTCTTAAAACCCATTTTTATAGACTGGCTTTTTTATGATATTTATCACCATATTTATTTTGTATCTATTATATTTCTATATATTTTACTTTTATTTGTATAAATTATTATTTACTATAGTGATGTCATCTTTTAAAACATGCCCCCAACTTTTACGTCAATTATCCTAATTTTTATATTTTGTGTACAATTTTACTTTTAAATCTGTATCCTTGTTTTGTTTAATTTTTGCCTCCACTAACTTTTGTTACTGATTTTACACAAACTCACCCCTGTCTTTTGTTGATTAATTTTATTGCTGCTGTTTTATTGTTTTACTGTACATTTCTGTAGTTAAGCACTTTGTAAAGCATGTTATTAAAAGTGCTATATAAATAAAGATTATTATTATTATTTCTAGCACAATGAGGAACACTTAGGTTTGGCAGACGGCTCAGACACCTTTTTCCTCCTATCAAAAGAATCATCAAGTAGTCTAATAGGCAACCACACAGAAATGTCAAAGCATTTTAGTTTTGAGCACCTTTTTCAATTCGATGCTAGACAGTCAGCTTCCCCTTGCAGAGTAATTGTGTTGCTTCACGCTTTGAAAGAATGCAAGTGCCTGGGGTATGTACTGCCGCTCTTGACAGAATTCAGAAATCTTCTACCAATGAGGCCCCTCTTTTTAACTTTGTTCAAAGGCAGTGACGCAGGGAGAGCTGCTTGCAGTGCCGGGACGGTTAACAGTAGGGAAGGGGTGGAAGAAGGTAGCGAGAGGAGAAGAGATTGCAGAGACAGCCGGCGGTGACAGCAGCATAAGTTGTGTGTGACAGAGAGAGAGAAAGGAGAAATGAAAGTGGAGATGGTAATGACGCAAAGAAGAGATTGGACGCAAACAGAAATTGGAAAGACCAGGAGAGCAAGCCAAGAGGTGGGGGGAGGGGTGTTGGAAAAATTGTCACAGCCGCTGATGGAATAAAAAGCGATTAGAGGGAACGAGATTTGAAGATAAAATGTGGCAGCAAAGAAAGATAGATGCCAGAAATAAGAGGGGCATCAACTAAATAAGACGGTGATGGAGAGTTGGCAGAAAACAGCTAGTGCCCTACTTACAGCCAACACTGGGGAAAAATGAGGAGACTCTATGGAGTGCGAGAAAATCAAGAATTTGCAAACCTGAACATGATGAGTTTCTGTGGAATGAATAGTTTGGTGTTAAATGATTGATTTCTCTGAAGTTGGTCAGTATTTATAATACTCGTACCATGCTGCTGCACTTGAGGTTACACAGCTTGAGGTTGTTTGTATGGAAGAATAGCTTTGTGGTTTGGCAAAAGCATAGAACAAATCATTTCATCAAAATCATAAAATTTTAGATCTTATTATTTTGTTATTTTTGCTTGGATGTAGTTCTATGAAACAGTTCTATTTGCAGTAAAAATCTACCCTTAAAGCACCAGAAAGTCGAAAGCACATTTTTTGTTTATTTCTTGACCAAATCAACCATATTCTGACAGCCACATTGTTCATGAAACATCAATTTAAATTCCATTCCTACCTTGACCATGGCCTCTCTGATTCAACAAACCACCTGTTTTAGCTCTGGCTTAAGCCCCCAGGATCAATTGCATATGTAGTTAGACACCCTTGATCAGGCAAATGTTCACACACTTGCTGACGAGGAACAGTCTTTAGGGTAATAGTGGAGCAGCCAGGCCCCTATTAGTGTCCATCAAGTGCTGTGCTAAAGGCCAGACCGACAGTAGAGCTGTTTGGAAATACCAGCAGCGTAGATGCCAAAGGAGAGTGGATATGTATGGCTGGCTGGTTGCATGTCTTTTGCCAGTCATGCAGAGTGTGAAGCCAAGCAGCTCTGCCCTGGCCAAAGGTGTAATGGTAACTGCAATCAAGAATAACCCCTCAATGCAAAGGCCAGTGCCAGAAAAAAAAAAATCATAGGGAAACTCTATGTGGCTTTTTTTTGTTTCCTCCAAAATAAATCAGTTGATTGCATTTAACACCCCATTAACCTTGTGGATTGGTGGTAGCTATGAGATAAAATTATTCAAGACTTAATGCAACATGTCTGAGATCCTAAACTAGTATTTTGTACTTGGGTTCAACCCAAAAAAGCTCTTAAAAGTAATTTGTAGCTGTCAGCGTGTGGTAAACTGAAGAGAAACAAAAGTGTGTATCAGATTTACACCTGAGCACATTAATCACATCGAAGACCTGTTATTTTCTTTGTCAGGCTATCAACAAGCCCAGAAAATCATTCATGCCGGCTTGTCACTTTCTGCATTGTGTTGTTTAAAATAAAACATTTTTTTCCCCATTTTGCATAAAAGTATTCAGGTTGTATGTAGTTTAAAACAGTCGAATACCAAACAAAAAGAAAGAAGCCTTTCATTGGGAACTATTATTTGGATCTATTTGGCTCCACACAAGTTTAACAAGTTTAATAGAAAAAGAATAATATAAAAGTGTTGGAAAGATGTTGAAATTGAAAACAAAGGTCTTGTTCACTCCTCAGCGCATTCTGACCTTTGGCCTCCGGTCCACTTTTGGCTTTGTAGATGTGTCAAATTTTTTGCCAGTTAAAACCAAACAGTGTCCGCGTTGGAGGAAGTAGGCTCGGTTACTATGGCAATCACATCTCTCTTTTCCCACAAACGTAAATGGACCGACAGTAGTGAAGATGCAGAGGGTGGGATGAGTGCCTCTCTCCAAGGAGCACATTAAAACGGAGAGCAACACAGATGGATGGAGGCCTCCAGGGTTAGGCTCGACTCACACCGAGTGTGTAAAGAAGTATATACTGCGTCCTGTAAAGGCAGAATATATAACACAAAAAGACCAATGCCTTGTTCAGCAGCCATGTTGATAGACTGTGTAGCCTGGGGCATTCTGTCTTTTCTGCCCAGTTTCGAATGAAAATGTATGCTTCAGTTTTAATTGATGGTTTAAAAATGAATTAACAACGACTTTTGTTTTGCCAGAAAAAGCCTGCTAAAGCAAAGTACAGCCAAAATGATTGTTGGGGGTACACACTGGATTCTTGCCAGTCAGTCCCAGAGATGTACACTAACAGACAACCAGTCACTCTCACATTCATTCAGTATGGGCTATTTAGATTCACCTTTAGATAGAAAGACTCCACAGTAATGAAGGAAGGACTTATTAAACTTGAAAGGGTTAATTTTCAGTACATTTTCATTGTGACTTATGATCTGGAGCTAAGTATTCCCACGGTTTTCCTAAAAGATGAAACTTTGTTCACTTTGTTATTGCCGGCAAACTGTATAAAAAGACTAGAGGTGGCCATGGATCCCCCTGCTCTCCCATGAGTTATCAGACTTCTAAAAGCTCTGGAATAATGATAAATGCTGGCCATTATTAGACATGGGAGCCCTTTATAATGTGTGCCCGTCTGCTTGGTAGCCCTGCGCAGGACTGTGACTGAGCAGTGTGTTTTCAGACGGCAGTAGAGCTCTATAGGACAGATGAATAAATTGAGTTTGGCATACACCAATGACTCCATACAGAAGATAAATGCATTATAACTATTGAGACTTACTATAGGATTTGGCAGTAACAAAAGCATGAAAATCACTCTGCTTATTCAATAAGGCCTTATCCCTGCACAAAGTTGGAGGTTTTCTTTGCAGCCACCGCAGCACCTTCACTGTCACACGAGTGCAGCAGTGTCTGGCCCCATCTTACAAAAGCAGGAATCGATAAACTCCACCAGTATAAGCATCATCACAGCAGTCGAAGTGTAATCATCGTTCGGTGGCATATGATGTGGAATCTCTGTGGCTCTGTAATTGCAGCCTTGAGTTAGAAGGCTTGATGAAAAAACTGATTTCTGTTTGCCATCTTGCCTGGTGTTTTATGTCTCCCATTGCCTTATTGCTGTGATCTTTTAAGGTAGACGCTGCAGACAGTGGTGTCTCCAGCGTAATAACAAAGTACTGTCTAATAAATTCAATTCACTTTACCCTGAGCAAACGTCGGATTTGTGCCTTTTGTTTGCGTCTCATACTTCAATGACCGAATTGTACAGAAGAACGTAAGCTTCTTTTAACTGTAACTAATTCTTTGACAGTGTTTCATAATGCCAGACATGTATGGCATAGTCATTAGTTAAAGAAATCTGTGGTGGGTTTCTTATTCTGCAAGCTGTGAAAGACTGTGCAGAGTGCAGCCACAAGTAATTAAAAGAAGCGCCTGTTTGGCAGGATAGCTAATTAAATTAGCTTGAGCCGTCTGCGTGTATGAGAGTGTGTTTTGAGCACAACTGAATACCTATTGTGTTTGGTGTCTTTGATTTTTTTTGGTTTAGAGAACGGAGACATTCCCTGTGCACAATTAGTTATATATTATAGGTTTTGTATTATAGGTTAAGTAATACTCATAAATGTATTAAAAATATGAGATTGCTTTGAAATAACTGTATTGAGAATGAGATTGAATGAATGTGAACAGTTTGTTAGAGTAGAGGAAAGACCTGTTACTTCGGGTTGCCTCTGCCTCAAATCTAAGTAAATGAAGCTGTCAGCCTTAGAACTATGGAGGCAGGACGTTTGTATTATAACTCTGTAGATGACCAATTCATTTTGATTGACGTACTGACTGGCTTTTCCCTGCTGTAAGCAACCTGCCTGACAGCTCTGTTAGCTCTGATTTACTTGTCATTTCAACTCTCTAAAACACAAATAAAATAGATCAGCTGTCTGAGTTTGTGTTTAGAGACGGATGTAGACCTATACTAGATTTATTACAGATATAGAATATTTAATTGAGTCATTCTGTTTTAGCTTTCATTTAGATGCTAACCACACACAGAGAACAAACATGCATATGTACGACTGTAATGTCAAATACAGCTCATCTAAATCCTGTATACACACAGCCAATTTAATGGTTTGCTTCTGATTGGATGAAAGGGGACTTGATAGAAGAAAAATAGTGAAAAGCAAGCAAAAGATGAGCAAAATAGAACACAATGTGAAAACAGTAAACATGCCTGTTTGGACTAGATTGTGTTCCAATAAAAGAAGTTACACGCACAAGTTTATAAATTATGTGGCAGCAACATTTACATATTTATTAAATTACCAAGGCTTACAATGTTATCTTACCTTCATTTGTCCAGAGGCAGGTATTACTGCAAGATTCGATTAGCAATAATCCAGTCACGATACACAATCATTTTTGTGATTAATGAGTGTAAATCTGCTGAATACATCATATTCTCAACCTTGTTATATATTAGTTTGCTCTTTATCACTAACGTCTTGTCAGAATGTATCATAGAAATCCATTATTAGTGTACTTTAGATGAGACAAACTGCAACACTATATACTGCAGCCCTGTGTGATTCAGTGGTCAGAGACTAGGGAGCGGTTTCGGACACAGTCAAAGTTTTGTTTGGGGCACACAGTCTCTTCAAACAAGCCTCCCAAGACATCACTGGAGAATATTGCTACAAATGCACATACACACCCTGTAAAGAGCTGTTCCAACACAAGTACAAGCCTAGTATTTACTGTTTACTCCCACTCAAAGTCTGCATGTTTGTGCTCGGGAAAAGAAACTCACTGTAAGTGAAGAGTGAGGAAGTGGAGGGTCATCTGTGTTAGAGTGTGGGTAATAATGCATCTGCGTGTGTGTCACTCAGCACGTCGCCGTGTGGTTGCTCGCGGTGGCAAATTTGTCACCCGTAGCGTGAAGTGATGGCTGCCATCTGATAATAAACACAAGAACCCGTGGAGCATGACTGAGTACTCTCACATTTGATTTCATTCTAGCAATGGTGGCTAGCACTAATTTCCCACAATCTCAGAGTGTTTAAAGGACTCCTTGGCAAACTCACACCTCTATCAATAGTTTTGGTGACCTTCTGTCACTCTCTTTTACACTTGAAATGCTTGGATGCTTCATAAACAAAGGATAATTTCTTCTCAGTGGTTTGTTTGACTATTCTCAGCAAGAATATTAAGCTACATTTAGCATCATGGCCCATTTCGGGTGCACTGATATTGTGATCTTGTTCTGATTGTAATGGGGCATAAATGAAACTAAACCTTTGGTAAAAATTCAGCGTCTGGTTCATCTATTCAGTTTCGCTGCACTGGCAAAAGTATCAACTTTTATGCTCGCCAAATGGTCCTCCTTTTTAAAACGACAAATTAAATGTGGCTTAAAGGCTGTGTTAAATCTGCATTACTATAAATTCTCACAAATCACAAAGCCCCAACTGTTCCACTCTCCTGGCCCAGGATTGAGACCAGTTTGGACAGATATGGACCTAACCAGAATATAATGTCCCTGTTTGCAGCATGTAACAATAAGGCTTATATGATTAAATGACCTCATGGATGTGGTCTTGTCCACCCGATATGCCCTGCATGTATGTGATTCCTGGCTGAGACAGAGGCGTAGCTCTTCCAGGCCTGTTGTTGAAAGCTCTGGGATTTCTCCCCTTGAGCTGAACCAGGCTGAATGTGTTGGCACTGGGAGGAAGTGCTGACTTTCCCTGGTGGATTGCAATCCTTCAAGTCCTTTTAGCTCGCTGAGAGGGCTGGCTGGCCCTCAGTCTATTCTCAGTCCCCTGCCTGTACTGTAGCAGACCATAACACGTGGAAACCAACAGGGAGGAACTGCAGCACCTCCAGGTGAAACTTGCAAACATGCTACATAAACAAATTAGTCCCGGGTATTACTAATCTGGATTAATGAATTAAACATGCACACAATATGCAGACGCCACGCTTTTTACCTCAGAACACACGCATTGACATTGGTCCTCAAGAGGTAATGGTGAAAGCAAAAAAAATATCACAGTTAAGTCCTTGAGCAGTTAGATGTAAATAATTATATAACAATGTTCTTTCTCCCCAGGATGTCCTGTGTGCATTTGCCTGGGATCAGTCAGTAAGTTATCTTCCCATAGTAAGCCATCATAGATAGTATTTTCAATGTATGGATATGTACTGCCAAACGGTTTTATTTTTTATAATGAACACTTACTTTTTTTCTTGCTTTTTTTCTTGCTTTTTTTTTTGGCACAGAGAATCTGCTAATTTATGCATTCATTCCTTTTTGTCTTGACTACAAAGGCAGTGTGTGTCCCAGTTCTTTATATATTTCCCTCAGCTGCTAGAACTTGGGCTGACTTGCAAGTGCGTGGAACTTCAGCATACACCAGTCCTGCCCATATTTTCAACAGTCTCTGTCAGTGTCCGACACATGGTAGTAGCACAGATGCACTCCTATTATGAGTTTCTCCACTGCTTTTTATTTGAACAAACTTTGTTACATATAATGTCACAGAAAAGAGGGGTTGTTTCAATGCATTTACGCCTTCCCAAAGGATATGGAATGTTTAGTTATTACTGAATGACCTTACAGAGATAAAACAGGATAAAATAGTATTTATTTATGTCACTGTGAATTTTAGCATTTTAGCCATTAGAAATAACAAAACTAATTATCTCATTTCTGTATCTGCTCTGTGGCTGCATTTACTAATTAAAAAGATAATTTCTTATCACTTTCATCTATGACTATAGATCAAACAGTGTAATTGTGACAACATCAGCACAAATCTCAGGAGGACTTTACAAATGGTAGAGAGACATTGTTCATTTTTGTTGTTTGTTCTTTTTATTAAATGAAATGCCTCCATCTTTTTGGTCCACAGTGCTGCTTATGTGATATTATTAAAGTTAGTGTGCTCAGTCTACAATAACGTTACACTGTGAGCCTTGGAACTGGTACTATGAATCTCGTGTTTCCAAAGTAAAAGCAAAAGGTGAAGCAAGTTAAAGTGGTATCATTATACAAGACACAGCATTAAGATGCCCTATCAGCTTATTAACTAATTCTGTTTGTCTTTATATCTAAAAGTTGTGGGTTTTTTGTTTTTTTTTGGAGTCAGCATAAACATCTGGACACAGAAGATGCTCTCTACAATATCTAATCATTGCCATGACGATGACACATAAATCTGTTGTTGGGAATAGTGGTGAACCTCAAAGTCATTTAATGGTTGGATTTACCACAAGTAAAAATCAATATCAGGCCTCCTAAGCAGCCTGTGCCTCATCTTAACAGTTAATCATCCTTATACACATTCATTGTTGTCACAAGCAGCTTCTTTTTAGCACCTTTTCCGTTCGTATTTGACTTGTGAAAACGGTTGTGTTGCTTTAAATGCAACAGGAACTGGAAATGCCCTTTTGCAAAATTGCACCTTAAAACCATTCCTTATACCGTCATGCCAAAAATGATGAAAATTGGTCTTTCGACATTTTTTTAATAAAAGGACTAAAATGTAAAATCTGTTGAGGGTTGAAGCAGGTTGAATCATGGCTGAAACAGTGTATACAAACTTATATTTGTACAAATGTTTTTTGTACATTTTTGGCCTCATGGATTGTAGGTGGACAGGAAAACAAGAGAAAGAGTGCCATATTACTTCGACTAAAACCATAAAGGCACAAACATAATTTAATTTTTAGTATGCAAGAATGACTTCTAAGAATATTTTCTTTATACACTGATGGTAGTGTGTGATGGATTTTGAGTTTTAATGCAAATCGACAACTTATAATGCAATTACAACTGTTGCTTGCTGTTGCGGCTTAACATTGGACACTGAAAACAATTTTGGCCTTTGATTGTCAGACTTAATTAAATATTTACATATTCTAATCTATTTAGGAAGAGCCGCTATTAGTGTTTACTGTCTATGCAATTATATTCAAACTTCAGTGTGTTACCAGCATAAGTCAACGTTCTAAATGCTAGTTTTGCAAGTTTTCCATGGCAGTGCACACATTTAAATAAGACCCAATTATGGGATGTGTTTTGGAGCTCTGTCTATGAACAGGCATCAGCCATTTAATCATTAAGCTACTGGTCCCTGAGTCTGCACCACCTATGGCTTCCTGCTCTGTTGCTTGTTTACCCAGCTTTGACATTTTTCAGAGTTGGCGTATCGTTCTGACACCAATTCTGTTTTCATCTATTTGTCTTAGGCCTTTTGGATGTAGCATGGCTGCAGCATTTTACTTTGAGTCTTTTTCATAATGTGCTGAAGTGATGTCTATAGCCCAACAGTCTATTTGATCTTGTGTTTTCCTTTAGCTGACTGCATGAAAGTCGCTCGAGACATCAGCTTCTGCTACTGCTGTGAAACTAATTCCAGAGGTTAAGGCTGTGGAAAATGGCTTTATTTATTTTCTTTCTTTCTTTTTAAGCGGTATCAAAACGCATTAAAGATGTGTGTGTTTGTTGATCCAAGGCAAATTATAAGAAAAATCTCTAAATGTCCTCAGCTGAATCAAATTCTGTGTCTCACCCACTTTCAATAATTATTTGCAATGGTGCTGGATTTTAAGTGGTTTGTCATAATCCTTTTTTCTTTTTGGGACTTTTTTATTTCATATGCTGTACTCTCATATATTTCACGCACCCAGAAAATATTCCCCCCTTGAAAGAATATGTTTTATGTGGCACTTCAATACATTTAAAAGGGGATATATTTGGCACTAGGTTTTATTCATTGAATTTGAACATGTTTTCGATGGATTTGATTTGTGCGACAAAGATAAATAAAATCCATTAAAATCCATCTATAACCTGCTGAAATCCATGTAAAACCTGTTGAAATCCATGTAAAACCTGTTGAAATCTGACTAAAACCTGTTCAAATCCAACTAAAATCTGTTCAAATCCAACTTAAACCTGTTCAAATCCAACTAAAACCAGTTTCTATAAAAGGAGGAAATGATTGCTTGTGTGATAACTTTTGTAAGACTCAAACCAAGATGAAATCTCACATTCAAAATTGAATAAAAGCTTCCAAATGTCACCACTTTACCGGCCCCTCGCCATATTGAGACACCACTGATCTATACTGTTGTTGAGTCTGTGTCATTACCCGTGCGAACACTGGTGCACTCAATATATTTAGTGTAATAGCTCATCACCTACTTGTAGCCATGTAGTGTTTTCCCCAGAGCTAAAGATACACATTTATTGACTCCGGTTGAGTGTCAGTGTGATTGGAAAGCGGCGACAGACTGGCCCTGAGTCTGTCCTTACAAGTGAAGATTTACAGAACCTGTTTCTGAAAGAGCTTAAACATACAAAAGGTGAGAGAAAGCAAAGATTTGTGATGTGACTGCAAAAAATATGAGTCGATAAAACATTGTGTCAAGACACACCGCACTAATTCATCCCACCTTACTGTAAAGGCAATTCTCTGTGGAGGCTTCACTGTCCACACCTCTCTGTTCAGTTTAAATTGTTTTTGTTTCTCTGCAGTTGAGAGACCGTTATCACATCACGTTAGATTCTCAGTTTTATCTTCACCAAATGCATTAAAGTTTCACAAAATGCTTAATTGACAAGTTATTTATTTACGTAATTCATTTTAACTCCAAGCAGCACAGGAAAAGAAAAAGAAAGAAATACATTTAAGCAGATCCTTATTCTAGTAGAATCTTAGTTACCACCAAACAAATGAATGACTTGAGAATTTGATGTGCAATTTGAAAATAGTTGAAACCCCAAAAACCTTGCCCTGGCCCTAAGTAAATGCATTATGGAGTAAGAGGATTTGGCGGAAGATACAATTCAAATGGTTTGTTTTGATTCTTTTTGCGGGCTTTTTGCTAGAGTGGTATTATGTGAGGGAATTCAGGTGCTCTGATTTGGTATGCTGTGTCAACAAGAGAGAGTTGATTGAATCAGTGACTGCGCAGGGTGAGCTTAGACACATAGACCTCGCAGGTAGTCATTAAAGGCTGGAGGATCTGAAAGACGGGATGTTTTTATGTTGCTTCCACAGTTTGATTTTGACCTTTGTTTTGTGGGATTTCATGTATCACAGCATTAATGTATAAATCCCTCTCTGTCTGTCTGTTTTTCCTAAAACCTAATCCAATGCGCTTGTTGCAATATGCAGATTTCGCTCGACAGTCAGTTGAACCAAGCCTTGCGATGCATTAAATGAGGGCATCAAGCTCTGTTAGGCAGCAGTGTTCACAGGTAAGGCAGCAACACATTCCTCCTAATAGAATTACACTCCCTCTGTTGCTGTTTAAATTTGTTCTCTGTTGATAATTTTCCTAAGCAGAGATCTCATTTTGAATAAGAAACAGCGGTTAAACTTATAAAACCCCAGCAGGTGTTTAGAAAATGTATGCTGTCTGTACTGCCTGAAATTGTTGCGCTCAGGCCGGCCATACCAAATTGTCACGACCCTCAGAATGGGGAGCTTGCAAATGTGAAGGGCAAAACAAATGGGGCTTAACAAGGAGAGCCTCATTTGAATTCATCACCACCGGTTTGAGTAAGCTCCACGTGTAATTACCATAAGATTGTCGAGAAACGGGGTAAAAATACAGAGATTTAGTTTGTTAAGGGTTGTTTAGCCATAGTCGGTGTATAATATAATTATGATGATTGAAGAGGAGGAGAGGAACAGGGAAATGGAAGCTAAATGATACACTCAGTCATAGTTACAAGTGCATTTACTTGAAAAAGAGGGCAATCACACCAATGGACAGAGATAGCAATATTACACAGTTTTTATCAATTGAGCATAAGAGTTTGAAGAAACATTTATGAGTGTGTTTTGAACTTGACCACATACAATATAATAATTCATTATCTTACTCTAATAGCTCATAAAAGTCATCCTGTAAATGTTTGTTGTGATACACAATTAGAGTAATATCTCAAAGCACGTCAAGAAACCTTTCAACAATCGAACCCTTGGGAAGTAACCATACCTAAACAGCCCAAAATGGAAAGCCATTAAATAATTTCACATTTTTAACTGTACCTGCCTTGTTCTAATGATAAACAAAATAAACATTTTGGTCAGGCCGAGCCCTGTTTGAATGGCTCTGGAGAACAATGAAAGTAATTTATGCAGCACATTCCTGCTATGCATTTTAGCTCTCCCTCATCAACAATGCTTTTCTTAACGGCGCACATTAAAAATGGATTTTGTTCCTTTCAAGTTGACTTCTTTGTGCTCCCCCACACACACACACATACAACTTCCCGCTTCTGATGAACTTCCTGCTTGAATGAGCGCAATAGGTTTGAAAGGGAAATGGGACTCAATATCAAAGTGAGGAAAAAAGTAGGCTTTGATTTTCACGCTACCTTTTTTCTTATGCAAGACGTGTCAATGAGATGCTTTTATCGTACAGCTCCAGTTCATGCATTTTCATCAAGTGCTGCTGTCAGCTATTGTCCCAAAACTTCAAAACTGCAGTGCTGTCATATAACTGTATGTGCACACCATGTTCACTGTAATAATTCAGATGTTTGTATGTGCTACAGTACAGTGTGTTTGTCTCTTCAGGTCAGTTTCTGTGGGTGAACAGTTCAGCATTTGGCGGCCTGTGGGTCATCAGTCCTTGGCTGTGGGGAGGCCAGGGACAGTGCAGCCTGGACATGGCTGTGTTCCTTCACCCCCGACAGACCGGCCAGTACACTATACGACTCATTGAGAGAGACAAACCGCCAGTGTTGCTCTTCTCCACTGACACGCTGCCACGCATCACAGGGTAAGCACTCAGGCTTTATGTGCAGTCATTCAGGACATTCTCATTTGTTTAGAACAATACAACTTTGCTGATGTTTTGAAAAAAATATTCAGATAATGTTATTAGTCTGTAATTAACATTTTGAAGTTCAGGTTTGCTATTTAACTTCAGATTATGTTTATATATTTTGAGATGAATAATAAGCCAGTAAAACTACCAGTTTTGTTTGATCTTCCATATCCATGTGTGATTTCACAGTCCATTTATATCTAGCTTCATCCATAGCTTTAATAAGCCTTTCAAACATGGTCGTTGTGAGCCAGGATGCACTGAATGCAGCCTCATTTTGTCTCTCATTCTTTGCTGTATAGATGTTAGTTTTTAGGAGAATCATAAATGGAGCAGGTTAATTACTAAATTACTACTACTATCTACAGTATACATGGGTATTATTTGTACTTCTCTTGGTCATTACTTTATAACGTATGGATTTATGTTACATACATGTGCAAATGTCTTTCATCAGAGGCAGTGATGGAAATCTTTGTACAGAAACCCATAAAGAATCTCTTTGAAAATGGCTTAAATAGGGAGTTGGTGTGATAGAAAGTACTGGCTGTCTAAGAAAGAAGGACAGGATTGTTTAAATATGTGCAATTTGCTTTAGCTGCAGCCAGGCTCCAGTCAGCAATTACTGCATTCATATAACCTTCTCATGTGACTAATCCTTAATTAACACCGGGTCTGTTCACTTTTCATGTGGGCCTTTCATTTCACTGTCTCAAAAGCAAAAGGGTTGAGAAAAAAAGAAAAAAAAGACATGTGTGGAACTGTTTTGCACTTTAACACTTGTGTGTGAAAAGCTCAAGGTGTATGCACTGCATCCCCTGTTGTCTGTGGAGGTTCTCAGTTATCCAGAAAAGGTTTTCTGACAACGCATCTGGACCTAGGTTTGAGTTCATGCCTTGTCAGGAAACCTTTTCTTGTATCTCTGTTTTATTAGTGTGTACTTGTTGTTTGGGAAATCAGAAGCAGCTTTCAGTGACATGTTTGATTCGGGTGCGTGATTTCTTAAGGGCGCTGGAATCATATCATTTGAATATATGTGCTTCTTAAGAGAGCATGGCAGAGATGCATTCATTACACGTGTGACGGATTAGGCTGAACGTTTGTGGCTTTCATTTGTAGTCAGATGCTGCCGTCCACCCACGCTATCTCCGCTGCTCCGAGACTGCACTCAGCCAAACTCCTCACATTTGTGTTCCAATGGGTGGGCTCTCCGAGTGTTAAAAAGAAAGGGCTGAAAAACAAAAGTAATAAAAGCAACGAGCGGTCACTCCAAGGAGGTATAGGTCGGATTACTAATTGCCAGCGTGTGTCCTCGGCTTTGCATTTTAATGCAGTGTTTTGACATGTTGGCCTGAATCAATAGTCAGGGCAGTTAGAGCAGTGTTACCTAAGTGGCAAGCAAAACATCCTGGTGCACACTGGTCATTTAACAAGTTCTGCAGGCTTTAGTGAAAGTAATACAAACCACTGCAATTAACGTTCTGAATTCAGCTCCAGTTTGAGAACATGAGGGCAATACTTAGTAAATGTGTAGTACAATGCTCACGTAAAAACCAGATCAAACTGTTGCGCCACACAGATTTTCATTAGTGTTTCATCATGTGTTGGGGAATGGTCTCTAATACACACAGGTCCAAGCCACTACCACTACTACTACAGTCCTCTACTACTTAATAAATACTGCTTGTGTTGTAAAGAAGGGGCATGAGTCTGCTAAACAAACAAGATCATTGTAGCTTCTTGATTGTCAAATGCGAAAATATAACACTTTTGGTAATTTGAGTTAATTTTATAGGACAAATTTGATCCACTTTACATTTAAATCTGGGGTTGCTTTATGAACATTGGGGAAATCTCATATATTTATTAGTTACAGTCACAAACACTAACCACATGATATGTGTGTTAAACACATGGGATTAATAAATCTTTGAAAACAGGGCAAAGGGCTGTGACAGTAACAGTTCCAGCCCCATGTGCGTTCTAGTTTGTTTATTCACTTTTGTATTTGGCCTTTGACAAGTCTTGTAATTACATGTGTGGGCTTTACTTGAAGCAAAGTGCATTAAGAAACCTATGTCAACAATACATTTGAAAACACATATAATTTAACATCTCTATAATCCTACAGCAAAAGGATCATAATGCTGCTGTTTATTTGCTTTGAATCAAAGAGCCTGTATTTATGTTCACAATGAAAAGCACACTAAGACAACGTGGGCAAAAGCTCTGCTACGTGTTATATAACCCTGCTGAAGTCAATTATTAAATCCCATAAGTCCATTTTCAGCCATTTAGTGTTTTTAAAACAATGAACCTGCACTGTATCACAAAACCACTATTGTTTTATAACACTATTGTGTTACTGGGAGCAAAGGGAGAAGGCGGTGTTGGATGCTTTTCAGTAATATGTACCATGATGGAATTCAGTTTCAAAATATTGTTTTCTCCAAGGCTATTTCATTTTTCACAAGCAGTTAAAGTTGCTTTAATGTTTAACTAGTATAACATGAATACACATTGCTCCATGGTCAAACTAACTTTTTCAGATGTACTGCTATGAGTCCCTAGCAGCCTTTCTGTGGCTTCCTCCTGTGTAGGCTGACTGCAGAAAGAGCCATGGCTGACCTTGAGGCTCTCTTATTGCCCAATTGCTGCATTTCTCTGCTGCAGGCCTTTTGTCCTTAACTCTTCCACTTAACAGTGGCCGGAACTGACCCACAGTTCTCAGGCCAGGGTCACCACAGGCCAAGGCTGATGGGACCCTCACAGCTGCTGCTTGTGGGAACAGTGCCAGATGCAATGGTGCAGTTACTACATGGTTTTCAACAAGGGGACAAAGGCAACTCAGAACTGTGTTTTTTTCTCTTTTAATTGCACATGAAGTCTCAAGGAAAAGGGCTGAGCTTGCACACACTTATATTTGGTAGATAAATGTCACTGAGACAACAGGCTCAGTTCTATTTTTGTTCTATTTCTGTTTGTTTTTTCTGGATGTTGCTTCAAAACTATGATTGTGAGTTGTCCAGTTCATAGGGCCTAGGAAATCTTTTTTTTTTTAATTCATTATAGATGAGTAGTTATGCTGCATCGCTCTGTGAACTGCATCACCCAGCAGCCTTACAGACAGTTAGTCTTTGGAAATGTGCTATAACAGAGCCATAAATGAAACAAAACTCTTCAAGACTTGTTCCAAAGTAAAGAAAAGAGGGGAAGCACTGCATTGTGGGTGAGTGCTGTGGCTCAGTCACTGTGAGAAGGGAATCTGAGAGAATTTTTATTTCTTGACACCCTCCGTGTATATGTCTCTTTGTGGTTCTGCAGCCGGCTTCATTGGTGTTTGGGTGTTTCAAATGTAAATGAGACTTGAAGATTAGCCAACACTCTTCACACTGTTTCCAGAGATAGAATTATTTTCATGGACTAATACATGGCCCTTATGGAAATGCTTTTTTCTCTAAGTCGTCTAATGTCGTTCACCCCACTCCAGTGAAAGTCAAATGTATTTATGTGACTTTTCCGAAAACCAGTCAGATGTTGAATATGAGTTAAATTATCTACTGTCAAAAGAGTCGGCACATTACCAACGTGGAGGCGTGGACAGGAGCAACAACAGAAGGAACTAAAGCAAGTGAGACCAGGGTATACAGGATTTGGGTTTTTTTTATATCTAAATGCTTGGCCTCAAACAGATGTACTTTTAAATGTGTGATAGGTTATTTCCACTCTCTGTTTTGCACAGAAGTTACCCATATGTCGACTCAGATGGAGCTTGTGCCTGTCTTTAGCTGCAAATTCTGAGGTTGTCAGTAAAAATGTAGTACAGAAAGAAAATCACAGCCATGTTACAAGATGTTCATCTAAAAAACATTCTGTGTACAATATGATTGAACCAAGCGTAGTTTCTTTTCCAGAAGCAACTTTTAAACGTTTTCAAAACATATTATCACTGACACTATTAGCAGCCATATGAAATAAAGCCTGTGTTGTTGCTCCTGTCTGCTTCTCAAAGTTGCTGTTCTGTATTTTACACCAGTCCATCAGCCTAACCCGCCTCCTGCTTTAGACAACACTTGTTAAATCAGAAGAACCTAGAGAGGGGCAAGTCATATTTTGCATATTTTTACATTTCATACCATGATTTTTGTGCTAGAAAATGTTTTAAGCTTTTTGCACAAAAACATTTTCACAGTATTAACCACATTTGTCTGTGATACATGTTATTGTTCAAATATTATGATTGGGTGGTTCTCTGTTGAATTTCATTGGAGCTTGAGAAATGAAATATATGAGCCTCATATAGATGCTAATAATAAAAAGTAAGCAATCCAAATATGAGTAATATCTCGTCGTCCTCCACAATTCTACACCTCGCACACTTTTTCCATTTTTACCCACTTCGTCTTCTCCTCCACAGGCAGGTTACATAAAGTACAATGCATTTCTTCCCCCTCTGTGTTCACTAGACCTGCTTCTTATCCAAGATTCTCTAATCATTGTTACCCAAGTTGCATTGTACATTTCTGACAGCTGAAAGTTTCACACAAGGAAATTGAAAGAGAAAGGCGAAATTTGGGAAATAGCAACACTGGCCTAGTTTTTCTCTGACAAGTGTAGATTTGAGTTTCACCTGTGGCAAAAGCATTTCCAAGCTGAAACATTCAAAGCTTTGCTCCTAAATCACAAGCGCCTTTTGCTGTGATAGGCATTTTGCATCAATGCAAATGCTGAGATAAAGACTGTTTTCTGCCTTTCGCTTCCTTCTTTGTGTGGACCGCTGTTTTGATGAGCATTAGTCTCACTTGTGGGCATAGGCTACACATTCCTCACTATAACAAATTGCACCATTCAAAGTTTCAACTAACCATTGCTTAAAATGTATTGTGTGCAGAATTATTTCATACTTTGTGATACTGTTGTGAAATCGTTTGTGCATATGGCATTAAATATATTACCTTTAGGGTACAGTGTGTAGGAGGACACAATGCACTTTTACAGAGTGACCTAGTTGGAGTTATAGCATTTGTATAGCATTGTATGCAATTAACTTTTTTTTTTTAACATTTAACATGGTGTTATAATATATGACCAACCATACCCTATCAATTAAATATACTATACTATATTAATAGCAGTGTTTTAATTACTTTTATTGGTTTTGTTGTTTCTTTAAGCATATTAAGTTTTAGTTTGCTGCTTCTCTGTCTTAGCAGTAGAAAGTGTGCTTAATAAACCGTTAAAAACAGGATTAATTCATTCAGAGAATCCAACAGAACCTTTGTCTAGAATGCACATGAGAGGTAACAGCTTCACACCCTGAACAACAACACAGCGTGTAATGTCAGCTTTGTACTTGTATTATGTACAAAGAAAATATTTACCCTTGTGTACAAAGTCTTATTGCTTTTTTCTCATTACAAAAGGCCACCACTGCTTGTAATAGTCTTTGTTTGTCTTTGTTATGGTTTTTACTCTTAGTAGTTTAATCTACACTAATATTGTGACACCATTATGACACTGACTAAATTTGTAGCATTTAGGGACTCCTTTGAATAGTTTATCTCTCGCGTTAGGCATCTAACCAGAAAAGCATTAGTCAAGTGTCACACCGACATGGTACTCGACAAATCCACAAATGGAAAAACAAAGCTCTATTTAAAGTGTTATCTGTGTTTAGCACATAATTCTGCCTGCAGCCTTTAGAGTGCTGTCAGGCAGGTCAGATCAATTTGGTCACCCACCCAAATGTGAAAAGTGCAAATGAAACTTTGATTCATGCTTGTTTATGATCTTAGTTTTTTCTTCTTAAAAGCAAAGGAGTACTGATAGGAGTCTTTAGATTTTATTTATTGCTTACTTTCCTCATGGTCTCAAACCCAATAGGACCTGGTCATGACCTGCTCTAAGGGGCCTTGTGACCCCATACTTGAGCCACTCAAGGTTAATACAGTCTGGGAGGAAGTCCTGGCAGCTCAGGTAGAGCATACACCCAGCACGCGGGTGTCAATGTCATTCCCCACTCTCTTTCACCCCACTTCCTGTCCAGCTACTATACACTATCAATAAAGGCCAAAAAAGCCCAAAGAAATGATCTTAAAATAAAAAAAGTTTAAGACAGTCCTTCAGATGTAAGTTCAGATATGAGTCAGATCATTTGAAGTAACAATGACATTTTTAAACCAGTTCTGAATATAAAAAAATAATGTAATCAACATTAAAATTTGATTGATATTTGCAATGCTCCTGTATTTCTTCTAAATGCTGCATTAAAAACCACAAGATGTCATCCTGTCATGCTCTAGTGAAAAATGAAAATTAATCTTTGATGCATAAATAGTGATTGTTGGCCTTTTGATTACACCTTCCAACTATTTATTGCTTGTCAATAATTTAATTCATGGTAAAAGACATTTATAAATTTAGACCTACTTATTTAGTGAATACACACCCCAGGGCTCGGTGTAATTATACACACCGGTGCTGATCAGCAGTATGGCCTCATGCATCAAAGTGTGAAACCCACAGTTCGGGCTGACAGCCAGAGAACAGGTGTTCAGAGCAACACCCTGGACACCAGTCAGATACCTTTAGCCTGGAATCACAACCTCCATGGCTCGACGGTCCCCTGACACCAGTAAAATCTGTTTTAGTGTGGACACTTTGCTGCTCATAATCACACAGACCATTACAGTTCAGAGCACAGCACGGGTTGGTGATTGACCAGGTTTTCGCTTTCTGTTTGAAAAAAGGTCTTTCTGCATCTGTCTGCCGAGACTCCGGTCCCAGGTTGTCGGCCAATTCCAGATGTATAATCACCTCCAATCAGGCCTTCCTCCAGTCAGCATTACCATCTGCTGGAATGCCACTTTAGTCCAAGGTGCCTCTGAGGGCCACTCCAGCAGATGAGGAGTCATTGTCCCAAAGCCTGAAAAGCTGTGATTACCGAGACCTAATGCCCAAATTGAAGAGGGACAATACTCCTCTATGATAGCAGCAATTCAAACATACAGTGCTTATTTAAGAGCTTAATCATACTGTGGAGAAATGTTTGTTTTTACCAATAATGAAGGGGTCAGAGGTGCCTCATTAAATTTGGAGCTTTTGTGTTTATTTTTCTTGTAGAAATTGAGCAAATCCTTTTATTTTGACTTGACCAAGCTAACCACAAGTACACAGATCATTTATTTGTTTATTATACCAAGCGCTGGCTAAATACTCAATATTGTTTGTTTACTCTGCTGGGCTGACAAGTGGTTAGTGAAAGTGCATATACCCAAGACTCAAGTTTATTCCCTATTCTGTATAATACTGTATAACATGTAAACATAGTAACTACATACCACAACCACTGAGACTTATATGTATATTATATATACATTTGTGTTTCATCATACAGAGATAAGGATGACTTTTTTTGGTAGAAACAGAAATTTTAATAGTCTCACTGGATGATTCTACTTTTCTAAAAAAAAATAAAAATAAAAATGTTGAGTTATTTAAGGAGTCCACTAAAGCAATGGCCAAATCAAAATTGATGTGACAAAGAGTGAATGCAAACTTTATCCTGTACTCACGAGCTAAGAGTAAGTTCAAGAGGTATCACCTAAATAACGTAACTACATTCAACTAGAACCCACTCAGTGAAGACAACTCCAAAGGAAGAATTGACTTTTGGATGAAGGATGAAATAGCTTCACCTTTAAACCTAAGTCCAGATGCCTTCTTTGAACCCTTTTCTTGAATATGTCCTGGATGAATGAGAACCTCTACAGATCTGTTTAAAGTAGTCATCAGGTGCAAGGAACCCGCTGCAAAAATATATGTGATCATGTAAATGATCTGGTATTAAATGAGGCCTTTATGTTGCAGTTGTCCAGAACTAATTGCACAGCTGGCTGATCTCACAGTTTAAGGCCGTTTCCATTGATGCTTTGACACCAGCTCATATCTGGAAGACAAACAGATGGTCATTATGGCCCCCTCTGCCTGAGGGTTATCTGCCCCCCGAGTAGTGTCCACTTGAGCTGCACATACATATGTTCATTATCTCTAAACACTCCATCACTATTCTGCTCATTGTCCTTTGGCATCCATACTACCCACTTTAGTCCAGCAGCTGCAAAACAGCAGTGGCTTAGCCATTTCCATTTTCAAATCACAAGCAGATAAATCATATACAAAACAATAATCTAAAAGTGTAGGATGATCTCATAACACTGATACTGTATTTGTGTGAGTGGGATGCATATCATCAAATCAATTTGTTCTACATTTGATCTACAAGTAGATCAGAGTGAATTAGAAAGTATCTATTATATTTGAGGCATATATCCTTTTTGAGGGTGCAGGAAATTAAATATTGTAGGCATCTTTATATCTTTTCATCTCTACATTGTGGTCTGAACATAGAGGCCGTCGTCATTTGCTTGGTGGGTTTGTTGGTGTTTCAGTGTCGGGCATACCCTCCTTTGTTACAGCTGGACTTCCATTTGATGTAACCTGACGAATCAATATTATTATGATTATTTTAGGGGTTCAAAGGAGGACATGTTTCACATAAAGTTTCAAAAATATTCATCAAAACATGTCCATGAATAAACAGTACAAACAGGCAAATCAATAAACTGTGAAAATTGCTCACTTTAATAACAAATTCTATGTGATTATTTGAAGTTTTGAGTGTACTCTTCTGTGTGCTTCTCCGGTTATTTGCTACACAGTAGTGGATTGACATGTTGGGAATCAGTATGGAAAATTGCCATGTAGTTTTTGGCTTTGTTCTCATATTGGCAGGTGGATTGTTTACTTCAGAGCAGGAAGCAGTGGTAAAGTTGGCCACTAAGACAAATTAAACGTTTTTTTCTTGTGGCAACCAGTTGTTTGTATACTATACTAGACTATGTCAGTCTGAGAGTTAACGCATGTGCCCACACTCTTGTACAATTACCCGCCTCCACTTTCTACACAACAAATGAAATAAATGAGACATAGTCAAAGCCTTAATTAATTCCACTTTTTTCAGTTTAGAGTTCCTACATTTGCAACAAATTTAATAAAACTTGCTTCCATTTTTTATGTTTTTTTTCCAAATTTATCAGACATTGGACTGGGAAATCCAAAAATGTAAGCTCCATCAATAGAAAAAAACCCCCATAATTTTCCAAAGTGTCACTAAGGGGCTTTTTTTCTTGATTTAAATTGCAGATACATTAATGAGCACTCACTTGGAGATGAGACTGTGATTCAGAATAGCTCTTCTGTAATTAATAGTGCATGAAAATAACCAGCTGCACATCAGTACACAAGTACAAGAATTAGCCTCAATCAGCGCTAATCACTCTCTAACTCCTTTTTTGATGCAATGCGCCTAGGCCTGGTACAGTCACTTGTAAAATAATCGACCTGTGTTTAGTCTTGGATATACTTTAAGCTCATGTTGCTCGTTCATATTTTCAGACCTGGTGCTTGTAACAGAGCAGAAGGAAGACAGGGTTAACCAGATTTAGCTTACTTTAAAAAGAACAACCAGATGGAAGGAGGTACAATGGAAGTGATGCAATTGTGTGACATGCCGCAAAGCTTTGATGGTCCGGCTTAACTATGCGGTCGATATGTTGCAGCCAGCAGGACATAATGATGTGCATATAGAAGCTGTGCACCGCCGCTAACAAGATCTTTTTTTGTTATTACAATAATGAAGAAAACCCACAGCATTTGGATGTCAACAAGGGTAATACATTCTTGTCCTAAAATAATCTTCACTGTGTCTAAAGAGGGAAAGGATTTGCTCTTTTATTTAGCTTCCCAAGTGTAAAATACTGGAAATGATCATATTTTATGCATGAAATACACAGGTTAAAGAGTTTTGTTTGTGTTGTGATGTAATATTTTCTCAAATTCCACACTATTCTACATGTACTATGCATGTATTGTAGATAGGCTTTACATTATTCTGCTCTTCCCTCATTTACATTTGCTAAGTTTAATAGCTTTTGTTTTCCTGGTACACTGTCAGAAAAAAAGGAATGCATAATGCTTCGGCCAATTACACAGTTCTTGTTGTATTATTGAACTGTGTTGCTCTTTCCTCAGTTAACGCTAAAGCACTTTCTCCTTTAGTGTCATTTCCCATCATTACAGCACTTTTTTACGGGCCAAGTGCTCTTTTATCAAGGCAGCCCTCAGCCCGGGTTTCACAGAATCCATTAAAGCAAAAAAAGTGAGGAAAGATCACTCTATACTTTTGTGTTCCTTTGATGCCATTCGCTTTCTAAAACTAAACTTGACAGCTAAATGATGCGCCCGGATGGATGACGAAAGCTTGACTTCAAGGCTGTCTGGAGATGGACACAGTCAGAAATGGAAGCCAAACTGCCAGCTGATGCCAAAGAAAGCACTTATGTATTTTTAATTAACCTTGCTTCCTTGCACTTCTGCTTCAGACCATGTCTTTTTGTTTGGGCCAAGGTAGAGGAACACTGTAAAATTGACTGTACACCAGAGGGAACATTTGTGTACAATAAAGAGGCATGAATTTCTTGATGAAAGCAGTAGTTTATTTCCATGTATCCAATCCAGAAATCAATATGAGAGTGTGTAAATGGTGTGACAACATGAGGCGGGTGGGAGAGGTGTTAAGCGCCATGCTCTTTTTTTGTTCCCCTGTGGCTCTTTCTTAAGCCCTCGCCCCCTCTCTGTACAGTCTCCTTAGTCTCCTCTTGGCCTCTTCACCACAATTATGCACTCCTACTACGTGCACACACAGACCTCCGCCTGTATTCACGTTAACCCTCCGTCACCTATCAGCCCCAGGGGCCTTTTTTATCCAAGATGAAAGCATGGCAACTCCTTTGATAGCACAATTTATTACACCAATTCCGCCTGATAACTACAGGGAATACTGTGGAGAGAAACAAGAATGATTTCGCCTTGTTAAATGGGAATGAGCGCTATCACTGACTACCATTGCTGAACTCAATTTTTGCTTTGTGTTGTGCGCACAGGGCCTCTGTTGACTGATAGGATCTCTGAGAAACAGCAAGTTTGACTTAGTAAGCTGACTTTAGTAAGTTTTGGCATTCTAAATAAGAAAAGGTTAAGGCAAGAAAAAAGAATTGTTTTTTAAAATTATGAAATACACATTTTTGGCAAGGTAGCGTGATTCGGTTTAAAACAGGGCAGGGTGATAAATCAAATCATTGAATTCAATGTTTTGATTTTCTCTATTTGTCGCAGTATTCACTGTGTAATGGTTAATACTGCTGTTAGCGCACTGTTAGTAGCATGAATAATGGCTATAGTGACTGCAGACACCAAAGATGACTAATAGTCAGCACAGAAATGTCATGTACTTGTTTATTTACAAATTAGCCATGTGCTTTGATAAAACAGTGCATTTTGGCGCACATGAGTTATTCTAGTTGTGAGAAATTTGTTTTTCTTTGTCTTACTTTTCTTATTACTATAAGATGCCCTGTTTTGCCTAAATGAAATCATAAAAGACACTAAATTGTCCTATCTTATTGCTTTATTATTTTATGTAATACATAATATAAAAATTGAGCAAAAATTGACTTCTGGAAGTGTAATGTAGGCTTTGCTTTGCACATAAAATCATGTATTTATTTTGGATTGAATAATAATCAGTTCTTTGCTACTACTACACAGTTGAAAATGAATGTTTGTTGCATTTTTGTTTTTCTCAAAAATCCCAAGTCATTGTAAGGGCCTTGAGGCAAACTTTCTGCCAAAAGCAGACCTGCAGATCCCCGGATTCAGCATGAGTTCTTCTGCTCTTCTTCTGAAAACACCTTAGTCACACTGGTGTTTACCTTTAGCTGTCGAATGCATACAACCTTTAAAAGGAAAGGTCTCAAAGCTCTGAGCGCCTAAGGCAAGTAGGATCAATCCTCCAGAAGAAGCAAGCAAATATATTTTTCTTTTGTTAACACTGTGTTGGACGTATCAAGCAAGTCTACGGAGCATCTTCACAGCAGGCTGCCCCTCCTTCGTTCTGTCTGGCAGATGGAACTAAACACAGAAGAATAATAAGCCATGTTGGCAGTCCGGGCATCTGAAACAAGATTAGGTTGATTTGAAGCAGCAGGACTCTAAATATCAATGCAAGGTGCTTCCTAGCGCAAGACAAATGGACCTCTGTGCAGCCTCTGACACATATGACAGTATCCACAATGACTTGCAGTAAATGCTGGTTTATGTCAGCATTGTCTTTGTGGCTACTTCAATTAGATTACTATAATGTGTACTGGCGAGGCATTAGAAGAAATGGGAACCTCATCTTGTGCAATTTGTACACATATGCCTGCCATCTTTCTCATCATTAGAGGAGTACTTTAGAGGAGAAGCAACAGCCACAGACCCTTTCCTTATTCATCACTATATCTTTTGAGCCAGAGGACCTTTCATTCGTGTGTGTTTTCTGCAAAAGCAAGCACATACCTGTGAGTTTTTCAAATGATGCACCATTTACTCATCCCCTTCACCCACAGACCTCTCCACTCAGAGTCCTCTTGTTGGAGTGCTGTACTCTGACCTTTTCCATCCAGAACTGCTCTCAGAATTTTGGACATTGCTCACTTGTCAGAGCTGGCTCAAACAGAGTCCAGTGTAGTGTGAAATAACCAGGGACCTGCCATTCTTTCTGCTTAACTTTAGCAATGGGTTAAACTCTATGAACATACCATTAATATACCCTTGTAATTAGCTGTTTTTGCAGTAGACCACACATGCAGCCCCTCAGTTACCTACTCCTAGTGTAACCTCTTTGTCATTCTTTATTTTGCTTACACCCTGCTTCAGCGAGGCAGATGCACCTGTCCTGAGAGCAACATTTGGCATCTGGATATCTCCCTCGGCGGCTTCCTTTGTAACTCATCAAATGCTCTTTTGAAGCTTGCTCAGTATTCAGCCAGTGAGGCATGTCTATAGGATCATCAGAGGTGAGACTGTTCCAAGCAATGGTCTGATTCAAAAGGTCGAGCTGCCACAAGCACTTTTGTGAGCTGATCATCCTCAAAACAGCAAAGGATTCATCTTTCACAACCGCTGCATTATTAATCAGGAGAAGGAAAGCTTAAATGTTGTATTATTTAGTATTGGGTGTGATTATGGCTTGTACAGTTAGGTGCATAACATTACCATTTTACAAGGATTTCATAAAGCTCTGCAGCATCTGGAGGATAAAATGATTGTTTAGACAGCGCTATATGGATTTACATGGGTGCTACAAACCATTTATGCTAATTTATTACAATATATAAACAGAGCTAGAATTAGCAATAAGTGAGTTCCCCATGACGCCTCAAGGCTACAAATCAGAAATCAATAGAGATAAAACCCTATTTGCATAAAATATAAAATCATGAGCTGAAAGCAGTGCATTAATGAGTCTAGCTTTTAAGACAGTGGCATATTTATGGAAACATATAATTTTTAGCTCAACATTATTATATAGTTAATTATAGTTTGCAATAGTTAAAACATTTGCAATGTAAAATAGTTTGTTTAAAGTAAATACCACTTCTATAAAAATGCAGTATTTCTCTGTAAACACTGATGATTAAAATGTGTTTTTTTCCCCCACATTAATAAATATAATGAGACAAATATGTATTGGTGGTTGTAGAAGATTTGCAGGGAACATTTAATGAAAGAAAGTGTGAGCTTGTGAGTGCATCTCCTGGCTCTGTGGAGAAAGATAACAGGTCTGCACGGGTTCAACTTTGTCCACTGACCTGGTGAAATATTTGTAACATGCACTTCTGCAACCTTCAGTCCAATTACTTTCACATGACTTCTGACAATCTCCCACACTTGCTCCAGTATTGATTTGTGAGGCCTAAACGTGCTTTCTAACTTTCACTGGATAATCTAAATGTTGTATGAGGGCGAACTGGCCTTGCTGTCAGCCATTATTAACGTCTTCCATCTGTATTCTATCAGTGGAGACATTCACACTCTCAGGAGCTGGATCTGTGATGGGACATGGTGCTGTTTGTGTCCCTGGGTAAAAGGATTACTTTCTTGTCAAGGTGAGTGTCTTACAGCAGTAACTCTCACTGCTGCCTATCTTTGTGGAAAAATAGATGAAGCTGCTTGAAAACCTCTCATTATAATGTTTTGTGCGTGGTCTGGGTCTACCATAGTTCAGATTCAGATGAATTATACAGTGTCATAAGAAATGTAGAAAAACAACAGTGTACACAATTTAGCAGAATGGAATGTGAGCTAAATCCAATATATTGTCTTTGTCCAGGGCGAGAATATTTCACATTCTGAGGGAAGTCTTTATAAACACAAATGGTCTAACATATTTAAAAAGGGAACCGCTGGCACCCAGTAAGTTGTACGTCATTCATTCCAGTACAGTGTAATTTAACCACAGGCTTCCTCAGCAATGTATTTCGTACATGATATATAATTTTCCTGTAACACAGTGCTTGTTCTTTTTTCTTGTGCTATGATTCAGTCACTTTAAAAACTTTTCTCAGTGCCATTACACAGTGGGTGTACACTGTTTCTCATTGAGTAGCTCTTGTGCAATGTTATTAGTCATATTAGTTGGTAGAAAAGTAGTATTAACTTAAATTGCATAAGGCCATAGTTTCATCAGTGACTGAGCTTAGCTTAGTTTCACTTTAATTTACAATGGTGTGAAATTGCATAAGGCCATAGTTTCATCAGTGACTGAATGTTCCAATGAACACTGTCCTTCTATTGTTAATGCATTGTGTGAATTTAGTTAACACAGTTTCATGCACTTTCACATGAAGTGAACTGGTGCATGAGAAAATAAGAAATACAGTTTATTTTTTTATTTATTTTTTTTTCCTACAGCAGCTTCCTCTTTTTGCTTGTCAATAGTACCTTGACTGTATCTATACCGGGATTTAACAAGAGGACTGCAGGCAATTTATTTTCTGTAAATCAGTTTTGAGAAGTGAGCCCCAAAGAGGTGAAGGCCACATATTGGTTCTGAATGCTGAGTCAATAAATGCAAAAACCCTGAGGTCAGAACACAGTCGCACCAACTGTCCACAATATCAAAGTCCGCTGCAAACAGTATACAGAGCAAAATGGCTGGTTTTAGACACAGGCTGGAGTAGGTAACATAGTAATATTATATTTATCCATTGTAAATACAATTTTAACCACTTGGTAAGTTTAAGATTCAAATTCAGTAGTAAACAATGTTATATTTATTTTGACAAAAATGGATGTCAGTAAAGAGCTACACTTTTAACATGCATTTTCTTACTTCTAAATCAGAATGAAATCGAAGCAGCTGTGTACAGATAAACTAATGGCATAATATTACAGAATTATTTTTTTTACACATGGTATTTTGGGCTCCGTTAGCTAGTTTGCACACTGTTACAGCTGTAATAGAAAGCAGCATCCACTAATAAATATACTTACATAGTCTTTACAACATTTTTTTAATGAGCTGAGAATACTCAATGCCTCACTTTAAAGGTTCACTTTATTTTTGGTTTCTTCATGGATCATAAAAGTGATTGATACATATCCCTAGAGTACTTTTAATTTCATCGATTTCTCATTTATATGCATACTCTGGTTGAATATTATATTGCGGCCTATCTGTTTAAAATGAGGGCAGAGAGTTTAATGTTTCCAGTACATGGCTGTTGGTCTTAGATTTAGTACGTGAAGATCTCCAATCAATAATGCACCAACCCAGCTGAATGTAACACAGATTTGGCTTATGCAACACTTACCGTTCATCACTGTCATTATTTGGCTGAGTTTGTAGGATCTCAGCTACTGCCTGAGTAGATTTTACATTTTCTAACACAAAGGCATACAAAATAGTGCTATGTGTGTTCACTGGTGTTCTTTTTTTCACTTAACAAAATCCCTTAAGTTCCATTAGTGGCTTTTGTCCAAATAAACCTAATCAAATCATTTGAATTACTGTGCTGAGAAATTCGGTGAGGTTTTAATTGTGCTTACAGACCTTTGCATTGCACTGGGGGTTGGGAGTTGCCAGGGAGTTGATGGCTCATGTGTCAGTCGCTCAGGCAGCACAAAAAAGACTGTGAGATTGATTGTGATGCTGATGAAACTCACTGAGACCACAGCTGCACTGTACTTTCATGAGCAGTAGGGCACTGACAAGATGTGAGGAAGGGTCCAGTGAAAGGGAGAACTAGAACAAGAGAATGATATTGACTGATGGGTCCAGGTGCATCATTCAACCATGAAGGACTGTGTAGAAGTAATAAAGAACCAGTGTGGGACAGAAACAGCCAGTACAGTTTTAAAAATATCTGACATGTGATCAATTCCCAGGATGTAATACAGCAAAAGTGGACCCATTGCATGCTGGGTTTTTCAAACTGCGTACAATATATATTTCTCACTATTTTTTCTCCAAGGGTATTTTCACACTTTGTATTTTATAGTTGCGTGTGGATAAAGCACGCTGTGAAGCCGTGTTCAGTTGGAAATGAGCAGTCTACAGTGTCAGAGAAAAAGATTTTTTTTCCTGAACATTTAAATATCTTTTTAGATGTACACTGCATCTTTCTTACAGTATTTTTAGTTTCCAGGACGATTGTTTTTAGTATAGCAAAGGGTTTCTCTAAAAAACACAATATAAAAAAAGGATGTTTTTGTGCAGTGAAATCCAGACCTCTACTTGGATAGAGGCAAACCAATACAGAGCAATGTGATGCTTTCACTTTAAATGAGGTAAACAATACATAATACAAAACCTGTGTGTTCAAATCTTAATGTATAACAGGTGTGGCCCTATAAGCTCTTCCTACTTTACCAATGCAAGTACAGTAGGAGGGAAAACGTACTATACTACGCATAATGATTAATGCCATAGGTACTGCAGGTTTGCAATGTAATCAATGCTGTTATGTGAAAGATAATAGTCGAACTATCTATTCTATAACGTTTTGAGACATATAATGCTTTGTTTGTGGAATTAAAGTGTAACAAACTCCAGCAGCTTGAAATCTACTCATTCATTTTTCGCTTGCCAAAAAAGTGGATAAAAAAAAACAAACAAAAAAAAACTATATTATTCCTTGGGATGAGAGTTTGTCAGAAATTAGTGTAGGACAAAAACTAGCAGTGCATTGTTAAGAATGACAACAGGAGCAGACAACAAGAGACCAGATTCCATGCAGAGCCACTGTGATGTGTAGTGGTTTGGTATCACTTATTTTAAAGGCTTGTGTATAACAAACAGTGGGATGTAGGTTGCCTTCAGGGATATGCAACAACTCATGTCAGCTGGAGAGATGAGAAGCGTGACGTCTGCTCTGTGTTTATAATATCTCAATTCTCAGAAACGGTGTGTGCAGCCTCCTTAAGAGCTCCTCTCAGATCCTACTGAAAGCTCTTTTTCTTCTATTTCAGGTCCAAGAACATTTCATAAAAGTAAAGCGCCAGTAAAAATTAAGTCTGACATCAAATTAAAATAAATCTCACTAAGGGATTGGGATTGGGGGGGGCATAAAATGAAGCCTTTAAAATGCACAGTTTGACTCTTGTTCAGGTTGGAACCAGTGATTGCTTTCTTCTGGCTATTTGCTTTTTGTCCAGAAGATGATTCAAAACCCTCGAGGAATCACTTTTTTGATGCTTACATAAAAAGCAGCTGAATTTATATGAAATTGATGGGGAGTCAACTTCTTGGATGACATTGTGGCCTGGTGTTTTGCCAAAATCAACAAACTTGCTTCATTGGCAGTCTAAATGGAGGCTCATGCTAACACAACAGTTTGATTGGTGCAGAAATGGAAGAGTTATTGCCCTATTTTTTGCATCAGTTTGATAAACGATGTCCAGGAGAGCTCTCTACTTGAAGAAAGAACTTTGTATAATGATTTAAAAAGTTTCATTTAAATTCTAATGCCAAGTAAAAACATATATGGCGCTTTCAAACTTCCCTTCCCTGACATTTTAAGTCCCTGGAACAATTGAGGTGATTTTATAGTTGGTGCACTTCTTTTTGATTTCAAAGCAATCCAAAAGAATCAGTGGCAAATCATCTGCTTTGATGGCATGCTTCACAGATAGAATAATGAAGATGTGCAAATTATACAGATTAACTTTCCTGCAAACTCAAGGATATGCAGAGTAATGGTACAAAGGGAAATAACAGTTTAAAAGAGAAACCCATACTTTGTGACAATTATTTGATCCACACCTCTGTCTCGCAATAACAGGGCAGTACATTTTTGGATGGTGCTCTGTTATTTTGTTCCATTGTCAATGCAAAACCAAACTGAACCTGAAAAACTGTGAACTATGGGATAAAGGCACACACCTGGTCTTGGATATTTATTTGTGAAAACATGCCACCCTCAGATCAGAAACTGGGAACCCATTTAACCTTTTAAACCTGACAAAGTTTAAACATGACAAGAGCAAGTCTGTTACTGTGAAATGTGTTGTCTGGCCACTCACAACACTTAAAAATACATATTTGGCTGAATGTTTCGAGTTGGGGGCCTTCAAGTTCTGGAAACCTCATTTAATGAATTAGGCTATGCATTTTATGTGTTCTGTATGCTTATTGAGAGTTGTGTTGTTTTACAGCCTGACTCAGTTGGATAGTTTATAAGTGGCACACTGAAATGTTGACCCATTATTTGTTTTTGTTTTGGAGTCCTACAACAGGTACAACCATTTATATCATAAAATATAAATATTTAATGGTGATATTGACTTTCGTTGACTTTCTGAACTAGCATTTGTGAGAAAGGTGTTTATATGCATTTTACAATTAAAATTTTTTATATTTCCTGAAAATCCAGGTTAAAAATCTCTTTAGTGGGTTATGAACTGCCTGCAGTGTTTTAATTATTGCTGGATCAAACTAAATGGTGGGGGGATATTTCTTGTTCAACACATCATGGTTTAGGCTCATAAAATGTTTTATCAGTGTATGCCATGCCTTGTGGGCATGACATGATCCCTTTGATTTGCGTCTGCAGCAGAACAAAGATGTTTGAACTAGTGTCTCTTTTGTGCTTTGAGCGAGGTAGAGAACACATGCCATAATAGGTTTCTACCTGTTAACTGTTTGAAAAGAGCTTAATGTGTCAAAGTAGACCTTTTTATGGCTCTACAGTCTTTTTAAACTGACAGATAAAGAGCTGCTTAAACTTTTAATGTCTGGGGTAAATGAGAAGTAGTAATCAGAGCAGTAATGGTGCACCCGTTTGTACATAAAGATTGTGTACAGGTCAATGCTGTTCAAATGTGAATTGACAGTTTGGAGATATCCATGAGAGCCTGAGGGAGCAGAAAGTATAGAGTCACTATCACATCAAATGCTGGAGTCAGCTCCCATTCTCAAAGATCATCTCTGTAAGGAAGCTGTGGCCTTTGATTGCAAGTGACAAGCCTGAGTTTTTCCTGGGAAAGCAGTATAAACAGCTGCAGCAGCATTGTTCCTATTGGCAAAGGAAAGTTAACGGCGAGCTGAGTTGGCACTGCGTATTTATCATTTAAGAAAGAGCACGAGATGGAGGTAACAAAAATCTGATATTCAGCTTGTTTTTCATTTAAAAGTGATTATTTTCTTGTTTAAAACTCACAAAACCATCCCTCTGAAAGCTCAATAATGTGACATTACAAATACAAGCACATACTGTAGTAGAGTAGGCTTTTTTTTTTTTTTTTTTACTTTTGAGACTTATTTAGATCTCACGCTGTCGTTAGCTCCTTATAAATAATATAAAGTTGCTGTTAGAATGTTAAATTTGTTGACTGCTCTTCAGTGAATATTAGATGAAGCAGGCCAACTTTGTATTTAATTTAAGGTTTTGAAGTCATTTTAGGACTCCCAGCAAAAGCACGCAAGTTGTTTTGCATATGAGTAAAATACTGGATATAACCGTTAATATTTATAATACACAGTTGTATGAGCTAAAGAAGAACCATTATTTGCCTGCAATTTTTCTGTTGAAATAGGATTTCTTTAGAACAGGTCGAAAAAAGTTTAAGTGCCTTTTAGACCTAATTAATTTTGCATTGTACAAGTCCACATCCCCAGCATGAATATTTAGTGTCAGAAAAGATCTATTAAGTGCAGTCTCTAGCTTCCTGTACTGAAGGATAAAAACTGCCTCTGTGGTTATGCCCCGCTATGAGAAGATTGCCCTCAGGTCTTCAGTCCTTCAGGCTTGTAATCTGTTTTGCCTTCTCTGACGCTACATTTCACCTCAATGATGTCAGGCAGGTTTACAGTCAACCATCACTCTTAAGAACAATAGGATCAAGGGTCAGCCCGAGCCTCTCCCTCACCGTCGCTGCGCAATATCGCTCTCGAGACCGGCCCCGCTCTGTCTCCGCGCCTGCCGTTATTGGCTGAAATATCTGCTGGACGTGCTACTTGTGACATGTAATCTACTGCTGGCAGGAGCAGAGAAGAGGGGCCAATGATAAATCTTGTGCAGGACTGAGCATGTTTTATAGCTTTCACAGCGCTGCCTCTGAACTGCACCAGAGTGTCCCCTCAGCATCGGTGCTGAATGTAAAACAGGGCGCTGCAGTGGACTGTCTCTGGGGAGAGCCAGGTGTATCCTGGGGCACACCATGTGACCTTAAGTAACAGGTTGGGATTCATCAGGTGCGTTTGAGCTATACATCCTTATATTGGTTTTCCTAGAGGAGGTACTTGAGTGTTATCACTTAATGTCTTTATATTTTGGGCACTCTTGTTTTATTTGACAGAGACAAATATTCAGAGAGAGAGGTGCGGACATGGAACAAATAGCCCCAGCAAAGAATAGTAGTAGTGGACAGGAGTGAAAACAATTTTCCAACGTGATGGTTCTAGTAGCCCTGATTGGGTTTTGTTGATAAAATGTATTCAGTTTTCCATATAGTCTAATGTAGGTCTTAATGCTGCTAATCTTCCTTAAAGCAACATGACTTCACTTTTTACCATTGAATACAGCCTCAAAGTTAAATGGATGGTTTCTTGACATGAAACAGAACGAGAGTCAGCTGTTGAGGTTAGCCAGCCGGCGATGATATGTCTGTGACAAATGTCTTTGTCTTCTTCTCTTCGTGTTAGTGTGACAGGATTAGAACATAACAATGCCCTCTCTATTGTAAAGTGAGACATTTCATTTAGTCGGCTGTCATAGTGTTTTTTATTTTTTTGACCAGGACCATGAATTTGTGTACCTCATGGCCCGTACTCTTATCTGCTAATCCAAAGTATGTAAATGACTTTTATATCCATTCTATGAACTTGTCATCTATTCACAAATATAACACGATAATCAGTGTAGCATAGATGCAGCAATAAGAACTTCATGCATGGATTATTTCAGAGTGAAACACCACATAAGCAGATAAATAAGAGATGTGCACCAGAACAGGGCTGTGCACCCCAAAAATATAATTAAAACTCTGCAGATTCAGTTTGCACTCATTATCTCCCTTGCACATTTTACTAATCGAAACATTTCTGCATTTTGTTTCCTCCTTTCCTGTGTTAACAATCCTGTAACCGTCATTACTCTCTAAACTCTCTAAATCTACTAAATTCCTTTCAACTATAGCAGACATCTCAAAAACAGAAACATGAATTGCGTTCTTTTAACAAGAAGTGCTTTAAACCTTGCATTCCTGGAGGTCTGTATATTCCATTTCATTTAGTCTTTGGCTATAGGCGTACTGTGTGCATGTACACAAGCACACATCCAGCTTTGTTCATTATTAGTGACCAAAGGGCCTTTAATGTGCCTTGCCTCAGAGACGGTCACATTGTTTGTCTCTAATCACACCAGCCAAATTGGACTGAGAACACAGTGCAGTTGCGTGTTATAACAAAGGGTAAATAGACTTCTGTGTTCTTATTTCTTCCCCCTCTTGTTACATAAAGTTTTTATGGCAAAATATTCTCTCAACAATGTTTCTTTTTCCACTGTGCTGCATGTCACTCACCCTGGCCCAGTTTCATAGCATTTGAATGACAGAGACTTCATATTGTTTGAATGAAAGACAGCACAGACACACACTGATTTGGTGGAGCGCAGCAGAGGAGCTGTTCATGAACACTTTTATGGCAGACGAGTACAAGTCATCCACTGTGTTTTAACCATTCTTTTATACTAATCTCACACAACTTAGAGAAAGGAAGTGATGTTTCCTTTTCTGGCACAACCTCAAAACTCAGCTTTTTGGCAAAATCGTTTAATGTGCTTCACACAAATGTGTAAAATTAGCCTGAAACAAGTTAAGAAGCCAAAAAGTGGGACACACTTGAAGGAAAAGGTAAACAGTGATAGGCAAATTCTTGAATTGGCATTTACTATAATGGCATCTGAACCATACATTAACAAATCATATAACACACGCTTTTAAAGTGAGTGATTAACACTGAACCTAATTTTAAAGTAATTTTGTTGTTTTAAACATCGGAGAAAGGGCCAAGGGAATTACATTAACATGTAACACTCAGCCCTGTTTGACAAAAGACTTTAAAATAGTGGACAGGAAGGCTGTGATATTATTTATTATTGTTTATTTATTGTTGGTATGACTACTAATGGCTACTAACCTCTACAGTCACGTTATCAGGACCAGTAATATAATCATTCTTATACATATGGAGATGTAAAGATAAACTAAGCAGAATTTTCATTAAAATTTAAGTTAAATCTCTGACAATGAAAACTCCTTTTATTCTATGGCCCTTTAAAACAACATGATGGTTTCTGAAAGTGTCCTGTGTCTGTGTTTCACCATTTTCCGTCTTTGTTTACATGGAACGGACATGTCTAAGTGTGTAGCTCTCAGTCAACCACAACTCAGAAGAAATACCAGGCTTAGAGAGACTTATCCATGCTTTCATCTCTAGCAGGTTAGATTACGTTCATGGCCTCCTCACTGGGTTTTCAAAACAAGCTGTAAGAGCTTCAGTTTATTCAGACTGATTCTGCTGTCCTCACCAAAACCAGAAGTACGACCACATTAGTCCTGCTTTAAAATCTCTGCGTTGGCTTCCTGTTCTGTCGCTAAGAGACCAGACTTTAAAACAGCATTTCTTGTGTGCCGGTCTTTTAATGGTTTAGCACCTCAATCTCAATCTGTTTTTATTTTATTTGAATTTGGCATTTTACTTAATATTCTAATGGTAAATTTTATTAATGTACTTTAATTTGTCTTATTTCTGTTCACTTTGAAATACGAAGTGGATGAATTGTGCTATATGAATAAACTTGCCTTGCAAAGAAATGGAAATATAGCAAAACTAGTCAATATGTGGTGAAAATGCATTCAAAAGCTAGTGTCAATGTGCAGTAAAAGACAAAATGTGAGACGGACCAAGGTTTCTTTAAAACATTCACCTGGAAATCCTGCCTATTGTGCCTTTAAAAGGAGATTAAATCTTTAAGGCTAGTCACTGAGAATGAACCAGTCAATCATAACAAATGGAGGGTGACATGACAGTTCATAAAACCTTTATGAAAAAAATAAAAAACATGGTGCAACAGTCAACCACGATGACCTAATATAATCTTGTCACTGCCAGTGGTATTGGTAATAGTGAACATTTCTGTTTTCATAGACAGAAGACAGAGGCAGCAGTCAGTGTCAGTGTAACTTCAGAAGTGTTCACTGAGGTTTGGAAGACAAAGTACTATGATATTGATGACATCATATTTTGCATTTGCTGCCATGTACTTGAATAGTTTACACAGTACTTTTTAAGAAGTGTGATGTTTTGTTTATCAAATCTTTGAAAGAACTTGCATTACATTATAATTACATTATATGTAAAGAATATCCATTTGTTCCACAATATCACTGTTGAAAAGCAAGTGTAGGCCATTCATGAAGTTGAATCTAGGATTAGTGGTGTTAAAAACACATCTCTGTTAATAGCTTTTGGGTACAGTTAAAAAAAACAACAACAATTGGTTTGTCCCATTTGTCCTTGTTCCTTTCTCTTCCGAAGCTCCTTCGTGGAATGTCATGTTTATTCATTTTACAATGTTGTCCATAGATTATTGTGTAACAGGTCCATTTCTCGAGAGCACATAAACCAACATAATAACCATTTGAATTAGGTCAACTTTAAAACTATGGAAAGGTAAGGCATGATTCAATGAATTAAGATATAAGTCATTAATAAATAGTAATTATAATTCTTTAGTAATGTCATTAGCTGGTGTGTATAGACTGCAGGCAGCATTCATGTCAAAGCCTGCACAACAGTCTTCACACATAGTCGAAGTCTGGACTTTGGAAGTTTTGTGAAAAGAAGTACTTGACATGTGCTGCAGTTGTTCACTGCATCACAAGCTGAATCCAGTGGGTGCATTAAATTGAATACCCGAACGAGGTGAATGTAATTGTGCACCACGTCCACTGTCCAGACCAGAAATTAGAATCGTAATTGCAACAAACAGCCAGGCCGTGCTGGCTTTGTATTGGCCAAATAGATTTAATCAAGCAAAAAGAAAATTGCCTTTATCGCTTCAACAGAAGCCGATGGATGACACAGACATAAACCATTAATGTAACTTTTCACAGACGCAGCTCTCCATTGACAGAGTTGTGTGAAATTCCCATTTAATGAGCGTGTAGCCTGTTTACAGCTACAAGATTTTAAACATTAAAGGAATTTGTGGAGCACTGCTGCTGGAGATTTGTTTGTAAAAAAGCCCAGGCTTACTTGTATGAGTGCAAACAAGTCCTTGGACACTAAAATATCTACTGTCTCTCTGCTGGAGCTGCCCACAAAGAAGCCTGCATCTGTGAAAAGTTCTCACTCCTCAACTTTATGCATTATGTCCATTCATCTTTGTGAAAGAAGTTAGTAGCTTTGCCTGGTCCTGTGATGTATTGTTGTTTTCATACTTATTCATGAACAAAGAATGGATATGGATGTAATTATTAAATCATTGTGCTATGATAAATGCAAACATTGAAAAGATGTGTATAGAACATAAAGTACCAGTAAATAATGGGCCTACATTTGTTCTGTGTGATTGCTCTGTGTTTTATTCTGAGGCACAGTGCTCAATCAAGATGTAAATACTCCATGTTTCCTACTGTAATTTTACATCTTTTTCTATTGTTTCATGTTGTTCAACAATGAACTTTCTCTTCTTCTATAATGCCAGCTCTAAGCCGTAAATATGTTATATATTTGTGCCCCCTATTCAGACTTATCCTTTTTAGAGATACATGAGGCTTACACATTCACTCTAAGAACATAGCCCAAATATTTGAAGTGAAAAAAGTGGATAATGACTTGCAAGAAGTGCACGCAGAGGAATTCAATCATAGATTAAATTTTCAATCTATACAAGCTTTGCTTCTATGTTGAGTTCTTCAAAATGGTAGAGAGGACATTATTCAAATAGTGGCAGCACATGTAAGGAAGACTTTAAAAACTCAAAGACTCAACTTTTTGGTGAGAGCATGAAATTAAATTATTACTTTGCAATTCTAATTCATTTTACTACATAAGTCTAAAAAACTTTCCAAGGCCTTTACAAGACAACTTTGGTTTAATTACTGTAACACTAACAGTGATTTAATGCTGAACACTGCCGATAGTGTAGTGTCCAGTTATTATGAGTGTGTTGTCGACTGTGTGGTGATGCCGTTCTGATGCAATGTGTTGTCACATAATAATAGTTTTATTGTTTGCCATTGTGCTCAGATTAGTTCCCATGAGGCAGGAGTCTTAGGACCTTTGGGAAGTGAACATGTTTTAATCACAAGTGCTGTCACTTGATTGAAGCAATTTCCTGTGCCTCTGTAAAGTATGAGGTCAGAAAGTAATTGAATTTGGGTCATAATTAAAAAGTGCAAGGAGCCATGTGATCTCTCCCTTCCCTTATGCCTTTCATCTTTGTAATTTCATAGCAGTTTACAACTGAGAGGCAGGCTTTTCATGGCTGGAATTGATAATTTATAGAGTGCTTCTATGCTTTATGTGCCATGTAAAGGTACACCAAAGGCCGCTTTAATTGGATGTGCACTTTAATTTGACATTGACGAAAAAAAAGACACGGATGAAATGGCGAATTTGACAGTACTGACTAGAGGCTCAGGAATTAATGACAAGGTTAATGGTGTTGTAGAGATGGCATCCTGCTTATAGCATCTTCGCCCTTTAAAACTAAACTGTACTTGTGGTTATTTATGTAAAAGGCGGCCACAGCATGCTTCTCAAGTTCCCATGGTTCTTCAAACGCGGATGTTTCCCGACTCGGAATAGCAGTGATATTTCAATCAGAGCAATTTCATTAGACTGGACTGCAACTGTAGCGTCGTAGGCTTTGAATAATTCAAAAGAGTGGCGTTGGTGGAGGAGGGGGATAACACATGTGATTATATAGCAATATGGGAAAGCAGACTCAAAGAGAGAACATGACAGACAGAGAACAGGGCTCCATAACAGATTGCAGTTTAGATAATGGGAGAAAAGTGTAGGAAATGAAATTAGATGATGAAGTCGGTGACAAATGGTGCCGGGATAGCTGTCATCGACCTCTCTGTCATACGTTTGTGCTGATTCTCACAGGGACAGGTGTATTTGTCACATGTATTATCTGAGCGCTGAGGTTTATTTGATGCTTGCTTGTTTGTGAGCCGCTGATATGTGAAGATGCTGCAGCTGCTCCTGTGCATCTGTGCCCACAGAGCAGGAAACTGATGAGTCAACTGAGGCCGCCCTGCTTACAGCTTTAGCACAAGTGTCTGTTTTTCTGTCACTTTTACTGTGCTCTGCCACTACCACCCAATTACTCTATACCATAGTTATCCTAAATTACCAGCATTAGTGGGAATTCCTCTGTGTTTTATGCCGCAGCTCAGTGTACCGGTACACACATTGGATTTATACGGGATTTAAAGGGTTTACCGCTGTAGATATAGCTGCAGCAGATCCTGGACTTAATCCTGCCACTGAGTGAGAGGATCTGTACAACCCGGACAGGTCACTAGTTCATCGCACACAATGAGAAAAACAAGATGAATTCACACCTTTAAGCAGGCAGGAGGTTCAAACTAGGGCCTTCCTGCTGAGTGGCACTAGTGCTAACTACTGCACCAACATCCCACCCGCCGTCAACACCATTGTACAGCATTGTAATAGAGAGTCTACCTCACTACTGATGCAGCCATATAAATATAGTGGTCATGACCACACTTTAACAGTGAAAAACTAATATATTTTCACATGAAATCTCCTTTTTTGAGATGCAGCAGATTATTCCACTTTATAAATCTGAGAGACTCTTAACATTTTGTGACAACAAATCTCGCCAAAACTCGTCTCAATCAAACAAATGTAGATTACAACTTAAATACAAAAGAATTTAATTTATTTTACTGTGAGTGTTCAGAAGCATTTATTCACTTTAGTGTGTATACATACTCAAATGTTAAGTTAAAGTAGTTAATGTATAGATGTAAGTCAACTAGGTCAGACAGTCTCAAAAAATGGTTTTGAAGCTACCAAAATGTGTAAAGGAGAAAATGAATTGAATTGATTTATGGACGCCCACTGCTCAAAATGCCGCCAACGTCTTGACTAATATCGTGAGCCTAGGAGCACATCACCCCCTCAGAGGTCAACTGCTGTCATAATCAAACAGTGTAATAGTGAGTTGTGGAGTGTGCAGTTAAAAATAATTATACAGTTCAGCATTAATGCTCATAGTCATTCCCTTTCTCCCACACTCTCTCCTGTCTGTCTTCCTTTATCTATGTAATAAAAAATCTAGAAAATATAAATGTCATGATGCAGTTTTTTCACTTTTTTTTTCTTCTTTTCCTAAGGAGGCAATGCTTCTGTGAGTCAGGGTTGTTTTGGGAAAATATCTAGGCCTTAAGGTGATCAAGTGGTCAACTAAAAACATATTGTTATCACCACAGTTTATTCACTGTATCTTCCACACCAGTACTCCTGTCTGTTTCTCCCTTGTCGGCAATTCCAACTGGCCCAGTGCACAAAAGGACAATCTGAACCCTATAAAGTAAACCTTTCAAATCAAATACAGTTATTCCCCTTGTATTTTTGCAGGTTAAAGTCATAAAGTCTGCAGAAAACATCATTTCCTTGGTCGATAGTGTGCATTTTCCCCACCACAACATTTTATTTGCCCTAAAACCACAGCCTTAATTGTTTCTCCTACACAGAGCATTTGTAAAAGTTTGGTAGTGGCTGTCAGGGTTTCCTTTTGGACGGGCTGTCTTGCTCTCGGACACTTTGGAAGAAACTGAACCTCCTTCCTTGGCAACCACTCATCCAGATAAGCTTATCTTAGCTGTGGAAGTCAGTATAGCAGCACTGTGAGACACTGAAATGACTTCTTCAGAGAATGTAAGGTTAGTTATCCTGTGGCCCTTCTCCTGTGATAACATTATAACTGGGATGCCCTCTTTGCATAAACCAAGGAATAGGTGGACTTATCTGGAGCCGTGACTGAAGCGGTGTCAGTCATTTTCTTGATAGGGGCTGAGGGGCTTAGCTTTGACACTGGGCTGACTAGTGACGCAGAGGCTTTGGAGGATATTGCAGAGGAAGCACAGCTGAAAACTACTGCTGATGCTTGAGTAGCTCACAAGAGTGTGTACTGCATGACCCCTGAATAATGTGTTTTTCCAAGTCAACACCATCAATGA
The DNA here is from genome assembly GCA_036850595.1 of Rhyacichthys aspro. Lineage (NCBI taxonomy): Eukaryota > Metazoa > Chordata > Actinopteri > Gobiiformes > Rhyacichthyidae > Rhyacichthys > Rhyacichthys aspro. The sequence goes on along the minus strand of CM072169.1, from coordinate 12,548,549 downwards.
GAAACATCTTTGGTTCTTAGGTTAAATAAGTTGAGTCTGTCTGCTTGGCGTGGGCACAATTGTACAAAAATAGAAGGGCACACTCTAAAATGTAAAGAATTTCTTGGTACGGGACGAAAACAGTGGTGTATGCAGCCAGCTGGCCACTAATACATAATCAAACAGAATGCAATATTTGTTTATTTTTTGTAGTGGTGCTTGCGGCCTACACATTGATGATGAAACCCCCACTCATCCAGATGGCCAGACTGCCTCTGGCTCTTAGTGGCAGGATTTATGCTTGGGTGCTTTTTAACCTCACATATTTTGAAGTCATCTCTGAATCCTTTCATAAGACTTCTAAAATATGTTAAGTCCTTTTGCGTCTCCATTGCTTGAATCCATGTTGTTTGCAACGCTTGTTCAGTCATTACAGTGTTGCTTTTTACCGCAATACACAATCTCCATCTGGTTTATGCATTCTTAAGACGTGTAAGTCATTGTTTTTATTGACTGCACTAAACATCTTTCCCCTATCCTTTTCTTGTGTGGCTATGCTCAATTTGACTTTCATTTGAAACAATTGATTTATGTTTAACAACAACCAGGTTTAACACTAGGGACTCCTAACTCCAAACTCCTAATGGGGACCAGTGGATTGGTCCAGTGTATACAACACATGGCAGGTCCCAATTTAAAAACAATATTTATTCTATTTGTCTGTGTTCAGAGTCTTAATGTTCTGGCTGCTCTGTGGAAAATGTAAAACAAATGTATACAAAATCTAAAAAAGTGCTTATTACTTTGTGGTGACTTAAGCTTTCTGTGTGATTCTATGTATGCCATGAATCCCCAGTTGGATCAGTTTTTTTTCACCTGGGTTTGTTTGAATGGCTCGTTTTGCTTTCATCTTTTATAATTTTGCTTTTGGCTGTCTGTTAATTTTTCAGACACTGCGTAATTAGCTTCACACAAAAATGTAAGATAACCACATTCAGGTGTGAGTCATCCCAATATACAATAACTGATACCCGTCTGGGTCAAAATAATTGTAAATGCTTTGTAAATGTTAAGGTCTAAACAGTGTTTACTGTCACAAAGTGCCATTGTAAAAGGGTCTTGTTTTCCATTGTCTGGGAAAAAGACTGTCTTATATCATTTTCTTTGAATTTAATGGATGCAGTGAAAAAAACAAAGTTTGGGACAGTGTGTGATTGAAGAGCTTGTCTTGAGCTTATTTAATTTAGTCTGGCTGAACGATCCTGAACTTTGTCAAAAACATATCCCAGTAGAAGTCAGCCATGTGAGGCTTGCCTCATTTGCCCTGTCATCCTCACTGCATCACAGATTTGCTTGAACAGCATACAAATGCGGCCTGTTTAGTTTAGGAAGTGGCATTCATTCAGCTGGGCCACGTCAGGCCATTCAATCTAATCTGTGCCACTCTTGACATATTGGCTTGTGCCTGTTGTGCACCATGCCATTTGACTCCCTGAATCATTGTGGTTTAAGTGGAGATCCTGAACCAGCAGTAATCACAGCAAAAAAAAAAAAATGCATCTTAACCCCTTAAACCCAATATAGCGATATGGAATTTTTTTCAATCAATTTCATCTTTCTTCCAAAAAAAGCTACTTCAGTTTTAATCTGCATGCTGGCACCTACTGCACTATCTCTAAGTGGCTAAAAAAATCCATGTAAAGCAGTTTCTATTTCTAACCACCTTTTTTCTGTAGTTGTATTGCAGATGCGTTCTGTAGTCCACGTGGATATTGGCCTTGATTGAAAACCTGTTTTATTTTGTGCACTGAGCCTCGAGGATGTGAGTTAAATGGCTTTTTAAATAACAGACTGTGTCCTTTTGTTGATACCAGATATTTCAGACAGTGGGCTAAACATCAGCTTGTGTTCTGCAGAGATGAATACAGGCCAGAAGGTGGTATGTATATGTGTATATGTCCTACCTGCCTGGTTAAAGTTAGACTTAAACTGTGGCGTTTTCTGTGGAAGTCTGTGGAAGATTCACATTCATGTAGTCTTTTAAAACTAAGAAAATAACCATTTAAAAACATAAAAAGTTTACTGTTTATCATGCTATCAAATATATGTATGATCTGATGTCTTAATCTTTAGATTAAACATTGTGATTAAAATAAACAAATATAATTTAATTAATCATATATCTTTGTGTTAAACATAAGACATTTGAGGTTGATTTAGTTGATTTTGGAGTATCTTCATATCTCTTTTCTAATTTGATTTCCCTCATTGTTTTTGTTTATTTTTTGATACGAGGCCATAGACAAAAGACCAGACTGACATTGTATTCACAGCATCCATTCATGTTCTTCCACTAAGTCCAGTGAGCAGTTAGTTGCAGGGCTGATGTTGAACCCACAACCTACTCGCTGTGAGGAGTGCTAACCCCTCTGGCTCAGTGCATCTCTGTTCACAGCCTTATGGAAGCATTTGCAGGAATATGCAATGTAATTCCTCATCTATTGTTTATCCTGATGGATGAGACTCACAACTAATGCAAACCAGAGCCCACGAGACAAATAAGCCTTAATGCGGTTAGGGCATAAACATTCTACATCCTCACAGACACATACACTGTGGCTGAAAATTAAAAGAGCTACATTAGCCAGAACAGTCCACTAAGGGGAACATAAATGAATAACATGAAATGAGAATTGTCAATTGGCAGCAGAGATTAGTTGGCCTGAGTGGTTATGTTTTTCTATGGTTAAAAAAAATATATTTTTATCATTATGGGATACTCTTACCAAGCAGCAGTCAGAATAAAGGTCAGGTGGTTTTAATTAACCAAGAGGCTCCAGTGGCACAAAGGAGCACAATGAGAATGATTAACATTAGCAATCGCATTAGTCTTGTTTATCCCCACATGAGGAGTCTTTATCATTCATTTTCAGCTTATTTATTTATATATAGGTCTGCTGTGTTTTGCATGGTATATTACTAATTAGCTTTAAATGTCTGAATGATGTGCTCTGGCAGCTCCGCTCTGATCTGGTGCTCTCTCAATCAGTCCAGCAAGCGCTTGCACACACTATGATCAGACAAAGAACAAGATCGTGATTCTAAGGCGCCCTTTTAACTGAGAGTCACATTTGCAAGTTATCAACACATTAAGCACTGGGGTTCTTTGAAGCCCAGCTTTGATTTAAATATGTCAATTAAATTTTTTATGAAAACTTATTTCTCTAAAGGTCTGTTAATATTCAGATAAATAAGGCTTGAGACAAATAACAAGATCAATGAACTGCTACATTTGTGACTGTCCTACTTCAAGTATTTTAATCCTTTTTTTGGAGGCATTGTCAGGAAGAAAACAGGCGGCTGAGAAACACGGTGGGTTTCAGCACAAAACACAGAGCTTTTGAAAGTACCAGTACTTTAATGGTTGTTAGCATCACTAACTATAGCCACAGCTGTGCTTTTGGACATCAGCTAGGACTGTACAGTGATTTGCTCAAGGTACACATTATTTTTTAGGTATAATATGCAGAATTTCCGAGGTGTGTTGTTATTCGGTGCTCAGTCTGCGGATCACTCCAAGGTCACCCAGGACACAGCTGCAGTCCTTATCTGGGGCTTCATTTTTTTACTGTTATGGGATATGGCAGGGAGCAGGGCCCACTCTGCCAAGCCCGTCTCTAATACTTCTGCAAGAACATCACTTTCCATCTGCTCTATACCTACTGCACTCGGAGCACATACGGAAGGAGGGTTTAGCAAGGTGAGGGAAGCAAAGGACTCAAAGCATCATGGAAAGAAATGTAAGTAGGTAAGCCGGCAAAAGTAGTAATGCAAAGCCTGTTGAGTCAGAGACAGACATAGGGGAAATCAGAAAAGCTCAGAGCCTGTTTGTATAGTGGGAGTGTATGTGTGTGTCATTCTGCTCAGGAAAAACACAAAATAAACCATCAAATAAACACGGTGGACAGTTTTCTATTTCCCAGTGAGCATTTTCCATAATTGAAAGGCAAAGACACAGACCTCATCAAGAACAGCTCAGGTAATTATAGGACATTTAGAAGTTATTTTTATGTTTTAATTGGTCGATGAAAAGGGCGGTATAATTATATAAATGGTGGTAATTTAATTTGTGTCAATCCAGCATAACTTTTAATTAAGATTCTCTTTCTGTTTTGGGGAACATCGGTTCAATGGCAAGACATAGCACTTTCTGAGTCATCTTTGGCATACAGACAATGAAAACACAATTCAGGTAAATGTTTATTGAGGTTTATCAACAAAAACAGCTCAGTTAAGTTCAAGTAGTCAAATAAACACATCCCAATATCTCAGAGAGATTGCAAGTGTTATGTATTATTTGTTGCATTTATATAAAAAGTTGATCATAACAGCTTTGTCTGAAAACACAGTCTCAATATCACACTTGGCAGCTTATGTTGCAAGACCTTCTGTCTGAACGTCAAGCAGTGAATTACTTGTGTTGACAGCAAAACAGATTTTATTGCATAAATCTGTTTTTCATCTACACTTAAATACATCTGCAGCACCGCTTCTATGTTTTACATTTGACAATCTGGGCTTTTAGTGCCAAAGTGGCAGCGTGATATACTGTTACATCATACTGTCACAATGAGTTTTTCCACTGAGATATGAACCACAGTGCATCTGTATGAGAGTGTTCAGCGTATGGACTGTCATGGCTTAGACATAAAAAAAGGGAAGGGCAAAAACAAGGGGAGGGGAGTGAGAAAGAGGGAAGGGCGGGAGAGAGGAAAAGGGTTGTTGATGAGCCAAGAGACGAAGAGAAATCAGCACAATTTGCTTAATAAAATTAGGAACAGTTGAACTACAAAACCAAGCTTGTGGTAGACTCTGGCTCATTTCAACACTTCCTCTCGGTGCAGCAGTCACAGGACCTTGCACCTGCTTCAAACTCTGTCTTCCCAATCTAGACGCAGCGGTTGCTTCACACCTGGCCATTAAAGCCTTAAAGAGTCAGGGGTGGGCTCAACGGGGAGCAATGCAGCATCACAATCAGACAAAGGAAGAAAGAGAGCATCACAAAATGCAGAGAACTCAAGACACTTCCTTGGAAAGTCCATCCTCAGAGACAGTGGGGGTCCGGAAGGTGCAGACTCGGGCCACACTGACCACAGACCCCCACCCAGGATGTGCTGGCTTCTTCTGTCAGCCCTGGTGTCTGCTGCTGTCACTTACCCTGCTTCTGCTCTCCCTCCTCGGCAGCTGGGCCGTGGTCCACCTCACCCTGGGGACGCATGGAGGCTCGCCCTTCAGGATCTCAGGAGGGTACGACCAGCGGGTTCCCCAGGATGACACAGCCACCATTGAGCCGCACTTCACCACCAACTGCACCATGGGTAAGTGGAACTACCAGTTACTGCCACACCATTGACTGTGTTTGCTTGGAAACTGTATGTGCATTCTTGTTGAGGTTAACAGGTAGAATTACGTTAGAAATAAATATCTTTATCATGTTTTTATTCAGTTCATAAACCACTTTTACATCTACTTATGTTTGTTTTGTGCTTTCAGATATATTGCAGGCGCACAGGCAAACAGTATAATAATAGCATTTCATTTCTACAAGCTATTGTATATGTATTGTTTTTGACATTTTTGCGCAACAAAGTTTAACCCATAGTGATGTTTTCTTTTTTTTGTTAAGTATATTAAGCGAACAAATAAATTACTCACAAGGAATAATGGATCATACTATTAACATTTTTCTCCGGTAAAATCTGGTCCAACGGTGCATCAAGCATAGACAACTTGAGTGTTTGTGTGGCGGCTGTGCAGACTCAAATGTATCTCACATGTCTGCCGGGTAACAAAGTTCCCAAAGCAGCCAAAACATGTCAAACTGGAAATGGCACAGCCCCATTGTGTGATTTTTAACTTCATTAGCCCATGTTGTGGAATGAATTGCGTCGAAAGCTCAAGACTGAAATAATATGCTTCTCTGTCAACCACGAAAGCTGCTCTAATTAGATTAATGATGTACTGATTCAATTTCCGCTGTGCTACATACAGAAGCACAGAGAGCCTGGTTTAAAACACTGCGAATGCATATTAGTGAGGAAATACAGTCGTTTCCTGCAGCATACATGTGTTTTTATAAGTGCAAAATGTCTCATCAACAAGTGCTGTGTTAACAAATACTATATTAAAGTCCAGATTTATTGAACATGCTTGCTTTCTCCCCACTCTGGGCTAACAAAGGTTTTCATACTCTTATTCATATTATTTTTGTATATGTTCCTACAGGATTCGATGTAATTATGCAAAGGGGGTGACTTGACTCACTTCCTTTGAGCTCTATTTTCGAAGTACGCCATCTTGTTTACCAGTGCACCACAGTCTGCTGAACGTACATGAAAAGGAATAATCAAGTAAAGGATGACCAATAGAAACGCTCTGCCAGAAGTTGCTTATCATGAACTAAATTAAATCTTCGCATTGGCCCAGGCACAGATAAGATGTCTGCATCAGTAACAGTTACAGTATACAGTGTCTATGTGTATGATGCTCGGTCTAGCTGATCTCAATGCATGCTGTTAACTGTCCAAAAGTAATTTATAGAAGACATCTTGGTTTAACGATGATTAGTAATTGGGCGATGAACCTTAAATACCATTTTCACACAGAAATGCTGCTGTGGGCTTTGCTTGCAATCTGCTCAATTAAAGGTGACTTATAGGAGCCCTATTCTCACTGAACAGAATAAACAAATGAATGGCATTTACATTACAGCTAGCAAACTTAACAATATATCACTTACCACGTCTGAAGATGAAAACTTAGCTGAAAGAAAAGTAGCTGGATTTCCTTGTGGAGGGGTCCTCAATAGGTGCTTGAGAATGCGAAGATTATTATAGTGTTATGTGTCACTATAAGGAGCCTCCGTTGGCAAGTTTTGCAGCTGGTTCAAACTGGAAAACAGATAACAAATCAGCACCACCTGACTCCCTCAGTACATTATCTCCACTCGCTTGTCAAATATGTAAATGCATGTGTGAGAGCCAAAGGGAGATAATGGGAAAAGATGAATTGAGGGGAACTGAAATAGAGTCTGTGATAAAAACAAAGCAAATCAAAAGGGAAGCACAAATTGTGACATAAACAAATCCACATTAGTGCCACTAACGCATTAGTTATTGGCTGGTAATTTTTGCATAGCTGCCTCTTTCTGACACAGAACTGGTGCTCGCATGCAAATACATCCCAAGCTGAATACTGTCTAGTTGTCCTGGGTTCACTGTGTTCCTTTTACCAGGCAGTTTATATTAACTGTGGCTAGTAGAGGAAAAAAAAACTGCACTCAGACATGGCGTATCTTCCTCAGGCACCACCTGGGTCTAGGCACAACACCCACAACATATCCCACTTCCAAACTAAGCTCTAATCCGTCTCGGCAAGCTTGACGCACGCCCTCGCCATATTTCGCGGTGTTCTTAACCCCCCTCACTCTTCCCTGCAGCACCTGTCACAAGGCTGGGCTCGAATTACCTTCCAACCCACCTTCGCACAGAACACCAAGCCAGAACACCTGATTAGAGCTTTCACACTCCCCATCCCTGGTACTAGTTTCCTATCCGCTTTGCACTCCAAATTTTGTTAATTACTGCGAACAATGACCGGCAAGACAGATTATACAATCCCAAGTCTTCAATTTGGTCCCAATTGTTTAAAAGACAAAAAGATACAGATAATGGATTTTCTTTATTCTTCACAGGAGTGGTTGCATAATGGTTTTGGGTGAAAAAGAAAAAAAAAACTGTGCTGCTTTTTTCTTTGTTCTCATTTGACCTAATGATACATAATATGATCTCCCCAAAGAGATTCAATTTGCATAATATGAAATGTTACAGAGCACGTGTACTTATTATCACAGCAGTAATCCAAATGAAACTCGGACTATGTGTTGTATGTTTTCTCCCCTTTAGATGTTTTCTTGAGCAGAAAGGCGGTGATTACTCAAGCCAGTGAAGTGCATGGAGATATAGTCAATACAGGATAAATAAATGGAGCCTTGTCTGACTTCCTTCTCCATACCCGTCTACTTTAATTAACTCATCAGTCACTGGGCCAACAAGCAATCCAATTTGTTGCCCCTAAAGTGACTTGCGTGGTTGTATGCCTATCTCAGAAGCTCGCCCGCCCAACAGGAAGCTACAATCCTGCCTTCTATGAGACTCCGGACAGTCATGGTTGTAGCTGTACACACAATGTAATTATTCTGCTGCCAATGACACTCTTACCCTCCCGCAGTTTCTCATCCTGAAAATAAACATGGACAACAGTGATGACTGACAAGCTCATTACCACAATGCATCACTGGTAGGTTTAACTCTTGCTCTGCTTCCATGGGGTTGCCATGGTGAGTCATAAGGTCACATTTGCCTTAACACTAACGGAGGTGTTTGTGAAACATACTCTGTATTGGCACTCATGCATTAACAGGAAAACTGTCACAGTTCATTTTTCCAATTGGATATGTAGTGTAGTGATCCCAGTGGGAATTTGAACCAGTGACCTTCCCTTCCCTGGCCCATTTCCCTAACCATTACACCATGCTGCTGCGGCCCGTTAATGGAGCGTTGCCACAAGTCTATACTTTGCGATTAGGTACACAGCAGCACGAGGGTGTCCCTAGGCCCATCAATCACACAGGGCCCCATGGAGGCAATGAGGAAAATGGCTCAGGAGAAAGCTGGTGGAGTGGACAAAGTGTTAGACATGTGGATGGATGGGTGCCGCCATTCTGTAGCAAGAGGAAAAAAGCTATTTGGTATCATTGTGTGACACTGTGGCTTGCCTTAAACAAGCTGAATGTTTCCTGCATAAGCCTTTAATTGAGTTTTCAATTTAATTTTGACAGCATGAATCAAATAAAGTCATCCCTAGAGTTCTTGTTATTGGGTAACAAGCTCTGAGTGATATATTTGTATTTGTCAAAATAGTCATGATATTGGCAGTGCAAGGAGAGAAAATGTTTATTAGAACAGAAGATTTTCAGACTTGTTTAATGTTTCTTGTCAGTCGTGCAGTCTCATCAGCACTGCCCGAATGCATTCATTCATTACTGTCCATAAATTATGAACCAAACTTTAGTGCAGTTTATGCTGTGGCAGGAATGTTATTTCTGAGATTCACTACATATCAAGTAGCATGCGCTGCAAAATTATTAGACAAATGTATGCTTCTTTCACAATAAGCAAATTTCCCTCTAAGACTGCAATTCTTTTTGTTCACCAGTTAATTTTGTGACGTGATAAGCAAAGAGTAAGGTAAAATGAAAAATCCACCTAAATAAATCCCAAATACAACATTTAGACACTCAAGACAAGCCAGTTAGTTGTTGAAATGTCATCAGAGGAGGCATTGTGATGTAGTGATCCATAAATAGATCCAGTTTTCTGATTGAACCATTGAGTCACAGCCAGAATTCTTTTCACTACACTTTTCAAAAGACTATAATTTGGATCAAGATCCCCAATTGCTTAAAAGTAACACTGCCAAAAGTTTTATTATAGGCATTTACTGACTTCTAAAAGGAAACTAATCCCACCACTATGGCATATCTTTTAAGTTGTCCATTTTTGCTGACTTTTTGCACTTTCTCTGTGTTGCTATAATAATCTCCCACTGTTCACACTGGCCATAAAGTGACTCTGCAGCAGGAGGGCAGTGTACAACATAAAATGCAGAAAAATTCTGCTCTCCTGTTCAAAGGCTTTTTACTGAGCTTCACCCATAGCTAGGGTGCTTGATATGAACTTAATATTAACCTAATTAAGTGTGTCTTGATACTCAGAAACAGCAGATTTTGGTCAGTGTAGTTCCCTTGATGAGTTTGGCTCTTCCCTCTTGATAGTAATGCAAGAGTGCAAGATAAAAGAGCAAAGTCAGACTTTTCGCCGTAAAAAGACATATTTCAAAGTTTATCTCAAGTTAATTCGAGGGATCAGCACTTTGGTTTAATCTAATCAAATGAATATCTTTCTTTCTTTATGGAACACGATTTTTGCTTTGTGTTATTTCTCATTCTCTGCAGCTCAGCCAGAAATCCTTATGAAAAAGACTGTAAAACTACTAAGGTTTTATATTCACTTTGGTTTAACTTGAAATAAATATGTGCGTGGAATAAGAACATTTATATTAGAGGAACGACAGCCAGGGATGATTTAACCAGCAGTCTTTTGCAGCTCCTATACTATACAGTTTTATTCCTGCGACTTAAAAACTGCTTTGTTTGAGTTTGCCAGTGAGTTTAGTCCTTACCCTCAACTTTTAAATGTTTAATGGAAACCCTGCTGGCCACTAATGAGACAAAAAAAACTGTGTTTGGTTTGTGCATAAAACATGACAGCACAGTGCCACCCTGTATAATCGAGGACCTCTGTCTGTAGATATAAAAGCTTAGTAAATGATGAAACTCAAAACATCTTCATCAATAGTACTTTAGTATGTATCTTGTAGCTGTGCAGTAACCAGTGTAAAAGGCACTCTTAAATGAACCAAGGTTGTTCTCAAATGTAAAATATATATGAGCAAACAAGTAGCTATTGTTTGCATAATAAATGTGTCTGCAGCAGAAGAACAAATTTAGTTATAATATACTTAACTGTGGCAAAGAGCTTTTTATTCTTTATTAGTCCGACTGTGTAGATAGACAGGAAGCAGTGTGAATGAGAGACTATAAAGTTATTGGCTTCTAGTTCAAGAATGGTGTGCGCAGAACTCTATATTGTTGACCTTTAAAAGACTATTACACAGTTAGCTTGGATTTTTTGTGGGCAAGCATATATAGTTCAGACATTAGCGCTGGATGAGAACTCTTTGTGCATCTCTTGTGATGAACACTGGCCAGGAGCAGACAGACAGTGAAAAAGTTTTTTTTTTTTTTCAAAAGGTATACAGTGAAAGCAATCACAATGTTTACTGTCTACCTGGATTTTAATAGATGGTAATAGACCTTGGCCAATCAATGCTCGCACAAATCACATGCTCAAAAAAGGAGCGTTCCCATTGGTCTACACCGAGTTGTCTTCTGATGTGCCAGGAAGTTTAATAGCTGCAGATTAAGTGTATTTTTGGGCTCAGTATGTCTAAAGAGTAACACAGAAAAGCATTAACAGATAAAAGAAAGGCAACGTGAAACACAGATAATACTGTCAATCATGTAATGTTTAACAAGGTGGAGATAATTGCCATTCAAGTTTGCCTAGTGGAGCTTTAAGAAAAAAAGTGTATCCGTACTGATACATCCAGAAGTGCATGTGACATAGAGTCTCTTATGTAACCTTTGTTCACAGGAATTACTCTACACTAATAATAGCTACTTCATAAAAAATTAAGTACAATTAAAAAACTGGCATATGTCTTAACACATAACCATTATACATGCAAGACTTTGGTGTTCATAAAACACTTCAACATGACTCTAACAACTTGTTCACTGTCCCTCTGCTGTCAGCCAGTGCTCGATATAGCATATAGTACATATGCTTGCATGTATACAATCTAACACTGTTCACTTAAAACAAGTATGCACAGAGCCATTATGAAAACCCCAACCCATCACTTCAATACAAATTTCATTGAAAACGCTTGTTTTATTTTGTGCCAGAGTCACCAGGCGCACCTTTGTATCCTCTGAAGATTTTTTTCTTCAAAACTTGCTGAAGATCACTTATAATTCGGTCAAAATAAATGAAACAAGCGTTGATGCAAGTTTCAAAAACAAAACATGAGTCACGAATTAACTAAAGATACGCTGAGTCAAGACAAGGCTGTATCTGGCAGCGCTAAGCTATCATCACATTCTACCTCTAATCTCTTGCCTTAGGCCTTTCTGTGCATAGCATCCCCTCAACGCAAACCAGCTTTCTGTTGTAGGCACCTTTCCAAGGCAATATACACAGGCTGTTTCATTTTAAGATATTGAGCAAGTGCTAAATGGCCCAGGGCACCAACTAGAGTTTTAAAAGCATACATATGCAGAATTGAGCAGATGTCTGAATCAACTTTGACCTGGCAGGCTATAGGAAATTAAAGTCTCTTAAAAAAGTGTCTTATTAGAAAATGGTGACCTGTGACCTTATAATGTAGAAAAACATTTGTACCTAAAGTATATAACGACAATAAGTACTAAGTAAGAGCTGTGTAATGGTCATTTCTAGTGATCAAATAAAGTGTTCAAGATTATACCTAGGTGTAAACATCACCGCTCACTGTGAGCAGCACAATAGCTGACCAAGGCTCCTTTATAATTGAGACTAGTGGGGCTGGCTAAAGCAGTCTGTGGTAACACCTACACAATGTGCTCATCATCAACAACAACACAATACAGCTCATACAAAATGACATGTGCTGCAATAGTAAAGCTGTTATAACGTTGTGACAAACATGTCAAAGTTACATTAGTTCTATTGGCATTATTAATATTAGTATTCACCTTAACATCACAGATGCTCTACATAGATAATAATTAAGGAAGAAGAATCCATTTACCAAGAAAGCAACTTGTAAAGATTCACAGCTCAATTTTATCCAATTCCAGAGAAATCCATTTTGCACTTATACTACAAAATCCAGACAAATACAAAGGCAGAGTCGGCACCCTAATCTCACTGAAATTGGACACCATTGAGCAGTGAAACTTTGTCACCAGATCAAACAGATAATAGGAAACACAATTTCACACAATTCTGACAATTCGTTGTACTCAGTTTTGCCTTTGTTGTGCAGCATGTAACCAAAAGACACAAAAGACATTCAGTGAGTCTTTTCAGGAGCTTGAAGAAGTACGGCCTTGAGGAGAAAAGTGTTGAAATGACTCTTTGCTGACTTTTAAATGAACAAATGGCACCTTTATGATACAGTGGGAAAACAACTCATGAAGTAAAAGCCAATTAAAGCCATGTTACAGATGGGACTCTGTTGTCAAAACTGAAAAATCTGTGCCCTTGTTTGCGTATTACAAACTAAACAAATTCTTACGTCATTTATTTGTATTTTTTGTTATTTTAGTAACTGACTAAGCTTTAATCAAGCCAGTTGCACCTAAAACATCTCTATCTTTGACAGTCTTTCCACTCGATTAGGAACAATTAATGTATTTAACATTAAAAGTGTAGCTGAGTTTTTGTACCTTGTTGTTTACCTGTAAAAGCCTACAACTTGCCAAACAACAACATCGGCCCCAGGTCTACAATGGCAAATCAAAGTCATAGTACAGAGCTGAAAGTCTCTAGTCTGACCGCGTCCAGTCTGTCTGCTGGAGAGAGGCTTTGATGTCTCTCTATCGCTGTTTCCTCATCATCACAGACCTGGGGCGGCAGATCCAAAGAACAGCTCTGAGGTGAACAGAACCAGCATGGATTCTATCTATTATTAACTTCAGAGTACAATGTAATACGTAAAGATGTTTAAAATAAGAGGTCTGTGCACACGTTTCATTTAAATGGCCCAGTGTCCTTTAAGGATTAGAATTACGTTAACACATACAAAAAATACTCAAAATGAAACTAAATGAAACTGCCCATATTAGTCCTTTAAACCACAAGATGTATGGTTGTTTCCAAGGTTGTGTCTTGAATGCTCATCTATAGAATGTATAGTTTACTTTCCTATATTTGCTGCCACTTCCACCGGGGGAATAACACGTAGCCATGGTGATTGGCCGGAGCTTAGACCAATCAAGCATGTCCATACGCAGTTAATTGAATTCAAGACCAAATACTTTTCATCTTGTTGAGTGTCCAGGGGGAAATGAGTATTAACTTGTCGTCAGTGTTGTGGCCCTGGGTATACACAGAAACGGGCCCCTTACATTAAATATAAGACTATATATAAAAATGCACAAATGATGAATTCCTGTGGAGGATTTTGTTATTGTGTGTGTTTTTCCATGCACTCTAAAGCACACAAACTCCAAGAGATCACATAAGCCAGTGAGTAAATGCACAGATTTCAGGAAGTAACTGCCACATAGGAAAACAAAGCCCATATTTATGATACCTCATTTTGTCTGTGTTGTTACAGCTGTACTTGAACAAAAGCTAATCTGTCTGTATTCAAATTTACAAGTGATCTCCATCAAAGCACAGCTTAAGTTTTATTCAAATGGGAGAAAAACTGCTTTGCATGATCTCATCATACTCCACCAAAAGCCATGTCTATCGATGGAATCTCTGAATCAACTTGCAGTTATGCAAAAATGAGTAAATGCTACGTGCTGTCTGGATTTTAACAAGTTTTGTAGTTAATGTGGAGTTTCTTTGTCTGCACAATGAGGCTGACCTTAAAGTATGCACAATAAAACCAAAACAGTATTGTGTGGGGAAAAATGGGAACTATACCACAAAACACAAGTGGATCTTCAGTTTAAAATACAAGATACTCTTGTCATTATAGGTTATTAAGCTAATGCTAACTGCTTTAGTTTTTCAACCATTGTTGTGTGTGTAAACATCCCCTATGTTCTTTAAAATATTCTAAACCTAATCATAAATATGTTTATTTATGATTAGGTTTAGAAGAAGTTTACATTTTATTTTTATACATATTTTTTTTTACATTTTTGGATAGTATTTGGAGTATATAACTGTAGACCAAAAATGTTTGGGATATGTAAATATAGACCAAATAAACAGAAACATTAACTCCAAGTGTAAGGCACAGATGTTACAACGTATTTTTTACATAAATAACATATGTTTTTAGTCAGGAAGACAAAATGGGAAAGTATATATTGGGAAGAGCACACAGAGCAGTGTTGAGTTTAAGTGTTTGTGGCTTCGAGGGTCTATATGTAAAATAATGAAAGCTTCTTGATATACACTGTGCCACACAATCTGTTGCTTTGTTGCTGCAGTTCCTTTTAGGTTTGTTTTCCTTTGAAAATAGACCATATGTATCTGAAATAACAACCCATTTAAGATTATTTCAAAAAGAAATCTGTTTCAACAACTTTGAACAAAATCACCTCAGCAGTAGTGATGTTTACATTATGTGAGGAGGTGTCTCGTTGTATATAATAAAAGTCAAATGCAGCACTTGAAAAGAGTGACACCCTATTGTTCTGTCAGTGTAAGTACTATAATGTAAGCACAGTGAAGACAGACACTAATTGTTGCCACTTCCTGTATCCAAAATCCTCTTGCAGTGTTTTGCGTAAGAGTTTAGTCATTTATCAGCTGCTGCTTTAGCCTGCGCAGTCACCTCTCCAGCTCGGCGACCGCTCATACATCATTCCCAGCACAAAGCCAGTGCAAACCCCTGAGCACATGGATAACAAAACTCACTTCCTCCCACAGGCCATTCATCCCCCACTGACCCACTTGTTTTCAATGTGACAAGTGTGATTTAAGAACCGTGGTGGGCTGGAGGGGCAGTGGCCGTGTCTGGTTGCACTTACCTGCTCAGCCAGCTGAAAGTTCACTGACATCGCCACTTTGCCACTTTTTACTCGGCTGTCATCACGCCCAGATAAATCATTGGATTTACATACCTCGCCCAGCGCTCCGACTGTACTGCAGATAACTTTTTTTGATAAATCGTTCTGCTTGAGGTGTCAACATTCTACACAGAGGAAGCCACTGAGCACAACAAATACATAATGCATGTATCGAGCATGACTGAATACACACAGCACAGCAAGCATCTATCGCCACACAGTTGGTCATAAACAAGCAAGCCTCTGTCCGGCCTCATTTGAATTAAATGCAGGATTTGGCTGCTTCTAAATGTCACATGTGTGTAAGGCTCATGTGAGCTTATGTTCACAGTTCAAGAGCGTGGAGAGATGATTTATAAAGCACACCCCAGCTCTGACAAAAAAGGGCATTCATTTTCAAAGTCATTTACTCACTCTAATATGTTTTTAAAGAATTAGATGCAGATTTTGTGTTGACGTGTTAATGTGTCTCTCGGTCCCATTAAAGCTTTCCCACAATACTATGCTGTAGGAGGCCACTGACTAATGTGTTTTTGTCCAATAAAAATGCCACCCCCTCGTTTTAATCCATGGTTTATACTGTGCCAGTTTCATTCTTGAGGTTTTTTAGAAGAAGAGGAGAGATGCCTAAAACACCAGGGTTTCTTTGTAGCTGCTCTGTGACAATACTAAATCTTTTATTTCACTGTGTTCTTTTGTTTGGAGAGTTTAGGATGAGATTGATTATCTTTTCATACTTTTTTTTTTTTTTTTTTTTTTACATGAAATGGGCTTATCTTTGGCCCATGCTATACAGTTACAAAACAGTTTATATAAGATAGTTCTAACCAATTGATCTGAATGGTGGGAATCAAACCGATTTTCCACTATTATTTAAGTACTAATAGGTCTAACTGATGCTCATCTATGATTATTACATTGTGCTGCAAAAACATACAAAAAATATTGTGTGTATGTGTCCTCATCATCAGTTTTATATTCAGTATTGATAAATATTAGCGTTTCTGTGTTGGTTGAAATTAAAACACACTCTAGATTGTCTTCAAAGTTGAAAAAAATGTACTTTTTCTCATGAAATTGAATTTGTCTTTCTTCAACAAGGGCCAAACCAATTCAATAAATCCAATAAAATAAAGCATTCAGAAGTGAAGAGCACTTAGTAATCCTCTTTAGTTCACTTACCTTTCTTCAGCACACTCTTAAAGTGCCTGATATGATCCATCTAACTGTTTTGCTGTTACCATAGGAACATAGTCTCTTATGAATGAACCTCTTGTTCATCTTTGGGCCATGTTTTCACTCCCCTGAGTTGCCAAAAAAGGTTGCACAGTAATAGGTTTATGAAAATATTTTTGAAAGAGACACAAACACAAATGTCACACATAATTCAAACTGGGCCTGTGTCAAAATAATTGTAGGGCTGTTATCCTTCAGAGTTTGGGTAAAAGAATTTGTGCTCCGGGCTTCAACAGTATTTGAACCCATGTAGTTCTAAACAAATCAACATAATACATGGGCAAATTACACTAAGCGGAAGAAGTCACTCATGATATGAATCACTTTATGAGAGTGTTGGAAGGCGATCAACATCTCCTCATCAGCGGACCTTTTTCCTCTTTTGCTGTTTTGTTCTCTTGACTCTGATGAGCTGATTACAGCGAAGGTGAGCAGCCGGTTTCCACAACTTCCACGGGCTCTATCACCTCTCTCATTTGCATAGATACAGTATGCAAATGCCTCGGCTCACGATTGAGTTGTAGAGACCCGTTGTTATCTGTATATTGTGTGTGTAGTCTCGTACCACCTGCTCTGGTATCTGGGTCATTGTTTCTGCTGTATGTGTTGTCTGATGGATACTGTATTTAAATCCCCAACGCTCCCATGAAATAACTGTACATCTCCTGAGGTTTCTAACTTACATTATCTTTGCAGCTGAAATTTGAAATGAATCAAACCAGGAGCACAATTAGGATGTAAAGGCGGGACATAATGAGGAGATGAGCTTAAGCAAATTTGCCAGCTGATAACACCGGTCTCTATTTTGTGGAAAGAAAAGATTAATTGGGTTTACCTCAAACAAAAACGTTGAAAAATGTTAGCTCAGTGACTAACAATTGATTGATTGTCCATTACATTAAGAGTGCTGGTAAAAATCTGAATTAATACCTGATTTTGCTTTGTGTGTGAATTTTACACAGAAAGCAGAGAGAGACAATAGTTGTAGTGACTGCTGCAAAGACCAGCTCTTCTTCAGGCGTCACTTTCATTCTTCTTGTAATATAATCAGTGGCAAATGTTTTGTTTTTCTTTTTTTTCTTTTTTTAAAATAATTTCTCTCACTTCTTCTTACCTGTAATGGCTGGTATTGAGGTCTGAATGTGCAACACACACAGATTTCCCTCAACTCCAAACACAAATGTCTCTTTATGTAAAATAGTTCAAACAAAACAGCATCTCATTAATAATAAAAGGAGCAGGAGATTTCAGACCAAATAACAAACATTTTTACATAGCCTGATATTGAAAAGCCATTCCCTGTGTCGTGTGTGTGTGTTGTATATCGATGCCTTTTAATGTTGTTAATTGCAATAATACCACCAAGTGAAGTCAGGGTTCCCTTACTCCTTAAAAGTGTAACAATCCTGACTTCAAACATTAACAACCAATTTGCAGTTGCACCGTTTGTCAGAGCTGCATTTATATCGTCAAGAGGCAGACTCAGTTGTGACTGAACCTGTGCTGACCCCCCACACTCCAACCTAACATCAACGTCAACAAAATACAATAACTTCTGACCACATAAGTTAACATCTCATAGGCCTTCCTGTCAATTCCACAGATACTACATCCATTTTTACCATTCAGAGGAGTGACCTCGAAAGTGTGTGTGGATTGCCAAGTTGCATTTTAATGTCATAATGCTTGTAGAATGTGTGGTAAGTATTTATTTTGTTGACAGGACAAGAGAATCATAAGCGCTAATGGTTATGTTCACTTTCCCCATTATAACGAATGGGTCGCCGCTGGCCCTTTAGAAACTATGAGAAGGACGAAACCAGCATCATTCAGATACAAAGTTGTCCTCAAATGCTACTTACTGTGCAGTTTGATCAAACGAATGAGCCCTTTCCTTCTCTTGTCCAGCGTCTCTACCCGGTTCCAACGTCACCCTGGAGGGTCAGTACCATTGTCACCAGGGGCCCGGGATCACGCTTGACAAACTGTGCGACTTCCGTACAGACTGCCCGCTCGGAGACGACGAGGGCGAGCGCTGCAGTGAGTACACACACAAACACTGTTTATAATCATGTTCACCACGGGACTTTCTGTGGTCCGGATTTTGGTTTGTGAAGGCGGTCAGCTGCAGTGAGTCGTCTTTAATGAAGTCGTCGCGCCCTGTTCAGCGGAGCAACAAGCGGCCGCGAGTTTCCCTGACAGAGTGTGATATAAAAGAAAAAACGCAGACGAGAGAGCTATGCTTGGCTAGTATTTCTCACCCTTGACATATTCCACGGTTGTTATTTCTATCTCTTTGCACATTTGTTTGTTCCTCTTTTTTTTTTCAGAGGCTTGGGAGAAACACTAGCCAAGTGCTCTGACATCTTATTCACAAGTCTCTGAGGTTTTGTGGATATGTGTGAACGTTGGTGTGAGGATACATTTATGTCCTGTCTGCGTACATGTCAGAAGTCTCAACCCCTGTGTAATGTTTTAACAGCGTAGTTGGATTTGTAAAGATTGTTGGAATCAATTTGCTCTTGTAGGAGGTCGAAGGTTTGGTAGCTGAAGGGGTCAGTGAAAACTAGTCTGTTATTTTCACTGCTCCAGGACTTATCTTAACTAACTGGCCCCAGAGGTAGTCATCTGCAGTTGAATGTAATAATTGTACATTTCAATAGTTATCCCATAATGGTCAATGTGGCCTGGAGAATAGAAAGTGAGCACCACTTGTGATTGAGGAGGCCTATTGTAGTGACACAGGACCAAATGCAAAATGCTTTTTAAAAACCAAACAAAAACAGAACAGAATATGTGCCCTTGTACACTACATTGGACAACTTTACATCATATTATCTTATATATATCTTATATTATATTGTGTCTTAGAGGCTACTTGAGACTACAAGCATATGCCCCTATAACTCTATTTTAAAGAAATCTGTACTATCCTTTTATTTACACCATTATTTTTATTTTAAAAAAACAGTATAAGTCTGACAATCTGGAGTCCAAATTGCAAAAAATAACCAATATGTCAAAAATATACACCCGTGTATATGTTTCATGTCACATACACAAGCATTAGAGGACAGTTAAATGTTGCTTTCATCCTCAACAACCAAGGACACTGTTCACATTTCACGCCGCTTCTCTTGCTAATGCTAATAGAAGCATGAAGGCCACCTGTCATTTCCCCTTGAACAAAGGTTCTCTCAATGTATTCCCAAAACCTTTTCACGCTTACAGCCCATCTTCTACCTTTTATTCATGCATTTGTTCCATTTTCATCTTCTTCGCTCTTCACAATTACCCCCCAGTGCCCAAATCACACAGCGCCTGATCCCCTATTCTCTGTGATCTATCCACCAGTCTTCTTCATGTGATTTGGGCTGTGGAAAGCCTTGATAAATTGTGCCAAAGCTCATTAATGGAAAGAAGCTAAAGTAAGATCCACGAGGAACAAACCCGGCTTATGTCAATCGCAAAGACTCCTGACACATATGGAAAATACCGTCCCGATGGATGGCCCTCCCCAGTTCGTTCAACAGCATCATATGCATAAATGCATCGCACGCTCTTTAAGAGTCACACATCAGCCCAGTAAATCTTACTCGGTCAAAACTCTGCAGATGCCCCGTTGCTTTCCAGAACTACGCCTGCAACTACTGAGGGCTTCTTGATCAGATGAAGCAAGCAGCAATATGAAGAGGGGACTTAAAAGAAACTCTCGCGTTGGCTTAAAAAAAATTAGGATCTTATCAAAACTTTACAAAGCACATCATTTCTATTCATCTTGTTACTCTTTTGTTGTTTTTATATATACAGTAACACATTTATATAATGTATCAGTGTAAAAACAAATTGTTACAGTCTCATATATTATTATTCATTTATTATGTATGAATTTCTTAGACATTATAATTTTACCCTTAAACCCAAAATAATATGTGGGTCACGGCTCAGGAAATGCAGATAGAGGCAAAAACACTCTGCAGGTTTAAAATAAAACAACACAAAAAGGCAGGTCCACAAACCAAAGTCCTCACTACCAAAGGCCAAAACCATAAGTCATGCAGTACATTAGAGCAGCCCAACTGGGGTAAAAAAAAAAAACAGCTTTATGCAAAAAAGATAAGAATGTTACTTCCGCTGAGTCAGGGAACCAACTCAAGACAAGCCATAAGGCAATGTAACTACACCTCTCATGCTTTCATTCACTGTTTCAAGATCACCAGAATACTACGACTTTTAAGATGAAAACATGAAATGTTTGATCTACGTAAGGGATTCATCTGTAATAAGTTCCTAAGTAATGTCTGTTAAGCATTTAGAAAGGTCATTGGTTTAGGGAGGAAGTCTGAGGATGACTGAGGATTGGTAGCATAAGGCAGAGGAGAGAGACAAGTCCATAACATGAATACAAACACATGAGTATTCATGTCATCGGCAGCATTAGCATGATGTGACTTTGAATGTGTGCCTTGAATTGGGAAGTGATCCCATTTGCTTTAGTTGCAAGGAGATTACTAATAATATCTTTGCAAGAGACAAAATAACTTTAGATGTAATTATTAAACCTAAAAAGGAAGCACAGAAGATCCCCTTTTTTTACAAAGACATCAGAGATGAAAATGTCTTTGGGTTTTTTTTTTTTATTCTAATGAAAGATAATGTGTTTGTGTGTTTGTAAGTGAAGTGTAAAAGCCGTCTCTGTGTCTGGTAAGTCGTAATATTGTGAAAAGAGGCTCTTTCGTGCTTTAAGATCTTCTCAGACCAGTTGCAGCTCCATTATTTGAATGAGACCATTTCCCAAAGCACTGTGGCCCTTCCACATTAGGTAATGGGCTGCCGTGGTCATCAGGATGAAACCTGCATTGAGAACGCAGGAAACTCAACCTCCTCAACCTCCTCTATAGCACAAGTAAAACTACAATATACAGACTAAAAACAAATACTGGCATTAAATGGCAGCAGGTTTCATAACAGTCATAACATTTACACAATTGACTTTCAAACTGATAATTCTTTAGTGAGAAACTGAACTGCTAAAATAGTGCATAAAACCTTAGTTAATATACACAAAATATATTTTTTTTAAAAATAAATCAAAAGTTTGAAACAAGTGTTTACTGCAAAAACTCCAAAGGCAAGTGTGGTTGTTCTAAGTAGAACATTGATCATGATGTGTTAAATAATTTCAAAACTTAAATGGTCTTTAACTTTAAACTTTAAAGTATACAGAACTTTCAGATGAAAAGATAAAGTACTCAATAAATAGTGCTCAAGCAAATTGTAGGTAATTGCTGTATATTTTTTTTTTTTATTTAGTCGCTTACATAATAAATATGACTTTTTATTCGTTTTTTTCTTCATTTACTCTAGAAATACAAGTTTCCTTAAAAATAAGACTTTCCTTCGGGGCTAAACAACCTGCTTTTTCTTGACGTCCCTGTGTAAAAACTGATTGCTGGGTCCAAACCACATCAGGCACCTTTTTATCTCCACAGAGCATCTTCCACTGTTCTCTGTCCATTCTCCTTTTAGACTGCAGTCTGTGTGGACCCCTCTCCCCCACTCCTCACTCCTATTTCCACCAGCGCTCTGAGCTCTGCCAGCCATTAGTGTGTACCCCCCACGTGCCTCTCTCCTCTCAACCTCTTCGCCTTCACTGTCACTCAACTTCCTTGATCCGCCGTCCCCACCCGTCCTTTTTCTCCTTGGCACTTCAGACCATTCTCTCATCAGTGCTCCCCCCTCCCAGCCCCCAGAGCGCCTGTCCACTCATTATATCCCCTCCTTCTCCTTATCATCCCACCTTGACATATTGCCTCTACTGTCTCTTTGCAGGGCGCTTCCTCAATGGCAGCTACTGCTCTTTTGAAGAAGGCGAGTGCTCTTGGCAGTCAATACCAGGCCGCACATTCTCTTGGAGAAGACTGCAGTCTCCAGCTAAAGCAACCAGGCAGATCTGCCCATCATCAGGTGCTCCACACACGTCTTACACTCAATTACGAGCAATTTACACAAAAATGATGTCATTAAATGCCCTTCACCCTAAATGGTCTAAAGTGGACTTGTAATAGTTTGATTTAAAGTGTTGATGAATACAGAAAACCAAACTCCGTGATAGAGACAGTTGTTCAGAATCTCCTGCTCTGTGATAAACAAATGTAGGCATATGCAGTCACTCCACAGTGTCTCCAGATGACTTTAATTTCTCACTTTTGCAGGTGTTCATTTTGTTCTGGACTATTTTCAGAGCTCTCAGACATCATGAGGAAAGGCTTATTCTGATGGCATATTTAGTGGTTTTATATCAAGTGTGTGATTTTCCCATCAGTAAAAAGCGAAGCAATTACCCTGAATGACAACCTGTTTTCTTTAACAGTTATTCTGTTAAATGGAGATTTTAGTCTGAGGCCATGCTGTGCATCAGAGTTCAGATCTCATCACAACTGTACAGCTTATTGGTCCAGGTATATTTTCCATCATGTGTGTTGTCTTATGAAGGAGCTACGTTCAGCGTTGAGGGAGGTCAGACCAAGGGTCAGCGTGGCTCAGCATTACTGAGGAGCCCCATGTTTCCACCTCCGCTGAGAAACTCCCCCTGCAAGGTGAGCTCTGTCTTATTTATATTGTACATTGTTTAAATACACAGAGACAGTTACTAATGCTCAGATAATTGGAGGTGTTTAAAATCACTGAACCATGGCCATATAGACAAAGTGCATCAATATGTACTCAGTGGTTGACTTGATATTCATTATAGGATTCAAAAGGGAGCTATGATGTTTGTTGACATGTTGAGGTCATGACTTATTACTGTTGTCATTTATTAGTATTAACTGAATTGGCTTGGCTCGCATTACCATCTGCTATCTGTGCTGCAGAGCGAAAGAAGTTGAGTCATTTGAAGCAAAGAGCTTTATCTCATATATTAATTTTTTTTTCTTTCCTGCAAGATATTTATTGTTTCTGCCATTTTGACACATAATTATGTAAAAAAAAGTTATTTTAGTAAGTTACACCAACTATTGTCTGTTGTGGCTATTGCAAAAACTGGAGATTATTTGACATGCTAATTAGTTTAAGTATAATGCTCAAAAATAACCAGACCACTGAGACAGCAGCTGCATATAAAAAGAAGATAGTGAAAAATGGACGCCTGACCTCGTCAATCTTTGCTTGTATCTGCCGACCTGCTGGTGGAAATATTATCCATGTATTATTCAGACGGCAACGCTCACGGAGCTGGTCTGAGCTCAGGGTGAAGGGGTTGTGTACTTCAAGACTTGATTGATGCCAATGGATTTAGCATTCAGAATCAAGCCTATTTTAAATTTGATCAGGGCAGCTTCCACTCACATGTGTATTTAGAGTACGTAAAACAAAGACAGGACCGGTGGAAAGGTTATATGATCAGAAATAATCAGGGGTAAAAGGTCATGACCTGAAAAAAGCCAAAGATCAGTGAGTCAGGTGTGGACTTCAGCTGCATACTGGACAAGCAGCACCAAGCCACTGCAGACCTTTCCTCTCAGCTCCTTGGAACGCAGCCAAAGATTAGCTATGATTCCAGATTAACTCTCCAAATCCTTCCCTCTACACTGAACTGCTGCTCAACATCTCTCCTGTCCACTCCTGGACGACTAGCTTGAGGATATTAGTTGTGGGTATTAGCAGCAGAGCCATGTTACTTTCATGTTGTGCCCAGTGTCATTGTGGATTGAGGAGTGTATGTAAGCTCAGTGATGTTAGCGGACGCCATGTGGGCTCTGTTTGTGCGATAAGGACAAGTATCAACAGAGCTGCAGACTGTAAATGGAATCATTGGTTCAAGCTTGTGTTTTTCACTCACTGTAGGCCAGCAGTGGTTGCACTTAAATGCTCAGGCAAGAATTACATCCTCGGCTACAGTAAAACACTGCACTGGGACAGGAGTACATCCCATGCTTGTTAGCAAGCCTCTGATTCACTTCCTTTCTCTGTTTAACTCCTGCTATGGCCCGGTGTGTTGTTTTATTTTGCACAGGTTTGCACTCATGGAAACAGCTAAATTGGATTGATTTGTCCTGAAGCGGGCAGGCAGTGAGAGCAAGAAATTTGATCTGGGTAGAATGCTATTAATTGGAGAATAATTAAAAAGAACAGATGGTTGTTGCTGATTGAGCTTGGTGAAATGTAAATTGCACAAGACCCTTGACGCAAATGTCTTGTTTACCTTGTCCTCCAAATATTCTAACACTGGATACAAAACATACCTCGAGCATTTTCTCTGCAGATAATGTGAAACTACCTTCTCTTGACCATCTAGACTTACTACCTGTTCCTGTGTATTTCATATTAACTTGCATACTAATTATTTTTCGTGTTGCACATTTTCTGTATCTTATAAAAAAATGTCTGGTCTTTGTCCAGGTTCGGTTCTGGGTCTGCTCTGGAGGTCTGCAAAAGGGGGCCCTGTCTTTATGGATTGTGGAGAACAGCACTGGACCCGAGGAACAGCGTAGACTGTGGCACTCGGCCAGCGAGCCCAGATCTGAACGAGGCTGGAAGCTCATCACGCTACCGCTTTACGGCCTGGCAGACTGGTACGGCCAGAATACACCGTTTATATCCACATAAGACACAGTCTGGAATGGATCTCAGCAGCGTGTTTAGAACATCCAATAGTTTCACTTTGAAAGGATGCAAAGTAGATCAGCCCAGTAGCACAAATAAACGATTAAGTTCTTTATTTCACCTAGTAGGTAAGGGGTAAAATTTCCCCTGAACTCTCTAAATGAAAGAATCCCTCCAGGACACAGAACACCACAGTCCTGCCATGTGCACAGCTGCGCTCTCTTTAATTTCGTTTGTCTGTGATGTGAACGAGAGCACGAATCAATAACCAGGCTTTACCCACCCTCGCCCCTTCCTCCTTCCAATTAGCTGTGGCCTTAATTTTCCTCAAAGAAACAAGAATTTAAAACAAAATAGACTGTGAAAGCGTGGCTACGGCATAATGCATTTCATGTGGCTTTGTCTGACTAAAGGTTTCTTTGCCACTGAAGCTCAGATAATCCTGCTCTCCTGAGAGTGATTATTTTTTTACTCCTGGTTATGTAGCAAGCCCCACTTGTGCTTTTAATTAGAATGTCATATCTGTAACCTGTAGGTGGACCTGTCAGTGTTTGCGCAGTGACCTTTTATAAGACCCAAGTTAAGAGGAAATACAGCCAAACATGCAGGCTTAAACGGAAAGAAGGCAGTTTACTGGTCAAGAACAAAGTATATTTAAGCAACATGTTAAATGTCAATGTCTTAAAGCTAGAAACTTAATGACTTCAATGTAAAAGCACTGTAATTAAGCAAAAGAAAAACAGCATAATAAAATGCATTTAAACAGAACCTAAAGGCTTCAAGCCAAACATGTCTATACAAGGATCTGTGACTAAATTATTGCAATTGGCTGTATTTAAAAGTGCAGAATGTGTTTATCCCTAAGTCTACACACCATTACATGTCTCTTTGCTTCAATACAGTCTCTGTTTGAGGCTATTGGACCGTTCACAGTCTTTTTCTTTGCTGCAGGTTCTGGCTGCAATTCAGTGCTGAAGACGGACCTGGAATCGGTTCAGTTATCTCTATTGACAACATCTCCTTTACTATGGACTGCTTCTTGGCATGTGAGTGGTGACTTTGTCCTTTTCTGTGCTTAATATGCAACATCAGACTTGGGTCAAATTGGTGGGATTGTTTAACCGATTGCCGAGCCAATTGCCTTTGATAAACACAGTCCAGTCAAATCGCTTACTTTAAGGTAAACATTTAAAGTGTCGTTAGATGAATTAAAAACAACACAGAGTATGCACCTTGTTTTGCTGAGTGGCAGTTTGTTACAGTTTAGGGTATTCATCAAGGACACTAAGGTTTATTTCAGAAGCATCATGTTTTTCAATGGAGACATAGTGCATTTGTAAAGTCTTTCTTTGTGAAGTCCAACAGTGTCCTGAAATGTCAGAAGTGAACACAATATTGCAGTGTGATTGATAAGGGCATGTGTTCCTGTGTTGTAGTGCGGCCTCAGAAAGGTCAAGTCTCACATCACCTCTCCAGGTATTTTTTGTTATAATTGAGATGGCTTATCAGTTTCAAAACAGGAGTAGAATGACAAGTATGTCTCGCATGAGGAGAATAAAAGGTTAGGAGTTCAGTGCCTTACTCTGTCTCTCGCTATCTGCAGAAACCTGTTTGATCTGTGACAGGAATAGTAATGTCTGGGTGGCTTTGTCGCTCAATATAGCTCACAGGATGTCTTGAAAATGAGACAGTATTAAACGGACGTGGCCAGTGGCTGATAATTAAACTCTACATGCAGTTATCACTGTCATCCTCTCAAACCATTTGATTTATTTATTTTTTTACATTTATCCAGTTCTTTGTGAGAGGTAAATTATAAAATGAATATTGAAAAGATAGCGTGATTATGTTATCTTGGTGGAATCAAACTGTAATCTATAAGATTGAGTGGATTTAGATATTCACATTGTAAATATATAATTTGCACATTACACACTATATTTGATAATAGTGGTGCTTTATAGTACAATGCAGTACAATCTTATAACCTGAGCTCATCTTAGAATATCTGTTATTAGTCTGGGCTTGGAGCACAATCACACTGTGCCTAAATCAATACTGCCTTACTGGACTTTATTTTAAGAATAATTGATATTTCCGACAGAGACAGAGATTTACGCACCATTTTGTGTTTTACGTCCTCCTGTGCTGAAGCGTCATCTGTCCACGCTTTGCTCATTTTCCACAGAGCAAGACTGTAATCTAGGCCAGGGATCCATTATCTACAGCTGCACTTGACACATACTCATTTTATCACCTATCAGTCAGACTGCAGTCGAAGCGTTAGCAAGTCATGTCGTTTTTTAAGAGTGATCACTTCGAGTGATTAGTGTGACAGATCCCTGTGCGTAATGCCTGAGGCCTGGGATGTGTTTCAGTGGGAATATACCCTGCACACATTATGCATAACACCAGCCATGCGTGGCTCACCCTATTACTCCCCTCAGCTTCAGTGTGATGTATAGTTTGTGCTTCGTGATGCATCAGCCGTCCTTCGGATGTTGGACTTGGTTGTCATTTTATCTTCACCTGCGTCATTTTATTACTTTATTAGACAGGACAGGAGGTTCATCTCTTCCTGCCAATCTCTCCCCAGCTTCATTATAAGCTACCTCTAAGTCTACTCTTTACTTTTTAGTTTATCCTGTGGAGTTGGCATCCCATGTGTAAATATAAGACTGAGATGTTTTAATTTTTTGTAATTATCACCTGTGGGTGTTAAAAATGGAGCCACACCATGGACCAGTAAGTACAGATGCTACATAGTCCCTCGGAGTGTTTCCAGTAATGACATAAAGAGGTAATTAAAAGCACTTTGTTTGAATGTGCTCTTTCCCAGGTGTCCAGTTTGTTTTGCTTTGTACAACATGCGTGGGATCAGCCAACAATGGTATTTCTTGTTTGTTTAAAATGACAAAAAATTAAAGTGCTAAATCTTACTCTGATGTTTTCTCTCTGGGACTATAACAAAAAGATATTACAGGCTCGCCATGTTGTTCCCCTAAAGCTCTTGCCTTTTTCATTATCTTGCATTTTTGGATTATTAGGTATGGGTTAATGTGTTACAAACTCATTTACAGCGCTGATATTATTATTATTATTGTGTGCTATTATATTAAACGTACAATTTATAATGTTATCAGACTCTTGAGTGATCAACAATGTGCTGTGAGCTTAGTGTTTGGCATTGATTCTGTAGCATCTATAGAAGCAAATAAGTAACTTTCAATATATGTAATTTCATTTTACATGGTTCTTATAGATCACAGATCAGAGAGGTATTTAATAAGATGCCTAATAACGCTGACACTATCGCTTTAGGATTTACTACTCGTTTGCAATAAATTAAAAGCAACTTGGCTTGTCTTTTCTCTGAGTGCTTTGTTACTCTCCATAAGTAATAACTTAAATCACCACTGAGTACACTAGTATCTAATGTTTTACCACAAATGACTTTGCCCCTTCATGATCAGTGGCAGAACAATTGCTCTCAGCTTCTGTGGCTTTAAAGTAACAATGTTTTTTTCGACTTTAGAGGAGACTTGTTGTTGTTTCCAGGTTTCTCTAACTCTTGTGATATTTTGGGTGTGTGCCTGGGTGGTAGCTATGGCTGGCTTCTGGTGGGCTTTTGGTGGACTGCAGCGAGCTTAGGGCGGCCTGCTAATGAACAGTGACAGGCTCAGCGGCTGTTGCCCTGGCCTCTGGTTCACGGTGCCCTGTGAAGGACCTGCCGAGTCCTTTTGCTGCCGCTGCATACAAATGCTATGTGAAAGGCTCCCTGCGATACACCCCACCGTTGAGCTTTTATACATGAACTGAATTACAATGCACCGGGCCTTATTAGACCCAAGATATAAAACATGCAGCACTTGTTGTGTACACATCTAAAGCGCTCAAATTCTTTTCAACTCAGAGGCACTGTGGACTACAGAGCCTCTATTAGCGCTAACACATGCTGTAGTCACTCACGGTGGGTCTGTAATTCATCAACTCTGCACATCTTTATCATAGCATCAAAACAGCCAAGACTTAGATGATCGTATTTATTTGAGGATTACAAGAAAACTGAATGAGCAATTGATTTTTACTTGCTGGAAAATGTTAGGTAAACTGACTGCTTTTCTTGAACTTTGAAGCTTATCACACGAAGCTCATTTACTTAAGAGCAGCGGATGCCGAGGTGCTTGAGAAAATATGATTAAATTTTCAAGACACTCTTCACACAGAGGAACATAACACAAACAACATCACTATCAGGCTGGATGCATTACATTAAAGATTGTATGTTTGCT
This sequence comes from Rhyacichthys aspro, assembly GCA_036850595.1. Classification (NCBI taxonomy): domain Eukaryota; kingdom Metazoa; phylum Chordata; class Actinopteri; order Gobiiformes; family Rhyacichthyidae; genus Rhyacichthys; species Rhyacichthys aspro. The sequence goes on along the minus strand of CM072169.1, from coordinate 12,518,954 downwards.
CGGACCAAATGGTGCACCGGCTCACACTGTAACTATTGGAAAACATTCAGCTGTTCTGGGAGCCCCCTGCCATATTGTCATAAATGGTGAGCCTTCAGCCTCAGGTGACGGGGGAGTTACAGTGCTGTTGTGATGAAATGATTAGAGATGAAGGTGAAAGTCTTTGTTGTGAAGAAAGAGAAAAAAAAAACTGTTGTGATTTGTTTGCCATTTGTTAAATTTTCACCACACGGTCATCTCACACCTGCTCATTAATAGAGTCTGTGTAATCTTGTGTTACTCTTTGGCTTGGAAGCAAAGAAAGTGAAAAAGTCATCAAAGTGGATCATCAATCTGGTAGGTTTGTCATTTTTATCAATTTGCACATTGCAGATTGACTCTAGATGGTTATTAATTGCTGTTAGTACAGTATTTAACCCTTAACAGCCAGGTATGTTGGCTAAAGATGTATTTTAATATTAATTAGCAGTTAACTTTTAACGGAGAGAATGGTAGTGTTAAATCTGACTTGTAAGCAATAAGTAATGTTACCTACTAATAATTGTATGAGTCTGTGAACTCTGAAAAACACATAGGCCAAATGAGGAATAAGCTGTGGGCAGTAAAATGGTGGAATGAAATGACAGTGATGTTGGGGGTTTGCTTTTTCTTGCTCCTACTTTTTTCCTTGTGTTCTGTGCCTGACAACTCATCTCAGCCACCTATTTCTTTGTTCCCAAGTGGTAATAACAGTATAAATCAAAGACAACACATCAACAAAGGGTCAAAACATGAACTCGTGGCCTTGTCCTGCGCCACACACTGATGACAACATTGCCAACAAGCAAACGGTCACGGAGCAGCAGAGCTACACAGGACTTTTTGCAGCGAACAACATAAAGTCATGTGGAACAGCTTTGCACACATGTTCAATGAATCCCACTTGGATGGAGTGAGTGCACAATGAAGATATAATGTTTCATACAAATGGTGCAGTTAGATTTTATTTTAGACTATCATGTTAGTTGCAAATGTTTTTGCCATTCAAAAGCTCGAAGTTAACCTCAAGGAAATACTCTTTAAATAGAAAATAACTGTAATTGCATTCAGTTGAGAGGATTTCATTGATTTTCAGGGTCTCTGATTCATGTGTGGTCGCCGATGCCACAGGCTAATCTTTTTTTGTACTCATGATTGCGGCGCATTGACCGAATCAACGAAGGTGACTCATCTGAGATTCAGTCCCGAATGCCTGATTGTCCAGACACACTAAAGCTCGAGAATTGGGGCACTTGACTACTTTTTTCCAGGTCAGCTTCTAGCAGTTAAATTTAGTCTTCCCTGACGTTAACGTTTTTGTTTGAGCAGAAGAACTCTATCTTTAGTTGTTATAGGCAATCACTCAAGTCCATTGCCTGGAAAACGTTCGCGGGTGTGCATGCAAGGGAGAAAAGATCAAGGTGTATGTGAGGTTGAAGATCGAGAAACAAGTGAGGCTGGTTTGCTACAAACTGCGAGGCTGAGTGTTCATCTACTGTAGACATATTGCTGGAGAGAGCTTGTCATTATGAATTCCTCTCCTTCTGTAGAGCCACCAGAGGTACATGAAAGAATGACCCCTGCTGGTGGTTTCACATTTTCTTTACCAGTCAGGGGTTGCGATCTCCAAAGCTTACTTACTTCTCTAAAGTAACAGTGCTCTGAAGCTTTCCAGGAGACAAAGAAAGCCACAGTTTCTATTATTAACAATTGCATTGTTTTTTTCTTTCCAGCCAACGGTGAATATCCGCCGGTGGTGACCAGCACTACCAGGCTAACGATTAGACCGACCAACCAGAATATCAAGACCACGACCCCGTCCAATGGAAGTCATTTGATGAACCCGCCGCCCCCAGACTCCTGTAAGTTCACTGCTCCAGCTCTCATGTCGACTTTTTCTGTGTCTCTTCTGTTCTTTCTTTCTTTATCTTTTCCTCCTGGCTGACATCAAACACACACACAAAAGACTCACTGTGACTCTACACATATGGTACAATGCACAGGCTGTAACATAGTAAGTGTGCCCCCTACTGGTGAGCTCTGCATCCATGTCTAAGTGAGTCTACAGATCTCCTTTGGCATTAAATGGAGCAGGACGGGCAGTTTTGAAGTGTAAAATCCTCCAATTTGTCTCTTGAGAATGTCAATGGAGCCAGTTACACAGACTTGACATTTTCCACCTCGCGCACTCTCTCACTTCTCTGCCTCAAAAGGCTAAAGACAAGCAGATTCCATTTCTATACTAAAAGTCATAAGTTAGAGTTACTTCCACATCAAACCTGCTCTAAAACACATTTTTGCAGTTTAGAGCTTTGAGTCACCCAAAGTGCACTGGTCTTCTGCTTTTCATGAAACATGGCAAGGACAAAATACTAAACAGACTCTTCCTTCTGGCCAAAATAGTATCAGTCTGCAGGTTATGTGAAAAACTGTGGAATGCTTTTATCGTCGTATTTATGACTTTGATGACTGTTTCTTAGTTCAGACAAATAAAGCCAGATGCGGGGCTTTTATCGGTGGGCAGGTGGGCTGCTTGTAATCCTATTGATCTACAATCTGTTTACTCAACCAGCTGGCAAGGAGGCCTTTTATGAAATTTAGGAAAAGTTTAGGAAATCAATTTGGTGAACTATAGAGTTTATTTTAGCTCTACATAACTCTGGCCAAACAGTTTATGCTATGATTGAATGATTAAGGACACCAAATAGTGACATTTCTTACTTTTGTCTTCATTTTCTTGAATAGGTTACACTGTTAGTACGGACTCAAAGCGGCTACATATGTATTTGAATGAATACATCACAAGTTAGTCATGTTGCACTTTGATTTGTTTTACTTTACTCTGTCAGCTTCTGCTCTTTATCTGCAATCACAGAGGCGTGAACAAAGTGTAATTGGAATAAATATTTGAATGCGGTCCGTTAGATGGCTCTTCTCTGCTCTTATAAAGAAAAGCTGCTGCTAAATATAGAGTCACTTTGTGATCCACTGCAAGTAGGAGGATGTTTGACACTGCCCAAAACGCCCCTCTTAACTCATCTGTGGCATACACAGCAGTCCTTCTGAGGGTGAGGCAGGGACACAGAACTTGAGATGTTAGTATTGGCACAGATTTGGTCTTGCATAGGATTTTGTAATGATCTCTTTCTGTATACCAAGAGCAGTTGGTAAACAGTGTCTATCCAGCCTATGTTTTATTCTGAGCAGCGAATGGGGCATTTTGGGAAACAACTCATATGCGCTGTAATATAAAGTGTATTTCTTAAAGAAATATGCCACAAGGATTTAGCTTCAAGGGCAGCGCAACAAAAGGTGATAATAATGTGCTTACACAGGTAATACATAGTATGGTTACACTAAAGCCAGCTGACTTAAATGTCCTCTGAGAGAGATGAGACTGTGAGATCACACTGTTCCTGCCCTTGTGCATTATCATAGATATTAACTGGAGGGGGTTAGAACTTGTACATTGGAGATCTCGCAGACAGCCTTGAGCAGTTTACATTCACCGTCCGTCTCACCGTCCTGGTTTCTCTCTTCCCGGAGCTGATGTCCGCCAGGAGATCTGCTCAAGGCTTTAGCTCAGCCGACCTGTCACTCCAACAGGCTGCGTTCTCCCCCACTCCCTCCCTCCCACTCTCCCAACACACTCCAAATTAACCCTACATCATCTCCCTGTATGCCATCACTCGAACTATTTGTCTTTCTCTTCACCTTCTTTCTATTTTAGCACATTCTCTCTATCTACCCCCCTTTCGCTCATTAAAAGTCTCCCATTGACACTGTTTGTTCACATTACTGCCCTCCTGTCCTGGCTTACCTTGTCTTTTTGTCAGCACTGACTCTGATCACAGGCTGTTGTCCCAAAGCTTTTTTCTTCTTCTTCTTTTAACCCTGAATTCACCTTCATTTTCTTTCTTCTCCATTGATTCTCTATTTCTCTGGCAGCAAACACCACAAGCCTCCCACTGTGGATGTTTTGAGGAGCAATGACGGGGGAGAAGCAGGATCTAGATTTGCTTTTTTTCTTGCTGATAGCATTTCTGAATAAAAATGAATGCGTCACTGACCTCAAAATGATCACCACATCTATGTTTCTGTGTATACAAGAGATTTGGCATTGCCTTTAGGAAAGGGATACACAATAGAAGAAAATGTCATTTGAGTAACTGGATGCAAAAGCCTCCGTTTCTTTGAACATGTGACGCATTCAAGGTGTTCCACTTTTTCTCATACAACAACAACAAACAACAAAAGCCTGAAGTTGTGTGAAGCACAATGAAAACTGGCATCAAATCAAAGACAGAAGGAACCATGATTGAAGCAATTCGATTGGCTCTTGAAAGTAACTGACAGCAGATGCCGTTCCCTGGACGCGGCGCGCATGCCGAGTGGAGCTTTGGCCATCGCAGGCGCGCTAATTAGCAGCACAGCAGAGATGTGAGCTGCTACTTTGTTGTTTACTTGTACATAAACACTGGCCTGCAGCAATCACTTAGCTGGTTGTTGTTGTTACTTTGGGTTTTAGAGAAGGGAGCATTAGTCACTCAGAGACAGATATGAAACTGATAATGAGCAGAGCCATGCAAAACACCCTTTTGTAATTAATTGGACTTGAGTGCTCCATAAGCTTTGTGTTTGGTATTCAAATCTGTTCAGAGCATGCCAACCATGATCCATCTTTCTAATGGTCGGTGCGTTGAGGACATCTGTGACTAGTTAAACGGCATCGATGCTAAACAAGGGCATAATGAGTGAGACATCTTCATACTGTTTTAATAGGATCTACAGGTAGCCCTGACTGACAACAGTAAGCTTGTCTTACTACTGTAAGCCTCTCGGTGCCACTGCTTTGGAGAAATGAGGGTAAAACACATTTTAATGCGCTTTTTGTTCTTTTGTCATAGTTTGCTCTTCTAAATAAAAGGACTGTATTACTGGGCTCAAAATGAGCCACACATTTCTGTTTCTGTATGTGTGGCTCACATAGCTGTGTTTTTTGAAAACATGTTTTAGGAAAAATTCAAATCAAAGCAAAGGTTAGTGCTACTTTTTTGTACATAAAGGTTTTTTGAGGAATTGCTTACATGTTTTCCACATCTGAAATGGCAGACCGACAGCACAGATAGTAATAATATCGTAAGGTACACCTGACCCTGTTTTTTTATTTAACATGGGCCATTTTTGCTTTACCATGTTTTAGTATCTGGCAGCATCCAAAGGTATATAAAAGTGCTGCTGTGGACTGTAAATAAGTAAAATTAATCCTACGCCAACAAAATTGACCTTAATACATTATGACTTATACTCATTAGCCTACACTAAAGTACTTTAAGTCCACTTGGTTGAGTTTGAGCCAAGGCCGAAAAACATTAAAATGTAAGCATTAGATTTGAAAACTCCATTAAAAGGCATGATGTCATGTGACTTACCAAGCGCTGAAGGCTCGGTCCATCTGTTAAACTGACCATCCATCTGTCACAACACACAATAGCTTTCTCCAACCTGAAATGATTTGTCAACATTCTTGTTTTAAATTGTGTCATTTTAGAACTACTTATTGTCTCAATGAGGTTTATTTGTTTCAGGATGAAATCATCAGTGAATGAAAAGACTGGCAGACAATAGCTGTCAGTACAGCGTCCCAATTAGAGATATTTTCTGAACAGAGAGGTACTCCTAGTTCACTCTGGTTGTTTTTCTCTGGTATTTTAGTTGTGTGGTTCAGTCCTTCCTGTTGACAGTGTATAGCTCTGACCCTCTTTAAAGGAGCCCAGTGCTTGTTATGATGGTGGCATAACAAAGTGGCAAAGTTCACACAAAAGCAGGGTGGTATTATGATCAGGCAGAGTGAACAGTCCCTGTGAGGCTGTATGCTTTGTTTGTGTATGGATAGCGTGCATGTGCTGTGAGTCAGACTAATCTGTGAGAGCATACCTTGTGTTTGTTTGCTCTGCCAAGTGCGGATCAGAGAATGGCTCATTAGGCTGTTTGGTCTGTGTGCCCCATGGCTGTGTGTGCATGTTTTTTTATGAGAATACAATCATATCGATAGATCAGCAAATCAATCGGCCAAGCTGAGCGTGAAACCAACAGCTCCCGAGGGAATAGAATGTCGGTGGAACTCTTAACACCAGCAGCTGTCAAAATGTCACAATAAAGGCCACATTCAAATTAAATACACTAAATCTAACTTGACAAATGAGAAAATATCTTCGATCTTTTTGCATAGCAAGATTTACGGCTAAATCAGTGGGAGATTTTCTCCTCCTGTAATGGATTTATTCCCCACAGTCCTAACTCTTCCACCTTGTTGGGTGTTGGAAAAACTGACTTAAGGGATCAATTTACTCTCACTGGAGAGAAGCCAGCAAGAACTCCAGTCACCCTGCAACTGTGATTTTTCAGTGGGACTGCAGGGTCATCTTCAAATGGGTTTGTTGGAATGGTGTTTTCTAAAAGTACTAGCTTGTTTTTCTGGTCAAATGAGAGGTTCAGAAACACTATGAATGTTGGATCACTTACCAGGTGCCTTTGGACCGAACCAATCTCCAAGATCACACTGACAAATACAGTACTCAAACATGCTCATCCAAGTTTCAGCAGTGAAATATCAGTAATCATTCAGACTGACAGCGACAGAAATGAAACCTTGACATAAATGATATTCCAGCATGATTACATCCTGAAAATACTTTTGGTATGACTGAGGCATAAGTAATTACTTGCTGAATGTAAAAGCAAACCATGATTCAGGAAGTCGCAAACAAAAAAGAACTCTACTATTTGGCAAGACACATGGCAATATTTGGAAAAGCAGCCAATTTAAATGTGTACATGAAAAGACATGGTAAAATATGCATGTGTTTTCCAGTCACATGAGTATATACTTGGTAAGATTCTGGTAAATACTCAACTTAGTAGCTCTAAGTCTCATAGACCCAGCACAGCAGGCTCCTGGAGGATAAAGAGGTGTAGTGACAATATCTTTATTAAAAGTTGTCAAGATACTGTCTCCTCACTTTCTCTGTGTCCAGTCACAGTCGTAGCTAAAGCATGACCTCCACTGTGTACATATTACAGTGACATGCGTGTACCATTCTAGCAATGACTTTGAATTGCTGTCAGGCATGCAGCTATCAGCCTTTCTTTGAGATGAATATAGAGTGAGAGACATGAGGAAAGAGGTGCCGCAGCGTTAAGTCATTCCACGTCCATCTGACAAGACTAATCTTGGGATAATTACAGGAAAGAGAACTCCAATTAGCAGCGGTACATGGGAATACTCGGGAAATGAGGAGAAATGCTGGTCACCTGTGATCCTGTCTGTGTTTCCCTGCTGCAGAGATAAAATTAGCTGTCTCTATATGAGGGCTTCCATTTTGGAGCTCCACTTATATCTAATATCATGCATTAATTTGGTTTGGTTTTTACGTCGATTTAAGTGGAGCCATGGGAAATGCTGAAGTGGTATGAGTGTGAGACAAATAAAATGTAATTAGTCTGTGCTGTGCAGTGATTCCTAGGCTCGCTCCATCATCTTTAAGCCTGTGACTGAATACAGAATATCTCAGTGTCTGAATCTGAGTGGTCTGTGAAGTTCTAAATGTACTTTTTCATTTCTTTCATATGCAGCTAAAAAATGGATTTTTCATACCTGTGGTGCTGTTGGCCCCGAAGGCCCAACTCCCACCCAATGCAGCAACTCCTACAGGAACAGCAACGTTAATGTGACAGTCGGCACCCGAGGGCCCTTCAAAGGGATACAGATGTGGCACGTCCCAGAAACTGGAACATACAGGTACAACCGCTACCACAGAATCACACTTTATTATTCTGCACAAAAATAAGCACCAATATACATGCATGCTGCTATAACACATTTGGTAATGAAATCTACCAGTCTGTCAAAAGCAGTGTAATAGTTTGATATCAACTATCCTTAATACTAAGCTCTCTTCCACCTGCACTGTGTTTGTAGGACTTGACAAAAAAGCTAATTGGTTTGATTGAAGCCTTTTTTAAAATGCTAATTGACTTGTTCAGCATTTATCTGAACATGCTCCCACACAATGTTAAACATACAAATGGGAATGCTAGGATAGTAGCATATTAATTCGATGATTATCATAATGACAAAAGTACAGTTTAATTAATCTTTTATTCATATCATCCCCATTTACAACCTAAATTATTGCTTGGCACTTAACATAGAAAACCTCAACCAATCTCTTGCTGTTGTAGAAAACAACAGCAAGAGATTGGTTGGGGGGAGAATGTGAGAATAACACCTTAACAGCATAACGAAATAATTGCTACCTGCTCTTTTTCTTCTCTGGAGGCACTATTTTATTAACAAGGACACCTTTACACATGAAGTGAACTCCATTCACTTAACCTGTATTTGTCAGGTGTCAGAGCATTGAGTATTTTTTGCATTCTTTTCCTCTCGCCCACTTTCATTCTGGTGTGAATTCGTCGCACATCCATCTTCCACAAGCAAACGCAGACTTCTCACTATCCCATTGCTGCACACAGAGCAGAGGCTGGAGTAATGACTGCTATATTTGATTCACACTACACCTGTCTCCACCATCCAAAAAAAACGCCTACCTCCTTGTCTCTGTATGTGGCCCACAGTTTTCAAAATACTTCAGGACCTGGACCTCAAAATATGTATCGCAGCGGGATTAATGTTGCAATCTCCTTTTGCCTTGTGTCGAAATCAATACCCAACCTGTAGGTATTTGTGACAAATATGAGCCGTTTAACTTGGATTTTACTCGAATAGCTTAAAGAAAACTTCTCCCAAATCTGCCTCCCACATAGACCGATGCAAACAGGCTCACAATGGCAGGTACACTATAAGGCACAGCCAAAACCCTTCAGTCTCCAACAACAGAACGGATAGGACCACCTTAAAACCGACACTCGGAAGAAAGCAAGTGTCTTTGTGCCACATAAAATTGAGAGTGCTGTTTTGATGTGTCCTGGTTTAGCTGGCAGAGCTTGTAAATGAAGCTGACAGACGGCCACAGAGATGAATGCGCGCTCCGTATCTCCCTAAAGTCATTAGGCAAACAGCTGAGGTAGCGACTGAGCGGCCCATACCAAACCCCAAAAACCAAGGGAGAGAAATATCGAAGAGCTCCCAAATAACAATCGTTTTATTTATTTATTTTTTTTTTTTTTTTTTTTCTGGCGAGACAAACTAGAACCGTAAAACTGTTATGATGGTGTGTGGCTGTTTTAAAAAACTATGCAAGGTAAATCATTTATATCATAAAATGTATACCCACTGTTTCAGACCTTGGGAATTAAATCTGTTGTTTAATGAAATGGCAGCAGGAATATGTAAAGATTGTTCAACTGCCTCAGGTAATTTTTTCTCTATAAAGCAGAATATATATGTCTTATCGCAGTGGGGTGACAGTCTCTGCTGTACTGTTTATTCTTCTGAAAACCTAAACCAAGCGAAACCACGTGGAAAAGCTCAAAGACTCATCAAGCTTTCCATTTTCTGTGTCATTAAGATAATTGGCGTGCTAATGACTTGAATTTGCCTGTTTTTGTTTGTGTCTGCATGTTGAACCTCAGAATTACAGCTTACGGTGCAGCTGGCGGCCGCAGTGTATTGGCTATGAGCAGGTCACATGGGGTCTACATCACCGGAGACTTCCTGCTGAGGAAGGGAGACCTGCTTTACATCCTGGTGGGACAACAAGGGGAGGACGCCTGCCCCAATGTGAGTCCTGCACTAGATTTCAACCAGTTCATAACAGTGTTAAGGGGTCTATAATATGTCATAAGATAAGACAAACTTGCACTGTTAATTATCATAATAGAAATTCAATTTATGAATCTGGTGTGAAATAGCTGTATGCTGCAGTGATTCAGCATCTTGGGCTTGGAGACCAAACATATTTCTTGTTTATGGAGCCACAAATTCGCCATCTTTTTTTTCCTTCCGGTCTAAATGACTCCAGTGTTGGACTTCAGGCTGCACAGGCTGAACTGAATTATACCACTGCCTACACGGTGTGACAGTTAGGGCAGGGGAATGCTGAAGAAAGAACCATCATTCAGTATTATTGTTGAGATATTTTATGCGTAAATATACCATGCAGGGGAATGGTAGTTATTATGCACAGTACCATAGTGCCATTGGCAGTTTTGCTTATTGGTCTAGTTTGAAAGCAATGTTCATTGTGATTCCTGGTCAATTTACTTAATGGAAAAATAGGGCTTTTACAAGTTTCACACATGAATCAGGAAGGTGAGGGATAAAATGTGCCCATTGTATACAGCCCATACTGTGAATGATGCTGAATAGATATTGAATGCTATTGCACAAAAACAGCAATAATTCCATCAGTATTGGCTGGTGGAGGCGGTCTGCAGAGATTAGCATGCTAATCAGTTTGGCATATAAACAGTTCAAATGTCTTGTCAAAAGTGTGATCTCTTTTCTTTACCTGAATGTAATGTTTCAAAGGGGACAGACTCAGTCCACAGTACTTACCAGATTTGATAAGTACTGTTTCATCCTGTATAAGATCATGAATCCACTTGACATTCACAACTGGTGGTCAGCTGGAATCTCTTCTCAAGTGCCATTCATTCAGTGACCCTAAAGACTGCAACCTTTTAAGACTCCTGGGGCTCTGTGGCTGTTTTTGGAAAGCTCAATGAAGCCCACAGTGGATTTCCCTGTTGTCTGTCTTAAGCTTACTCATGGTTGTTTTGCCAGAGGTGGCTGTCATCCATCATGAGCTGGAGTTTCTTCACTGGCAGCGGAGCAGCATGTTTCCCCTCACAGTTCACCACTCTGAGACTAAAACCTCCCAATCCTTCTAGTCGCCAATGAAACCATCCATCATCCACTATTTAAATGATTCAAAGCTAACACTTAATCCCACTGCTGAAAGTAGAAGAAAATGGGTTAGATGCTGAAGTTCTGGCACTCATCAGCCCAAGGTAGAGGGAGGAATTACAACTAACATTTTGTTAAAATAGAGTCTAGATAACCTAAAAACACTGCTTTATGCGGCTGTAAGAAATGTAATCCATTTAAATGTCAGCCACGTGTTTTTCCAAGACACAGCAAATGCTACATTAGAATTAATGAGCATACTAATGAATGGTTATCTTAAGACAGGTGCTTTATGCTTTAACACATAAAAGGATTATGGCTTTCATATATTTAAACTATAAAAGAATAGCAGAATTAGGTTTCAAACATATTAAAATTCAATTCTTTAAAGTTAACTTGATAGTGGATGATTTATGACAGGATGATTTAGCAGTCAGTATGTGCAGAATATATTTGTTTTGGAGATGTGCTGCGTCACTGAGCCGGCAGTGCTCCACACCACTGTCATCCAGTTATTAGTTTTTAACACAGAGTGTCGTCAAGTGTTCATACAGACAGCACAGGGGGAATCGGCTGCTTCAAAGTGAGACTGAAGTCATTTAAGGTTCCTCTTATTTCCCCTCAGCTCTGACAGGGAGAGACACCGTCTCTCTAAAGGACCACGCTCAAAGTGATTTGTGCTGTAGAGCGCTGTTTTCTCACACCTAGCCTCCCTCTGGCGAGAAAATGATACCCTCCTTGTCCTGAAAAATGCTCACTCTTTCGGTGTGTCCTCCTGCCACACACACTCATCCGCGTACAGAAGGTGAGGCACTCCCAAACATCCTGTTGTTCCCTCCTCACTGACACCAAGTCAACTTTCAAGTCAGAGGCAGCAGTGACAGCACAGACTGAGAGGCAGGAAGAGCTAGGAAGACTGTCCCTAAGCATTTTAATGCACTGCCGTTTACCCCTCCAACTGTCAGTCACAACCACTAATGTCCCACCTACCTACTCCTCCTTCCTACTGGACGAGTAGAAAAATGAGACAGCCAAGGGGGCAATGAGCAACTGTGAGTTTGTGCTTGTGTCTGAGGAGCAAACGGATGCCCTCTGTCTGCGAGTAACACTGGCCCCAGGCAGTTTCAGCGTGATCTCACACACACACACACACACACACACAAGGCAGTCGCATCAGTTCACACTGCCTCCACGATGGCACAGTCTCTTCATCAAGCTACAGTTGCCAACAAAACGTCCAGCTCCATTTTCATAGAGACCTCTCTTTCACAAGCCGATAATGCTGTGTTTATTTATGTGATAAATCAATCAACGTTTTCTTCTGCTGTTGAACTAAAATGGTGGGTTTGAAAATGACAGTGATTTCCATTACAGTGCAAGACAGGTGTGTCACACATAGATTCGTCAATTCAGTTAAAACTAAATCCAGAAATCGATTCAGAACTATACAATGCAATCTATGTTTTTTGTGGTGGGTAGATTGTGTTATAGTGTATGTTTAATGCATTCAGCTGCTTAGTGCTTAGGTTTATTCAGTATTGAGAGTAATTCTGAAGCAGCTGTTGTTATGTAGTTTGGCACCCGCTCAGACTTCTCGTAGCAAAGGAAGAAGCATGAAAGCTGCTCTTGGGTGAATTGACCTCTTTCTTTCTCCCTGCAGGCCAACGCTATACTAAACAAGATCTGCCAGGAACAGAGCGGCCCCATGGTGAACAAAACTCAAGTGAAGGGAGGCGGGGGCGGAGGAGGCGGGGCCACATATGTGTTCAGGGTAAAGTAGCACAATGCACTCAGAGACATTGGGTGTCCTTGGAGAATTGATCAATGGGAATCGCACTTTGTTTCATACAAGATGTACTCTTTCAAATGACTGTGTTGAGTTTCCCCTTTGCCTTTCTAAATTATCCTTTACAGTTACTTCTTCTTAAGTTTTTATTTCAAAGCAACATTCACTTCAGTACAGTTCGTCTGCCAGTTTCTTATATAACCTTGCATTAGCAACGAGTCCATGTGCTGCGTATTTTTTAAATGATGTCAAATCTAAGAAATGTTAACCCCCTGCCATCACTAAAAGACCACGTGTGTCCAGGTGGAGAAAAGCGTGTACGTCCCTCTTATTATTGCTGCCGGAGGTGGCGGTCGTGGATACAGCAGCCAATCAGAGACACAGCTGGAGCAGATGGACTATGACCTCAGTCAGCCCGGCCGAAATGGGAAATCACACGCAGCAGGTACATACCCCACTTTGATGTGTGTGTTGTACAGCCAGTGTGTATGATAGATGGACATTTATAACACTTGCCATTAGAGTGTACTGTAAAGTTTGTTTTATTATTTTAAAATGAGCTGCACAAAAATAAGAAGATACAACAATAACATACAGTATGTTTCCCCAAGTGGGACTGCATTTTCATTTATCCTGATGATGTTAAAGAAGAGCAAACGCAACACTTTCAAAGACCTTTTCATGCTGTGTTTGAGTGTTTGCATTTCACCAAAAACAAGACGCCTCAGAGCCCAACTCATGATTATTCATATCCATTTTGTCCCTTATCATTAATGTACAAAACAACATGCATTGCTCTTACAGTGCCATGTAACTGCTCTGCACAGCTGAACATTTATATTTCATATGCTTTGTGATGAAGAACAGGGCCAGAAACATAAGATATTGATTTATACATCTTCACAAAGCCCAAGGTTTACTTTTGAGGAAACACGGTGGATGAAGAATGAAATATTTAGCATGTCTGCAGGGTTATGGGACACACACGATAGCTTTTTTTCTTTTTCATTTGTTTGTATCTCAGACTTCAAAGCTGGAGAAGGAAAATGAAAGGGATAGTAAATTGGCTGATATGTGGAAGTACTATACTAAGAAATGGTTTAAGCACTATTTATTATAACGTAATCTCGTGTTTGCAGCTTTCTTCCCACGGATTTGCTGTCTTTTGTATTACTCTCACTAACATGGGATACTTATAATCACTCTCTCTGAGATTTAGCTTTTAAACATATTGTAAGTCAACTCAGCCTTCCTCACAGTAGTTCATAACATGCATGTCAAGGCTGTGCTGTGTGTGCTGACAGGTGGAGGCGGTGGATGGACTGACAGTGTCCCCATGAGTCAGGGCGGGAGGCCTCTGGTGCTCGGAGGCCAAGGAGGCCAGGCCTGTCAGAAGTTCTGGCAGACGCGAGGCGGCTTTGGGGGTGGAGGGGGCGGCTGTATATCCGGAGGCGGCGGTGGGGGCTACAGAGGTGAGCGCAAGACATTTTTACCTAAAACATCTTTAATAAACACAGTGTCTTGGGTCTACAGGTTATTGTTGGTTTGATATACATGCCAGCATCAGACATCAGTTAAGACCAGGAACAATTGTTTGTCCAGTCACAGTACATTTATTCTACAGACCCGAACATGACATCTTGAGTACTCTTGAGACAGTACAATAAAGCCTAGTGTTTGCTCCATAAAACTCCCCTTATTCATTTCTTGTAGAAATCCTTAGGGAGTAGAGCACAGCATACAACAAATATAAACCAAGAGCAAGCATAATGGCACTAATGTTCTTTACAGTGTTTTTCTCATTGCTTTGTGTGTGTATTCTGTTGGTTTTAGGTGGAAATACATCTCTGGATAACAATCCCAAACATGATGGTGACGATGGCACGTCCTTCCTCGGACCAGAAGGAGAGCCGTTTCTTTATCCTCTGAAAGGTAAGACATGCCACTATTCACCTTCTGCCTACATGAGTACAATACAGTTGCTATGGATATCTGCTATGTTTTTATCTTGGATATCTGCACCGTGTTGCTAATATGTTAAAGGTACACTCCTTCAAAATAACCTGTTTGATTTTATTGAGAAATGTTTTATGCTTGTACACAATAATGATAGTTCAAGTGTTATGCTACAAAAGAGAATGTGAATGTGCCATGATTGTCACCAGTTAAAAGGTCTACTGTATGTAATACTCATAATATAATAGAATATAGAATATATTGTAATATCAGTAATTTCCTTGCATCCTTTTCATGCAAAGGTCTGTTTTAAGTGCATTTATGGGCTAAAGTCATAATCACCAATGGTTTCTCCTGTGATTTCCTTCTTGCTTTGAACTTCGGGTGCACCAGATCAAATAAAATCTGCAGGTGACAGAGGACCTCCCACTGTGTGCATTCAAAGAGCTATGAAAGGAAAAAAATAATTCCATTGATTCCAATAGAGGCTACCTGTTCCAAACTGCTCTAGGACTGAGCAGAATTGTGAAAGTGGTGGTTTTCTCAGCATCCAGTCATTTCACCATCAATGGATGCAGAGGCACATGCATATTAATAGAAGCAAGGGCTACAGAAAGAGAGCAAATGGCTTTCTCCAAGCATGTGATCAAACTGTTTTTCACTTGGCTAAAGGGAAAAATATGCACAGAACCACCTGGATATGACACAGGTGATTATGACTTCAAACATCTCATAGGTGTTTGTAGAAACCTGTTTTAAATCACATCTTGGAGGCTTAGACTGCTTTAAACTAGACTAATAAGAACAGCACACCTTGTGACTGCCTGAAGATCCAGTATCATATGCACAAATATGGAGTCAACAGCTGTAGTCAATACATTAATATTCACCCTCCAAACTATTCTAGTGTTTCTGGGTTAGATTTATGTAGTCATACCCAGAAATGCGGATAAGAGAATGAATACAGTTCAGATGATAGCAAAATGATAATGTGCAGGCTCTCTCCCCATGGTCAAACATTAGGACCCAGATTGCCTGCTGAGCTGAATAAATAAGTAGTTGCATCCCAGTATCTATCTGATTCCTACTACTCTGACATAAATTCTGATATGGTATGAAATCCATGTGTTTTTAGCTTTACTCATTCCATGCTGATGAAAAAGAGTTGTTTTTACCTTTCTGTTTTTACCGTGTGAATGTGTTCAGCAATGGAGGGTGATGGTGAGGTGATCATCAGTCCAGTGCAGAACTGCAGTCACTGTGAGAGTGGAGACTGCTACGAAACCAAAGAGGGAATCATCTGTTACTGCGAAGATGACCTCATTCTGGCGCCGGACGGAGTGTCCTGCATTAACTCCACAGGTCTACCATACATACAACACTCTGCAAATTATATATTATGAACACCCAAAGTGGAGCTCATTCACACAAATAGCCAGTCTAAAATTAATCAAAACAAAGTGAAAATGGTTTGTAAAATGTAATTGTACCTGTAATAGACAGTGTCAGTGACTACATAATGAAGTCTTCCCCAGAAATAATTAAGCCTTGCAGGCTCTTTACTCTATTGAATCTTTATCTGAGGAAACGTTTTAATAGAGTCTTAATCATTCATAATAATTATTAATCCACAGGATAAGCTAAGCCAGTAATGAAAATAGATACACCAATGGCACAAATGTGTTATGACATTTTAGGGGTTGAGTTATGTCATGTGATACGTAATTTATCGCTACACCACTGCAAGATTAAAAGGTTTTATCTTATCTTGTGATAAAAGGTTTCACTCAGGTGCATGACAACATTACACACTGCACTGTGAGTACTTTGAATAGACCTAATGAGCCAAAGTCAATGCAACCAACTGTGCCTGTTGAAATATTGTGAACCTAGTGTAATAATGACATAAGTGTAGTATCTTGGTTAAATAGTAACAAAGAAATCCAACAAATCCATAAAGACCTAAAATTGCTTATTCAAATACAGTTTGAAATCACAGATGATGATTATTGACTACCTGAATGTAGATCTGGAATGAATGGCACAATGACTCTACCAAGCACAATGCACAGCCATTATCATCATCATGTTGTATTATTTATGTCTCTTTGCCTTATGCTTTGTAAATCTACTCACACTAATGTCAAGCAGCAGATCATTCTAGGATGGTAGGTCAGAAAAGGTCACAGTTTCTATCTGGCTTCTGTTGGTGTGCAGTTTTGTTTCCCATCTCAGACAAGTCAAATGAGATCTCCCGTTGCGGCTGATAAAGAATTGACATGCACCATCCGTCGCAGCTCCTAAGCTCTGTTGTGTCGTCACTTTCACATCATTAATTAAGTTGGGGATCAAAGTGACGAAGGGGAATGTTAATACTCCTCAGGGGAAGATAACAACTGTGATGCGCTGTTGTTTCCTCTTGTCGTGCAGAGGTGTCCCTGCTGCCTCCTCAGCCCTCTCTCTCCCATCTGGCACTGGGTCTGTCTGTGGGCACCTCGGCTCTCATTGCTGCCCTGCTGCTGGCCGTGTCCGGAGTCATGATCAGTAAGTGTTCAGAAGGAAAAGGATACACCCACAGACAAGAGCACCTAACCAGTACACTACCTGGATATAGCCAGTAATAAATTTGATACTATTTTACAGCGATATAAAGAAAAGTACATGGGTCAGTGGTACAATGGTTAAATACAGACAAATATAGTCAAACTACAACACTCTGTTTCATCCACTGGAATATGCCTGCCCACACTATGCATGTCACCATTGTCAACAGGAACAAAAACAAAGTTTACTCCAGTGAAGATCAAAACTCCAAAACACACACACTGACAATTTTAATCAAATGTCTATGATCTAAGTCTTTTCAATCATTTTACCTTGTTTATTTTTTAACATATATTCCAGAAGATGAAAAAAGAACAAAAGCGGACCGAGGATTGAGCCTTGGGGACTCAAAGTAGACCAGAATTAAGCATCTAGATGCACTTATAAGCTTGAAGTAATTTTACCTTTCACCCAAGAGCTTTTGTTCAGGAACCATAGTATTTTCTGACCTTTATGACTGACAACTTTCCCTGAAAATAGAGTTTCTTTCACAAGGTTACATTCTTGAATCCGAGGTATTTTAACTTTGCTTGCTGTGATTTACTAAACATGGAGATAGAAGTCTGGATTAATGACTGAAACACATAAAAATATGACATAACTAATACATGTGTCTGGTAATTTCTTTCTTTAGATACCTGATCACTCTTTTAATCATAAAGATAAT
The DNA here is from genome assembly GCA_036850595.1 of Rhyacichthys aspro. Taxonomy (NCBI): domain Eukaryota; kingdom Metazoa; phylum Chordata; class Actinopteri; order Gobiiformes; family Rhyacichthyidae; genus Rhyacichthys; species Rhyacichthys aspro. The sequence goes on along the minus strand of CM072169.1, from coordinate 12,501,050 downwards.
CCAAAGTCCTCCAGTTTCTGGCCGAGGCCCTCTCAGAAAGCACTCAGCAGGTTGTCGAACAGTGAAGAGTGAGCCATGTGTCCAGTGCCAACATTTGTCTGTTTTCACTGTGTCGCTCTGTTACGGCATTTTAAGTGGCCGTTGTCTCATCCACACACACCCACACTAGCAGTAGACGTAACACACCGACGCATTACCACATTCACAGGAGACAAGGCAGGTGTGGGAATCCCTCTGTGATGTATAAAAAAAACACTAATGATGGATTGTTGCTTAGCGGGCAGCTGACAGCAGTCGTGCATTAGACAGCGCTCGGTAAATAAATAGCCTCCCTGCGTGCCCAGAGGAATACACACATAAATGCACACACTAAATTGAGTTAATGTGTTCATAATGTAGGTCAAGACTTCTGTTTGTGTGGCCGCTCGCGTATAGAAAAGAGAAAGGAAGATCAATGGCTTGTTAAAGTGGAGGTTAAAAGTTCAGAAAAATCTACTTTGTCACAATTTTGAAGTTCAGTCTCAAGTAGTTTACTCCGTTATTTTAACCTTTCAATCTTTTGACACATGGCTTGCAGTAAAACATATCAGTCAGGAAGTGTAACCTTTAAAGTGAATGTGAAGATGATAATAGTGTATTTTATTTATAACTGCCACATGATTATAGGACAAAATTATTTTTTTTGCCATGTTTCCAAAATTTTAAAAGAGATCAAAGAATAAAAAAAAATCCATGTCATCATAATTTCACATCTGAGTGTCCATCCAGTGTACAGGCGGAAGCACACTGAGCTGCAGTCCATCCAGCTGGAGTTGCAGAGTCCAGACTGTAAGCTCAGTAAGCTGCGAGCCTCCACCATCATGACCGACTACAACCCCAACTACTGCTTCGCCGGGAAGACGGCCTCAGTCAACGACCTGAAAGAAGTGCCCCGTCGCAACATCTCCCTCACCAGGTATGGCTTCTCTTACCTCCGGCAGAATCAGACGAGTATGAACAATATATAAACAAAAAAAAAAAAAGAATGAGCTGCTTAAAGTCTGAAATAAGTCCCACTGCGCATGAGTCTAATGCCCTGATCCCAGCAGCTAAGCAGACTCTTTTTAAATATTAATGCATTTCTAATTTGGCAGTTTCTCCTTTTTTACCATTGAAACAAAAACACTAGACTCACTAACATCTGCTGTGAGTAAGACATCATTATAGTGAATGAAGAAATAAATTATTTTGCCTCACCTAAAAATCGACAGAAATACAAAAACACAGTGATCTCTGCCTTGCTTGGATTATTTAGCTCCATTTTATATATACTTTATATTCTCCAGATTCCTTAAACAATCACTTTATGTTCGTGTGAAACTTTCAGCTTTAATGGCTAAATAATGAATGTGATTGTTAATACTTCATGTGTTTTTGTGCCTCCAGGGGCTTAGGTCATGGCGCGTTTGGTGAAGTATATGAAGGCCTCGCAGTGGGGATACCAGGTGAACCAAGTCCACTCCAAGTCGCAGTCAAAGTAAGTTCTTATAGAAACTACTACTTAAATCGAAATCATGCCTTGATTGAGTGGGGATACCAGGTGAAACAAGTCCACTCCAAGTCGCAGTCAAAGTTAGTTTTTATAGAAACTACTACTTAAATTGAAATCATGCCTTGACTGAGGCCTTTAAAATACATAAATAGAGTATAGTCACAAGCACATTTACATTTTGCACAGTTATTCCGCAGTTAAACTTTAGTACTAAAACACTGTATCATCTTTTTGTCTAATTTACAATAGACCCTTCCAGAGGTGTGCTCCGAGCAAGATGAATTAGACTTCCTCATGGAGGCCTTAATCATCAGGTGCGGGAAAGTACAAAACTCTGTCCCTAATTAAGTGCCAACAAAGCAATTTCTCATCCACTGTTATTTCTGTCCCTGCAGTAAGTTCAGTCATCAGAACATTGTGCGTTGTATCGGAGTGAGTCTGCAGGCCATGCCCCGGTTCATCCTGCTCGAGCTGATGGCCGGAGGTGATCTGAAGACGTTCCTGAGAGAGGCCCGACCACGGCTGGTAGGTTACTCATTTACATGCATTTAATGGTTCACATGCAAAGGAGGTATCCCTAAAGATGTTAACTAACGTATTTGCTTGTGTCCCTATTTCATCAGGAACACCCATCAAGCCTTACTATGGTGGATCTCCTCAATGTGGCCAGAGATATTGCCAAGGGCTGTCAGTATTTGGAAGAAAACCAGTTCATACACAGGTGAATACCCAAATAACCACACATTTTCAGGTCAAAACTGTGAGATAAAAACGAGTGGTTCAAGAGATACGTGAAGAAACAACCAGTATACGATATGGTTATTTGGAAGAAACTGAGTGGCCCACATCTATCCCCATAGAGTCAAATGCATCCATCCAAGCATAACATATGGCCTTTGCATGCTTTCTGAATTTCACACAGTAGCAGAGAGGACAAGTGATGAGTTAGGCATCACAGCAGCCAGATGGACTAGCCGGCTTGCATTTTTACGCTCCGTATCCATGGCATGAGTCAACAAAGAGCTCCCTTTATATGAATATTCAATTTACTATATGAATCAAATCACGAGGCAGGCAGAGATTCAAAACAATCTTAACATTTGCTGCAAATTTGCAATTTGTTATAAAAGGCATGTCTACATTACTCCAGCAATCACATGAAAACATGCATCCACTTTCCGTCTTATCTCTTTGACTCCTGGGTTCTGTTAAATCTTGTTTGCCCCAACATGAGACAGTAAAGCCTCATCAATCCACTTAATGGTGAACCCTTCTCTAAAATCCTGCACGTCCCTATATAGCCTACCTTCCCACCTTCAAGCCTATATTAAAATTCACCCCCGTGCTGTCCTTGCATCTAATTTCAATTTTTATGAAGGTGTGTTTACTTAGGGTTGAGTTAAGGGCAGGTAAATGAAGTAGGAGAAGCAGACACTCACAGAGAGCTGTTATTTTGGCGGATGACTGTGTTAAGAGACACGCTGTGGTTTGTTCAGGCAGGTTAATTTACAGGGTTAATGCTAGCTGGGAGAACAAAAAACACTGTTTGTATTGGTTTTGGACGAGTGTGTTTTATGATAACCTTTGTAGTAACAATAGAAACAGCAACTGTCTGAATCCAAGCACTTTGCAGAGGAGAGTCAGGTGTTAAAATCATGTCATAACACAGGTGGTTTTCTAAGTGCCCCAATGAAACGGGCCTTTAAGCTGCAGTTAAATTTCAAAGTAAACAGGATCTACAGAGAGATGCCAGTTAACACACTATTACGAACAGCCTACACTCCCATCACTCTGCTGCGTCCTTCCCTCCAGCTCTTAACTTCTATGCTGTCACAGCTATGACTTGTCCTTGCTTACGGCAAATAATTAGCACAAATTCTTCCAGGCCATTAAACAAAAGCTATCCATATTTATGTACAGCACCAAAAGGCTCCATTCATCTGAATTTGTGGGGTGCACATTTGCGAGTTATTGTATTTTTTTTTGTTTTGATCAGAAATGTCCTATTGAAATGTTGCACTTTCATCGTAAACCAGGCCAATTCAGATTTTAAATATAAATTACACAAAACAGAAATCGCCCAAGACATTATTTACTTCTACATAATTTACTTTTCTTACAAAGCAATAGCATAATGTCTTAAATGATTTGTTGCTAAGCATTTCTGGCACATTTAAGTGGAGCAGCTAAGTTGAGTGTGGTGCTCTCACTTTAAATCAGTCCAAACCATTACTTTATCCTCATTGTGTCATTTTTCATACAAGTTGTGGAGAGGCATAGCAGGCATAAGAAAAACAACATGTTGATGGAGAATATAGTGCTACTTTCCCAGCTCTGCCCTGTCTCCTGATTCATGTGAACTCAGCGTCACATGAGGTTTATTTGGATGTTAAACCCCGAAGTAGACTGCCTTATAGTGAGCACTTGTATTAGATTGGATGAAAAGCAGCATCTCACTTTTTTAAAATTGGAATTGATGTACAGTGTGTGCAAGCTCTGGATCCATTTCTTTTCTTCCCCAGACATTAGCATAGTGTGCAGCGTGAACTGTCAGATTTTCTCAAAGAAAACCCAACCGAGTACAGCGCACATATGAACTTTCAGAAATGTTCTTTTTCCAACAAATACTGTGGAATATATTCCAATCTTCTCTCTGGTTGCACCATGTGGGTAGAGCCATAAAAGCAATAGGAAATGGTATCTCAGCAGCTAGCCCAGGGCACTCAGTGGTTACAGTCAAGTGCAGAACCAACAGGGGAGCACCACTCTGTGTTCCATGCATAGAATTCTCTTATAGGTGCCAATATATGAGAAAGTTTAGTAATTTACTGACAATATAAGAAAGTAAGATAGAAGCTGCATCAGTGTCAGGGTTCATCGAATATAACTCTAGTCTACAGTACATCTACATATGTTTCATAAAATTGCAGAGTTGTTGTAAGTTGTTTTTATCCAAACTTTTGCTCATAATACATCAATCTGACCCTCTTCATGTGTTCTTCTATTTCAGGGACATTGCAGCACGTAATTGTTTACTGACCTGCAAGGGAACAGGCCGTGTGGCTAAGATTGGAGATTTTGGGATGGCCCGGGATATTTATAGGTAAGACTCCATGACAGATCAATTTGCAACAGTTGTCTGTGTATGGCAGGGCATAATAAAACATAACTTAACGCGGCAACAGGTAATGTCTTTGGAGACACTTATTCTTCTGTAGTCCCTAAAGACTACGACACTGTTCATTATTGAATGAGCTGCAGAAGGGTTTATTCTTTATTACGCTGTCGTACCTGTGTCTACTCTACATCGCTGGCCCCAGTGGAGATTCATTATTCTTACCTACATCTTTTCTTTAGAGTTTCACATGAAAATGCTTAAATTAATGCACAATTCAGCAGGGAAATCTTCTAAGCCTTTCATCTGCAAAGAAATGGGAGCAGGGGAAATATGTCACAACAGGCAGCTGTATTGATGCAGCATTTTAGAGTCACCCGACGGAAAGTCACACAGGAGCAAAGTCAAGAAAAAAGCATCAGTAAAAAGCAGTGTCCCGGCGGGGGCTTTAGGACTGCTAGATTTAATTGCTGATATCAGTTTTTCAGGTGCCTCGCTATGATTTTTTATTTTTTTTTATCTGAGGCTGGAGCTGCTGTGCTGACACTGGGACTTTTTTATTCTCATTGTTATTTGAAGGGTAGTTGTTTTGATGCCATGATGTCCATGATGTCAAGGGGCTGTGTGATGAGGTGCCCTCCCGCTATGTGTTGTGATGTAATTGCAGGGGGTGGGAGTCACAGTGAGAGAGGCGACAGGCTTCACATCAAGCCTTTTGTCTGTTTATGCTTTTGCAGGGCTGCTGTGCCCAAAGGCACTCTGTTTTGTTTTTGTTTGGGGTTTTTTTTTTTGGTTCTCAAAGAGCTTAAATTCATTCATATTTACTCAGTTTTGGTCAGAGGTTAACTTTATTAGACGTCACTAAAACAGATATCAGGAATATTAGGAATAACAGGGGAGCTCTGAACAGCAAATCATCTTGGTAGAGTCAGGACCTGAAAGAAAACATTGAGGGCAACAATTACAATTTGCACATTGAACTATCTGCTGAAGAGAAATACATATAAGACCATCTGAAGAATATTTGATTATACACTGCATGTTCACACTTTTGGAGCCACATTAGGTTGATATTTATTAAATTGGGTTATCAAATTTTGGTTACTGATATTGAGCATATATTAGTAAAGTATCCAGCATAATATCTTAGTATCCAGTGATGTAATGTAGCATAATATAGTATAGTTTAGTGTCAAATCTCATAAACTTCCATGCACCTTGCGCAGCTGCTGCATTGTCACTAGATTTGTAATTTCACAAACTCACAAAAATCCATCTTGTACTGCTCCAATCAAACAGCGTGCACTCGACAGCCGTGTATGGGTGTGTTTTAAACTTGCTGATGTAACGACTAACATGAACAACATAGAGTTGCTCCGATTTGATCAAAGTTCTTCACAAATGCCCTTCGAGATGGTTCGATGTAATCACAGTTAGCGTACCACCAGACAGAGCCGACGTAGTACCCATATCACATTCTGAGAAACACTGAAGTACTGTCCTTTAACTAGCCAAGGTGTAAGACAGAAATGGTGGTTATTTGGCAGTCTGTGGACTTTCTCACCTTATGCAGCCTCGTATGCCTGAGGTGCACCCTGTGGTAAATACAAAGCAAGGGTAAACAACTGCTGCCAGTCCATTATCCTCCCGAGGTAAGCAGCCGCAGAAAAGATGAGAAACTGATCCGTCTTTCACAAAAGCATTAGTATTTTCACTAAATAAACATATCTTTTTGTAACTGGTGTGTCTGTGTACCATGGCTGAGTTGGTAATGTCGGCTTGCTCATACACAATTATCAGGCTGCATACTGTGTTCTGAGGTCTCTAGGTTTCTATTTTGCACAGTCTGCTCACTGCTCCTTTGTTTCTTTCTGCTAGTTTTGCCATATTTTTTTTTTTCCTTCCGTTTTCTCATTCTGCACACTAAATCGCTCACACAGGAATAGACCAAATCCGAACACACACAAACTCATCTTGTCTATAGATTTTCCGGGACTGTATTTAAGCCTCTCCTAATCTGTGGCTCTGCTTTTGGTCTGTGTCTGTGGTGTTATAATAAATATGTCCCTAAACTCCAAGAAAAAAAAAAATCAAAAGAGGTTGATCCACAGATAAAAGAATTACCAGACTTTTACTGACCTCAATCTTTAAACTATGCCTTAGCTAATCTACTGAAAAGATGGTCATGTTTTGTAAAGTTGTATTTGCGTGTAGAGACCAAAAATAGACACCATTATTACTCAGAGGCCGTTCAGATTCCTTTTTGGCTTTTAACATCCACAATACAGCCCACAATATTAAATGATACTTAAGGGATTTCTTTACTGTAAGCATAAATATTGAGTAACCAATTCTCATGTTTTTCTTTGTTAAAATATTGAACTAAATGAGGTTTCTCTTGCACCACAAATCGCCTGTCAAACACTCTTTAATGGACTTTTCTTTTACCAGACCCTATCTGTCTGACTGCTCAGCGCCATATCAAAGATCCACTGTAGTAATATAAATGTTAGCATCCAGTGAGACGCAAGCATAACACCTAAATGTTTGGTTCACTTTGAGCACACAGTTTTTGAATGAACACAGCAGGTATATGTAAATCCCTCTGCTTCACTTCCACGACTCCTTGTTTTTCTTTACACATAAGATCCTGTTTTGGGATCACTAACTTGCCATAAAAGCATTTTTACTTAACAGCATTTCTTCACTTTGCACAGAGCTGTATATGCCGCACTCACAGTAATGTTCAAACATTTCATCTTCTCAAAAGCATTTTCTTTTTGACCAGTTTTGTTTCAAATGTACGTTTCTAATGTGTTCAACTGACCACAGAGATCTTTTTTTCCTTGTCCACACTCACACCTAGGAACTGTCCACCGTAATAATAGTGATTTCCTGTAATGTCCCCGCTCTTCACTTAACATGTCTAGTTCCTGAAGACAGAGAAATGGCACTGATAGCTCTTTATTTTCCACTCAGACTGAGGGAAATCGAAATGGCAACATTCCAGTCGTAAACCTGTGTCCACGAGCACCGATGCTCCTATTTATTATGGAGACTATATTTAAAAACAAGTGTTGGGAATAAAGTGCCATTTTATGACAAAATGACTGGGGGGAAACAGATTTATGTGTCTTCTGCAGCAAACATTGCCAAGTGATGCTTTACACAGCCAAACCCAGCTGACACCACTTAACTCACGTCTCGGTTGGAGTCCATTTCTCTGTGTGGTCAACATGATGGACAGGGAAACAGAGCAGAACCGGTCTGAGCTCGTGGTTTGCCTAGAGGCTCTAGATGAACCGGCCGCTGCCCTCTATCAGCACCAAACATCAGATAAAAGCACACATCAGATAATTTCTCAGCAGCAGAGGACAGCATTAAAAAAATGGCTCAGACAGCACAGACTCAGCCCACAAAAAAAAAAAAAAGAAAAAGAAAAGCTAAACCAGATAAGAGGTTCTTAGAGCGTCTCTCACACCAGTGTGTAAAAAAGCCACCGATCCGATTGAATCAAACAGAATTAATTACAGGGCATGTGTTTTTCCTCCTTTTACACTATTGAGGGCAGCTGTGTTGTCATGGTGATAGCTGTGGAAGGTTTTTTTTTTTTTCATTAAGCAAATAATAATTAAAATGTAAATGTTTTGTCCAGAGCGAGTTACTACAGAAAAGGAGGGCGCGCCATGCTGCCAGTCAAGTGGATGCCGCCTGAAGCCTTTATGGAGGGCATCTTTACATCAAAAACAGACACATGGTGAGAATCCTTTCACAAATATTCCCTCGACATCCTTTTTTCACTTTAGATCTTGATGAATTAATACTATTCCTAAGAATAAGCTACATTTCCTGCATCACTTTAAACATACTTAGTCTTAAAGGAAAAGGACTGTACAGTACAGCTCACCTTCTGCAAGTTTTCAACTCCTCCATTGTTTGAAACTTTGTAAAGTTCAGTTATTCTCAGGGCTAACATATTCACACATGCAGCCTGACCAAGCAAAGATCTAGCATTTTACCTGAACTCAAGAAAGTGAACTGATTTCCCACAATCTGGCCATTTTTTGTGTTGTAAGCAGAAACATCACCAGAGGGAAGGCGTGAGATTCATTCATTCATTATAGGAAATTTCTGTGGATGTTGAGAGGGAGCGGGAGAGCCTTAGGGATCCCATGGTAGCACAGGGAGGACATCCACACAGAGAGGCAGCATAACCATAAATCATATCCAGTGTAAAAGTTACTCATCCTCTAAATTTAGTCTTCATATCATGCTCTAAATAGTTTTTTTTTTGTTTGTTTGATGCAAAATCGTCATTGTTGTCTGAAGGTTGAGGACTCTTTCTGTTTCCTGCCTCCTTCTCTATTCACTCTTTTTGCTTTCCCACCCTGCCTAATCTCCACCCGTCTGTCTTTCTCTGTCCTTCAATACCTTTGATCCTCAGCCATATGTTTTGTTTAATTCCTTGTCTTGTCACTATCTCATTTCTGTCCTCTCCTCGTCTGCTTTACAGCTTTGGCCCCGATGATGCCGATAATTTATGGCTTCATTCTCCTTAGTCGCTTGCTCTCTGTGTAACTAATCTTTGCTCTAATCATCTGGCTGTCTCAGGTCATTTGGGGTGCTGCTGTGGGAGATCTTCTCATTGGGCTACATGCCATATCCCAGCCGCAGTAACCAGGAAGTGTTGGAGTTTGTGACCAATGGGGGGAGAATGGACCCACCCAAAAACTGCCCGGGACCAGTGTAAGTGCAACACACACAGACACAGACACAGACAGACTAGAACGCTTTAATGTATGAATTGTATGAGCTGCACATGACCACAAGAATGAATCTAATCTCCCATGAGGTCTAATTATGCTGCTGTTCTACATAAGTAAGAAAGAAGGATGCATACATGCATACAGCGAGCGTGGCAGCGCACACAGAGCCACACATGAAAGGCTCGGCTGATTTGCGGATATTGACACATAAAAGAGTTGTGACCTAGAAGGCGTCAGAAAAATTTAACGCCAGATTGCTCCCAATGTTTTCAGTATGAACGCCTTGGTTACATTTTCTTTCATGTTTGCCTCGCGATTTGGAGGGAGTCACAGAGAGCTGATAGAGAGCATGAAAACCATTTTCGAATCGGGCTTTATTTCGCATTCAGTCTCACAGATAACGCCTCTTGTCAACTCTACTGTGTAACATATATGTGCAAAGCACACATGCATTTTTTTTTCCTCTTCAAATACAGTCAGTTTCCCCAACAACACATCTGTGATAGGGCAGCTTTATCCTTCACACCTGTTGGCCACAGCTCTGCGGATTGCTACAGCTTTCAGTTTGCAACCTGCTCAGAATGTTCCCTGAAAATGTGGGATGGGGTTTTCAGTAAAAGAAACACAGCCTGGTGGATAACCCTGTGATGTTCTTTTAATTTAAAAGTTAGGAGACAGCCTCACAACAAGACTCAAGGATTACTAGGAGCAACACATACAGCTGGAATTAGTTTGGCAATTAAAAACATATTCAGCGTTTAACTTCACCGTCAGTTGCTGTTGCTGTCTTAACAGCCCATTGAACACAATCAGTCAAACTAGAGGGAGCCTGCACTGTAATTCTGCCTAAAGCAATCAAAACAATATTAAGAATATTTTTTTCTGTTGGAAGTGATCCATCTGGCAATTTTAAATTAGCAGGGTATATGAGGCTGGTCAACTGCTCTTACTTTTCTTATCTCTTTGTGCACTGGGTGGAAGAAATAGTAATGAAGTACTGTATATTGCTTCCTGTTTATATGTGTGTATATTTAGGTACCGTATAATGACTCAGAGTTGGCAGCACCAGCCTGAGGACAGACCTAACTTCTCAACTATCCTGGAGAGAATTGACTACTGCTTACAGGTAATTTACCACAGATCAATTAGGACCTTTTTCCAATAAATTAGCTCCTGTTTCAAACCAGATCTGTTCATTATTGTTAAAACCTTGGTGCCATCTAGCGACACAGCTCACATTTCTTCTGTGAACTTTTTTAGGTTAAAGATTGCACCTGCTTATGATTGTGCACAAGAGTTTAAATCTTTTCATTTCATTGTTAATTATGCCATGTTTAGGACCCAGACGTGGTGACAACACCCCTGCCCATTGAGTATGGGCCAGTCCCAGAGGAGGAGGAGCGTGTGCCGGTGCATCCTGAGGACCAAAAAGCCCCCACTCTGCAGGTGAAAGCACAGGTGCCTGATGGGGAGGGTCCTCAGCCACCATCCTATCCCAGTGAGGACACAAGGAGAGGAGGGGAGCAGGTGGGGGTACAGGGCACTGCCTCAGAGGCCAAAGCACAGCCCACAGCTCAGCAGCAGCCATGCCTCCTTCCACATACGCAGACCACTGTCACTATGACAACCACTGTCACCTCCACGGCAACAGCAACGCTCACTTCCAAGGGTCCCCAGGTGTCCACTCAGCCCACCGCAGATGGGGGACATGTGAACCTGGCATTCACCCAGGGCCACAGTGCAGAGAAAGAGCACAGCGCAGGGAAGAGCACCAGCCTCTGGAACCCCACTTACGGCTCCTGGTTCCTGCAGCAGCAGCAGCGGAAACAGCAACAGCAGCAGCAACAGCGGCAGACCGGGGTGGGGGCACAGGGGGGCAACGGCAGTAGGGTGCCCGGAGAGGGTCAGGAGCATGTGGGCCGGACTGTGGCCGAGGTGGCGGGAGCGCTCGGTCTGCAGCACCAGCACAAGATCCAGCAGCAGCTCCAGATCCTGCACCAGCAGCAGGGGCTGTGCAGACCCCTGTTACCCCCACCACCACCACCCGCTGTTCAGTCCCCCCTCTTGCTGGACTCCAGCACACTGCCCCCCGTGCCCCTCTACAGACTCAGACGCTTCCCCTGTGGGAACATCGGTTATGGATACCAGGAGCAGGGGCTACCTATGGACCCTGCTGCCACACAGCCCTCTGCAGCCCACCCACGGGGGCCCATCCCCACCCCCCTTAGCCGGCCGGGGGTGTCCGAGGACAGCCGCCCTCTGCTGGTCACAATGGGGACAGTGCAGGACCCCCGGCTGCCCAGGATTGAGGGCCATAATGCCACAGTGCTTTAACCCCAGAGGCTGTTGTTTCTCTTTCAGACCCTGAAGTCTTACAGACTCTGTGTGCTCAGGTCACACAGCACTGTGTCAGGACAAAGCCACTGACTGGAGTTTTCATCCTCCAGACAGGACCAGCCCATCACGCTTTTCCCATTAAACTCTGGAGGCATGTCCAAACAAACTAAAGCACATTAGAGGACTAAATTAAATAAAAGCAGCAGGGGGGACATGGAGAGGAGAGTCTAGTTTTAAAAGAGTTAAAATGTATTTTTTCAATGCTGGAAGTAGTGGGACTAGTGTGGAAAAGGAGGTAGGAATGAGTGCATTTTCTGTTGGCTCCTTTCATGGAATAGACTTAAATGGAAATAAATCTTTATATTGTTGACTTTAAACCTGGAGTCACAAACTTTGGTGATATCTTTTGCAGCTGTGAGAGTCAACTCCTTACACCACACCATTTTGGAAAAACAACAAAGATGTAAAATGTCTATCAGACTATTTTTCAAAAACTGACTTACCAGAGACTTTATACCTAAAAAATACTGGGAAACGTGTCTGTTGTTGTTTGCTTGCCTGCTTGTTTATTTATTTGTTTGTTTATTTATTTGTAGGAAGTGGCTCTATAAATTATTCAAGAAGATGGGTTTTAAAATCCAAGTTAATTTTACATCAGTTGAATTACACTTTATGTTTTTTATGAATTTACTTCAATGTTAAAAAGAAGAGTTTGGTTGTTTTACACCATTTAAAATATGTAAAAGGATCAATATAGAGTGAAGGTCTGTTAATCACAAAGCAGAGGAGGGGGAGGACGGACAAGGCGGGCCATGTAAAATCTGATTTTTTGCTACAGATGGAGATGTACAACAGCACTTTGCCTCTAATAATCTAACTATAACAGTCCTCCACAATCTCAGCACAAACTTGTGTTGGGTTTTGTTGAAAGTAGTGCTTTGAGACAGTCAAGTTAGCTCTTTCTGTCCTTTTTTGTGGCCTCGGAAACACAGTGGATATTGCTGAATCAATCTTAACCTTCAAATTGCTATCTCCGAGCACTCTATGTTCTGAAATTTGCATATTTTATCTTTTCTATTATAGAGTGAGAGTTGTGGAATACAAATGAGTGTGGTCACAAAGTTTGAGTACAAACGGCTTTTGCTCCACATGTGAATGAGTGTGGGACCTGCTTCAGTAACCTGCTCACATCGCCTCACACATGGTGTTAACACTTGTCTCTGCTAAAAGTCTGCTTCTTTCAGTTTAAGGTTGGATAAAGACAGTGTATTTATCAAATAGCACCAATCCAATGAGTGTGGTGGTGTTGATTTTTCAGGTGGACTGTATTTGACAAACCTGCCACTGGTGCCACAGCAAAGCGATGATGAGCTGTCATGTTTGTTGGCAGACTACAACTGTCTGTCATACAGCATGAGGACAAATACATTCTGGTAGGCCAATGAGCAAGTTAAATATTGGCTAATGAAAAACATTGCTATGTCTGTATTTGTGTTCGAAGCATATTCTGTGTTCCCTTCACAGCTCATTGACATTGTCAGACTGCACCTGTAAATGTTGTAATTATAAAGTATTGTATTATGGCTCTGGTAAAAGCTGTAAATTGCCCTTCAGAAGACATTCGCCAAAATTAATAAATTACTATGTAATAACAGTTTTTTATCTGTTTGTTCGCAAGACTGAAAATTTGGGATTGGGGCCAATTTAATCAGATTGGAAAAATGAAGTGGTGATTAGATGTTTTAAACACACAATCATCTTCTTGAGCAGACTCGTGCCAGCTCATTCGGCGCACTGTCACTCAGCTGGTAATAGTTTTCTTGTTTCTTCCAGTGTCCTTTTCATAAATGGAACAGATGAGATAAGTACTTTTCATTAGCAGAAGGGGTTAATTAAAATACTTAAGAGCTACACAGTAACCATTTACATTTACCAGTTCATGACTGAAAATAATAGAAATTACATATTTTTTAAATATTAAACGGAAGTCAATTTTACTCTGCTTTTGCACGTATTAATCCCAAAATTTGATCCATAAATATTAGCATAATAGTTATATTCATCCAAGATTCAGTCACAAAAAATTCAAAGTGGCAATTTAGTAAAAGTGAAAACGCAGTGTACAAATTCAATAATAATCATATTGTGCCAAAATCCACATTAACAGGAACCGTTTTAACTGATCGTGTGACCACCTGAGTCACACCCTGTGTCCTTCAGCATTATCTGTGTTGATTAAATGGATAATTTGATGACACGTGGCCCAGTCACAACACTATGTTTCAAAGCAACGCTGTAAAATCCTTGGAAATCTGAACCCAGAGAGCTGAGTTTGCATTGCACATACAAAATGAAGAAAAATTCATAAGCCCCATCCCAAACACATTCTACTGTTTTTCTTATTTCATAAAGGAGCATCACCTGTTAGCACAAAACAGCTACACCAGTGATTCCAGGTTTCAGTGAAGGCTGCTTTTCAGAAAGAGGTCAGACTGATGTTTGTACTTTTTCAAATGTGTACGCCAATTAACGCTTTTTTTGTGTATAGAATTAGATTTGGGTCACAGGAGAAAAAAATCAACACAACGTATTGAATATACTGCTAACAACTATACTGCTTGCGTTTTGTGTTCAACCTTTTCACTAAAAGCTTTCCGTGCGCAGTAGAATGGAGCTGAAAATAGGAAGCATAAGGCCAAGTAGAGGTGACGTCTCTGTAGATGTTCATGAGAATCACTGAGCACTGCTTATAAAAATGCCAGACTGGTTTTCACTGACATTTCTTTCTCCAGCAAACATCACACTGTCAAAGCTAGTGTCAAAGCCCTTAAAGTAACTAAACAAAGCCAGCACACTCTGCATTCAGATGTTTGAGCCGCAACAGACAGCTACTTTAACTATTAATTGTTTGATAGCTGCAAGAAAATAACAGTTAGAGGAGATGAATACTATGACAGATCTATGGGTTTTACACATGTTGAGACAATTGGGAAAGCACACCGTGTCGGGAACATTGGAGTACAGTGAGTCTGCAAACACAATGTAGATTACACACCACTAACCATTATATTTAGCTTTGGCCGCAAAATCAATCAGAGCACAAATGCATTTACAGTGGGCCTAGCATGTATAATTATTTTTAGATCTCTACTGCGTAATGGTCCTCTGTACCAGTAACCATGGTACTGCAGGATACATGTGGTTGACATTTGACAGATGATTACATATGCACATTATTATTTGGTACAATCATCAACATTTGGCAACAATGTGGTGTTTCTTACTAGAATCCCCTGTAACTTTGTGTCCTCTGTTTGTTTAATGACTAGCATGCACCACATTATAATGTTCTCTGTCCAAAAAAAAAATGTTTGTTTTGTTTTTCTCTGTGGTTTTGAGGATTATGCATCAAGCCTGGAGGGCTTTAAACAGAGAGGAAGGCGAGTGGTGTTAGACCGTCTTCTTTTAGTGACAGGTACATGCTGTGTTTGAAGAAAAATGAAAAGGTTGCCATTTTCTTAGTGATGAAATTGTTTAAAATGTGTATTTTGTGTTGAACAATTACAGCTTACAGTGCTAAAGTACTTGTGTAATAATCAGGATTATGGACAGTGAGCTGGTCATTATTGCCAATAAGCCCTGACGAGGTGTATGGAGACCCCAGCAGGATTATCCCTGTGTTGTAAACATGTCCACAAATTCAGAGCCTGAGCAGTTGCCAGTGTGTATTTGCTAGTGACAAAAAAACTCCTCAGTGCCAGCTGTGCCAGAGTATTTCTCCATCGTGTTAAAAAAGCAGAAGGCAGGCTAACTTTCTCTGCCTCAGAGAGATCATTCTTCTCCCATCAGGGATCAGCTCAGCATTCGCTCCAAAGTGCTGATTCTGCATTTGAGCACTTAACACGCTGTGGTGCATCTCAGCTTTGATTTAGTGTGTACCTTCATCTTTCTTTCGTACTTCTGAGTGTGGGAGACAAACCGCAAAATTACATTGCAACTAGAACAATTGTTACTGAGGTTAGAAACACAAAGGCTATTGACCTCAAGTTTACTAATTTCAGTCTCAGTAGCTTTACCTGCCTGCATTCATTTAGGCTGTGGAATTTCTTTGTTTTCCTGCACAACAAAAACAAGGAAGGAAGTCTGAATTCATGTTAAGTGTCCATTTAAGTGTCTATTTATAACAATCATGACATAATAAGCTGCTACCCTCAGGTTTGCATGTGTGTGCCCTGCCTGCCGTTAAGTGACAAGCCCCACTTCAGCAACAGGCTTTTTTAAGCTCTAACTGAGACGAGCCCCAGTGGAATCAAATGGTAAGTGAACAGACATGTAGCTATTCTCAAACTGTTATTTGTTTTCACTCCCTGAAGAAAACTCACAGTATAACAGAGTCAAGCAAACAATATTCACTGGTGCCATTATATACAGAAGAAAAATGGAGTCACTCAAAGTAAAATGAATTGTTTATTTGCTCATTACCAAATAGTTATTGTTCACAACATGAAAATACATCCCAGCAAATCCATCTGAGAGTATACAAACAGCATTAAGAAAGTGAGCACTGCACAAAAAGACCATCAGAGATTTTTTTTAATCACTCATGCTGATACTGCAACTGGGAATTCAACTGAAAGTGTACACATAAATGACATTTAAAACATAGACCACTTTCAAAGACATGAATTATAACAGACGGGGGTCTTAATGCAAATGAGATGTGATTTCAAAGAAGACTGTCGATTAGAATGTTTTAATGTGAAGTCGGAAACACTGAGCTTTTACAGCCCTTTCTTTTATATAAAAGATCTTTGACATCAGACAGCCTTGTGCTCTTCTCTTCACTCACAGGGGACTCACCAGACAGATCAATGAGAGGAGTCCATTGGAGATTCTACAGCTCCTCCAGCCCATGCACCCTAATTGGATGCTACATGAGCGTTTTACTGAATAGTAGGCCTGTTTTCCACATGCACAATCAATCTTTTGTACTTCTCTGATTTGTCTGGACTGCTCTAATCAGATGGCAAACTGTCTTTGGAACTTTTGGATAATTCCATATTTCCTCTGGATGCTTTAAAATAGCACTGAGTACAATCAGGCCACATCCAGTGTTTGGAAATGTAGTCTGAAGATCGTAATGAACTAATTATTAAAAGTGGTTTGGTGTGACACAGTGTTGAAAACACTGCCCTTAGATTACAGTTCAACTGAGGACCTATACTTCAGAATTTGCCTTTTTAAAAAAGGGAAGGTATAGTGCCCACTCTATATTTTCTCTAAATGTGAATCAGAAAATGTCAGAGCACTGGCAGGAGAGATGTTTATAAAAGCTCTTAATCAGCTGCTATATATTGATTATGGGCATGGCTAAATTAATTTATATTAACCTATTCTTTTATTTCAATATCTTCAAGCTTTGCATATTAAATTAGAACTGAATAAATCTGTTTTATTTCAAAGTGCTCTTCATAAAAACACACATGCGCACACATAAACACAAATGCACATACATTTTAGAAGTGCGTAAGCTACTTTTCCACCCAAATTATCTGATTAATCTTTTATCACTGGATCAAACGTTGTCTTTGGGTATAGATATATTGTAGTCCTATGTATTAATTTTACTAATTGTTCTCATAGTTATGTCTGTCAGTGCAATCAGTTAAAAAGTAGTGCAGAGTAGTTTTAGACTTTCAGCCAAGAGATATTCTTATAAGAATTTCAATAAAGTGCTTTTCAATTTCATTTTTTTCTAAACTTAACCGTACAAGCTCCATACAACTGTCCTATCAGAACAAGCTTCAAAGCTTTTGGATAATCACAAAAGCTAATGTGAAGGCTTTAATATGTATGCTTTAAAGTAAACAAAACAAAAAGGGCTGTGTTTTACCAAAAGCGTAAGAACATATCCAATTTAGCAGTTGGGGAGAAACAAGGTTGCATCAAACTTACTTATTTTTTCCAAGGACCTTCTCCTGCAGTGCAAATCAAAGCTTTATCTTTCTCTCCTGTTGAACACAGTTTCTCGCTAGCAGCTGCTAGTGATGATGTGGATAATGGTCACTGAGCTCTAGCCATAAACGTTTTCATTTCCAATTGGTCACCGACTAGCTGTGCTAGCCTATGCATCTATGACTTCTTCTATAGCCCAATCAACTGAGAAAAACGGATGCAAAAGTGAGTAATTTTGCCTCTTGAAGTGCATAGTGTGGTGAGCATGCTGACTTCAGTAAAAATCTTTGTAATATATTTCATATATTTCTTTGACAAAACCGCTATATCTTTAGTTAATTTCTTGGTACTTTTTCCTATTAGAAACATAAAATATTACAAACTGTCCCTTTAAGGTTATGTTTTAAGTAGAGTAGACTAACAACCACAGTCTTCAGCTGTTTTCATTCACCAGGTGTGAACCATTGATGCCTCTGTAGGTGACACGACTAGGACGAACAAGCACACCATGTCCTTGGCGGCAGGAGAAATAGTGGCGGCCACCCACAGAGCCATCATTCTTGCCCTTGGGGCTTCGGAGTTCTAAACCTAGCCAAAGCCCTGGTGCAAAGTCTGCTGAGCCGAGGTAACGGATAAACGCCATCTCATTGGCACTGTTCAACAGGACCTGCATGCCAACATGGAGACGAACCTGACCATCAGAGCTGGGCAGAGGACTGGAGCCCGCCGTAGCACCAGAAGCACCACTACTTCCTCCACTGAGGGTGCTCCAGCGCCGACGATGGGGAGTAGAACGGCTTCTATGCGTTTAATTGTGGGAACAAGGAAAAAAAGAAGACAGAAAAATGACAAATAAGACAAGCTGTGGCAGATACATCAAAGGTAACTGGGAGATTCATGGGAGTCTGCTGTTTGAGGAATTGATCCTCAATTCCCTGTACTCCCTCATTATAACCCCAATCATGCATTGGCCATTTAAAAGAACCTTTTGCTGACTAATAGCACAGCTTCTTATCAGTATTGATTGTGCCACTGCTGAAGGGGATTAGAATGAAGCTGAAAAGCTTTGGGAGAGAAATATGGGAGGGCTTTGCTGCAGGAGAGAGACACACACCTGCTTACAGGGCCTCTTCTGCTCGGCTCCTTCGGTGCAGCCAAGGCTGATGATGTGCTGAAACTGCGACGGATTGTCCCTGTACAGCAATCACACACGTCAAGTACTCATACAAGATTCTTGCATAAGAATGACTTCTGCAGGACACAGCTTAACGGGAGCACTCTTAGCGATAAAAGGAAAACTCACCACTGAATGAATGATTGAGACGTGCCGAGGATAGTTCTGAAAGGCAATCAACAGACCCATGGATCCTGTGAGCAAAAAAAAACAATCCACTGTAAATGGACTTCAGCTCGTGCCTGCTGATACTGAGGCCACGCCATCTACAGAAACCTCAAAAAAAAAAGTGATATTTATTCACCATTTACTTTTCTGTTTTTGTGTATCTTATGATCACTGTTGTGATGACAACGGCCCGACTGAGACTACGGCTATGCTGAAAGCTAACTTTTGTCTTGATTACAGATGCTTTCTCAAGCTTCTATGTGAACAGAATAATGTACTCACTCTAAAAGCCGTTAAGATTAGAAAAAGCAAATGTCATGAAATAAAGGTAAAAGTTACTTTTTTCTGAAGGAAAAGAGTTTGGTCTCTCTAAAATGTTTGTTTGTGGAGTAACAAAAGAAAAGCTGTTTATTTTCCTAAAATGGATAGTGATAGCTGCTGAAAGGAGAACAAAGAGGAGGGAACAAGGTGCTAGATGGAGAGAATGTGAAATTCTTCATTAGACTAAGGCAGGCCGGCTCTGTCTGAGCACAGCCTGTGCCCCTGGGTTAATTAGGGAAAAGAAGACAAGCACAAAATGACACGAATAAGGGATGGCAAGACAACACAACGGCTGGTTTTTAAAAAAGAAGCTTAGTCTCATGGAAGACATGAAGAGTGTGTTCAACACAGAAACTGAGTAACAGCGAGAATAATGAATAGATGCAGTGGAAACTCCCTGTTTACAAATGAAGCAAAACAATGTGGAAGGACTAATAAAACCTAGTTTAACTGTGCAGTGTGGTAATTAAACAAGCTATCATTGAAATCTTGACAACCCTTATTGGGAACTAAATATTTGTTCAGAGTGTTTGGATACTAACTTACGACACATGTCAAGTCTGGGAACCACAGAGCTCCTGATGGTGGATCTTATAAAAGATAAATAGTGTTTGGTTTGACTAAAAGTATGTCTGTTGAAAGATAATACTTGTTTATTTAGGTTTTCAAAAAATAAAAAATAAAAAATACACCTTTATATAAAAAATGAACACACAAGAGAAAATGGTGCACATTAATTTTGTATTGCGATCAGAATCACACACTGCTGCTTTGTTCTGTATTTATTAAAGACACATGACACATCTTACGTTTTAAGTGCTTACCAGTATGTCATGTTATACTTACACTCACATATACTCACAGAACAACAAATGCATTTTTAGGAAGCGACATCCTACCAATTTTAATCATTTAAGCACTTAAGTTTCTGTGTTTCTGTGTCTATTTTGTCACCTTCTGTTTTCCACACAAACAGTCGTGCTGACAGGAGCTGATGGTGGTCCAAACCTTTTCAACGCCTGTCAGATGTAGATCCCTTTAATGGACTGTTTAACATTTTGAGAATCAGGCTCTAACAGAGCACACAGCAGGAGACTGTTTGCTTTAATGTAGCGCAACAGAACCCTGGCTCGACATATAGCCACATTCTGCCAGTGAAGGTTTTCTTTGTCATTCTATTAATTTTATATTCATTAGTATATGGTATTTATTCAGATGTTTGTAAGAGCATAATGATCCTTTTAGTATACATTACACAATTGTTCCAAGATTTTTGGTAAAACGTTCAACCTTCTGAATTACTGACCATATGAAAATCTGATGAAAGATGTTTTGCTTTTTGGTTGAACCTACCAAAAGGTTGACTATGATTTTGTGTCTAGTGAAAAATGTAAGAAAATTGAGCTCAGAAAATGAGTCTTAACACCACATGTAACCATACCAATTTCATCATTATCTTACATTGAGACATAATCATTCCCCTCATCTTCTACCCACTTAATGAGCTGATAAGATACCTCAGAAGTTTATCTGAGAGTATCTTGGGCAGAGAAACACACCAGGTAATGTTGAATGGACCAACTAATACATGTAAAACCTGGATTTAACGTAACTTTTTGTTGAAACATTAGTGATAGTAGTTTTTCAAAAGTATCTGCTCTTATAAAACATTATGTATATATATATATTCTAAAAGGGGCACTGCTTAAGAGGGTCACAGTGCACCTTTATGTACCGGCATTTTGATATAGCTTAGTATCAAGATAAAAAATGGAACGTCAAGTACAAACAGTCAGTATTCATCTTGTGTCCCAATAAAGCTTTGAATGAAGAGCCTTGGAGAGATACAAATAAATGTACTGTTACAAACTGATCCCAGGAGAGAGTAATTTGTGTGGAAGGCATAAATGTAATAGACACAAAAAGAAATTATGCAATAGGAGACCCGCTCATCTTTTTAGAAAATAGTACAAAAAAAATAAAAAAAATAAGATCAATTCATAAAATCAGTGCTCAGAACACTTTTCCTTTCCTGCTGTGAGGCTACAGCACATTACACTGAACAAACACTATTAATAGTCAGTTGTTAAAAGCAGAGGTAGTGGCATCTGGCTCATTACTAGGTGTCACATTAAATTGAGAGGGTAAGCTGAGGGAGGGCCCCAAGCTTCACATTTGACAACTTTGAGTCTCGTTAATCACAAGTGTAGAAATTAACTGGGCAAAATCAAATATGTCAAGACTGATTCAAATGACACTGTCAAAAGAGCTCATTAGCCCCATCAGATATTGATGAAGCAAATGAAACAAACCTGAGGCTTTGTACAGTATAATGCAGGCTGTTTACATCACTTGTTAACTTTAATACTTGTGGTCATATCGTATACCTTTGAACACGAGATGGAGGCGCAAAGACCCCATGCTTTGGTGGACAGCTGAAGTACCTCACTCCTCCAACTGATCCATCATTCTTCCCACTTGGCTTGTCTAATTCAACCCCCAACCAAAGCCCTGGAAGAACAGGATACCATTTATTTAAATAAAAAAGGTAGGTCTTCATGGTTTGTATTTATCTAACATTTATTCTTATGTCAATTAGAGAAATAGTACATTTCTAATGACTGTGGCTGCTTCAAGTAATCTCCTGTAGAGACAAAAAAAAAAGCCAAAGGGAGCACTGTGATGAGTTGGGAAGGAAGTAGAGCTGCTTTTGTTGGAGACGCAGCCCTTGTTGCACTGGGGCACAGTTAACACAGCACTGCTGGCACTGATTTAAGTATATCAAAGGGAACTTGAAACAGAATCCTCTCCTAAATATATTGCTTGGTGCAATAAAACAAGTTCGTGTTCATTCAAATGTGAGCAAAACATCCAAATTAATATTTTACATTTTAGAGCATGTTACTTGGAGTTTTCTTTTCAACTGAGAATAAAAAACATTGAAACAATATGACTACAGATATTAATGGGTTTTCTAACTAAAACATAACAAAAGGCTTGGGCTACAAGTGAACAGCTGCTTTTGTTTTGTTTTTTTCTTGCAATGTGCAATAAATACTTTGTTTACAATAACTGTCAACCAATTACAAATTCTTTTTTGCATTATCTTAAAGCAAATAGAATATCCTTAAACAGTGTATAAAAAAAACAAAAATGGACAATAACATAATAAAAATAATGGAAATTAGAATTCTGTAACAGTACTTATGTTTTTGCAAACAACTGCATCACATACATTCAAAGGGAATATTTGTTTAGCAACTCACCTGGGGCAAAGTTGGTTTCTCCATAGTACTGAACTACCCCTGTTCTTTGGCCGACCACCAGCACCCTATCCCCGAGGCGCACCGAGCTCACCGAGCTCTCACACACAGAACTATTAGCTGAAGGGGTACGGCTTCGAGCACCTTAAAAAACAATAAGCAATGTTTCTTATTTGAGCAGACATTATAATTTAAGAAACCATCAACAGGCGTACATTAACACCTACCTGAACTGTTGGCAGGAGACAATCTCGAGGCTAGTGAGGGGGTAGTCCTAGGACTCACAGAAACACGCTCCCGCCGCTGACGGGCTGCAAGACGCTGTCGGGGCAGAGGACGTGGTCGAACACGAGGCCCGTGTCGGGAGTCCAGCGATGAAGACGAAGATGAAAGAGAGTGGGACAAAACACCTGTAGCCAAAATGACAAGGGAAACATAGGAATAAAACGGATGAAAGTAGTCCTAACAAGTTCAAATGTAGCAGTAAAGTAGCTCAGTAGAGGACAATCATGTATTCATACTAGACATTTTATTTTTTTTTAAACAAGCAACTATGTGAAAAATTTGAAGGGCATTACATATATATGAAGATTATTTTAACAGCTGGAAAGCCACATTCCACTCTCAAAAAAAAGCCATTTGGACTCAAGGCCTAATTAGTCTTTTAACTTTTACACCCCTTAAAGGACCATAAGTACAGAACTTAAAGAGAGAGAACTTAAATCTGGACCAAGGTGGAGGAGACTCTAAGGCTACAAACAAATTGGAATCTGGTCATTAATGGGCAGAGACACCTTAAACTTTAAACCAAAAGGTTTTGTCAACAACAGCCACAAAAATAATGATACACAACAACAAAAACAATATGATAACAATTTTGAGGGATCCTCCCTCAGTCTTTTGATTACTATTAGATAAACCTTTGACCCAGACAGAAGAAGTACCTTTCTTGATACTACTAGAGCCAGTTCATTATTATTCACTATATTTTGTAGAACTGCCATCCTTTAGAAAACTTGTAGTAAGAACTGTCCATTATTATATCAGGAGGACTGCTACATCTATACCATATAGTAAACCGTCTTTTGTTTAAGAGTATGGGAATTACAAAATCTGAGAACACAGACTTAAACATGATATGGGAAAGAATAAGTGCAAATAAAGAATTATACTGTTGAAAGGGAATGAAATGAGAACTACTGATAGACACGTTTTCTTGATTGTACTGTCTATTTTCCTCCAACACACAATAAAACACATATGCTGAGACAAGCAGTTAAATTCAGACAAAAGCCCCAATGGCAGAGAAAACAAAAGAACAAAGAAAACTTCAAAGGAATCTGAGAACAAGCACACAACACACCATGAAGAAACACATTTTGCATAGAAGGCTTGATAATTATGGTTGCTAAGTATTCCTTCCAAAACCTTAAGCTTGTATTGACTTGAATCAGGACTATCCTTCAAAATGATCCCGCTGAAAAAAATCTGAACTGCACTTATTATGATTACTATTTCAGTTCACTGTTTTAAGAAACAAAAACATGGAAACTCTGGCCAAAAAACTAGGCTTGTATGTTTCCAAAGAAAACACTCCACTGAACACCAAACATTTTTTGTAATTTGACCTTTATCTCGCAGAGCCCTCCTGCCTAGACCCCACCCGTTCACAGATTGATGTCCACCTCATGTGACAGACTGCAGCATGGACTGAGGCTTTATAAATCAAACAGAGGAGCTGCGAGAGCACTGTCTATGATGCCATCGCCCTTTGAGGTCTGAGCTACAGTTGACATGCTCTAATAGGGGCCAGCCTGGCATTCTGCTGTGTCTGTCTCTGCTGGTTAGAGAGATGAGACTTACACAATGACCCGTCCAATCTATAGATGCACCCGAGTGACTTGTGCGGACTGGAAATAGGGGGATACTAAAGAGCAAGGTGGCTTAGCATTTAGGTGGTAAAACTCTGAAGAGTGTTTGTGGGTGTGTACTGTGTATTAAACTGGTGCATGGTTTGTGTGAACTAGAGACAGGCACAGTCTTTGTATCTGACACACACTCACCTTGTAATGATTTGTCTAACCTACTCAGTTTGTCAATGCCCCAGTTATTAAACCCGGCTTAATTGGACTATCAATCACACAATTTGATGGGCCATTCACAGGGCTACCTTTCCATCCTTGTTTATGTTTTGCGCTGTGTATAGTGAGCATTTCTGGAGTATGTATCCATCAACTCTTACCTTAAACATTTGTCATGTCCTTTACAGCTACACAACTATTCATCAACCCCACTGACTCTCAATATCCCACAGTTGATGGATATAAAAAACTATGCACACATCTTGAAATGAAATAGAGCCAGTTGCCACTTCAGAGTCCATTTAAGATAAAGTTCACACATACCGAGTCTGTATTTATACAATATGATTGACTTACCTGTGTTAATCTTAGAACTGACACGGGAGAGGTCAATTCTGCGAGGGGGGCGGATGGGAGTGGATGTCTTCATAGCACTCGTTTTATGTCTTTCCAAAGGTTTAGTAATTTTGGAAAGAGGGGCAAATATTCCTGTAAAAATAAAAATCATACAAATAATGTAGTCATCTCAATCAATCATAAATTAGTAACAAAAGGCTAATATCATCAAAGCAAGGTTATTATAGAGGTAAAGTAATTTAAGAGGCACTCTAATCGATTTTAAAAAGTATGTGTGTGTGTGATTCAGACTGCACAGCTGGAGTTTTGGGATGACGTACCAAATCTGAATCGACAGGTGAAATACTGAACCCCTGCCACAGATCCATCATTCTTTCCTTCTGGTTTGTCCAACTCCACTCCAGCCCAAAGGCCTGTAGAAAATTCAGTGCTGCCACAGAAGCGCAGGGTCCCTACCTGTGTACACAGCAGATGTACAAATTATGAAATTACCATGGAAACTAAATGAAATAAATGACAAAAATAGCTGATGAAAGAACTATGTCCACCAAGCACCACTTGTAATATTTGGATCTGGATTTTTAGATATTAAAAAAGAAAAAATCATTAAAAGCTCAGTACGTTTGTAGAGAGACTGTCATTTTTGGGTATTCAGATTTGAAACCCTTTAACGCATGTTACATTTTATGCAAAAATTAATTAATGATGTAATTACTGGCCATTAAACATCAGTGTTTACATGCAGTAAACATAACAAGCATTTTCAGAATGAAAGGGGGAACATAAAATGGAGCAAAATCAACTCCAGTTGAAAGAATTTGTATTTTGTATATTATGAGATAAAGCCTAAAAATTGCAAAACTGGACATGCATGGATCAATGTTGATATGCCAAAGCGAACTGTCAGACAAACCAGAGTGCTGGAAGTCTGCCAAAATGGTGTTGCTTAGCAACTGGGAAGTATTTTTCTCATTCAGGGCTAAAATAATTGTCCCTAGTAAGTATAAAATCCACAGATTAGGCTGATGTGATAGGACTTTACACAACGGCTGCTCTAACAACAACAACACTGTGCTTCCATTAATAAATTTTATTACCAGCTTATTTCAGTTTATTCTGCACTTATTAGTTTAAGTCCTGTTTCTCCTGTTATTAATTATTAATTTAATGTATTCTTTTAAGGCTTAATAAATTCTTCTTAAAAGAAATCACCTTTCATCTGAAAGGCTTTCTCAACAGTTCTGTCTGTAACAGGCTTGTTCTATGACCTGGATAATGTGCACATTTAGAGCAAATCGTTTTTATTAGAACCTTCCCCTTTCTTTTACTCTAAATAAACATAGGCTGATTCCAACTGAGTAATATGAGATATTCCTCTTAGATATTCCATATTTGCAACAAATGCTTTCACCAACCTTCTGTCCTGCAATCATCACACGGTCTCCGAGTCGGAGGCCCATGTTGGAGAGTTGTATCCTGGCCTTGTCAGACAGAGCAGGAGGGGAGTGGGCTTGCAGCGTGAGGGGCAGAGGGGAGGTTGGTCTGGGCAAGGCTTCTCTCAGCAAAGTGTACAGTTCTTTGGCCACAGCTGCTGCATCTGCCATCTCTAGGGGCATGTCTAGAGGATCAGGCACCACATCAGCTGGGCACTGACCTTTTTCATTCTGTAAGATAAAGCAGGATAACAAATAATGAGCTAGTACTGATTAAATTCGAAAGAAACACTGTCAGAATACTAAAATGTAAAATCCAGATCTAGCTTAGTGATTTTTCCCTAATAGATTCCACCTTTAATATTTTCTCTCTGTTACTTAAAACTTCAGTCTTATCTCTTTTGTACCAAGGATGTACGACCTATCAGAATGTGTGGAGAAACTAAAATGAGTGTGGGGTTGAAACAAAGCCAACAAGCCCAAATGGAAGGAGGAGGAGAGGGCTGTGGAGGCGTGACAGACGAGGGGAGCTCATTTGGCTCCGTTGTGCCAAGTAATTGGGACACTCTCTTGCTCACCATCCCCTCCAGCAATGACATGAGTGGTCTTTGATAAACATAAAAAAAGAACTTGCCTTTCAGAGCTTCTAATTCAAACATCATATCAGTGAACTATAATAAATGCTACTGAATCTCAAGGGACATGACAGCGGTTTTGCTTTTTATGGCATATGTAAATACTGTAAATATAAAATGTCACACACATGGTTTGTGCTGACTTAGCACAGCACAAAGAATGGAAAAACGGGCATAACAGGTGTTAAAAGTTGTTAAAGAAGGAGTAAATTGTGAAAAAAACAAATGAAAAATGTTTTTGTTTTTTGTGTGAAGCAAGCAAGTACTACATGAGTGAGGGACCCAACTAGCTCTAGCCCTTTTTTCTGTCTATCACCCTCACTATCAAATAAAGAGGACAAATGTAAAATTTTAAAATAAAGTGTTGCAGTTATATAAGACACACTAATATAAGAACGGCCTGCACTCAGCTTTCAAGAAGTTATAAGCTTAACATTTATGGTGCTTTGGTGACCTCCAGTGGGTAAATTAGAGCATTAAATAATCTAATTATAACTAGTTCTAAACATGAAAGACTGAAAAAATGTAATAATTGATAACTGTGTAATGCAACCTGACTTAACTGATCTATTCTTAAACTACCATCAACACATTCAGCTTCTGCACAAAGGCCATAAAACACAGATTGTTGGAAAGGATTTTTTTGGTTATATATTATTTAGGCTCTTTGCACGTTACATAAACTACTAAATATACTTTGTTTTTACTTGCTGTTACAATTAAGTAAATTAAGATGTAATAACACAACTTACTCTAAAAGCAGGATTAGCCCCTAATTCCAGCAGACACTTGACTGCTGAGGTGCACAGATTGGATGCAGCAATGTGCAAGGCCGTGCCGAAATCAAAGTCACTGCAAGTGGCATCCACCTCTACAAGAGAACAAACAGAAAGCAATAAACATTATGTGAGCTTTTCAACTTTTCAACGTCCAGAAAATATTTCAAGGATCAAATACTTCTGACATAAGGTTAAGCCACAAAACCGACCCTCCCAGCTATAATCTTTCAAAAATATTTAATCCTAGAAAACTGTAAAACTTGTAAAACTTACAATAGAATATATATAAAAATTCTGTATTTACAAGTACATTAAAAAAATAAACATCTTATTTTATCTGAAAGGTTTTGAGTGAGGAAAAAGGAAAGCAAAGGCTCAATGGTTGCTGCAGGCTGACAGTATCAGTGACCCTCTCTCTTTTTTGTTCAGATTCACTTCATCATTACCTCCAGGCAGGGAAGTCTGCAACACCACTTGGATCAGCTGGGGCACGTCAAAGTAAGCAGCGTAATGCAGGGCTTTCATGTTTGTCCAGCGTGAACGAAGGTTGGGATCTGCCCCCAGAGCAAGGAGCTGCCGGGCAAAAGAAGCAGCCCTGTCTGCATCACCTGAGACACATCAACAGACAAGAAATAAGTGAAAATGTGATGCATTCACAACTAAACATTGCACAATGCTTCTTCTATTGACTGAAGTCCTATTAAAAATTGACTCATACAAAAACTATGTTGATGAGATGCAGTAACAGATAAAGCAGCAGCGGAGGCACTGCAAATATGTGAACACAAAGGTTGATTATCTGTTCAGCTGCCATGTGGATACAAACCAATGCCCGGAGCCCCAGCTTTGCAGCAGTAGTGAAGAAGACTCATATCTGTCAGGCCATCACGATCATTCACACCACAGCCTCTTTTCAAGATCTGTGCAAAACAAGAGTTACTTAAAAGGAAACAATGTATAAACATTACATAAAAGACACACAAGAAAAAAGAGGCATATATTGACATTAAAATGTTATTGTAACAGTTAGAGTTGGTATTGTTGGAGTCACCTCATTGCCAATAATGCCAATGTTCTTCTGAACCTGTGGCACCCATTGTCTAAGGACAGCAAACAGCTCTGGTATAGTGGTGCTGGGGTCCTCCAGAATCTCCTTGCATCGCGGATCACTTGGATCAAAAAAGGAGAACTCTGGGGGTGGAAGAGAAAAGCCACACATTTCATCATATGTCAGCTCTTACAGTGCATTCTTTGGCATTTTGTTTATGCTGTTTGTGCAGAATCAATACCACAGCTCTTGATTTTGTGGTTGCATCATACAATTACAATATAGTGCTAACACAGTTTAGTGAGAAAATTGGTAGATTACGGGCACAGTTGACATGCACAAAAATATGGCAGGTGAATTTCCATTAAGAAAATGTATGCCTATTTGTGCACATTCAAAAGGCATACATTTTGAATCTATCTTATCTAAGTTTATTTAATCTCCATAGTTAAAATAACAATTCAAACCCATACTACATTATTCACAACAAAAAAAGCCACAGTGATAACATTTAACAACATTTACTCACTTAAAATGCTTTTGCTTTTATGAACTTTTATTCTGTGAAGTCAAGGCAAGTCATACATTAAGTTATTTAATGCACAAATGGTAATATTTATTGTTATGATGGCCAGTGTTTAAAAATGAATAGGTAAGGTGAATAATTCATCCACTGATCATTTATCTACAAAAGGGCAACATAAAAGAAGTGAATTAGCCTGAATTGTCCTTAGTCACACTGTGTAGGTGTGTTGAACGAGTGGAGCCCTACCACATTCACTGGGTATAGGAGCAGAGGCCACCGGGTGGATAACAGGCCGCTGATGGGATGACAGTCCGACACGGCTGGACAGGACAGTGTCCCCTTCAACAGGCTCTGAAACATCCTCCTTAGTCATCTCCCCCTCAGGGCCTATGGCTGGAACAATGTTAGAAAACCTATTCTAAGAACATAAGTAGGTCTAATCTGTACCAAGCCAAGGATAGCCCTTGTTTCATGAAGACCCTTTCCTCTGGTGTTCATTTAGTCTAGGTCTAAAACTACGTAGACACATAATCACACATTTCTCATTCTGCTTAGGGACTGCAAATCAATACACGTGCAAAAGTACAACTACAATAAATTGTAAAAGTTTAATTGCATTTAATTATACAAAGATACACTACAGCTCACTAACTTCTACTTTTTCACTGGTCCCAACACCTCAACTGGTTGTTTAATATCTGGCAGCTAATCTAAACACACACCTTTGTGTAAAAATGTATTTTTTTGTAATAGTTGTCAACTCTAAATGGATGTGAAGTGGGAAGGGAAAAGTACCAACTAGTAGCACACACAAGCCTGAAAGGCAACACCGGCATACTAAATCATTCAAAACTCACTGTCATCTTCTTGTTTCTCCATTTCTGAGCTGATCTCCATGGCTGGTGAGTGTCAAAAATCAAAAGAAAC
Organism: Rhyacichthys aspro; assembly: GCA_036850595.1. Classification (NCBI taxonomy): domain Eukaryota; kingdom Metazoa; phylum Chordata; class Actinopteri; order Gobiiformes; family Rhyacichthyidae; genus Rhyacichthys; species Rhyacichthys aspro. Next base: position 12,470,634 of record CM072169.1, on the reverse strand, counting down.
ATCATGTGCCCATCTAACCAGTCTGTCAGCAAAAACTGTTGCTAAATCTCATCATAACACACCCTGTTGATCCCCACTCACTCAGTCTAGTGACTATTTACAGCCTGCACCATCCATGTTCTCACTTTACTCAGCTTACTCAGTCTTACTTTCCTGCTTGTGCACTGCTGACTAGAGTGCAGTGCCTCAGCTGACTAGAGGGGCTACCATGCAAAGAATGTGGCTACAGGGTGACGGAGCAAACAAACATTGAGAGAAAGGGCAATACAGTGGTTGGTGGTATGAGGTTGTCTGTCCTGCATCCAGACAGACAGAGGTCCATTGCTGCTGACAGCAAGTATTCACTCACATCATTCACAGTAGTGTTTTCAAGTCAGCTCTACAGCAACATAGCAACAGACAAATCAGAGTTCTAGTAAAATGTACAAAGTTCTACAGGTTTTGTATTATCTAAAATCACGGGCAGATACCAATTTTAAAGCATGTACAACAATAATAATTAAATAGACAAAGCAAACAGAGTTCTTCCTGACTTCCTGAAGCCAGATTGTGATGAGGGGAGGAGTTAGAAACTTCACTACACAGTTTGCTCCATGACAAGGCAACATTTCCCAGGCAGCTTTTTTACAGGCCAAAATAGATCAATACAACAAACTACTCTTTCCATGAGTTCTGTCAAGCAGAGTGTAGAGCTAGTGTCACACTGCTTCATTTGCATAACTTAATGATCATTGTGTGATAACAAAATGAGCAGATTCCCTATCTCACCTGCAGCCTTTAAAGGTTCAATAAATCATAACTTTTTTTTACAGGTTCAAACTATCAACTGAGAACAAGTTAACAAATACCTGTGTTTCCTCTGGACCTGTTTTATTTAGTTTGGTCAACTGGTCTAATGTACCAACATGTCCAGTTTCCTGCTTTAAACATAGTCCTACCCAACAATACATCTTGTGCATCCCTAAAGGACAACGCACAAAAGAAAATCCTTCAGCTTGGATAAATATACCAGTGGGCTATAATGGATTAGAAATATCTCAATATCAATATTCAAAGAAGACACGATAACACGCATACTTTATGCATGCATTTGCATGTCATTTTCTACATACATTTTAGATAATTTGTTAGCCCAATTTCCTGTCATTGTACCCTTAGCCTGTTTCATTTCTCACAGGAAATAAGGAGAACACAACCTTGACTGCTCCACAGACACATAGGTTGTTCATTTCCCCGGTATGTCTAAAGTAAGGGTTATTTGACAAGTCTCATACTGTTAGCTGGCTAGCATATGTCAAATTGCCGGATAGGGCTTTAATTACGCCACAGGACACCGTGGAAAGATTAGAATTAACAACCTTATAGCAACCACTTATTGTATAATGCAACAAGAAATTGCTTGCTTAAATCAATCGTGTTTTTGCTCTTTGAGCTCATTTATTCACTTTAGCATCTTCTGAAGCAATATTACTAGTGAAGAATTGGAGCAAGACTACCAAGCTACTAACACATGTTTTAGAACCATAAGCAGATTACTTATTTCCTAATAACTCACAACCAAATGTGTTACCTTGAGTTCGGCGTCTCTTTTATTTCGTTCATGGGCAAAATAACTATACAGTCGTTACAAAATTCAATTCATGTCAATACCTGAGTGCTGTAAAATGGCTAAAGTACGTCCGGTTTGGACACCTTCAGAATAAAGTTGACGACGAATGTTTCCGTTCTCCAAAATAAGTGTAATTACGTTTGAAATAAATAAAACTTTTTTTTTCTAACAGTGGGCCTTTGCCCATGATGATAATTATTATGCTATAGTTGATGAATCCAATGGAAATGAATCTGATATATATAGTTTCATTTTCTTAATTTCAGTTTCTTAATACATTGTTAATAAGCGTTTTGCGTTCTTACAGCATGCTTGACATAACACCACCTTAATAACTGAAAACAAAAAATTGGAAATATACCAGGGACCCATTAAGATTACTGAATTTCGGAAGTAATTTTAGCACCTGCTTCTTCAGTGGCTTTCAGGACAAGGCGTTGCCTAGGTAACATAGCTAAACAAAGCTAATGTTAGTGAGTGGCAGTGATTTTTCTTCTCCCGCTCATTTTTGTCTGAGCTTGATTTTGAAACGTTCCCACGGTGCAAATAAAGTCTCTTAATTGATATAAGATGGAGCTAACCAGTGTGAGGCGTGTGTCGTCTGCGGGATACAGGTTACAGCCCAGAACTACTGCGAACCGGCCCAAGAGCAGCCAGCCGCAGGTAAACCGGAGTCTGTATGCTCAGGGAGACTCAGCGTCTCTGGAGATTAAAGACAAGAGGGATCCCGTTAAACAGGATCAAGTCTGGAGAGAGCTGGTGTGGAGTGAGCGGAGAGGATTCAAGGAATGGTGAGGAAAGATCCTTATTTCACAACAGGGTTGATTGTTTACTGGTTCAGAGCCTCATTGAGACATCCTCTTCATTCTGACCCTCAGGGAGAAGAACTGGGACTTTCTAAAGAACTATGATCAAATGGTGAGACACATTTGCCACTTTGGCTCACCCAATGTGTCTATTTAATGACTTCTGTTTACCAGTGTTGACTTAACAATGTTTATAAACTAACCTTTTTTTGTTGTCACCTTTGTTTATTGTCTGACAAATCTGTGTTTTTAGGGAAATCCAAAGCCAGAGAAGCCTTTGCCTAGCTATGTGCCACTCTTCTCGGATCATGTCCCCAACACCAACAACCAAATGTTCGGCAGCAGACTGTCCACTTCAACAGGGAAAGAACTGCTTCGACTGGACAGATTGTTGTTTATGTCTAGGGGTCACCAAAAGCGCAAACTAGATCCTGAAATGCTGCCCGGCTAACCCACCCAACTACTGGCTTCATCAAGTCTCTCACTCAGGCCAAGACACCTTTTCTCCTTTTACTTTCTTAGATATGGACAAAGATTTATAATTTTGTGAATTGTTTTCGACTGTGTTGTGATTGAACAACATTGAAAAAGCACACCGAGATTCTGTTCTTGTTATCTGAGCTCTATTTGACATTTGATCATCTAAACTAGACGCCTAATCAAATTTAGATGAGTGAAACTTGTCTGAAAAACCCAAGAGAAACAGTAGCTGAAAGTAAATGGAAGAAAAGATGTATGCTCATTTGAATCACTGTTACATTTTTCATCTTTTAAGCCTATTTCTCATGTTACATGTAATCAAATTTAAACTAGTCCTGAATTGCACTGTTAAAGGAACAAAGGCCATTTTTGTGAGTAATGTTAGCGTCTGGAATGATATTTTATGTCAGCTATGTTGAACTGCATTAAGCTGTAATTACCTGCCCATGTTTTGTTTGCTTACAGTAGCTGTAACTGTAAAACTATATTATACTACATAAAACTATATTATTCCTGTGTAACTAAGTAACCATGCTTAGTGAAATAAAGTCTGGTCTTAATGTCAATGTGCAAATTATTTAATCTTCTTAATGATCTGCATTTAGAGAGATGATGAGGCTACTATTAGATACTTGTGGTGCAGATGTGAGCGGAAGTAGAGTACCATCCTGCTCAGGAAATCATCCCATTTTAAAATGTTTAAACGTGTGCACTTCAAAATAATGCCAGCTGTTTTTGTCAACGCTCCGTTTGGCCGCAGTCAAGATTGTATTTTTAATTTTATTTTGAAGTAGTCTAGCGGAAGTAGCTTCTGTCCGCCTCCTCGTTAACGCAAGATTCCTGCTCGTGACAGCATCATCTGGCTGCTTGTTTTTTGGACCAAAGTAGTTGTCACTGAACTTTGAAAAGATGCAGTCAGATACATTGTTACACGTAGCTAACTTTAGCACGCTTTTTGTGTGCATGGTGCTCAAGTTTCCTCAGATTTTTGTGTTGTTGCGAGCCAAATCATCGACGGGAGTCAGTCTCAACAGTCTGCTCTTCGAACTAGTTGGGTATGTAGGAGTCAGAGATTTTTTTAAATAGTTTTTACTGTCTAAAACTTTTAAAACTGTGAAATATTGAATAATTGCAACACACTGTACTTATAATCTTTATGCATGCGTGTTAAAGTGAAAGTGATACCTTTCTTCAGGGACAGTTCAAAGCACCCCACACTAACATCACAGAAAGAGGTATTTGCAGGATACATTAGCATAGGTACTGAGTTTCACAGAGAAGTAACAATGAGAGGAGTGTTTCCAATGGCTACACTACACTGAGACTGGCCCCGGGTTTGTCTTGAGTAAACAAAGCCACGCAACAAAGAAATAACTGATTGTAGTCTAACACTTGACAAGCTCATCACCAGTTGACTTGGATGCGTTCAATGCCTCAATGCAAAACTGTTCGCACTTTGAGATTTTTCTGTCTTGTTTCTGTCCTTGGTGCGTGCCTGGCAGTAGTGTCTCCACTGTACTGGTGAGCAAACGCCCACTGACTTTTGCATGCAAGTTCAAACAAGCAAAAAAAAGAAGTTGAAAATGAAACAGAAAATATGCTTTGTGTAAAATGTGCCAATGCAAAAATGCCATCTCTCGTTCATGTTTGCTGCTGTTGTTATCAGTAGGAGCTGGAACATCATTGACATCATCCAGGTCTTTCATGTTTATGTCTTTAAGGTACATAAGTGAGCTATTTTAAGGCCTACCATAAATTATGCTGCTTCATTTCATATTATACGATCTTGAACATGTAACATAAATGTAAGTTGTCTGCATTGTGGAACATTAATGTGTGTATTGCCGAATGCATCTCTTTTCACTGGTTTGACAAATTTCACAAGAAGAGCTCTCCATTCCAGCACACTGCCGCTTCTCCATTTGCCTTGCTTTGCTCTCTATATTTTAATCTCCACCACCAGAATATAACTAATAACTTAATCTCTTCTTCTTCACAGGTACATTGTGTTTGTTACATACCAAATGTACTATGACTACCCCCCTCCTACATATCTGGAATATCCCATTCTCATTGCTCAAGGTGAGTTGTCTTGGACGTTTACTGTTTTTCATTTAAATACGTTTTGTGTTTAATGCACCATTTTAGGTTCCGTGTCACAGTGTAAAGTTATAACCATGATCTGTACTTTGTCCTCAAAGTTTGTGAGGCACTGTTAAAATAGAGAATGTGTATATTGAATAGCCCTTGTGCATTAAGGAGTGTTTTACTAACTTACTGTCAGTTTTGTAGTTTGCATTGCTTATGAGTTAATAAACATGTAATGAAGAGCATATGACTTCAATGTGACAGCTATGACATGTGAGCACATTAAACCTTTCAAACTGTAAAATAATGGATTGTAACACAATGTACTTATAATATATATTCTGTATGCATTCTTTTAGTTAGTTAATGTCGAAGGATGCAGTAGGCAGTGAACCACATGAACTACTTTTCTGTTTTCTTAGATGTCATTCTCCTGCTCCTGATTCTCCAGTACAATGGCACCCTGCGGCAGAGCCTCATCTACACCTTTGTGTATCCTTCCATCGCTCTGTTCTACCTTCAGATTTCCTCACAAGAAAGACAGTCTGCTGATATAGTGCATTACAAAGGCTTTCCTTAACCCTGTGTGTTCAGGTTTGTTGGAGGCTGGCGGCTGCTTACTTTGGACAAGTGGATCATAGATTCAGCCATGGTAAAAAAAAAAAAAAAAAGCCTGTACTCATCAATCAGTGCCAAACTAAGCTAAGAAAAGATGAGGAGGAATGGGTGAAGGCTTATTCAGATCTCATTGACCATAGGGAAGATAAACTAAAAAGATCAAATGGTCTTCTTGGATACTGAGATGAATAAAGTTTACATTAAAAATATATTACATTTAGCTTTTTGATTTAGGCTAAATTGTTGGGTTTTGACACTGTGCTTTTTTGCAGAGTGTGTGCACATTCATCAGTGCTGCTAGTAAATTTTTACAACTGCAGTGTCTATGGAAGTCTAAGGACGCAGGACAGGTTAGCGCCCTCACATGGGCTTTGGCCACCTACACATGTATGGGTGAGTGCAATTATTCCATTCAACTTTGAAAGATTTTGTTTGTTTGTTTGTGCAGTGTGTTTCTTTTTCACTTCTTTTTCAGTGTAGTGAATATTTTAGCCTGAACGTTTTTATTTATGTTACAGCACGAATTTACACTGCTGCTGTCACAACTGGTGACATGCAAGGTAAGTCTGAAGTGTGAAAAATTGTTTCCTGTGTCTAACTGTGCACATGTTATTGTTCAGCATTTATTTAGATATGTCCATACTTCTTATGTTGAATTAAGTTTTGTTCAATTATGCTGCAGTTCTGGTGCGGTTCATCGTGATGACTCTGCTAAACATGTGGGTGCTGCTTACTATCCTTTACTACCAAAAATACAGCACCTCCAAGAAAGAAGACTGACCAGTTGCATCACACTTGAGTGCAAAACTGATTGGTAACGGTCGCTTAAAATGTTTTTTTTTTTGTTTTGATCCCAGTATTAGACTTCCACATTTCTCTCAAACAGTCCACTTTCTAAAAATGTTACAAATATCAGTGCTATGTAATACCACCTGAATACTGTTTTTATGTTGCTAGCGCAACACAAGACAAGTGTATCCAAAATGTTCTTCTCAGGATAATACCTTATTTTAAAATGCTTTGCCATGTAAACATTCCTATTTTGTGCTGTTACAGTGCTTTTGTTTGTCATTGTGTATTGTGTTAAAATTCTTGCAGAATTAAAAAATATAATTTTCAACAGCAACCCTGTCATTCTTTAACTTATTTTTGTAGAATGCAATAGTGCACATGCAGCTTTTTCTATGTTCAATAAAATCCATTTGAATAAATTAGCATAGCATATCCACTTTTAAACACATGCTGACACATGTACTGAGATTGAGGCTGAGGTTTGACATATACACGTCATAATACAGTTTGTTTAAGAGGACCAATTTTTAAGTAACACAGAGATTACCTGAAATCACTTAATGACATTAGAAAGGTTAAGTTTTCAGATAGTAACATCAAATAATCACAAAGCTTAAAAAATAACTGCATAAATGCCAAAAAGAATCCATAAGCAAAAGGCACATCCATGTCTTTATTGTTTAAGTGGTTATTATAGAGCTGTTTGGTAGCAAACATGCAATCTGGTTGTAGAGCCCTTAAATACAAAGTGGACAAGGCTGTATAAATAATATAATGTGCACTGTATGGCATGTAAAATATATACTGTGTATATTTATATGTATAAAACATGCTTCTTGGTTAAAGGAAAGCACTCGTTTCACACACAACACACATACACTTATCTCGTCATGTGCTGTATTACCCACATACACACAACAATGTGCCCAAACTAAGCGTCTGGATACTTTTAATACAAAAATATAATGACAAACACTTTTAGAAAACTTTCAGTGAAATAGTGCTGCTTGGTACGTTTTCTTCTAAACTGATTGCTTCTGTTCTTATTTCTTATTGGTACACGGCCTTCATGTGTATTGTAAGAAACGCCTTGTGACTACATTTCAAACATATGAAGGCCCAAAGTTGATGTCACTTGACTGTCTGAAAAGGTAAACACATACACGTTCACTCATGATAGTTGGTGATAAAAAGGCTTCAGTACATTTGGAAGTAGGTGATACAATGCCTGTGTATTGTCTCTGGTCAAACCCAGAAGTACATTCAAACATATAGTGCCAAGCATGAATCTGAAAAGCATTAATGGTGCACTTTGTGTTTAGTAAACTTTTAACTGGTTATATGATGATAAAGTGTAGAAGATTTCATAACTGGCTCTCCAATCTAATGCCATTTAGACTAGGGTTTTGTTCTGTATGTCCCTGTGGTCACAAAAAGAAACCAATGATTCAGAGCAAACCAGAAATCTGAAATAATGGCAACATTTATCTACTCAGTTCTTTAGGGATGTAAATGGAATGGCCCCACTTTCTTCCTTCTTCTTTTTCTTTACGCAAGTACCTTATACAAGTTTCTGTGACCTGTGTGGGCTCACATAAGGAGAAAAAAGAGAATCATGGTAAGCAAGAGGCAACAATCATTCGCTTGAATTAAGTACAGCCACTAAAGTCAATCTGAAGCTTTGGCTGTTATTAGCCAACATATTGCTGAGATTACTATACTCTGAGTGTAGTGTTTCCCATTAGAATCTTCATAACAGCAAGTAAATACATTAATGTCTTTTTATTTGGCCACAAGAATCTCCATGGGTGGTGAGGCAGAGTTCAGTGTTCCTTCAGTCCAACAGTGTGTGATGTGAGCGATGTTGAGGTAAATGTGCCCGCTTCTTGCCAAATGCTGCATTTTTTTTTTTTGGTTCTGTAAAGGTTAAACAACCTTCTTCATCCCAAAAGATACACAATTGCTTACCTCCAGGACCAGAGAGACTTAAACAAACGTGTGTACAAGCAATGCATCTTGCAGAAGTTCGCACGTGAGTTGAGACTGAATTTGACATTGCCATTTAACGTGACAAAAAACGGATGATAGGAACAACATGCTTTGGAACCAAACAGGCTGGAGCAGCACAAGTGGAGTTTTGTATCACTTTGTTGTTTGGTATAGTCTTTGAATTAGGAGGAAATGCATCCCACCACCCTGAAGAAGCACCACACTCCAAAGCAAGGTTAACTGAAAGAAAAGAGACACATAGATGCATGGTCAGTCTTAATCCCTACCATAGAAATAGACATTGTTAATCATACAGAATATTAATCATATACAATCTTGCTTCAGCTGTGACACCCATGTGTACTATAGCCACTATACAGCTATACTTAGATATAAATAAAACCAATCCAACTCATGCACCGGGTCCATGTGTTTCCAACCTTCACCACAGTCTGACCCACAGCCCTGTTCACACACAAATCAGTAACTTCACTAGTTAACAAACATACACACTTCCAGGAAGCTTAAGGTCACTCAAGTGTCATCATTTGTACATCTGTCCACTGTCAGACTGTTGTCGCTTCACTTTGATGCCATTGGACCTGCGAGGGCTGAGGCCAGAGGATTCAAAGGTATAAAGAGAGGATAATGTAGTGCCATAGCTGTATCTTTCTTGAGTTGAGTTATGAGAAGGTTTTGTCCATTTGCATTATTCGCAACTTAACTCTAAATATTAAACTTTCATTTTTAAGAAAAAATTCCACGGCAAGGCACAGCACACAATGCACAAAATGTTACCAGTGTGATTATCAGAAACGAATTGAAGAGCAATCATCATCAATATCATCCAGTGCCCAGTGCCAGTCCTGAAGACTGAAGTCGCCTGAAGACAGCGGTCTGAAATAGGAAATGTTTTTGATGGCCAAGAAAGAAGTCTGAAAATTTGATTTTATTTTGTTAAGCATGGCCTTAACAACTTACATATAACAAGTTTTTTTGTCAAAGTGCATTAGAGATCTATATGTACTTTTTTGTCCAAACTCATCCAGATGGCAGTATGAGCTATGATGGCATGGTTTGTTCAGAAAATTATTTTATTTTTTGACGAATAAACATTTCATTTTTTAAGGCACACAATCAGGACAAAAGTTAAAAAAAACATACAAGAGCATTTTTTAGCTGACAAATAATACAAATAGGATTTAAACCAAATGTTTTATCTGTGTATTTCCTGTCATCTGTTTTTGTTACCTGCTCTTGCTTGTTGGGAGCTGTCGACTAGGCCTCCTCATGGACTGACTGGCTTGAACCTTCATGGTTGAACGAGGCGAGGAGCGTGCAAACTGCTCTCCTGGTGCAGGCTTCTTGGGAATCTTTTTGACGAGCCGACTCACCCACTTCTGCTGTTCCTCCTGGGAAACAGCCAACAGCAGCAGGTTCTTGGCCGTGGACACATCATAATTGACTGAAAGAGAATAAACAGATCACTTTAAATGCCTCAAATGTCATTGGTCGATCAAGATCAATCTTTTGATAGTAAAGAGAACTTACCTTTACAGGGTGCAACAATGTCCTCTTTTTTGTCCATGTGGTCCTTGTGGCATTTGATGTGGCAGCGCCGACACTCCAGCGCAGGTGGTGGCTTAAACATATTCCACAGTGGCTTAGTGCATGCTTCACAGTTAGTGGGGAAGTGGTACAGTGTTGGAAGGAACTCGTGGCCTTTGTGACAGATGTAGCTGGACTTCTCTCCAATAGGAAGCGGCTCCTCACTTTCCTTTTTGCTCTCACCTTCATTAGCGTAAAGTATCTGCAGTAGGCAGAGAGAGCGTACTGTTCATGCCATTCTAAATACAGTTTTTATTGAGAGTAAAAACAAATGAGTTGCTGATCCTGACCTGAAATATCCTAGGAATTTCTTTGGCATCAGCCCTATACACATCTGTTTGAGTAACAGGCCTCACGTGGAATAGTTTGCTAAAAAATTCAATAAAAAAGGTTAATGGGCATTATCAATTAATCGTTTGAAATGCAATCTAATAAAAACACATTGCTTTGTACTTACTCTATATCAAGAACCATGTAGGGAATGGACTGCTCTCGGTCTTGTTCGCTGTTGTAGAACAGAATCTTCTTGCTACTCACTACAACATACTAAAATTGAGGAAAGTGTTAAAAATAGATAATTGTTTAAACTGTGTTTTGACAATTTGCTTGATTCCTGGTACCTTTTTCTCCCATCCGAACTTCTTGGTGTTGTTTCTTACAGGAAGAGAGAGCCATCCCTCAAGTCTTGTTTCTGATTTGGATATAAATGCATACATGTAACCACACTGATAATATGGCAGCAAAACCTGAATGAACAAGATCAGGCTCATAATTAAGCCTTTACCTGTGTATGCATCGTCAGCATCAAACTCAGGCCCACTGCTAACACTGGCAGAGTCCATTGACTGGACGCTGAGTGACTGCAAAAGGTTCCTCAGTTGTTCAATGTCACTGTCCTTACTGTCCAGGGCCATCTGCAACTCGATACGATTCTGGCTCTCATCTGCTAATTGCTACAAGTGAAAAACAGCAGGAAGTATTGCAGTCAGAAATGGAGACAAAAAAAAGACACAGTGCTGACAAAAACTAAAAAATTTTAGTTTTTTTTTTAATATAAAAATATTTTAAAATATAGTTTGCAAATGAAATAAGAATATCATTAAAGTAGTAATGACAGCATACTAACCGCTTGCATTTCGTTGATCTCTCTTTGATATTTGATGATGGTGCTGTTGAGTTTTTCCTTCTCGGACCTCAGCTCCAGTTGGAGCTTCCTGTTCTCCTTCTCCTTTCGCCTCATGTCTGTGTCATTACCGCGCCGGCTTCCTCCTCCCCGCACCTCCTTCCTGTTCATGATCTCTGCCAGCTTATTGACGGCCTAAAGATGCACATCGGTAGAACTTGATGTGGATTGTTTGCAAAGAAGTGAACAAAAACGCATACAGGTTGCATGGTGAGAGTGCTACCTGAGTTTTCAGCGTCCTCTCTGACTGCAGCTGCTTTTCAAACGCTTGCTTCATCTGGCTGATCTGCTGCTCCCAATCCTTTGACTTCTCCGTTTCTTGAGGAAAAAAAGTGTTATAGCAATAAATGTCATTCTGATAACAACATTTTGCTTGTGGAAGATATATGAGATTTAATTTTAGATTACCTTCTAGTGAATCCTTCAATTTGTTGTTCAGCTCCTCCTTTTCATTGGCCAGATTGGCGACATCACTGGTGAGGGTGCGATTTGCTTCCTCCAGCTGCAAACAGAAAGATGATCCATTTCTGTATTCTGTTAGAGTCTGAGAAGAATGATACTGATACCTAGGCCATATTTCTATTTCACAGAGCAGGTTGAACTCAATGTTTAAACCTGGGCTCAGGGTTATCCTAATCAGACCAGGCCAACTCAGAGTTTCCCGTCTCAGATACAGGTCTGAAGTAAGTTCAGTCAACTCTTTCATTCTGAGTTTATCCCAGAAAAGAACACCATTATCAGTGAAGCCAAGAAAAAACTGACCATTGCAAAGGTAATCAAATCCACGGTGTTTGACGATTCTGTTCATTTTTAGATAGTAAAAATAGCAATACAAAGTAGCCACTACACAGGAGACAGTTTGATGAATAATCTAACACGTTCTATTTAATCATATTGTCAATATTATATAGGCCTACACCTTTAGCACTTGCTAAATTGTAGCACTACAAACACAAATGTTCCAGCTTTAAATAATAATAATAAATATACATGTATAGCATATTATATGTCAACCTTTACTGGCATTTTTTTCTTATACAGAAATGGAAAAGTAGTGAGTAGCAAATTTTTTCAGTGTATCTAAATCAGACAATTGGAGAGGTGGAGGAGGAGGAGGTTTACGGTCCAGGTGAGGTACTGACTCATTAACTGACTTTTCAGGTGAATTCTGAAATCCTCGAGTTTCCCTTTTCCGGGTTTAGCAAACCCTGAGTTTGAACTCAATCTGCTTCTTAAAACAGGGCCCTACTTTTAATAAAGCCTATCAGTAGTTCACACATTCATCTTAATCTTATTATAGCTTGGTGGTGCAATGCTTGTTACAGAAAAGGCAACAATTACTAACCGAAGTAATGGTGATGTCCTTTTCAGAAAGTTCTTGTCGATGCCGAGCCATCATTTCCTTCAGTTCGAGCTCCTTCATGATCTTCTCCTTCTCCAGGTCTGAGTACTGCTCCTCTGCAATAGAGCGAGCCAGCTGCTCTGAGTCAGCCTTTGTCAGTGTGATCTCAAGCTGAGCCGCCAGTGAGTCCCTGATAGACACAGATAAAAATCAATCATTCAAATCCAGAAAGGCACATTTATATTTGTATTTTTTAGATTTGTTGAATAAAAAATGACCTCTCCTCCTGTAGCTCCTGCAGAGACTGTTGCACCTCTTTATAAAGTTTATTCTTCTCTTCACACTCCTCCTTTAGTTCACGAACCTGGGTCTTATACAGTGTCTGAAAAAAGCACAGTATATGTGGTGGTGATTGATTTAAAAATAATAAATAATATTAAAAACACTGAATAATAAGAGAACAGATGTGTATGAATAAGATGAATATTAAATAAAAGCTTTAAAGCACATTTTACAGCCTACACAAAGTGAGTCATGACTATTTCTCAACAAACAGACGTACAGAGAAATACTGTTCAGCTTCTAACTGATCTTGTAATTCCTTCATTTGCCCATCTGTGTCTTGCCTTTCCCTGTGGGAGAAATCATTATGTTAATATCCATCAATCATCATCTTTGTGTCTTCTGTAGGAGTGTAAATGACAAAAGGACTGACTTGCGCAGCTCCTGGTTCTGTTTCTCCAAACTCCGTTTAATGTCCAGCAGGTGATTCATTTCCTGCTTTAGTTGTTTTTCTGAAGTTCGCAGAGTGTTGAGCTGTTGGTTTTGAGCTTTCAGGTCATTCTGAGTCAGATTACGCTTCTGGGTCTCTTGTTCAATTTTCAGTGTCAGGTTCTTCACCTGGATATATCAACAAAATGCAGGAAGAGAAAAATCAATTAATCCGAGAAGAAATCAATTCACCACAAAACAGCACTTCACAAGAGCAAGAGAGAAAAGTTCATGTGGGTAAGGTCTTAGAAGCCTTCTTTTCCCAGGGAATTGTTCTAACCATTAAATGCATTGATAAATAATATTCTATGCTAGATGGTATGCTCTTTATATGCTGCTTTCCTGCATCATACATGTACAGTTCATATGTTCAATAGAGGACATTGACATTGAAATCTGTCACCCAGCTTTTGATCTCACAATATAAACACTCACCTCCTCGGTGAGATTGTCCTTGTGTCTACGCAGCTCATCCAATTTCTGCAAAGCCTGTTTATAATCACAGTCCATCATGCTACTGTGCTTCTCTAGCTCCAGGATTCTGTTCTCCAGCCGCAATTTGGCGGATCGTTCCTCTGCCAATTTCTGCTCTAATTCTGAAAAGGAGAAGACAACCAATCAATTTAATTTGTTGTTCTTCACTTGAAGCTGCACAAGAACACCCAGTCCATACCCTTCATAGACTCTGACTTAGCTCCCTCAATGGTAACTTTAATCTTGCTTTTGTCTGCTAGCATTGCTCTGGTTGCTTTATGTGCAGCCTCTTCCTGTTCGAGCTCCTGCTGCAGAACCTTCAGCTTGTACGTCAGATCAATCTCCTTATTGCTTTTCTCCTGCAAAAAGCGGAACAGTACTTTGAGGCCAAAAATGTTTAATTTCAAATATTAAACAGGTATATTATATAAACCAATTGAAAACATTAAAAATGTCAGCTTTAGTCTAATGTGGTTTACCTTCTCAAGATCAGTGAATTTCTCATGAAGTTGTCTCTTTTCTGTCTCCAATTTGGACATAGCTTGTCTCTGCTGCCGTGCCTCTTCCTCTAAACCCGAAATGCGTCCTGTAAACAAACATTGTATTAAACAATTGAACATCTTCCTGTGGGTAATATAAAAACTGGTAGATATAGCTGAAGGTGTTTATATTATTCTTATTCAATAATAAATAAACTCAGATCTGTTATCTGCCATATAAAAAGGCACATTTACTGTTACTTTGATAGAATCTTTTACCTTACTTTTCCACACAAACGCTCATACCATTTTGTTTGCTCAATACTGCCATTTAGATACACAGCCCATGAAGACACAAGGGTCACTTTCATATACAATTCCAGATTTTCAAGCATTTTCACCCCATTGTGAAGAAGCAAGCCATGTTCTGCCAGCTGCAGTTCTACCGTGTGATCAAGCCTGTGTTATGTTCAGTTTGACCCACCCATCAGATCGCTGATGGTCTCTGAACCCTGGCTGTGTTCCCTTCTCTCAGCCTCCAGAGCGGCCTGCAGGCTGATGCATTCTTTCTCCAGACTAAGCTTGCTGCGCTCCAGTATGCAGCATTTGTCCTGCAGTTCCCGCACATTAGCCTCCAGCTGCTGTAGTTGTTTGCTGTTGTCTGCTTGAGTTTTACGTAGTCGCGTTGCCGCTTCAGATTCAGCACGCAGCAATGCATTGGCTTCTTCAAGCTGCATTAATTAAACAACAAACATTTGTAAAACGATGACATAAATAGTTACATTCTTGAATAAATTGGCTTACAATTAGAACAAAAGACTTGACAAATTATTCATAAACATTTAGGTTAACCTGTTTTTGCAGGTGTATATTCTTCTCATTAGAAATGTGTGAATTCTGGTTCCGTTTCTTCATGTCATCAAGCTGGTCCCGAAGACTGTTAACTGAAAAACAGAAAGCATGAACATAATTCACCAAAAGCTTCTATTTTAGTGGCAGGAATACTACAAACATTATATCTATGTATATTTGAATATGCATTTAATTTTGGTAAATGTACAACATTCATTTGGGACAATGCAAGACATAATTGAATGCTTAATAATAAACAGTATATACAGTAAAAACACAGCATCAAACACAGTATCCTCAGTTTAATTAAGTGTCACCTTCATTTTCCAGGCAGCGTTTTCTGTCTGCTTCACTCTCAGCCTTGCGATGGCTCTCTAGGCTCTTGTGCTGCAGCAGGGCCTTCTCTCTTTCCAACTGTCTCAGACTTGACTCCAGGTTTTTTCTTGTGTTCACCTATAAATCACAATTATAAATACTAACTTCAGTATGTTCTACAGGTCTGCTTCTACAGTGGGGAGATTCCACAATTGTGAGAAACAAATGATGTTTTATGAGAAAATTTCCTCATAATCAATTTTTTTTTACACAAATGAGGCCTTAATAGACATGTTAATGTGACTGTAAAAAGTTGGCCAGTGTGAGTCTCACTTAATATATTCTACTGGCATTCGACTGTAACAAGGTCAGGCGCAGAAAGTGAAAAATCATTATTCTGACAAATTGAGTTTTAAGGAAAAAGCTATCAAAATGAATGAAACAGATGGCAGTTACAATCCCTGTGGGCAAACTGGGTCATTACACTGGCAAATATTAAAACTAGTGTCATAAATATACGTATGCTTCAAACACAGGTGTATGTGCAATGCATTTCTCTAAAGCAATTAACATACCTCTTCCTCAAGTTCTTTAGAGATTTTTTCTAAGCGGCTACTGGCAGATCTGTAGTGGGAAACAAGTTAACAGAATATCATTTTCTGTGTCCTGTTGGATTTATTGAGGGCTAAGAAATGCTTGTTGTACCTGTATTTGTTCTCAAGATCATCTTTGCCGTGCTTCTCATTGTTCAGCTGCACTTCAAGCTGGTTGAGTTTCTTTTGCAGCGCTACCGACTGCAAGAAAGAAGCATTATGAGTGATTATCTATTCATACCGTCACATGTACTTAATAATAATCAGGTTAAGGATGACATGATAGCTATGTTTTAAATATAAAGAATTAGGCAATAACATTTTTTGTCTATGGCTCTGACGGGTAGAAGCCTTAGATTCATTTGGACTGAAGTCAGAAGAATTCCCAAGATTAGCACCGAAAGCTGCTTAGTTTGGTCTTTGTGCGCTTAAATTCTCCCAAAGTAGTTTTAAATCATGGGATCAGAAAAAAAAATCCTCTTTCATGTCATTTCTATTATAATCTATTATAATCTTGTAGCTGAACCTATAACACACACTTTGTAATGATTGTGACGACATTACTGCAGCATGTTAGGTTCACGCTACTTACTGCAAAAGTGAAAATACCTACCTCTCCTTTTGAATTCTCATGAGTCACCGAGGAATTATTGGAAGCGTTTAATAACCTAAAGAGGAAACAAAACAAAGCAGCATAGTTAGGATTACAGCTGGCAAAACATGCTCAGAATATTTCTGAAATGAATTGTATATGGGAACCTTAAGTCATAAATATGAGGAGACACAGCCAGAGATGACTTACTGATCCTCTTTGAAGTAAGTGAAGCCAACAAAAGGTAACTGATTTCCAACAAAAGCTTTAGGGGTGGGGAACGTTTCAACATCGCCTTTGTCATCTTCTATCTCATCAAAGTTACTAGTATCTATGTCACTGCTCAGCTCTGGGACCACAGGGGCAACAGCTAGTGATTGAAGAGTAAGGGAGAAAAATGGAAAAACAAACAGGCAAAAATGCACTTAAGTAAATTACTGCTCAAATCAATTTCAGATTATGGCTGAACTGCAGTGACACTAACTTTCTCGGATGGTGTCAAAGGTCCACTGGTCATTCTTGAAGAAAAGGTGCCGCTTGATTTCCTCCACACCGTTTCTGCCCAATCGCACCTCCCTCAAAACAAAGGAATAAAATAAGCGGCAGAGCAATGACTCAAGTAAACACAGCACTTACAAAATTGAAAAGAAAATGCTCCCTTCTGAATCACAAACTCTTATCTTCAGTGTATCACTCTAGCGAAACATGTTATGTAAAGTTATTGGAACTTACTAGTCCACCTGCACTGCCTTCTAAGGTAAGCAAACAAAAAATAAAAATTGTCCTGACTTAATCAAAAAACTTTAACAACTCTTGATACCTGTCAGTCAGAAAGGCACAAATGATATTTTTGGCATTATTGGAGATTTCCACATCATCTGGGAAGTTGAGAGAATTTTTATGGTCCATAATCTTACTGTAGGTTCCCACCAGAGAGTCTGCGTAAAATGGTGTGTCACCTAAAAAAACAGGGGCATTAAGTAAGGTAGGTTTACAACTGGTTATAAATAAATGTGTTACTTGAAAATAATATCTTTACTGACCAACAAGCATCTCATAAATGAAGACCCCTACAGACCACCAGTCACACTCTCTCCCATAATAGCCATCACCTCCTTGAGATTTTAAAACCTCAGGGGAGATGTAATCTGGAGTTCCAACCGCTGTATCACAATGCACCATGCCAGTCTGAAACGAAAATACAACAATCAACAAACCAGTAGCTTTTTATCTTTCTATCAACCCAGGCAGTTTATGTGAGCCCTTTGTCACTCACAGAATCCATCTTCATGCATGTGCCAAAGTCAGCCAGCTTGAGGTGCCCGTGCCTGTCCAGCAGCATGTTGTCAGGTTTGACGTCTCTGTGGATGAAGCCCATGGAGTGAATGGCGTCCAGGGCCATCACTACTTCTGCTGTGTAGAACTTGGCCCATTTCTCAGGGACATCATATGTGCTGGTGAGGTTAACCAGGTCACCTCCTGGCATGTACTCCATCACCATGTAGAGATAGAGGTCATCTTGGAAGGCACAGCACAACTAAAGAAATGCAGAAGCGAATAAGAATACCTCTGAATAGTTCTCCTGAGAATAGTTCAATCTGTTGCAGAGGTTTTCCTGAAAGAGCCAGGGCTGATCCATGATAAAACGCCTTTCAGCTGCATTATAGGAAAAACAGACTCCAGTGTTTGTGGAGCTTGACTTATCTTAGAATCATTTACAATAACTCTACAGCATACATTTTTACCATTCCTTTCTTAATTCTCCAGTGCATACACAAGTGTAATATTCTTCAAAGTAATGTGTGTGGTAATGAAGTAAGGAAGTGGTACCTATAAAGCACAATTTTAAGAATATTACAATAGGGGCACAAGAGATACTTAAAAATCATACCTGTACAACCCAAGGACTGTTGGCAAATGCCATTATATCCCTTTCTTCCCAGAAAAAGGCAGAATCTGAACGTTTGATCATCTCAAACTTGCTCAGCAGCTTCATAGCGTAGACCTTCTGAGATGCTTTATGTCTGACCTGTTCAAAAAGGCAAATCAGTGATCAAGTACAAGAACAAAAGTTTATTCTTGAAAGTAATACAAATTATTGTGTATATAATGTGTAATCTTAAACTTTTGACAATTGTCTGGAAAGTGTCATTTTTTTGTAGTTCGTCTGTAACAAGATGTGAAGGCCCTAAATCTGTCCTGAATGCACCTTTAATTGATCTTGAGAGATTGGATATGTGGAAGCAGTTATACGTAGCCTGGCTCACATATATTCAAGTTCTCTGTGGAGATGTGAATGGGCTTGCACTGAGCTCTTATATCAGTTATGTTGTGATTTTTAGTCAGAGCATGGATCGTAGGAGCTGCACACCATTTAAACTCTTATTTATTAATAGGAGTGCATCAATGAGGCAGTGGTCTCCACACATAATATGTCATTATTAATGAAGCCGTTGACATTAGAGAGACTCAAAGAAAAAACCTTAGCGGGAATGTTGTGCTGCAGACACAAGGTTTAACAGTTCATTTATAATAGTAAAAGCACTGTTTTAACCAATCAAGAGCCAGTGTTGCACATGAAGCAGAAAAGTGAGACCAGATATAATGGCCCTCATGTTCTCTAAATAAGTAAATTATTGCACACCACTAAGAATAAATCAAGTCAACCTGGCCACATCTGTTCACAGCGGGAAGACAGATTGAAATGCAAGGTCTGAAAGGGCTTCGTTGTCTTAGTTGTACCTAAAAATACTCACCAGTTGGACTTCACCAAACGCCCCACGACCAATAACTTTAACTCTGTCAAAATCTTCAGACTTCATCTGCAGGTCCCGGATTTGTCCTATGACCCTTTCATCTGCAATAAACATTTGTTTATTGTGTTTATATAACAAATGTAATTTTACATTAATTGTATGTTTCTTTGAAGCACACTACTCACATCTGTTTAAAAAGGTGTCAATGTTTTTGTTTTTGCGTAGTGCAGGGTAGTCCAAGTCTAAGACCATAGCATTTATAGAATCCTGCAAAGAGAGAAACATCCATGAGAAAAACACAACATTTTCGAGTAACTCAGCAGGTTTTCATGAAAATAAGAGCTGAAACAATCTTAGAAACAAGTTCTATAATACATATACAGTTTTGTCTGGTTTAACAGAAAACCCTGATGAAACACTGATAAAGTACAAATAAAGACTTTCTGTCTGTCCAGATGTTCTGATTAGTGTTATTAACAAAGCAAATGATAAAACAAACAACTTGCTTTTGTAGAGATTTTAGTCATCATAAAGACTAATGACTTGCTGTGTCTCACAGTGGCAATAAAACATGACAGCTAAACATGCCAGAGGAACAGTTTGTTTCCCATTTGTTTTCATCAGCATTAATTTAAGCAAACTTCACTTGACATTTACATAACTTGTTTATTCAAATAATTTTGTTACACATTAATCACAGCAGTAAAGTCACAGTTTATTCTTCACATCTGAAACTGCCTATGCACAAAGGAAATGTGTCATCATCATAACATCAACCGCTGTGAGCTGTACAAGGAACCTACCAAGCATTTTTTTAAACTGCATTTCCTGCTCATCATCTTACTATTTTATTTAATCATTCAACTAAACGTTGATACATCTTAATGAAAGTATACAAAGATATCTGTCGACCAAATCTGTTTTCCCAAGAGTGAACAAGGGTGACTCATTTTCCTCCATCAGCAGCTGCCGACATGATTGTGTAACAAATAGTTAGCAAACTGGCTGTAACAAGGGATATCTACAAAGTAAATGATGACTGGGAGACAGAGAGTTACCAAATTATTTTCAAAAATAGGTATTTCAAATCTGTAAACTAACTGAATAAGCCAAAGCTAATATTTTTCTCATGTCAAGGTTACAGCAGCTCCATTTGGCACTATATTTATATGAGCTTAATTCAAATTTCAAAGGTTCAGACTTTGCGCTTGGCATGTGTGATCTAATGGGACTCTGATGCACTGAGATGTCATTTATAGAGCACCAATATATTTAAGGCCTTTCTTAAAGATCTTAGTAAATCAAAAGAACAGTCTTGAGTGTTGCCATAGATGGTGTTAAAGTGTACACACACAGTCCAAACAGGAACTGGCTGAGCTGGAACTGGCAGCATGTAAACTGAAAACAAGATGACGGTCTCCAGCATTTGGACATTTTCTAATATGTGACATTGTGCGACCTAAGCCAAGTTGGAAAATAATTAAATAAGCAAAAGAGCCTAATCGTTACAGAATTTTACAAAGAGGAAGTCATCTATTATTATTTGTCAGTGATACATTCCTCGAAATTGAAAAAGGAGCTGTTTGAAGCTCTAACACATTCTTCTAAATTCAGCTCTGTTGTGAATCAGTTTTGTGTTCTCTAACTTGGTCCCCACTGTTCTCACGTATCTTTTGGCCTCTTTCTGTTTTATCTTGTCCAGTCTCTCTGTCGTCCTCTGCTTGGCTGCCGTCAGTCTGGAACGACCGGCACACTCTGTTTCATCATCCCAACTTCGCTTCCCCATTAAAGGACTGACCTCACACAAAACTGCTATTTAAGGGAAAAAACACACACTCCGGGGGGTGGAGAGGTTTGCCAAGCGTGCATGTACGTACACACATGCTCAGAAACGCACGAGGATATCCCAGTGTGAACAGCAATACGGGAAACGATCCACCCCACCCCTGGGCTGGCAGATAATTTCACTGTGTCATGTAGCTAGTCCCTGTGTGCAAGTCATTTCCTCTGAGGCAGCATTCTCCAGCACTACCGCTCTGCACTGACTCTCTGTAGCCAAAAAATACAGCAGCTACAGGTTACACTGGATTCAATGCATCATCGCTGTCATTATGATTACATGCATGATTTATTGTTTGAATCTGAAAATAAATGCCTACGTGCCTCAACATCTTTCAACGATAATGAATCCTCACACGGTAGCATTCTTGTACAGTGATTGATAAAGATGCAAAATAAGGATGGGAATCACAGACATGATTTGAGTTGACAATCTCAATTAGATGCTTAACACAAGCGCTCCTTCAAATGACTACTTTCCTTTTAATATTTTAAAGTAGTGTCGCAAAATCACACAGCGTAAGACTGTCACAATATTTGAGGCTGCACATTATTTAGGAAATATACAGTGATTTAAAAAAAAAAACATGACTTGACAACATGATTTGCAATAATCAGACAGCAGCCACTGTCGTAGTTAAAGTTAAATTGAATGTAAAGCTCCACTATGTAATATAAACTGTTATATATCAAAAGTCATTTTATGTTTCTCTAGAAAAAAAGACTTGGTGCACTTAGTTCATCAGATACTCCTCTATGGGCACA
Source organism: Rhyacichthys aspro (assembly GCA_036850595.1). NCBI lineage: Eukaryota > Metazoa > Chordata > Actinopteri > Gobiiformes > Rhyacichthyidae > Rhyacichthys > Rhyacichthys aspro. The sequence goes on along the minus strand of CM072169.1, from coordinate 12,448,683 downwards.
CTACCATCTTGTGAGAACACATATCAAGTCAGATTAACACAATTCTCTACGTACTGAAACAAACCAGTTCCATGTGAATCTTTAGTGGGTGCAAATCCTTAAAATATACATAGTATTGCTTTAGGTATTCAAAGAAATACAAAGCTCTGGACTCGCTTCCACTGGTAACTTTAATATTTACATGCACCATTATTTCATGTAATACCATAAAATTACTGCAATGCAAGCAGTTCTTAGTAATATGAATAAAGCAATTAATGTTGATACAAGACTAACAAATATGTAATTTATTGTGCAGCACTATATGTATTAGTGAACTGCCCTCGCAAATACTCGCATCTAATTCAACTCAACAACTGAGAAAAAAAGCAGCCATTAAATGTAAACAATCTGCAAATACATCAGAAATAATCGACATATTCTGAACTGTGCATCCTAGCATAGCCATTTTATTACCTAGTTTACTGCTGCTCAAAAAACAATGTTTTTACAGCAGGGTCCTTTGCTAACAACACTGTGCCACTTACACTGCTAAACAAAGGAGGTCACTGAAAGCAATAACATCAACATTTCCAAGGCTCAACTGATTTCTAAGAACAAGTAAGCAAACCAGAAAACCAAAGCTTTGTAATTAGGCCTCCTGGAGTAAACTTACAAGGCCTGCTGCTTATTCAGTTGTAAAAACACATCTTTTGTCCCTGAGCACGGAGTGAACAGAGGCATGATGTGATTGGCTGCAGTGGCAGAGCAGCCAGACTCAGCTGGGACGGGTCACATGTGCAGGGCTCAGGTGCGTCCGGTTTTAAGTTTAATACTGCACATTCAAGTCCAGAACAATGCACTTGTGAAGCCCTGAGAGATCAGATGTCATTCAACAGTTGTGTTTTGTAAAGCAAAAGGTCACATATGTCATCATACATTTTTTAAAACTGTGAGGTTCTCGTCTTCATTTAAAGAGTGGATCACCATAGCAATAAGACTCTGCAAACCACAGCTCCATCAAAAAGGTTTATACAACTTTAAAGCATAGAGACACAGACAGATTTCCTACTTTGGACATGAAAAGATGACAACAGTGGTCCGTTGACAGTTGCCACGAGAAATACAAAGTAAACACTCAATGCTTGGTCTCACTACAGGCATGTACCAAATGCTTTTATCTGCAAACCGGGTCGTGCTGTTACATTTTATTCTTTCCTCTTTTTTTACAACCCTGTATTAAACAAGATGAATGACATGTGGAGCAAGGATAAATAAATAAATACTAGTTGCCATGGTGATGGTGAGAAGCAGCAGCAAAGGTTCTGCACAGTCAAATTACAACAGGAGACATAAGAATGACTTATTTGGAAGGAGACATGCAGCAAAAGGAGCAGTAAAGGAGCAGGCAGCACAAAGAAAAAACATTCTTTATGATGCTCTATAAAACGGTGGCATCCACAGATACTTTTCTATTTAGGTATATTTAGAGCACTTAAAGTCACAACTGTTTGCACAGCATGTGTATTTCGTACATAATAATCTGTTTAGTGCACTGGAGTATCACAAGAGGAAAAACTGGCAGCCACTGCTTCTATTTACTTCCATTAGTGTTACAGTAAAAATGCCAACAGGACTCTGGAGGATGTTTCTCAGCTGCTCACTCTAATTGGCCATTTATAAATATTAACTGAAGTGTGTCTGGGGAAGTGTAAAATATGATGGACAAGTAAACCTTTAATGCATCTGACAGAGCCGACACAAAGATTTCAGTTGAGGAGAAATGGTGCCCCCTCAAAGGGAAGTCTCTTTTGTTGTAATGGATCAGAGTAATTACAGTCTGTGGCGTCAGCTCCTATAGGAGGCTGCATTTACCCCACTCTTCAGAAAGAGCCATGTCTCTGTCAGCTGATGTATCTGTTCAGAGCCTTATCACTATAAGTTATTATGTATCTATTAGATAGCACTTTAGCGTTTATCTCTGCCATACTGTAATCCAGCTCTTGGGTTAGGGCTGGTTGCTTAGCAACGCCTGCAAAAAAAGGACAGCCGAGTGAGCTACAGAGAAGAGCAGGCAGGAGTTTTATAAGCACTGTGTTTTAGCACATTCTATTCATTTCCAGGTTATTTACCCAACCTGCTGCTGACATTACAGAGATGTTTCTCTCCTCGTCCTGCTTCCACTCTTTATCACCCAATAAAGAGCCACGTGGCTCTATCAGGCAGGAATGCTTTATTGTCAACCTGAAAGGGGCTAAACATAGAACTATTCGAAAACTCTCCATGAACCATTTGTAGGATTTTTCCAAAAAACGCTGCCAGCCTTCCTACTCATCTCATCACTAGGCATGTGGAACAGAAAACAGTAAAACTGCTCTGGGCTTTAAAAGGATTGCACCCAATCTTAATGTTTTGATTGAATTCCAGTCGTTTTAAAAATAGTTGTCAGGATAAGCGGTGGGTTGGGCAGAGGGAGGGGACCTTTGCCAGGCTGGGCCCCTAAACTCTCCAAGAAAGACACAACAGCAGGAATCCTGCAGAGACTCACAAATAGCACAGCCAATGTCTCCACAGGGAATAATAAGAGCATGTCTTACTTTTGTATTTGACAGATTTCTGTCCCATGATCCTGTGGCCTATGGACTGCTGGCACCAGTGCTTTATTATGATTTAGCAGCAGAGGAATGTGCCAGGAAAATAGCAAAGGAGGACGCTATGTACATGAAGCCCCAAAACCCTTAAATTCAAGTTGCAATAGTACCATCTAAAAAGAACTGTAAAACTAAATGATAAAGCAGGAAAAGCTTTCTTGGCTAATCAGAAAGTGTTGACAAACTCTAACAGTTCATTTTTAATTAGTCAGTTATGTAGTAGCTACATGACTTCCTTCTCTCTGAAGCGGTCTGTAAATATCCCTCTCCCTTACTATTTCTTACAATCAGATACTAACTGATTTAAGGAGAAAGTAGTAGCCTTTAGCTCAGATTTAGTCTTTATAACAATTTGGCAGGATATACACATATTTCAACTTCAAACCTGTCTGTTGTTGATGTGTGGTTACTATGATCAAGTGAATGTTAGTCCTAAAGTATTCAAGCTTTTGTGTATCACATGTAAACCAGCGTGCACGTGGGTGTGCGTGGGAGGGCTTGTTTCACCAGCGGCATGTTGTGATGGAATAATAACTCCAGATGGATGGATTGTGATGCATGGGAGCCTTTGTTCTCCCACACCATCTTTTCTGACTAAAAATATAATGAGACTCAGGTAAGAAAGTCAAGATTATTCCAAAGTGTTAAGCAGTGTTAGAAACAAACTGCACTCTCTACATAACTCACTTCAATGTTGTTTTTAAGCAAGGTGGGAAAAGCAGGTTTTAACAGCTGTAATATTCAAGTTTTTCTATTTTTCACAACTGTTAACTACACAGCCCTGCACAGTGCTGTGTTCATAAGCTGTGAGTATGCCACATCCATATTAGCCCTGTCCTTATGTCTAGACAAGGAGATCCACCAGATTAAGGCAAATCTCAGAGTGTATATGTAACTCGGTACATGAGAGATCTATCTAGAGTATGTCTGGAGTTGTATACAAGGTGATGACTATTGTTTTAATAAATATTTTTTCATAGGTGCAAACACAAGAATGCAAAGCAAACCTAATGAAATTTTGGGTACTGCACTTGCAGCCAAAAATTACAGCTGTCACAGATGATGAGCTCAGGAAGACAGAAGACAGTGTAATGTAATGGAAAGTGCCGAGGAAAATAACTGAACTGACCACCATAGTTTACTCCATGAGCACCAGAAAACTCAACAGTTAACTTTGGACTCAAGTCAGAATAACTATTACTTTCTACTTTCTTTTCATCTTTCTAGTTTTTACAGTTGCAATGTTTATTTAAACAAAGATGCCGACCATAATGACTTAAATAAAGATTGACTTTTAGGTGAGCTTTGACACTAGAGGACACTGGGACTTCTTCACCAGAGTGGAGTTTTAGCCCAGAGAGAAGCCCAAGTCTACACTGAGAGAGGTGTGGAGCAGTGAGACTGGCTTATTCTGCGAAAAAAAAAAATTGGCTGGGGCCACCGTCCCTAGTGCCTTATAAGGCAGTGTTTCTATCCCACTAGCACACTCAAGCCGGGACTGCTGCAGCTTGCCTCAGAGCAACTGAAATGTACTCCAGAGATGAGGCACACAAAAAGGCCAACTATCAGGGTAAAGGCAGAGAACAAGACGCATGGGGGTTATCCCCACCTCCTTTAGGAGAAACTCTTTGGAAGAAGTAAGTTGCTGCTTGGTTGGGGGTGGGAGGCAACAAGATAAGGCCAAATGAACAAGAAGGGGTAAAGGAGAGGCTGAAGATGCTGTGGAAGATTTATGAAGACGAGGCTAAGGTGAACTGGAATAAGAAGAACAGGGGTGTGTAAATTAGTGAAAAAAGGGAGTGTAGGAGAACCACTAACGTGTCTTTAATGCTCAGGATCAAGAGTATTACAGGTACTGCCCAAAGACATGATCTGGAAATCATCCCAGCCTCTTAGCTCTCATGCTTCTCAAATCGTTCATACTTAAGTGGCATGCATAAAGTTATCAGAGTGCAGCAGGGTTGCAGCTAAAATACCTGAAGTGTGTTGAACAACCAAAAGAGGAGGGGCAGCCTGCTGAGCCAGGGACAAGAGATAAGGCTAAAAAGTGAAAGGAGAGAGTGCCTTCCTTGGCAGGAACTTTGAGCCCTGAATAAAGCTGTTTACTCAGTGAGGTCATTTCCTGTAGAACAGCAAAAAAGGCAATGTCCGTGTCTTACAATCAAGTGTCCATGTTTATTTTATCTCAGCAACATGCCCCTTATGCTGTTTGACCTCAACAGTCACTCTGTGTACACCAAGCTAAAGTCCAATACTTCAGTCAGCAGAGGTGAGCTGCCAAATAATGATCACTGCAGACTGTGCAAGCTACGAGACTTCAGGTCACTTTCGAGTCATGCTGATAAAAGCAATAATGCTTTTCAGTTTCAATGAGCAAAGTATAGGGTCTATTAAAGAATCATTTACGTGTTTTGAGCTGGCCTTAAAGAAGCAGGTGCAGGTAAGGCTTTTACTGTAGACGTGAAATCCTTACTCTGATTAAAAGGCCTGAGCGCAGCATAGCATGAGTCAAGTTAGAGCTGCTTGACTCTCAGTAAAAGGAAATCCCAGAAAAATCTAACTTCAAACCAGAGGATTTGGAGGCAACATTTGGTACATGTAACTTGTTTTTCTTCTGTTGTGCCACTGTTGTGCTAAGTCACAACAGTGGAGGACCTGTGCCAAGTTGTTTATGAAATACATATGTTTGAGCACAATTATTCGAGATGTAAATATACATGATTCTAAAATCCACCTGCAAAAAAAGCATATTTCTCTTAGTGTGCAAATCAGTTTGCAATCCCATCACTTAGCGGCAAAACTTCCTGCTCTCAATGACAGCAACAAGGCAGCTAAAAAAGGAAAATGGCAGCATGTTCTCTCCTACGCATGCTTCCCACTCAACTTTTGTCTCAAACACTCAACACCTCTATCTGTTCAGCTCTGTGTTCAGGCAGTAAACAGCACCTGTGCTCGGACAAGGGTTGTGCTCAGATTTTAGGTGAAGACACAGGCCTTAAATAGAGTCCCAGGGGAGCAGGTTGTATATGCAGGGTGCCCCAAGCGAGACGGGGGCCTTTAAAAGGGGTAAGGTTGTGTTTTTAAGATGGAACCCACAATGTGTTTGCTCAGAGTCAAATCCAGTTTGGTCACACTGGGAATGTAAACAAAAGGATGTAAGTTTAGTTTGAGTACGATATTGACCACTGTTTTGAATGACAAAAAGAGCTATGTCACAATAAATGGTCTTGGTAAGTATCAGATTTAATATTAAACTTGGAACAGTGCAGCAGTAATCCTAAAGCAGCTTTTCACTTCCATATTACATTATTTTTTAAGAAAAACACTTACTGCCATAAAAATGTGGTGAGGACAGTTTGTTGACACATGTATCAGGGGTAGACAGTTCCTGCATTAGTTCAGTGTGATTCACTAATTTGCAATGCCAAGTATTAGTATCAGTTGAAGAGTAAGATCGGGCTCAAATCATGCCCAAAATGGTGCTCTAATGACTCTATATCCTATTGTTTCTATTGCATCCTATCTATTACAGATGCACATTGAACAAATCATCTGTGTGGGCACTAGGAAGAGTACAATTAGACAGAAATTTGAGTTTGAGAACTTGGCTAATTGTACATAACCTTGTCCATGGTCAGTGACAGAAAGCAGAAGAGGGGAATGGGCTAGGGTGCAGAGGAGTGTGTCCAGGTTTGGTGGACCCAAAAGTATACAGACTCAGTTGTGAGTTTTAGCCTCAAATACTGGTCCAAAACCAGTAGATGAAGAAGAAAACTATTAACATTGTCCACTAGTTAATCCTAATCTCTAGACACGCTTCACAGACCCCCAAAGTGCACTGTCTGTACTCAGTCTTAACTATTAATCAGGCCTCTGTACACTATAACCACACACCATGTGGCTCCTGTCTCTCTACCTTTTCATTAAAAATAGGAATCATATTTAGTCTGAATACAGCAAATACCATAATATAAAAAAGAAGTCGTGTTAAAGTGTTAAAGACAAGAGAAAACATAAGAGTTTGATGTAGCAGCACAGCTTGGTGAGAGCAAAGGCAATGCTAACAGCTCGCTGCAGGTAACATTTGGGTAATGATAAGAGAAAAGGGCCATAAATACCAACAACGTTACCTAAGTGTGTGCATACGTGTCTAGCGTTTCAGTGAGTACACAACAACATGGCTCCATTAATAATCTATGAGCTATCCCACTTGACTTACCAGCAAACTTTCCAGGTTTATGGCAGACCTGGGATCGCGTATCATGTCCTCCAGCTTCTTCAGCCGGGTCTCCATCCTCCTCTCGGCGCCCAGAGACATGTCCACAGCGGTCCCACGTTCACACTTGGATCAAATACGAACCGGGGTTTTTTTTTGTTTACATGTGACACTTTGTTTCTGGCTAATGGCCGTGGGCCTAGTACAGCAGCCTTGGGCTCTGTGCAGCCCACCCAAATCGTTTCCAACAGGAATAGCTAGTGTGCACAATGAGCAGAAAATATTTCCAAAGAGACTCCCGCTTTTTCGAAAACTTTTCAGCTCAGCAGACCCGGGTTAGCTCGCTCGCCGTCTGACTTTAGGCTAATTAACGCAGCATTTCAAGTGGATTATCATCTCTTGTTCAGGGAAAGATTCATTTTTGGAACTCGGCGATAAAAGTTTGAATTGGGAGATAGCAGCAACAGGCAGCAGCAGGGCGTTTTCTGCGCCCCCCTCTCCTCCCCTTCCCTTTGCGTTTTGGCCGCTTGGAAATGCTTTGGGTTTGGTTTAAACAGACAAATCCGCTTCGCTTCACCCCATTCAATGCCGTTTCACCACCGATAGTCTTGTAATATCCTCAGTGTAGCCACAAGTCACCCGAAAGAGCGATAATGTCTGCTCTCCCGCGCTGAATTTTTAATAAGCAAACGCACTCTTCCTGGATTTCCTCTCGCATTTTCGCATTAGTCCTCGCCACGTTGTGATTATGCGGTGTATTTTCCAAAAAAGTAGTTTCGCTCGGACAGAAAAGTCTGCCAGAGCCTGGATTCTTATTAATCTACTCGCACATCTACACACCAACACATACTGAAGTCTGGAGACTCTCCTCCCACTGACATCAACACAGTCAGAACTCCGTTACCCACAAGCCCTCTGTTCTGGCCTCACTTTCTACTTCACTGCACGCCCAACGCCCACCTTGTGAATATTTTGTAGAAAAAGATGTTTTAGTTTTCTTTTATTTTTATTTTGAGCATTATTGTGCAGTTTGAGTTCTAATGTTGAAGTTCCGCTTACATCCCAATAATATCACATGATCTCAGGACAACACCAGTGTCCACCTTATTTTGTGGAATTCCATCAAAATATAAAAAATTACTGAGACAAAAATATTAAGATAAAACTAACTTAATTTTTTGGAGCTGCGGTCTTGGCCAGGACACTCTTGAAAAAGAGTTTTTTAATCTCAATGAGGTTTTCCTGGTTAAATGCAAGGTCGTTGCATGTATGAGCTTATATGATTGACAGAGTTACCGTTATAATGGGGAACTTTTTGTTTTTAGCAGCAAGCTGGGGCATCTGGGGCAGTCTTCTGCAGGGTTCTGATTAACTCCCAGAATCTAAATTTCACATATCAAAACATGTTATGGTATTTTGATAGTATCTGCCAACAGTAGCTGTTTATTCAATCAATACATATGTGATGTGTGACAAAAAGCACTTACACTAATTCGGAGAAGGCTGTTGTATTTAAAATAGTCTCCTTGAGAACAGGTTACACGTAGTCTATACTAAATGTCTTAACACTTAACCCCAGTAGGCCTATGCAGTACTCTAAATAAAGTACTGGACTCAGGCCCAATCTACAAAGACAAATCTTTCAAGTTTCATGCGTTTTGCACATTTATTTTAATAAAGAGCTATTTTGTATTCTTTAGATCTTGTCTGAAAACAGGGGTTGATGCATCACCATCTCAATTTCCTAGCTGTTGTTGGTTTGACTGTCCATGAGATGGCGCTAGAGACCGCTGTATTGAATATTTCACGTTAGTGAGGCCCAAAGCCCTACACGCGCACATGAAGATGTTCACACTGTCAACGCGTCATAATCATAACAGAAAATATTCACATATTTGTTAATTTATTAATGGACACTCCAAACAGACACATGGTCTGAAAAGTCTTCTTTTTTTCTTTTTTTTTTTTTTTGAATAATAAACTAATGGCAATGAAACTCACTCTCACTAATATTAAGTACTGAGCAAACCCTTTTATCATGCCATAAATGTTTGAATATTATTATCTAACTGCTAATAAATGATGCAATATTCATCTTTCTTTCTTTTTTTTTTTTTTCTTTCTTTAAAACTGAACTTATTACTTTTTTAATTATTATTTTTATTTATTTATTGTATTTTTGCTCAAAAGCAGACAATAATTGGTGAAGCTTTGAGATGGGGTGTTATAAAAAGAGGAGAATTCATCCAACAAACATAGATCATATGTTATTCTATTGTGTGAACACCTCAACACATAAAAATATGAGACTCATGAAATCATTTTGTGTGTGTCTCTTATTTATTTGTCATCATGAGCAATTCACTGGATAAAACAAATGTTTACAACACAAAAAATGAATATTTTCCAAAGCAATTTGGCCACATGTTATGTACATGTTACAACATTATAAGAAAAAGACAGATTATTTTCTCCAGTTTTATAGTTTAAAAAAAAGTATTTCACTGTTCACCAAGCATTTACATTGAAACTGAATGCTCAGGTCAAACCACCTTTACTTTGTGTCTTTGCAAATGCAAAACCTGTCAACAATAAATAATACTATAAAATGTACACAAAAAAGATTGACAGACCACCACGAATTAAAATGTTGAACAGATTGAATGTAAAGAAAGGGAAGATTCTTAGCAAAAATGTGACGGCCCATACAAGTTACAGAAAAAGCTGATCTATACATTGACACTAGCAAGATAACAAAGTTGTTTCTGGTATATTTTCATTTTGTACAAAGAAGGGGAATTTTTCTTCATCATTGTCTTAACTGTAAAGATTATACAAGCAAGAGTTAAGGCAACTTCTCTGTTGTTTTTGAGTAACACCAAGTCATGTCATGTTTGTCCCAATCGGGTTTGAAGTTAGTTGTCATTGCATATTTCAGGCTGTTGACCAGGCCTTTAGTCCATAATCAAAAAAGGAATGCTGAAGATTTGTAAGTCTGTTTATCATCACAAAGACTTGGCCGGTAGTCCAAGATTGCATGAGAATTAACCCTCCATTCCCCAGCCACTGCAGCACGAATACATGTGGTTAAGTATGATTAGACACAATCAGTGAAAGTGTGATGAGTCTGTGTGAGATTATCAAGAATGGCACAGACATAATAATAGACTGCTGTTGGCATCATTAGATTGTACAAACTGGGCTTAATGCATGAAAGTAATTGTCAAACTTTATACAAATGCATGATTTTGGGGAGAAATGTATCTTACGCTGGCCTTTGTCATTTCTTTTGATGATGATTCATAAAAAAAAAAATAAAAAAAAAGATTGACATGAGTATTCTCAGTTTGTATGTATGACAAGACAGCAAAAGTAATTCCGCTAAAAATATACTGAAACTGTCAAGAAAATGACATGATTTACTGCTTTGGTCGGAGAAGAAGTGAAGCTGGGGCAATGCTTAAATGGAGACCAACACAGCACCTTGGCCAGGCCTAAATCTGCCTCTGACTAACAAGTACAGATAAGGTAGCAAACTGCTTACTCAAAGTCAACACTGTGTAATCTCAACTGGGCTCTCTTCTTGCACCTGCCTTACACAGCAAAATGACTGTATGCATTGTCTGTGAGCCTATAACAGTAGTATCTGTTCTTGTAAAGTGTACATGTGTGTGTTTTTATATATTAACATGATTTTTTTAAAAGTGCACAACAAACTGAATAGTTAAATGCCGAAAGAACACAGTGGATCTGCAAAACAGTGCAAACCTTTGATTCAACATAGTAAAAATTAAGTGCTGTATTGTTTTAGAGTCCCATAGGACCTACTTACGTTCCACCGACAGGAATAAACTACAAAAGGGTATTATCCCACACATGTTTTTAAATAAATGCCTCTTTTTTGGCAACTTTGAATTATCAGATCTAAAGTTCCTTAGGGACAAATATGTGGCATGTTTTCAGCACAGAAGCAGCCTTTGGCAAATAATAGATGCTTCTTGTGTCATAGTGGTACAATGGAGCTCCTGCATAAGAGTGTAAACTAAATGCTCTGGCTCTGTTTTCCATTGCATCCCAGCTCACAGGCTTAAGCCCCTTTGTAACTGGATAGGTGACAGTTGGGTCACTTTAGTAAAAAGCTGTGCAGTGAGCACATAACACTTGCTTAAAAACAACACTGGCATTATATTTGGCTTTAAATGAAATTGGCAAATAAAGTTGGCAAATGTAGTGGACACAGAGAAGAACAGTTCAAATAAAATGAAATTGGCTTTTCTGTTGTGCTTTCTACCACTTTCCTCCAGTTCCACAGAGAATACTTATGAAAGTGTAAGCATCCTCTACCACCTCTGATTTCAGTGCAGTCAGTCTCAAACTAACATATGACAGGAACATCACTGGTAATGTATTATAGAAAAGATTAAGTCCTAGCCTGCGGTTGTAAGTACCCACTGCAGGTTGGCAGAGTTCTTGCATTGCCATGCCGTTCTTTCAGATGCAGTGAGCCTTGAAATGTTCTTAAACAGCAGGGGCCCTTATTACTACTTCTTGTGAGGCTTTGAGCCCATAGACAGAACTTTGTGTGAGAGTAGGAATGATTGTGACAACAACTCTCTTCAGAAATGTTCAAGGCCAAAACTATTAGTTGGCAGATTGGGTGATTTATAACATGCAATTATTTGCTGGTGAAGCTTGTTTTAATCTTTCTTATGGAAACTGATTCAGTAACTCACTGAATACTCCCTGAACCTAATATGTTTGTTCAAATCTGACAATGTCACATCAGGTTTTATATAGTTTTTTGCTTGTTATGAACAATTCATTCTTCAATAAAAACATGAAAGAAAGCATGAGAATATAAATTTTTGTATCTGTGACACTGTGTTGTCTTTAAGAGATTTTCATTTGGGGCTTTTATTCATTTCTATGCAGCAATCTTGGGCAAGACAATGCAGAGTAATATGTTCTGATATAGCAAATTAAGTATACTGAAAATAATATAACTGAACCATTGCTGAATGCTGCATAAGGGGCAGTGTGGGCTGAGAGTCTAAATGTAGAGAAGTGGCTGAAAGTGGCTAAAAGTCCTGATGCAGAAATATGCCTTGTATAGTTCAGAAGTGTAGCACTCTTGCTGGCTACGACTAAAGGAGTCCTGATCATTTCAAATCCACGTTTGGTTGGACTTTAGACAGTTGTTGAAGGTGATTTGTGGTGCTGGTAGTACAGACGATGGTTGCAGACATGAACAATGCCTTTGTGATGGTGAACAGCAGAGGGGTGGGAGTTAGAGATGAGAGGGTGAGTGTTGCTGATGGCACTGCAGTCTTCAGAGCAACCATCTGTAAAACAAAGTGGGAGGAAAATTAGACCCACACACAGAGCAGCTTTCTAGTAAAGCTGTAGGATACGTTTAAGCAAAAGCCCCACACTGAGACTGGTGGCAGTAGGGCCTAATTACAGACAAATACACACAACCGGACTAGCACATTTTCAACTTTTTTTAGTAATAGTTTGAAGTGAGTCTTCTACACTAAATTGACATATCTTATTGATGTGTTGTGATCGTACAGCTTTTATAAGTGGGAAAGGTGGTATTCCGCAAACTGCAATCTATCAGTTAAATAATTAAAATGCATTATTTAAAATACACAGTGGATACAATTTTCACAGTGCAGCCTTTCTTCAGCAGGGCATACAATTTCATTTTATTTTTATAATTATTAATTACTCAGCACTCACCTCGTGTTACCACAACTTAAATTGGTCTTGAGTGTGATTTCATTTAATTAACAAGTCAAGGAGTACATCATTAAATTTGGTATTAACATTATTTGAATGAATGCCTCGACATGATTATCTCCCCATTTCTGTTCTAGAGAGTATATGGCTTGTGTGCCGGTCAAAGACAACAACTTGACAAAATTATTCTACAGTAAATAAGTGCCATTTTATCAAATCCAAACATAGAGCACTTCACTGTCTGTTTAATAACTGTCTTGATTGCCTGATTAGATAATTAAAATTTGACATTTAATTGTTGATCATTAGAATGCTTGTTTGCTTGAAAAGAAAAGGGAAATGATAATATTTACAGTCATATACACAGTGGGATGAAAACAATACTTAAGATGAACCAAATCTTACCTTATTTGTTTTGATTGCGTATTCGCAGGCACCTTCTTTTGAGTGGTGGCTCCAGCTCAGGGCTGCCAGCCCCTGACAGTGGAGCACTAATAGAGCAGGACAGGTAGGCTGTTTTGTCAGCACCGGCCTTTGGCACAGGCTGGATGACCACACAGCCTCCAGTGGAAAGCAGTGGCAGGGCATACGCATGCTCACCCTCCTCCAAGTTGGAGTCAGGGTCTGGTTTACCCTCCCCTTGGTTTGTATCCTCATCTTGTCCTGAACCCCTCTTACTTGGTTCCCATTCTGCTACTGTGCAGTTGTTTTCTTTCAGTGCATCCCGTTCCAGCTCTCCATTTGCTGGTGGCACGTGTCCTTCTGATGTTGCTCCCTCCGCTCTTCGGTCCATCTCAAAGGCAGGAGGCAGAACGGGATGCCACCCTGTACCATTGACTATCACATTACACAGTGCAGCAGGGCTACTTTGATCCTGGCCTGGAGTTTGGAGCTGACTCCGAGCCGTGGTAGCTGTGGGTTGTGGGGTAAGGGTAGAATTATAAGAATTATGCTGGCTCACTGTTTGACTGGCACTGTGAGATGGACTGTTGTTTGTGGAGGAAGGGGCTGATTCCAGTGTGTGCGCTTGTGCGCCCCCCTCATTCTTTGAAGCTTTAGGTATCCTGTCTGACATGCCTCCTTCAACCCTGTCCTGACTACACTTTGCGTCTTTACACTGTCCTTCAGCAGGTGGTGATCTGGACTCAAACTCTGCCTCGACTTTAACCTGGACCCCTGCCAGTGGACCACTGTGAATGACGTGCTGCTTCTGGCCCACAGTGAGATCAATCACTCCGTCCATTGATTTGGAGCTACCAGTCATACAAGGGGTCCCTGAATTGTCCTCTGCCTTTACAGATAAGTCCACCATTGTCCTGGTCCTCTCTGAACCAGAGCAGCCAAGAGACAGATGCTCAGCACCAGACTGGTCTTCTCTGTCCCCTCCACTGGCCCCCAGAGAGTGGCTTCCTGAAGAGGAGGCCTCAGAGGACTTGGGACTGTTGCGGACCTGGCCACTGCTTTCAGGCTGGTCCCTGGAGGTTTTGGGGTTAAAGGGGATGGGTATTGGAATTGGGATTGGTACTGGGAGTGGGACTATGACAGGATATGGAACTAGGAGGGTAGGTGGGGGCACCAGAGGGGCCAAAGATGGCATGCCGAAGTTCATCATTGGAGGCAGGGGGATCGGACCATTGGGCATCATGTTGACCGGAGGAAATGGGGGGAGACCTGTCATGGGAATCCCTGGGTGGGGGGGCATCATGCCAGGGGTGGGGTTCGAAGAGGGGTGAACATGTGGCGACAGTAATGGACGGTGCATGGGGCTGGATGTTGGGCCGAGGGTCCTAGGGGGAGGTGGTGGGCCGATCCCAGGGATAATTGGGTTTGACAAGGGGCTGTTGGGCCCTGCTGGGTGGGCAGAGGGACGAAGAAAAGGGGGGCGCATCTGCTGCATCATTTGATGCTCCATAAAAAGCGGCAGCGGCATGGGACCCCTCGGGGTCATGACCATTGGAGGGCTACCAGAAGGTACTCCAACAGGTGGGTGCAGAGCAGGGACGGGTGGTGGGGCAAGAGTCGGGCTCTCGTGTGGTCTGGGTGTGGGGATCTTAGCTGAGGAGGACGATGGCGAGCAGACCGCACTGCTGTCTGAGGGCGAGGTGACAGAGGAAGTAGTAGGGCCCAGGGCAGAAGTGCTGGACACTGTCCCAGGTGACGGAGCTTTTCGCCGAAGGTCTGTCAACGGTGATCCCCAAGATTCAGGAGTGAGCAGCTGCACTCCGCCGCACTCTGATTTCCCGTCCCCCGCTGAACCATGTCCCGGGTTACACAGTCCTCCAGGAAGTGCAGCTTGTGTCTCTTTGTAGAAAATGTCCATTTTGTATTGGTTTAGGCATTTGGCACTGCAGAACTGCAGCCTCCGCTCACCAGCTCCAAAGTCCAGATACTCCTTTGTGTGGCGAATGTGTTTGCACCAGTCGCACACCTGCAACAACACACAACACAAAAATATCAGCACTTGTTATTCTGCATACAAAAAATTACTAGATTCCTATATGTTCTGTATGAATTACAGCACATTTTCTTTTGAAGTATTAAATCCATACCTTCAAAACATCTGGGCAAATACAACTCTGACTTTGAAAACTGTATAAATGAAGTTTGTGTAATTTATATTCTATGCTTAAGATGTGTTAGAGTAGAGTAGGAACAAAAGTAGTGTTTGCTACAAAGTGCATTTGAAGACATTCTGCTTCTAAGTGCTATTGATTGACTTTCCGAAAACATGTGCCATTCACACCTCCTCATGGCAATAAAGACAAAGATTGCCATTTAACCACTACATAAAATTTAAAAAACAAAACACAAGCTGTTTTGAAATTGCCTTCAACACTGTTAACTGTTAACTGTTACTGAAGTTAAACCATAAATGTAATACTCCAAGCTAAAATACTAAACCATTTTTGGGTCTGAACATTCACTATATTCTTATGTATGCTGAACGAAAGCCAGAATCCTAATATGATACATGCAGGAGTTGTATATAAAAAACACTCTTCAATTGAAAAGTTGTCTCTCTCCTCTGCAGCACTGTTTCATCAACGTTAAAACACCTTTTCAGCACAAAAAGTGTCAATTTTTCTTGGGGAAGTAAATGAATGTGACCCTGGTAGAGCAGATAGCAGTGGGCGAGCCCCGAACACGGCGTAACTCGTCAGGCCACACACAGCTCACTCTGTCAGCTCTGGGAGGAGTGGCAGGCCCTCGCTAGAGATAATTAAGGCATTAATCAGTTGTCAGACCCCTCAACGACATCCATCCATCACACAGACCCTTAAGCCCCCCTGCTGAATGTTAATAAGTTGAGGGATGCAACCATAAGGTGGATACACAGTTTTTGCACACAATGTTGGTTTATTTGGCCCAAAGCTGCTGAAAGACAAGACCGCCATTCTTCCTCCTACATCTATGCTTCAGACTATATTTGTGGATTTATTTATTTAAGATTCATTCATGCAGTTTACTTTACTGGCCTGTTTTTTTTATGATGTTGCAGCTACACATGTAGAAGTTAGGTTCATTCTGCTCCAGTTGAACAGCGTTAAATGAACAAATAACAAAAAATCCACCCAGAGCAATCATTAAAGATCAATACCAAGCTATTGCAATCAAATTCCATTTTTTTTAAGTATTTCTGAAGCTGACATGAACAGAGACATGACATTCGTTATCAAAACAGGGCAGAACAGACAGCGTTAGCTCTGCAGCAAACTACACAGCGGCTGCTCGGGTTTAAACACAGCGCTGTCCGTGCTCAGATGTCACTCCCTTGAATCCTACACTTTTAACTGCCCATTTAGTCCGCGCTAATTCAATGAGCCATGACTGAGTAAAAGTCAAAAGGTGCTCTCGCAAGTTGAGTTTGATAATGGTAGACCCAGGATGTTTTAAATAATAAATGTGCTGAATTTTCCTCAACTCGGAAAGACAGATGGAGAGCACTTAACGACTTTCTGCACCGTGAGTGAGATTTCTCTGCGTATTACACTAATGGAGTTGTGCTTTCTCTCACACTATTTCCCCACTACTGCTCACAGATGTTTGCAGTTCGGTGTAATTATGGTCATTTACATCCCATTGCCGTCACTGAACCAGCGTTGGTGGTGTAGTGTAACTGTTTGCGTTGCAGCAATCAGAATGCCTCCAACAAGTGCAGTCACCTCAGGACATATTGTTTTCTAGTTCTCTGAAAAATTTCAAGTTCAAACAACTCAATGGCACGTATAATTAACATTTCTGGCTCGGCATCTAACATAAAAAGAGTGGGTTTTTTTCAGACAGATATTCAATTGCGGCAGTTTTCAATAAGGAGAAATGTTGTTGACCAACAGGTTAAGCGGTATAAAAGAAACAAATGTTAAAGAACATGAAGAGGCTGTGGGATGTGGAGGATTTGATGATGAATAGGAAGAAAAGAGTAGGTTGAAGAGAGAAAAGAGGCTGGAGAGTTTGAGGTGGTGCAAAGGTTGTGTGGTTTGATCAGAAACTACAGTGCCTAGAGAGGTTTTTGTATTGGATGAAGGGCTTTTGGAAAATGAAGAGGTTTAAGCAGGAAAAGTGCAGAAAGGGCCAGGCTTGTGTATCCCTCTGTTAAGGTCGATATATGATTCTTTTGACACTTCTCAGATTGCTGCCATAAAAACACAAGGATTAAAGCCATGAAAACGGAACCAGGGACTTGAAGTGAGCAGGCACTTTCCTTTTTTTATTTTAAACAATCTGCAGAAAGGCATTTTACTTCAAATAAATTGTCATTCGGTGATAAATCTAACCAATAAGACAAACTATTCTCACTATGCTACAGGAGTTCTCTTCCAAATAATCTAAGAAGCGTTGCCTTAATGCACCTGTTTCCCTGAAGTAAAAACACGTTAATTAAAAGGCTGTGATGATTAACTGACATTCGTCAACATGAACAGATGGTTAGTCAAACTATCACTTTACCCCAGACTCATTAATTGAAATATAAAACTTTGGATTCCCTGGCAAAAAAAACAAACATATCTGACTTTCTATTTTTTTTAGACAGTTCTTTTCAAAACTACAAAGGATGTTTAAGGTTTGAAGTGCAAGAAAATCAAGCGTGCACCTTATCATAGCCAGCCACTGCAGTTAGTCATTATAGATGTGACATATAAAGGCCATTCTCACTCGGCCAGGTGAATGTCAATTGCACTGTATTTCACAGCACACACTCACTCTCACACAGCGAGTAAAATAACTCCAGCGGTAAGAATGATGAGTGAGATCAGGAGGAAGGTGTTCTCTGCAAAGTGGACCTCTGGGAGATGAAATGTCTCATGGCGTGAGGCTGCCTGGTGTATGCTTACCTTCTAATGTCGAGTGTCCTCTGATAGAGATGGTTTATTTTGAGCTTAGGGCTCATTTGATTTGCAACCTCTGTGTCAAGTATGTTTCTGTTGAATAATGTCCTGTGTTTGCATGTATGTATACAGGGTGTGAAAAAGCTGTACATATTTTACTTCATTTCTGCGGAAACCTTCGACTGATATTCACACTTTCATGTCTAAATATTCAAATAATTTGTTGTAGTCATTTTCAGAAAACTACACTGCTCTGTTTGCGGACTATGTTTACAGCTAACCCCCCAGAAAAGAAGATTAGCACATAATTATTTGTTTAAAAAGTTATTAACAAAACAATGTTAATTTGATTGAACCACAGTAACTGAAGATGAACAACAGACATGGCACAACAAATGGTTATGAAAGATTTCAGCAAACTGATATAACAAACTGTTGCTTCCACAAGAAGCCACAGTATTGCTATATCTAATTTTGATGCCCAATTATGAAATCTCAGTCCCACACGTCAAAAAGAACTAAAAATGAAAAACTTAATAAAAGAAAACATGAAAACATATTTATGTAGTAGCCATCAAGCTTCAACTCTTGTAATCTGGTGTTAAATGGTTATGGTCCTTACAAGCACGTCGCTGTTTGTCTTGAAGACAAGCCTGGGCGTGTCCTGAGTAAAGCTGTGCTGGGGTAATTTCCCACCGAGGCCGTCGTCATCTCGCGCCTGGGGGAAGAAATAATGGCTTCTTTTTACGAATGGACAAAATAAAGAAGTGAACAGAGGCAAGAAGGAAACTCAAGAAACAACAGTGACAAACAGAAATGGTGACAGCAAAAATGAGTGAATAAACAAACCAATCAACAAAACCATGTGAGTGGTGAGTGTGTGCATGCTCCACTCTGTTTGACATTTGGTGCACATTCACAATGCTGCTAAGGCCCTTTTATCGTTTCACATTACCATGAAGTGAGGTTTAAAAGGCAACATGGAGCGGTTTAATGGAAAAATAATAATAAATAAATCATTACTAGATATTTTAAAATGTCTTGAGAATTTAGACTAGTCTTATTTATAAATCCCTAGACACAAACTTATATTTTATCTTGTTATTCCTAACATCACCAGCAATGCTCCTCAGCCAGTTTCACTTACCCATTTCAACCATTCTACGATACAGTTTTATTTTTCCACCCTTGTGGTCCATTGTTAGGTGTATGTGGCTGTAAGTAGTAATTGTACTAAAAGGGAAATGCAAATAAAGGAACTATCTTACATCTACTTGGAGGAGAATGAATCAGGTTAGGTAGAAAAAAGGTTAATAGAAGTCTGTACTCAGTAATGTAATATCAATAATATATTATACAGTGTGTGAAAATCAAGACATCTAAAAAACAAAAATAGTGTAAATTTTGAATTCAGATCTTTTAGCTGCAGTCATTCTTGGTTTATTATTTGGTGATGGGTTGTTTGGCTCAACTCCAACTGACTCTATTTCATTTATTAAATGAAATGCATTTTTAGCCTATATAATAAAGTCCTCAGTGTGTTGTAATCACTTTAGCATTTTTACAACCCTGGAGCAAGAGCGGCATCATTATCTGAAGTGAAGTTATTTAAGGCAACACCATGTCATTTTTAAGATGTATACCCAAAATAGAAGTAAACCAAACAAATGCTGCTGCAGGCTCACATGGGACTGTTATCTCTCATCTACCTACACTGACCAGAGCAGGTTTTCTCTTCCATTTTTGATCACATGTCATGTCTCAAAGATACTGAAGGGCAATTCTGCTGTTTATTTTTTCTCCCAAGACTGTCTAGTGTCCATCTGCTTCCTTCACCTCCAGGGATGGTTCCCATTCCAAGCCTGGCAATAATCAAATATTTCCACTGTACTGTTATTTGTACTGGAGACGATACAATGAATCTGACAGAAAACTCTGTTCAGCACAAATAATTTACATTTTAGTGTTAGAGTGGTTTTTTTTTTACTTTGTCACAAATGTTATAGCAAACTAAACCTGGCGTTATATGGCCATGGTTATTCAGAAGCTGTTACTGAGTTGCTGTAGGCTGGACTATAACACATTTCTCTGTGTTTTATTCCACACGCTCTACATCACGCAGACCAATGACATGGATACACTCACTGTCAGGTAGACACACACATTTCCATACAGGCTACATGGATCTGGGCAGGCATTTGAGGACACACTCACTCACACAGAACCACACCACTGTGCTATTATTCTGTTTCCAGTTTGTGCTCTGACCCTCTGGCCCTGCGCCAGTTCATTTGCATATTGTACTAATGAGGTGTTGGCACTGTGAACGAGGCGCGAGGCAAAAGCAGGGAGCCACACGCCGATAAAGGAAATGAGATTAAAATAGCAGGATCTATAGATAAATGAATGTACCTCGAGACAAATGCTGAAAATAGATCTGACGTTGCTTAAATGCAAAGTCAAACACTTCTTTGTTTCATGATTAGGAAATCCCAGACTTCCTTTGTGGTTAAGGTATTTTGTTTTGTTTGTTTTGTTTTGATGCTCCATTAAAACAGTAAACTGCATGATCCAGCTGAAGTTCTTTATAAGAATATGAGAGCAGGACGCTGGTGGCCAAGTGTCCCCTCTGGCGACACCGCTGTCCTGAGGGGACATCACACCAGCTGCCACTGCGCTAGCTTCCATCTGGGCATGGATACATGTCCAGGTGTGTGTGCCTGTCACCTGCCAAAAGAGCTGCACTTCCCAAAGAAAGACAACGCTTTTCAAATCCAAATACAAACAGGAGGCTCTTTGGAAATCCTGAAAGGTAGGTTCCATTTTAGCTCTTCCCAAATAATAGAACTGAGAGCACATTCTCCCAAAAAGACCATTTTTTTCCCACTGTGTTTTTTAGCTGTACTATAAAGATTTTCTGTAATTTTGCTACAAGGTAATATCAATGTCTCACAAGGCATTCTCTTTTCTGCATCAGTAAAACTTTCAGATTTTCAGCCATTTTAATGATTTTTTAGACATGACAATTTGGAGAGTGGTGACTGTAATTGTAAGGAAGCATTATTATAGTCAAGAAACATAGCCTGCAGAGCATGGACAGCAAAATGTCAATACCAATCCAACCTCGCCTGTACAATGACCAAAAGGTGCACATGCAACAACTGGAGTTAAAAATAAATTAAAAAAACTTAACTTGACATATATTGATATAATTGGGCATGGACAGATTTGCCTGTTTTTAGCAGTAAAATAAATATGCCATAAATCATTATCACTGTTGTGTTTTTTTCAAATAATATAGCTGTCGTCAAAGCTATGCAAAGCTGATCGATAGCAGTCTTTGTAAAAAAAAATAAAAATATGTTATTCCGAATATGAATCACAGTGGTAAATCAAGCACTTGGCATGCTGATTGTGAATTGGCATGCTGCGCGTGGACCTTGAAAACAGTGGAAAAAGCACTTTGAGCCATCATAACAATGCACCAGAAATACAATACGTGCCGGCGCATGCTGAAGAGTACAGTTGGTGCTACACATTTTGTCCATGTCTAGTTTATCACACCTACAACTTTAGAAAATGACACAAAGCCAGATAAGTTCATGTACATGGCATCACTTTTACAACAGCAACACCTAGTTAGTCTAAGTTACTTTAGTCTTTATTTGAGCTGAATGGCTGGCAGCTATGAGATAATCACCTTCCTCTGTGTGCCCTGAAGCTGTGTCAGGCAGGCCTCAAGGCTTCCTAACACCGGGAGCCTCCATTCTCAAAATGCACACAGTCTCTAAGTTTCATACACACACTTCTCTTAGATTCTGAGCATGCGTGTCTTCCTTGGCAGCTGACGGAGATGCAAAGTAAATTGTGGAGTGTCGGGGAGTGGGGAGGCAATCACAGAGCGGGGTGCTGGGGAGACGTGTGTGAGGTGATGTGACATTTCTGGGCTGACGTGAAGCGGCGCTCTGCCCCCTCGTGCCTGGAGGGCGCTCCCGGGGAAAGACACTGATGGAGGTCTGGGGTCTCCGGGGGGGGATTTCATGGTGTGAACAAAAAGCTTTGCACTGTGACTGAAACGACCTGTAAAACATAAACTGCAGTCTGCTTAACCTGCTCAGTGCTTTTCTTTTTTTAACATTGTAGAGGAGGAAGGTACATTTCTATGCTGCACATCTTTCCATTACAGTCTATAGACATGTGACTATTGGGCCTATTGCAGCAACAACACCCTATATTTCATCATAGCTCATCCCTCAGCAGTGCATTTGTTGTGATTCCCGCATGTAGCTTTTCAAACCCACCCTTAGCGATTTGGACAGGTTAGGTTTCCTGTGCAGACTGCAACGCTGATCCCCCTAACCTGCACCTCTCTGCTGCCATGCTTCACATTCACACACAGAGGGTAATTCATCACTGCTAATTGCCTAACTTAATCTTGGCACTGTGTCCAATGAGCAAGCATGTTTATCTATGTATGTGTGGGTGTGCGATAGAGGGAAGTCGAGCAGCTCTTTATACCTGAAGCTGAAAACCAAACTGCAGAAATCCGTGAAAACAGTCACAGTTTATAGCTATATGCACTTTGCCATCAGTTGATATCGCTCCTCTCAAGCTGTCTTCATCCGAACTGACAAAATGAAGCGGCAAGTTGTGGTGAATTACAAAACAAAAGGCCGAGCCAAGCTGCGTCTCTGAATCAATAGTGGACAGTGGATAAGAGACTGAGGTGGCAGACGCAATAATTGAGAAATGCAAACATCGAGGCAACAGTCGGCTTAAAGCATACAGTAAACAGGCAATAAGTGATTAGGCCGGGTTAAGCTATCAATCATCTTTCACTCTATCTCATATGGAGTTATGCCGAGATGTGAAAAAGCAGCACCATAGTCACCCTAGGAGGGGATTGGGTTTCACAGATCAGGCAGCTGAAGATATTTCATGCAACATAATGCCAAAGCTGTTGCCCGCCCCCCTACCTCTACCCCCTCTTCCTCCTGCTCCACATATATTCTCCACTATATCCAAAAGCAGACACGAGACCCCTTCTTTCAGCCGCGACAGTATTTTTTTATTTTTTTTCTCTACTGGAATAAGGAAAGCCTGCAGGCCGTGTTGTTGTGGCCAAGCTTGTGGGTGCACAAGAAAAGAAACATGTGGGTATCACTTACACAAATGGCCTGCATGAATGTTGGCGAGCCAGACAAAATACAGAATCTGAGCCCTTTTCCTCTGTTAGTGATGCTGTGCACTGTGCTGACTGACGAAGAACACGTCTGACATGCCGCATATAGAAATCTATAGAAGGATGATTTGTTTCATTTTTTTTTTTAGAATAATATTTAGCACGCCCCTCTGTTTTATATACCCCTGCTGCCCACACTGTTACAGCTGCAGTGCTGATTGACAAACATTTTAAAAGGTGTACATGGGTAGATTTATTTATGCTCAGATATTGTTTCAGTCAATATAAGTCATCTATTCAAGGCACGTCACTCAAAATGTACACACTATTATTTATTTATGTTTTAACATTTATCTGTCAGCACCAATGCCAAGTGACACCTCAAACACACAAGTGCATATTTTGATAAAGGGGAGGGCAAAAAAGTCCATTATACAAATTGCAGTTACTTCATGTATGCTTCTTAAATATTGTGCGATTTAATTTGACATTTATTTTTATCTGTCTGAGTCACTCAATAAAATGGGCACTGTAATCCTTTATACGTTGGCTAAGTACAAAGTGGGGCTCTTAAGTCAACATTATTTGAAGCACTTGCACATGGGTTTTCAAGTCGCATGCTGATTGCAACTGTGCACTTGTACTAATAGATTATAATTAAGCAATTATACCTACAATTTCACAATGGTGGTCAGCGAAAAAATAAAGCCTATGTTCAAACAGAAATTTAGATAATTTCCTAAGTGAGTTCATTCTTGGTTTCAAAATGTAGGCCGTTACTGGGCTTGTTAATGGAGAAAACAGAGAAGTTGGCAGTAGTTTATAGTTGTTAGTAGTTTGACCGAGCTTTTTTTAGCACTCTCCAACCTTTGGTGTCACTTTATTTTCCTGTATGACCTCTTTTTGAACTTGAAGGTTAAAATAAAAGCAGTTAAAATGCATTATCCTAAAATGATGTAAGATGTCAATGAGTCCCTGTCAGCATTCATAACACATCAATCAGTTTTAATTGAAGAGTAAATCTCCATAGTAACTTATGTTAATGTACAATATGCCCTTTTCCAATAATACATTTAGAATGGGAAACATAAGCAACAGTACGGCAGACAAAGGGCTCTGCTGGGTTCTCATGCTTTGGGGAAAGTGTCAAAAAAAACAAAACAAAAGAGATTTGATATCTAACTGAAATGAACACAGTCTCTAAGTGCACCCTGTCCATCTGTCTCTTGCGCTATTCCCTTAAAAAGTGATTATGTCTGGATGAAAAGCTGACTTTAGGACAGACAAGAAGGACAGTAAAACACATCATACTCACAATGTAATTCCTTACATATCCCCGCTTTGGTACAAGAGAGAAAAAGAATTGTTTAACTCCAGTCATCTGAGAGAAATGACAATATAATAACAACTGTAGCAAGTGATGTTTGTGGCTCAATCCCTATTCATTTCACATTAAATAAAAGTGCTTTCAAGAGGAGATTTTTAGTGGTTATGAACAAGGGACTGTCACTTTATTTGTGTGATTGTGATATTGAAGTGTCCTATTAATAACAAGCATCGGAGTTTACCTTGTTCCTCTTGAAGTAGGCCCTGCGGCAGGCGGCGAAGCACTTCTCACTGCAGAAACTCTTTAACTCACTCCCCATGCTGAGAGAATAGCGTTTGACACCGACCTTCTGACACCAGGCGCACATGATTTGCACATTGGCGCCATCTTCATCTAAAATAAATAATAGAGATATGAAAATCTTAGTTTTTTTTCTTCTGCATGCAGCCCTGTCTTTAAACGTGGACCCAGTACAAGGACGAATCATTAGCCATTCAGTTATTTATTCCCATACTGACGCAAATGCAAAAAAGCCTTTTCACCAAAATTACGTATATGCAACTGTGCCTTCTTTTTCACCGCAGAAAATGACTGGAATTTTTAATTAACACCAATGCAGTGCAAACAGTGACCTTGGAGTTCATACACAGATAACTTTTATTGTATTGATAATAATGCTAGAATGGCACCTATTCAATTGGAAGCCAAGGTAAAGAACCAGACATGAATGCAACAAATGGACATATTAAACCAGGGGTCAAATGACATGAACTCGAATTCAATTCAGCTGCTTTACAGGTGAAATGTACTCAACGTTTAAGCAAAACAAAACCAGTCTTGGGTTAATGAAGCTCTGCGTTGGTCTAGATGGGGTTCATCTTCACATACTTTAGGAAAGAGCCTATTTGTGGGCGTGCATTGTGGATATGGTGGACATGTTAGAGTGGACCGACGTCTATGGAGCAGTGTATGTGTCTATTTTGTTTCCTTCTTTGTTATGAGCTTAGAGAGAAAGCATGACAGTCAGTGAAATTTATTAACAGACAGGCTAAGGTAAGACAATGGTCTACGTAAATATGAAATCAATCCAAAAGTAATGTATATATATATTAAAAAAAATTATTTACAAGATAAACAATGACTTCCTGTTGAAAAGTGTGCCACTATCTGTCCACACATGGGATTTAAATAATTTCTTCTTATAGATTTAGTATGTCACCTTTTTTGCCTGATACTCTTGGAATAAAAGCACAGAATTATTATTTTAATAGACCAATAGAAACTAATTTTAAGACAAGCTGATCTTCCTGGCATTGACCATTTGTTCATTGGTTGGCTGCATTTTGTGGTTTGAAAAACATTACTAAAGCACAATCAAATGGGTTGGTGGATATACAATTTAATTAATTTAATATGAAAATATGATTATATCAGGTCTGTTTAAATAGATTTTAAAAAGTGCAGCATACATACATATTGCACAAGGTATTGAAAATGCAAAAACCAGTGGACACAGAGGATAGCTGTTTTGTTGTTGGTTGCAACAGTGTAGGTGTATACCTTTGCTAATGCAACTTTGTCTAAATCTTGTGTGGCCTTAAAAGAATGAATCGCAAATAAAATGTTGCAGCCAGATCAACAGGCAAATCTAATCAATAGCTCCTTGTTTAAGTCTCCACCGAAGCTTTGGAGCTGCAGTATTTGTGCGGTCAGCGTGGGCAACAAATTATTTTAACAGACCCTCAGTGACATGGAATTGTCTTCTCTGTGGTAAACTGTGATGAGCTGTGGGCTTTAAGTGCTGTTGCAATAAGAGAGATCCTTCGAGATTCCCCCCACTATCCCCCCAATTATCACATTATGACTACGTTGGTGTGAGGGCGAAAAAAAGGCCCATTAGTCCTCACCCCGGCTCACCTCCTTATCACACGCCGGCCAGGATTTTCACCTCTTGTTGAGCTTAATGGATCTACAGAGCAATCCCATTTTAAGTAAAAACTAACTTGCAATTAAGAGAACAGCTCTCTGGGGCCCTTAAATCCACACAATAAACCCTGCATGCATATTTCATGTCTTCCTTTCACATTACTCTCATTCCAATGGTCTACAGTGGTCTATAGTTTTATATGTATTTATATGTCTATAACAAACTAATGGGCAAGATGCAAGAAAGCAGCATAGAATCTATCTTATAACATTTTCAAACAAAGAGATGCATCTTGAGTTGCATTTTCTCCATCCCATATCTTGGCACCTCAACAAGCCCCTCTTAAACCCATCACATCTGCATGTGTGTGTGGGGGGGGGGCTGCCACTAATTATGCAGCTTCCATATGAAATGCCACCATCCGCCATACCTGCACCTCAAAAGGTCCTTTGTCGGATTTTTGCGGGGCGCATGAATAATTCAGTTTATGTGCGGTGGAGGAGGATGTCGGCTGGGTGGTGCTGGGTTGGTGCCGGGCTTTAAGTGGGACCGCGCCATCTGTTTCCCCGCCTAGGAAGGGCCAGCGGGGACTCCTCTTGGGCGATGCCAAGCCGGCTCGCTCCCCTCAGCTGGGGTGTACCAACCTCCTGCACCATGGCAAGGGATAATGAAGCCGCATTCTGGCCGAGGGACGCGGACATTTCCTCTGAGAGTTGGTCGGGTAATGTTGACACTGGGCAGGTGCAACAAGAACAAGGTGTACAGCAGGTAGCTTGCTCATTAGTGGTCTATTTCTGGCTGATTTCGTGTTGTGGTAAAGACACGTATCCACATAAACACAAGCTAAAAGTTACCCGTAGTTTAAGTCATCTGTGTGTAGAACAGCGGCAGATTGAATTTATGGCACATTTGGTTCTGAGGAGTGAGATTGTTGTGCACATGCATGAATACATCAGGAGCTGGTGGGCTGGAAATGACCTTGATCTTTGCAAACATTTGAATTGTAGCATTGCGAAAGACATACAATAACTGAAACAAGTGATACTCTGTGGCTGGGTTATACATTTTAATATTTTGTGCTTGGTGAAAAGGAGACATTTTGTGATATATAAAAAACCCTGTATACTTTTGAGTTTGTTTACTCTGTGTGTCTTTCCAAAAAGATGTCAGTGGTGTCCTACCTGTGGGGGGCTTGATTAGTGGAGGTGGGACCATGGGGACAATGATGGGAAGGCTGCCATGCTCCTTGGTGCTGGGTGTGGAGGTGGATGCCATGGTGGAGGGTTCTGTGAGTCCGTTCCTGGAGGCTGGCAGGGAATGGGAACTGTTGGCTCCATCCGGACAGCCTTCACCGCCACCCTCTGATGAAGATGGGATTTTTGGCAATGAGTTTTCTAGATTGGGGAGAAATCGAGCAAAATGAAGTGGAAAGGCAAACCCTATGAGAAGTTCCATAAGACTAGAGACTAAAATATGGCACAGTGCATCTTTATGGCACAGCAAAACTATACACCTGACACGATTATACAGTCCAACAGGCACCTGTGGGCAGTTTGAATGTTACATAGTACTTACTACCTAACCTTCAAAACTTGTCCTGATACCTTCTTCTGAAATTATTTTAGTATATGATGGCCTGAGAATCAGTCCAATGTGTGTACTGTATATACACATTTGCATATATTATTATATTACATTAAATATGATCTAATATTACCCATTTACCTTTGAGTACAGAAATGTGTTGCGGTGTCTCCCCAATGTCCAGGTTGTCTGAATCTCGCAGCTCCACCTTGTCGTAGCCATACCAGCCCAGCAGCTCATTCATGGTGTTCTCTGCAAAACTCTGCAACACACAACACACTACAGTGAGAATCACTGCTTAACATATTTCAGACATCCCTTTGACCCAAAACACACCATTGACCCACTTCCATAATGACACATGCGGCATACACCTGCATGTACAAATACACAATTAACAAAACTATTTAATAAAGTGGCATTTAAAAAAAAAGGAACAAATATTTTAATTGTTGAAACATGTATTTACATCCCAAAGGCCCTGACTTCAGATTATCTTTTCATACAGCAACTTTTAAAGCTAATTAGGCTCATTAGGCTTACCCTAAACATTTTCGAGTCTATAAAACCACACTGTAGACTCCAGGTTTCTCCTCACAATAGCAGGTCGACCTAATTAGTGCTAACTTCTGTCCAAATGCTGCGGTGCATCCAGCTGAACTAATGGCCCCTATCGCAGCTCAGTAAAAGAGGAGGATCTTATCAGGCTGTAATAAAAAGAATGGGACCCCTATCAAAGCCCACCAACCAGCACAGAACACCAAAGAACACAGCATAGTAAAAACACAATAACTTGTTTTAATCTCCCTAACCAGTTGCAAGAGCTTACATGAAAGTGTCTGAAAATGTGCTGTATGTACCTGAACCTACGAAGGTGTGATCAGATAACAATTTGTGATTAAAACGCATACACAGTTTGCAGTAAATAGTAGATTGCAGGCCATTACAGAAAGCCAGTGGATTATCCTTTTTGTTTCACAGCCAGAATGTTGAAACAAACAAAGTAAGGAAATATAGCCTACAGGTGAGAAAAATATTACAGCCTCTGACAAAATAACACTTCACCCAAGACAACCCAGACTATAATGACAAGACGACACTGAGCTTCCTTTTCCATTTATTCACTGAACCCTTCACTGCGGTAAAAGGTTCCGTTTTTATTTAAACACATTGAAAACAGCTCACTTTGTAAACAAACTACTGTGGTGATGGGGAATAAATCAGGTGGAATCGTGGGAAGACATTAGTCACATCTCACTTCACTTTCAGTAGTTTTCAGACTATTAAAAATCATTCTGGTTTGACTTTTTTATTCTAGTTGAATGCTCGAAATGGACTGATTTAGCTTTAAGTAAATGTGCTTGTCAATTGACACACAACAACAGCTTGCAGAGTCATATTACAGACTTACAAGGACAAACACATTGCCTGTGCAGTAATGTACTGTACAGTGTTACCATGGAGATGACCCGCCTCGTCTTGCCATTGGTTGGTTTGTTCTGCGTTAAGTTTGTGAGAGACATTTCATTATTGCACAATACTATACATTATTTTTATAAGAGCAGCAGCAGTGGCTGTCAGAGACTCTCCACAGCATCAGGCCGTTTCTCTAAACTTCACTGAAGGGCAGTTGGTGGAAAACCTGACCTCCCTCAACACACTCATCAAAAATATATTTACAGTTTTCAATAGCCAGTATTCATTCAGGATGTGACATCATAGCACACCGTGTGTGTTTTTACCAAGAGGGCCAGTCCAAAACTGTACCCTGATTAAGCCTCAAAGTTTGTCCAGAGAAACTCACCACAGGGGGCAGTTCTGAAGAAGTGATTCATGATTTCTGTTTGTTAGACAGTTTGTGGTCTCAACTGAGGTAACACTGTCCCTTAGTGGAAATTCAAATTTGTGATTTCACATGAAACTGTTGACTTTAGTGAAATTAAAACAGCTCAAAAAAAGAAATGGCAAACGCATCGGTACACTGCACTTGTATTTAGCCCGACAACAACTTCAGCAAATACTTCATGTTATTTGAATTAACAATCCTCCCACATAAACAGCTTTAATGATATCTTTGACAATAAAGGCTTTAACACAAACACACACTTAGACAACACTTGCCTAAACTGAGGCAGAAGTATCTCTTTGCATAGACAGTGTGGCACAGCACAGGAGCCACAAAAGTATATTGTATCCTGCAACATCAGCAACATTTGTCCGTTTCTATGACTTTTGGAAAAAAAATCACTGATGTATTTAAATCTCAGAGTAGTAGCAATACCAGAGGATCACATTTTGTCTTTGCTTAGATACTTCTACTATGATACTACTATGAACATTTTGACTAAATTCTTGAATGGTGTTATTAATGGAGAATGACAGTAGCTATTGATCTCTGATATGATATACCACTGTGGCGGGTGGTCAATGATGTGGCTCTAAGAGGGCATCATCAAATAAATATGAAATAAAACCATCACTATGGATGAATGCAATGGGTGATCAAAAGCACCCTGCAAAATGCATAATTTCATTAAATACAGATGAAAATATAAATGAAGTAAGTAAGGACAAACTTAAATGCTAATGAGGGCTGCCTACGTTTGCAGTTGTAATAATGTGTGCTTAAACGCTGCTGAGTGACAGAAGAGCCTGAAGGTCCCTGCAAGTGAGATTTAGTACCACTTCCTGAGCAGAGCTAAAGTTAGTTTCAGAGAACTACATAGAGAACCATTTTGACACCCACGGAGACAAGCAATTATCATGCTCACATGGTGCTCTACATCAATTTAAAAGTTACGGCTGCAATGCCTCAAAGTTTACGTTCTTGTCAAATTTCTCAAACAGACCAGGCACTAAGTGACCTGTGTTCATGAGCACAGTCTTATAAACCAAATCTATGTTGTTTGACCATTGCACTGATACTGCCAGGTACAATCATGGCATTTATGTTAACTGTTGTAACCTTGAGAAGACAAAACCATAAAGTAATGTGTGCAGCCAGTTTGAATGAAACAGATGAGACAAAACAGAAGCAGAGACAAAAACACAGCGTCTCTCTGTGCCACTGTCCTCTGTGTCACCTATACGACTTGGAGAAAGTGGGAGTATTATTAAGAGAGTAACCTAATCCTGCTTGGCGGATCATCAAAGTTACAGTGCCAACTTTGGCTCTGGTTTTGTTGGCGAGAAAGAGGTGTAGTGGGCTCAGTGGCAGCAACAAATCTCTATATGTTGCACTGACTACACAGCCTTTTTATTTTATCTGAAGTGAGGTCAGCTTGTAGCACAGTCCATGGTGGAAAGTGCCAAAAAAAGAGTTTATATATCAAGTTTGACCTCTGGCAGTGGAGACTTTGTTTCTCTGTAACATTGTTAATTCCTCATGCCAATGCACCAAAATGCAGCAAAACCCATTGGTATAGTTTAGCAAACAAAATTTCCAAGAAGCTGAATCTTCACTGAATGTTACCATGTGGTATTTTGTCACTCGTCAGAATTACGTCTTTATGAATGTAGGTCTGTGTGGCTCATAAATCCCCGCAGTGTGGTGTCCACCATTGTACAATATTGTTGTTGCTGAACAGTAAACAAGCTTTAAGTGTAACTCCAGCTGGCTCTACAGCTGCTAATGATGAAAATACATGGACAGAGATCCCTGTTGTTTCCCTGCAGTTAGACCCAGACACGGCCAGCAGGACTTGTGGTAATGATGATGGTGGAAACTGGATAGCTTGTGGCCAGAAACCAGAGCAGGTCACAGTACACTGTGATAAAATTCCCGAATCCACACGCCAACTTTCCCTTCGCCAGTCCCTCCTTCTTCTTCTCCTCCTCTTTTCCACTCCCCTGCTCCTTCCCTCTCTCCTCTGCTTTCATTTCCCTCTACTTTCCTTGATATTTGATCCAGCGCACGCACTCGGGTTACAGTTTTTACAGCTTAACCAGTCTAGTGCTGTATACATTCCTTTCTCCCCTGTTTCTGAGCCCACTTTGCAGCCTCCTCTGTGCCCACTCCCCCTATCCTTGATTACTCACCGCGGCTTCTTTTACCTTAGATTGGGTTTTGGGTTTTTCAAAGCACTATGACAACTAACAAGGGTGCATTGTGTGTCTGCAAATGTTTCCCTCAGTCTTTAGTTTGAATTATTGAAGATGAGAGGACACCAAAGATAAAGAAAAAAAATTTCATTCCAAAGGCTGCTGCCGTTATTGAATTATGCTCTTATTAACCCTCCAATGACATTCAACTCATAATGTGAGTGACAATTTTGCACAAGAAGCCAAACATAACCGTCTACTGTAGCTTCACCAAATGTGCCAGTGTGTCATTCTTGTGTAACTGTTTTAATAGCTTTCTCTGTTTTGTTCTTGGTTTTATATGGTAAGTTTCACATCAGCTTCTGTCCAATAACATGAGACTGGGATGTCTCTTCTCCAAACACTAAGGACAAGTGAACTTAGACCTGAATTACATTCTCAACTGAAATAAAGCAGTTTTCAATTTTCTCACATGTAATGTATTGGACTGACTTTATAATGTCTAATATATGCTTTGTGCTTCCCTAATGCCCCACACAGTCGCTTTGGGAGAAAGGAGGAAAGCTGTACAACACCCCACACCCTGCTCCCTAACAGCCTCCCTCAGGACATTGAGGGGATGCCTTCACAACATACCCTTCAAATATATACTGTCAGATGGTATCATAATTGTCAGCCTTACCAATGTCCGCTCAAAATCACAAATAAAAGAGAAAGGTGAGGTGTTTATGAGATGGTGTTCTAACTTAAAAGAAAAAAATGCATTTACAGTGCCCTCTAATTTAGATATAACTGCTTGATAATTATTTTTTTTATTTAACCATGCTTTGACAGAGAATCTACTGTATTGCAGCGCTGACACATGAACGCAGCTACTATTTCGGAAGGGTCTAAATACAAAAAGCCTCTATTCCAGTCAGGGTTGCTTCAGGACTCACTAGAAGCCAGCACCTTTGCATTTCATTTCAACGTCTTAAATCATAATTTCTTCTGTAAACCGCGCCATGATCACCTGCAAATCTATCCAACAGGGCACAAAATACCCTGCTCCGACTTAAACAGTGTCTGTGCGTCTCCAGTCGAAATGTGTACAAACAATGAGGGTAAGGAGACAAAGCGGATTCACTACAGCAGCCTGCCTCTCACACGAATCCCACTTCCTCCAATCAACCACACCAAGCTCAGCTCAAATATCACATTCACAGCGGGCAAAAATTAAAAGCACCGAGAGAAACAATGTGTGTCGAGCCAAACAGAAGACAATGTGCTCTTGTCTAGTGCGTAAAGCTCACAGACGCACATCTGGATCTCACGCCTCTGGGCAGCTGCGTAACACACACAAACACACGGCACGCTGCTCCACAAAGCATCACGGGCAGACGAGTATTCCCCCATTGATTTAGACTAATTATGCATTGGCTGCTCGTCGTGTGCCGCGATTGCATTAATGGTACGAATACAGTAGTACGAGCAGCGTTGACGCCTTCACTGACGCACTGGATTATCCATTAACTCTGGGCAAGCCGTGAAAGGCAGGCGCTCAAACTGGGGAATAATGACACGACGCGGCAGGAAGGCACACGGGCTTCTCCATTGATTCAAAACTTACTACAGGATCAGTGAATGGGTGCCGCATCCATTGTGCGATCAGGTGCTGGCAGAGCGCGCTGTAAAAACTGGCACTGCACTGAACTTATAGGAAGCATAACATCAAAGTTGGACCATCACCCAGCCAATTGGACTTGGGTGGATCATATATTCCCACTGAGGTTTCAACACGCGAGCTCCCCGTAACCACTGCCTCCACGCGTACCCACATGCAGCTGGGCTAGCCCCTCGTGATGTTACCTTCATCTCTTCGTTTATTTCCCTTTTCACCGGGTGAGCTGGTTTTCGGCTCCGCTTATTTTCCGGAGGTCTGCCCTCTTTTTCCATCTCTGCCATGTTTTCTCTCTGATACTTCTTCTGTCAATATTTGCGGTGAGGAGGGGACAGGAGGAGGAGGTGCGGGGGGTTACAGAGGCAGCAGCTGTTTACAGTCGCCAGGCGGCGGGGGTCTTGCAGCGTTTAAGCGGCCCATGTGACGCTGGTGATGCCGCTGAGGGCTCGCGGTGCCCGGCTAAGTCAGCCATCTTCTGCCCGTCTCCTCCTCCGCGGTCCGTGCGCCAGTGGTGAGCCGCCGCTGTGAGTCAAAGGAGAGAGGTTGAGTGAGGGGAGAAAACGAGACAGGGGGAGGGGCGTCCGCTGAAACATTATATGACGCGTTGATGTTCAGAGGTAGGCGATTTCTTCTCGCTTTCCCATCGAGTGCAATCAGTGCAGTCACATCCACTTAGTGCAGCTCCCCCCCAGGCCCCCGCTGTAGTCGCAAACAGGTGCCCCCACCGTCGGCTTCACGGCGTCCTACAACAGGCCCATACATCCTGGGCTTGATAGTATGAAGTTCAGAATCCACTGTGGCTACAAAGTCCTCGACAGACGTCAGACACTTGAAGAGATAGACCAGGAAAGGCAAAAAGGGACACAAACCATTGAACTGACAATTCACATAAAATACAAGGTCATTCCTGTTTTTATATCTCTTCCACCCACAAAATCATAAACATGAAATTTGCCCCAAGTTGCACTGTAGTGATTTTAGTGGCATATAGCAAATTGTTGTGTTAAGACTTAATCATATTGTCTGCAATTCTTTCCTCAGGTAACAGACTACAAAGATGGATGAGTGACATTTTAATGCCAAATCCCATTCTCAGGCATACTAACTTTAAAGCATTCTCCATTAAGGTTGATTGTTGTGCTCTGTATTTTCCTGACAGCAGCTAATGCAAAATATGGAAATACTAGGACTCTTTGTTAACTCTGTCTCCAGCATCAGAGATCTCTCTTTCAATTACAGGTTGTCAAAAGACATCACACTGCAGGTGAACTGTACAATCCAGAACCTATTGTGCAGAATGTTTAAGTAGATTTTTAGAAATGTCTGTTAGTGTACATTATTTCAATATTTTGTTTTTAGGGAAAAGGCTGCACCTTGTGCAAAGCACCACAGAGCCATGCAATTCAAGTAAAACAGTGAATGCAACTACACACACCTTGTTCAATAAAACAGCATGAAATCAAATGCTGCCCCATGAAAAAGATAACATGAATGAAATGTGAACAGATTTGGCTTTGTGCACAGATGTACCTGTTGGACTGTGAACTCCATCCAATCCTATGACCCTAAGTGGAATCACAATGAGCTGGCAGGTGGAAAGTCACTAGTGCTGCTCACACCCAGTGATACCCACTTGAGCCGAAAATCAGCAAGTCCTAATGCTGTGAACTGTGATTCAGAGTCAGGAGGTGAGTTACAGGCAGACTTTCAGGTCCTAAAAAGCCTATTTCTTTTCAAATTCAAGTTCAAATTTGTTGTTGAGTTTGTGAGACTAGGTTCATTCTAATCAGTAATACTAGAATAACCTCAATCACATTAAAATCTGCCAAATGCATGAACGTCATAAATACTGCACAGGACTGTACAGGAATATTAGAGTGCATCACTGCATCACTGCAATATCAAATATTGACTCACAAAATACACAGTGTGTTGTTTTTAGTGATTTGGGCCAAAGACATCACAGGCCCATGTTATATAAGCTGTCCTTGACTCTCCAGAAAAGTCAAGAAATAAGCAAATTGAATAGAAGCATTGTTAAACTGAACACACTCAGGGCATTTCCCTTTTACACTGCAACATGAGAAGCTTTAACATTTGATATTTAATGTCTAAGTTAGCAATTTTCAGCTACTTACCTGTAAGATTTGTAAGAAAGATTTGATCTTCATAAACAAAATTTGAGATGTCGCAGAAAAAAAAATCAAATAACAGAATTTTTTTCCCACATGGAATTAAACAGAAATTCAACGTCATCCAAATTCAAAAGATTACCTTAAAAGGAAACAGGTTTATCCAGTGTTGATCACAACACAATATTTCCTAGAGTTATCCGTAATCACAGATCAGAGTCCTCATTTAGTCATATTGAAAATGGAGGATAATCAGCCAGATCTGAAGAAAGCAGATGGACTATGTTTGGACCTAAAGCAATGCACCTCTGGTACTGCTGTAAGTAAATGTTATTCAACCTAGCAGCAAAGCAATAACTTTTTCTCTTGAGACAACAGTGGTAAGAGATGGACAAAGGATCATCACAAGGCAAACAGCAATTAGCCTCAGAACTCCAAACATCTCTCAGAATTTGGGATAGTGGCTGTTTAGAAAATAACTATGAGGAGCACCTCAGTAGTTCGCCTGGTAGAGCACATACTACATTTTCCTCTCCCACATTTTTTCCTATATGTACACTGCCTCTGTCAAATAAAGGCTAAAAAGGTCAAAAAAGAAGAAAATTAAACTGAAGCAGGTGCACAGGTGTATGCAATCAATTAAATCAAACCATAATAATGTTGCCGCTTGTTTAGCAGCCTGCTTATGTGTTAAAAATTTATATTTTTATATTTACCTCTTTTTTTTTTAGATTAATCACTGTATTAATTAAATGTATTTGCTAACATTGACCATGCTTGACCAACTTCTAAACTATAATTAGAAAGGCCCTAAACGTATTTTATCTAAATGCCGTTTGTGTGAGGATTTTGTTGTCCGTAGAAAAGGGGCGTGTCAGACCTTGACAGCCGTAGTGACGTTTCAGGACGTAGTGCATGACGCGTTTAAAGATGGCGGCTTACATTGACAGGTCGTGTGTTGGGAAACATAGCTAGTACAATGTCATAATGTTTTCAATGAACTTAACTAAAGCGATTGTGTGTAACATGTCGTAACGAAAAGACCGACTTGCTGTTTTTGTAATCTTTAAAATGGCGCAGGGGTTTACATTAAGCAGCTGAGAGAGAGAAGAGAGAGAAAAATGTTTACAGCTGGCTTGACGCGATTGTCCTGTAAGTCCTGGAGCAGGAAAGGACACAGGAGTTTAAGCCTCTTCTCTAGTTCAGGACCCTCTAATTGGAATAAAGTGGTGTCGGATGCGGAGAAGATCGTCGGATATCCCACGTCCTTCATGAGCCTGCGCTGCCTGCTCAGTGATGAACTCAGTAACGTGGCCATGCACGTCAGGAAGCTGGTGGGAACCCAGCACCCCCTCCTCAACACGGCGAGGTAACCCCAGGAATAGCACTTTACAGCGGTCCTTCAAACTGCGACCCCCAGATCAAGCTCCGATAAAATTCATTACTGCACTGTAATGAGATATAATACTCAGCTAGTGACAGGGCTCTATACATTTGGGAGTGAATGCTTATTAATCAAAGGGAAAAATGTTGTGTAGGCTTAACAAACATTGCTCAATGACACAGCATGTATTCTCATTATCAGTCTTAGTAGTATTCCTGCTATCATAACTTTAAACCAAAAACAAGTTTATTTTGGTTTTTGACTGACCTTTTGCCACTTGTAGCAGGTAAAGGTGATTGGGGATTGTAAGATGTGATTGGCTGAGAGCATCCTTTTACTAACCAATGAGGTTGTGCGTGCAGATTCTTTCACTATATATTCATACAAACTGAATAAGAGTCTGTGCCATGTTTACATTATGTTGAAATGTTCCCACACTACAAGACTGCACTTGATAGCCTACCACCTGCAGATGCGTTCATAGTATCCCATTTCTGACCTCTATAGCTTTGTGTGTAAACAACAATTGTTCGTAATCAATAGAGATTCTTCAGTAAAGTGACAGTTGAGCTCAGGAGTGATGAGGGCATTATAAATGACTGAAAATCCATACACAGACAAGAGGCTGTCAATAATATGTAAGCCATGACACAATCTTAGTATTTTTTTTGTGCTTATGGTTTGTGTGCTTGCATCAATTTAAAATGCATTTAAATACAGAGGAGTAATACAAAATATGTAACTAATGCAATATGTTTGGATTCTATCTCCCAAAAGCCATATTAACCAAGTAAAAAACAAAATAGAGGAGAGGCCCATTTTACGTCACTCTTTCTATTGTTCTCATACAAATACATAATGTCCTGTAATGTGTGTATACATGTCAAAGATGATTGGTTTTGAATTCTCCACTCTCAGCGTAGACGAGTGAAGCACTTCTCACATTCTGTGCTTGGCCTAGCTGAAATGTCAGTTTTGATAGATGCACCTCTGCCCCATACAGTGTCAAAAGATAAGATGTGCTACGTCATCACTTCAAACTTATTTATTCAAAGTAAAACAAACACCCCTTATTTTATGGTTTGATTAAGGTATGTTATGCATTGTGTTTCACTAAAAGTTTAAACAAGTAGTAACTACAGGCTGACTTTTCAGTGTTGCCTGCAATGTGCAAGTTTGGCCAAAGTCTCAGAGACAGGGATGAACACTACTTTGATTGACAGCTGTACCGACCAATCACTGTCAAGTCACTTTTCTATTGCACATATTTCCCTATTCCTGCAGGCTCTAGATTCCTTTGGCTTTACAAGAATTTAACACAATTTAAAGACAGTTATTTTCCTAAATGCCTGGCACAGCCATATTTTCATAAAGAAACAATATTTTCATCATGGATTTTGATGTGAGATATTGTGCAACTCTTATTCAGATTATACAACATTGTGGTTCTTTTACCAATAAATAAAAAGCAAGTGTTTCCTCAGAGATTGGAGAAACTTAGAGTACTAATCAACAGGCCATTTCTTTCAAACATTATTGCATCACACTTGAAGGAGTTGCCTCTCTTTCCTCTGTTGTGATCCAAAGAAATCAGTGAGTTGGATAACCGAGGATTGGGAACAAGAAGAGAAAGTCCTCAAATTCAATCCCGCCATGCAGACGTGTGTGTTGGAAACAGTAGCCCAAGGGTGTAATAACCTATACACCTAAATCTGATATGACAATCCATTTGGGTGTTGTAGCAAGGGGCATGTGGGGGGGGGCAGACCTCTTGACAGTCTGACTCCTCACTGTCAGCTTGGGTTGGCTGGTTCGTATTTCCCACTGTGTCTCCGCCATAGACGCGCAGCAGATATAAATATCCACAATAGCAGACAGGCAGACCCTCACGGAGTTGGGTTTCGGTTTTTCGTTTCCTTTCATTCTCAAAAACTGCAGCTCAGCTAACTTTGGCTCAAAGTGTGAAGTTACAAACTGGGGACTGCGGGCCAGGAGAAGAAACTTTACTTGTTTTAAGGACAGTCCTTGAGAGTTGGACTCAAAGTAATTTTCCCTGTATTTTACTTTCTGCTCTTGGTTCACCTTTTGTGATTTTTCTCTTTTATCTCGAATGGAAGGAAACACAACAGGCCTGAGATTCAAAAGCACCTGTGAGCTTCACCTGCATCAGTTCAGACATTCATGAAATTCCATTGACCATGCTGAAAAATACCTTTATAAAGGCATTTCATTGCTGAGAAGTATTTGCAACATTTAATTATGTTGATATTTGAAAAAAAAATTGAAAGTTTAGCCTTGACACATCTCGGAAACTTTCTACAGAAGTGATAAATTCAAGTAAAGCCCACAAAGAGGGCCTTTGACATGCAAAGAACTGTTACAAATAAAGTTTTAGCTACACAATGTTCCTCTTGTTTTTACATTATGATAAGCCTGTCATTAATAAACAAGTATAATTGTCACTACCAGTGTAAACATATATTATGCAGTTTTGATTATACTTTTATGAAGAAATTTGGCCGCCATTTACAAACATTATTGAAAAGAACAAAAATAAATTAGTTTTATAATTAAAGAATTGTTTTGGTTTGGAGAAAAACTACAGCTGCATCTATTCTGTATGGCTGTCAGTTTGTTTTGGAGTAAGTGTTAGAGCTCTGATTTTGTGTCCCAGGCTCTTCTTGCAAGACACTATGTACTTAAATTGCATAAATACTGCCATGAAGGAAATTCATACTGGCTGCGTTCATTCATTACTTAGAATAGTAGCCAGACAGCGGATCGATACAACACGGCACATATGAGGTCATACATTTGCTCACATTCATCCCAGGCCGTGCACACTGCAGCTGAAG
Organism: Rhyacichthys aspro; assembly: GCA_036850595.1. Classification (NCBI taxonomy): domain Eukaryota; kingdom Metazoa; phylum Chordata; class Actinopteri; order Gobiiformes; family Rhyacichthyidae; genus Rhyacichthys; species Rhyacichthys aspro. Next base: position 12,408,676 of record CM072169.1, on the reverse strand, counting down.
TTTCCAGAATTCCTCTGCTGCGGTTGCCGAGCAGAAGGTGTGGTGACCTGTTCACAACCCTTTTTCGAATGACAGCAGCCCATTTCTCTCATCCGACTCCCACTCTTCCCCTCCTTACGCCCCGCTATCTCTCTTTCCCCACGTCGTGCCTGCCCCACCCCTTTGCAGGAGGGCGGTTGTGATTGATTGATGTATACTGGTGTGGATAGTGACATAAATATTAATCAAGTGCCACCGTCAGGCCACAGGCTTACCCCAACTCCCCGAGAGAGAGGAGTGCGGCTTCATAATTTTGCACTCTGGCCGTTTTCTGTTCAGCGGGCCATGCTGCTGCGTTCATCAGGCTATTCACTACTTTCCAACTCAGTAAAAACCAAGAATGACCATAAATAAATGTCATATTCTCGGATGAAACACGGCCCCGTGTAATGTCAGATGTAATCGTAAATTTTGGGGGGAAGATGTTTTATGTGATGGGTTTGAGATTTTGGAGAGGAACAAAGCTTCAGGGCAAGATTTTTTTTTTCTCTTAAGACACTAAAGCCATGTTCACACTGCAAGAAACACATTTTTTGGAATTTTACATTACTCTAATTTGCTAATTAAAAGTAACATTGACATTAGTGTTCTGTTGAATTTAGAAAGTGACATGACAGTAATAACTTGATATATGCAAACTGTTGAGTTTACGTGTGTTTTAATTATATATGAAGGTTTGATCTAAAGTGTGAGAAGTCATGTGAATTGACCTGTTCAGACATTGCTACAAATCAGCTCTGAATCTGATTTGGTGATCTGAAAATAGTTTACTCTGTTCACACTGAAACGAAATCTGAATTAATATAATGTTGGTGACTTTTGAGGCCAGTGTGAAAATAGCGTTTGATTGGCTTTTGGATTCTTGCATTTGTGTCGGGGCTCTTCATGTGGTATCTCCTGCATCCACTGTGTGCTGGGTTCCGCCCCCTCTGTAGTGATGCATGGGTGGGTCACTGAGGCTGGGGGGTGCTGCTAGTGTTGGAGGGGGGATGCTGGTGTCTGGGCATCGAGCAGGGGGAGGCGTGGCTGCCTGACTGCCTCGAGCCCCTAACGAGAGCGTGATTCATAGCATAAGGGGCTCCCATAGGGACAGGATTAGAGGTGCTCTGTCTAACCGCTCCCCAGAGAGAGTAAAAAGACATTTAATCTGCCCACCATGCAGCCGACTACCACTAGACAGTGTGTGTGTCTTCTGCTTGTGTGTGTGTGAATGTGTCAAAAGAGGGCGGGAGCACTCCCTCCTAAGATAAAAGACAAAATACTGTTCGGCTGCAAAAATGGATCAATTATGTCCATGTTATTTTTGTCGCTCCATGACAATGTGCCCTCTATTAGAATAAATTTAGCTATTTGTTTTATTCATTTCGTCTTATTCAATCTGCAGTCTTCTCTTCTATGATATATAGCATTACCCCATTAAATAGTATTTGTATAAAGATGTTGCACTCTGTCCTAACACAGACCTAACACACCTTTTAATTATTTCACTTCAAAACTGTTCCAAAAAGTCCTCCTCCTTGAAGCAAGTCCTTAAAACCAAGACAACGTCAATATTAGAGTCATTATTTTAACTTCTAAACACAATGGCACATTTGGACAGTCATTAGAACAGTCAATAATCTACACAAGGCAAAAGTACCTCTTGTTGCTTTTTTTTACATGAATGAACAATAGCCCCTGAACCTTTATTAAATCATTGCAAATACCTTTTAATAAAAAAACACAAAACTGGTACTCATTGTGAAAGGCATTTTACATACTCGTTTGCAGCTGAATAAACAAAAGCTATTGCATTTTGAATTCTTTTTGCAGAGGCTTTGTGTACGACAGCAGGAACAACCTCCAGATGAGAGGGCTTATCGTGTTGTTAATGTCAAAAGCGGCGGGACCAAGCCAGGCAGCGTCTGATTTGCTCACTCAGGACATGGTCAGCGGCATCTACCCAAGGTAAAAAAAAACCTACAAAAAATCCTCCTAGTAACTACATTCAAGGCTTTGTTTGTAGTCATTTTGTCACTTCTCTTACACCTCCAGACATCTGTCACAGCTCTAAATGTTTCTGAATATTGTTACAGCTCTGCGTAGTGCAAGTATCAACCTCAGCAGAGTGCACCGTCTCCTTCCTATGCAGGGAATTCTCCAAAGCATTGCTAACTGTGAAAAATGTAATTGCTTGTGTTTAATCTTCTGGTAACTGGGGAGCTAATTGGCAAAACATTGTTCGTGCCCATGAGGGATTTGAAAGGATTATTCAAAATGATTGTCATTACTGGTATTGGTACATTCTCTGCTGTTTTGAACTAAATGTGTGTACAGCAGACATGTAACATTGTAGAGCCACAAATGTGCATGGCAAGCAGACCAAGAAAGCCGATGCCACTTTTGCCCCTGTAACGTGGTCACTGAAGAATAAATAGTGAAATAAAACCTCAGTGTCAGGTAATTCTAGCTTGTCCTCTGTGGTTATGGTCCATATCAGTTCCTGTAAACGAAGCACTATATCACCTCGCAAATATGTTGAAATGTGGGGGCCATTCAGCCACAGTAACAAGCAGGACACAATTTTATTTGAATAGGTTATACTGGGATTGTAGCTTATTGGTATTAATTTACTGTGTTGTTATTAAAATGCTTCAGGTAACACCTCAAGGTCTTCTAGCTTTCACAGACAGACATACAAAAGTAAGATGTGGGTGCGTGCCAAGCGCTTTCCAGAAGTGACTGCTGCAGACGGGCTCCTTGAAAAGCTTCTTTCTTGCAGTTGCTTGGCACAAGGTACAAGTGTTTATTGAAGAAACATCCTAATATTAGCACCAACTGTAACCGAACGAATGTCACAGAAACGCTCGAGTGAGTCCCTTAGCAGGTCATGTCACACTATAGTCCTGGTCACACACTTTCCTCGTGACATGACCTGGCACACTGGAGTCGAACGTGCATTCCCTCACTGTTTGTGATGGATTGTCCAAACACACACATACACACAGCTTGACTTGATCACCTCATTTGCACCAACCTGCTCTATGTGTCTCTCCTCTCCCCCACCTCTCCCGGGCTCATTAGCACCTCCGCTGATGGCAAGATAGAAGGATGGCGGGAGTCGGGGTGGGCCGGGTCTGGGGGGGTGATTGAAACCTCCGGGGGATGGTCTCCTCCCTTCTGACAGGCAGCATTTGTAAAACATTTCCCACTCGGCTGCCTGACACTGATGATTCACCAACGCACTGATAGATGGATAGATGGAGAGATACAGTACATACATATATACACACTCACATACACATGTTTAGGATAGGTATAGAGCAGTGGACTGATAGACAGATGGAAAGATAGGCCCACACAGCTCCTCCAAATTGTTACCAACACCACACCTCTTAATTTCTCTTGACAAATGAAAGCAAAGGGACTGAACGCACCATGCCACGGCGCTGATAGACAGGCCACCTCTTTAAATCATCCACGCCATGCACTCAAACCTGCAAGCCTGTATTTGATGTTGAGGCAGACTGCGGAGGGTGGAAAATGGAACAGAGCAGTCAGGACAAGGGGCGTGGTGAGGGGCGTTACACCTCAGCAAGATGGCATCGGTTGCTATGCAACTGGGCACCAAAGCTATTTATACACCAGCCCCCTTGTCCCCCTTTTTCCCTCCCCAGGCTCCACTGCTATTTATCAGGAGGTATAGCTTTGAGATATGGAAAGGACCTTTTGGGGATGTTTTGGACATTATAAAAACAGTTTGGTTTCAATACCACAGTTTTTAATTAACCTTAAATACTAAGTGCATGCATTAACTGGATCAAAAGTCAACTGTACTGGCCAAACATCCACATTTCAGTTTGCCCAGATGGTTCACAATGTAGAGTATGTCCCATGTGTACACAGTGACCCAGGTTTAATATGGATATGTGGAGCTGACATAGAGCACATCTCCTAAACTGGAATAATGTCCATGCTACTTTAAATGGGTATAAATTAATTTAAGATTTAAGATTAATTCAAGTCACCAAATATTTTTTAGTTCCATTTTTGTATCGAATAGAGGGCCACGAAGACTTTTATTAGAAGTATTTCCCACCTTGATGGGTAATTTTTGGTTCATGTGACAAAAAAACTTTAGAGACAAAATAAGGCTGACCTTAAATTTGGAATAGATTGAAAAATGTTGTTTATATGACCCAAATGATCTGCTGTGCTTCTCTCCCTGTTATACTCTGATAGTAACAATGCATTCTCTTCTTGAAAATTAGGTGTCTCCATCATTTGCGGCACCTTGTGAGCAACCTGGCTGCCCATGAATCCGTTAATTTCCTCTTATTTAAAGCCTGAACTTATTAACTCTCATTCGAGGCGACTGTGTTGTTGCTCCGCGTCACCGAGCAGAGAAACCTAGCAGACAATGGGTGTGATTGAGAGGCGAAATAGATGACATTATTGAATTTTAATCACATCTTTTTCGACACCGAACACGGCAATTACCTGGCTACAAGACGCGTGTGTGTCTGCGAGAGTGTGTTCTTGTGTGTGCATAGGAAGGGGTTGGAGCGCAGAGCAGACGAGCGGCTCATCAGGTTCTCACAGCGGCTGAAAGAAGGTCGTAAGTGGCTATCAGCGCACCCAACCCTGTCTGGATGGATCCCTCCTGTCGCAGTGTGGCGAGCTGCTTCCATATGGAGAGGGGCCTAATTATCCCCCACCAATGACTGAATCAACATTTGATTATATTCTCCCTAAGGCTCCTCTGAAAGCCTCTATTCAAAGACCACTTTTATATGTCTTCTCTCTCATAATCAAGAATGGCTGTTATTTGCTAATGATAAGTTTAATGTCTTTTTTTATGAGAACCCCTGACACGGCGCAGCAAGATGTCTGACATGTCTGCTGATTTATGCCCTGGAGTTTGGTTTTCATGTTTTTGTGAGGTGTTCATCTGAAATGATCTCTTGTGTCCTTTATATTTTAGTGAAATGAGAATTTAAATGCTGTGGATTTTCTATTTTCAATTATTATTTTTGGCTTGGGTTATCACACGTTCCAAAAGAAAGAATATTTCCCAATGCAAACACTGAAAGGGTGTCTGTATAAAAGCCCTGAGACTGTCAGGGCTTTTTTGGAAGAATTGAAATTTAAAAAATAATCTTTTATTTATATTTTCTTTATAGCCAGCGGAACTTAGCAGAAATCACTGAACTGATTCACACGGCTTTTCTGGTGCATCGTGGGATAGTTAACCTCAAGGAGTGGACAGTTTCAGACGGCCCCCTAAAAGATATGGAGTTTGGGAATAAGATTGCTGTGCTGAGCGGGGACTTCCTGCTGGCCAACGCGTGTACAGGGCTGGCCCAGCTGAACAACACCAAGGTAACAAAGTCAGTTTGCAAAAATAATTGTGTTGTATGTAGCTCTGATATGTTTTACAGTGAATACCAGTTCCTTTATACCAGCAAAAAAGCAGTTTTGTGACAGTGAGACCTCAAAGCAGTTTGTCTGAAATATTCATATCAATGGGAGTTTTAAAGGAGAAGTAAGTTTCATCTCTTTCTGTTTTAGCATTTGGGATTGCATTTTGTCACTACCCAAAGCGTTAATGGTAAGCAGCTCAATTTCCTCAAACAAGTGCACTATAAAATCCAACTTTTTAACAAACTTAATCCCCTTAGCAAAAAAATTATCATGGCTTCTGTAGTCTATTTGACGAGTTCCTGCTCCTCAGTTTTTAAAAATACAGTCAAAATAAAGAAATGTATTATGCATTTACAGGGACTGGGACACCTGTGTGATTCTCTGTACATTTACATCAGTGATTATAGCTACCCATGCTTACATTAAAAGGAAACGATAACATATATTTTGTTTCTCTCACTGAGCCTCATACATTTGGTCATTCAAACTTCCAGATCATAGGACAATCATATATTCTGCGGTCATCAGTTCTGACAGGCTGAAGCGTTTGACGTCCTTCACGCTGTATTTGATGCAGAATGTGGTCAGGAGACGTCCGCTGTCATGAACTCCCTGGGAATCCCTTTTATTGAGTTTTCAGTTTTGGGATGTGTGCGTTGTGGTGGTCTTGTAAGTGCACCACAGATCATATCTGCCACGTCGCACGGTAAGCCCTCGCTGACAGATGCTGTCACCATGCCGCTCTGTGAGAATGTGGTTGAGTGGATCAAAATAACCCGTCCGCCCCGTGCCATCAGCCGGACCAGGCCTCATCACCTTCCTCTGCCTCTTGTAAGGCTGCAAGCATTCTTTACATGAACGCTTCACGTTAGCCAAGGCAGTCACTTTAAACAATATCTTGAATCTTATATGTGTATTTTTTTACTGCTGTGCAAAACTCTCTTTTAAGTTAAGATGGATTAGATGGATTTGAGTGAACTGAACTGATGTACCAAACTTAGAGAACTAATGTAATAATGTAACCGTTTTGGTGGGTGTATCTACCCTTTAAACTTGATCATTTCCACTGAATGCGAGCTTACCTTGTATCACATATAGACTAGATACCTGTTCATAAATGAGAAAAAAGGACTTAAGCAGAAGAAACACTCAGATTTAAATCTGGTTGTGTAATCTTTGAAATCATTATTCAAAGGTGTTCAAGGTCGGTATAAAGTAGATATATAGTCACACTATATAGACATACTGGAGACTTTTTAACCCAAGTTAAGAAAAAGAAAATATCACAAAAATCATTTCAGAATCATGCTCAGGTGGATATTCATAAGGTGATACTCTGTATCTGAAATTTTTTTCATTATTGGGGTGTCAGTTTCACAGTTGGCATGGATATATTCTGTAAATAAGTGGAGGATTAAGATCCATAGGAAGGATAGGTTTACATTGACTTAAAATTATCTTAAGCCATAAAAGAAGTGATAGTCAAAATTAGTTGTAAATTTCTGAACAGATTCTTTTGAGGTGTTCTTAAGATGAATAGATGAAACCCCAATTTCTGGAACAACTATTACCACTGTATTACTGTCAGTTACAGTGAACTTAAAGGCTAAGTTAAAGACTTTTCCTTAATCTTTCCTTAATTTAAGCCTGCTAATTGCTGGTTGTGTATAAAGTGTGGTCACCTAAGCACAGTTCTTACTAATTAGTAGTTTTTCTCATAAACCAGGCTTTTCTTCTTTAAAACAGTAACAGCAATGGAGATTATGTGTCGTGGCCTTGAGAGAAAACCTATGCCGCTACTTGTATAAACTGTAAAGTAATCTTGCAGTCGAGCTCCAGTTTCTCCCCCTCGCAGACCTGTCGGCAAAACACGATCTGGCTGGATTTGGGAATGGAGTAAGAGGGAGGCGGGAGAGACGCTTATCTGATACTTTCCAAAAAAAGACCCCCCATTGGCCCCCACTTCCCAGTGCAGGCAGAGACACCACATCTGGTAATACTGTAGGCGCATTGTCCTTCCAGGTCTGTGGGCAAGGCTCAGGTTTCCTCAATATTTTCCCTTGACAGATTCAGTTTCCCAAAGGGCACAGCAAGACTGACGGAGCGGCCAGCGTCACTACACTTTTCCTTAAGAACCAAGAATGTCTGGGGTGAACTGCAGCCTCTCTAAATTTAACCTCATTCATCTGAGCTATACATGTGGTGCTTGCCTTGTTTTGTGGCTGTGAATAAAGGACATAGCAGATTAGATCGAGATATTGCCCATTAATTTCTGAGGAACAATGATTTAAAATTGCAGGCACTCATCCTGTGCCTGATAAGGAGTTGGTGATATGTCTCAAAGCTAAAATGTAGTCATGCATGCCCCCTGCAAGAGAAAACAGGCAACTGCAGCTTTAAAGAATAAAAAGGACGATAAGATATCCATCTACAGCCAAAAAAAAATTCAGTTCTTAAAAAGCAGCATTCTTTTTCATATTCAGTGGCTTTATTGATTTGTGCTGTGCATCATAGTAGTAGCGGTTGTTTTACACACTTGCATCCTATTTCCATCTTGTTTCTTTGCTGTTTAGCTCTGAAAAGTGCATTAATACATTAACTATAAGCGGATTCATGTGTGCAGTAAATTTCCCATTAATGAATCAATTCGAATAAAATTGAAAGAGGTGGACTCTACAAGCTCTCTTCATTGCATCTTATTTTCTCTTAGTTTCAGCTATTGAGTTATATTACAGCTCCTAGAACCAGAGGGACAATGCACTGGTACGGTCTTCTAGATTTTGACAGAAAAATAACAGGTTAAGTAAGTAAAAGCAGGGTTAGATTTATTAAGTCAACATGAGCTCCCCTTTCAGCCTTATAATGAGTAGCTGAGATGGTGTCGGCTCACCTTGTTTGAGCCCTGAGCAGCCACTCACCCCGCCGACAACTCATTCACACAAGCAGCTGCTCGGAGGGCAGCGGTCTCTGCTCATGCTTCAATCACAGCTAAATGTGGTTTTTAATTACAAATGTCATGGATGAAATGAGTAGCATGCTGGTTCTGATCTACCTCATTGACATAAGCATTTCTCTGGATCTAATTGATGCTTTTTATTAATGAGTGAGCAGGTTATGAGTTCACTGCCCAAGGCCTCTTTAGCAGAGCACTGTAGCTGTGTACGCATCAAACTGGTTTGAAAACTGGAGCAGTGTATTACAAGAGTGATTATTAGTTAAATATTTTATGGTCAATCTAACTGGAGTAATCATTACTGCTTAATGCATTACATGTGGCTGCTGAAATAAAGAATAATGTAATCTGTGTATTTGACGTCCCTTTGCTTCTTTTTTTTTGTTTTTCTTGCAGGTTGTTGAGCTCATCTCCAGTGCCATTGGCGATTTAGTTCAAGGAATCTACTACGAGAATTCCAGCAACACTGAGGTAACACTCACATTGTCCATTGATCTGCTCAGATTTAAAGTAAGGAGTTTGTGAAGAAGAAATACCTAGTATACTAATGTAGGATTTTAGTCCCAAGTGTTTTGTTTACCCCAAAAAATATACAACAACAAAGCGTCAGTGATAGAAGTGATTTTAGGTGATGGTGTTGATGTAAATGCTCGCCAATTTGAAACTGATACATTTGGCATGTAGTTCCAGCAGTGCACAGCAGTGAAGCTTGGTGTTTTTTTCTACTTAATGGATCAAAACAAAAAATAAGGCCATGCTATTAATAATTCATTTAAAAAAAAAGAGATCTTTATTCAGAAGGACCAAAGGTGTATGAGCAAACATGCAGGGGTTTTCTTAACACCTTGCCTCTAGCAGTTAAATCATTGTGTGGCTGGTTTAGACTGAGGTGCTCTGTGGGCAGCAAAGCAACAGGATTTTGGTCCTATGGTTTTACTTACGTCTGGTTGCTCTGCAGGACAATGGTATCACCGATGGTGTTGACATTGGGACATGGGAGGAGCAGACGTTCCTGTCCCACGGTGCACTGCTAGCCAAAAGCTGTCAAGCTGCGATGGAACTTGCCAGACATGACAAAGAGTCCCAAAGACTGGCCTACAAGTATGGCAAGCATCTATCACTGGGCCACAAGGTACACCTGAGTGTCTGAGTGTCCTTACCTCTGGCAGAAAATGTAGAATATGAAGAATATATAGTTTATTATGGTTAAGACTATGATCAAATTATGTTGCAGAAGAGTAGCAAAAAATACTTGAAAAAATAGCTTTTGTTCCTTAATTAAGAGCTGTAAAATTGTCTTGTTACCTTTGTGCATTCAAGGAACAAAGTTAGAAAGGTTGATATGACCCATTCAATTTGATAAGACTTCAGATTGTTCATACTTTTTCAAATTTGGGTTAAAGTTAGCATGTTGGCACTGAAAAAGGCATCCATAATGATGCTAGTGACGGAGCTGAATGAGTACAGCTCCTGCTGCGGCTCCCTGTAGCTGTCAGTCTGCAGGCCTCACTGGCTGCAGGGAATCTCAGCATGGGATGAAACAGAAACGAGGCTTTTGAAGGAGAACCATCCTCATCAAGCTTGTACTAAATTTCAGCAGACTGCTCATTCTGCTCCTCATTAAAAGGGTCAGCGAGAGGAGGCAGAAATAGGGCAGGCCCAGTTCAAAATTTGGGAACATGGTTTGGTCAGTTCTATCGCTTGGACGTTACAGTAGGTATATGTCTGATATGTTTGTGCATTTCTTAATTGTTTGCAGCTAAACTCCGACCTACAGCCATTTGTCAAGAGTACCCTTGTAGAGCCAGTGTGCTTCAGTTTAAGTGCTGCTCCAGTGGTTTTCCATTGTCAGATTGTTGGCCAGGAGAGGTGGCATCAGCAGCTGCAACAGGTACAGAAACCCTGGTCCCACAGTAGTAGTAGATCGCAGTAGATGCATTTCATTTTTTGAAATAGCATCTATCAGACAGTCCATAAAAAAATTGCATAAAACAACAAAACTTAGTCTTAGTAGTTGGCTCTGTTAATATAATTTGTTAGTTTTTTAGTATTTAACAAAGAACATTCCCCCCAAAAAAGATGTTGTGGCTACTCATTGGCAACAGGTTGGCTATTCAAGGCAGTAGCTTCCTTTAATTTTGGGGTCAAATGTGATAAATAGGGCATAAGTAGGATTCGATAGTACCTAAGATAGATTTCCATAATATCTTCCACCTCTTTCTAGTCTTTAGTCATGAACACTTTTATATCTTAAGAGTAGAGTATTTGAGTACTAGGTGTAGGGCTTTTGTAATGAATGAAATGTAGTATAAAAGTGTGAGTTATGCTAATTCATACATTGAAATTAATTATGATTCTTGCATGAAATATATCCATTGTAACCTTTGTTATGGCAATTCATTTATTCTTTCTTCTTACAAAGGCAAAAATGTTGAGAAATCAGTTGGATTACTCCAAGGTGAGTTCATTTTAGTTTATTTTAATTTCATGTAAGTGCCAAGGGGCAGTTGGCTTAATGTTTTTATTAGTGTCCAATTATTTCAAAACACTTGTAGCATTGAACAAGGAATGGGTGGTTTTCACACATCCTTCCACATTTCTACAAAGGTAATAATGAAATATGTTTATAGCAATGGGTTTTTTTAGTTTTTTTAATTTCTATAACTTTTACTTTCTGTTTATTGATCTATTCACCAAGTGACACTTCAAACATCAAAGAAATTAAGAAGTAAATTATGTCTTTTCAGTGTAACTTAGGTCAAAGTTGAGAAATGAGCTTTCCAAAGTCAAAGTGTGAGGGAATCTGGGGAGTGATATGGGGTGCAAGAAGAGACCAAAGCTTCAGAGGAGGGGTCCGACTGTGTAAGAGGGGGGTTATCTAGTCCTGTCTGAAACCAGAGCAGGCAAGATTAGTTACTCTGGCCTATTTGTGGAGGAGACACTGAGGCTCTGAGACACTGGTATTGTTAGAGAATCCCCTTTTGCCGAAAAGGGGACACGGGCAGAAGTTTGAAAGTTCGAGGTACAGACAAAGAAGTGAAGAAGTGAAATTTAGGAAAGAAAATGAATGAGTCTGGGATAAGATGGAACAAACAAATGCACCATGAAAAAGGAAGATGCAGTTAAAAAGAGTGGCAAAGTGTTGAATTGTCATGAAATTCTAAATTGCAGCTAAGGTGATGTAAATTGTGTGTGTAAATTTCCTAATAAAATAAGCAGTAAATAAAAAATGGGTCTGGCACAACTATTTTATTTTGGAAAAGGCCTGTAGGGCTTATCACCTCCCGAATTTATGAGATAAAATGCCCTAAGCAAAAAGATGTCTTAACACACCGACTGCCAGACAAATGGAGAAGCCAAAAACCACTCGGTCTGTGTATGCTCTTGAATGGTGATGTGGTATTTCCTTTCTTATATATGAAATTGGCTTAAAATACACAACGCACTGCTTGAGTTCTAAACATCTGTGCCAAGTTCAGATTTTATACAAACCAGTCCAGTTATCTGATTATAATTATGCAAAAGAAAGGAACCATACAAAACCTGATTTATGCTTTAAAATAAAATTCTAGGGATTTTTAACAGCAGTTTTCTTATAAATACAGCTGATTGAGTGTGACTTTTTCCATTGTGCCGCCTCAAATGGTATCACAGTCACCGTAAAACCCTCTAATCAAAGACAGATTTGAGTAAGGCATAAACCCTGCCCCTGTACAGTTCTCCTCTTTTATTACCATAGTTTTGATCAAATATTTACTTTATTTACTATTTTATTATGTTTTATCTCAAACAGGACCTAGCTTTGCCTTTTCTCCTATTGTTATGTGATGCTGACAAGTGACACAAATGACAAACTAATGTATATTCTCATGCCTCTGCAGCTTTTGGCCACAGTTAAGTCGGACAAAGGCGTGAGCTCAGCGGTGGACTTATGCTGTTACCATAGTAACAAGGCTCTGGAGGCCATCCAAGCTTTCCCCGCCTCCGAGGCTCGATCCGCCTTAGAGAACATCGCCTCAGCCATCACCAAATTTTAACCTGGGTACACACAGACACAGATACACTGGTGCTTCAAATGTGTGACAGAGAGTGGAGCCTTAGTCCTTTGTAAAAAATACAAATAAACATTTCTGCTACAGATGTGGGCAAGCTGCCCTGGTCAACATTGAACACATGCTATAAATAAAAAACATTACTACACTTTCATCATCTGTTTCCTCTTATACATGCTTTATCTCCCTTGTACTGTATGTTGATAAGTGATGCCAGGCTTCATTTGAAAAACTGGCATATTATTTTCTCTTATCAGTAAAAACACACCAGCTCACTTACTAAAGATGATTTTAAGAAGAACTTCATTGTGCCTTAAAGAAAATGGAGCATGAAGCAGAATTTGGGTTGTTGTTGTTTTTATACATGTATATTTATTTTTGAGAATCAGTCGTACACCCTGCACACGTCAGATCACAGCCTTGGGGTGTAGTGGGTGTGTGCCAAATTTAAGAGCAGCTTCTTGTAGTTTCAAAGTAGGACTTTAATGTACTTTACCTGATAAGTAGTGATTTAGTTTGATGCTCTCTAAACACAGAAGAGATGGCACAAATAATGTAATGTCATGTACTTGATTATGTCTGTCCCCATGTGTGAGTGAAGCCGACTCAGGGGCGGGAAAAGGTCACAGAGCCTCTCCCCTTAGCCCAGCCAGCCTGCACATTGAAGCTCCGCCAAGCAGTAATTATTAATGAAGAGACCTGAGCAAATGGACAGGAAATGCAGAGGTATTGATCGGGCCGGCTGCCCTGCTCCAAGCCCTACAGGCTGGCGCCAGCCTGGTGGCCTGTGGTTTCCCAGGCTGCTGTCTGCGGAGAGGGGACAGCCAAGGTGTGAAACCAGGCCACTGCTGGCAGCTGTCTGTCACCACCAGCCACACCTGAAGGACAGCGCAGTAGAGATGGCAGACAGAAACAGAGAAGTTCTCTACAAATGAAGAGGTTGTAAATAAAACCTAAAAATAGTAGGCTAATTAATTAATTCAAATCAGAGAACACGTTTGAATGTAATGTATGTTCTTTAATACATTTATGGTCCTTTATTTTGTACTGTTATATTGTTTTGTCCCAATGAATTTTGCAGACTGGAAAAACCCCTTGCTTTGCGTTTAAAGTGAGTGATTTCCCACCAAACAGTTAAACTATACAGAGAGAAAATTTTTAGCAGTTGGTAATTCATCTATAAGTTACATTAAGTGAAATCTAATAGTGCATTTCATTTGAGCTTTAGTTTACTTAGTTTTGTTAGATGATACAATTACAATCATGACTGTACTTAAGATATGGAAAAGAAGGACTGGAGATTCAGAGTAAAGGAAAAGGGGCGGCATGACAGTGAAAAGGAGAACACTTTAAGAACTAGGGTTGATTGAAGTGCAAGAAAAAGTGACGTGGGAGTGAAGTATTTCTAAAACAAGCTCCTTTCTGTAGCTGGTTTGTACGTCCACTTCCACATGTGTTTTTCTTTCCACTGTTTGGGCTTCCTGGGTACTGAGAGGTACAGCATGTGCCAGGGAAAGCCTCGGGCTCTTCATAAAATATTCAGCCTTGCCGTGAGGAGACATGAGGAAAGTTACATGGAAAGTTAAAAGGACCAAACAAGGAAGGAGGCTGGGGCTCTGCCAGAATGACAAATATAGTTATGAACAAAACTTTCTTTAAAATAGATGAAGTCTGGCCGGTGCAATGAAACTGTTACATAGATGCTCCCTGCAGAAATCAACTACACACTGCAGTGGAAGATTTGATGGAATTAGTTTTTTCACATGAAGAGATAAGAGAGTTCCTCCAGTGGTAAAGCCAAATGTTTGATGAGGAACAGAATCATAGTCTTCTCTTCCTGACAGCTCATCTTTTTTATGGTACGTGCCGAGCTTAAAAAAGGCAGAATGATGAAGGATGGACTGTTCAGCAGAAACTCAACTCAAGCATTTGCTTACTGTTTCCAACTCTGAACGTCTTGGGTATCATATATGCAAGAGTTGGCAAGACTATAAGCAAAACATGAAGTTTGTAACAGTGGCCGTGGTGTGCCCAGACGAAGACTGGTGTAATTACAGCAGGGTCCAGTGGAGAGAGTCAGTCAGCACAGTCCGACAGATTCCATTACACACATAGACAAACACACGATGTTGCAAACGCCTGTCAGCCAGCAAGGATAAAGACAACGCTCAAGAACAAAGACATACTGTAAATGTATCCAGGTTCTTGTAAAGTGACATTGACAGTGTTAAGTATGTGTATGCAAAGTGCACTGAAGATATTTGTAGTCTGTGCATACTCAAACCTTCAAACAAAAACCATTCATACTAACAACATAGATCTTATCAGAGTCTAGTCCCATGCTTTCTCATCATGTATTGCCTGAAAAGCTTTTGTAAGCTGCCAGCAAAATCTATTGGTAGTCTTAAAGTAACATAAAATAAAATAAAAGATTAGCAGTTGTGTACGTCTCTAGTACTTTCACTGTGGATCCGGTCACCAGTAATAACTACATTTGGGAGTTGGATAAGCTTTGGATTTGTATTTAGTATAGTAAAAGATCCATCTGTGTCTTCTGACCTTAACCTGTTGGTCCCTAAGGCTATTTTTGGACGAACCACTAAACCTCATTTTCTGCCTTGTTTAAACAAATCCCTTCTAATTCTCTTACATTTTCATTTGGTTTCCTCATCACTCTATGTTGCACACTACGACAGACCTCTGTGACCCTGTTACAAAGAAGCTAGTATGTAAAATGAATAAAAACGTGAGTGGAGTGGAATTAAAATGTCCATTTGTCATTGTCTGAATGGTCTATCAGTAAACACCTGCTAATATCATCATATGGCTGACGGTGATGGATGAAAGTCATTCTCCTGCGATGGGAACAGTATGGCTGATTGGCCTCCTTGACACAGATGAGCATATTGGCCAAAAATGACACTTTAACGAGCTCTTCCCAGATTTAAGTACTGCACGCCGGCCCCTCATCGCAAGCCTTCGCCTAACTGACCCCAGCTCGTGCTTCCTTTTGCACAGGGCCTGCTCGCTTCATTGGCTGACAGATCAGACTGCCATGGAGACAGCTCATTAGTCGAATAATGAGAACCACACCAGCCACACATTGCCTTGTTATATCATCTCACTATGGGCATATTTGTGGCTGGGAACAGAACATTGGGTGCTTGTGTGTGCATGAAATAAGTGATGATTAATGCAGAATTATGAGAACTGCCTGAGATCTGTGTTCATCATAGAAAACCAGTTAAGTGGTTTTGCCACAATAATACAACACTACACAATTTTTACAATAACTATATTAATATATTCATGTAATACATTAATACAACAGTTTCAGACAATGACACAGTATGTGTATTAAACAAGGCTGAAAACAACTTTTAAAAACTGTAGATAGGCCTACTACATCACAACAATTTCAAGTAAATGAATTGTTAAATCTGGTATTTAACACCACAGCCCACCACGTCACTGTATTTGTTTTGTTTCTATATTACATAGAGTTATCAATTCTTTTTGGTAGGCCTCATGCTGAGCTCATGTTGTTGCCCTTTGCCTCCACTTGGGGGCAATGTTGCCTACTGTTTGTGAGTCAGGTGACTGAAGATTGGAGTTAGTTAAGAGCAGACCTAATTAATGAATGTTCATTATTTTAACACAAAAAGAAGAGAAGGGGTACCTATTAACCTTTCTCTTTTCATACCTGCTGGTATAGAAGTATGTGCATCATAGAGCAGGCATAAAGTTCTTTTTTTTTCAGAGCGCAAAAATGCAGTGAATAGTTTTACTTTATTAGCTACTAATCGTCTCTGATGTTATTGCTCTTACTCAGCTGCAGGCATACTTCCCTGATGTCTTCATGGTGAAGTCTATGGGAAGTTTCTCCTGCTGGAGCGCTGTCTCCACAGCTGCGCGGAAGTGACACAGTACGCGCGCCCTACGTCACGTCACGCGAGACAGCACTAAAGCCGAGCGAGAAAAACATCAACAACAAGAACAGTTTACTTAAAATAAAGCGCCGTGACATCCCCCCGAAATGAAGAGCGTGTCGGTAATAGTCCCGGAGGATCTTGTGGATGCGTAAAGGTGAGCTCAGACGCCGGTCGCGCGTGTTTCCCGAGCATTTGTCAGTGACTCTTAGCAAAAAGGGCACTGTCCACGCAAACAGTGCCGCGTCATAAAAATCCTCACCAAATGAAAGTACTTGTGTAGAAGTGGATTTGTTTCCACGTCAGGAGCTGTCGTAGATGCTGCAGTAAGTTTGTCCCGAGTTGAATACAGTGCCCCTGCCACAGCTGCTTTGTCTTGTGTTGTGGTTCAAAGGTTCATGGGCGGAGGAATGAGGAAATAGCCAGTGTTTAATAAGGTAGGCAGCGGTTGTGTGCACATTAGCGTCTATTAGCTTTAAAATCATCTTTTTTTTCAAATTGCTGTGTGAAGCTGACGGAGCACAATACAGTGCGTGTTTGTGTGTAGCCAATAATGCTCAGTATGGACACACTACACGTGACATAGTAGAAGTTAAAGGTGATTTGACTCCGAAAGCATATCATTAAACCATGATGGTCCATAAGCTACTGTTGAGCTTATGTATGTACTGGTCATGTGTGTCAATTGTCCAATATTGTCATTTTATACCAATCTTTATGATTTTATAACGCTGTAATTTAGTTGAGTAGTAGAGTAAGTTTTAGATAAAATATGGGTGACTTATGCAAGATAAACAAGAGTTGCAACACAGTTGTTATGTAATGCCATAATTAAATGCATTAATGACTATGGTACAATTGAGACAAACATGTTTTTATGAACATGGTTTTATTTTTAATTAAATATTTTTTTACTATTCTGTCTAATGCTTTAGATGGAAGATAAGGAACCTTATCTGATTATGATAAAAATGCATACAATCTTTTATACAATTTGTCCATTTCTGTACGTATACAGAACAAGCATGCACAAGATGTTAAGGTCGAAATGGAGGACTTTGCAATTGGTGGGCCACCTGACAAACATGGAGGAGAATGTCCAGGATCAATTGAAGCTACAAAGAGGTCAGCGGAAAAGGATCAGTCCACCAGCAACAAGAGGACAAGGATCTCCGGCCAGGTAAACTTTTTAAACTTTTTTTTCTATGAAGGGATGAATCATTTTAAAAATGTCAATAAAGAGTCCATATTTTTATCTAGATGCGACAGCACTTCATAGATGATACCTCAAGGCATGAACCTCTATGCCTCACGACTGGAGAGAAACGAGGATGTGTCTCGGAGACGTCAAGAGTCTCCTACAGAAAACCTCTTTTTGGCATTTCTCACAGAATCTCAGAGAAGAGAAACACTCCAATTCTGGAGCAGCAGGTGGGCCAGGGCTCTGTGAACCTGCTAAACTTAAGCAGCATCCTCTCATCCAAGCTCCAGAGTTCAGAGGAAAATGGCTCACTGGAAGCTGTCTCCACCACAGACTTATTAAGTCAAACTTCAACTGATTCTAGTCTTTATCCATTGATTGAAAAGATGTTTTTTATCCTTAATACCCTCAATTCAAGCATGACACAACTACACAGCAAAGTAGACTTGCTAACTCTTGAGGTAATGCGGATAAAGAGGCAGATCAAACCCGCTGAAACGGTGATGGAGTTTCAGCCTCCTCCTGAGTATTTGCTTACGAGTGAGGAGCTAAAGCAGTTGATGGAGCAGACATCCAATGCTGGGGAGCTTGGGTGTAGGTTACTAGTACATCTTTTCCCAGAACTGTTCAAAGTAAGGGAGTGTGCACATGATTGCTTAGCAAGTAAGAGAACTCTTGAGTCTCTGCATCTGCAGTTGATCCGTAACTATGTTGAGGTATGCTATCCTTCAGTTAAGAGCAACAGTGTCTGGCAGGAAGAATGTCTCCTTCAGGTTAATGACTTCTTTAACCGCTTTTGGGCGCACAGAGACATGGAGAGTGCTCGACAGCTAAGGAAGCAGACAATCACAGGTTCTGGAATAAAAGCTGAGCACCCCCAAACTTTTCGTTTTATTAATGAGCAGGGTATGGAAGAGCACTTGTCTTTAGATAACCAGCAGACCAGTCTCACTGTTTCAGACCTGGCTTTTAATGCTCAACCCACAGAGGAGCTGGATGAATGTTCCTCTCCTGAAGACTTTGTTATTTTTCTTATGCATCGTCTCTTCCCTGAGGTTTTTGAAGAAGGAAAAATACCAGAAGGTTCCAGCAGTTTTAATAGTGTTGGACAGCTGATACTGGACTCTGACAAGATGGAAATTATAAGAAAGTATATGGACTCTAATTTTCCTGATGTGCCTGAGGATAGTTGGCTGCAGGTGTGCATTCAGCATGTGGAGGATGCACTTGATGGTCCTCACAGTAATGGAAATGTGAGTGAACCTGACAATGTCAATGATGAAAGCTACGGTCTTGTTAACCTTTCTGAAGATGCATCTAGTATTAAAGTTCCCGGTGTGGGTGATTGTGAAAGGCCTAGCCGAAAGCCTAAAAAGTCCCTCCTTACACCCGTAGATTTTGATAATCTTGAGATACCGTTGCCTGACTTTGCTGTTCCCCAGGAGTACCTCTTAACAAAAGAGCAGCTGAAAAACAATTATGAATGTAGCTTGTCCATCGGAAACTTTGCTTCTCGGCTTCTGGTTCTTATGTTTCCAGAGCTCTTCACCCATGAAAACACAAGAAAGCAGTACAACTGCAGTGGCTCACTTGGCAAAAAGCAGCTGGACCCTGTTCGCATAAACCTGATCCGCCATTATGTACAGTTACTCTACCCACAGGCTAATAATGACCGGGTCTGGATGTTGGAATTTGTGGGCAAACTTGATGAGAGATGCAGAAGACGTGATACAGAGCAAAGGAGATCTTACTTGCAGCAACGTAAGGTTTATGGTCAAGAGTCGGACCAGGACTTTTTTTGTCAGTTAAACCAACTCAATGCAGATAATATTAGAGAGGACTCAGATATTCCCTCATTGCCCCCTGAGAAAAGTAGCAAAGACTTCTGTAAAATCCCCTTAGATGAACTGAGCGTATCCAACCCTGACTTCCCTGTTCCTTCTGTGTACCTGCTCTCTGACACTGAAGTACGGGAGATAGTCCAGCAGAGTCTCTCTGTGGGGAACTTTGCTGCACGGTTGCTGGTGCGCCTTTTCCCTGAGCTCTTCACTCAGGAGAACCTGCGGCTGCAGTACAACCATTCAGGAGCATGCAACAAAAAGCAGCTTGACCCAGTGCGCCTCAGGCTGATCCGTCACTATGTTGAGGCAGTGTATCCTGTGGATAAGGTGGAAGAAGTATGGCACTATGAATGTGTGCCAAGCATCGATGAGCGCTGTCGGCGTCCCAATCGCAAGAAGTGTGACATTCTAAAGAAGGCCAAGAGGTCAAGCACTGTGTCCTAGTTACAGAAAATAACATTTAGTTAACATTTTTGTCATAAATCATTTGCACAGTATATAAGCTGAAAACACAATGTTGAATTTTTACAAGCTGTCCTTTGTAGGATGAAGCCAAGCTGTTACATGTTTCTTCAATATTCTGAAGTCATATTTTCTGTCTTGACTACAGCAGTAGATGTTGTAGTTCTATCTATAGTCTTATTGTCGCCTAAAAGTGAATTCAATCTCTATTTATATGCCAACATAGCTTATCTAACATACTTTGTTCATAAATGTTGTAGCCTTAAAAACAGTAACGATGATAGTAGCTAATAGTGATATATTACACATTTGCTATATGTTTAGGATGAATCACAATAAGGAGATATTTCCAGTGCAGTAACTGATGTAGCATTGTGCCACCACTGTTTTAATAACAATGTGCTTATGTTAAGCCTTCTTATAGAAGTTTATATTAAGAAAATTTAACATGACAATTGCTCATGATAGCCTATTTCTAATAAAATCAAATGTGTTTACTGTCTTTCTTAATTATTTTACATAGTACAATATACATTAAGGGTGATTTAAGAATACCAAAAAAACTCAACCCATTACAATAAGATAAAGTCTTTTTCAGTCTTGTCAGTTTTTATTAGTGTAAGTTACAACAAAAAGAAACATTGAAAAGTGCTTTTTAAACCAGGTTTAGAGAGTAAATCAACAACACTGCGCATGCAACTAAGTATTCCATCATTACATTGTTTCATTGAACTATATCCCTTCAACTATAGTTTAACAACTTGATGGTGACAGCTTGATGGCTTTCCCATGGGGAAATTACATTTAGTCATGTTTGTTTTAAGTTCATGATTTAAAAGCTTCATCTTTTGAAAGCTCAAGGGATTTCCAGCGCCTTAAACCCACTTTGTGTTTTTCTGTGCTACTGGACTCAGCAAAAACCTTTCTCAGAACAACTCTCATTAGTGTGACAGTGTTTGTTTCCCGATTCTCCATCATTATTAGGTCTAAGGTGTCCCCAACTTTTACCTGGATGGAAAATATAAAACACAATTTACCATAAAATGAACAAAAAACAAATATATTAGGACATATATGTTGTAATCATGCAGCACTTACCGTTTTACTTTTCTTGATAAGTTTCTGTCCATTAAGTCGAAGTTTATTGCTGTAGAAAGCATCTTCAATTTTGCTGTTGTAAAGGAAAGGCAATTTCTATTTAGACAGACAACAGTTTGATGCTATTTGTAAGCCTTTTCATGCAACATTATCCCCCAAAATGGAAACATATGCTTAAGATTTATTTTGACGCTGGCCCGCAAGTGTAAGACTTACTTCCGTGCCATGTCCAGTCCAGCTTTCATTATGATGTCAAATCGAAAAGACTGTACATATTTTTCAATGTCTTTATAGTCTTTTGGTACATTTGGGTCATCCGCCACATCCTCTTCATAATCACTGTCCTCAGGATCTTTTTCATCTTCTTCCTCCTCCTCCTCCTCGACCTGTCCTGTCCTGCTGAAGCCTTTCTTCTTGCTACTTTTAAATCGTAAATGATGGACTGGCCAACTCCTGGAAGAATCTCTGCCACGAAAGGTCAGTCTATGACAGTTAAGTGCAGGAAAGCCAGAGCAGCCCCAAAGCTGACGTGTGTGGATAGTCCTGGGACACCATTCAGTGTGTCTCAGTCCATAGCCAGCAGCCAATAGGTGGCGGGGATTTAACCTTCCCAGTTGCCTCATGACAAGGGCCTGAACAACCAAATTTTGCATGTTGACGCTCCACCCAGTCACTAAAAACACAAGGATAACAAGTTAAGTGAGTAATTTACATTAAATAAAGCATGTAAAATGTATAACAAATGTTGCTAACATTTTGAGTGTGCAGAAATATAAACTTCTTTAGTTTTAAGCAGCTCAGAAATGACATATTTTTTACCTGTTATCATTAAATTATTTAAACCAGTTCCTTTCACTCTCAAAGTACTGTAGCCATTTATTGGCTGAATTTCCACAGAAATATAAGACCAGAAAGAGTATTATGTACACTTAAATAGATTAATGCCAGTTTTAAACATTTGTTAGGCACATTGGCTTAAAAAAAATAAGCAGAGATCATTTGATAAACTTTTAGTTTATATTGACACCGGAAGTAGTCTGACCCTGACACCAACAGACAGAATAGTTCAAGCTAACGCTACCTGCTCGTTTGAGAGATATGTTCTAAGTTAAAGGTAATGATCATCTCTACGCTTAATTCTGACAATTGTGTTATATTTATCGGAACTGAGCTACGTGGTTGTGTAGGTTCCATTTAATAGAGAATTGTCTGTAATTTGACTAAAGTTCGGGGATCATCTCTTAGCTATCTTAGCTGTTTGATCTGTTAAATGACCGAGGGCTGCAGACACTAGAACCATCACTGCTCGACTTGTATCGTAAATAAATTCTCTACATTAAGTTTATCACATGCAGACACTCACCCATGGAACAACCTTTCATCGCTTCGTCGGTCTTTGTTTTTTAACAACCCTCTGCGTTATCTGTTTACCAGATTGTGCTGCCATCTGTTGTACTGGAGGAACAGTGCATATTCATGGGCATTTTTTAAATACATGTCTTGCTTCCACCTGTACAGTGTTTAAAGTTTAAAGAGAGTGTTTAAAGAGTGTTTACAGTGACATAATTAATTATTTAAAAAAAGTCTATAAGTTTTATTCATTTTGTATTTGTTTATAAAGGACAATGCACAGAAAAACATTAATCTCAAGTAGAGAGAAGATGCTCTGCACCAGATTTAGCTATTAGCTACTTTTCTCAGGTCTCAAGTCTATAGATGCCTCTGTATCAAAAGTAGGAAAAAGTAGGCCTACTATTGAATACCTTTTATGTAAGCGAGCTGAAATTAATGTTAAATGTTTAGTTTCTGTACTGACACACGATGCAAAATTAAAATAAACAGACAATATACCCATAAGTCAGACTATGGCACATTCTTTCATTTGGTTTGCAGTTTTTCAAGATATTTAAATAGTGTGACAACATGCCCTAAGTCTGGAAGCAACTCAAAACATAAAATAAATCATGTTTCAGGCAAGTAATAAAATCCACAGTGTACCTATTGAACCAGAAAAATGTTTTGTCACATTTCTATAATATATGCTTCATAGCACATTGGTAAGTACATGATCATTATCTCAGGGTCACTCAAAGGTAAGAGGTGAAACTGAGTGGACGAAGGGTTATCTCAAGTGCGTTACCGGAAACATTGCCCATAACATGACTATCTGTTAGGGACTAGACACGAGGTCTGTAGCCTGTGATGTGAAAACTAACCCAAATCAATAATTGAACACGGTAATATCAATTTACTGTTTGCCTGTTTTAGCTGTTACCATGGTAGAAGCTCATCTTTTATTAACCATTTGGGTGTCTAGTTTTTGCAGTCGGTGTATTTTGAGCTCAGTTTTGACGCGTCAGTGCGTATTATTGTTCGATAATTGCACATGGCTTAGGCTGAAAGAGTTCCTTTGGCTTCGCTGAATGGGGCGTGAAACATGTAAAACTATTTTGTGTTTCAATGGAAGGGCCAAAAGTCAAACCAGTTAAGGGAAAGGCAGGGAAAACAGTACGGTTTAGAGTAGCATCTGCCAACAGTGGCCGTGTGTTAACAGAGGTGTTCAAGGATGAAGCAGCCTGGAGCAGGTCTGTGTCACACTCAGTGGACTCAGACTGCACTAGCAGCCCGGACACTGAGCAGGAGAGTTCACTGCCCCTCAGTGAGGCCAACAGCCATCTGAACGGCCTGCTGGTGGAGAGTCCTGTAGATGAGAACGGCTGTGAACCTGATGACCTGCTGCTGTACGCCAGTGTCAAGAGAGAGATGTTCTTCAGCAACAAGCGAATCAATATCTGCAGCAAGAATGGGACCATAAGAGGAGTGAGGAATAAAGTGAGCGCAGGCCAAGTTCTTTTCAACAACCTCTCCAACATGTACTCTGTAAGTACCTCTGCCAGAGCACATACACTGTTGTAACTTATTTTAGAATACAACAAAGGACTCTGCAGAAAGAGGATCAATGTGAAGTCCTAAATCTGAGATGATTAATTCTCTTTTAAAGGGTAAGAAAAGGAGTCCCTGGGAAAAGCAGTAAATAACACAGAATAAGATGAAGAAGAAGATGTGGTCTTAAAGAACACTGCACCAGGACAAAAAACATTTGTATGTGGAGAGGAGTATGTCTTAATTGTTTCATGTCAAATCCCCTGTGTGGTTTTGCATGTATGAACTTGAAAAATTGTCTTGACTATTTTTGTATTTTTATACCACGTTACACTATGTGAATTTGATAGGCTACGTGATTGAGTGGGCTATCTCTAAAACGTTTTAGGTCACTTATAATTCTTTCTTGTTGTTGAAACATTTGAAAATGAATTTCTAATTAGTAAGAAACTGCAGTTTGTGGCTGTTGTGCAATATTTATTTGCATTTCTTCTATGGTCCAATAAAGCCTTCACTGCACATGCGTTTTTTTGTTCTGGTATTAATAAATTGTTAATTTACTTTATTAAAATGTCAATCTAAAGAGAATTTTTTATGTTAATGTTTTTTCTACACTTGGCTGGTTTAGGCCTTTTTTTCCTCAAAGGCCTGTTAGACCCAATATTAGAGGATGTTCTGCAGAAATTCTTTCACAAATATGTATAATCCCTGTTAGAGCCATGCCACTTTCCTTGAAACAACTGTCATATTATGTTTTAATATTAACTTAACTTTCCCTTTAAATTTCCCTTTCCGGGTAACACCGGTTTTTTGTTCTTGCCCCCAGTCACTGTTCAATTGCCTTGCCCAGCAGCACCATGGACGCAGCCTCTCGTACGTCTCCGTCAGCTCAGTGTAACCCGCTGACGGCGCACACCTTACCCAACGCTAGGCTGGCCCCAGAGGGACAGGGCATTTTGTAATGACGAGCCTCTGATACAGCATCATCTCCGATCATGTTACTGCGGCAGTGACAGCTCCACCGTAGAAGGCAGGATGCGGCTGTTCTTGTAGACACACCTCCGTATTTTACATCGTTCAGTCGCTGCAAAAGAGCTCCGTGTTTTTGAGCTTTACACCCTTGACAACATGCCTCCGTCGGGTTTCAAAGAATTGACTGGACTGGAAATGGTGTGATGCACGGCTGAAAAATCTCTCGTGTTGCTTGAGGTAGCCTAGTGAGATCTCTCCCTCTCCACGCCCAGTCATCATAATCATAGGCTTTGGACCATGTCCCCTCCAGCTTCGGCTGCGACGGCCAGCGAGACCAGTACCACCACTGTGTTCGAGGAGGACGCCAGAGAAGAGGTACTATGTTCTTGCATCCTCCTGTACAGTAGAGAAGCTTTCATGGCGGCGTTGTTTGTCAGACCGTGCCGCAAGGCTTTGATAGATCCATCACAGTGTATAGGCTGCAACAAAAACTGGTGATTGTTTTCACTTACAGTTTCACGGGGAATAACTGACTATAATCCCTCTTGAATCATTTATTAGCAGAATCATAGTGCACGTGCAGGAACAGACTTTAGCCTATCTCTATTTGATGCCACAGTCAGTGGCTCTTTGTCCCCACAGCTATTTTTGTCTGGTTATTTTCACTATATACAACAGCTTTGTGTGTTACCTTTACAACCTAGTCATTTATAGGCAGTGTTTGTGCAGTGCAGTGCAGTACATGAAAAAAAAGAAGTTTTTTTTCATAAAATAATGTTGTGTTTTGTTTGTGCTCAACAGCAAAGACCCCTTAAACAATCTCTGAGCAAATCCTTGTGCAGAGAGAGTTTTTGGAAATGCCTAATCCTGTCCATTCTCATGTACGGCTGCATGGGAGCCATGGTTTGGTGTCATGTGACCAAGGTGACCCGTCTCACCTTTGACAGTGCATTCAAAGGGAAATCTATGATGTACCATGACAGTCCCTGCTCTGACGGCTACATCTACATCCCTCTGGCCTTGCTTGGCATGCTGTACCTGGTGTATTTGGTGGAGTGCTGGCACTGTCACGTCAAAAATGAACTGCAGCACAAAGTGGATGTGGAAGGCATCTACGAACGCATCCAGAGAATGCAACAAGCCAAGCCCTGCATTTGGTGGAAGGCCATCAGCTATCACTACGTACGTCGAACACGACAAGTCACTCGCTATCGCAATGGAGATGCATACACCAGTACGCAGGTTTACCATGAACGTGTTAACACACACGTGGCAGAAGCTGAGTTTGACTACAGCCACTGTGGTGTTAAAGACGTTTCCAAGCAGCTGATTGGTTTGGAGAAGTCTGCTCTGACAAAGATGCGTTTTACTAAGTGCTTTAGTTTTGCCAATGTAGAGTCAGAAAATTCTTACCTTACACAACGAGCAAGGTTTTTCACAGACAATGAAGGCCTTGATGACTACATGGAAGCCAGAGAGGGCATGCACCTCAAGAACATTGATCTGAAGGAGTATGTGCTGGTGCTGTCGGACCCAGAGCACCACCCCTGGTATCTGTCCCAGTATGTCTTCTGGATTGCCTCTTTCCTCACCTTCTCCTGGCCCCTCAGAGTCTTCACAGAATACCGCACTGCATATGTCCACTATCGTGTTGAAAAGCTCTTCGGGCACGATTATGTCCCTGTGACTCCATGTGATGATCGACCATACTGGCGCCGTATTCCTCGTGTGAACACCATAGACAGCACTGAACTAGAATGGCACATTAGGTCTAACCAGCAGCTGGTGCCCAGTTACTCTGAGGCAGGCCTCATGGACCTGGCTCAGTGCCCATCTAGTTTCAGTGGGGTCCGTCAAAACTGTGAGCGCTGCCACAGAGCCATCAGCTGCTCGTCTGTATTTTCCAGAAGCGCTCTGAGCATCTGCACAGGGGCCAGCTCCCGAATTCCCTTCAGTGGCAGCCGGTTCTCCTTGGCGCGCCGCTATGGCTCTCAGCGCAGCTGCTTCTGGAGAAGCGGCAGTCTGGATGACCCAGAGAGCCCCAGTGAAAACACCCGCTGTCTGTCAGAGCGACTCACCACAGATGATGAGGAGCCCCCAGAATATGAGGACGCATTGTGCTATCCAGTGCTCATTGTCCACTGCAGTGAGAACTGCCACAATCACAGGTCATTTCACAGAAATGGCTCCTGTGTGGAGACTTCACTATGATTACGCGGAGAAAAATTCATGGAGATTTCTAGCATACAAATACTTGGACACAGTGTGCAAACAGATCCAGAAGTAAAAAATGCAATCTGAATGTTTGAATCACCAAAGCAATAATAGTTATCAGTGCATAGTGGTTACAAACACAATTGTTGCTTCCATTGAGAAACATCTGACTGTTAGACTGTACATTTACTGCTTAAAGGTTTTGTACAGTATGTGTAAAAATGAATCTACCACTGCAATTACCTCATACGTCCTTTTCAGGTACCACAGGCGTAAAAATGGAAAGGCTCATTCAAAGTGAAATTGCAGACTAAGAAAGTTTTAATATAATTGTGACTTTATTAAACATTATAACTGTCAAATATCACAATAACTGTGAAAACAAATGTAGACATGATAGTTCGAATCATCTACAGTATTCAAAACTGTCTTTTGGACAGTTGCTTCTTATATGCCATGTAACATGAAAATCAACTATTGTAATCAAGTGTTTGCTATCTTGAAACGAATAGTGGACAAGTTTAAAACTTGTCCACTTTCGTGGACTGTTTGACTACATTACCACAATGCCTTCTGACAAGACGTGCAGAAACCACATTCAATACCTCTTTCTCTTCATTAGAACATAATTCTGTTATGTGGTTACAATGCTTCTTGGTTTATTGAGGCCAGTCTTATTGGGAAATTTGTGCAAAGTACAAATTTTCTATGTTGTGTTTGTTTAGGTTTAGGTTATTGCTGACTGTTGGTGCTAAATGGCACCTCAACATTTCCTAATTTGGACAATGAGATTGTTA
Source organism: Rhyacichthys aspro (assembly GCA_036850595.1). Lineage (NCBI taxonomy): Eukaryota > Metazoa > Chordata > Actinopteri > Gobiiformes > Rhyacichthyidae > Rhyacichthys > Rhyacichthys aspro. Next base: position 12,380,832 of record CM072169.1, on the reverse strand, counting down.
CATCTGATCTTGTTTACAGCTGATGATTTACATTTCCTAACTTGTTTTATCTTTTCACAGACAATGAACTTTTGTAGTTTGAATATATAAATGTGCCATTGTTGACCTATGAGACTAGAAACAACAAAACACATACATGTAAGTCAGCTAGATCTTTGATAGTGGATAGCTTAGTCATATTTATGAATGTCTTTCAATCATGAAGAAGCACATGGGACTTCTAACATCCTGTCTGCTATTTACTGCCACAACAACAACCATCGTAAAGTGAGTTATGTCACACTGGTTTGTCATTACATCTTTTGGTCAGATACAAAAAAACACGTTTACATTGAATATTCAGTACATTTAAATGAATGAATGGAATGAATGTTATTGTTGATTGAAACTAATATGAATGCCCAAAGTTGATGTGTATTTAACCACAAAAAGAGTGTAAAATTTTGCATGTGTTGTAATCAAAACACCTGAAACTACCAGCATCTATCATAATGTGTATGCCTATTGTGTGTCTATGGATAATATGCTGAAATTATAATCTGTAAAAAGGTTATTTCAATGTCCTAAATGTGCTCAGGGCATAAAGGCACACATCAATATGTCACCATGGCTGTTTGGATGCACATGCAAGGATGTAAATGCACTTATGTTTACACATCGCCATTATTTAGATTTATAGTACAGATAATGTGCATCAACATATTGTATTGATCAAGTTTTATACATATTGTTATTTCATTGTTTTCACTACCGTAGTGTCAGCAGTATTATGCACTTGAAGTTAATTGAATTCAAGAAAAGCTGAATCTTGATGTAATTCCCTAACAGTAATAATACATATTCCAATGGATACAATGATAAATACATAAAAGCTCAGATGTAACAAAATATGCCAACTTATACCCTTGACGTTGAAATGTTATCTTAATCAAATGGATTGTATAAATGACTTGACTACTTTTCAAAATGTATTTACATTTATCCAAGCTGGCGAAATAAACCGTGCAATAAATGTCTAAGCCAAGCACATGCATATTTAAAAATACCTAACTTGGATTTTATGCAACTTATTGACAAATATTGACTGTATATACACTTAACCATATTATTATTATTATTATCTTATTATTATGTTTATTATTATTGTTATTGTTATTATTATTATTATTAGTACTATTAGTATTAGAGTAGTATTACTAGTAGTAGTAGTAGTAGTAGTAGTAGTAGTAGTAGTAGTAGTAGTAGTAGTAGTAGTATTAAATACAAGGGCTACCTTGGGGGCTTGGGTGTGTTATTCCCCTCCCGTCCTCTGCGTGGCGGTAAAACCTTCCAGAGAGAAGACGCCCATCGAACAAGAAACACACGTGTGTCTCCATAGCGTCAACATCATGGGGAAGAGGAGGCAGAACAAGTCTATTTTCACCAGTCTTTCCAAAAAACAGAAGAAACACCTGAAAGAATTTGGAGAGGAGCACCCCTTTCATGATGTGTAAGTTTTTGGCGCTGCTAATGAGGTGGATTATGCTAATTCACAGTAATATCAGTGCTTTATGTTTCTTATTTTGGATACGTTATTATACAATGCAGTTACCACCTATAAGCACGAAAGTCCATAAATGAGGCCCTGTTTTTTCAACAGAGTCAGTGAAAGACCAGAAAGCACTCAAATAGTGGAGCTGGTAAGTAGAAGTGCCGTTGTATCCCTGGTTGTATTACTGAGGTGCTCCTTCATGCTTTATCCATTGATCTCTTACTACAGCCAGAAAGCCCAGAGCAGTCAGATTTGCAGACTGAAGAACCTGAGGAGGATGAGGAGGAGCCAGAACAGAAAACAGCATATCAGAAACTTCTTTCAACCCTCAACCCAAGTTCAACTCGTGGTTTGAGTGAAGAGGAAGACAGCACTGATGACCAAGAGGAGGAGGAGGAAGAGCTTCTTAGTGATGGTGTGTTGACATAAGCTCCTCTCAATAGTGTATGGCAACTAACTGGGAGAGCTAATACCTAGTACTGTTTGTTATGTAGCAGACAGCGATGGAGGAAATGAAAGTGAAGAAGCTGAAGAAGATGGAGATGATGCAGAAGTGGACAAAGCTGAAGATTCAGGTGAAGAAAAAGAAGACGGTGAAGAGAAAGAATTAGCAAATGAAGAATTTATTGATAAGGAAAATGAGTCTCACTTCTGCCTGGAGAATAACTTTGTGTGCGAAGGAGAACTGGAGGAAAATGATGCCACTTTGAAGAGTAAAGATGACAAAGGTGAACAAAAACCAGATAATGTGCTAACTACCACACAATCTGCTTGTTGTGTTTTCTTAACTGTTGTCTTTTCTTGTGCAGATATGTTTCTACAACATTTGGACACAGAGCTCAGCGAGAATGATGTAGAGAAAATCACAGGAGGCAGCAAAACCAAGACTCAGATTAAGGTATTCATTTTGATGCAACTCACAGTATGATCCTGTATTTTAACTTTACATTAACTCATGACACTCACTTTCCATAAAGTGGCCAAAACTGGGAACTCTTCTCTGTACCAGTCCCCTGGAAAGGTTTGGCCCCATTGGCCCACAGAAGGACACAAATCTCCCAGTTTTCCACAAGCTCATAGAATCTCAATGGAAGGACTTAAACCAGACCTCCGACCCCCCAGAGGAAGTTAGTCCTCTCCAGCTGGAGTTGCTATCCATCATGGGCTCCTATAAAGACCTCTACTACCCCGAAATGTGTCCGATCAAGCAAGGCCCACAGGTTCGCAGTGCCTATTGTGTCCATGTGCTCAACCACGTTTTGAAGGCTAACTCCCAGGTGCTGGCACACAACTCTCAGCTAAGAGAGCAGAAAGGCCTGCCTAAAGCTGGCACTGAGCCACAGGATGAACCACGAGACCAAGGGCTGACAAGACCCAAGGTAAAAAGCTAGTTAGTAGATTAGTTAGACAAATATTACTGTTAATGTGCATCATATATCATATAAGATGGTTCCTAATGAAATAGGCTTTATGTTTGGGGTCTGCTTACTTACAGCAACAAAAACATAATAATTTATAATATATCGTATATATCATTTATAATATCAAAAGGCTTCTACTTGATCCAAAACCCAATGTTTGATTTGTTGATTCTTTTTGTATTTTTATCATACATTTTTCAGGTGTTGATTCTTGTACCGTTCCGAGGTGGAGCATTGTGTGTTGTCCAGATTCTCATCAGTCTGCTTGAGAGTAAGGGCAAAAAGATAGTGGTAAACAACAAGAAGAGGTTTAAGGAAGAGTTTGGTGAAGATGCAGAGGATAAACCAACCAATCTGCGGAGGCCTGACGATTACCATGCAATCTTTTCTGGCAATGTGGATGATCATTTCAGGCTAGGTAAGATTAACAAAAAAACACATTAACCTTTTTTTGGCAGACCAGTGAATGTGATCTCTAATTACATTCTTGTATTATTTCACAAGGTATTTCCATCATTAGGAGCAGTATGCGTCTGTATGCTCCCTTTTATTCATCTGACATCATCATTGCATCTCCTCTGGGCCTCCGTACAGTACTTGGAGCTGAAGGGGAGAGTAAGAGAGACTTTGACTTTCTTTCCTCTATTGAGCTTTTGGTTGTGGACCAAGCTGATGTCTTCCTCATGCAGAACTGGGAGCATGTCCTGGTAAGTACAGTACCATATCCTGCAGAATCGCCTATCTGTGAATATGGTTTGCCCTCCTTTCTGACGATTCTTCAAGTATTTTGACTACAATGCTGTTTGTTCCCAAAAATCTTGCCTCTTACTGGCTGTGTGTGTTTTATGCCAAAGGAGCTGAAAGATGTAACATTATATAGACTTTGTATATATGGCTAACTTGGATCAATAACACTTAAGACACAATTGTTTTGGTATTTCTGCTGCCGCACACTTGCATTTTGTGTCATCAGTTTTCCTTATCATCAAGCAGGGCCTTAAACAGTTGCACCTTGTAACGTCCACTGTCAACTTCTGTAAATTTTCACTGTTAGTACCAAGTTGCCATTGTATTTGTTCTTGGTTCTTTGCAGCATGTTATGAAACATATGAACCTCCAGCCACTAGATTCTCATGGAGTAGACTTCTCCAGGGTGAGAATGTGGAGCTTGAACAACTGGACGAAACACTACAGACAGACACTGGTGTTCAGCTCCATCCAGGACCCACAGATCAACAACATCCTCTCCAAGCACTGTACCAACTACAGAGGACAGGTCTGTCACTTTCAGCTGTTTACACCTGCTACAGTGGCTGCACATAGTAATTTTGGTTAAACATGTCTCTGAGCTTAGAATGATCTTATAGGTTGACGTACTGTAATTCTCAGATAATGGAGCAGCCACACTTAGGTTGTTTACCGTTTTAAATTGAAATGCATAGGTATTGTGAGTCATATATTGATCACTTGCTTAATTTAAGATTTTTGAACAATGTGTTTTTATTATAGATTGTTACCAAGAACATGCCAAAAACGGGCTCCATCTGCCAGGTGTTGGTCCAGTTGCCTCATATACACCAGATGTTTCCTTCAGACAGCTTCATGGACCATGATGCTCGGTTAGCAGTCTCATTTTCATGTAACATTTTTGACAATATAAGAGTATAGCAATGTATTGTATTTTGATGAAGCGTTAACGTATTTGTGCACTCTCACAGGTTCCAGTTCTTTGTGGATAAAGTGCTGCCTCAGTACAGGGACTCAGTTATGTCCCACACCATGATCTACATCCCATCTTACTTTGATTATGTACGTTTACGAAACTTTATGAAGAAAGAAGAGGTGAACTTTGTCAGCCTCTGCGAGTACTCCAGCAAGTCAGAAGTGTCCCGAGCCAGACACTTCTTCCAGAAAGGAGATAGACAGTTTCTCCTCTTTACAGAACGCTTCCATTATTACAAAAGGTCAGTCAATATATATTTAGTTAGTAATCTATTATGGCGTTAGCAGTCCTTGTAACCACTGTGCTACTAGCAACATGTGATCTGTCATCAGTTTCAACTCAGCTGCAAGAATTCAAAAGTACAGCAGTTTCTGTGCAAAAAGGCAAACTATGGGTTGTTTTGTTTTGTTGTAAGCAACTTATAACAGCTATCAAATAAAACACATCATTCATGTTTTTGTAGATATACAATCAAAGGGATTCAAAACCTAATATTCTACGGGCTACCCTCCTACTCTCACTTCTACAGTGAGGTCTGTAACATGCTGGCTGAGGGGGGCCAGGGGGAACAGGCCAGCTGGACATGTACTGCCCTCTACTCCCGCTATGATGCCCACAAACTGGCTGCCATCACTGGTGCTCAACGAGCCGGACAAATGCTACATTCAAACAAGACTGTTCACCTCTTTGTTACTGGAGCAGAGGACAAAACTTCATGATGGATCAAGACTTTCAAAGAAACTATAGCAGAGAGTGACCATGATAGATATTGAACTTGAAAACAATGTATCTATCTTACATAACCTTCTTTAGTGATCTTGCAAAAGAACATAAACCTGATATGTTGACTATATAACAGTCGTGTTATACAGCTAGCATATATCAATAAATTAAAAAGGTCATAAAATTTGCCTTTGAATAAACGTTGAAGAAAACCAATGTTGGTGGTCATCAAGATTTATGATCCTGTTTTTATAAAAACTTGTGTATTACATTTGTTATATCTCTATTTTGCATTATCTTATTTCAATTCTTTTACAAAAATATATATTATATATATAATATATAAAAATACTGAGAAATAGTAATACTACATACCATAAGTGTTATACAAGTGAGTAAAACAACTTGTAAAATGCAGTATATAATTACCTTGTAAAGACTAGGTATCTCTGCTTTAAGACGCACCTATGTAATTATTAACTCCCTGAGTTGGAGCAAAGGTGACTGTGGTCAAAGAATTATATCCTCGTATATCCTCGCTGTGTCAAAGGTGTTAAACATTCTAGTTGCTGCTGTCATTATGGATGAAAAGACAAAGAAACTAAGCCTGAAGCGGGAAGTGGGGCTCGTTGGAGCTGTGTCCCTCATCGGGGGAACAATGATTGGTTCTGGGATCTTTATGTCTCCTCAGACGGTGCTGTACACCATTGGCAGCCCTGGTGCCAGTTTGGTGGTGTGGGCTTGCTGTGGTGTCTTAGTGATATTGGCATCCTTCTGCTATGCAGAGCTAGGCACTGTCATCAAGGAATCAGGTGGAGAATACATCTATATCTTACGGACTTCAGGGCCTGTTGTCGCGTTCATGTTGATCTTCAGCTCTGTGCTCTTTGTGAGACCGGCTGGAGTTGCAGGGATCGCTCTCAGTTTTGCTCAGTATGTTGTGGCTCCTTTCTACACGGACTGCCCTCCTCCCGTGCTGGTAGTCAAGTGTGTGGCAGCTGCTGCCATTGTAATTCTTGCCACTGTGAACTGCCTCAATGTTCGCTTTTCCATGTCAGTCCAAGTGTTTTTTATGGTGGCCAAAGTTCTGGCTCTGGCTGTAATTATAGTTGGAGGAATGGTGATGCTGATTAGAGGACACACAGAAAACTTTAACAACTCTTTTGAAAATACAAATGTGGGCATCAATCCTATCGGTATTGCTTTCTACCAGGGTCTATGGTCCTATGATGGCTGGAACAATCTCAATTACGTCACAGAGGAGCTCAAGCGTCCAGAGGTAAGTAGTGTAGAAGAATACCAGTCCATGTCACTGTGCCAGTGTTCTCCCTACTACCAGCTTAAAATGATAAAAACCTATAAAATCTTTAAAAACAGTAAATGATTATAGGCAAACTGCATTGTGTTCAGGAAACTCTAAGCCAAGCCACACCTGTTTTGGTCAAGATAACTGTTGAACAACCCAGGTCACCTGGGTTATCCATAAATTGACAGCCAGATTTATAAAGTGTAGTGTGATTGTCTCAGAGCAAACGGCACGGCTCAGATGATGGCAAGTGACACACAGAAACTGAATCTGAAGAGGGATGTGGGGATCATAGGAGCTGTGTCCTTTATTACTGGGACCATGATAGGCTCTGGGATTTTCATATCACCACAGTATGTGCTGTCTGTTATCGGCAGCCCTGGGGCCAGTTTAATAATCTGGACATCTTGTGGACTGTTAGCCATGCTTGGGGGTCTCTGCTATGCTGAGCTAGGTACCGTCATTCCAGAGTCTGGAGCAGAGTATATCTACATGCTACGAACAACAGGCAAAGCCATGGCCTTCCTTTTTGTCTACAGTTTTGTCAGTGTCATGAGACCTGCCAGCGCCACAGGGATTGCACTGAGCTTTGCTGAATATGTTGTGGCCCCCTTGTACAAGGACTGCATCCCTCCACGGCTGGTGGTCAAGTCCGTTGCAGCAGGGTCAATCTTGACTGTGGCTTTAGTCAACTGTCTGAGTGTCCGCTCAGCTACACATGTTCAGGTGCTGGCTACAGTCGTCAAACTTGCCTCTCTGACTGTGATTGCACTGGGAGGCTGTGTGATGCTGTTCCAAGGCAAAACTGAGAATTTTGAAAACTCTTTTGAAGGAACTAATCTCGGTGTCAGCTCCTTTGGCATTGCTTTTTATCAAGGTTTATGGTCCTATGATGGCTGGAACACTCTGAATTTCTTAACTGAGGAGCTGAAACATCCAGAAGTAAGGTGTTTACAGTTTACTGTTAGAATAATAGCAAGATTGTAAGCAGAATAACAAATTGAAAAGAAGCTGTATCTCTTGTGTGTATCTTATGATTTCATAATAATGTATTTATTTTTGCTAAAGATGAAAGTATCCATAAAAAGGTAAAGAACACAGTGCTTTGCAAAATTAACCTCATAACATGTAGCTTTCAATTTACGAAATCATATTAGAGATATCCTTTTAAATTGCAAATGCTTTTGAAATATACTACAACACTATGTAAAAATAGGAAATCTTGGAAAACCCACCCTAATGTACTCTGAAATATAACCTAAATTATGTCTAATAGTCTATTTTAACATATCCCAGATTTTATTTTCTTTTTAAAAGATTTGTTAAAAATGGTGCCGCAAATGTCACATAAAGGTTCCCTTTATTATCATCTGTTTTGAGTACGCAGCATAAATGTCATGCAGTGTAAATGTAGTCATTCAGCTCTGTCTGTGTGAAACTCATGATACAGGGTTTGCATGGTGTAGTTACTTCTGCTCTTCACCTGTCTATTGTTTCCAGAGGTCTTACAGTGGTCTGACCTAATACTTTACTTAGAGTTTGACAGTAACAGAGCAAACTAACAACAGGGGAAGAAGAGAGTGTGTATAGTTAACCTACTTCAGTGTCTAGATCACTGTGGATAACAATCTAAAGGCTTCAAAAGAAAAAAAGGGGACAGGATTGACTGGAGTTGTAGCAGTTGTTTTAGGGACCATGTTTGGATCTGGTGTATTCATGTCTCCACAGTGTGTATTGGGGCACATGGGAAGTCCAGAAGCTATATTCTACTGATCTGATTTTTGTTAGTGTATCTATAATTGCAATATTTTGCTGCACCGAGTTTAGGACAATCATTTCTTTGAGGGAGTTCATCTACATACTGAGGACCCCTGGCTTACTAACTTTTTTTGCAGCCATCACTCTTTTGGTGTTGCAGCAGTGGTATTGCTGAGTATACTATGGCACAGTTTTACTCAGGATGCACTCCTGCTCAACTTGTGGTCGCTGTCATTGTCCAAGTGGTGTTTTTTTTTCTGTGTTTTCTAGTGCTATCTTCAACACTAATTGTAATTAGAGATATAGCGCTGATCACACAGAGCAGCAGAATTATTGTGGAGAATTTAAACATTGAGAGTTCTATTACTGGCACTTAATCTTTGAGCAATTTTGGATTGGCCTTTTTTTATCAAGGACTCTGGTCTCATGGTGGTTAACTCTGGTCTCATACTGGTGTAACCTGAGCTATGACTGTTCTCATGTTATTGTTAGACTTGCTTGTAAAAATCCTGAATCATGAATTTACATGCAGATATATTACCCAAGTAAACATAAGATTTGATTGTCTCAATGAGTTATTGCTGATTTATTTTTTCCTAATATATATAATATATAAAATATATTTTTTCCAATTGATATGCTTTGAGTGTGAAATTGATCTTAAAAATAATCCTGCAATTGTCACATACATGATCCGTTAACATTTTCTGTGATTTCACAAACTATTAGACCCAAATGAATGAATATCCCAATATAAATGGTGACAATTATTTTGTGTGTCAGGTGAATCTCCCCAGAGCCGTTGTGATTGCCATCTCCCTGGTCACTGGTTTATATCTGCTGGTTAATGTGAGCTACCTCACTGTCATGACACCAAAAGAGCTCATGTCATCCAATGCTGTAGCAGTTACATGGGGGTAAGACAGCACCTCTAATTTGTCCTCATGTGATAAAAATATATAAATCTTTAGTAATAGCAGGTTCATAATGAACTTTAATGTTTTATTTCAGGAATAAGGTGCTGGGAAGCTGGGGCTGGGTCATGTCTGTGGCTGCAGCACTGTCTGCATTCGGATCTCTGAATGGGACGTTCTTCAGCGGTGGCCGCGTTTGCTTTGTCGCTGCTAGAGAAGGACACATGGTGAGATTCTACCTTCACTCCAATAGAATTAAACAAGATTGACCATCCCATTAACAATTCAAAACTACTTATTTTACAGCCTGATATTCTGGCCATGGCTCATGTGCACAGACTGACCCCATCTCCAGCACTGATTTTCACTACATTTGTCTCCCTGCTGGTCCTCATTCCTGGGGATTTTCAGAGTATTGTCAACTATTTCAGGTACAGCAGGGTTTACATTTTCATTTATTTCTGAAAATGCCTCTGTGCCCCTGACACTTATCATGTCTTTGTTGCTGCCTTTAGCTTCACAGCCTGGTTTTTCTATGCCATCACTCTGTCAGGACTCCTCTATCTCAAGATTAAAAAGCCAGAGTTACCTAGACCATACAGGGTCAGTGCTAATGCTCAAAGGGTCATTATTATACATGTTTACAATACTGTGGCTTGTGAGTGACTTTGTCATCTCCTATTTCCACAGGTTCCCATCATACTCCCCGTACTCGTTATTATTGCAGCAGTCTTCCTCGTGTTGGCACCCATCATAGACAGTCCACAGATTGAATATCTGTATGTGGCTTTATTCATCTTCAGTGGAATTATAATCTACATCCCGTTTATTCATTACAAAGTGTGTCCAGGCCTGCTGACAAATCTCACTGTGTTTCTACAGTTGTTCCTGGAAGTGGCTCCAGTAGAAAAAAACACATGATTATTTTAATTATTTTATTTAAAACAACTAACTACTACTAACCTACTTTGTTTTTGTTTACTAAGTTACACCTATTTATAATATTTCTTTTTAAATATAGTCATATGTTTTAACAGTTTCTATATCTGTCCGTAAAAGTTTGGATTAAGGTATAACTGGTACAGTCTGATTTGTCTGTTTGTGTAGAGCTATTTTGGGAGATTCTGTCTGGAGTGCTTCTGGTTCATTCATACTGCTTATACAATCATATAAAATATTGTTTGTTTTGTGTCTTTGTTTTGTGTGTGTGTGTTATTTTTTGCTTTTTAGTGTATCTCTACCAAAGTTGTTTTTTCTTTGTATTTTGTTTTTGTCAAGGAAGTAGGTTTGCAAGTGAGTTTATTTATAACAGATTTATTGTGTTTTTGCTCTTAATTCTCAGCACTCCTTAGGTTATTAAGATGACAATTGCAAAAGCAAAGAAGTCTCTCCTTGCGTTGCATATTTAAAACATAAATTGTTTCAAGTAATGTATCAAGTGTTGGTGACTGATAAGAACAAGTCTATGAAGCACTATGAAAGTGTTACTGCATATTTGTATTGATTAATCAGTAACATTTTTTTGTAACAACACCTGTGCTACATTGACCCTAGCTCAACAATAAGCACCAAAAGTATCTAATGTGGAATCAGTTGTAAGATATAAATGAATAGCCAGAGCGCAATATTTTATGGCGTCCTGGGGTTTTTCATCTTTGTATTGAAAGCAGCTTCTGTGAGTTCAGTTCAGTCTTAAGCAGCTCAAGATATAACCATGGATCAGAAACAACCTGAAGGCCTCAAAATAAAACGAGAAATAGGACTGATTGGAGGTGTAGCCATTGTTCCAGGGACCATGACTGGATCTGGTATATTCATGTCTCCACAGTTTATACTGGCTGATGTGCTGATTTGTTATCTTTTCCTACTGTGATATGGGTTTAATATTATGCTAAAACTGGAAGCAACACTGCATAAAATCTGTGATAACATTGCCTTTGAAATGTAGTGTTATTTAAGTTAAGTGTCCTTGAATTCCTTGAGGTTGTATACTGTAGTAACTGTGTTATCTCATTTAGTTGTGGAGAAATATTTAAACCAAAACCTACTCCAAGAAATAACTAACTTATTTAATGTAAATGAATGCAGGTGAAGCTCTCTAGCCTGACCATCTATACCCACTGACTTTTTTTGGCAAAAAGAATTAGCATGGCCAGTCTAAACAGTTACAGCGATTGATCCAACTATTTCTCTGCCTTTCTCAGAAACATTATGTGCTGTTGATTTTTTTTCAACTCTTATTTCTTTTACAATATTCATTTACCTTGTTTGCCACTTTTTAACCAAGAAATTTCACTGGAGTCACGGAAGGCTGAAACCCAAACACAAGCTTTGAGTGTGAAATTTAACCTAAAAATTACCATTAACATTTTCTGTTTTCACAAAATATTAGGCCCAAATGAAGTCAAAGGAATGAATAAAAATATCCCAATATAAATGGTGACAATTATTTTGTGTGTCAGGTGAATCTCCCCAGAGCCGTTGTGATTGCCATCTCCCTGGTCACTGGTTTATATCTGCTGGTTAATGTGAGCTACCTCACTGTCATGACACCAAAAGAGCTCATGTCATCCAATGCTGTAGCAGTTACATGGGGGTAAGACAGCACCTCTAATTTGTCCTCATGTGATAAAAATATATAAATCTTTAGTAATAGCAGGTTCATAATGAACTTTAATGTTTTATTCCAGGAATAAGGTGCTGGGAAGCTGGGGCTGGGTCATGTCTGTGGCTGCAGCGCTGTCTGCATTCGGATCTCTGAATGGGACGTTCTTCAGCGGTGGCCGCGTTTGCTTTGTCGCTGCTAGAGAAGGACACATGGTGAGATTCTACCTTCACTCCAATAGAATTAAACAAGATTGACCATCCCATTAACAATTCAAAACTACTTATTTTACAGCCTGATATTCTGGTCATGGCTCATGTGCACAGACTGACCCCATCTCCAGCACTGATTTTCACTACATTTGTCTCCCTGCTGGTCCTCATTCCTGGGGATTTTCAGAGTATTGTCAACTATTTCAGGTACAGCAGGGTTTACATTTTCATTTATTTCTGAAAATGCCTCTGTGCCCCTGACACTTATCATGTCTTTGTTGCTGCCTTTAGCTTCACAGCCCTGTTTTAACACGGCATCACTCTGTCAGGACTCCTCTATCTCAAGATTAAAAAGTCATAGTTACCTAGACCATACAGGGTCAGTGCTAATGCTCAAAGGGTCATTATTATACATGTTTACAATACTGTGGCTTGTGAGTGACTTTGTCATCTCCTATTTCCACAGGTTCCCATCATACTCCCCGTACTCATCATTATTGCAGCAGTCTTCCTCGTGTTGGCACCCATCATAGACAGTCCACAGATTGAATATCTGTATGTGGCTTTATTCATCTTCAGTGGAATTATAATCTACATCCCGTTTATTCATTACAAAGTGTGTCCAGGCCTGCTGACCAATCACACTGTGTTTCTACAGTTGTTCCTGGAAGTGGCTCCAGCAGAAAAAAAACACATGATTATTTTTATTGTTTTAATTATTTCTGGTAAAACTCTACTTTGTTTTGTTTTACTAAGTTAAACTATTCATAACATTTCTTTTTTTGATATATTCATAAGTAACAGTTTCTGTATCCTGTATTTCAATAAGAGGCTATCTGTTAAATTGGTGCAGTCTGCAGTTTGTGTGAGCTGTTTTGGGTGATTGGGTCTGGAGTGCTTCTGCCCTCTATGGTTCATTCATACTGTTTATATTAACAAATAAAATGTTTTGTGTTTTTGCGTGTGTGTTGTTTTTTGTTTTTTTTACCTGATTGTTTCTGTGTTATTACTCAAGTCCCTTAGAATGAATCGTTTCTTGTGATAAGATTGTAAAATGTAGACTACCTCAGAAAGTCCTCGCCTTTCTCGTCGTTGCTGCCAGAACAGTAATATAAAATCCACAATGTGAATGTGTGTTAAGTCTATCTCCGTCAAATCAGTTTTTCTTTGTATTTTGTTTTTGTCAAGGAAGTAGGTTTGCAAGTGAGTTTATTTATAACAGATTTATGGTGTTTTTGCCTTTAATTCTCAGCACTCCTTAGGTTATTAAGATGACAATTGCAAAAGCAAAGAAGTCTCTCCTTGCGTTGCATATTTAAAACATAAATTGTTTCAAGTAATGTATCAAGTGTTGGTGACTGATAAGAACAAGTCTATGAAGCACTATGTGTTACTGCATATTTGTATTGATTAATCAGTAACATTTTTTGTAACAACACCTGTGCTACATTGACCCTAGCTCAACAATAAGCACCAAAAGTATCTAATGTGGAATCAGTTGTAAGATATAAATGAATAGCCAGAGCGCAATATTTTATGGCGTCCTGGGGTTTTTCATCTTTGTATTGAAAGCAGCTTCTGTGAGTTCAGTTCAGTCTTAAGCAGCTCAAGATATAACCATGGATCAGAAACAACCTGAAGGCCTCAAAATAAAACGAGAAATAGGACTGATTGGAGGTGTAGCCATTGTTTCAGGGACCATGACTGGATCTGGTATATTCATGTCTCCACAGTTTATACTGGCTGATGTGCTGATTTGTTATCTTTTCCTACTGTGATATGGGTTTAATATTATGCTAAAACTGGAAGCAACACTGCATAAAATCTGTGATAACATTGCCTTTGAAATGTAGTATTATTTAAGTTAAGTGTCCTTGAATTCCTTGAGGTTGTATACTGTAGTAACTGTGTTATCTCATTTAGTTGTGGAGAAATATTTAAACCAAAACCTACTTCAAGAAATAACTAACTTATTTAATGTAAATGAATGCAGGTGACGCTCTCTAGCCTGACCATCTATACCCACTGACTTTTTTTGGCAAAAAGAATTAGCATGGCCAGTCTAAACAGTTACAGCGATTGATCCAACTATTTCTCTGCCTTTCTCAGAAACATTATGTGCTGTTGATTTTTTTTCAACTCTTATTTCTTTTACAATATTCATTTACCTTGTTTGCCACTTTTTAACCAAGAAATTTCACTGGAGTCACGGAAGGCTGAAACCCAAACACAAGCTTTGAGTGTGAAATTTAACCTAAAAATTACCATTAACATTTTCTGTTTTCACAAAATATTAGGCCCAAATGAAGTCAATGAATAAAAATATCCCAATATAAATGGTGACAATTATTTTGTGTGTCAGGTGAATCTCCCCAGAGCCGTTGTGATTGCCATCTCCCTGGTCACTGGTTTATATCTGCTGGTTAATGTGAGCTACCTCACTGTCATGACACCAAAAGAGCTCATGTCATCCAATGCTGTAGCAGTTACATGGGGGTAAGACAGCACCTCTAATTTGTCCTCATGTGATAAAAATATATAAATCTTTAGTAATAGCAGGTTCATAATGAACTTTAATGTTTTATTCCAGGAATAAGGTGCTGGGAAGCTGGGGCTGGGTCATGTCTGTGGCTGCAGCACTGTCTGCATTCGGATCTCTGAATGGGACGTTCTTCAGCGGTGGCCGCGTTTGCTTTGTCGCTGCTAGAGAAGGACACATGGTGAGATTCTACCTTCACTCCAATAGAATTAAACAAGATTGACCATCCCATTAACAATTCAAAACTACTTATTTTACAGCCTGATATTCTGGCCATGGCTCATGTGCACAGACTGACCCCATCTCCAGCACTGATTTTCACTACATTTGTCTCCCTGCTGGTCCTCATTCCTGGGGATTTTCAGAGTATTGTCAACTATTTCAGGTACAGCAGGGTTTACATTTTCATTTATTTCTGAAAATGCCTCTGTGCCCCTGACACTTATCATGTCTTTGTTGCTGCCTTTAGCTTCACAGCCTGGTTTTTCTATGCCATCACTCTGTCAGGACTCCTCTATCTCAAGATTAAAAAGCCATAGTTACCTAGACCATACAGGGTCAGTGCTAATGCTCAAAGGGTCATTATTATACATGTTTACAATACTGTGGCTTGTGAGTGACTTTGTCATCTCCTATTTCCACAGGTTCCCATCATACTCCCCGTACTCATCATTATTGCAGCAGTCTTCCTCGTGTTGGCACCCATCATAGACAGTCCACAGATTGAATATCTGTATGTGGCTTTATTCATCTTCAGTGGAATTATAATCTACATCCCGTTTATTCATTACAAAGTGTGTCCAGGCCTGCTGACCAATCACACTGTGTTTCTACAGTTGTTCCTGGAAGTGGCTCCAGCAGAAAAAAAACACATGATTATTTTTATTGTTTTAATTATTTCTGGTAAAACTCTACTTTGTTTTGTTTTACTAAGTTAAACTATTTATAACATTTGTTTTTTTTTTATATATTCATAAGTAACAGTTTCTGTATTCTGTATTTCAATAAGAGGCTATCTGTTAAATTGGTGCAGTCTGCAGTTTGTGTGAGCTGTTTTGGGTGATTGGGTCTGGAGTGCTTCTGCCCTCTATGGTTCATTCATACTGTTTATATTAACAAATAAAATGTTTTGTGTTTTTGGCTGTGTGTTTTGATGTTTTTTGTGATGTATTTTGGGGAAAATTGAAAAACCCCGGAAAATCCTCGCCTTCTTCGTCGTTGCTGCCAGAACAGTAATATAAAATCCACTGTGAGTGTTAATCTATCTCCTTACCTGAAGGAAGTAGGTTTGCAAGTGAGTTTATTTATAACAGATTTATGGTGTTTTTGCCTTTAATTCTCAGCACTCCTTAGGTTATTAAGATGACAATTGCAAAAGCAAAGAAGTCTATCCTTGCGTTGCATATTTAAAACATAAATTGTTTCAAGTAATGTATCAAGTGTTGGTGACTGATAAGAACAAGTCTATGAAGCACTATGTGTTACTGCATATTTGTATTGATTAATCAGTAACATTTTTTGTAACAACACCTGTGCTACATTGACCCTAGCTCAACAATAAGCACCAAAAGTATCTAATGTGGAATAAGTTATAAGATATAAATGAATAGCCAGAGCGCAATATTATATGGCGTCCTGGGGTTTTTCATCTTTGTATTGAAAGCAGCTTCTGTGAGTTCAGTTCAGTCTTAAGCAGCTCAAGATATAACCATGGATCAGAAACAACCTGAAGGCCTCAAAATAAAAAGAGAAATAGGACTGATTGGAGGAGTAGCCATTGTTTCAGGGACCATGATTGGATCTGGTATATTCATGTCTCCACAGTTTATACTGGCTGATGTGGGAAGTCCAGGAGCTAGTCTACTGATCTGGGCTATTTCTGGAATCATATCTATGCTTGGAGCACTATGCTACACGGAGCTTGGGACAGTCATTACTGAATCTGGTGGTGAATTCATTTACACACTGAGGATCTATGGCTCACTGCCTGCCTTTTTTGTAGCACTAAATTTGATCTTGCTTATGAAGCCTTTTGGTATTGCAGCAATGGCCATTGGCATTGCAGAGTATGCTATGGCACCGTTTTACTCTGGATGCCGTCCTCCTCAGCTTGTGGTCAAGTGTACTGCTGCTGTGGTCATTCTGCTTGTTGCCACTGTGAACTGTTTAAATGTTCGCACCTCTATCAGACTGCAAGTGGTCTTCTTGGTGGCCAAGGTGCTGTCTTTAACATTAATTGTAATTGGAGGTATAGTGGCGGTCACACAGAGCAGCAGAGTCATTGTGGAGAATTTAAACATTGACAATTCTTTTACTGGCACTCAATCCTCTTTAAGCAGTCTTGGAATGGCTTTTTATCAAGGACTCTGGTCTTATGCTGGATGGTACAACCTCAACTTTGTCACTGAGGAGTTGAAAAGACCAGAGGTAAGATTTTTGGATGATGAATTGTGCACAGTAGTTACAGGTATGTGGCTATGCTTTCATGGTGCACCCAAAGGAGCCATGAAGGGACCTCACAAGGAAGGATTTTTTTTTTAACTTTATATTTATTAGATTTTTAACAACAGTACAAAGTCCATGCAGCAACTGCAATTCACAGTTGTAATTAAGCAGAATAGAACATTTTAAATATATTTTTCAGCAGATTTGTGCACCCCAGACCTAATAAGGCCACAGTCACATCTTGAGGGATGACAATTTGAAAAATCTGGTTCAAAGCCCTGTAGACCTCATCCCAAAATGTTTCTAGTTTGGGACACCACCAAAAAATATGAGTGTGATTTGGTACTGCCGTGCCACAGCTTCTCCAACACAAACTGGGAATTCTAGGGTCCATCTTAGCAACTAAATCTGGTGTCCTGAAGTATCTACTAGTTATTTTCCATTTAAATTCCCTCCACGTATTTGAATTTGTGGTTTTATATGCCCTGATGTACACCTTCCTCCACATTTCTTTAGGTATTGTCTTGGCCGTCTCTACCTCCCATGTAGGGGCTTATGTTGGGTCATTGACAAAAATGAATAATATGATTTAGCAATCATCTTTTTACCTCCTACCCCTTTCTAAATTTGACCTAACAATTCTTCTATAGGTGCCGGGTTTAAAACCTTTTTCCATTCCTTGTGTGTTATCGTTAGAATCGAGAGAGCTTTAGGTAGCTTAAACGCTACACATATTTTGTTTCAAAGTGTAACTTTGACTGGAATACCTAAGAATGGGAGGACATTTAAACATTCAGTGCAAAATGTCTTTTCAATAAGTAACCATCTTGTGTGGACATCATTTTGGATCCATGAAATCAAAGGTCTCATTTGTGCTGCCCAGAAATAATATTTAAGATTAGGAAGATTAAGGCCCCATCCAGTTTAGACTGTTGCAAAGTTTTATATCTAATACGAGGTCGCTTACCAAGCCATATGAATTTTGTAATTATTTTGTCAAAGGATTTTTGAATGAACTCACTGTTATCCATTCAACAACATTCTAAACATGGTTACTTTGTGCTTCAGGTCAATCTTCCCAGGGCTGTTGTTATCGGAGTTTCCTTGGTGACAGTTTTATATCTGCTGGTCAATGTGAGCTATCTCTCAGTGATGACACCCCATGAGCTTGCCTCATCGAGTGCTATAGCAGTCACATGGGGGTATGAAAACACATCACTAAATTTCTCATTTTCACACACTTTAACATTTTGCAAGTACACAATTCAGTAGTTAAAAGTATAGTAGCATCTTTGAGTGATGTTTTGTAAGCGTTTTGGTTACGGATACGGTTTTACCCTTTATTCCAGTTACAAGGTCTTAGGTAGTTGGGGCTGGGTCATGTCTGTGGCTGCAGCACTGTCTGCGTTTGGATCTCTGAATGGGACGTTCTTTGCTGCTGGCCGGATTTTCTTTGCAGCTGCCAGAGAAGGATACATGGTGAGAATCACTGTACCCATTTAAATTAAAGCAGTTACCTTCCAACAATTCTTACTGGTTATTTTACAGCCTCGTATTCTGGCCATGGCTCATGTGCACAGACTGACTCCATCTCCATCGCTCATCTTCACTACATTTGTCTCCCTGCTGGTGCTCATTCCTGGGGATTTTAAGAGTATCGTCAACTACTCTAGGTGAGGACAAGGTCTGCATTTTCTCTTCCTTCTTCTTGTATTTAGAATGCTAATATTTTTCATGTTTTCCTGTTGTCAGCTTCACATCCTGGTTTTGCATTGCCATCGCAGTGTCAGGAATACTTCGTCTCAGATTTAAAAAACCAGAGCTTCCCAGGCCCTACAAGGTTAGTGCCAGCCATGAAAAGGGCCTCATCTAACATTTTTAGAACTGTATGAAAGCTTTAACACCTTCCTTTTTTTGTGCAGGTTCTCATCATATTCCCCATATTGGTCATAATTGCATCAGTCTTCCTCGTGTTGGCACCCATCATAGACAATCCACAGATTGAATATCTCTATGTGGCTTTATTCCTCTTCAGTGGCATCATAATCTATATCCCATTTATTCATTACAAACTGTGTCCGGGCCTGCTGACCAAACTAACAGTGTTCCTACAGTTGTTCCTTGAAGTTGCTCCGGCAGAGAAAAATGTTTGATTATTATTGTGCTGCAGGAGTATGCATGTTAAAAACTGGTTTACCTTCTTAAGTGGTCGAGATTACGAGTGCACTTTTTATTATGGTAGTATAAGATTATTGTAAACATGCAAAATAAATTATTTTCCTGCACTTGATGAATTCAATTAAAAAAAAGAAAACAATTGATAAATGAACTACAAGTTATTTTAACAAAAATGTTGTTAATTTATTGATATCCACAACAAAATCCACAAGACATGGCCAAACCTACAGTGTAACTTTTACAATGAGAAAAGACATGTTCAACACAGTCTGTAAAGGGCATAGACAATGGGTATTTTTTAATTTGTATATAAATAATTTGCAGACAGTCTTTGTATCAGTAAATGTGGGCATTTGTGTCATTTTTTTTTTTTTTCAAATGACTCACCCAGTTCCGTTTTCTAATTATGTGTTTCCAGGTATTTGACCAGTAAAATCAAATTCAAAACTAGAACTGTCAACATGTGTTAATTAGTTTGTGATTACCGTAGGTGTCCTTTGGATGATTTTAATGTCATTCCGCTTCATTTTTTTTCTCTGTACCATTTTTAGAGCCATCTTTGCCGCTCTTCTCCCCAGAGCCACTCCCACTGCCCTGTGGCTGCTGGTGGTACAGGGCGTGCAGTCGTTTTGCGTTCACATCTGCATCCTCCGCTCCCTCACAGCACTTTATCCAAGACTGAGGAATGGCCTCAATGCCATAGTGAGCTCCAGCAATAGCCCCGGCCATGCAGGCAATAGTGTCTGTGTCCCCTCCTAATGCCAGGCTATATGCAATTGTCCTCTCCAGTCCTCCATAGCTCTCTGGCAAGCATTCCCGGGGTTGTAGACAATGAAGGACACAGAAGATGGCAGTGGGGACAGAGTGGAGTGCTGCAATTCCATTTCCTGAAAGGAGGAATGGGTTGGCCATCATAAAAGTAGTATTTTAATTTTTATGTTGCTTTATGTTGTCAATAATTACTTTATAATTGCACAAGGATGGCAAACAATGAATAGAAGAGGTGAGAGAAAGTTTTACTTTTTGATACTGACCCAGTTCAGAAATTACTTCCTCAATGCTGACCTTGCTCCTGTCCATCAGCTCTCTTACTCTATGAAGTCTTTCACAAAATGGCTTCTCTGCTTCTTTCAAGCTGTGCAAACACACAGTATTGTTAAAATACTGAAAAATAGAAAAGCACCTCATGTAACAGTACATCAGAGATTTTTTTAAGATGTACTCACACTCTGGCATCATTGCGTGACACTTCATTACTCTCCACTTCCTCCATCTCTGTGATAAGGCTATTAATGAACTGTTGAGGTACTTCTAGTGCTCCTTGCAAAGAGAAATGGACAGCTAGTGCTTGCAGAATCGCTCCGTTATAACCCAGAGAGCAGGAGTGGGTCAACATGGCACCCAACCGAGCAAACTGGAAAAAATGTAGAGATAATCAGAAAAGAGATAACAGCTCAGTATATTTATTGCCCGGGTTTGCTGATTCTCAGATATCTCACACACATCTAAGACTTAACTCAGACTTACATGAAATATGAAATTAAATACAATTTATTTAAATAGAAAATGTAAAATGTGATTTCCACTTGCCAATTACAATTATGTTACTGTAAAAATATTTGGTGCAAATGTAGAAGAGACACTTGTAAACACTGGCAAATGAGAGACAAACTGTCAAAGAAGTCACAGAATTCTGTTCTCAGTTAATGTGGCCCTAACTGCACTAGAGTGTCCACTACTGTGCATTATAAGGCTTTACATTTCACTCACCCTTTTAACATCAGCCACATCAGGAAAAGCCAGTGCAAAGGGTGCAGCCCTCATTGCGCCCCCATTTCCAAAAGAGCCTCGACCATTGAACTGGTCCCTTGCTGGCTGGTACACATCACTGAGCCGCGGGCAGGACAACTTCTTCAATACCTGGATTACCCCAGAACCATAACCACGGCCAGGTGATGCACTGTATTCCTTAGCAAACCTAGGAGACACACTAATAGTTGTACTAATTGTTTCCCCTTTTTATGTATTATTGTGGTACTAATACAGATATTGGAAATATTTGTATCTGTATTGTGATGTATAATGGTAAATTACTTTTTGAATGGTGCCTCTTGTACACATGGACAATTAGCAATATGCAATTTTAAAAAAACGGAATTTGGGAGTTTAAATAAAATGAATGCTTAACTGTATGAATACCAAAACGCACAACAGTATACCTGCGAGCCATGTCCTGCTCATCAAAACCCGTTCGGGTGAGCAGAGACTGCACCACACAGCGCGCCATGGCCGTGTCATCGCTGTATTCAAGGATACCTGTCAAACACAAACCAAAAACATCACGCTGCGGCTGCAAACAAAGCTTGGTGTGGGAAGACTGCTGTGTTATTTCCCCGCTAACCGTTTCCTTTCGTCTCATCGTTCAAGCTGCTCAGGTGCTCCAAAACGCTCTCCATGGGGACCTCCTCTGCGCCCTCAAACTCTCCGCCGATACAGTCGCCCAGGACCCCGGCCACCAGCGCGCCTCTGAATCGGGACAAAGACGCCGGGCCTCCCGCCACCACCACTCTCGCTGCAGTTACTGCCATTCATCTGCCGACTAAAAGACCTTTGCATACACGAGAACTACCGGACTGAGTAAAACGCCACTGTCAAAAACAAATAAGCCAACAACAGTGGCCCTGCTTCCTGGGGGCGTAGCAGTGGTGGTTTGACCCAGGGACCCAGCGCTGGTCTTTTAACATAGAAATGTAATTCAATAGATTTACCTTTCGATGCAAAACAACTACAGTATTTTCTGGTGTGTACACATCTACTCAACTAAAGCTCGACATACCGTAATGAAACAAAAAAAATGAATCTCTTATTTTTAGAATGATTGTGCATGTGGAGCTCTGTGTAATGTGTTGGTGAAGCAAATGAGTCTGCACTATACAGTTGGTTTTACGGTAAAGCAACGCGTTTGTTAATACAGCCCCCTGCTGGACAGGAGGTTAATGTGTCACATAAAAATGTGACTGTACAGTATGTGTTTTGTTTTCATTTACCCTCATTAAGAAACAATTCGAAGCTTCCTGTGTTTATGCCGAATAAAAACATATTTTCATGAGGGTTACATTGTTTTCTTCTCAGTTTTGCAGTGATTTGTGAGAAGCTGCCAAAGTTCTGGCAACAATATTTGGTTGGCCCATTTCAATAGTTTTTTTCACTCTTAACTCACCACTTTTAGCGTTTTGCAGAAGCACCACATTAGCGCCAGTGTTTGGAGCCTCCTGCACACAGCCCATTGCCCTCAGTCTGTGGTGGGTGGATGTTTGAAGCGCGGCGTCTGCGGCATAATTAAAACATGGCGGACTCGGAGGAATTGAGGCTTAGACGAATAAAGGTATGAATAAACCACATTGTATATGCCTACAGTAAAAGGACAGGGCATTTTGGTAATGCGGATGTTTGGCTTAGTTATTGTGTGGAGTTTAGTTTAAGGGTTAGCTCGAAGGGCCAGATGTGCAAACGTAAGCTAAAGCTAACTAGCTAACAGCCGAACAGCTCACAGCTATACAGAGTTCATGCATGCCACTACGACAACTAACATTTCACTGATTGTTTTATTATTAACCATCACATTCACAAAATGTTATGCACAGTGCATTAGCACCTCAATATTGTGTCACATCCGACTATTTGACTTTAAACCTTTACCAACACAAAGCACCACTGTGAACAAAAGAGTGTGATGTTATTACATACAAGTGTGGGTAGTCTTCTTAAATGCATGTTTGCACACATGCCTTTGTCTGGGTCTGTACATGTTAGTAACTGTACGAATATAACACAGATTTCAGTCTTTTGACTAGCATTTAGTCGGCCACCATCTCCATGATTGATATTTAGTGGGATAACATGGGGGTTGCAGTCATAGTGCATCCTCCTAACAAGGTTGATCTCACATAGGCATGTAATGTTGCTCAGATAACAAAATAATAAAAAAATTATAAAGATTATTTACTTAATACAATAATAATTCTTATTTGCCAGTGTATACATTTCCTTTACAGTTTTCTTTTTGCTGTTTCTTTCCATCTCTTGAAGTACAACCAGATATTTAAAATGAGGTATCTGGACATAGTTTTCAGGGTGGAGACAGAACATTCTAACCTGCATGTACTAGGACCACCGAGTAGAACCATAAGCAGTTGCAGTCTTTCCTGAATTAATGGCTTAACTTGGCATATCAAAGCACTGTTCTTAATGCATTGTCTGTTTAGGAGCATGAGGAGCGCATGTCCAGAATCTTTGATGAAGTAATGGGGCTTGGAGACTTTGCTGACTCTTCGAGAGGCTCAGTCTCCTCCTCTAAAAGTGGCCAAGATGAGCCTAAAGTAATGAAAGATGACCAACACCCAGGTGAAGACGACAGCAACTGCAGCAGACAAGAAAAAAAGATAGACAAGTCCTTTCCTCGCGTTGAATCCCTTTGCTCCAATCCTCCATCTTCATTTACTTTAGGGACTAGTACAGGAAGTGGAGGAGCAGCCCTTGACAATGCAATGGATGCACTTCCTTCGTGTGGTGTTGAAGATAATGATGATTGGAACTTTGACTTGCCCAGCAAAAGTAGTGAGCAGAAAGAGGGCAAGTCCGAAACCCAAAGTGACACCTGTGCTGGTGATTCCAGAGAGGCAGAAGACGATGACAATAATAGTACTTCTACTGCCAATACATCTCACTCATCCCAGGACCACACACCTGAGAACAGTCAAGGTATCATCCTAAAATTGTGCTGAATATCTAAAATAAGACAAAACTACCAGTTTTACATTTTAGTTTTTTCAAGAATTTGAGAATAATGTCTTTGTAATTTGAGTGCCATAAGAGTACTACAAATGTCATCTTTGTTGTGACACACACATTTATTTATTTTCTTCTTTCTTCTTCCTTTTTTTCCTTTTGTCAGATGGAGTTGCAAATCAGAGTGAAGAGACCGAAGACAGTCAGCAGGAAGCGGTAATGTGATAAGATGCTTAATTTAAGGCAATATCAGATCAATATCTCTCTTTTTTTCATAACCATATCTTCTTCATTTCCACAGCCACAGACAGCTCCACCAGAGGACGCTAATCCTCCTCTTTCTCCGAATATAAACATCAAAGAAGAGCCCATTGATGAGGAGTATGATGCTGCTTTGTTGCCTCAGAGCTCTATCAAACAGATCAAAGAGGAACTGGAGCATCAGGAGGTAGGTGTAGGATCCGAAAGTGAGACATAGTACCAAATGCAGATAACTGACTTTCTATGAAAAGCACAATGCATATTGTTTGTTTCTACATGCTACAGGAGGAGCTGAGGATCAGTTCTGTGTACTCTGTAGGTGGAGGGAATGCTTTTGCACATCCATCTGGTGAGTTAAGCAGTAACATATTTGTAATTT
The DNA here is from genome assembly GCA_036850595.1 of Rhyacichthys aspro. Classification (NCBI taxonomy): domain Eukaryota; kingdom Metazoa; phylum Chordata; class Actinopteri; order Gobiiformes; family Rhyacichthyidae; genus Rhyacichthys; species Rhyacichthys aspro. The sequence goes on along the minus strand of CM072169.1, from coordinate 12,356,049 downwards.
TCAGTTTCAGTTCTTTGTGATTTACCTAGGCTATTATTTCTATTATGCTCAAGTGCCGACAGCTATTCCAGCACCTGTCCAAGCCTCGGCCCCAGCAACCATTTTTATCCCAGGCCGAGGAACTGTGCTCCAAGCGATGGCTCCACTGCCTCTTAGACCGCCTGCTCCAGTTCCAAGTACACTACCTGCTTTGGTCCCACGTCCTCCTCAGCCCTCTATTCCTGGTGGTGTACGCTGCAGTGGTTGCGCCAAGGTATTTTTTAATTAATTGCCTGTTGCTGTGGACACACAAGGTGCTCACATTTGTCACAAAATAATAATGTAAACATGTTATATGTGTTTAGGTTTTATTGAAGGGTCAAACAGCATTCCAAAGAAAAGGGTCGACACAACTTTTCTGCTCCACAGTCTGCCTGACTGGACACTTGCCTTCAGCCACTAAGAACCGATCCTGTTTTCAGTGCAATAAGTGAGGACAAATATCTTTTTACTTAATGGGACTTTAAAAAATGTTATGTTGTGTGAACATTAATGCTCATAACCCCTCTAGAGGTCATTTCTTACATAAAATTTTTTCCATTGCAAACCAAAATCCAATTATTATGTATGGAGTATGTTTCTCCTTCTTTAAATTTTCTTTACCTTTTCCATTTGCCACTGTTCAGAGAAATTGTACAACCAAGGGACATGGTCACGATTCCAACAGAGAACAACACATACATGAACTTTTGTGGACAGTTCTGCTTGTCAGTCTTTAGGCACAAAAAGAAACTATCTCAGAATATTGCTGAAAAATGGTCTGACAAACGGGTGGAAAGGAAGCAGGACAGATTGCCTGAAAAAACAGTTGACCGGCAGCCTGATAAACCCACCTGTAGTGTCTGCCAAGTAACTGGCAAGGTAACATAAATACAAGCATTCATTTCATACTTTGTTTACTTATTTTTGTTTGACTGTGACCCTCTGTCCACCAGATTGAGCATGAGGTCAATCATCAAGGTTCTCTGCACAGACTTTGTAGTGATGCTTGCTTTGTAACCTGGCGAAAGATGAGACAATTAGCTTTGAACTGCTGCGAAGGCTGTGGACTTTATTGCAATAGTAACTCAGGCTCCTGTCAGACACTCATGGTAGAAAAGTCTGAACTAAATTTCTGTGGCCCCACCTGCATCAGCACCTACAAACAGGTGGGTAGAAAATTGGTTGTCTGATTGTTTACATAAGCAAAAATAAACCAAGCAATACATTTTCCTGTTAATTAATGTAAATCTCCACCAATCATACAGACCTGCAGAAAGACGACTGAGTGTGCCTACTGTCGTAAGGTGGCTGTAGTGTCCTCAACAATCATGGAACGGGACCAAAAAGGAAAGGTTCAGCTTTACTGTTCACCACTCTGTGTGGAAAAGAGCCGACCACCAAAGCACACCCTTAGTGGTAAAAAGAAAAAAATCTTATCGTTCTGAATGATTTCTGCTAATAGGTATGATTAATGAAACATTTAAAAGGTTGACTGGCTGCATATATTTCCTTCCCCTTTAGATACTGCTTTCCCTTGCAGTCATTGCAAGGTATCGGCTGTTCCTCAGTATCATCTGGCCATGGTGGATGGCACCATCCGTAACTTCTGCTCTTATAAATGTGTTTCTACATTTAGGGTAAAACCAGTTACATAAAGAAGAATAATCTTGCATTTCTCACCCTTTAATTGTAATAACTGTAATACCTTATTTTTCTTTGAATTACAGAAATCTAGCAACTGTTCAGACATTACAAATGGGACCTCCTCTTCCAATGAATCCCCTATCAAAGATGCTCCAGCATCTTCTAATGGGAGCAGCTCAGTACCTCAAGAGCCATCTTCAGTTCACAACCATCTCTCCAGTCATTCCTCTGTTGCCCCACTAGCTCCAAATAACTCAGAAATGCCCTCTGCACCAGGACAGGCTCCACCTAAAACAGACATATCTATACCCAGACTGTCTTGTTATCACTGTAAAAAGCAGTTCCGCTGCAAACCACAGCTATTAAGTCACAAGGTGGGTAGATTGCACATTAAATCTGTCGGTTTGGAAATTTTGTTTGAGTGACACAATGATCATAATGGTAACTATATTATATTTGTCTTTAGGGTATTTCAGTGTTCTGCAGTGATACATGCTGTTTACAGTATAAAATACAGAAGAATATTGTGGCATCATGCGAGTTTTGCAAAGAGGAAAAGGTACTTTATGAAATGATCAGCAACAATCAAGATGACCTGGCTTTCTGCAGTGAGAGTAAGTTATCCTTCACGTAACATGCATCCACTGATAGATATTAGGTTTCCTTTTAAGCTCTGCAAATCAAAATGTATTAGTAGTTTTTGTGTGCCATCTAGTGGTAGTAACTTGCATGATGGCACAAGATGGCTTTTAACTCAGTAGTTGCTTTTTTATTAATAGTTTATGAATTTAATATATGCTGTTGAACTATTCTGATTATGTGACTAATTTTTTCAACACTTCACTTTTCTGATTCTCTTACGTGCATATGCACATTATTATTGTGACGACGTTGAAGACTTTCAAGAATTTGCAACAAAAACTAACATTCATTGTTCCTTTCAGATTGTAAACTACTCTTCAAACAGAATCATTTGAATCATCCATGGCATCCTTGTAGCTACTGCTCCAGCTACTGCCAGAAGATGCTGCATAGCCACTATGGGGGCAAAATGGAAGAATTCTGTAAACCATATTGCATGTCTCAGTATACGGTTCTCTACTACGGGGTAAGAAGTATGATCACATCCTAGTGCATAGCATCTTATAGGAATACAAGATCACTTTGATAATTAAATGATTTGTACTTCCCTATCCAGATGGCTCGGTGTGATAGTTGCAGGAAGCAAGGATACATGACGGAAAAGCTGCAGTGTATGGGTTCAGTCAGGAACTTCTGCAATCTGCCCTGCCTACTTCATTACTGTTACATGCATTTTGAGTCAAGCAAACACTCCACCAGCAATGGTACCGGCCCCGAGCCTCCTAAACCTTATGGTAAATGGAACTACATTTGTTTGTTCAGCAGTAGGGTTAAACAGAGTATAACATTTTCTGACTAGTTCCCGAACATTGAAAATGACACACTATTACCTTTGAACACAGTCCGGCACCGTCTCTGTCCAAATAGGGTGTACATGCTACAACTTAATTAGGTATAATTACATATAAAATATTTAACTGAGGTTTACTGTCTTGCTTGCTTTTTTCAAAATTGTATATAAACAGTTCTGTAGGTATTTTACTGAACCGTTTGTTGTCTGTCTCAAAAACAATGGTTGGTGATGTGACATGATGTGTCTTGTCAGCTAATATTCATGATCAACATGTTTTGCCATTGAGCAGCCCATGATAAATACAATACTAAAAGGCCCTGGTAAAACAATACACATTTTACTTGTTGGGCAAGCTATACGCTTATTGCTGGTTGGTAAGACTAATTAATTATTTTTGTCATTTTTAGGAACACCTGCAAAGTCTGGCAAAAATGGCAAGCACCTTGACCATGTATGTATAGATTATATGTGTGCTTATGTTAGTATGTATATGCATATTCTTTTAATTGTTTAAATATGCACCTATTTGTTAAATGGTTTTTATGGTTTTCTAAAGGCCAGTACCCAAACTGATGCCATGCATGTGCCTATGCCCCGTCGACGGCCAATGAAAAACAAGACAGTCCTCTGTCGGCCCTTCACAGTGGACCAAGAGATCTCATGCCAGCTGCTCTCGCCTGAGTCTGCAGGTACCTACAACAGAACTAAATCTAATAACAGCAGTTGATTTAGCTTTTTCAGTGTTTCACTCTGTAGGACAATAAAGTTAATGATCTTGAGGACAGAACATGTTTGGTACTATATTACTGCCCATTAATTAGTACAAACAAAATACCTTTAGGCATGTAATTGTAAAACACTTATTTTTACATGTATTATGTATATTATTTCAAACATTATAATTTGTTATGAAGGTTCAGTCACAATCTGATATTACAATCATTAACTCATACATTCAGTTGTACTCAATAGCCGTTTTACCAATTGCACCAGCTCCACTAGATAGCCAGCAGCCATCCAAGTCATCCGTCGAAGCATCTACCTCTCCGCCAGCATCACCAAATCCTCAGGTAGATTCCCAGCCATCTGGTGTGCCAGCACGCCTATCTGGACGCCATTTTCTGGGCAAGAGAGAAGTAAACACTGACTGCAAAGTTTGCTCACAATATAAGAGAAAGAGGACTGAAGAGGAGCCAGAGGAGAAAAAGAGACAGAAGCTTGAAGAAAAGGTGAACGAGAAGAACCTGGATGATGACAACACTGAGGAAAAGGAGGCTGACACTGATGTTAAGAAACTGCAAGGACTAACAACATATTACTGTAAAACCTGTCCAGGAGAGCCCAGCCTCTGTCCTGTGCCTTGCTTTGAACTATACCACACAAGACTAATCTACAAAACAGTTCATGAACTTGAAATGCAAGGTAAGCCTTTTGAGTAACACCAATAAATCTGCTCACAAACCTGTGTGTGCATGTTATTTTAAAGCCTAATGCAACCAAGTTTTTGAAATGACATTTTAAGAGGGTCGAGTTTGTCACCCAAGTTTGTTTCTCCACAGCCTCCTGATCTGCGGACATAAGATGCCATCTTCTTGCCTTATTCCCGAACAGAATTAACTCAAGAGGGCAAACTGTTCGTGTTTGCACATGGTCTACTATAAAAACCTCTAATATAGCTGTGCTGTTCTCCAAACACAGCTTGATTTACCAAAAGAAGCTACAGATTAACAAAAACTGGTAAATGGACCAATATGTTTCATGAATGTGTAACCGCAAACTGGCAGTTATCAAAAATATCTGACATTATCTAACACATTTAATTCTTAATTATAGATTTCAGTATTTTAACCCAGTTCCAGGTAGATTTGTGGGATTGTAAGTTTTCAGTGTGATGACATGGGCGTTGAAGTTGGAGCAGACAAACAGAGCAGGCAGTGCTGACAGGGCAGGCACAGTTAAGTTGTTCACTACAAAGTTACATGCACAGTGCTGTAATGCACAGTTTTACCTCACGTCTTTCACTGAATCCAAATAAAAAGGGGCTTGATCCAGGCAACAATGCAACATGCTATTATTTTGAACTGAAAGGTATTCTTCCCTATAAAAAAGGACTGTCAAATATTTAACAAAATGGAATTATGGTTCATAGCATCTCCCTCATACCAACAAAATTCGGAGTATTAAAATGTAATTTATATTGGTGATTTGTAAAATGTGCAAAAGGTTCTGTTGTGCCTTTTTAAGTCAAAAGGATAGCTTGATGACTAATTGTACATGTTTAATGAAAGGGTAATAAAATGAACTTAAGTGAATAAAAGTACTTTTTCTAATCTGTGAAATTTGACTTATTGCTCACATAGAATTGATATGGACAGGATATGGCCCACACTGCACTGTAAAATGTGAAATCTTTTAAAATCTTTAGCTCCCTAAATGAAGTTTTTTTTATTTGTCTACATCACTACCTTTTAATGTGACTGTGTCAAGCAGATCTCATGCTGTAACTGAACATCTTGTAATGCAGACTAATTGAATCAAGGTTGACAGTCAGTCTTGTTCACCATCTGTTTACTGTTTTACCACCTCATGTAAGTTTTTTTTTTTTTTTTTTTTTTTTTTTCTTCTTAAGATGACATTCTTGTGTGCTGTATTATTTTGAATGAGAGTTATTTAGTGTTAGGTAGTAAATAACCTTGCATTTTATGTAATTTTCAATATTTAAAAGAGCTTTTGTTTATTACAAAAAAGACAATAAATATATTTGAGAGAATCCTTGTGTTTGGGTTTTTTTTTGTTGTTTTTTTTTGTTCAGCCATGTTTTATACACACATTGCAATTGCAGTGGTTTTCATATGCCACTATTCACATATTTCTGATTATTTTGTATTCATATTGGTACTGGATACTTATATCATTCCTAATAAATTAGGATTGAATTGGATAATTTATTTAAGTCCAGTTCTTGACAGTTCTTGTTTTGATCTAACACTCATCTTCTTCCTAAACGTGTTATTGATCCACAAGGTTAGCATAGTTTTTTGTATAATAAATGAATCTATTATAAGATCTGTTAATGATTATATTGTTTTAAATAATAGCCACAGTGTCATGTTTAGGGACACATTTTAAACAGAAGAGAAGAACTATATACTATGGTGGGCGTACCAAATGCAGATGGTATGGTTTTGTTTCAATATCCATCTTAAATAAGGAGTTCTCTTGATTTGGTGAGATATATTTTCTGCAGTATGGTTGTGGACCCCACCATTAAAATATCTAGTCTGCCTTGTGCTGTGTTTGTATAAAAAAGGGCTGTTTTTAAATTTTCATATCAAATATCCACAATAACTTGGGAGGTTGATAATACTAAAAGTTACCTAGTGTGGCTTTGATATAATTTCATTACTCTATTATTGTATTATTGTAATTTACTTCTCTCTAGGTGTTCCACCTCTGCCCTCTGCTTTAGAAGAAGAGGGCAAAGTCAAGATATTAATGGTGCCAGTTCCAGTGCCAGTCTTCATCCCGTTGCCTATGAACATGTACTCTCAGCACACACCTGTTTCCATCCCTATGCCTTTGCCTGTAAGTCCTTTGCAGTTATAAAATTCAAAGGTCTGAAAGTATTTTAGATCAAATGTTCTCTGTTTTTACCAGGTTCCAGTGCCCTTGGTTGTCCCCCCACAGAAAAAAGAAATGAAAGATGCTGCTGTCCAGTTAGAGGTTATAGCTGCAAGAGAAGAAATGACAGACGAAGCACCCAACTTAAGCACAGGTGCAATTTTTTTCACAATGACAACATACAGATCAAAAAATGTTTAAACACTTGATTGTACTTGTCTTTTACAGGTGAGAAGTCAAAATGTGATAAAACAGTGCCAGATTCTGGTCAGGTCAACCAACCTGAAGAAAGCACCGCAACAAGCCACCCTTCTTTCACCAGTGCAGAGCTTGAGCCTCCCTCCTCACCGATGATGGACGTAGAGGCTGATTTTCCATCTGGTAAGTGTGAGACTTCACTGTTCTCAAATGTCTGTCCCCATAGTTATATGAAAGTCAGGATTTAGTTGTTGAATGTTGCTATACTTTATAGAAGCATTGGATCAGAAAGCTGTTGGTGCAAAGCGAGGAGTTAAAAGAGCTAGAGAGAGCCCCAGTCGGAAAAGGGTAGGACTACCTCTACCTGCCTGTAGCTGCTGTACATTCAATAATATTTGACATTTATGTATATGTTTGCTATTCCAAAAAATATTCCCTTTATTCTTGTCAAGGCTCGAAGGCGAACTGGTTCAGTGGGCCGCAGTTCTGTAGTATCTCCTTCTAACAAACTGAACCATCTGTACGGTGTCAACGCCTGGAAAAGCTGGGCCCGACAATGCAAGAAACAGAAATCCATTGGTGAGCCCTATGTCCTATTGTCTCTGTAGCATCTGCCTTTTATTATTCTCATCGTTGTGCTTCATGGTTTTACCTTTTAGAAAACCCACTGAATATTGACGAAGATATCCTTCAGTGTGACTCTTATCAGTTGAGCCTGGCACTGTGTCATTTCATCAGAGAAGTCCGGCGTCCCAATGGTGAGAGATACAGCCCAGACAGCACCTTCTACCTTTGTCTGGGCATACAGCAGGTAAAATCAAAAGGTTATATCACAGTCATATACAGTCCTACTATTCTCTCACCTGTACATGATTTGTTTTTTGTTTTGTTTTTTTTACAGTATCTCTTCATGAAAGGCAGGATAGAAAACATCTTTACTGACCAGCTGTATAGTCACTTTGCCTCTGAGATAGCAGAGATGCTCAAACAATGGAAACCCACACTCCTCCTCAGTGGTATGACATGTGGTACTTAATTCATCCAAAAGATCACTGATTGTTTACCATACAGTTTTTTTCCTATAGGTTCTACGATTTCTTCTCGTGTTGAAGAGTCCTTTCTTTGGGAGTGTAAGCAGCTAGGAGCTTATTCACCCATAGTACTGCTAAACACACTGCTCTTCTTTATTACCAAAAACTTTGGCTTTGTCACTGTGGAGCAGCATGAGAGTCTTTCTTTTGCCAACATCACCAAATGCACCAGACACTGCAACAGAGCTGGCAGAGTCTCCTATCTTCAATTTAAGAGAAGGAATGTGACAAAACAGGATGAAAAAGGTGGGTCCTGAAAAGTAAGATGGATATATAGAAAGTATGTAACAAATTTTTGTTTTCATATTAATTTTTTAGAAAGACTGGGGAAAAGGCAAAGAGAGGAAGAGGAAAATATGGAGTTGCTTGAAAATGTTAGCAACCCTCTCCACTGTCCAGTCAGATTGTACGAGTTCTACCTCTCAAGATGGTGAGGGTCATGCTTGTTTTTTAAATAATGCTAAGCAGACAAATAATGAACAGAGAATTAAAAAGGATTCTTTCAAGGTACGCCGTTAACACAATACAATGGGCTCCTGTTTGTTACTTGCTTGACTATTAAAAAGTTTAAAACAAGCTGAGATAAGTTGCAGACAGGTTTTAGATGATGAAAGGCATCACAAAAACTGCTGCTAGATGATTTATCATGTTTTACTTGCACAGTTTTTACAATCTTTGAGTAATTGTAAGGTCTTATCCCTAATAATATTTCTCCCTTTCTTTCCAACAGTCCAGAGATGGTGAGGAAGAGAACGGATTTGTTTTACCTCCAGCCTGAGCAGAATGTCCATACACAAAGGTCAGCGCCCACAGACATTGTCAGTGAGAATATTCAAGTAGGCTGTCTTCAACTGTTAATGCATTTTATTTTTATTTGTTTCTACAGTTCTCTATGGTATATATGTCAACCATTGGAGAAAAACACTTTAGAGAGCATGCTCACACGTATCTTGGCTGTAAGAGAGGTTTACCGGCAACAGGAAGAAAGCCAAGGGAAGTCTTCGTCTTAAAGTCACAATGGCATCTGTGATTGAGTGAGACAGACCTGTGTATTTTCTCTTTGTCATGTCAGTGGCTGAAGACATACTGCAGCACAAAACTTCTTTCCTTCAGCACTGTCAGCAATGAACATGTACAGTAGGTCCCTGGGTGTATGTTGGTGATCACAAAGACAGAGTGAAATTATTTTAAATAAGTGGTCTTGCTACTGTCTCTGAAGCATTCATACTCTGGAATGGGAGGGAGAGGTTGTTGTGTATCTTGAAGCCCATTGTTTTAGTTTCACGTTTTACTTTGTATTTCTTTTATTTCTCTGCGAATGGTATTATGTGGTTTTTTTCATAAATTGCCTTTTTGATATTTCTTATTTGACTTCTGTATCCACATTAGTTGCATAAAAAGACGTTTAAGACTGGTTTGTGCTTCTGAGCAAGGAAAAAGAAAAGCCAGCACAAAGGATCCTAGAGGAAAAACGTTCTCCAGCTGATATCTTGTAGAGAAAAAATATTTAATTCTGATAAATAAATATACCCAGTTTTAACAGTGTCCTCAACACTCAAACGTGTTTCTAACTTTTGATTATTTTTTATTATAGCATATACAATTATTGTCATTCCCTTAAACATTCACTTATGTGGCCTTAGGTCTAACCTTGGTGCATGCCTCTTTCATTTTTTGCTGGAGGAAGGTCTGATGATTTCCTCGTGTATGCAGTGTATGACACATACAGTAACTTTTTCTCATTTGCAATCAACACCACCACAGTACTTTTTCTTTTATCATAATTATCAGTCTGGTTTTAATAGATCAAACATCTGTGTATCTATATTTTGATGTAGTGCCTGAGATATCACTGTACAGCAGAGGTACAAGAACCTTAGCTAACCTTAACTCTGCGTTAGGTTTTTCCTTATCTTTCATTTTAATCCATTTTGACAATTCTGTTAATGTCATTTATAAGACAAGCTGCTCTGGCTTTTAATTTACCACCATTGGTAAAGATTTTAAGTGTTTCCGTATCTGATTGAAATATATTTTGCCATAAACACTCCATTCAAAGAACTTCATGGGCATCAGGGTGTTGGTGCATTGTTTCAACAGCTAGCCATTGGCCTCATGTTTATGTTTACTTTGTCATGCTGTAGTGTAACTGAAGGAGACCTGCCATATATGTGCCGCTCCCATCTAAGTCTGTCCAGTAAACCAACATTAGCTAACATCAGTGACATTCAAACTAGAAGTCAAATGATTGTTTAGGGACTGAGGGTCTAAAGTCAACCAAAGGGTCCTGTCTTCACGCACAAAATACAATGTTAATGTCCTTGTCTGTAAGAGAATGATGGTGGGAACAATGTGACTTTAAGAGTTTATCTGAAGTTTATGTTGTTTCAAATGTAAACAGATAAAGGCTTTTTTTTTACATATCAGTGGCCCATTGCTCTATATTTTTGATTTGACTACTAAAGCAGTTGCCAGTTTTTGGTTAATATGAGTTACACTTTACTTACACCTGTCCCTGTTAGGTTAACTAATGCCTTACTGCATTTAATCCACCCATGGCCAAAGCCTTTGGGCAACTTGGTGCAGCCAACCATCAAGCCTCTGGGGAGCAATATGCACTGATTGAAGGATTTAACTTTTGTACACTTCAGACTGGAAACTTTATATATTATCAGTATTATCACATTATACCATGATCTGTACTTTTGTAACTGCACACTATACACTGTTGTAGTATCAAATAACCTGTTGACCATCTAGATATCTAAATGTGACTTCTTTCAAGGTCAAGAAATCAACCTAGCACAGGCCATAGCTATTCTGCCAAAATGTTGCATGACTGTCTTCATTTTAGATTCTTTATCCTTCAAATAGTAATAGGAATTAAAAAAAGAAACCTACAGAGATAGGCTGATCAAATAAGATAAAATACCCACAAGTAAGTCAATCTAAGACATAACTATAAGACATCAATGCAAATAACACATAGAACATAGATTTAAGAGCTTTATTCAAATGATTTTGGTGACAGAATACACTGGTAAATCACACCAGTGAGCAGCAGTATCTAAAGTAAATATAGTGTAAAGCAGTTAAACATATGAAACATAAATCATGACACTGTCATGTTGAGGACCTGGATTAAACCCCTTTTAAACATGGTCATTGTCTCCTAATTTTGTAACAGTTTCAGTCATGGTTGTTTGACTATAAAATACATTCTTTTGAAATTACATATAGGACACTACAAGAAGTTAAAACATTAATTTGGATTTTATAAGAGAAAAAAGAAGAGAATATTTAAAAGTAAAGGCTGGTGAAAAGCTTTGCACTCTTGTTAAGCCTGGGCAACAACCTTATACTACCATATGCCACAGCATTAACTATTGCATAGTAAAAGAAAAGATCACAGCAGGGGTTTAGGCGATATCTTCTTCACCCTCCTCTTCAAACTCGCCCTCTTCTTCTGCAGTGGCATCCTGGTACTGCTGATATTCAGAAACCAGGTCATTCATGTTGCTCTCAGCCTCAGTGAACTCCATTTCATCCATGCCCTCGCCAGTGTACCTGCAACATTAATAAACTTATTCATCCATGGTTTCTTTGAAGAAGCATGTCAGCACAAGTACTGCGTTACACCCTGTAGGAGCAACAAGAACCCTTTTATTTACTCACCAGTGAAGGAAAGCTTTGCGGCGGAACATAGCTGTGAACTGCTCTGAGATGCGTTTGAACAGCTCCTGAATAGCCGTGCTGTTTCCAATGAAGGTAGCAGCCATCTTGAGGCCACGAGGAGGGATGTCGCACACAGCAGTCTTGACATTGTTAGGGATCCATTCCACAAAATAGCTGCTGTTCTTGTTCTGCACATTCAGCATCTGTTCATCCACTTCCTTCATGGACATGCGGCCTCGGAAAATGGCTGCCACTGTGAGGTAGCGGCCATGACGTGGGTCACAGGCAGCCATCATGTTTTTGGCATCAAACATCTGCTGAGTAAGCTCAGGAACTGTCAGTGCCCTGGAGAACAATAACATAGTCAAATACAGTTAAATGTCATGCGTTGTGGGGGCTAATGTGCTACCTAAAAGATCTACCTGTACTGCTGACTGCCTCGACTTGTCAAGGGGGCAAAGCCAGGCATGAAGAAGTGCAACCTAGGAAATGGCACCATGTTTACAGCCAGTTTCCTCAAATCAGCATTAAGCTGACCAGGGAAGCGCAGACAGGTGGTGACACCACTCATAGTGGCTGAGACAAGATGGTTCAGGTCACCATATGTGGGCGTAGTGAGTTTCAGAGTACGGAAACAGATGTCATACAGGGCCTCATTATCAATGCAGTAGGTTTCATCTGTGTTCTCCACCAGCTGGTGGACAGAGAGGGTAGCATTGTAAGGCTCCACCACTGTGTCTGACACCTGGGGTTGAAAAAGAGAGAAAGGTAAACAAGATTAAAACACTGACAACATATTGTTCCATCTTTAATTCATGGGGTTGTGAGTACCTTGGGTGAAGGCACCACACTAAAAGTGTTCATGATGCGGTCTGGATACTCTTCTCGGATTTTGCTGATGAGGAGGGTGCCCATGCCAGAGCCTGTGCCTCCTCCTAGAGAGTGAGTGAGCTGAAAGCCTTGCAGGCAGTCACAGCTTTCTGCCTCCTTCCTCACCACATCCAGCACGGAGTCCACCAGCTCAGCCCCCTCTGTGTAGTGGCCTTTAGCCCAGTTGTTACCTGCTCCACTCTGGCCTGAGTTGTCACATGACAATAAACAAATGAGCAGAGGCTGAGTCACCTTATCTCACATTTGTCCCCAGTTAATATACATATTTAAATTCTCACCAAAGACAAAGTTGTCTGGTCTGAAGACCTGACCGAAAGGGCCAGATCTAACAGAATCCATTGTTCCTGGCTCTAAGTCCACGAGCACGGCACGGGGCACATACTTTCCACCTGGGGATAAAAACAAGGGAAAAACAAGGGAATAACAAGGACTACAATATGGTGGCTTACCAATTTGCACAAAAAATGTGTTAAAATCTCAGCAATTTTACAACTAAAACTTGTATAAGGCTTTAACACGTTTTTCAATTTAAATATTTTGTTTTGTTTGTAATTTTGTCTTGCTTGATTTGAATTTTCTTTCATTGCATTTATTTAGATTAACTCATTCGCGGTCACAAAAGGTCGACTCCGGTTTTGTTGATTCATTGTATCATAGAAACATATTGTTATTATAGAAACATAGCGACCGTATCCAGGAAGGGCCCATTCCCCTCCAGAATAAATTCTATTATGTTATTTCCTATTTCCAATCCCAGCAGAATGGCTTAGCTAAAAGTCGTTGGTAAGACACCGTCTTACAGATATATTTAAAAAAACCAAAAACCCTGAAGCTAACCTGTTGCTTCGTTGTAGTAGACGTTGATTCGCTCCAATTGCAGGTCGCTGTCACCGTGGTATGTCCCGGACGGATCGATGCCATGTTCGTCACTTATCACCTCCCAAAACTAGAATAACAAAGCGATAAATACTGTCAAAAACCAAGATATATCCCCGTGTTGCAAGCTCAGCAGTTGTGCTTAAGAGCACCCATGCTATCCTTATCTTGGCGGCTACTAAGCAAAATTAGCTTAGCAGCCCGCCCAAACCAAATGAAACGTAAAGCCACACTATTTAAAAGTGAGGTAAAACTGATCGCAAAACGTTGCTTCTGACCTTGGCTCCGATCTGATTCCCGCACTGGCCCGCCTGGAGGTGCACAATTTCCCTCATTATGAACGACTTTCGAAACTTTTCGAAGAGGAACGAGGCAAAACCTGACACTTCTGTCTTGAAATCCAGTAACGGACTAACCTGAGAAGGTAAAGCGGTTCTAAGTGCATGAGGCGGACACATCTGATTGGACAAAATAAACGTCACTCAAAACAATCTTGAAATTTTATTGGTGGACAATTTTAGCTCTGAACTATGATTGGATAATGCACTGGGGCAGTGTCAAGTACGTTTCCTTGGTAACGCAAAACAGAATAGAGTACTAAAATATTCAAGTGGGCTCTGGCCAGCGGGAACGGGAACGTGTGTACTCGAGAAAAAGGAGATGGTGGGATAGATGTAGGAGGTTTTCAATTCTCAAGGGCAAAAATGCGGACAATGTAATTAATAAGCGGTGTAACAATGCTATGAATAAAAACTAGAAAATGAACATAGGCTTTAACAGCTTTCCAAACAAGGTCCCTCAAAAAGACTGGAGGGACAGATATGGCTTAAACGCAATTTCGCGTGATCCATGATTGAATGCTATGCAGCTTCCTAAGCTATATTTTTGGAAAAGATGTTTTTTATTCACACGGTTTCCACAAATGTGTAAAGCAACTCCCACTCCTTTCACCGCAATTATATAAAAAACTGTGTAATTGTTTGTGCTGTTACACAATTTTTCTTAATGCTTTAAAGACTAATAGGTTATTGGACTAAAATGTAATAATAGACTGGTTTGTCTGGCTTTAAATCAAAAGGTACAAGATATAGAAATAAAAATGTTTAACAGGGATTCATTCTCATTTTTTTTAATGAATAATTTGGATGCAGGTGTTTCTGATACCGTTACTTATATGGATTATCAATTTATCCTTTTTAAATCACACATGCAAAAAGTGTTGACGTCACAATCCTGCGACTGTTTATGTGCGACATCCCATCATGGCGCTGTTTCCAGCTTTTGCCGAAGAAGTCTCTAACAAAGTTGAAGAATCGCACAAGGGTGAAGGTAAATGCTTGGCTGTAATTCTTATTCCAGTGCACTGTCAATAACAAGTACAACTGTTTTCTTGCACGCACAATCTCTTGTCTCCAGTTTTAGTAATTTTGTTCATATATTTTGTAAGTTATATGTTTAGTAACGCTCATCTCTACCCGATGACTGACACACTTTTGTCAATTCTTTCCAGAATTAGAATGGTTGAACAATAAAAGTTTTAAGCCTCAAGATGCACTCACTCTTCATAGTCGTTTTTTGGACACGGCTGTTGAAAAGCGAGATGGCAAGGAATCGAGGTACTTAAATTTACAGACCCAGTGTTGATGCATGTTTTACATCTCTGTTGTTAGCATTAACCTTATCATGTAATTGTTAGAGGGGTGAGCTCTGCCGACGATCAGGCTGAAGACGAGGATGATGTGCCACACAAAAAGAAGCGAAGAAAAAGTGAAAAAAAGAGAAAGAAAAAGAAGAAACATAAAAAGAGAAGTGGGCATTCAGATAGCAGTGTATCTGACTCTGAAATTATCTATCCCAGTGACCTCAAAAAGGAGCAAGACATAGACAAGTAAGTAACCACTTTTGATTACAGACACAATAATGAATGGTAATTGTATGATGTAAGAGTGTGTCTCTGAATATAGGCCTGCAGGTTTTCCACTTGCAAGTAATTTCTGTTGGCTTGATGACCTCCCATCAACATTGAAAGAGTCTTTCTGTGTTGATCGTAAGCCAGATCCAGCAAACTGGACTTACAAGTCACTTTACCGCGGGGACGTCGCCAGGTAGTAGTCATTATAATTATATTATTAAAAATGTGCACTGTTTTGTCAATTTTCAGTTACGTCTTTAAAGTATTGTGATATTGTTTTTTGTTTTTGTGACCAGTTCAGAAATATTGAAATGTATAGTTTAAAGAGATTTAAAGTATACTTGTAACTGTGTGTGACGCAGGTACAAAAGGAAGGGAAACTCTTCACTGGGTTTAGATTCACAAAGACAGGACATCACGTGGGAGGACAGAGAATCAAATAAGAAACAGAAAGCCAAAGACAAGAAGAAAGGAGCAGACAGATACTTTTCTACAACAAGTTGCCAACTATTAACATCTGAGCCCCCAGTTTCAACATTACCAACAACCCCTGAAAACACTGTTGCCCTCGGGGCCACCTCTTTCCTCACTTTGTGCGATATTGAAGAAAAGGCTTCAGATGGACAGACTTGTAAGTGACATACCTGCTCATTTTACATATTGTGACATTGGTCACAGGAATAACAATGTATGTCAATCTAGTTGACAGATTACAGACCTCATCATTAAATCCCCTTGGTGTGTATGACTCATCGACAGCCCTTTGGATGCAGGGGAAGGGAAAGCCAAGTGAAGCAAATCAAAAACAAGACACACAGAATACACCTTTATTGGCTGGAAAGACTGAAGAGTTTAACAAGCAGCTTAGAGAGCAACCAGAAGACACTGAATTGTGGATACAGTTCATAAATTACCAGGTAAAAATAAACTACTTAACTGTTCTGTTTCACTGCATACACAAAAATAGTAATGTAATGATGTAATCTTTTAGATGATTTTTCAATAACTACGTACAACAATTTATATGAGCTTCTTTCAGGTGCTTAATCATTATCTCTTTCAGGGTTATACTTATGATTTTGTTGTTTAGGATGAGCTGAGCACAACAGTGTTTGGTGGTCAAGAGGAGAATCAAGGCAGTGATCAGACTGAACAACATAAATCTTCCTACCGTGCAGTGCTTGAGAAAAAGCTGAGCATTGCAGATCGGGCTGTTGCTACAAACCCCACTTGCATTCCTTTACAACTGGAGAGGCTTAAGATCTGCCAAGAACTCTGGGAGCCTTCAGCTTTGGCTAAAGAATGGAAGAAATTGGTTAGGCTACTTTATCTGTTGACTTAAAAGTTGGCTAACCATACACACATTGTATATGCAATTTTGCAAAAATATAGTGTATAACCGCTAGGAAAAATCCACCAATGTTTTTTTTTCGTCTTACTGCAGGTGTTTCTTCATCCAAATAGTGCCCCGTTGTGGAAAGAGTATTTGCTATTCACCCAGAGCTATTTCAGCAACTTTTCTGTGACAAAAGTCAACTCTGCCTATGGAAAATGTCTAAGCACACTCAGTGCTGTTTGTGATGGTAGCATGGTCTCACATTCAGCTCTTCCAGGGTTGGAGGAGGATATGCTGGGTAACATGCTTTGTTTATTTTTAACTTATCCAGCACTCAATGAAATCAATAACATTCACATTATTATTTGTCAACCCAATTATTTTATTGTTTTTCTGTTCTAACTATTCATTCTTTTAGATATCTTCATTCAGCAGTGTAATTTCCTGCGTCAAGCTGGTCACTCAGAAAAGGCGACATCTCTGTTTCAGGCTATGATTGACTTTACTTTTTTTAAACCTGATAGTCTACAAAAACTGTCCACTAAGCAACAGGTAAACATTAACAACATAATAATATTAACTAATGTACCTACTTATTACTTGTTTTTACATAGTAAGTAGGTGGAGCAGGACAAACACTATGTTAATTTGAATGTGCAGGTGGAATTCTTTGAGCCCTTCTGGGACAGTGGGGAGGCAAGAGTTGGTGAGCCTGGAGCCAAAGGCTGGAAAGCATGGATGCTTCACCAGGAGCGAGGAGGCTGGCTCCAACCAATTGCTGGTAAAGCAAAGACAGACTCATTATTTCAAGAATATTACATTAGTCTTCAATTAATGATGTTTATGTCTTCTACACATGCTTTTTAGAGGAAGAAGAAGAAGCAGAAGAGGAAGAAGAGGAGGTGAAGGATCAGAAGCAGCCCAGATGGAGGGTTTGGTTGGATGTAGAGTCGTCTCGTGAAGCAGCTCAGTGGTTACCCTGGAGGCCTGACAAAGCCAAGGGCCAATCAGAGGAGGACTGTGAGGACCCTGACAGACAGGTGCTAACACACAATCTCTACATAAAACAAGTTTTTGTTATTTTGCTATTTTTTTCTGCTCAGTGGCATTCAATTCCTTGAATTCTTTTATCTCAAGGTGCTGTTTGATGACATCGGACCGTCCCTGATTTGTTTGTCTTCACAAGAGTTGCAACAGCGTCTTCTTCTTCATTTTTTATCATTCCTGGGACTGCCTGTGAATATTGTTGCATCATGCCAACCTGGAATGCTGCTGGAAAATCTTTCACTGCTGACACAAAGTAAATATTTACAATGCAGTCAGAAATGCAAAGATTACTGTCATTATTAAATCAAATAAAATCACTGAAAAATTATACTGTGTTTATTTAGGTGATGACCTTGCACGTTCCCTGACTTTCCATGAATTGTCTCACTCTGGAGTTAACTCTGTTGGTCGCATGACCACTCTCCAGGGAACGCCGAAGGAGACAGGCCTAGGAAAGCAGGGTGAGAAGTTTGTGAATAATGTTTTTGCCATCATCCAGCCTTTACTTCCTGTCCACCATCGAGCCATGCTGTCTCTCAGTCGGATACAATATGAGAAACTAAAGGTACAACCGGATTTGTCATGAAATAATTGTATTTACAAATCGACTCCATTCAGTTATCTTTAGTTGGTCCTTATTTGGTTTATTGACAGGTCCTGCAAACTGTACGCGGTGGCAACAAAAAACGTATCCACTCACAGGGCAAGAGCAGTAAACGGATCTCCAAGCATTTGCTCAAAGTACCTGAGAACCGTTCATCCTTAGAGCTATGGCGGGAGTATGCTCACCTGGAGTGGCTTTTGGGAAATCTTGAAGAGGCTCGCAAAGTTTTTGGCACAGCAGCAGCACTTGGGGGGACCAAAGGCCTGAGTTGCCCGAGTCTGTGTAATCTGTCACTATTGTGGGCGCAGTTAGAAATGGAAAATGGATCAGGTGTGGATGGAGGACTTAAGGATGTAACTGCGTCACCGGCTGTGTGTATACTAACCAGACTTGCCGAGGGAACCTCAATGTCTTCCACTCAATTGATTTCCCCAGTTTCAATACTAAAAGCTCGGAAGTCATATGACCAAGCTGTAAATCATACCTTATCTACCTTAGACCAGCTCTCCCTCACACATGTCAACAGAGGTATGTTTCACTGATGTGCTTCACTTTGAATCATTAATTGACATCAATATAACATGTTTTACAAAATTTACAAGATACTATGCTATGGCAATAGATGTTGAAAAGTCATTATGTATTCCTATAACTTCTATTTTTTTGTCTCTCTAGGTCAAGAACATGATCAAGTGAAGGGATTTAGAGGCCTGGTTGGCTGCAGCGCTCTATTCCAGTACCTCACAGTAGGCATACAGTCAGCCAGTGATGTGTATTTACAGGCAAGAGACAGAATGGAGGAGCTACGTCGAAAGCTAACACTTGATAAGGAACTCAAATGTAAAAAAGAAATAAAACTTGCTAATAGTGAAACTGATGATTGCAGCCAAACCAGCAGGGACTTTATCAACAGATTATGTTCTGAGTGTGAGGCTCTAGCCATACAGCAAGCAGCATTGCTCAGGTATCACAACAGTGTAAGTGTGTTTCCTCTAGCTTCACTAAGACAGGCACTGACAACTGCCTTATCTGCCTGGCCCTGCTGCGCCCCCCTCTGGAGCATCTACATACAGGTATGCTCTATAAACTGATTTAGTTTTTTTAAGGTACAAGCAAATGAATGGTCTTCGGGGAGTTTTCTTTGCCTCAAATAGTTCAGGCTCTACTACTACTTATATTTCAGGTGGAGAACCGTTATCATAGTGCCGGCAGGGCTCGGCGCTTTTTTCACTCTGTAATGAGGAATACCAGTAACGTGGTGCCAAGCCTCTTTGCTATTGTTGCAGAACAGCAAAGGAAGCAGACTGTGGATGCTGCTCAGAGGTAACACTGCAAAGGATGATGGTTAGGTCCACCTTTGAGCCTAATTTCCATCCTGTATTTGACAAATCTTTTTTAATTAAAAAATGAATCAATTACTAATACAAGGAATATGTGTCATGCAAACCTAATTAATACATTTCAAAACCTTCTTGTAGATTGTGTTGCCATGGCACTGCCTTGCCTACCTGGCCAGAGAATGGCCTCAGTCACCGAATCCGTGGACTTTTTGAAAATGCCACAAAAACAAAGATGGGAGCTCACTGTCCTTTGCTTTGGAGAATGTACATTCACTTCCTGGTAAGATGGAAAAAACTACACACATTACATTTTCTTAGGTTGGATTTAACGGTAATGCTGCCTTCATTCTTTTTTCCCCAAATATTGAATTTTAGATACAAGTACCCAAACAATACTATAAATGTGTGTTTGCTTTGCACATGCAAATATATAACACAAATATTAAAAATATCGACTGATGTAAGTTCAAAGCCATCTTTTTAGCATGTGCTTTATGTCATTCAGATATCAGATGGGAAGGTCAGTCAAGCTAAAGGGATTTTCTACAAAGCTCTACAAAATATTCCTTGGATAAAGGTATTTCATTTAATTTACACAAATGTGTCATTATCATTGTAGATGTATGCTAAACTGCTGCTTAACGTGCTAAATTTGTGCTCAGGGTCTGTATATGGATGCGATACAGCTGTTTCCAGAACATCTGCAGGAATTTGTGGACTTGATGACAGAGAAAGAACTTCGACTCAGACTACCTTTGGAAGAATTGGATATACTCTTGGAAAACTGAAGAGTTTTCTCTGTTGTCTAGGCCATCTGTCCTTAGACAAACTATAAATTACACTTTTTATGATGTTGTGAGCAAATATCTTGGATGTTTCTGCGCTTTGGTAATGTAGTTTAAAAAATTATAGTTATGTTGGACTAAATTAATGTTAACAAAATTTAAAATAAAGTTGTAAGAAATTGTAAAATAAAAGTAAAATATATTCAAAACACATTTTTGAAACTGGTGAGATAGCCGTATTTCATCGTCGGCTACTCATTAATGTAGCACCAATCCTATTGCCTACAATGACCAATTCCTTACATAGAAAAAGTGCGATATGAATCAAATATCAAAGTCAAAAAATGTTTATAACGATTGTCTTGGGTGGTGTTATACTTACTGAGGTAATTTTGTAATTGGCTCAAAATAACCAATTTGAAACTTTCACCTGTGTTACCTGGAGCCTCACCCACCCTCAGTCTATTTCATATCAAATGTGTACAACCAGTTCCTCTGATCCCGACTTCATTGTCGCGCCGTGGTTTGACGCATTGCAGATCCGACCTGACCAATCACAGACCTCTGTGCAGTCTGCAGAATATTGCAGCTCTGCTTTGTCCAATCACAGTCCGCCTTTCAAAATGAAACCACCACTTCCCCCAATGCCGTCAATCGTGACATTTTTCAAAGTATCCCTCCGCCGTTATAAAACTCATAGTAAGGTTAGCAAGTCCATCATTTTGTGTGGCCAAGAACAGTAAGTGTTATTGGCTGCTGCGGCCTGATAACGTTAATATTAACGCGTGGGTCTTTATAACAGTTATCCCACCTGACATTAACCAAATGGTTTCCCTTTGTTATCTTAAATTGCCCTCAGATGGAGCTAGCTCACCTGTGCATGAATACCTTCTAAAATTAGAACAGTCTATAGAGAATCAAAACAGTTTAATTGTAGCAGACATAACCTTGGGCTCTTGGATATAGGTTATATAGCTTTCAGACAAAAATACTATTTGTGTGTATTTTGTTATAGCTGTCAATGTACGTGTCTGAACTGGTGGGTGCATGTAGACCAATAATATACAAGTTACAGAAATGTTAAAGATTACATTACTTTAGGTACTGACCCAGACAGGTCAATAATAGGCTTTAATAGTTAACGCATTCGTTATTTTATATATGAATAGTATATGAATACATTCAGGTTCACTGGATAAAAAATACTGCGGAAGGATACAGTAAGGCGGTGGTTCGTCTTGCTTCTTGCCCGCCTCCAACGAGTCTTGTGCAGCGGCAGCCGTCCATTTCCTCTGTCCCTGTAGCGTTAGCAGACCAACCTTCCTCACTCCAACTGAGATGGTAAGTTTATATTTTAAAACTGCTACACGCTAATTACGAATTAATTGTTTTCGGTTTACACACGTTAAAGCGCGTTAGGAGACTTCTCTTCAATGAATTGACGCCTCCTTTGCAGATAGTGTCGGTGCAATGGACTCCTTTCAAGCTGTTAGCGGACGTGCGCTAAATGAACACTGGCCTGTCAGAATTAGCTGATTATTACTGAGACTTCCTACAATAATTTTTTTACACACTATACTGAATTTACATTGGCTTTCACAAAGGTGGCTATTGAAGTGATAGTAATGGTGTAGCTTTGTTTGGTGGTCCGTGTTAGCTTCAGTGCTAGTTTTAATTTTACATTAGACTTTTGCGCGTCGGGCGATGCTTTGGCCA
Organism: Rhyacichthys aspro; assembly: GCA_036850595.1. NCBI lineage: Eukaryota > Metazoa > Chordata > Actinopteri > Gobiiformes > Rhyacichthyidae > Rhyacichthys > Rhyacichthys aspro. Next base: position 12,333,857 of record CM072169.1, on the reverse strand, counting down.
GTAATGTTAATTTTCTCTCAAATATAGCAAAAAGATAAAGTTAGTTTATTAAGTGGAATTCCACAGGTAATAATTAATGCAGGTAACTATGTCGCAGTAACTGGAGACTCGCAGATACTATAAATGCATTATAGGATTGTAGATTGAGGTGCTGCTACTGCCATCCTTAAATTAATAATTAACGTCAAATACATTGGCCTCGTTAAAAGGCATATAAATCGGAACAAAGCATTTTCTTAAGCTTTAGAAAACCATAATATAATTGTTACATGTGTTATTTTGAATATTGGTACGGCGTTGGAAGAGTTATTCATACACTATTTTCATTTTGCTTTGATGTAACACATTTATGATAATATAAGTTTTAATGTCATGTATTTCCTGGTTGTTCTTCTGTGATTAAAAACGACAGAGCCCTGATTACAAGGCTGAAAAACATCTGTACTGCTAATTATCTCTCCATTTCTATTTTTGGTGACTTCTTTTGTTCAGAATTTAAAGTGGAGTGTTTTTTAATTACTTTGAGAAATTGGGCGTAATGAAAGCACATAAAGTTCAGTATTAAAGGACTTTGGAGTTCTGAATGAAGAAATTATGCTTCATAGCCCTATATTGTGGGCATTTAGGTTGTAATTATTCTTTAACCAACAACAGACTCATCTGACCATGGTTATTCTACTGAGATAAAATACAGTGAAAAAGTGCCACTGTAAAACTTGGAACAGTCATAACTAATGTAAGTTATGTATGACAGTAATGTGGAGTATCAGTATGACACTGCACCACCTTGAGAGCAATTTGACCTGGATATTAGAGGGTTAGCAGCTTGTTAACCAAAGCTAGAGCTTGGATACACATGCATGGACACATGCACAAGTAATGCCTGTCATAACCATCTGCCATCTTGGGAAGCTCGGCAAGACTAATACTGTGATTAAATATTTCAGTGCTAAGCTTTGTCTTTTGCTTGTTGTTTTTGGTCTTTGTAATACGTTAAAAAGAATTGTGTTTATTCAGCAATGATGTAACTGAGAAAAGCAGCAGTAAATCACATTTTATGCACTTTCTTTGAGTTAGTGTTTTGTAGAGCATCACCGACTTTAATTTCTCAAACGGAAATGGAGATTATGAATAAACAAAATCTCATGTATGCTCTAATGAACTTTCAATTCCTAGTCTGTTTAATAACGAGAGAGCATTACCAACACCAGTGTGACTGCACTCACATGACACAGTGGGAAAGTATGCTTGTAAAAGCACACTAAAGTTGCACTACAAACTAACATTTCTGTAATTGAAGCTAGTTTTGTTTAATTTTATAACATGAAGAGGGTCCTGAGGGTGTCTAAAAGGTCACATGACCAGCAATCTGATGCTCTCCAGGAGTTGCAACTGGAGCATTTAGACAACAGGCTGCAGATCAACACACAAACCTCTGTGAACCCCCCAGGTCCGAGCATTGTCACTAACCCACACTTTACATTAACTTTACTGACACATTTGGGCTTCCACCTCTGGCCTGGCCTCTACGCACACATTGTCATTGTCCGTTGGAGGCTGTTTGAGTGCAGCAGGAGGTGTACCGTTCATTTGCTGGAGACATGGACACAAAGCTCCGCCATAACTGTTATGCCTAGAATTACACTCACATGGGGGTAACAGCGCCTGGGCTCCTGCTCTTTATAACCAGCTAATCATGGATGGACGGTAGCTGACTGTTGGTCTTCGTCTGGCCTGGACAGCGGAGGGACTCTTATTGAGAGAAGTGACTGGAGGACCAACTTTTCACCTCTGACCTGTCACTGTCGAAGGATTGCAGCAATGACTGTCATCTGCCCCGCTGTCAAAACCTTGAAATACAAGATCTGCAAACATATTGATGGGACCTTTACTCATGCATCTGCCTGTTAGAAGACACCAGATTGAAGGACATACCAGTTTTCAATCGATTCATATTCAATCCCCAAATTCAGGGTAATTTCATTGTAACATATTCTCTGTGACGCTCTTAAATGGCTACATCTGCTCCAGGTGTATCTGTGGTCTGGATAGTCTGATAGATGTCCGGCCATTACTATTTCAATCCGACTCTTTTTCCTATGTCAAAGTATCATCACTGTCCTTATTGCCATCACCCCATCAACATGCTGTCTAAGAAGGCGGCCATGTATCACGAAGAGGACGACCTTGTGAGTCTGTCCACTGTCTATGACCTCTTGGACGAGCAGCAGCATTTCTACAAAGAGCTGATCCAGCAACAAGAGAGGAACTATAGAGCCTTTCTCCAAATGGTAATGGACTCCACATCCAGCCGCATGGACAGTCTGGTCCGAGAGATGCAGGACCTGAGGAACTGTCTGCAGAGGACAAAGTCTGACCTGGCAGATGTTAAGAAACAGGGTGTCCAGAACAGCAAGCGCACAGAGTGTTTAGCAGAAGGCCTAGTGATGGTGCGAGGAGCACTGGATGGACTAAGCATTAAAGCAGGCCAAAAAGTTGTGGATCCAAAGCAGCGCGCCGGGTTAAGGCTGGATGCAAGAGGACGAGCAGCTGGAGGCAGAGGAGAACTAAAAAAAACAGAACCAAAAGCTGTGAAGCTCGTGGCAGATCTCACTGATATCCACTTTGAAAACATAAAGGTTGCATGTCGATAACTGGAGTGAATAAACATTACACTTTTATCCAGATGAATGTTTGCGATATCCCATGTGTAATGCAGTGCCCAGAAGAGAGATAATGATTACAATGCTCAGACCCTACATGTCTGTTTTTAATGTATCATTTTCACCTTTTCTTGTGTTGCATGTGACTGTACTCTATATCACCTTTTATCTGGTTGTATTTTAAAATCTTTCTCTACATTTTTTAGGCTGACCAACTAACAGAAGAGCAGATTGCTGGTGAGGCAACACTCTGAAACATGGCCAGTCCTTTGTGCAATAATATAATAAGACGATATTATGTTGCATTGGATCATGCTGAACGTTTTCCGTTTCCTCTGCCCTTTGTCCAGAGTTCAAGGAGGCCTTCTCCTTGTTCGACAAAGATGGAGATGGGACCATCACCACTAAGGAGCTAGGCACAGTCATGAGGTCACTGGGACAAAACCCAACTGAAGCTGAACTTCAAGACATGATCAATGAGGTGGATGCAGATGGTAGGCTGATTGCCAGCAACATGATTTAAGTGTCTTATTAATTCTTGGAAACATAGTAAGTTCTTATAATCTGTCTAGGTAATGGGACCATTGACTTTCCTGAGTTTCTGACAATGATGGCAAGAAAGATGAAGGACACAGACAGCGAGGAAGAGATCAGAGAGGCGTTCAGAGTTTTTGATAAGGTGGGCATGCGAAGGTTTTGTGAAAAATCATATTCTATATAGGCATAAGCATGATCACTTAATGACTAGTGCTGCAGTTGAAGTGACCACTTCTGTCTCTTCAGGATGGCAATGGTTACATCAGTGCAGCAGAACTGCGTCATGTAATGACTAATCTGGGAGAGAAGCTGACAGATGAAGAAGTAGATGAAATGATCAGAGAAGCTGATATTGATGGAGATGGCCAGGTCAACTATGAAGGTAAGAGCCACATCAAAGTACATTAGTTAGATTATATTAACTAGTTCATATAATCTGATCCATTGAATTGGACTAATTTTTTTATGGTTTGTATCTTTACAGAATTTGTTCAGATGATGACTGCCAAATGAACAGGGCTCACAAAGAATCTGTCAAACATTTCACTTACCTCTTACTGCAAAAATCTACATTTATTCATACTGTATAGACAACTTAAACTGAATGTGAAAATCTGTTCATTTAAACAAGCTCAAAAAAGGTAAAAGACAAAACCAAAATGAATCTGCATGTACTGACTTGTGTTCCCTGCCAGTGCTGAGCTGCCCAATCAGATCTCAACCCTTTAGCAGCCTTTCTGCAGCTGGCCTGTTCAGCCACTGCTCTTCTGCTTCCTGGTTCCATCTGCCTGTTGTCATGGTCATTATTTATGTTGGCCAGTGGCCCTTCTTCTATTCTTCACTTCTTACTTCCTGTTTTCCTTTTTAATGTTTCTCATGCATGCAGCTTTAGATTGGTTACTGTTGAGAGCCCAGTGGCAAAGGCTGTTGTGAGCTTCAGGTTAGTCTGGGACCCACAGTGGAAGGAGGGATGGTTGATGGATGGATGGGAGTGAGTAAACCAGCAGGACTTGCAGGTTGCTTACCTAAATGAAGTCAGTGATAGCAGATGTTTTTAAGAAAAATATTAAAATGGAATAAAGAACTCATTTTAGATTCTGTGCTTCTAGCATGTCTGGATAAATGCTTTATCTTTTGTGTGTTTACCTTTTTTGAGGATGAAGCCTATATGGGGCTTACATTTTAAGGCCCTGACGACAATGGGTGTGTCCTAGTCTATTCAGAGGGGTTGGGAGGGTTCTAGAGGTGATGATGTACAACGGCAATCCTTTGGGCAATATCTGTATCCTAAGGTTGAGACAGGATTGAATGGGAATGGCTTCAGTGTAAAGTGTATACACCATACATCATGTTTAGGTACAGTACATTGCCCTGAATGTTGCATTTGTCTCATTATTCTTCTGGGTGTTAATTTCAATTTAGTGGGGACAGGGTCGGTGCTTTGCAGCATTTCTATCTTGTGCTTGTGTGCAAGTGTGAGCGTATGTGTGTGGGTGCGGCGAGGCCCGGCCCAGTCCAACTGTTCTGTTCAGTTCAGTTGATCTGCATTCCAAGTTGTACATGCTAGTCTTTACATTTTGTTTTTCCAATAAAATACCATGAACTTAGATCTTGTGCTGTTTTATTGTGTTGTATACAGGCCTGTTCATTGGCAGTGGATGTGATAGGACTGCTACAACTATTCATAAATGCAGACATTCAGTGTAAAAAACAAGCAGATTCTTGTGTTCAGAAGGGCATTTCTTAAAACATACATAAGATGTAAAATTACATACAATATAACAATAACCCATTCTAAGGGTAATTCACATCACTAACGGAAAGTTTGACACTCACTAGCTGTAATTATGCAATACTGTATGTGGAGTGGTGTCACGGGGAGTTCTTGATCATGAAGACTGGTCTGTCTGTAGATATGTTGTTGCTAGGCAACACGGCGAGGAATGGGATGGGTGGAGGGGGAGCAGAAAACCACTGGAGTTTCAATAGAGAGAAGACAAGGGAGAGCTTAAAGAAAAATAACTGAAATCTAGGTCCTCAGAAAGAGTCCATTAATTAATCATTGTTTATCACTATTTAATCAGTGAAAGAAATTTTAACTTTAACCAAACAACCTTGTTTTCCTTCCTATGCAGCTGAAGTCTCAGAAACACTGCAGCCTGCTGATGTTCTTGTCAAAAGCTCATCCAAACCATTATTTTTTTCCTCTACTCAACATGCCACTGTCTGTTAAGGCTACTTTAGTGCAAATATGGTTTGATTTTAAAAAGAACTTCTGTGGCAAAGATGCAGACAGATAGAAACAAAAGGAAAGAGATGAGGAAGTGTGGAAGATATTAGCTTTATCAATGTAGCTTTGACACATTTTGTGGCTACAGTTATGTAACGGAATTAATATACTACGTTGATTTTTGCCATTACCGAGATACCACTCCACTGTTGTTACAGGGTTTCCAATTCAGAGGATTTATAACCACATTCCCAGTGTATTTATCTCTAACTGTAAATTAGGATGAATCATACCACCGAAGTAGCACAGACAACCCTGAAATATCACCCTCACTCCTGGCTTCAGCTTCCACCTGTATAAATATTTTAGTTTTCACTAACAGCCAGAACAACAGAGTGTGGTACCTGATTATCAGTTAAGCCTCTTGTTTTATGCATGTAGCCAAACAATATAGCTATTTTGGCATTATGGTAACATCCATCAGTATTGGAAAAATACAAGCTGTTATTTTTAGACAGTACAACTTTAAAATAATATACATAATATGCTCAACTGCAATCTCCCATGGGAAATATCAAACTGCAACAGCCATAAATGTTGACCATGACAAAGTTAGTGCCTACAGTTACGCCTCTGGCAACGGGACTGCAGTGGTTTAGCTTCTTTCTTCATCAAAACCAATTAGCGTTATATTGCATGCAATGAGAGGCCTCGATACAGGTATGGCAGAGGTCCTGACCTTTCAGAAAGACTCACTGTTACTGATATGTGAGAGCCAAGTATTTGTGGGGGAGCTTTGGTGTATATAACACCGAACTGTGGCTTCCTGACACTCCAGGACAAAGGCTGTCAGCACTTTAATCCCCTCATAAAAAACACAGAAGTGACGGCATACTTATCCACTGGCAAACACCGGAGACCGCAATGCACACTAGTGGCCCTGAGGTCACCACCCAAGGGAATACCACACACAAACCTCAACCGCTTTGACTGAACCCAGACATGAAGAAGAGACACCAGCAAATAATGGTTTCAACTATTTTATTTAGATTTCAGTCACTCCTTTACAGCACTAAGGTCAAATCAGCAAAATGAATCTGGTCCCCCCATTTACAGCCATCTTTCCAAAAAAATAGGTATAATTTACTTTTGAAAATAACATTCACACAAACAATCATATATACACATCGATAAATCTTTGTATTTCTTCTCAAAATTTAGACAGGAAAAAACTATGTCCATTTAGTCGTATATAACATAACTATGACAAGACAACACAGAGATTACTTGAGTATGTGAATGCAGCTAGGGTTTTGGCATTAAGAGTTTGTAACTGTTTTTCTCCAGTCAATTAAAAAATCCTTACCATTCAGAGACAGCTTTACAGTAACAATTTCCTTTTGTTTAAACAGCAACATGTATGTGTGGTGCACTCTGTTGTAAATTAAATATATGTGAAAAGTCTGAAAATGAAATATTTGGCGTGGAAAAAAGAAAACTCTCCGCAATCCATCTCAGTATGTGAGAGAGAGATGTGGAAAGCTACCATGTAAACATAATGTAAACTCTCATCGCTAACAACAATGGAGAAGTAACTCAAAGTTATTCATATTTACATCTGTGGACAAGCGCATACAGCATACTACAGTTACAAATATGCAGAGGCAACATGTTAGTGTGCACCGGACACACACCATGGGCATACATACACAGACACACGAGTGCATATCAATAACACAGAAAGTAATAGTGCACCCACAGACTCTCTCACAGGCAAAACACAATGTGGCAACAGACAGCTGAAACTGCATCTATGGCAATTAACAGGTCATCAGCTGTCATGATGCTAAGGGGCACAAGCACAGAAAGGCATTGTGGGAAGAGAAGAAGCAGTGTGGCAAAAGAGCATCTGTATATAGTGTTTGTTTGCAATTAAAGCTTGGGTATGTTTTTTGTATCATTATGTAAAAAATAACTTTGTGCAGCACATGCTGAAGATCTTGGCCAAAAAGTGAAGACCACTTTAATGTCCAATTCTGCCTCAAAATTTGTCAGAATAGCAAAGTAATAGCTGCTCTAACTAAAATAAAGTAGCATTATGGCATATTTTTTGCAGTCCTGCTAAGTTAAGACTTTCAAACTTTGCCAACAGCATCAAGCAATAATTTTACTGCATTTGCATGCTGAGGATAGCGGTGTGTTTATATACTTTGCAGATCTATCATTTGTGCCAGTACAGTATTAAAACTAATACTGTTTATGAATGTTTTTCATAGTGCCCGTGGTATGATGGTGAATGGCAGAATGGGGCTGCTGGCCTCTAGCTCCAAAGCAGTGAGGAAACACTCAGTGGCAGCAGCGGCATTGCCCTGAGCCTGTAGCACCTCACCCAAACTGTTCCACACATCGTGAGCCGTACTGACGACACAGCAGACACAAAAGGATTATGAGAAACAAGATAACAAGTACATCTTCAAAATCTGACAGACATACCTGTTAACCTGCACAGCATCCCTTAAAACCTTCTCTGACAAACTGTAGCGCTGGAGCTGGTGAAGGATCAGACCCTGTGGAGAAGAGAGTAAGTAAGTGTATTGTAGCAGGTGAAATACTGTAATCTTTAAAGACCTGACAAAAACACCATGAAGGAGCATCTGTCAGTATTGTCCTTGAAGGGAGTGATAGTTTCCTTTAAACTGACATTAAAAGTCTGAGGAGGAGAAAGCAAAACGGGAAATGACACCTCATTTCTTCAGCACATAAACCTTTATTTTCCAATAGATTGTAGTGAGTAAGCATCAGACTGGTTCTCTAGTGGCTTGCAGTCAAATGCTAGCTAAGTGCTTTGGGAGAGTGTTTAATAAGGCCAAACCTCCACAAACAGAACAGAGCACAGGGACTGTATGGCTGAATGAATGAGATTAAGTCATTTAGGCACAAAAGCAAAGAGGCAAATAGAGGAGAGACACACCGTTCTCTCTCTTTACAAAAGGTCTAATGGGGCTATCCCGAAGGACTGTGGGTAATTATGTAAAAATGACTAACCCACTAGTGCCATGGACACTGCATGCGGAGGGAAGAGTTTGTGTCCCTAGAGAGTAACACAAGGACAGAGCAGTAAGAGTGTGTATTGTGTATGTACTTTACCAGTCTCTGCATGGTCTTGACATGTGTAGGGTTGATGGACAGCGCCTCCTCGTACCACCGTTTGGCGTCTTCGATGTTGCCCCTCAGTTCGGCAATCTGCCCTCTCATGTACAGCACATTATGGGATGTCGGGAAGAGGTTGGCTGCCTCTTGTGTGCACGCTGAGGCTTCGGCAGGCTTTGACATCCCAATGTACACTTCAGCTGAAGACAAACATGCAAGACAAACATGAGTGAGGCCTATGTAGTTGCATTTACCTTGGTTTTGAATGTCATTAAATCCTTTAGACTCACTAAACACTGAATTTTGTGACAGAATAATGTAAATAGAAAGAGGAAATGAGTCCCTCTGTCTGAACTGTGATTGGACGATTTTATTAGCTCTGTCTACAAGATGGAAATGACCACCACTAACAGGAAGCAGCTGGAAAGATAAACAAGAACACAATCAACCTCTGTATGTGTGTGTGTGCACTGAATGAATTTGTTTATGTATTCACTCAACTCGACTGTTTATGTCTGTTAAGTGTCTAGTGTCTACACAGGAATATCTATTATATGATAAACATGAAGTAAGATAAAAAGTTTGTCAATCTACTTAGCTAGTAAATACATCTATAAGAGCATTTGCCAACAAATTGATGTAAATTTGAGATCTATTTGAAGTTCAAGAGGAGAACCACATTACAGTGAATGGGAGGGGACACAACAGGAAGACAACAGTGGTACCTGCGTGTAGCCAGATTTGAGCCAGCGTCATCCAGGGGTGCAGGGGTCCGTGTTTGGGGGCACTGCTCTGAAGAGAGGAGGCTACCTCAGACAAAGCCTGCTCGACGCGGCTAGCTGCGATGGATGTTGCATGGACAGAACCTAAAGGAAGGGAGGAAGGTTAAATGTGCTGTTGCCTGATGGTTCATACTTACTGTAGCTGCAGTGTTAGGTTGCCATGAATCCAGGCTTCAACTGAGACCGAAAAATGGCTTTTACTTGTTGCCGCAAGATTAGGACATGCTTTAAAACTGTGAAATCTCAGTGCACAGCAAATGACTTTGCCATACTGGCACAAGATTCCTGATTCTGCACAGCTTTTGATCAATTCACATCATTTCATATTTTGCAACACAAAAGCCTGGATTAACCAGAGCAAGATTTCTGCAACACCATGCATAAACGCTGCTCGTTAGTACATTAAAAAAGTGGGTCTGACTTTGCCTCTACATAAAAAAATATTAGATGATTACAGGGATACAAAATGGCTGCTGCACAGAGCAGCTAATGCACACTAGAAATCTAGAAAGCAAAGCATACCACATTTTTTACACATATTTTTGTGTGCTATTTAATTACTTAAGTATGTTTAATTCATACTTAAGCCTTAATTGTGTTCATGTGGTCGTGGTTTATAATTCCACTCATGGATTCTCACAGCCTCTAACACTGGCTATCTTTAAAAGCATATCCTATTTTAATTACGCTTTTGAAAAGCGTACATTTTAATTCAAATCCACTACCTTTGAATGTTTTCCCCATCTGTCAATACACTTTGCTCTATTTTTTACTTTGATATGTATTTGTAATCAGTACTCAGTCTGATATATTATGAGTGGTGACAAAATCATTGCCTGTGGCGCCTAAGCTGCGAACGTGACACAGCAATGCATGCAGTAAAGCTGCTCAGTGAATTAAAGGAATACAGCCCACATCTAATCCTTAAAGCAAAAACTATTTAGTTAAGAATTCAACTCAGCCACAACTGTATCTATAATCCCTATGATGTTTTGCAAAGTATACGGTATATTTAGCATCTAAAATCTTCTACAATCTGTAGTTGTTGTATTCCTTTAACTCAAACCACAAGCTGCTTAAAATGTATCAGTGTAATTCTCCTGGAAACTCGCAGCAAACAGTCAAAGCAGACATATGTATGTGTGGTCTTGATATGGCTATCATACATACAGAAACTTATCTGGTAGAGGAAGGGACCAAGATAGAGACAAAACAATGAATGGAAAAGGAAGGTCAGATGGAGGTTACATGGCTACTTACAAACAGAAAACATGGAGGAAAAACCAAGAGTATTAGCGTCTTGAAGGCCACCTTGAAAAAATGGTCGGGTGGGGAAAACAGAAAAGACGACTGTTAATGATTTAAAGAGGGAGAGAAAAAAAAGAAAAATTATAACGATAGCGAGAGAATGGACTACTGAGGAAAATACTGCAGTGGAAATGGAAAAGAAATTTGTTTCTCAGGGGCCAACAAAGCATCTCCGTGCTTTGAATTGTCTCATCTCCATCTAAATGAACACTAACTATGTTGTCCAAACTTAGTATAAAAAGGTGACATATAAGGCTGAATATGGAAAATGAGATTTGAGACAAATTAAATAATTTAATCTGTATGGACAGGTACAAAGGTGGACAATAGAGAGGTTAAGGAAAGAATAGTAAAAATCAAAATGATAAAAAAAGACAGAAAAAGATAGAGAGAAGTGTAAAGATACCAGTGACCTGCTAAACGCAATCAGTGATTTTAACTAAAGCTAAAACCTCAGCTAAACAGCAGCAGTAACTTCAAACAGAAACACCAGCATTCTGGGCCACACTCATGCATTATAGTCTTAGAAAAGGTGAGAAATATAACTGCAAGTTGTGATCATAGGACTACACACTGTTTGTTAGGACACCAACTTTCAGGTCATGTTACTGTGGAAGTAATGAGAAAATTCCACAAATCATTATGTCAGTGCACTGCATTGTACATAGACAATTATCCGTGACAGTGGGCCACTACTGCTGTCACTGGAAGAAAAAATGAGAAGTGGCAGCTCTTTATAATGACACTAGGTGACTCGGCTTGGCAGTTCTCTGCAGCACAACAAACACTCAAATTTTAAGCTCTTCCCAAAACTTGGTGTTTTCTTTTAGGGTCACTCTCCACACCATGCTTCAGAATAACACCACAAGCAGGTGGATTACGGTTGGAGGAGAGCTGGTGCAGTGCGACGTGGTTGCAAAAGGTGTGAGTACTGGTCTTGATGGGCACAGGAGCAAGAGACGAAGTGGGAGGAGAAGCAGACATGAGGGATTGGTTTTTGAGTGGAGGTAGAGGTGGCGACTGCAGAATGAAAACAGGAGAGGAAGGGGAGGACAGTGGAAAGGGCAGAGTGGACGTAGTGGATGGAGAGGTGGGGGAGATCGACTCTGAACCGGAGTGGGAAGAGGAAGAACCTGAGACTAAAACAAAAACAGAAATAAGTATAAAAAACAAAAAAACAAAACAAAAAAAGAAAGAAAGAATCAACAATGAAGAAGAATCTGGATGTACGCCATTGGGACCTATAATGACCTCATCATCTACATACTTTTCCCAATAATGGATTTGTTAAATGTGTATATTATTCTACTAAAGCAAACTGAGAGGACTTTATTAGTATGTTTCATTAAACCAAAACAATGACCGAGGGAGAGGCAATATAATAAAATGATGAAGTCACACCCTGTATGTACACATATGCTTACCAGTCTCAGGGTCACTGAAGTCAGGCAGAGTCATGGCGTTGAGCTGGCGTCTGTCTGCTATAGCTCTGTCCAACAGGCTGCTACCACGCCCAGAATCACTGCAGGTAATACAAGTTCACACAGGCAGAACAGTTCCTCAGCACCACAGTTGCTAAGCACATACCTATGTATAACAACAACACTGTTCCTTAGCTACCATATCTTTTACAGATTTGACAACAATGTTGTCATCCTTTATTTCAAGTGAGTGATATTATGAAATACAAAAGGGTATAAAAGGATGTTCCATAAAAGAGTATTATGTAGACATAAAGAGTATTTACAACTAAATGTCACTTTACTTTAATTTTATACTGTCTTCAATGTCCTCTCAAAGCTCAAGAAATAACAACATGAGCCTTGAGTTTGTTGTTTGTTTTAGGGCCTATTAACATTTAGCTATTATGTGGCTTCAAAGGTTAACTGGAATGGAATTTGCTTGTACCTGGGGTTGGTCAGGTTATAAAAGCTCTTCCAAATTTGCAACATATGTTTACAGGTAAGTAGAGCTTCCTCTGGTCCTCGGCACATTGACTCCAACTTCACCTTGGTGTACAGTAAACTAAAAATAAATAAAGAAACATTAGAACACATTAATATATGGTGTGCACAGGATTAGGGTGCATGACTAAAACGCATAATTTTACTTGAAGTTCTCTGGATATTCTGACAGGGCCATTTCAATAATGTTTAGAGCATCATGATAGTGTTTCTGGGCTGACAACAGCAGGGCCAGCAGGTGGAGGGAATGGACATCATCCCCTTGCAGCTGTAATGCCTGTCGAACATATCCCAGTGCCTCTGGGATCTGTGTGTATACACAATAATGTTTTACTACATTTTGGATAAACGCATAAAAAACGTTCTTCCTTAGTTAATAAATATCTTGTTACCTGTCGTGACACAGCCAGCTGCAGTGCCAAGTAGAAGGCTGCTAAATGGTCAGTAGGTGATAGACTCTGTGCTCTACAGCAAGACAGGGGAATATTTACAGATTAAAATATCTACTAAGATGAAACAGTATCAGAAGTAATCAGAAGTACCAAATGATTAAGCAAAAAACAAAATAAATAAATGCCTAAAATGAAACACCACATGAAGAGTGTTGCAGTTATGATACAACAGGATGATACTGGAGTAGGCCTAACCTTTGGAAGGCCCCCAAAGCTTTCCTCTGATACTCCTCTTGCAAACCTCTCAATGATGCTGAGCACAAGGAAGACATAAGCATATTGTGTATGTCATCGATGTTACAGACACGAGAAAGAGGTAAATCTTGTCCATTATTAATTCTATGCACTTACCATCAGTGGCTTTGAGACTGTAAACCAAACCCATGGCCAAGTAACCTTTGGCTCTAAACTCTGCTGCTTTCTCTCCCATTTCAATCACCATCTTTGCAAAGGCCTCTCCCTCATCCAACTGGATAAAACAGATAAATCAATTGTGAAAAACAAACCCATAAAACAGAACTTTAAAAAGTCCACAGACAAGTTTTGACAAAAACTGAGAAATTCAGATCAAATAATAGATGATAGATACCCAGTGAAGTGGTCCAATACATAGTTTAACAGCCAGCAGTGGGATTGTGGGGTCATCAGGCTTCAAGCGAATGCACTCCTTCAGAACTTTAACTGCTCGAGCAGATTTTCCAGCAGCCATGAGTGACAGGGCAAGCTGGTACCACAAATGAAACTCCTCAAAGGCAAACTTCATAGCTCTTTCCAAGCACTGGAGACATCATAAACACATATTTTATTAATACAATCAAACACATATAATGGCCATAAAACTACATACAAGAGATGGACAGCTCACCTCTGACAGCATCTCGTACTGCCCTCTCCTGCCCAGAGCTATAGTCAGCAGATCATACACAACAGAAGCAGACTGCAGACTTATGATACGATCATTGTTGTGCTCAGGAATCCTGCTTAAAACAGCATCACGATTCGCCTGAAACACAAATTAGTAATATTGTAGGAACCATGCAATTAGGTATATTTTTAAATGCTCACTATCCAAAGTTTAAAATGCTTGAGTTAAATTTTGTGTATAAGTCCATGAGTGTTTGTGTCTTACCATGGACTCACTAATGAGAAGCAGCAGCAATGCTTCTTCTGTATTCTCCTGAGGGCAAAACAGACTGAGAGGAGAGGAAAAAGTCAAATATAATGAAGAGAAAAGGGAAAAATGGAGAAAAATAACACTCCACTGCCAATGCCAATTTTGATTGCATTTTGGCATGTTTTCCTGTACTTTCTGAGTTTAGCGCCACGCATTATCACTTACTTTTCTCCGGAGTACACTCGTGGGCGCCTGCTTAGACTGTAGTTCTTGCAGTGAATGTGTCCTTGCCGAGTGGGATCATCCAACGGTGACACAGTGGGCGGGTCTTCCAGGGGAGACCAGTAACTCTGTTCGCACATTCCCCGGAGCAAGATCTCTGCAAGCTGTCTTGCTATGGTCTACATACAAACACACAATAATGAACTTTTTTTGCCATATGCAGCCAAGCATTTAAATATATAAAGTAAGTTAAGAGGTATGAGCAGGAGTATTACAATTATTACGAATGCTTGTAATATGGAGCCAAGTAAACTCACTCACCATGCGCAGGTTTTGAGTGGTTCTGGTCTCAACAGCCCGAAGAATCTCCCGAAATCGACCCACACCACGCGTCAGGTTTCTATGCAAAAATCACAGCAATGTATCATCATGTATATAATTTTACATTTAGATACTTTGAGATGGATTGGGTTAATGCAGTTATGCTCGCAAGTGTATAAATGTGATACTTTGGTTTGAAGCTGACTTCTCCTTATGTGTGCATTGTCTATAATTGACATTTGTTTCTATGAATTTAAATGTTGTTCTGTTTTCACAAAACAAGGAATCACATTTTACTCATTCACTTCAGTTCCACCTGGCAATGAGCTCTGGCTAATGAAATCACCTCTGTCAAACTTACAATAACAACACCTTGCAAATTTCAGCTGTGGTGTATTTTTTTCTAGCAGTTTTCACACTTTTTGATCTGCCTGTCAACAGCTTTGTAACTTTGGATCGATGAAATACATGAGAATTTGTTTGGAAAAAAAACATAGAGTTAAACTTGATTACTGTTAACATCCAGCGTAAAATGTTCAAGAATCTTTCAGAAGAGTTTCCCCTGGCTCTAGTTTGGGGCTGTTATTAGTGACAAGTTACCATGTGGTCTCTGGTCTAACTACACCTCGCTCTTACCCGTTTTTGAAGTGAATGACGTGGGCTCTCTGCAGGCCAGTCTCCAGAAAATACCCCAGTTCCTGGTCTTGGGCTGTCGGGCCAGGCTTTGGGCTACGGTTCTGGATCCCTGCTGACAATGCCTGCAAAAACCCAGAATTAAAACAGAACAGAAGTCACACAGATTTTTTGTATGTGATGTCTTTTGCCAGTTGGCTGGAATAAGGGCTACTGTGTAAGCCAGATTGTACACTATTTGTAATACCCACCCACAGATGGCATTATACTCGAGCTTACAAGAAAACTGGAGAGTGTTCATAAAAATAGACTCCTAAGCTAGAGGCCTAAATGAAAAACTACCTTCTCAGCCTCCTGCAGATAAAGCAGAGCTATGTCTCCAGACTTTTCATAGCAGGTGATGATTTCCTGCTCTCTCTCTGTTGTACCCCTAATAGAAGATGGAGAGCCTGTGTTCTTATTGGCCAGAGATGGTGAGCCAGCTGGGACCTTTTCAAGACACAAGCCTGATTACAAAAGGAGACAAAAAAAAAACCCCACAGTCAATATTAAGAAGTTAATTTCAACTCAAAACAGTATGCAGATTGACAAAAGAACAGAATAAATGTAAACATTCTGTACATATCTTTTCTTAACTGATAATCAGCAATAGCACTGTACTACCACCATGTGGATGAAACCTAAACTGCAGAGATTTGAGGTAATCTATAAACTGACCTTCACTCATCATGTTGAGTGCATTTGTTTACCTTTAGTGGCATAGGCTTCTGCTATCATAGAGAGCCTATATACAGGTGCCCCTACCAGCTGTAGCTCATCCAGATTCACTCTGCTGTAGTGACCTAAAATGTGATAGATAATTATGACACGTCAATCAAACAAAGACTGGACCAATAAAATCTACCTGGTGAAAGGCCTACCTAAAGCATCTCTGTATTCTCCTTCCACATAGCAGAGTTTGGCCATCAGTACACTGGCTTCCTGTAGGTAGTCGGCCTTAAGATTTCCTCTGTCCAGAGCTGCTGTGAGATGTTTTCTGACCTCTACCAGTTTGGGGCGTGGACCCCTAGGACTGGCTCCCTGTTTGATGGGATTCTCCTTCAGATACGTCTGCAGCTTACACTCCCCCAACAGCAGCTCCCCAAGGTCATCTACACATAAGAAAAGCAAGGGCTGTCAATCGAAGTGTTGTACCTAATTAGAACTCTTCAAAAATGTATATATCAAAGTAGCACACCCTGCAACAATGAAACTGATTTAGGCTAAAATTCCAAATATGCAGGGTTATATCGAAATCCCATAACACATCAACTTACTATCAACAATTTCTAAAGCTAATAAATAATGAAATATAAATACCCTTAACATTAAACCGTGAACAATAATAATATTATTATTTATCAAAATAACAGTAAGTAAAATTATTTTGTGCATTAACAGTTCAACAATATGACATTTTTTAGCTCCTTGTCCATGAACTATAATTGTTACCTGCTATATTTAAATATACCTGGTATAACCTATTTTTATATAAAACATTGCATTTCTTTTGGCAGTAGGCCTGTTAGAATTACTCATTTATATCAACGGTTTCTGGGCTTTTTGCAGTTTTAAAGGAAACACAGTAAAGGACATTCTGCATATGTGTAGAATCCAGAGCACAGCATACCAGCCAGCATTATGATCCCCTGCATGAGTTCAGGGGTTGAGTTGCTGAAATGAGCACTAATCCTTTTACTAAAACTGCTTCAGTCAAGCCCCTGTCACAAATTCAACTATACCCCAGACCGGAACTCAAATGTGTAATGTGAAATAAGTACAATTAATTACCACATGTCCCACAGTAAATACAACTCACAAGTGTCAGTATTGATTTATGCCAGTTAGCTACTATTTTGACTAGATTCAAAGAATACAACACACAGATTTAACACTCAGCACCACTATCACATGAGCTCAGTTACCCATAGTAGGCTATAGGCCTACTTTATGCTATGGTATGGATTAAAGTCAATTTTGTCAGTTGTCCATGAATGAAGTCAGCAACATGTCAATGACCCATTACGGCACGACACCACTATTAGTAGCTTAGGTTAAGTGTTAAGTCTCTTCTCAATATGAATGAATAACACCACACAGAGATGTTGGTGAGACACAGGTTGAATTTGGAAGTTACTAGAATTGATGTTTCTGATTAAGTTGGCATGTTTTAAATGTTCAAAGACTC
Source organism: Rhyacichthys aspro (assembly GCA_036850595.1). Taxonomy (NCBI): domain Eukaryota; kingdom Metazoa; phylum Chordata; class Actinopteri; order Gobiiformes; family Rhyacichthyidae; genus Rhyacichthys; species Rhyacichthys aspro. Next base: position 12,316,254 of record CM072169.1, on the reverse strand, counting down.
AGTAAACGCTGTATTTATTTTATATACACCCAAAAAACTAGTTAACCCCACTTGGACAAGTATGTGGCGGATCTTTATTTATTGCATTTTCAATGTGCTTGTGTATTGTAAAAAAAAAAGTCCCACGTGATAATTTAATGATTTTCAGTAAACAGCAGTCGTGTCTATTTACAATGGGCTCTGCCTGAGAGCACAGTCACACATACCTGATTTTACGCATCATGGAAACAGCTCTAAAAGAAAAATATATTCAATATATTATACAGAAAGCACATTTTCTTGACCCTCTCGAAAAACGCAGTCAGTGGCGCACAATTACTGAAATATCGCTGCCAGTTTCGGTCGCGCTGTCAGGAAGTACCGAGGACCTTCAGAGTAAAGAAGGCCGTACGCGCTGAATGAACACAAACCCGTGCATTTCTCACCGTTTGAGATGAGTTTGGCAGAGAGCTGCCTCACCAGCTCCGGAATCTTGTCCCATTGGGCCTCTGAACGACATCGCTCTATTTCGGTCTCTAGTCGTGAGCCAGACTTCTTCGCTGTCATTTTGGGGTCGACTCAGCCGGACCAAAACAGCCAAAGAGGTTCCCTCTGTGGCACAAGTGAAAATTTACCGTGTGTAAGTATGTGACATCCGGTTTAATGTTCAAACTAATAGAGAAGTACATTTAGTAGGTTACAGTCCTACGAGTATCCAAAACGCATAGGTGTTTTTTTTTTAATATATAAAATAAATATAGATTTTTTTTAAATTAACTACAATCGATGTAATAAATGTACATTCAGGCCTTTGTTCTGAAAATAACGAGGAAAACCGTGTGTTTCTAACGGAAGTGTGAGCCTCCGTCACGTAGCTACAGCTAACCGCTAATGTTAGCTGGCTTTATGTTGCAGTATGACCGACATGGCACAATTGTCTCTGTATTTGACTAATGTAAACGTTTCTTTGGGACAAACTATGGAGGCTGATAAGGTTAGTTAAAGCGATAAGATTTTCGCCTTGTTCATTGTTGGTACGTAATTAAACAAAAGCCCACCACTGTGAAAAAACATATAACTTCCTTAGCAGAATAGCTACTCTCAAATTAACTGTATTTGGTTTCGTCTACAGCAAATGTACTTTAATTTTAATGGATTTATTTTATTACCTCAATATATGTTATGTTATGTTATATTCAAATATGTTTCTTCCAGTTATGGTTTTGATGGTCGGCTGTAGGAAATGTGACTCAGACATAAAACTGCTTGCCATGTCTTCAGTACATAACAGCATTTTTTTATTAATGATTAAGCTGTAGTTATCCATCAACACAACTCTACACTAATTAAAAGTTTGTATCATGTCTTTTAAACTGGTACCAGGATCAAGGAGGCTCGACGTGTTTGGAAATGGAAGAAGTGACTCAAAAGAAAGTGAAGATTCCCCGCAGGACCATCTACTTTGCCAGTGGAGAGACGATGGAGGAATACAGCACTGATGAAGATGAAGAAGTGGAGCCTGTTCAAAAAGAGGTTCTGCCTGTAGATACGGTTGGTCAAAACTGTCTTTGTTACCAAATTCTGCTTTTTCAATCTTTTCAGGACCTCATTTTACAGTTAATATGTTGACTTAAATTACCTCAATATTCTATATAATTTAACAAAGACTGGCAGGATGTGTTCTTGTTTTGACTTTCTTGTCTTTGCTTCAGTCCAAAATGACTTGGGGTCCATACTTCTGGTTTCAAATGTGGAGAATGACAACATCCACTATCTCAGGTAACCTGTTGCTTCAAAATCCTATTATAATTTGTGGATTGATTTTGCTTTTTGTTTAAACTGTTTTGTTGGTGTCTCTTTTTGTAGTGTGTGATTACATGGGTGAAAAGCTGGCTTCTCTGTTTGGCATCACGTCTCCTAAATACCAGTATGCTATTGATGAGTACTACCGTATAAAGAAAGAGGTAAGAACACAAACTACACTTTATGTGCAATATATCCAGTACAATTATGCAATATTAAGAAAGACATATGTACTGCTGTTCATCTGCAGGAGGAGGAGGAAGAGGAGGAGAACCGTCTTGCTGAGGAAGCAGAGCAAAAGTTTGAAGAGCAGCAGAGAAGACAGCAGAATGACACTGCCACTGTACAGCAGCCAGAGTCATCATTTGTAAATGTGAACTTTGACACAGAGCCTGAGCATTCTCTTGATGGTCAAGACAAAAACACTATTCATGTTCAGTAAACCTTCATCGGTCAGTGGGTCAAGTTAATTTAGTTTAGTAGTTAAAAAATGTAAGTTTTATACAATTTATTTTTATGAGTAGTGATCTAAGAATTACATTTGTTAATGTGCCTGAGCAGAATTGGCATTTATGCAAAACTGAGAAATATAATTTATTGTAGACCAATCACAACAATAGTTAGATTTGTGCTTAATTAATTTTCAATTGATAAGCCAATAAAGACAGCCATTTAATAATTTGGAAACATGTAAAAAGCAACCACTCTAACAAGAAAAATAGCTGGCAGTTTGGATGCAGCTAGTTGTCACCATACCTTTAAACTGTAATCTATCACATTCATCCTTTAAGTGTCCTTGTGAGAATGTTTGCTGAGTGTACAGCAAACACTTAGTTGTCATAAGCCTATTAGTGCATAATTATTATCCACTGACATGAGATTGTTGCATGATGACAGGCTTTAATGCAGTGGATGTAAAGCACGAATTTAAAGCCCAGATGGGAGAGATAGCCTTGTGAGCAGCCAAAATGTGTCTATTTCAAATATTCTTTTTCTATTAAAATGATGAATATTTTAAAATACACAAATGTTTAATATTAATGTTGTCGGTAATGCAGTATGCTATTGTGAAGTATTTTTTTCTACTCTAGATTTACAATGGGAGGAAAGGGATATGTGATTGATACAATATATTATAAGACATGAAACTCTCTCGTAGCCATCATTTCTGTGGTATAGATAAAATCTAACTGTAACTATAATCATCTACATTTAAACTGTACTGTTTAAATTTGTTGAAGCCTGTTTTGTGGTCATAGTAGATGGATGGATGGCAATTGTAAACTTTTTTGTTCTATTATAAGAGCAGAGAAAGGGGTCTCGAATCATTTTATTTAACTGTAGTCAACATTCATTTGTATATACATATTTATTGTTAATAAAACCTTTAGAAATTGGAATCTCTGTTTTTTTTGTTTTTTTTTAATTGAACAAAGAAATGGAAAACATTGAAATATATTAAATAAAAAAGTATAATGTAAAGAAAAATACACAAATATTTTCAGGACAACAGCCCTCTCACTTTAGGTGTCATCGAGGTCACCAGTGTTGGTGCTGTTGTTGTCATTGGCAACCAGGACTTCTCTGTTTTCATAAGTCCAAAAGCCATTGAGATCTATCAGTATGCTAACAACTGTGTCTCCTTGGCAACAGTTCACCAAATCCTGCAGAGTGATTTTGTAGGGATCTTTGGGCTTCACCATGTCAAAGATCTCATCCTGAAGAATGGTCATCACAGTGATTACTATTTTTAGTTTTTACCTTATAAACACATTTATGTAGTTGGATAACTGAGATAACTTTACCTTGACGTCTTGGAAGGACACAGGTTCCTGACCGTGAAGCTTCATCTGCTCCTGTATGGCCTGAAGAACAAAACCAATCATAAAACTGTACTACCATATATTTACATTCCTGCATAAACCATTATTGTCTTTCTGTAGGAAGGTGCTTGGCTTATACCCTGAAAAAGTAGTTGAGTGAGAAGACATTGAGATATCCTTGGTTCTCCATGTCCAAAAGTTTAAAGATGTACTGTAATGCGGCAGGTTCTTTTCTGTTTTCCAAGGCCAAAACAAAATCTAAATATGTTTTATAGTCCTGTAGGGTAAAAGGAAGGAAGAATATTACAGGCAGTACAGACACAATGCACAATAGCCCAGAAGAAAAACCTTGAATGCTGAATGTTGACAGATGATGCAACTTGGTTTTACGTTTATGTTCTTTTACCATTATTCAAGTGACTGTTTAGAATTAGCATTAAAAGTTTAAAAAAATGAAAAGGCATGCAAGGGCTATGCTACAGTCATACCATTTCTCCGTCGTAGGTAAGGCACTCCTGAAACACTCTGTCCAGAAAGACTGAGGTAAGAGTGGCAGTTCCGTAACGTGACAGCTCTTCTTTGCTCAACATGCCATTGTGGTCCTTATCGAGGTTAAGGTACTGGCCTTTAGCGACATAATGACAAAAATTACTTGCAGAGCTGTAAAATGCACTGTACGCATGTGTACACAATAAATATTTCTTACCATAGACTCTAAGAGCAGAGGGGGCCGAAAACCAGTTTGACTCCTGACTCTCTTTAGACAATTCCTCATCTCTCAACTAAGAATACACAGAAAAAAGTCAAACAATGACATGAAGATCTAGAAAAGTTAGTAAAAGGCAATGACAATCACTAAAAATGAAGGAATATTATACCTCCAACAAGTCATCCAAAAAACTACAGGCCAAGATATCCTGGATTTTAATCTTCCCTAGATATAAGCACACACAACATTTAGGCAAAGCTGTATATATTACGTTTTTTAAATGTCCAATATTTGTCCTCAATCTCACCTGTTCGGAGAGGGTCAAGGAAGAAAAAGAATTTGCGAACAGCAGTGCAGACGTAGAAAGAATAGAAAGACTTCTCCAGTCCGTCAAGCTGAGGCAGAGTCGGGATCAGTTCCAGGATGTAGTTCTCCAGATCCTGCAAAGAGTAAGATTTTATCACCAATGTATTAGAGACAACAACAACCACAACAAAAAATAAATACATTTTACAAGTAAATAGCTTTAGCTGAAATTTCTAAAAAAAATACTCACCGACTCTCTTAGGTAACCCTGTCCTGCAACATCATACAGACTCAGGCCTATCCGAGTTTGGTGCAGCCACACTGCAATTACACAAGACAAAAACAAAGTTGACTAAATATACTTTTATAATCTGTGCATGTAGATATATTTATAAAATGAAAAAATAAAATGGGGCACCGACCTTTCCTCATAACATAATTAAAGAATTGCATAATGGAGATTCTCCCGTAAGGGTCACTGTGGAGCAGCTTGGCATAAACCCTGGCTGTGAAAAACTTTCTGAAGAACAAAAAGAGTAAGAGATACATTTTTAAGGTGAGAAAGCAGCATGCAGAGCATTCAGAGTGCTAGTAATTTGCTTTTCTCACTTGCACTTGGGCCCAGCTTTCTCACCCACTTGCAGGTAGGCTTCATAACTGATCATGGCTTCATCTCCTGTCACTGGAGGAACCTGGTGCTTATCCAGCAGAAACCACAAGTTCTTTAAAAAGACAGTATACCAAAAAGGAAACAGGTGAGCATACATTTCAATAAGTTACATTTTAGTGTGAGTAAGTCATGTGTATCACCTGTAGTTCTTCATTATCTAACAGTTCTCGGCTCTTTCTTTGCAGAAACACAGCTCTGGATTCCTCTCTCAGTTTTTGGAGCAGTATTTCATCTTCTGCTGGGAGCTGTAGAATTTTAAAATCACACATAATCATTAAGACGATGTACCTGATATACTAGACTTTTGTAGTAATGTACTTACTCTGTAGTAAAATCGGGGAATGTTTTTGTAGGACGTGTCTTTGTCGCCTCCTCCCTTCCACTCGGTGTAATATTTAGTGAAGAGTTCAGTTTCTTCTGCTTTCTTTTCCTCTTCACTTCTTCCATCTGTTAGATGCGGAGGTAATTTAAACAGTAATTATAGAGTAAAATCAAATCTAACACATCTTCAGCCAAAAGTTGAAAAAGTAGTAATAGCCATAGGTAACCATGTAGCAAAGGCTATCAATTCTCACCTTTTGGGGAGTTCTCCAACCTTTTTTTCAAGATATCGCACCAGTGAGGCCTTTTATCTGCTTCCATTTTTTCCCTGAAAGCTTTGAAATCCTATATATATCAATGTAAGAATCAAACAAAAATTGCTTTCAGCTAAACTACGGAAAAGGACACCCAATTTAACGGAAAAGGAATATCATTTCCGGTGGTCCTTCAGAATAAAAACAAAATGCAAATAAATTCAGACTAAACCTAGTTAAATATAAAACTGTTTGCAATACACATTTACCACAAGTATAAATGCAATGTATGTTGTTATGTTGTTAACGACTGCTAATCTTAAAAATATTAAATCGACTTGTACATTGACAAACTTAAGCTGTATCCGTTTTTGTTGTAACCCACCTTGATGGCGCTGTCAAATGTCGATGACGTCAAAGATATGCGACTGAAATCATGTTCCCAACATGTCCACTTCAGTTGTCTGCAAGGATTGTAGAACTGTATACGGAGAAGCATCGCATGGGCTGTCCTAAGAGGATATGAAGATTTTCAGAGCCACTAGAAGAATCGTGTTTGTGTTAAAACATTCATTTAAAAGTATGGTTTGTCCATTACTAATTCATTCAACTTTGCAGTAAACTCAACGCTGTGTTATTCATTGTAACTTGTCAATGAATTAGTTAATTAGAAAAGTAATTGCATTATATTTCCCTAGTTTAATGATTTTATACACTACTATGGGTTCAAATTTAATATGCAAACTCAGAACATGCTTGAAGCCCTTTAGCCCTGCCCTTTACCATGGGAGTTTGTGTATCACCAACAGGGAAACTTCTCTATCCTCAAAACTGTGTTCTGCTGCACGCTGTTTATGTTCTAAAGAAATTTTCCCAAAAGGCCGATCAACAGACAGAAGTAAACAGTATGAGAAACAAAGAGGTGATCAATTTGGTAGGAAAAAAGACTCATGGGGAGGTGAGATGGAGGAAAGAAGTTTGAGATATACTTCTCTGCAACGATCCTCATCCAAATCTGTGTTTGCTGCTGGGACTGCAAAGAGAACGGCAGAGATGCTGAAGAGGAAAACAGCCCTTGTTTCTGGGATGGAGCAAATACCAGTGGAGGATCCAACACAGAAGACAGTGAGGGGAGCAGGTAGGGGGAAAGAATGTTATAAGTTGAAATCATAATACAAATAATATGTTTAAAGATTTGTTTTTAATTTGATCATTTTTGACAGAGAAAGTTAAGTTTCCTGAGCAACCGTTGTCCGTTGTGGAGTGGAGGGAGCTGAAAGAGTCTATGGGTAATTCCCAGCGCTTTGATATCTACATGATGTGTGGGCTGTTCAACTCTGGAGCGGATCTGGATATTGCCAAGTGAGGATACATTTTTGTGTGGTTAGATTAATAGCAATGCTCCCCAAACCATTTCTTTTGTAGGGAACCATACTTCAATATGCCAAATGAAACCTGACCCAACTTCAGCCAGCAGACAATCTATTCCTTTTTAGTATTGTTTTAAATGAACATGTAAATTTACTTTGGATCCCATTTAACAGTTTTAATGTATTTGTTGTTCATCTAAAGCTGTACATACTGTTTGTTCTTTTTTTTTTAAAGGTCTCTGCTGACTTTTGTTGTCACTGAAACGGGAACACTGTCTTATGAGCTGCTGCTGCGGTATCTGACACTGTGTGTGAACGGCGGCCATGACACTGAGGTGTTTGACGTCTATGACATCATGAGGGCAAGTTTCCCTTCTCTGGACACAGGAGCATCAAGTCTCTTCATAAAGTCCTTCAGTCGGACAGAAAGGTGGAGGGAAGCACTTGTCATCCTGCAAGAGGTCAAAAAGGTAAAACATGATGACATCTCTAATATGACATGTAAAAATAAAGACTGCTTGGGCTACTATAAAATATATTTTAGGTGCCAGACATTCATGCATTTCACGTCAGTATATTTTGCATAATTATATAACATATTACATCTTCTACAAATATTCATGCTGTGTCTCAACAGGTCTTTACCCCTACACCACGTAACTATGGTGACATAATCACAGCTGCAGTTCAGCACAGGGACCTGACCACTGCCTGGGCACTTTATGATGAATTGATAGAGAAAGGACTTAGTCCGCACCCAGAAACCTGGGAAGCATTGTTTACTGGATCAGAGGGGAAAGAGAAGATGGACCCTCAGTCTGAGCATGAGCAAAGACTGCTGGGTATTCTGCACCACATGAGGGATAACCAAATCTATCCTCAGAAAAGCTTTGCTGAGGGAATCAAGACCTGGTTTGAGAGGTAAGTCAGGTTCTTTTGCAGTGTACACAAGCAAAGTGTAAAGTACAGTTTATTGTTAATGAGTACTTTATGCAGGCCAGAAACATGTATAGAATTTGCAATATTCTTTACCACATTTAAATTCCAATATATCCTGTTTTCAGTCTCACACACCAGGAATGGGAAGGAAGATGGACAAGTGTCTCCCCAAAGTAACATTTTTTTTATACTTAGGAGTCTTAAAATATGAAGTTGAAATTGATTGTACACAAGAATCACATTATTAGTAATGAATATGATGTTTATTGTAGGGGGGTATGCAGATGTTGTGGGACTGAACTTGAGTCCATTCAGTTGACGCCAGAGGAATACCAGCAACTCAAAGATAAAGTCATGGTGAATATCATCCAGGGTCAGGATGTTTTTAACAAGACCACACCTGAGGTTGGTTCATAAACTAAATCAGATAAATTACTAATGTACAAATAATGCTCCCTCTCTCCACTAGCTTTATCCAATACATTTTCTATGTGTACTTTTATAGAACATGCGTTTTAGATTTTGTCTATCAAACGACTAAAAAGCTTTCTAAAATCCCTCTGTCCTTTGCTAGAGGACTCCATAAAAATTCACATTAAGACTGTGAAGGTCCATTAAAACATTAAATCAAAGTCAGACGTCTGCTTTAACTTTCGAGATGAATGGGAGAATTGTATGCATAGCTCTCTCTTTGATGAACTTAGACTTTGCTTCAGGCACAGTGAGCTGGCTGGATCAAGGGCTTTATTGGGAGTTTCTTGCAATTGATATTGCGTTGATATTCAGTCATTTTTTTAATGAAAACGGTAAAGTTCTCAGAATCAATTTCTTTGTTTTATGCTTTCTCGCAAAACCAACCTTTTGTTTAAACTATGATAAGTATTACAGAATAGGATTTTTAATGCTGTTGGTCAGTGGTGAGGTATTAATTAATGCTTACTATTTATTGGTTTTTGCATGTGTGACCAGTCTGGATGTTTAAAGACCAGCCAGGCTATATTTGTCACTGGGTTTGTAATGTACTAAATTAAATTTTGGTTATTGAAGTTGACTACTATACTTAACGGTTATTTAAGCCAAAAGACATGATTTTTTTTAACCTCTGCCTCGTCCTCTTCAGTCATTAGGGGGAGTTTGTTGGTGGAATAGTTATTTCAATGAAGGGGATTTCCAACACGTGAATCATGTGAATCTGGACCATAACTACCTCCTGTTGAGCCGATAGACAGAAAGGAGGATGGGCAGGATGGTCTTGTATAGTTTATTTATTCCAAATTTATGCAACATATTTTAAAGGGGAGGTATTGTGACTTTAAACATCTGAGCCAACACATACTGGGAAGAGCAGTGTCAGTTCTGTCTCAGTATATCAGCTGTGACGTAGCAAGATTTAGACAAAAAGTCTCAGCTGTCTCAGTTTAGTTACTGCTATGCAACAATACAACTCAGTCTTTTATGCTATAGTCCAAACGCCATTCAAATGTTACTTAATATAATGCGTATCATGCTGCCTGGAGTACGTAATTCAGGTCAGCAGTAATGCCTTCAGGTAGGTTTGCAAAATGCTGTCATTCTTTGCGTATAATAGTGTATAAATGGCACCATCATCTTATGTATGCAAGTGTAGCTCTGCGTGTGTGTTTTAAGCAGTCATATTATCCACAGCAGCACAATGAGCTGGTTTCATGTATCAGCTCTGGAAAGTCCCTGGATAATTATACTGGATTTTCTCTCCGTCTGTCTCTGCTCTCTTTTTCTTTCTTCCTCTCTTCCCACCTCACCTCTTTATTTGCTGTATATCTGTTTAGTTTTCTGTTATTCTTGCACTGTTGTATTCACACCTCTAAACAAGATCATATTGTAATCCCTTTGTCTTTCTACATGCCTCATACTAAGTTCCAGTGTAAAACAAAACTGTAAATCTGTTTTCATCTGGTTGTCTAGCTTGACCATAACTTTTCTTTTTAGTTTGCAGTGTATTTTTACAGCTTCATTTGCAATTGTGCGCACAGTTTCTTGAACAGGGGAATTCACAGCAGCCTATTTCCATACTGCTGCTATCTAAAAGCGAAAGCACCAACGATTTTTCTGTACTAGAGGTCTGTAATAAGCTCTAAGTATGTCTCCTGTATGGTTAGGCAGACACAGTCGATGCCTTCTTACTAGTTACACAAAGATTTTTCAGTGACGTCTTACAGCTTCAAGAGAGGAAGTTGTAACTAAATATAGTTGTTCTTCTAGTATAGGTCAGTCAGTTGGTGGTCATTAGCTTCAAATTTTGTCCTCTGAGCCACATTGTGACCAAAGCCCACAGTGAAGCTGGCTGCTGGCTTTCTGCCATCTGTCTGTCGAGAATTAAAAGGCCAGGTAGGTTTATTACCAAAAGTGCTTTGATCAGTCATGGAGAAAGGCAGCCAACCACCAGAAACAGAAAATATGATTATTACATGGTATTTAAATTGTTTTTTTTTTTTAAATGAACTTTGTGACTCTATGTAAATTTTAATCAGAAAAAGGATACCCCAAAGGCAGTAAAATAAGTCATTTTGGTGGTTTCATAACATGAAAAATTTACTATACCCCCTCGTTCACAGAAGTCTCCAGGGGACATTACCATCTCATGAGAACACATTTCACAAAGTCAAACTCTCCAGATATCTGGTATTTAAGACTATACTATAGGTTCAAATCCTGAAAAGGTTTACAGGTTTCTTTTAAAATTTAGACAAAACAGTCTGCTGCAAATAAAGTGCTGTCATCTGCCTTTTATTTAACTTTAACACACATAATAATAGGATAGGACAATAGTAATATCATACTTTCAATCACACATCTTACCATTGCAAGAATTTGTTATTTCTACCTTGTAGCAGTTTCACAAAAGATCTTTTTTATTTGTCTGTGTCTCTGTTTACTACTGTCATTTTCAGGAGCTGGAGAGGTTCAAGGCATTTGTAAAGAGAAGGCCTGCTTTTGATGTGGTCGTAGATGGGCTAAATGTTGCTAATATCAACAAAGATAAAACCAAGCTCTCAGAGACGGTAAGAGTATATGTAAATAAATAAATACATTGTAAAATAAGCTGTATAAGACTATGCTACTGTCTTTCACACACAGCATGTCTTCAACTAAGGGTTTTTTCCTGTACTTTGTGCTATGACTAAACAAGCTTTGTTTGAGTATGTGGGAGTTAAAGTCACCTTTAAAACTGTCCAGTATGTTAAATTAACATTTGGCCTACATGTCTGCCTGCCCACATCAGTCTGTCTGACAGGATGTGTTTCAACATAACCATTCATCTTTCTGCTCTTCAATAGGTTATATCTGCTTGTGTTAATTTCTCCACCAGATAGTAAAAACAGACACACAGACGTATTTACTGCATTTGTGACATTTGGAATGTAGAAGGTGAAGGTGTTTGTCTATGTGTTTCAGTTGTTGGCAGTGGTTTCAGAGCTTGTACATCAAGGCCTGACTGTTCTGGTTTTGGGGAGAAAACACATGCTACGGCCATCCAGATCCTGGGATAAAAACAATATAAATCTTCTCCAGCAGAAGGCCCACTGTTTCTTCACTGAAAACATGTGAGCACCTGTAACACAATAATAATAATGACTTCACATACTGGAAAGCTGCAAAGGATAGAGGCTATTTATAGAAAATACTAAGTTATGCTTTTTAAACGGCATTAAGTAATAAAATGCAATGAATCAATGCAATTTTCTTATTACTGTTAATTTATTGAAAGCACAAGTTATTTGTTGCTTTAGTTTCAAAACATATTGCAACATAATATGATACCAGCAACATACAGAACTCAAAAAATAGTGTCTGCCACATTACCTGTTTAAAAAACTATACATTTTTCACAGCTCTGAGGATGACCCCTTCTTGCTGTATGCCGCTTTGCATTCTGGGAACCATTGTCGGTTTGTGAGCAGGGACTTGATGAGGGACCACAAGGCCTGTCTGCCAGATGGAGCCACAAAACGTCTCTTTTTCAAGTGGCAGAGAGGACACCAGCTGGTGGTTGACGGATACATTGCAGCAGGCAGGAAAGTCCGATTTCAGGTAAGCATAACGATGAGGAAGAACCAAGGGGATGAGAATAGAGTGGAAATATTAGTAGAAAGACCAATAATTATATGTTTATTTTAGGGTATTCCCAGCTATGACACCATTGTCCAAACATCTGGAGACTCATGGCACATTCCCTTTGACAATACAGAAGACAGGAGCACCTATGAAGTACCACAGAAATGGCTGTGCCTTAACAATGTACACTGAATAAAGATATGAAGCTTTTTCCTCCATGTGAGCCATTACAACTGTCTGCATTTATGCTAAAACATTTAGTGATCATTTTTCATCTTAAATTTACAAAATGAGATTGTATCTAAGAGTATGAACAAGCAAATTGGTTCTCAGTGTGTAACAATAACATGCATTTTGATTATGTAGCATTTTTTCCATCTTTGTATTGCCATTGGAAATGCAGTATTCTGTAAGATTTAAGAGCACTTTAGAAAAGTGGAATAAACCAAAGAAAGACATTCTCTAAAACGTCACCAAATCCAGCGGTAAGATCAGTGAAAGAGCTTTTAGTCATGCCAGTGCGTGTCTATGACCATAATATGTGCCTCCATCTTGTGCCAGAAAAGACATTATGTGTTTTGTGTGTTTCCAATTTCTGTCATAGTCAGAGATTGATTCTCATCTGGCAGCATTGTCTGAGAGAGAAAGAGGAAAGGAACCATTTTGCACCTGCCAGAAATACTCCCAAAAGTATGATATATGCAGCCCACCTCCTTCACACAGATGTTTCAAAGGATAATAGTGGAAAATTCACCAAACCTTTGAAAAGATTTCTCGCTTATCAACAAAGCCTATGATTTAAAGGCATAATACACAGAATTGTCATGAAAAATGTTAACATTCTGGAAATAATTTTAATTCCATGCCTTTTAGATCAATGTAAAGAACACACACCACTGTCTTCATTTCATTCTTTTACTCCTTTGTTTATATGTGACCAACATTTGTAGTCCCCAGACAATAACAGCTTAGAAAAAAGAAAAAGAAAACAAAGCTCTGACATGTAAACCTGGATTTCACTTTCACTGATGAAGAGTAACAAAAGATGGGGCACAGAAATCCTGCCTACTATTCTATTAACTTGACACTGTATAGCACAATCTATCTATTTGTGTTTCTTCACCACAGGAAGAATCCAAATGTCAGAGCCTGAGGATGTGTAATACAGCTGTACTGTGTAATTCTGATTTTTCTAATAGGCCTGGGCCAAGTTTCTAAAACAAGAGTAGTTTTTGATTTATCTATATTTCCTACAATGTAAATTGAATATTACATGCTGCCTTAGAACTACATGAAAGACACCAGAAGCTAAGTATAGAAACACTTCAAATCCACATGTTCTTGAGCAATGCAAGTTACAAGTAATATTTGTTAAATGAGAACTTTAAGCTTTCAAATTGAAGGGTAAAAATTGTGAATCAACCATACGTTTGACCTGTTATTAAGGCACATACTCTTTAATTTTCAAGTCTATTTATAAAGTGGATATTTCATAAGAATGTTACTGATACAAGAGATCTTTTGTCTATAAATCACCACATCACCACAACATTTCTCCATTTGGTTTAATCCATTTTAAGCAATACTCCCTTCCTTCCCATCACCCTGCTTTTTAGAGAAGCATCCTGTTGTTCAAGACTCCCAACATGAATGCAGTGAACAGCTGACTGTTCTGTTCCTGGGAATTTCCTGTCACTTCCTCAAAAACCCCACCCTCTCAAACACTTCCTGCATTGAATAAGTGCCTCATTCCACTCACATTTCCCAAACACCTTATCGCTCTAAATACACACACACAGCAGGAGGAAGTGTTTTAGGTACAATTGCCTGCCAGTTCCTATTTCGTGGAAAAGAAGTTGTCAGGTTATCAGACATTAAAATGAAAGAAGCTGGTTAAAAGGAATGATGAGGAATACATGATATACTTTGCAGTCTACCTCTATATTTTAATATTATCTAACAGGTCATATAACTTTGCACGTACTTAATTGACACCTACATATATAAAACCATTTAGCATAAATATATTCACACAAGTTCTGTTAAATATGAGCATTTTAATTTAAGTGGAGTGTGTTGGACATTTTGCTGCCTGACATATACAACCTGCGCAACTGTACACTTCACAGCTTCCATAAAAATACATCTTATTATACACAGCATTTACAATATCATACAACAGAGCTGTTGCAGGTACATCTGTTTTAGAGATGACATTTAACAGTGTCCGCAGAAAACAATTAACTGTTCGTTTAATCAAAGGGGAAATGCTAGATCCCATCCTGTAATTTTTTGTATCTGTACATGTCATCGTTTCTTTGTCTGCTCTCCTGCAGCCCGGGGCAGTCTCTTTGATTCATACATCAGCCAGTCTCTGAAGTGCCTCTGCAGCTGCCCATATGCTTGGTCTTGCCCGTTCTGCCATTCACAGTTGTGGGCTATTGTGACGTCACTGCAGGAGGATGCTGACCCGTCAAGCTATTTCTGTTGTCTTTAACCAGTTTGCAGCCTCTCTGACATTTTCCTCTAATGTCCATTCCACTGGATGTCATCATAACCCACCTGTAGACAAAAAAAAAAGAAGTTATTCTCTATGTTTCAATATGACTTTCCTCTTCGTATAATATCATTATCTTTATTCACACACACCTCCTCTTCCTCCTCTTCTTCACTGTCCTCTGCCTCACTGTCAGGCAGCTCCCGTAATCCGGGTTTGGTCAGTGAGTACAGCTCCTGTCTGATTTGGTCATTGTCACGACCGTACGTGAGGTGAAAGGGTGTATGACCTCCGGATGTAAGAAGGTTTGGGTCTGCTCCTTTTCTCAGCAGCAGTTGTACCAGTGAGAGGTTTTGGTGGTCTACAGCAAGATGTAATGCCCCTCTACCACTTCTTTGCTCCTACAGGATGAAACGAAAAGGTATTAATGTTTGAGTTTGTGGTAAAAGTCGAGAAATGACTATTATTATGATTATCTGGATTATATGCTGTCTGAGTGGTATACCTTGGCATCTATGTCAGTGCCTAAATCCACAAGGTTTTCCACAAGCGATAGAAATCCATGAACTGAAGCCAAGTGAAGACAGTTTTGACCTGCAAAAGATAAAACGGAACTTTATTAAACTTTAGTCACGCTAACATAGTATAATATTAGCACAGCAATACAATTCTGTTTTGTTTAGTGTATGAGCTACAGTACTGTCTGCTTTTAGTAAGGATGTGATGCTAGGAAATTCTTGAGCTCTTGGGAAATGGTTCCTTCCAATAAAACAATAACGCTTTGGGATTATGGACACTCTACTGTTAAAACTGGAGCTTAAACTTGCTGTAAAGTGGGTAGCGGTGATCTACTACTGTTTAGCAGGCTTGGAGATACCACATAATATTATTAACCAACAACTGGAATTTTAAAACTAAATAGACACTTATGCACACTTGATAATATTCCAGAGCTTGCCTAATTTGACTTCTTCCCTCCTTACCGTGATAGTTGTAGGCCGCCATCACTGTGCTTAAATGCTGTGGCATACAGTTCTGTGTGATGACACTGAAGCAGGGCAGGTTGCCGTGGCGACAGGCGATGTGAAGCGCTGTGTCACCGTTGCAGTCCACCAGTGTGGGATCACAGCCGGCTACGAGGAGGCGCTCACACACATCAGCTTGACTTGTTATTACTGCTAGGTGAAGAGGAGTCTGGAAATGGAGAAGACAGAGACGGGTGAGTTACACAAGTCTGAACAAACAGCGCTGATGAAGTCTGTTGGGTTCGTAAGCAATACAACGGGAATGCCCGTTGTATTGGTGACAGAGTGAAGTAATCAAGAAAAAAAATAAGTTTACAAACCTGTCTTTGGTCATTCTGTGAGTCAAGGAAGTCTGTGTTCTTGCAAAGCTCTATCATTTGCTTGATGTAGTCTTTGGCTTCATGGATTATGGCCAAGTGGAGCAACCTGGGAACAAACAAACAGCCAATATGTTACTCCATTACATTCTCCTGAAAAATGAGTGGTGACAATATTTACTTTCTAACGAATTTTCCCAATGTACAATCAAGTCATTTATTAATATATGAGGTTTCATCCTAGGTAAAATAAGTTAAATTGTTGTTGTTAGTTGTAAATATATGTATTTACTAAGCTTATAAAGTGTATTTCTGGGCACCTTTAAATTAAAACGGCTTACTTCCAAGTAAATGGGTAATATTACTAGTAACTAAATAGAAAAACACTCTTGACGTTGCCTTTAGCGATATTTAACAGACTTTTACTGCAAATTAGGAAACATTTTCGGGTACTTTTCTGTTTTTCTCCGTCTATGTGGTCGGGGGCGCGCATCGGACGGATTCCTTGGCGGCGCGCCCGGGACTTTCCCAGTCTGACCCGCGGCCATAGTAGATCCCCTCTTGATAATAGTCTTTTGTTTATGTCCAATACCACCATGTCTGGCCACAGCTAACTCCATTATTAAACCGGACACAGCTTGTGCGCATCGTTTACACCACAATCATGTAAGTGTTTATCCAGAAAACACTAAGCAACGGTGAAACTTTTTAGGCCCGGGCCTGCGCATTGTAATGACAGGCTACAAGAAGACATTCCCCACAGGAAAGGGATCATATTACCTCCAAGAACAGAGCTAGGCCTACCCTAAGCAAACGGGAAACCTAGCTCCAAATATATCCCAGCTATGTCCATAACGTCATGCCATATTTAAACTTACGTGTCGCCGTCTTCTGTGATCTGTGTTGTCCATTTGTGCTGCTCTCCGGTTACAGGGGGCTGCTGTTTCGGCTCGCTTTGCAAATGCAACGCACGGATCTCGGCGGCCACAGCCTGGTATTCCTCCTCTTTCAGCGAGTCTAAACCACTGTCGAGCCGCTCGTCGGGCGACACAGACGGCTTTTCGTCTTTGGAGTCCCGGTTATAGTCCATTTGGTTGTATAAACTGGTCCGTTGTAGGTCCATGACGGTGCGTATTGCTCGGAGCGCGGTGCGTTTGCTTGGACTCAGAGCGGGTTTGGAGCAGCCTGCTGTAAATGCCCTCTGTGTGGCTGTAGCGGGGCGGGGCTTACAACTAGGTGGGGGATTTCCAGAAACTGTCACTCAGAATAACAGTGTGTACAGATCTCTGGCTCCAAGAAAACGAGGGGGTTTCTTTAGAGGCGTTCTTGCATAGTCTGTCACCAGGAAAGCAAAAATAAATCCTTAAAATTCTGCAGCTCCAAAAAAAAAAAAAAAAAAAAAAAAGGGAACGCAAGAACGTTCAAGAACGCATGCAAAGTATTTCAGAAATGATGAAGGGCCACACGAATAAATACAGGGGCCAAAGATGCTTCTGATCACAATCTGTTGCCCCATTTTGTGTCTCAGTTCACTTTGTGCTTTTTTTGGTGTTATTTTGTTGTTTCACTTGCAGTCACTCATCAACTAAGCTGTTTCTGAATTGTTCCACAGGAGAGTTTCTGTTTTGACATGAGTGTGGATTGGACGCATATGGAAAGTCCTTAAACTAAACTTTAATTAATAAGGCTGCATGAATCACTTGAGCAGAGGTAAAGTGTTGCGTTACGTCCCACAATAAATCTGCAGTTTGCACAGGAGTTTCCGCTAAAAGTTCACTGGGGACTGCAGTGTGATTTCTTTTTGTTTATCTCACAGAATCATGATAAATACAAGGAGGAACTAGCAGCACTGTAGTGGAGTTTCCCTAAGACCCACGTGGCCACAGTGAAGTTCATGTTCTTAAAGACACACTTACAAAATACTATCCTGCAGGCTTTTTTTATTTGGTGTTTATTTATACCTATATTCTCATTAGAAGTTGCGACAAGTCACTGCACAATCTGTGGTAAATATACACATTGGATTTAGTAATAAAGTCAAAACAATGAGTCATTTTCTATTTGTTTGTGTGGATTGACTATTATTAATTGCTTCAAAAAGTGTTTTTAGGTGGTAGCTGGTGTTTTTACATTTTATTGTGACAAAGTGTCCCTGACATCAAAGAATCTCATTCATTCACACAAGTGCCTTTGTGTAAATGCTTGGATGAAACTGGATTTGCAAAAAAACTCACGGGGCTGTGACCTATCCCTTTAAAAACAAACAGCAGGTTGGAGGCCTGGGGGAAACTCCAGCCTAGTTTTACCTCCCATTGTTTGGACTGTGTGACCAGTTTAGACTGGGAAGCTCAGGCTTCACTCTTAGCATATTAGTATCACCTCTCCAGTTCTTAGACTTTAGAGCTGGAAAGGTGAGCTACTTAACAAATTGGATTTATTTATTTATTTATTTGCATTTCCATTATTATTTTTTTTCACTATAGTTAACTCAGAGAATCTTTAGTTTATTTGTTGTGATTAAATCGCAATCATTTTTAAAAAGTAAATGAGATGGTGGGAAATTAATGAGTCAAAGGAATGAAAAGTGAGAGCAACCTAAAAGATAATGTGTCTGAGTACAAAAAAGACAGAGCGACACACACAGAGCATAGAGTCTGTGTTATGGTGGCTCCTTTTACCTTAAACAACATGTTTAAAGATGAGCATTTTCCTTTTTTATTTTAATTGATATTTCTGTTGTAGAGAAGGTAAATATAGTTTCCTAGTCATATTTAATATGGTTGCATTGCTCAGTTGAGTAAATTATCTGCTAAGAGTTGTAAGGTTCTATCTGCATTCTGGGCTGTTTTAAGAGTTTAAAGTTTTTATATTCTTATTAACAACGATGGAGCTGCTTCATTTCTGACCTTAAATAACATCTCAGACAATATAACTCAAACAGGAATCTGCAGTCTGGAATAATTCTAGCTGTTTTAAGGAATTTTCTTGGAATGTTGTGGGACTTTTAAAAACTCCACCAAAGTATTTTTTCTGGAACAAGCTGGGAAAAAGAAATCGAGATAGAGAAATGAGATAGGGAATTTCTGTGATTTGGGTTTGTCTCTAAATGCTTTATGCAAATTTGAATAAGCCCATTTTGATTGTTACTGGTGTCTAAGCTATGCAAGGTATGTAAACTGTGTGAGCCTTTTAAATAAAGCTACAGAACTGGTTGTCTCCATACACACCCAACACATATTTGGTGTTTGTGGGTAATCCCTGGGTATTCTGGAACGTGTTTAAACAATTCACAATGACTAACTTTTGTGTGAATTGAAAATGGGCAGTCGAAAACATCAAGGTAAAGAGTCAAAGCAAATGCTGAGTCACTATGTCACATGTGCTGATCACATACTGTGTAAGCATGACAAACAGAAAGCCCCACAATTTCTGAAACACCTTGAAGTTTTGTTTTTCATCTTCTTTCACCACTTCCTGCTTTATTTACCCTGCTTACATTTATTGTCTGACAGACTTTGCAAAGTTTAAATCTCACTTGGAAATATTTAAAACCCCTTCAAACAAAACAATGACTGAGCCTTAAAACATAGTTTATGCCAGAAGAATATTTCAGCAATGGGCATTCTGCAGACAACAACTCTGCCACTGGGGGGCGACAAAAGTTGATGTGTCACTCCGATGTCTTATTAATACATGACATCTGTGTTTCTTCATCACTTTCATTAATCTATTAAATCTTTTATCTATTTAAATACATTAGGCTGGATCAGCAGGTGATCAGACAGTAAGAACAATGGATGTTTAAGATCATCCACTTTTAGGACCAACATATGTCAGCTTTGTGATGGTTAAATAAAGATTTAAGCCTGTGTTCGGGTGTTTAATCTAATTCCAAAATGTTTGTTTGTATTTGATATGTTTATTGAATTTAAAAAAAAAAAAATGACTTAAAAAATTAAGCCTGAAGTTTGGTTAATCCTTCAGAAACCTGGCCCTTGGTTGTAATCTAATATGACCAGTAGATGGCGACAGAGAGATAAGATGAGTGTGAACAAGTAGACCTACAGTTGGCTCTAATAACCGTAAGGTAAAAAATATAATAAAAATGAGACAAATAAAAAAACTTCAACTGCAAATTAAAATAAAGCGGATACAGTCTATTTTCTTTTTTCCCCCCAATCCACATTTTAGTCTTTGCCCTTGTGACAGTCTGTGACTGAGAAACACAAATCAATAGAGTCATTTTCCACAGTCTGGAGGATTATCCAGCTGAGTGGTCAGTGCGCACTGAAGTGATGCAAACTAAACTCACACAGGTCCTTAGCCCCAAAACATCCTCAAGCCTGACTTATATGAGAAAACCTTTCTCCATCTAAATGTTTCACTGATAATATTGCTTATTTCGGAGCAAAAGACAAACGGAACTTTTTATGGAAAATATGTGATTCAAAAGAAGTATTCATTTTCTTTATAATACATTTAAATATGGGGGATTTATTTATGGATTTTTTTTTTAAACAAACAAACAAACAAAAAAAGATTGGATAATCATAACAACACCTTGAATAGAATCACAACTCAATAGGCCTACAGAAAACCTACGGGGCATGGATAGCCTTATTTACTGTTAAAATGCCTATTACCAAATCTATTGACAGCAGATTTATTTTTGTGCCAGTGTAGGCACAAACACCGCTAATGATGTGACACCTGTCCTCTTAGTTCATGGGTAAATAAAAAATAAAACATAGGTCAAGTTTCCCCTCTGAGGGACATACGCAGCTGACACTTACAATGAAAAATACCAGGCAAACCTAGTGCCTAATTGTTTTTAATGTGGTCCTATTCTCAAGAGGATTCTCTGTGCGATCCTCATCATGCCAACAGCGAGGCCCTTAAGCTTGTTCTCACGCTCATCCACCTTGATTGATTTCCAGGGAGCCCGGCCGGCTGGCTCTGGCCCCACTGGCCGAGCTATAGAGCGCCTGGCCCGCACACAGGGGTGGGCCTCACCCCAGAGACAGAATGGATGGATGTCCCTTCGATCTCTTATCAGCCAGAGCAGCTCTAGTGGGGGCGGGCCGCGGTGAATAGAGACTGATCAACATCTCACTCTTAGTCACACTATTGCACTTTATTGCGCACGAACGCGAAAGACAGGAAAGATACGTCTGAGGTCTTCCCAGCGCCGACAACAAAAGCTCAGATAATCAGACACTTCAGCAGGACAGAGTGCTCATTAGTGTTCTTGATGTAATCTATATCGACATCCCTAAGGTGCTGTTATAGCCAGCTTCAAACAGAAGACGCACTCTGGACGCATTATATTAAGAGGACTTTGACCAAAATCTAACCAATAGGGCTACAATGAAACATCAGGGGACTCTAGACATATTCTAAATGCACTCGTTCACGTTAAACAAATCTAAATTAGACATAAAGGTAAGTCTATCGAAGGCACGAACTCGTTCAATACATTGGAAACATGTTTAACCCATATCAGAAATGAGAAGTTAAAATGCTTCTGCAAAACTCCAGAGCTTTTTCTAAGACCCACAAAGTAGACTATATTTCAAACCATCTATGAATAAGAGTGCTAAGATATTTGAATGAACTGTTCCCTATTTTTCTATAACGACCATTACAGGTTGTAACCCTATAAATTATAGCATATTGTAGGCTTGCAGCGTCAAATAAGTAGAGCGTTTACGGGGACCTAGACAAATGCCTCTTTTTTGCCTGTACCTATAGATGAACAATCGACTGGACGCTCGTAGATGGTTCTATTTTGGGAACAGGACAAGTTTCTCCATTGCTCTCATAAACTCCTCAGGTTGTGCTCCTGATGCTGCGCGCGCAGGTGCAGAGACAGTTGGATCCAAACAGTGGACAGTGATGTGTCCTCCCCTCGCGCTCTTAAACCCCCTCCCTCCACGCGCTGCAGTCTCTCGTGCGTTTGCTCTTCAAAGCGCTACTTCAAAGTCGCTTCTTAACAAGACTTCTTTTCTCAGTCTCCTGTGCGTCATGCCTCGAGGATTTTTGGTGAAGCGCAACCGTCGGAGTCCAGGCTCGTATCGGACCCGAAACCACACCAGCCCATCACCAAAACACAGTCAAGAGAAGGACACGGTGATCGAGCACGCGGAGGGACTGTCCCCGGTGCTTCGAGAGGATGGTGCGCGCGTGTGGAGCCCACACGTGGAGCCCGCGCTGGAGGCTGAGGCGGAGCGGCGTGCGCAGCTCCCGGACGCAGAAGAGCAGGTCACGGAGGTGGATGTTTTAACTCCAGACCACGACTCCTCGCGCTTCTACCCCCCTCTGCACTCACGTGAAGGGTCTCGCGTCCCAGTCACCCCAGTGGGCACGCGGGTGTTGGAGCAGTTCGAGGAGGAGGAGGGCAGCGCACCGATTTTCCGCGGAAGATGCGTGACCCCGGAGCTGCCGTTTCTCCTCAGCACCACTCCAGCCTCAGTGCCCTTTAGTCGGCCTCATGCGCACTCTTTCGGCCACGAGTCTAACGTGCACGCGCACCTGTTCCCATCATTGTCTCTGCTCAACGAGAGCCAGCAGCTCGTCGCGAGGAAGCGCTCGTTCATGGAAACAGAGCGCAGACCTAACAAAGTTAGCCTCCCAAAGAAACCCAAAGTCAACCGAAAGCTTCACTTCGAGGACGAGGTCACCACGTCGCCCGTTTTGGGGCTGCGCATCAAAAAAGAGGCGCCAGACTCGAGAGGACACCGGGAGAGGTCTCTGAAGCAACCGCTGGGCGAATTCATCTGCCAGCTTTGTAAAGAAGAGTACCCGGACCCCTTCTCCCTCGCGCAGCACAAATGCTCGCGCATTGTGCGCGTGGAGTACCGTTGTCCCGAGTGTGATAAAGTTTTCAGCTGCCCAGCGAACCTGGCGTCACACCGGCGATGGCACAAACCGCGTCCCGTCAACAACAGCCAGGGCGCAGACATTCAAACGAGCAAAAGCCAGGCCCGCGGTGTCCTTGCGCTGGAGACGGACGGCAAAGAGAACGAGCTGCTGCGTATTGACAGACCTGCCAACCGCGCCGCTCCTGAGAGCTCCCACGTGGGCAGCATGGTCCCCCCGCCCTCTGTGCCCCCCCACTACCGGACCCACGCGGAGCAGCAGCACGTGCGAGCGGCTGACAGTCCTCCCTCGAGCCTGCCCTTACCGTTCGTCCAGGCTTTACCTGAAGAGGAGGTGTACGAGTGTCGCTGGTGCGGGAAGAAGTTCCGGCGTCAGGCATACCTTAAGAAACACTTGGCCGCGCACGAACCGCCGCTGAGCACCTACAGCCAGGCGCGGGACAGCCAGGTGTTTCTGTGTCACATTTGCGGCGCCCGCTTCCCCTCGGCCGAAATCAGAGATAAGCACCGTCTGTGGCACGCCATGCGGGACGAGCTTTTGGCGGGGACTTTAGCGGGTGCAGGAGGCGGAGGAGATGTGTTCCACGCGCGGAGAGACGCCGAGAGCAGCGGCGGGGAAAGCGAGCAGCAGGACGCGCCGCAGCAGCAGCAGCAGCAGCAGATGTACCCGTGCAAACAGTGTCCGTCCACGTTCTTCAGCTCCCCGGGGCTCACCAGACACATCAACAAGACGCACCCCGCGGAGGACAGGCACGTCATGCTGCTGCAGATGAGCGTGCGGCCGTAAAGCATCGAACTGTAACTTATCTTGTCTCCACCACAGCTTCTCCAGAATTTGCTGTGGAAACTTTCGAGACAAGTGCGGCTCACGCTCAATGTATCGTGCCTTTTGCCAACGGTCAGTCCTTTTGATATTGCTTCACGTATTAAATATAAATATATAATAAAGACTCGTTATTAAATTAAACGATCTCTAAAATGAGTTAGATGTTCTGGGAGCTGTCCGCGGTGCTGAAGTTGAATAAACAGCCAACACGCGACTCCAAACTGAACTGTCCATGGTACTAGACCCACCGCTTACGACTAAACACAGTATTGCTTAAATTTAATAACAACAAAGAGGTTATAAGTGAAGTTTAATCTTTTTATCCAGCAAAGCCAAAGGAGACAAGGCAACTATGCGTTTTCTATTTCTTTTATCTGAAAATAAAATGTAAAACCTAACAGCATCTTTGCAGTAGTTTGAACCACTATAAAATATACATTACAGGCCATTATGTCACAGCCAAGCAACCAATTTAAGTGTTTCCATTTGGCTTCGCCGCCTTCATAGTTACTGCATTTAGGCTTAGTGTGGTACCATAAATGATAAAGTAGTACTGACTTTAAAACATACAATTGCAAATATGAAATAATGAAATGCTTTGCTTCTGTGTATTGATAGTGGATGATAAGCAGAGACCCCTAAAAAATGATATTATCTGCTATAGTTAGGTCAAAAGAGAGTGGGTTGGTAAAAACATGTAAGGGGAGACTTTTATTGATTCCCAAATAGACTACACCTATAAACCGAACATGTTCAGAGTCTTTTTGTGGCGACGTAATCATATTTCCCTGATGCTCACAAAAAGTGCAGTGGGTTAGATCACTGTCTGGGCAAATACAAGTCCATCATCAGTTTCCTGTAATTACATTTAAGAAAGTGACCTTCCTAACCTTGAAAATTTAGAGGCAAAATCATGGCGCAAAATCAACAAGGACAATTTCACATACAAAATACAGGCCTTTAAGGGAAAAATGAAAACAAATGCTGTCAGATATTTTGTGATTATTTCAATATAATGAAATGTTGAGATATTTGCTGAGATAAATGCTTTTACAATGCCCAGATGTGACTGTGATTCTACGAAGCTTATATTATTTTGATATGTTGAATGTAAAATCGACATTGTCAATAAATATCATTCCCAAACTGGTGTGCATTTTTAAAAGCGCTGGACACACGATGAATCAGTGGTAAGAAATTTTATTGTCAAATTTCATCATCACACATCCACATTATTACTCCCAATGTGTTTTTACATACTATTGGTTTGACGGTAACAGTTTTTATGGGGTGTGTGCGCTCATGCTGAGTTTGAGATACAGCTGTTACAGGGTCAACACATGCATTTAGCACTGAACTGGTTTCATGCAGTGTTTTTAGTCAGTAGTTACATCAGCTTTGTCACAAACTCGCTGTCCGCATCGAAAACAAACCCGTATCCGTCACAGCATCCATCTTCTACTAACAGGCTTACAATGTTTTATTTATAATTAATTTTAGATGCTCAAATATCATCAGGAAGGGAGTCAAATTTTGATGGCAATGTTTGTGGCTGGGTTGAACATAAATGAAATACAACCCAGCCTATTTGCATATTTGTATGATTGTAAGCATTAAGAGGTTTAGCCATCCTGAAAGCAAATTACAAATTAATTCATTTGGGACAATAAGGCTGCATCCGAGCTAAAGTCAGCATATAGTATTTGTGCTACAGTATACGACCCCCAAATCCTAGGGCAAGTCAAGGTCATGGAGCGAGAATATGGGAGACGGGTCGTGACTGACGGGGCAGTTCGTCTATATACAGCATGTACATATCAGTCCCAGTATTGTTCCCACAGTGACGAGACCACGTCTTGACCAAATTTATGTTAAGTCAAGCTCCAAATGGTATGAATGACAATAATTTAAAGGGACAACACAAATGTCAACGTATCCAAAAATCATAAAATAACAATAAAACATGACTCTGACCTCATTTTACTGTGAAGTTTATGCAATTTAATGTTCAAACCCAACTGAGAGCGTGAAAAAAAATGAAAAGAAAAAAAAAAACAGTTTTAAAATCCCTTTGAAGAGAATAAATGGCTAAAAAAATATCATTTAAGTGTAACAGATAAAACAGCTGTGTTCAAATGTGAAGCGATATGTTAAATTGCAGAGTTGACAATGCAAAAAACAAGCAGTTATGATAAAATTAATACAGGAACCGTTATCTCGTTGACAAAGAAATACTAATTTGGGATTCTGAGGTTGGAGAGTGCGAAAGTGCATGACTTCAGTGTATTGTTTTGAGTCACTGATGGAGTGTTAAGAGGGAAAAGAACAAGTGTAGTGTTATAGTTAACTATACTCCAGACTGAACTGGAACTGGGGATGAGTACATTTCTGATCCAAGTCACCTTTGGCCTTCGTTCAATGAATCCATTTTCAGTACAAATTGTCTTCCTTCATTGTCTAAGGGACAATACGCATGTTTCCATAAGACATGCATGTTTATGCATTGAGGAAATACTGACACAAAGGCTTTAATACTCCACTTGAGCTAATAACAAAAATGATCTGATCAGTTGTCTTTGGCCTTTGGTCAAATCAATCAGACTAGACCTAATTATAATAATCTGGGTGTGTTAAAATTATGTTAAAAACACACACACACACACACAAAAAAATACAATAATGAAAAACAGTTAATGATAAAGACGCTTAAAATCTTGTAGTGTCAGTCCATTTTTAGTTGATGTGGTCTGAGGTTAAAACCACAGTTTGGTTTTGGCAGCAATACAACAGTATATACACAAGAAGCCTTTTCAGACTGTACAAATTCTTATAGATATTTATATCTAATATATATATATATTTATACTCATACATATATGGATATACAGAATACATGTATACATATATAATTATGGCTAAGAACAAAGAAAAATAGCTGTGGTTCTCTTGCATCAAATGACAGTGTGACACTGAACTAAAAACAGTAATACTCTTGTTCAGGGAAAAACACCTTTTACAATCAACTCAAAAATGACAATGAAAAAGAAAAAAAATGCAGTGAAATCCGTGCTTCTCACATTTACAGCATTAGCAAAAAAAAGAAAAAGAAAAAAGGCAAACCTAACTGTGAAACAAGTGCTTGTTCTTTGACCAGTTTCCCACAGTCTTTAAAACTGATCCTCACAACACTTTGTTTAGAAGCATAGACAGCTTGGTTTGTCCCACACGTTCAGACTGAGAATTTCAGAGATGAAACATTTTTGGCATTTAGGAGGACACTGCCATATCTTCAGCTTACATACCACAATATTAGCAAAGAAATGTGTCTATTTACATCTCTACGAGTGGTAATACAAACCAGAACCCCACCCTCATCTTTACAGACTCACCGCCGCAAAAAACCACAAAAATAGACTTCTGTCACAATATTTGTGCAGCTCATGCTTTCAAAACATTCTGGTTTCTTTTTTATAGCAAAACTCAGCTTTCTGTCTGTACATCCTTGGCTGTCTATAGTACAAATATACAGCAACAACACAGCACTTTCTTTCTCTCTGTGCTCTCTAGCAGTGGAAGTGCCACACTCCATTGCTCAGGGCACACTTGTTCAGCCGTTTATCAAAAGCAAAGCTGAGAGCGAACACAGCAAAAATAACATATCAGCATTGACCACAGAACAGTTTAATAGATGTCTCTGAATGAAGCACAACTAACTGTTCTGAACAGCGTGGGATAAGAACACAACTGTGCTGCCACAAGCTGAGTTTAGTTCTGGATTAATTTGGATTTGTGCAATGTCTAATTAATTGTGTCTAATTTAAGTGGAGAGGACATTTTCTGTGCTAATTTCTGTGCAGCCTAGAAAGCTCATGTCTTATTGGCAGATCCAGAGGAGCGGCGCAGCTTCATGGACATGCGGCTCTTGCTAGTCCGGGGAGACATGGGGGACGCCGAGTCGCTCCCGGCCTCCCCAAGAGCAGGACTTTCTCCCCGAAGAATCTCGAGGCAGGAGCCTGATAGGAAGGGTTGAGGGCAGGAGAGATAAGGGGGAGGACGAAGGAGGTTTATATAAATAACAAGCCAGTTACATAATGTCAAAAAGAGCCAGACTCATACACTCACTCATACACACACAAACTAAGAAGAGACAGACAGAGGCTCTAAAGAGGCTCTAAACCTCACTAGCTTAAATCTAGAAGTCACTAGAACAGGAGAGTTCTGCTAATAATGCCACGGAAACAAAGTGTAAAATCCCTGTAATAACCCTGTACTGCAAAATCCTACACCTTAAGTGAGAGAAAGACATCCTGTTTATTACTGAGACATCCCGTGAGACTGTATGTGTCATTAAAAGCTACATAAATAAACTTTAACACTCCCTGATGCTAGATATATCATTGGATGATTCCACATGTGCTCATCTAGTGTAAATGAGAAGTAAGAGATAATTATTTATTTGGGATAAACATCCATTACAACAGTTGAACTGTGACTTGTACTTGTTGGTTAGTACTACAACTACACACGAGTCTACACTACACACCGTCGATATCACTGCTACGTATCATTACCATTCGCAGCTAGCATGAAGGACCTTCTGCTTGAGACCCTTCCCCTTCACCCTGAGAAGGTTAAAACTGTCTAGCGGTTTAGGGACCATGAGGTACATAGCACTATGCTCCTCTACGTGACAAACAATGAAAAGAAGGATGGAAAGAAGAAGAGAATGTTATAAATTAATTGGTTTAATAAAAGAAGAAACCAAGATGAAAATAAGAAAGGAGAATGAGGACATTTAAAAGAGAAGGTTAAACACTTGAATGAGAGAAATGTTAAACATAAAGAGAAGTGTACATACAAACCACACGTCACACATATACATACTGTACAATGAAGTCCTATTTAACTGTGTTTGTAGTCTTGAGGTAAAGATTAAGGCTTACCATAACAAAGCCTATTTAACCCTTACTTAACCGGACTTAAAAGTAGTTTTCCTAAAGCTATATACACCGGCGTTTCCTATTCACTCTTATTTTTACTGTTAAACATAGCCACAAGGTTTACTGTATGTGTTATCAAACCAAAAAGTGATGAAGGTCTACATATATCACACACTCACACACAAACTAGCAAAAACTTCAGAGTATATCTTCTTGACATGAACAGCCATGTGACACAAGAAATGGTATCAACTAAGGTTAATTAACATGATGCCAGCTGAAACATGTGTGCAGTACTACAGTCCTACATAGAAAACTCAGGGGGACAGGAGCATACAGAAGGTCAAATGTTAGTTTCACAAAGTCAGTGTCGGATATCGCAAGTTAATGAAAAAAAGAAACACAAGTCAGTGACATGAAGAAGCACTTTTTTTTAAAAAAAAGGAAGTCTCACTCCTGTCTTGTCAGTGCAGTTTGGTTTAAGATTGTAGGAGAAAAATCATCTATGTAAATACTGTGTGTGTATTTTTTTACTACTGTACTTTAGTCTTCTTTTAGTGTGGCCCAACCAAAGTGCACCCACAGATGGACTGAAAATTCCCTTTGAATCGTCAGAAAAGTGCTGTGAGACCTGCTTAAACAGTAAAATCCACAGAAGAAACAGACCATGGGGTCAGTAAACAGACGCACATTACAGGAAGGTATCAGAAAGAGGAAAAGGTTAGGCAGTCAGTAGCAAGAACCAATCAGAACAGGGCGTGTCAGTCATGTGACCAGGCTTACCTTTTTTTAGCAATAGGCAAGTGAGACATTACGATCTAAAGGATGGGGAAAAAATATAAACAGAAATAAAATAAAAAGGGGAGTAAAAAGGGGGAATCAAATAAATAATGGGCAAAAAAAGAAGAGACAAGATTGGTAAATATGTGCTGTTATGGGACCTGTGAGTTAACTTCAGGGCAGGGAGGGAGAGACAAGGAGTTGAATTATTTGAGAGCACAGTATCAGGAGTGGTCACACATAGTAAAAAAAAAAAACAAAACACATTTTTTAGCAAAAGCCAATTCATGGGGCATCATTTTTGACGCTGTGCTCTAAAATACTTTTGGAGCTGAACAACACAACAAACAGCGATGTATAAAATAAAACCGGGAGGGTTGTTATGTTGTGCCGATATGTTATTCAGCCTCAAAGCGGGATGATTATTTTATGATAGTTATTGTCAATATTATTTGTGGCACATTAGCTGGAGAGATAAGCAGCAGGAATAATAACACGTGTCAATTGCACACACACTTTTAGACAGTCACACCTCAGCAGCCGCCTCTCGAACCCTGTTGTGCTGTATGTATAATGTCATTACAGATAAAATGTGTGGCTTTGCTCGCCAGATAATTAAGAGGGCAGGTCACAGGGAAGGCCACTCTGTTACTACTTAATAAATGCAACAGAATATGCATATGAACGTTGAATGTGTACAATATTAAACTTTATACGTTATAAAAGCAAAAACATTAATAATCTCAATAAAAACATTCATTAAAATTGTAAAGAAGCATAATGAAGGCTTGAGAAATGTATCTTGTTTTAACAGATACCATGTCTTTTATTATGTCTATTATTTTGACTACCAGGCCTTTAAGTTACATTGTTTGACTGGCAAAGAAGCTGTTATTTTGAGTTAATATTAGGAGAAGAAAAGGTCTTACCTGTGTCCAAGGGGAAGTGTGTGCACGGAGCTGGACTGTAGACCCGAGCCGCATAGTCCTCGAAGGTGGTTGGTTCCTGGTGATGCTGCACAATGGTTTCTAAGTATCGGGCTCGCTCCTCATAGCTGATGTCAAAAGTTAAGGTAAAAAAAACCCGAAGAGATTATCACATTAAAATATAGGGTTGACTTAAACATGTCAACATAAGTGCACACAATTTCAAATTATTTGGATTTTTCTTACACAAACTGAGTGCTTTTAAAACCTTAAGTGATCTTGAGTTTAAAAAGAGGGCAGTGCAGGGATTGAGTTACTATTAGAGATAATCTCAGTGATGAATGACATTTAGGCCCTATTCCTTAGCCCAAACCATACATCCAACTGTAATGACAGCCGCATGCTGCAGTTACAATCTGCTGAATGCACACATAACTCAGCCCCATTAGCTCCCAATAGAAGAGCCATTTGCTACATTTGCCACAATAGCAGAGATTTTCAATGAGAGCAGTGTGTGTTTGTGTCTGTATCTGTATTTGATAAGGCTGGGTCTCAGAAATGGTTGTGAACGAGTTTTATGGCCAACTGTGTATGTAAGTGCATGTCTCCCTGCTTAAATGGGATTAAGCCAATGAATCTTCAGAATGAAATCTGTGTGTTTGTGCCTCAGTGTGTGTGCGTGTATTGTGAATGGGGCAGCCATCTGTAACAGCACCCATGGGCTTTCTATTGGGTTAGAGGTAGTCTATGGGTCTCAGAAGGAGAGAGATTCAGGTCTAATGGTAACTGATCCAGTTAGAGACAATGATAATAACAACAATATGGCTTCTTTAAAGTGAAGAGACAGACTACAGCTGAAAAGTAGGAAAAACAAGCAGAGGGTGGGGGAAGGAAGGAAACTTGATATGATTGTTGAATGTTGTAATGACAACTTACAACATTTTCTAATGGATTTAGAAAACATTTTTAAAATTTCTTATAGTAGGAAGAGTAGGTATAAATAGGAAAACACAACTTCGTCCCAACTTCTAATGGATTTTATTGTGTCCAGGAAAGAGTGCATGTTAATATTGTAATCGTGATACAGATCAAATGCTGATTTTAGTAAAAAATCTAGACTCCCTCAAAGTAAAAATAGCAGTTTTTCCTCATTTTGCGTAGTGTAAATCACAGTGGCATATAAAGGAAATGAGGAAGAAGAAGATTGGAGGTGCAAAGAAAGTGAGATGCGGTGGGCGGAAGAAAGGGGTTGACTTGTAAAACAAAGTGGGAAATAAGGGGAAGCAGTGAGAATCGCACCACGGAGGACGGCGGATGAGACTGGGGAAGAGCATATTTAAGCAGCGACACAATGTGTTGTGAGTGTCTCTGAGCGGGAGCTGACAGAAGAGCAGCAGTCACGCAGAGCCTCCATGTGATCTCACTGTTTGCCTTTTCCTGCTCGGCGCTCCCCTGCATCGCACTTTCCCCTCTGAGTTCTCAATGTGTGTGAGGCAAAATGTGAGCTGTAATGCAATTAGGAAAAATAATTATCTATTTCCGAACAATGCGGTGCTGTTGTCATAGCATGCAACTGGCACTGCTATAACTTTGAAAGGCTTTCAGTGAACGAAAGGGTGAAAAGGTCGGAAGAACTCCAGCAGAAAAGACTAATATTGAGCAAAAAGTAAATACAGACTTTGTAGCACTGCTGGGATAAATGACAGCAGCATCACTATGGTTTTTGTCCCTGTCTATTTCCTTTGTCTCTCTGCTTTTTTCTTCCTCTCAGCGTGGGTTTTCTGCATGTGGCCTGATGTCACTGTGTCACAAATACAAACTCACACTGGGCGACAAGACAACAACACGAGAGACACAGGAGCACTCATAACTTTTATCATAGTTACACATTTAGAAAGAAACCGAAACACACACGAAATGTGCTATTTATAATGTTTCAGTGTAGACTTATGGGAACTAAATCCATAATCCTATAATAGAAGTTTTGTCTGAAGTTATTTGAGCCTCAGTTTCTAGTTAAAAATATGCCAAAATAACAGACATTTTAGTCCTACATTCTTTTTTTGTTAATATCCTTCTGCTTCAGCTTAGCAGAAAATACTGTGGAATTAATGATTCTCAAAAAACACTTTAACGCCTTTAATACTTCGACAAAACAATGAAATCTGCACTGCTTTCTAATCCTTTTTCTACAGCATTTTGATGACCGTTATAATGAGATAATTCTAAGAGTCTAATAAAAGTGTTATAAGGTGTTGTTTCTTTGTTTTTTTCTTTGTGAGGCTTCTTGACCTCAAAGGTAGTCTTTAACAAACATATTTGGCAACTGCTATGGAGCTTTGAGAGAAATTTCAGTAAACATATCTGTGCCATACAAATAAAATTCTATAAAAAATAAAAACTGTGAAGTTAAATCGACTTATACCAAGTTCACGCTTCATTCCCTCCCTCCTCAGTCCGTCCAAATGGTAGCAATGAAATGTGCTATAATTGAATTTCAGATGGGTCCTCTTATTAAGTCATTAGCAGAAAAACATCTTGCTTTCTGAGAGAGAAAAAGGAAAGATTATAAAAGGAGAACGAGAGATAGAGGCTGGTGAGGGAGAGAAACGAGAACGCAGCATAGAGCAACAGAGAAAGGTGGACAAGAGAAAGATGTGAATATAAAAAGGCTCTTTTGTGTGGAGTCAGAAACTCATTTTCTTGGCACAGTTGAAAAGAGTGGAGAGAGTGTTGGTGCCTTCTCTGCTCGGTCTCTCTCCCATTTCGAACCTTTTCTGTCCCTCACTCTCCCGCAGAGCTGTTCAGTGTGGTGATGTTCGACTCCTGCGATCACTTGAGACCGAGGGAGCAGGAGAGGAGGCAAGGAGAGCAGAAAGATAGCTTGTTAGCACATTATGAGCCGGAATATTCACCTGCGGCTCCAATGACAATATACTATATACAGTATAATCATATATGTATATAACTTTTTCTTTGGGTTTTTTATGAATCAGTTAAAGATAATATTGTTTTTCTATTCTAGAGGAATCAATACTGTGCCAAACTGGGGGAGAATACAGATGTTTAGTTTGTTTTTCTTCTTTTTTCATTAAACTTTTAAACAATTTAATATAAACGCATAACTTCCAACAGTCCCACACTGAGAGAACTTCCACCTATACGAGTTTGTGTCACTGATAAGTATGGACTTTGCTCTAACTCCACACAAATGGTCTTATTGACAGTTTCTATAAAGCTTGTACGAGCAGATCGATAATGGTCCAGTGATTCTCCTTAATCAAAGGTTCTCTGTGAAGCAGCCCTACAGATAATGTCTTATATTATTTCTTAAGTTGAACTGTGGTTATACAAACTCTTACTTAGCCTTTTGTAAAAATGTTGCCTAAAATGTATTAAGTTTAAGTACTATTATTAAATAGTCACAAGATATTAAAGCTACACTACCTCTACACGATACCTCCCTTTCAAAAATATATTGACCGTATCTTGGTCCACATCTCACAAGCGCACACTCGTCCAGCCTATCTGTCCTCTCCACCCCGGGCATTGGAACAGACAACAGAGAGAAGGACATCAGAGGGATAATACAATTGGAAAAGCTTTACAGCGTGTAATGATAAACCTGTGTGTGTGTGTGTCCATGCCCAAAGGAAAAAGCTAATGGGTTTATATCTTTCTGTGATAGCAATGATATGGAGGCTTTGTGATTTCATTATGTGTGTGTGTGTCCACGTACGGCAGAGATGGGGACAGAGATAGGTCACTCTAATGCAGTACTTATTGTTAGGGCCAAACGTGCAAGCAAGCGAACACACCAACACAATCGTATTTAGCCCTATTCATCTTCTCTTTAAGCTGACGAAGAAACGGGGAGCATAAAAAAAAAAAAAAAAAAAAAAAAGTTGATACATTAATTACCTCCTTGTCGCTACACTATTTCACCCTCTGACATGTCGAACATACACATACAACATCCTCTGGGGAGCCCTGAAGCTGCCAGTGCAATTACAAGGTTTATTTACTGGACACACAAACAGGGCACAAGTGTTGTAATAATAATGCTTTGATTAGACGGATAGATTTTGTTCTGATCTCCAGGCTCTAAAACAATATTCACCCTTAGCACAGACACAATGTATAGGCACAGATCCTGTGAATCCTGTAACGTGTATATAAAAACTGTCAGAGTTAATATTAACCAATAAGAAATCCCTTTGGGCGGAAAACTAATATCCTTCAAATATAAACCATTTAATATATCATTTGTTCTTTTATATGATCTGTCAGTGTAATAAATCACTAAACTGAGTACATGACTTTGCCTGTTTTGAAACTTTTCTTTTCCTATAGATAAAAAGCACAGGCAGCTATTAAGACCCAAGCTACACACTTCAGATCTATCTTGTCGACTTGGTCATCAGTGATGTGCCAACCTGAATCTTAAACACCTCATCACATGAAAATGCTTACATTCATGCAGCCACCTGACAAAGTGCATTCATGTTCTCGGACGCATAAGCAGCCACACACTGCAGATTAGCTTGTTTACCAGTCAGAGGGGGGTCTGCTCCAACAAGGTGTGATCAAGCCGCTGATGGCGACAACTCATGTGTCAGCACAGCTCTTTGTGACAAGGCAGTGGACGTACGGGCAGAAGCACAAACCAACAGACACTACAAGTCATTACAGGAATCATACTTTTAAAAAATTAGACCCCAAAAAACATGAGCTGTACAAGCTTGTTTTTTCAGACTTAGCTATGGACTAAAGCAGTCAGAAAAAAACAGAGAACATGGCTCAGTTTGTCCTTGTTATTACACTACCTACAATATCCATAATAGCTGAGCTTGCTGTGAAAATTTTGTACAATAGTGATAACCATTTTGATCCTGGTGCAAACATGTAAAACGAATGTATAAATCTTAACTGTTTTAACAGTAACAAATCCCAAACAGGACAAAAAACGATTATTGTTATTATTTTATTTTTTTGTATTTTCTCCATGAGCCACATGCAAAGATATCACTAACACACCATTCTGAAAGTGGTGGAAACTGTAAAACACACACGGCACACATTTCCCAAAGGAGACGAAGGAGAGATTAGCTGTGACCCTCCTCCTCACCCTGTCCTTTTCATTTCCTCTATCTATCCGATGGGAAACAATTAAACACAAGCACCCCCTTGTGCTTGCATCCACACTCACCCACAGATGTATTTTTATTTCCCTAACCTAGTCTTAATTACATCTTTAAAATGAAAATATCATGTCATGCCAACTAGTCTATGGCATTTTTATTTAATCTATATTAATAACACAACGTTTAATTTTCCCCATGAAATATATATATATATTTTTTTTTTTACTTTTTTTTTAAACATTTTTATCTTGTATTGCTGCCGTTTACAGAGCCTAAAACTTATAAGTCAAAAGATGTGCTCCTTCCATCGTGAATGGGTGTAGAGGAGCTAGAGGGGGATAAAGGATAACATGAACCCATTTTAGCATCACCAATAACAAAATGTCTTCAATTTGTAAGGTTTTGCCCTCACCTTTCTACTGTGGTGAGGAGCACACACTCCTTGTCACACACAACAGATTGTAGCCTTACTGGGACAATAGAGCCTATTGTGGGAGCTGGCAAAGAGAGGCCAGGCAGGCCAGTAGGCGTTTGGCTGCTCTCACACTGTGTGTCTATGTGTGTGTGGATATGGGGGATAATAGCGCTACATGCCCAGAGCTGCCATCATTTCACTGGGAACAGAGTGTGAAAGAGAGACACACACAAGCCCATAAAACACACACACACAAATGCAGCATTGCTATCACACTGAGCCATATGCTGACCCCAGCCTCAGCAGCGCTATCTCTGCCAATCAACAACTAGAGGGGATGTCCCGCACACACACAGGCAGGCCCAAACACAACAAAAAGCTCTAATCCAAAGAGTCAAACATATATGAGCAACATAGACACCATGAAATACATATATGTAAACGAAGGGATGACAAGCAGTGGACATTAATGCCCACCAGCACTCACTGGCACTGTGTAATTATCTGCACATGTGTGTGTATCTGTGTGTGGAGGAGCTTAGCATCTTTCCAACATTGTTCCCCAGAAGCACAATCACCCGGGAGCAGATGGAGGATGGCCACACACACACACACACACACACCGACCAGCGCGTATCCTCTCACACAAATATTCACACTTTATGCACTTGTATGTTGCTCAGATGGCAGAGCAGCTGCAGCAGATCTAGATAGTTGAACCTTGGTTCAAGTTGGTGTCTAGAGCACAGTGACTGATTGAAGAATGTCTGGTTGCAAAACTGCACACACATTTTCATATCCTGTGATAAAAAAATGCATTTGAGTACACTGTACATGATTTATTAGTTCAAATGTGGATATTTATACTACCACACTCACATTCACATAATCTCACCAGTAAAAAAATAAATGGCCATGGATTAAAAGTAAAAAGAAAGATGAAACCTAGTCAATAAAAATGCAGAAATCATGTGTTGGCGTGAAATGTGGGGGCAAATAACAAAAAACATTGTAACTGAGGTAAAAGGCTTATTAATCACGATACTGATAAAAGGTGGTATTGCCTAACTCTTAATAAAAGCAGATATACATTGTTAGGTCACTCATTAAAAGCAAAGATGTTTTTTTGTTTGTTTTGTAATGCACCAAGCTTAGTTTACCTGTCATTTGTTGACAGATTTATTGTCACTGAAATTTAGTTTACTTGAAATACACTGGCTAAATGTAAAATTAAAAACCGGATAAGACTTGCGAGACATCAGATGGAGTGCAGTGTATATTCATCTACTTTGATGTATGTATTTGAGTAATTGACTCCATTGCCAATGGTAGCAGTGGCCATCTCATTTAGGACTACCCAACGGCTGGGTGTTTATATTTAGAAGTATGTCGCATTTCACTGTAAGACCATTATGAGGAAAGTTGTGTAGAATTACATATTACTATCCCATATTTTTGTGTCTGTACTGTATATTTGTGTCAGTTGTGGACATCTTGGACTGTTTTTCTTGCTGCAGTGAGTTGATAGGCAAGATAGAGCTGTGCTTACAAACTACTGCCCCTGCAGGCTGGCTCTGTTTCTGTGCAGTGTGTATGTATGCATGTGTGCTTGAGAGATTTTGGATGGTTCTAGTCATGGTGAATGAAAGATCAGAGAAAGAGAAAAGGCAGATGGACTGCCCTGAGGGCCAGGGGACAAAAAGAGAGGGAGCAGAGGAAGACACAGAGGACAAAAATGCCAGTTAACCAATGACACACTTAGCCCAGCCAACCTTCTTTCCATATTTCCCCCACAAGCTTCTGTGTCAGACCATCAATGCACTCAGTCATGCTGCTTTTTGAAGCATTCGAGTGGACAGAAAACAAGGGCACATAACCTTTAAATCTGTCACATAGACCATATCTGTAGTTCTGTAACAAAATACTCACTTAGTTTCCTTAATACATAAAAGTAATTGGATATAAATAAATCATTAATAGGTGCATCACCGTTTACTGCTAAATGATTTTGGAATTTATCCATAACATATATGAGTCACTTAATATCTAGTGCATTCAATATAAGGCTGGGTGATATGCAAAATATTATAGCAATTTTAACTGATTAATGGTGATAGATTTAACATATCACTTGAAAATACTACAAATTTGTGGTTACTAAAAGGATGTACATTTAAATATGTATGTATGTATATATGTATGTATCACAAGTATGAAAAGCAAAATGTTATTTCATTTTAATTATTATATCAATATAAAAAAAATGGCATACCCGTAATTCAGTTTATTAAAACATAACTGCATAGTCCAAAAATGGACATGAATGAGGACAAGAGAAGAAAAAAATGAATGAAAAACAAACTAAAGTTATCTGGAAAGATGTAAGGCAGACATCAGATAAAGAGAGAAAAACAGAAATGCACTGAGATAAGGATGGGGCTGTTAAATAGACAGAAGAGTCTAAACAGGGACAAAATTGGAAAGAAAGATGAGAAATGATAATGTTGGGGCAATGTGGTACAAGCCATAGACAGAAAAACCAGGGCACAATGAGACAGGGATGTCTGAGCTGAGATGCAGAGCCAGAGGGGAAAGAGAGAGAAAGAAAGAAGTGGCAGTAATAGGGGACAGGAAAGAGAGAGTGGTGGAGTGACAGAGGGGTAGAGTAGAGAGGTGTGTGTAGCTCTGAGATGGAGAGTCAATAATGACTGATTACTGTAATTCAGCCTGTCAGAGACATCGACCTGCTGCTACTAACAATCAATACACACCAGGACACTAGCACACACACACAAACACCTTTAAGCCAGACTGACCAGCGCATGTGTGTCTCTCAGCATGTGCACATGGCGACACACAAGATACAGCTGTACACAGACATGACCATACACTTGGAGCAGCTTGTGGGAAACAAACATAAAGCACAACTAAAATATATGTTTAAGAATCTGCACACACAATAAGGTTACGGAGCCTCACACTGAGCCAAACAATGAGTGAAAATTTGCCAGTCTCACTACACCGCTTGTATTATCTCTAAGAAAAGAGGAGCAAAAACATTGCATAGGATTTAAGAATGTTGGCGAAAAACAAAAGGGCCATTAAAGGGACGCAAACAAAAATACAACAAGCAGGAGGTGGGCAGAGGATTGAGAGGCAGAACAAAGGTACTAATCTTCAGCAGGACAGTTACTTTTAAAGTTCAGTTACATGCAGTAGATTCATCCAGGATGACACAACATACACATCTTAACACCAGCAACAGAAACATTTAAGTATGTATCCATTTGGAAGTATCTGCAAACAATAAATCCAACAGCAAGACTACATTTAACAGGAAAATAATGTAAAAGAAAGGAAACAACTGTTATGTTTAAACTGTTACTTATGAGTGGTAGAAATTCCAATGATGCAGCTCACCTTAGCAGCTCACAGTATCATTTAACAACAATGTGCATGTCTTATACTACACTGCATTGAAATGCTCTCTTATGTGATTAAATCTACAAATACGAGTGGGTAAGAGTTGGTCTATTTGATGAAATGAGTGAAAAGTGTATGTGGGCATGGACGTGCATGTGCACGTTTTTGAGCAACCCAGAGAGCAAAGCCCCTCATTTGGAAACAATGCTAGAAAGAGAGAATCATCAATAAGTATCGACCAGCGCGTTTGTTCCAAACTACCATCGCATCAGATCAGGCAGACAGACTGTACACACCTGTCTGTCTGTGCCTCTCACTCTCTGGCAACATGGCATAAACCATCTGAGCATGACAAACATAGAGTTGACATGTAGCGCTTCAGAGTAATCTAAATACATCTAGCACGTATATTTTGAAAGTCAAACAGGGCTGGACATTGATTTGCTATTCTCAATACCAGTGCTCAGTACACTCACACATCAGTGGGTGAAATGTGTTTGTGTGAGCTGGACTTACCATATAGACATAAATAGTTTAGGTTTTTGGATAAAAGGATACAAATTTTGATAAAGAGGAATGAGAGATTTGAGGGCTCGACTGGCATTGATGGCTGTGGCTCTCACCATTGTGGGTAAAATCTTCATGTCCACTATAGCACCATCAAAAAGTGGACCAAAGAACGGCACCTTCATATAAAAAAAGAAAGACAAAAAATATTACACCTCATTAGGTTAATATATGTTAATTCATCTTAACACATACATGTTAATACACACATACTGATTTTGTGAGCCAAGCCTGCCCAGAAGGGATTGATTATTAGAGAAAAAATGTTTGATTCAGGCTGTGGTTTACTGGTTTTATTCAATTGTTTGCTAGTGGAATCCACCGCAGACATTAATGTTAGGGCTTTTATTCAATTTATTTGTGAACCAGATCTCCAAGCCATGCACTCTGTGACTGAAAACAGTGCTTTCTGGACCACAACACAGAGAATATCTCATCTAACTTGTTTTTTGATTTATGATAATTCAATATTTTTGCTAGTAGAATGAATGAAACAGAATACAGTTATGTTATTAGTGCTATGGTATCTATGTCACACAGAAAAAAACATGATTTTATTACGTTATGTCATGTTTGAAATAGAGTTATGCTATTATTGCTGTCTGTGTGTTTTCGACTGAAACATTAACCAGAGCTTAAGGCTCAGGGCAAATGTCTATCAAGGTTTGTCAATCATAAAAAAAAGTTTTATATGTCTATATACTAAACAGTTAACATACATCTGTATTTCAGCATTACCTCTGGTTTTTTGAGTATGTGGATGGAGTACATGTGGTTCTTCATTGGATAGATGATGATTAGTACATCTCCAAACTCTGTGGGGATGATTCCCCGTCGGTAGTCTCTGGAATGTTCTGACCAAACAATATGGACCTCATCATTACCCAGGTGTCTAAGCTGGACGATGGAATAAACAGAAGAACAAGAATGAAAATTAAAATTAAAACTAGTTACTTAAATAAACATTTACCTTGTTGTATAAAACACACAAACTGTAAATCAATGCCAATAGACAAAGGCCCTCACAAAAATGGCTTTCAAATAGGCTAGATAGTCAGTATCCATCATAAAGCCAAGGCTTCTTACTCTGTGTGTATGTGCTAAAGGTGGCCCTGGGGGTGATGGAGTGAGCGTGTGAAGGATAGAGAGTGGAGACAAGACAGAGTGAATCTGCCGAAAAGATTGAGTACAGGCTCAAAGACCGATGGGATCAAGTCTGATGATGTGTGTCTAGCATTCACTCAGTAACAACAGTCAGGGCTAGTGACAGCTTTGTCATTAACCTTGATGTCTACAAAAATGTGCACACGCCCGAATCCCCCCATGCACTTTTGTTACACAAAAAGAAGGCTATTAATCTCAGCCTCAGTCATGAGGTGAAAACAGTTTCCATTTAATGTAAGTTTCATCATGTTTCAAAATCAGCTTCTTTTCTAATTCCTTATTTCAAAAATATTAGGACTATTCTGCTTAACGCATTTCCTTGTCTGATGCTACTCTGACAAGCATTTTTTCAAAAAAGAGCCTTTATTTTCTTGAGTAAAATTTCACCTCTAATATTGCGAGTTGGTGTAATACAGATTTAACCCTTGTACCAGTGGTGTGACCAGAACACACAGCAAAGACAGAAAGTTGGACAGACGCCCTAAAACCCCACTGTAGCGCGTGCATGTGTGTGCATGAGGGTGCATGAGGGTTGGAGGGACAAATGATAAATGTCTGCCAGTGTGTGGTGTGTCGCTTTAACCTCTTTGTGCAAATACTGCTCAAACTGTATGTTTTATAGCCAGTGGCTTTGGTTTCTACATGAATACAAATTCATGGCGACACTGCTATTTGTGCAAACTGGAGTGTGTGTGTGTGTGTATAAGAGAATGCGTGTTTGATGGGGCCATCAGCTGATCAGGGAGACGGATGGTGTCAGACCAGGCGCTGATAATCCAATCAGCAGCCTGAAGCGACATGATAGGCCGAGAAGCAGGAAGTATGATCTGATTAAAAGGACATTATGGCTGTGTGCAGAGCGCCTAGTGCCTGGGGGTTGACAGGTGTGCACATAGCCACGTTCACCACACACTCACACATTAAGCGTGCTACAAAGAATTATTGAAACACTTTTGTACTTAAAATGATATAAAAATCAACAGATGTGAGCAAAACCGTGTGTTTATAACATTATGGAAATATAATCCACTATTTGCAGAGACATGCATTGTCCCCAGGGAGCTTATTAAGATAAGGTTAGGGTAATTTTCCATTAAACAAATTAATTCCAGGAAGTGTGTTCCATAAATCTTAAAGCAAACCTAAATAAATAAACATGAAATATTTTTTTTAATGAAATTCATAGTGGACTGAAGAAAAACAATAGAAGAGAGCAGAAAAGCATATTTTTTCCACAATTAAATCAGAAGGAGTGCAATTAGTTAATTATACAATTAATTATTACTAATTACAATCATATCATTCATAATGAGGAGACATAGAAGCATTTACTCTAATTCACCCAGCAGCAGTCACAGTCAAAGG
Organism: Rhyacichthys aspro; assembly: GCA_036850595.1. Classification (NCBI taxonomy): domain Eukaryota; kingdom Metazoa; phylum Chordata; class Actinopteri; order Gobiiformes; family Rhyacichthyidae; genus Rhyacichthys; species Rhyacichthys aspro. The sequence continues at coordinate 12,273,718 of CM072169.1, read as the reverse complement.
TGAGTTACCTTCTTGGTGAGATTGTGGTCTTGATCGTGAGGCATCCGAGTGGAGACGTGGTAGATCACCTCAGTGGTGGATGTGGCGTAGTAAGGTGTAGTCTGGCCTGTGCTGCGATTGCGTTGGAGACCTCCCATGAAGCCACAGTGAGTGGTGAGGTCCACCTAAACACAAACATAGAGACAAAATGTATTACAGTACAGCCAAAAACTGTACTTAATAACTAAATAAATCCCTTGTTTATTCTAACATATTGCATTCTTATCAACTTATTACCTGACACTCCAGACAACTTCTATTTAGTCTTGAATTTACATTTTCATTCAATCAAAAAAGGTGTTCTTACCTCCCAGCCTAGTCCAGAAACAAAGTCTTCATATGCTTTGCTGCCTGTTGTATTAGTGAGTATTGAGTGTTTGTCCTCTTGGCCTTCTGCTACATAAAATACTGCTATTTTATGTGTCTCTCGGCTACAAGACAATGAGAGAAAATGTCATCAGATAAATTAATACATTATTGAAAAGTTACTTTTGTCACAAAAGCTTTGATCAAGTGGCATCCCGTTTAACCCTGCTGCTAGTTTCCAAATTGCCCACAGCCTGGAGTTGTTTTTTTCAAAAGACAGCACAAGATAGCAGTAAAAGCCTTTTTGCCAATATGGACTGGAGGCCACTGGGATGTCTTGTACTCATTACCAGAAGCAGACAGTGGAAGGGTTACAAAAGGAAAAAGTCTGTCCATTAGGACGTGAAGGGAGGTCATTCTGTTATTCTTCTTCTGTTTTTAACCCACAGATAACACTCGATTGAACACACTCTACTGTCATTTTTCCAATTCAGCTGCTTGCAAGAAGTTACAGGCTGCCAAGTTGGACAGAGAGGGAGAGGATTTAACAGTAACTACAGAGTCATGTCTTACATTAGGACATGCATTATGACAGAGAGTAGTAAGAGCCAGAAGGATGAAAAGAGATGCAATATGAGAAATAGAGAAATAGTAACTGGTGATGTTGTTGAAGACAAAAAATAAATTCAGTTTCACTAATTCTTACCACTGCCGTGAATCCAAGTTCTTTAACTCCCTCAGTAACTTCTCATTCTTTCTCAACAAATGAAAGTTACTCCTGCAACACACAAATACATATGAAAAGGTTAGGAGTCACTATCCATATTTAGCCTTGCATCTCTTACACTGTCTGAATACAACTAGATTTGTTGCTAATTGACTCGTCGCATTCTAGCTAATAGGACATGGTGCAGAGGACTTGTAAGGAGGAAACCAAAAACAACACAACAAAAACAAGATTTAATGCACTGCTGAGTATAAAGAGAGTGTGGCATAAAGTAGCTTCTTTGTCACCCCTTCACTGTTAATAAGGTTTATCAGTGTTTTCACAGTAGCAGGCATCATGGTAAATATTACTATAGTTTATGCAGCATTTCCTGACATTTGAAGTCATATTAAAACTGCTTATTATTACCAATATTGTCATAAGCAAAATGCAAAAAGTGTAGAACTAGACCAGACTTTTGAAAATGTTCCAGGAACCAGTCGCCAACCTCAGCACCCCCGACATAAAACCAAGACTCGATCAGTAAAGCATGGAGTGGACTGATAATGACACATCATTCTCGTTGCTCTTCGAGTGAGGAAAAAAAGAGAGAAAGAGCGGGAGATAAAGAGAGGGAGAGAGAGAGCAATTTGCTCTTTATTAAACTGATACTTGGTAATGGCCTCATTCTCTGCTTTCAAAGACTCCATTTACACCCTGGATTATAGGGAAAAGCATAAAAGGGGACACACACGTGGAGGCACACACCAACGCTGGGGTGAATGTCAGCATGTAGTGTAGGTAATGCCTCATATGAATACCTTGAGAGAAATAATTAGTTAATCTCTCCTCATCTTTCTTGCTGTTTATTCATCTAAAACTCCACATTTTTTCACCCCCTTTTACTTCATATTCCCTTGCTTATTTTGCTCCATTTCAATTTTTGTTTTTCTCTGTCATGATGAATACACGTGTCCTATTCATCCTAATTCACCACTTCTCCCTCCATCATTCTTTTCTTCAACTACAGCCTTTTTATCCAAACTCTAAATGGGCTCAGTTTGATCAATAGACTACTGTATTCATTATCACAGTCACAGTCTCTCTCACACACACACACACACACACATAAATGCATAGTGTTAAGAAGTCTATTGTGCAGGCTCAATGCAGGCGGTGTAATTCTCTGGATAAAGTATGAAGAGCCATGAGTGTCCATTAGCTGGCTAGACACATTTATCATGACGCCTTAACATTGTGTGTTTTAACCCAGAGTCATTGAGCAGATGAAATGTAGCAACATGTGAAAAGAAAACATGAGGTCTAATTAACACAAAACTACTTATTTATTTATTTTACCTCATTTGCATGTGAGCACTGCTTGATAAAAAAAACAAAAAACAACAAAAAAAACAACTCCCACACATCACACCCTGAGACATGAAAAATAACCTCAAAAATAAAGACTTGTTGTTGTTAACACAATTATTTATTCTGTAGTGTCCACATGTTGCTATGGCTCATCAGTATGTTCATTAAAATGTCGACAAGATACCAAAAGTTTATATAACGTGACACAATGTGACTCACCTCTTTTCCCAGGAGTTGAGACCCAGTATGTTGATCAGTAGTCTGCAGTAGTAAAAGGCTGACTGTGGTGTCTCTGTCTCAGGTTCAGGATGCGGCATGGCTCTCATATTCAACTCCTCACCTCTCTGAAATATGTTACAATTCAACAAAAAGCATTCAAATGGTTAGACATTATTGAAAATACTATATTACAATTCTAGAGCATCACTTATATTAAACAGGCACTTGTTTGAAAACGTGGTGACTCTATTATTGTGAAAAGCACATACATGAAGGACAAAATCTCTCTCAGCAGCGCTCTGCTTCAAAATAGCGTTTATCACATCGTTCTCCTGCTTCTCTGAAACACAAGCTGGAGGAGGCGCAGGAATGTTGAGTGGCATACCTGGGGAATAATAAAGAAATACTTCAGTGAATAATAAGGAAAAAGATGAAAAACAGACTAGATCATTTAATTCAACTTATTTAAAAGCTGAAAGGTTAGGAGTTAGTTTAAAGTTATTATAGTAGCAACACTTGCATTAAAGTACATGTTCATATCTCTTTACTTTATTAAAACAGTTCATGTGTGTACCAGCTCGCTGTAGACACTCGGGGCTGGAGTATCCCAAGTACTGCAGCATTTCATCCAGAGCATCATCTCCTTCTCTTAGCAAATCCCAGGCTGGCACGGCCTCCCGACACATGCGTTTAGCCTGTGGTGGGGCTAATAGCTGCTCCAAGCCTGGCTCACATTTATCGACTTCATCATTCACTCCTTGTTCCTTCTTATCTTCTCCATGCAACCCATCCTCTGCCTCATCTCTTCTATGGTCCCCTTTCTCCATTTCAACAACTTTTCTTTCTTCCTCCTCTTCCTGAAAATCCTCACCATCCTCTTCTTGGACACCTTCTTCATCGTCTTCCTTATTTACTTCCATTCTTTTGGGCAGACCTCCCGATGGGGTGCGTAAATGAAGACTGGGAGTGTGAGTTGCTTGTATGTGAGACAGAAGACTATGTGCTGGGCTGCTTGGGGAACAAGGCGGCGGCCCATAGAGGACTGCAGAGTCCCAGGAGTGTTTTCCAGCTACATCTCGGACAATAACACGAACGCAAGCAGGAGCAGAGGACAACCCGGCTGTCATACCACCTCCTGGTACGCCAGATTCTGACCGGATCTAGGATATAAGTTGCAAATATCAATTAAATCAATAGTTTATAGCAAATATTCACTCACTTCCATTAAAAATCTATTTCATAAGCCATTCAAGTAAATTTAAGATTGGCAGAAAAATTAACAGTTGTAAGACAATAATATACCTGAAGTACAGAGAGTAGTGTGGTGCCGTTCAGAACTAAAAACTGCAGATTTGGTGAGTGGAAAAGTTCTGGTCCAAGATCTGCACTCTCACAGTATGGGTTGTCATGGTTTTCACAGACCTACAGAGCAAACATGAAATGATAATTTTTTCCAACTTATTCAGCTTATTCAATCATGGTTCTGGTAAGAGGCATTACCTGACTGGACAGAGTAGCAGGCCCTCCAGACATGGGATAATGACCAAGATGGTTGACCAGGTGAGTTATAACTGTTCTGGCTGCGATGGAAACCAGACCCTGCTGGATACGACTCCGAACTGTGAAAACACAAAGAAAAAAGCATTTAGGATTATAAATGGTATATATAAAAGAAGGTCTAAAAACGTCTACTTTGAGAACTTTGTGGAATTTCTACAGGAAAAAGTCCCACATTGAGTTTGTACATAGTTTGCTGCATGCTGTGCAGAAGCCAATGCCATCACATACTGTGCTGCCAGCAGATCCTGGCTAATCAAGATTATTACACACACAGTAGGAGAGACACAAGCTTTTCAAACAGCTCCTTATTGACAAGAGTGTGTATAGAATACAAATATGTATTGACAAGACATTCGCAACATCTCCTTCAATCTTAGAAAAGCAGAGGGAAAAAAGAGATAACTGCTGTAAAAATGCCAGCAACAAGAAAAACAAAGGATTGGTTAATTGAATGATATAAGTAAATAAAAAAATAAAGTCTAAAAGCATAGAATGTGAAGACAGGAGTAACAGGGGCATGGTCTATCCAGGTGCTCCAGTCATTAGACTAGTCACTGTGTCCTAGCGGAGCTCAGCAGGGGACAATACACAGTCTCACACGGACTCACAAAATTGCAGTCGCATACATACACACTCACCAACTTTTGTAATCTTTAGTGGCAGACAGCGTTTTTTTTTGTAGCTGTGGGTCACATAGCCCTCGCTTACTCACATTAGAGACCCAATACAAGCTTGAGTATTTGATTATGATGTCTTAATAGCTACATTAACATGAAGTACCTTCTGTGACAGGCTGCAGTTTACTGGAGCGCTCAGAGTCCGGACTGTGGAGCGGTTCTGGTTCTCGAAGGCTCTCTAAGGGTAAGAAGGGGTCGTAGTCTGGAGTGAACAGGTCTGAGAGCTGCAGGGGGTAATACTTGGGACTACTGAAAGACTGTGCTCCATACACACATCCATGCAATACCTGTACAAGTTTAAAAGAAAGCTGATTATTAATAATGTGTTACGTTTTGGTTGTGGTGGTCTTTTACACTACATCAAATATGTGCATACTTTATAAATACAGCTTAGAAGGGTCTTGGTTGGGTGATCTTTCTCCGGAGGGGTTCTGGTATGAACAGGCTGAAGGAGTGTTTCTGGAGGCAGAGCCATGACCCAGTCCAGAAGACACAAAAGCAGAGATACAACCAGCTAGAACAGAAAACACAAATAACAACTATTATTATGACAGAAACAAACATTAAAAACAGATCGAAAGTATGCCATTCGTGTATTACCCTTTTGTCAAGTTCATGAGGAGAGGACTCAGTAGATGGGAGCAAATATGTGATTGTGGCAATCAATATCTAAAACAGGGAAAAAAATTACCAAGAAATTACACCTGAAGAGTAAGACAAGAAGTATATTATCTATTAAATACATTTTTACTACAAATGTCATACCTCAACAATCTTCTTTGGAGTGTCAGGGGGGAATTTCTGAAGGTGATCCACATAGCTGATCAAAAGGTGAAGTATGTCTGATGCCACTAGTGCCACATTTTTATTGGGATACTGAAAGATAAAATATGGTTTGTAAATATATTTGTTGATACATTTCCCTGACATTAGCTTCCAAATTAAATAAGAGCTAAATGTTTTAATTGAATTGATACGGTTTACGTATTGTAGTTTAACATTTTTACTGCACAAAAAGGCTTATATTGGAGGAAATCGAGGATCACAGTGTGTCATTAGAAAATGCCCAACAGGAATGGTAGGACAAAAAGAACAAAAATAAGTGGCTTTTCATGGAAGTATGACAATCCCTCAAGCTGTGTGTGGATGAGTGATTGTATGTGCGCATTTCCCAGAGTCCATGGCTGAGGCTACTGGCTGGAATGACAGCAAGAGATTCAGAAGATGTGTTAGTGTGTATGTGATACACAGCTTGTGGCACTCCCTCTGGATTAGTCTCCTATCTGAAGGAGGACCAAACATATTGATGGTCCAGGGTTTGCTCCCAGGAGTAAGTGAATGTGAGCGCAGTTGTGTGTGGTACAGCAGTGTCTAAGCGCGCCATTGGCTGCCGATACACAGCTAGGGATTCCAAGGTGGAAAAGGTATGTGTGTGTGTCCATCTTGAGCCACTTGGCTACAGATGAGACAGCAAATGTTGGCCTGTATTATTTTGAAACCGACAAAACCAACTGAGGCTATTTCTCCATTTCTAAACATTAGCAATAAAATCCGACAAGCTTAAATTTTCAACCCAGAAATTTTCGAGCCAAAATGACGCATTAGCAAGTGAGCAGCAAGTCTGTTCAATCAAAGGCATAAATATAGAGCTAAATGTATAATCTTCTATGCTGTGGCATTATGAGAGTAGGGGAGCACTTTTCATTTCATATTCAAGGGGCTAAACCAATAAATTTGACATTAACAAGTAAATCCACAATAACATTCAATTGCAAATTAATTGTGTTGTTGTGATTCATGAAATTCTGACTGAAATCACTATCAAATGAGCCCTGATTAATTCAATTTCACCAATACAGACAGGGAAGTAACAGATGTTTACAAACTTAGATAGACAGCCAGTCCTCTGTGCTTTGATGTGGAATCATTGCTTTGGTGTGATTTCACTGGATTGCAGTGAGACATGGAGGCTACTACAGTCAACATAGACCACAGCCAAAGGCAAGATGGCTTCATGATGTTGAGTTTTGTAATGAATGCTTCTTCGTGAATCAGACTTTACTTTAGAATATTTTGAAATTAGATAGCATTAGTTAAGTCTGACCTTTAAAGTAACACAGATGACATTGAGAGCATCTTTAATCTGTGGATGCTGAGTGCCATGAGCCAGCTCCTCACACAGCCAGATGCCCAGACTGCACAAAGCCACACACCTAAAAAAAAGTTTATACAAGAGTAGTTAATAGTTGTAGCATAGTTAGAATAAATTATGTAAAAAACAATAATAGCAATTTTGTTATTATAAATAAAAAAATATCTGCACATTACATAGTACAGATCTAATGCATGAGGGGTGTAATTAGTTTACCTAGCCGGAGCTGAGGGTTCATCTCTTGCAGAGGTCAGGATAGTTTTGATAATGTGTTCCTAAAATACACAACAAACAGTAACTTGCAACAGAAGCCAAAAAAACTGCTATCGACAACCAATTAGAAAAAACTACAAACAAATGAATAACATAGATAATAATAATAATAGATAATAAACACATATTATAAATTTCACACAAGTGAATAAAAAAGTCTGTATACACCTTTAAACACATTCACACATTCATCTACTGTGTGCCTTGGTCTGTGCTAATGACCACATAAGGATTCTTACCAAGTTTCTGCCTTGCAAAAAACATGGAGCAGACCTGAGATACGGCCACGCATGACAATACAGCGTTTACAGAGCAAAAACAACAACAACAACAGTATAACTCCCATAGCTCTAGACTGTTACGCGAATTGCTGATGAGACATTAACCTATTAGTCTGGTTCTGAGAGAAGCTGTGTTAAAGCTCACCTGGATGTCCACACACAGCGACATTAAATATTTAAGCTTTGTTTTTGCCTGTCTGTAAATTAAGGTATGTATTTTTAACAAGTAAATGAATAGCTCTGTGACAAACTGCAATGAACCCTCATCAATTCTTGATAAATGATGAATGAATATTTTGTACCTTTACATCTGGAAACTTGGTAATCACTATATCTGCTGTGGTTGGATGCAAAGCAGGAAGCTCTTCGTATAGGTTGGGAAAGCACACAAGAGATCCAAGGAGGATCTGGGCCTCAACTCTGGGAGCCTAAAATGTAGACCATACGGGATTAAAATTTTGAGACAAAAAAAACCCATTAAGGGATGTAGTTATTAAGTAATACAGTAATGTTTATATATTTTAGTATATAAATTAAATAAATACTTACATTCAGCGATGAGCAAGCAGTCACTCTAGAACCTGCAATAATGAAGTCCAAAATCAACATTGTGGCTCCAGGTAGACCAATACTGAAGAACCTTGGACTGCAGTGCTTTATGATGGTGTTCACAATGTCCTGGAAAACAAGACAGTTTGACAAGTTCACAATTTTAATTTGCATTTCAGACTAAACTATTTTACATACTTGTATTACTGTCAAATGCAAGCACTACCATAGATTTTACCTAAAGCAAGATTTTAGAATTGGATGTCCCAACATCAACCCCTAAATCATCTACAGAACTAGGTTTCTAAATGTTGCCATGTACTGAATTACATGTATTATAATTTAATACAGGTTTATAGTTATACAATTTTATTCCATGGATACTGTATATAGTACACAGTACAAGTTAAGACAAAATTTTAGAGCCCAATTGTACCTGGTCTTGATGTAGAAGCCCTTGATGCATGATGTTGTAGAAGTGTGTGACAAAATCAGTGTTCGGAGAAACGTCTTGCCGCCTTTTCATGATCCTGCAGATGAGCTTATAGGCATGAAGCTTTCCCTGTTTGTAGCGCTCTGTCAGCATGGTGGCCTGCAGGTAAAAGCAGTTATTTTTTGACAGAATTATTTGAAATATTTTTGTTGGCAAACTGTGGGCACTGCTTTTTTTGTTGTTTGTCTGTTTGTCTGTTTTTCTACCTTGAAAAGCCATGGTGTGAGAATTCTTAGGGGCGGGATCAACACAGGTGGTGGGGGTGATGACTGGTTGTCCAGAGAAATTCCCAAGTTATCTCTGATCTGAAAAGGAGGAAAGTTTTTTTTTTAATAACAAAAGTGCACTTTGCTTCTTATTTTTAAAAAATATATGTGTCAGTACTTACCTTGGCTAGATTTTGCCAAAGTTCACACAGATAATCAAAGACCTGAGCATGTATCTCTGGGTCTTTGATACTATTGACATCCCCGAGGATACCCAGCATCCGCCTCCACATTACCGTGGCAACATCAGCATGCCAGCCAGTTAAAGAGCCACCTGCCATTACGCTGCAGTCTTCGCTTGGGAACTCACTGGTTTCTACAATCAATATCAATGATTAACTCTTGTCTCTGAATCGCAATGTAGGTGTTGGAAAAAGTTCATAGAGGGCTCACTTTTAATGTCTATTAAGAAGTTATATGCTATTTTAAAAGTGTAAATAAAATGTTTTCAATAATAATATCCTAACATGTCAATTACTCAATTCATTTTTAATTATTCTCTTAAGGAGAAACAGTAATTGTTTACATTTGGTCAGTCGTCACTGTTTTCTTTCTTTGACTTCTTTCCTGCATTAAATTATTATTACCAAGGTCATCAGGAGTTTGTAGGACAGAATTGTGGAGCTTCTGGTCCAGCTGTAGATGTGCATGAGAGTGTGAGCGTGAGTGATCAGTGTGCTCAGCAGTCATGGCAGGGGAGGGCGTCTGGGAACGAGAGCCTCCAAGGGAATGCATGGGAGACGCACTCTCTGAACCTAGAAATATGCAGCACAAACAAGAGGAAAAATGTTGACATATCTAAAAAAAGTTGAAGTCACTGTAATTTGTGAGATATACATAATTTTTAGAAAGATTCACAGCCTACCAGTAACAGTGACAGTGTGACTTAAGCTGCTTGTCTCTGAGTCGATATGAAGAGTGGTCAAACTAGCAACTTCATGTTCTTCACAGGCCATGCCCCCTCCTAAGCTGTCTTGGTCCAATGAGCTTCCTCGACCTCCTCCTCCAGACCCGACTGCACCTCCTCCACATGACTCAGAGCTAAAAGTAAAATCTAAAAAAACAACAACATTCAGTTAATACATCAGCAAAGACAATACAAAGACAATTACAACAAAAAAAGTATGAATAGTCTTCTAATTCTTACTGTCAAATTTGCAGGTGGAATACTGGAAGGCATTAAAAGAATCTGATTGGCTGTCTGAGCTGATGACATCTGAACCACTGGCACTTGCTGGCGATGTCCACTCAGAGGGAACACCTGGGTCATCGATAGGCCTGTGATCATCTGAGGGCCGAGATCCTGGACTCTGAGCACCTTCAAGGAGCTCGGGCAAATCCCTGGGAACCTCCAGACTTCCCGGGCTGCTACCACGGCGGCCCTGATTCAGGCAGAGGCAATACCACTCAAGCCAGGTCCAATGTGAGCGTCTAATAATTAGCGTAATAATTCTAGCATTGCACTGACCACAGTTCCTTTAGCTCGCAGTCTTTCCTGAATAAACTCATCCATCAGGTCAGAGAAGTTTGGGTTGCTGCTTCCAACATCAGTAGAGACAGGACGAGCCTTCTGGACCACTTCCTCTTTGTTTGCTATGTATGGATAAAACACACATTTTGAAAATAAAATTATAAAAAGACTAGGCCATGACACACGTACACCCACACACACAAATGATGAAGAATGAGGATGGACACGAGATGGTAAAATGAATCACACACTGAAAACCACTGACAACCAGAGAAAAATGACCATATAACAAAAATACTGTAATTTATCAAATAATTATATCAATGTCTATCTAAATGAATAATTTAAAGTCCACCAAAGTATGCCATATGATTTAGGAATATTGTAACATTTAGATTTTGGGTTTGGAAAATGTTAATGTGAATAACTATAACAACCATTATAAATAAATTATGTTTTATAAAAAAAACAAAAAATAGAATGTGACAATATTCCTAAAACTAAATAAACATTACGTCTAAGTAACTGATTGTAATAGCAAACCCTGATGTGAATGTACTGCGGATGGTAAAGTTAGCAAAAGACTAATGTTAAAAAAACAAACAAACAAAAAAACACAACAGCAAGCACATCACACTTCACCAGAAAAAGCAGTGCAGGAGTTATTTCACACCATGCACAGAGACAGATAGACGAGACCAAATGAGAGAGAGTGGTAACACCTTGTTAGATCCAAACAAGCAGCATACCAAAGGCCGGTATTAGTGTTGTAATGTTACTATGGGTAATGTTGCTCTAAGCCTCTTAGCAGTGGAGGAGCCCAGTGTGAGTATGTAAACCAACGGCACCATAAACTGCAACACAAATGAGTTACGTTTCTGTCTAAGATGTTAAAGAGCTAAATTGTATATTTTGAACCTGTAGGTTATAGAGCCAATACCAAATCACACTTTCTAATTTCAGAGCAGCACACAAGGTACAAAATATTTTTGCTGCCATCTAGTGGATGAATTTGTTGTCTGATGCAGAGATTTAAAATCTATGTGTATAGACTGTATACCTAGTATCAATTTTCTAAACCCTATAGACTGGTTATTTGCCATAACACACCAACAGCCATACAAGCAATACCATTTTGGACAATATGTGAAGATAGGTAAAAGGTTATACTATTCCATGCTGTTGAATTAGCATAAAAAGACCGTCCTTGTATTTCATGGGCAACAATAAACATGCTAAGCTGTGATGTTTCGCCACCAGAACTTGTAAAATAACAAGTTAAAGCCAGAGTGACAAAAGTAGCTCAGAACACACAGGTTTTGGTTTTAGTTAGCGCTGAACATCAGATAGTGGAGCGATTGTTTAGCAATGTACATATAAACACATGACATCTATCCAAGCTGTAAAAAATGGTGCTACTGTAATACTGCATGATGTACATAATAAATAATACAAAAAAAGGTAGTATGACAATTTGGAATTGTGAAATTATAAAAATCTTTTGAATGTAACTATTGCTCTGTTGTATTTAATAATTTGCTTTAGAATTAGAATGAATAGAAAAGGGAAGCACTGAAATTATAACAACTATTTAAATTAGGGTTATGTATAACCTCCATTAACTATTAATTCATCTTAGGTTTACCAATTAAAATGTTACTATTACTTTGTTGGAGTGTACATGGCAAATAACTGTTCCAGTTGTATCCAAATACAAATGACCTTTTCTTATCCATTCAAATTCTGTGATCATTGCTGCATACATATCCAGCAATTGCATAAATAATGCATAATATTCTGGTAGACTGTAAATAAACTACAACTTAACAAATGATGGCTAATAACAAGCTTTTTGGTGTTGTGAGGATTCTTTTACAGACATTTGTTACATTTCTGTGCACTGTAGTTTTCCTCTGTGCGACTCAAAGGGCTGGTATCCAGGGAGACGGATGAGGCCGCATGCAACTTCAAGGATAGAGAAGAGGTGGAGGAGGGGCGGAGGAAATTAAAAAGTTAAAATCCCAAAGCCCTTAGAAAGAATAAGACAGAAAGGTGGGGGCTTCTGAGGTATAGGAGAGGGATGGGAGTAGCGGGGGTCCGTAAAAAGGAGGCAGGCTGGAGGGACTACGTTCAAGAGAAAACACATCAGAGTTTACATTTCAGTCCAGCAGCAAGATGATGAGTATCAGCCAAAAATATCATTCCATCAGAACAAACCAGTTAAAAACAGCCAAAAAGAAAAAGAGAGTTGGTGTTTGGGTGAGTATTTTTCCTTTCCAGTTTGTGGTTGGACTTTACAGGTGATGTGTCCATTGTAAGCACTTCTTTGGTCACAATCCTCACCTGGAGTAGTCGTCTTTCTTCCAAAGTAGCCCAGGACATGGGAGTAGAGATCCTTTAGCGATGCATCACCCATAGTGGCCCGGGCCTGTCGCTGAGGCGACGAGCCTTGAGATGACCCCTGACCACGCGGCCGGGGCTTGGATGACAGGGCATGAACAACACTCTTATAAACACCACCAAGAATTGCACCTTGGTGGTGGCGTGAGACAGTGCTGCCTGGCTCCTGGGAGCGTGAGCGGGAGGCTCGCGATCGCAAGGCTGAACGTCCCAAACGACCACGCACCCCTGATGACACACCTGTGCTGCTGGACAACTCCGAATAAACATCAGGACTCAGTTTGGATCCCAATGCTGAATGTCTGTCTTTGTCCCCTCCAGGTCCAGTCCTGTTATCCACACCCGCCGCTCCCTGAGCCCGCTCAGTCAGAGATGCACATCTTTCATATGCCCCTATTTTATGGCCAATACCAGCCACAGACACAAACTTACCTGCTCCACCTGCACCCAGCCTTCCACTTGACCCACCCCCAGACCCAGAAACATGCCTTTCCCCAGCTGAGTGACTGTGAGTGTGAAAGTGACTAAGCCGCCGTAGCCTTGCTTTCCAGTGGGCCTCTTTACTTTCAAGGGGATTATGAAACTGGACAGACTCAGTTGATGGTCGGAAGCTGACATGGACAGCCCCAGAATGGTGCCCTTTAGAGCCACGTGACATTTTCTTGTTAACATCTATGGATTCAATAAATTCAGTGCTAGATTCAGAACTATTTTGGTCTTGCCAGCTGATACTGGATCTCTCATTTGATTCTTTATCATCCTCTTTCCCTAATTCTTTACAAGCATCTCCAGTGTCTCTAAACATATCACCTTTTCCTGCGTTTCCTCCCTTTCTCTCCTTGTTCCCAACGGGTCTTTCTAAACTTGAACTACTCCTGACACTGGATGAGGGCCACTGACACTGCAGCTCTAGACATTCATAAATACTTAGTTGATCTGTTTCAGTCTCCTCTGTTGAATCTACACTGCTATGTCTAACACCTTTAGTTAAGCGCCTGCCTTCTTTGCCAGTCTGGCCCTGTGTCACCTGTTTAACCTCTGCTATTTGCCCTGCATATTCTATCTCTGTTCTTGCTATACCAGTTTCTACAGGTACAGTTACAGAACTATTTTTTTCCTCTATTTTCTCTTTGCTTTCACTTCCCTTGTGTGTGAGGTAGTCTCTTATAGAGGAGAATAAATCATCTTCTTCCGTTCCTATTTCACTCTCATCTGCATCCACTTCTCTTTCGGCAGAAAAAGCAAAGGCAGAATCCCAGTCCTTTACCCAATCAGAACTTGAATCATGGCTTTGAGGACCACTCTGGTCCCAGAACTGGTTATACAGCTTATTATCATCTTGTGTTTCTGAAGATGATGTAACTACATCATTGGGAAAGGTAAACTGGGAGGCAGAAGGAGAGGAGGGTGAGTGTGGTGGAGCCGTGTGGCTATTGACTGAAAGTAAGGAAGTAGTTGTGGAGTGCTGGTGGGGAGGATTCAAGATTGAACAGGCATCCCTTTCAGGTTCGTCACCTTTGACCCGTTCTGCGATGAAGGGTTCCATGATGTCAGATGCACTGCTGCTCCGTGCAAGAGAGGAGGGAGGTGGGCCATCCAGGTCGCACACCCCACCCTGGAACACCTCACCACAGGAAACAGGAGGAGTCTCATCACTTTGTGAAGAGTGCCGCATTCGAGTTGGGCGGCTGGTCAGTGTAATTGGAGGGTCCTCAAGATCTGGGGGTTAAATGAGAAATGGACAATCATGACAATTACGAACGTACAGTAAATGCTCCTCTTTCATATTCTGTAATGCTAAAACAAAAAGGCAAAACAACTGTAATTTATTCCTCCACAGGCAAAAACATGTCCGATGATGTTTAATTTTTGCAAACATACAGGAGAGACCATAGTGTTTAGGCAGTAAATAAATAAGCAATGGGACAATCAGGCTGTTTGATGAGTAACAGACAACTTTTATTTCTAATATTTCAAAACTATATCTCAAAAATACTTACTATAGCATTACCAAACCATACTTCCTACTTAAGAGTGACATGCAAAAGGTTTTAAGGTTTATCTTAGAGTTTGGGAATAGATCCATAAAACTAAACAAACATTAAATCATCCTGATGGTATAACATGCAAATTGTTCTTTTGGAAAGACGACAAAAAGCATCATGTTTTGACAGATGTGTAGTCCTGTTCAAACAGACAGAAAAGCAGGCAGACAGGGGGTGCAAAGACTGTGTACCTGCTAACTGGTCAGCAAGGGGGGGTAGTAAAGGGTGGTGGTGGTGAAGGAGGACAGGAAGAGGAGGAGCCAGAGCAGGAGCACTCTTAGCACTGCGGATAAAGGCTGAGGACAGCAGAGAGTCCCCCGTAGAACAGCTACGCAGGGCTGAGGGGGGGGAGACGAGATAGAAGCAAGAAAGATGACCAGTGAAGCGCATTAGGCAGAAATGGAAAGAAAAGATGACAAGAAAGACAGAGAAGAATGGGTAAAAAGTTTTGAAAGAGGAATAAGACTGAGACACATTCATTTAAGTTAGAGAAGTCAGAAAAAGATGGAGAAATAGTGTCTTTTGTGGCTGAAAGGTTGCAGGTGTCGAAAAGAGTAGACTGAGGGTTTAGTGAAAGTTTAGCTTTGGTGGTGAGAAAGTGAGATGCTAGTCACTGTTCAAGGTAACGGTAATCCTCCTTTAACTACTACTTTGCCATAGGAATGCATATATGCCTGTAAAAGACTGTATTCTTTCAGAAGATGAAGATAATTAATTTCCCTTTTCTGACTGACAACAAACAAAATATTAGACTATCATAATTAACTGTGTATTTCTGACTCACCAACATTTACATACTAACCCACAGTCTTTTGGCGGACCATACTCCTCGCCTTTTCGATCCCAGGGGAGCCAGCAGTAGTTGCGCTTCGCTGTCTCATGGCTGCAGCCTGGCCTGGTTGGTCTCTGCTCCAACCTTTAGAGAAGGACCGGTCAACAATCTGCCGCTGGCCTTCGGAACTGATACCTGGTGAAGATAAATTATCATTATTACTTGTTCTGAAATTGATAGACATATTTAGATCTGGAATAAATTCAAGAAAAAGACAACACAGTGTGCCCAGTGCTGGCTGTGATGTCTACAAATAATATACATTAAACGTAATGCTCTTACTTGCTCATGATATGGTTTAATGTATTGGATTACAAAATACAAATAACAGGAGGAGCTTGTTGCATGTTGTTTCAAGGTGTATAACTAAGTAAGCTAACAGACCATGCAGACTCAAGACAATGCGATCATTTTCTCTCATTACTGAAGGAAAGCAATTATGATTTCCCAAGATAATTGAATTGAAACTATTAGAATAAGCTATTTCCGTCGTTGTTACTCATGTTACTGATATCATAATTTATATAATATTCTATACAAGATTTTTTCCTTGAGAACTCAGAAAAACAATAATTTGATAATGAAATATATATATATTTTTTGAAATCTATCTTAAATGACTTGTTATAACAACTGACCTTTTCCTTTATGTTTCTTCTGCTTTTGTTCACTCAGTTTGTCCAAAGGCAACTCATTTAGATCAACACTATAGAGGTTCCTGGCCAACACCTAAAACAATGACAGACACAGTGTGTTTTTATTTATCATTAAAGGATCACAAAAAGTTCAATCAATCAGTTTATGTTGGTGTCAGGCAAATGGGAAGTTTGTTGCATGTGTGAAATGCACTCAAAGGACAAATGTGCTGATTTATTTCACAATTTATGCCAAGAGTTTAGAAGGCCAGTTGAAATCTGAATACCTTGGTGAGGGTTTCCATGGTCAGTGACCACTCAGTGACCAGTTCCTCCCAGCAGGTGAGAGACGAGAGAACAGACAACAGATCATCCCACAGCTCTCTGCTGATGTACACATTTAGATTTCCCTTGATCCAGGCAACAATCAGTGTCTGTGAGAATCAAGATATAAAATTAATCATACCTGAAAACAGTGCACTGCTTTTTATGCATTGATATTTCAATACAGTATTTCACAAGAACAATATGAAAGGCTTTACAAAGTAAAACATCCAATTAATTTTAAGTGTGAAATGTACTGTAAATGATAGCAAAGTACCTGAAAAATAGGTCCTGCCAATCTGCCAGAAAGTGTGTTGCTCTTTTTGCCTTGAGGCATAATGGATGGAGGTCTTTTCATCACAGACTCTGTTACTCTAAGTAAAACCAGCAAGATTTGTTCCCTAAAAATAGATAAATGTCGATGACTACAGTTTCGTAATACATCTATATTTTTGGACAGTTAAATTCAAGATTTATACCATGTTTTCTGGTCCATGGTTTCATGCATAACAAGACTACGGTAAATGTTAAGCACTCTTTTGCACATGTCGACATGCTCTTCCAAAAGGATCTTAATATCATTGGCTGGCTCCAGGAGGAACACATTGGATGAGTGGGTAATAAATACCTATTGATGAGACAAGCAGTAATAAACATACTTTAAAAAATTAAACTGTAAATGGAGTAAACAGTAAAAAAAACATCTCTGCATATAAAAATCTTTGTATGTCTGAACAGGTACCTGTAGTGTGGTCTGAACCCCAGCATGCACACTGTACTCCAGCAATTCACAGTCAACCCCCTTATTCATTCCCTAAAAGCAGTTAAAACATTCAAATGAGAAATCAGCAAAGCTATTAAAGTCTAGACAAAAAGCCGACAAAAAGTCAACTTTTGCACATCTTGTTTTTAAAAGTAAGTTTTTCTATCTTAACAAAAATATTTTAAATATTTTTCCTCTGTTTCTTGGAACAAAATGTGAGAAATATTAAGCTATAGTTGTTTACCTCATCCTCATTGTCCCCTAGCTGAGAATCTGGATCCAGATTGGTGGCTGTAGGGTAGGGGCCTTCCTCTGGATCCTTCATAAACACTGGCTTGTCCTCCATGGAGATCCACTCCTGGTAAACACGCACCACTTTACGCATCGCTGCAGCTTCACACATTGGGAGGAGGAAGGCCTATGTAGAAACAGTCAAGATATAAGTATTAACATATTATGGTTCACAACAGATTAACATTTCAAAATAAAGCTGCTTCATTCTCACCTGTCTAAATATCTCTGTAATGAAGTTGACGTTGGTTCTGGAGCAGGTTAGGACTCTCCTCACCACCTCCATGTCAGTCAACTGCTCCTCGTCCATGGAGCATAGGGAGGAGGAGCTGGGTTCCCTCTCAGTCAGTGTAGATGTATTGGAGTGGCTTTGTTCTGGTTCACCCCCAATTCCTGGAGCACCAGTGAGTTCCCCTCTGGCACCACTGGGACCTAATGAGGAGCCACCCCCTTCCAGATGACTGTCAGATCGTAAACCTCCTCCCACACTGTCATCTGTGCTACCTGCAGAGCGGGCCGCTAATCCTGCTGCTGCTCGCTGGAAGGGTATATTAGAAAGGTAACAACAATCAAAAAACTTCATACACAATAGACAAAATCTGTTGTATGAATCGTTGGAAATGTGTTTGTTACTTGTATGTTCTTGGGGACGTTCTCTCCCTCTATTCCTGGGATAAGAGTCTGAGTGTTGGGTCGTGGCTCAAGCCAGAAGGACACCAGCCAACGAATAAAGATGACTCTGGCCTGAAGGAAGCTCTCCTTGGTGCAATAGACCGTCTCACCACCATCTTGCTCTCTGCGCACTACACTGTAGTAGGGCTTAGGACGCATTGGTGGCACCTCTGATAGGAAAGACAAAAATCTTATGTTGTACACTGCAACATCTTCTTAGATACTTAAGGTTAATGTACACAGGAATTGGAGCGGACTTAACCATGGTACTGACCGAGTATAGGGTTATATAGACTGGTTTCTGTGGCAAAGTTGGGGAAGATGTGAGGAAGGTAAAACTTCCTGAAGTGTCCAAAGAGGAAGCTGAAGCCACGTTCATGGTTCTCTTTACTACGCCACTCGAGAGACTTAGCCTGATAGAGCCACAAAAACAAAAAAGCCTATGTTATAAAGAGAATTACTCACACAAAACAGGGTCAAGTGGAGAAGAGCACCATTGTATTAGGGCAGAATGTGTTAGTGTCTGTATGAGTGCATGCATGTGCATGCAATCAACAGTATTATAAGGGAATTGCAGGAGCAAAACCAGTTTGTGTCAGTAAAGTATTGTTACAGTTTCAGTAGAAGTTGCATAAATAAACAATAACAATGAACAATGCATAATGCGCAACTATTTTCTAAAATGTATAGACCCGATACCTGGTTCATCCATTAGTGCATTAGTTGTGTTAGTAAGAAATAATGATAATACCTGGTTTACCATGTATTTGAGCAACGCTTCTAAAAAGTAAGCTGTGAGGTCATCCTGGTTCTTGTCACCAGACTGTGGAGGAACTAACGGGGTGATTTCTTCTGGTGTCACTTGAGCTGCAGGAAAGCAACAAGATTTAGTTTGAAAATAAATATTTGTTGTCTGTGTACATTTTTAAAAATATAATTATCATACTAACTTTCTGTTAAGCTTAGTGGAGGGTTGATCAAAGTGTCAAGGGTACGTGGTGTCCCATGGAGGAGTGGGGCTGGAAAACCAGGAATCAGACAAGCAAACATACAGAGCTGCTCTCGTTCTGCATTACTCTGTAAAGCCTGCATCCACAAAAGGAACAACCGCACACCTTCACGGCGGATCTAGATTATAAACAAAAAAGATATGGAGTGTGACAAAGTACACTATACAAACCAAAAAGACTAATTCATGTGCTCTCTTGGTTCTTTATTGGGTAGAAAGGTTTTAAATGTATAGAATTAATAGATTTTCGAACAGTACCTTCAGAGAGTTCCCAGTGTGTAAAAGCTTCTTGAGAATGAGTCCTGAATAAGAGAGTAAAGACTGTATGAACATGTGAGACCATGTAGTGTTTTCTTATTATTTTTCAAGATAAATCTTGCGAGTGAAGAATGGACAGATGTTGACATTTATACCAAAGTTACACTGTAAGTGTTTTATGATATAATCTAACTCAAGTACTAAAATTCACAACAGAAAACAGCCACTGTCCACTCTTCGAAACAGCTAGACCATGGTGATTTGTTGTCCTAATCAAATGAGCCAGGTTTTGCTTATATTAGCTATACATGTCTTGAGCGTTGTGTGAGTGTTACCAATACTGTGGAACTGCCATCGGTTCTGGATTCTGTCTGGGAGGAGTTGAAGGATTTTCTGGAATAAAGCCAGGACATCAGGGAAATTGTGATTATTGCTTTGTTTGTGAAGATTATCCAAAGAAGCAAACAAAATACATACACCATTTCTGAATGTTAGTAAGTGAAGCCAATGAAGGTTAAAACAGACATGCAAACAGCTCTCTCTGCTATCTTATCCTGGCTTTCCTAAAACCCCCACACTGCACTGGGCGTTGCTAAATGCCTATGATATTACTCTGAGGTCATTATCAGCTGGTGTTGTGGTACATGGGCCTAGACCACATGATTAAAGCCTGTAGTGTAGTTGCTTATTTGTTAAACTAAAACTATAATTTTAAACAATGTGCAATTCGGAATTACAGGAAGTATAGGCATTATTGTGTTATAATATTCCTTACACAATCCAAGTGCATCATTTCTCATTACCTCAAAGATGAAGAGAATAGAGTCTAGCTCTTCCCTCTGTGACTTGTGACCTGAAACACAGGAGTTAACTTTCAGAAACCTGAGTAATACTTTTTTCATTGGCCATATATGTTACTTTATTTTGGAGACTTTTTTCATTGCTGACAATATGTAATCCTTACCTTTCTGTTTAAGGCTAACTTCAATGGTGACAAAGTTCTCAAAGAAGACATAATAGATATGGGAGTAGTTCAAATCAAAGAAATGCTTCAAATCAGCGGCCTCTGCATTTTCTGAAAAGTGACATGGAATTTAGATTTGACTTTACAAAAATAAACTGTGGGACACAAACATATGGGCCCAGCTGTTGTGGAAGAATAATATATATTCAAATTATTAGTTAGTTAATATTGCACAGAGCAAATGTTGGTTCTTGGAGTATAACCATGTTGCAACCACATATATCTAACTCAACAAAGGAAGTAAAAACCACTTGGTTCTCTAAACAAACATGTCAAGGACATTTATTCTAATGACTTCTGGTCTAAATCTAAACCAACTCAAAATGTGAGCTAAAACACTCCAGGTCAACCCTAGTTGAAAAGGGATGGCACGCAGCATTAAGTCAGACTTAAATTAGATTGTGTGCATACAGATTCATGCAAACTAATACTTAAGACTCAGTGGTGATCATTTCTTTGGGTCTGTTTACAAAAAGACCGAATACTGAATGGTGCCTCAAACACAGACAAGTTGCCCTTGTAAGGTCAAGCAAGGCCCTCTGAAGACTGAAAGTTACAACAACAATCTGTGTAAAGCAATATCTCTATTATATGTTTTTAAGTCCCTAAAAACTTTTGTAGACAGTGATTAGTAACTAAACTTATATTAATAGGATAATTGAATGCTTGTTGTATCAGGTCAAAGGGTTACACAATTTTTCAGTGATGGTGAAAGTTAGTGCTTTTAGCATTCCTTGTCAATCAGTAAGCTTCCTGGTGTGTTTGTATGATTGCCTTTGTGATTCTTATCAAAGTTTCCCTGTAGAGGACCAAAAACAGTCACACCCTCTGTCTGTGCTACACTCACACGACACTGTCCAGTAGCTCTTACAATAGAAACAGGAAGTGGGGCTACTGTACTGAACATAGGAAGGAAATAGTAAAGGCTTTTTCCCACTGTAGTCAGCGCTGTTGTATGTGTGTGTGTGTGTGTGTGTGAAAGAAAGCAACTCTAAGAGTACAAAAATATGAACAGATGAGCACAGGCAGCGAACAACTGTATCAATTTCATGACCCTAACTTCACTACATAACCACATATTTTTGCAACAATGCAATTGTTGCGGTTATGCAACACTTCTTAAACGTTTGTTATGTTTGTCCATTACCCTGGCACA
Source organism: Rhyacichthys aspro (assembly GCA_036850595.1). NCBI lineage: Eukaryota > Metazoa > Chordata > Actinopteri > Gobiiformes > Rhyacichthyidae > Rhyacichthys > Rhyacichthys aspro. The sequence continues at coordinate 12,251,946 of CM072169.1, read as the reverse complement.
CCCTGATTTAAGCAGTTTAACACTACCAAATCTTCCACATTTTATGATAAAAATGATAACATAACAAACCCTGACTATAACATCCAGATTTCCTCAATGTAGCCCAAACTACATTGCATTTTGCTGATCCAAAAGAGTCGTTGTTTTATTAATGACAAATAAGACAACAAATGCCCAGAGAATATAACCTTCACTCTTTCTGGGTAGTCCCGAATTACATAATCTAGACACTACTTTAACATGAATAAATCTTTTCTGGCTATCTTCTATTTTCACGCTCGTTTAAACTGACTTGGCATATTTTCGACAGGGGATTGGTGCGGCATTGCCTATGTACACTTAAGCTAGCCTGGTAGCTGCTTATCAACGATCTGCAACTTACCTATGACAATCCTTAAATGTTTCAATCTCGTTAACACGTCCTTCTTTGGATCCAACACTTTCTGTGTCGATTTTTTGACATCCCCATGAGGCTTTTTTGAAAACATGCCTGAGGCAGAGGACCCAAGACTGCAATCGTAGACAGCAAGGAGGGGCTAGCTGATAGTAGCCACTTGAACAGTTTCAGCTAGAGGTAATCTTAATATTATAACAAAAATCTGGTCTATTTATAAATATATCACCGCCTCGCTACTACTATGCAGCTCTCCGCAGTCGTGTGGAGTACATAAAATTGTATTGTTTGTCGAACAGGGAACATACTGTATGATCAAATTTAGTCCAAGCGTAGTAGCGGGGTGAAGCATCCATCCATTGCACCTCCCTTTCAAAACAGTCCGCAGGCTGACGGCTAATCTAGCAGTAGCTTGGCTGCTAACTTAACATCATGGCGGAAGAAGGATCTGGGAGGAAAACAAAATAATAGATAACAGAAACATTCAACCGTAGCGCCCATCCTTTTAAAAAAAAAAAAAAAAATCACAGTATTGTTACAGGTTCTTATAAATGTAAATCTCGTTGGGACAGGGACACTGGAAATATCAAGTAAAACATAGAACTTGTAGGTCTGTCTCTGCTTTGTTTCTACCACGCTGAATGCTGGGCAACGTAGTCAGAAGCAGTTGTTTCGCTCTCTACGCATGTGGACGTCAAGGGTCCTAAAAACTACACTTCCCTAGCCAAGTAAGAGCGCCGAGATTTGTTTTTAGCATAGCTAGGACACACGAGTGGGATTGTTATTCCTCTAGGCGCAGAATTGGTATTTTTATTAGAGATTCAGGTAAGCACGCTAGTCTTGTAAGTTTATAATAGTTTATAATTGTTGTTGGAATTCAATTTGTAAAGCAGTTTAATAAACAGAGCCAAATTTTTGCCAAAGCTGAAACTAAACGGTAGCTTGACGTGTTGCAGCGTACTCAATGCATGTTCAGTAGTATACATTTCTTGACTCTAATACTGGTGGGAAGTTTCAGTTAGGAAGTTGTAGGTTAAATGATTTTAGTCTTTAACTTAGGAGTTTGTTTTCCGAAATGCAAAGACTTGGTACATATGCAGTGCGCGATTTAACAAAATGCTAAATTGCACTTGGGTAAAGGTATACCAGACAACAGAGTGTTCTTGATGACATTCCAACGTTTTTTTCTTACAGCAGTGAAATGCCTGTTCATCGGGATCGTGAGAAAAAGGAAAGCACAGCAGAGGAGATGGAGGTCGAGGAGCATGAGCAGGAGGCGTCCAGCTCAGATGAGGAAGATTCTGACACCTCCTCTGTCTCTGAAGACGGTGACAGCTCTGGTAAGAAAAACAGAACGTGAGAGGATACAGTATTTCTAATTATATGCAAACAATAATACTTCTAGAAATGCACAAATGCATATTTTCATCATGGATATGGATCTCATGTTAATCCTCAGTGTGTCTCTGTTTCTAGAAATGGATGAGGAGGACTGTGAGCGAAGGCGGATGGAGTGTTTGGATGAAATGTCAAACCTGGAAAAGCAATTTACAGATCTTAAGGACCAGTAAGGCTGAAACAGGTTTTCTTCTGCTATAAAAGACTCTCTTGAGTTGAGAGTCTTTATAGCCAAGCTCACTGCTGGTTTTGTATACAGGTTGTATCGAGAACGGTTAAGCCAGGTGAGCAGCAAGTTGGCTGAGGTTGAAGCTGGCCAGGCATCAGAATACTTAGAGCCTCTTGCAGTATTGCTTGAGAACATGCAGGTCCGCACAAAAGTGGCAGGTAACTTCAACACATTTATACATTCAAATTTAAAATGTTATAAATGTTCCACTGCCTTCTTTGACTTTGAATTCCTTGGTATTTCGAAGGTATCTACAGAGAGTTGTGTCTGGAGTCTGTAAAGAACAAGTACGAGTGTGAGATCCAGGCAGCAAGCCAGCACTGGGAGGTAGAAGGAAATGTACACATAGATAAATAACAAGCTTTACTTACCTTTATCATTCTCAGACTTTATTCAATTATATTTGTAATCTTCACACAGAGCGAGAAGCTCCTTCTGTTTGATACAGTACAAAATGAACTGGAGGAAAAAATAAGAAGACTAGAGGAAGACAGACACAGCATAGATATCACATCAGGTAACCCATTTAATGTCTTAATTGAGCAACAAAAGTATTGTAATTTATTCGAAATTGTAACTATTGTGTCTCTTTATAATCAGAACTCTGGAATGATGAGTTGTCAGGAAGAAAGAAAAGGAGAGATGCTTTAAGTCCAGACAAGAAGAGGAGAAGGCCCTCAGTGGTGTCTGATATCCTTGCACTACAGTGGCTTCTTAAACATTCATAGCTAACAAATACCATGTCAGACAGTCAAATCTGTACAGTGTATGTTGTCTTTAACTTTCTCACGCCCATATATAGTGTACATGCTACCCGACTTGGACATTCTGGAGGACTGGACAGCTATCAGAAAGGTCTGTGCAAGTGTATTTTCATATTTTTACATTTTGTGTTTTTAAACAATCATGTTTTAAATGTTGTTTATTAGGCTGTGGCCACTCTTGGTCCCCACAGAGGAAAGGCAGACCCTGATAGCTCCATGTTCCCATTCAGACCAGACAGAAACAGACCTATTCTGAACTGCTGAGATGCACTTCGGCATTACAAACATTACAAATTCTTAGGTAATGGTTGTATCTTGTCAGTGCGCAAACAAGGATTCAAGGAATTTAATCTTCTGCAGGTATCAATTGTTACAGTCTTTAAAAAAAAAAGCTTTCTCATATTTTTGTGACAAAGAGGTGACTTGTGCCGTTAAATATTTTACAATTAATATGACATTTCTGAGTAGTTAGGTGGTGGTTACATTGACAGCTTTTTCAGTTTTTTAAAGTTGGCATTCAGCACTCCACAGTGCCTCAATTAAGCTCTATATACTTCACTGTTATTTCATTATATCTCTCAGGTTTACTGTTTGTACATTGTACATGTCAGTGTTTTGCAATAATATTGCTGAAACGATGTTTTGAGTTGTATGAAGTTTCAGAGGACAAAATTACATCTGGATTTTTAAATGATATATTAAAACATCCAGATATTCCCAGCCAAAAAAACAAGCCAACAAGTATTACAAGATGTACTTATTGCAAATCTACCTCTCCCTTCTTACTTTAAACAACAAACACACAAATGCTTCCATTCTTATGGGTGACTTGACAAAATGTATTTGATAAAGTTTATGATTTTCTAAATCTGGGTATACATGTTTCTTTTTCTATAAGGCATTTAGGAAAGGTTAAGCTATTCTTACTTTTACAGTTTTAATGACCTAAATGTATCACCTAAATGTATCATCTATTGTTTTTTTCAGTCAGTTGATAGTTGGTAAAACCCCATCTATTTTTTTTCCAACAAAATTGACATCATTTGTAACTAACTTGTATTGTATTTTTATATTATGTTAACCACTTATTCTTATAAGATAGGATTCCTTTTAAATGGAAAGGTCAGCTGACAAATCAATATTTTTCAGTAATTGTAACTGCCTGTTGTGATGTTGACTTGATTGTTTCAAATAAATGTTTAATAGAAACAAAATGTGCAGTTAGATGAGAGGAGTTGCATTGACTGCTATAAATGTGACAATTAAATATCTGGTACATTTGCATTATAAATGTTATAAAGGCAGTGTGGTACAAAGCTATAAGAGGCTTGTATGAAAGTGCTAACACATTAACTATTCATGAGCCAGGACATAAGTAAAGATTTATATATATTTAATTACTCCTTGTAAAAACAAAAGGAAAGAAACCATTTTTATTTTCAAAACTCAATGTTATTTGTTGCTTTGTGAGAAACAGAGAACAATTGATTAGGCAAATATTTACAGAGCCCTGGAGAGGACGTGAGGAAAAAATATGAGGCGTCAAGTTTTTTAAATGTGTAGAAACGAACCAAAAACACAAGGCTGTAGGTTTTTTTGTCATGGCCTCGAATATTTGAGGCCACAATAAAATAATGCCATTCATCACTATAGCATGTTATGAAAGTCAAAAAGGAAAATTATGGACAGAATATTCAAATTCAGCATTAATTTATTGTTGGGAATGAAGAACCGAGATATTGATTAATTATTATCACATGGCCATGTGATAATTAACTCGTGGCCTCACTTTTTTTGTTGTTCCCATGCATTAAGAAACTCAAGGCCTCATATTATTTTCTCACGTCCTTTCCAGGGCTCCATAAATATGGGTATTTAATATAAAAGAAAAAAGAAAATATTTCACGACCAAATAACGAAGTTTAAGTCCCTGTAAGCTTTAATATATCACTATGATTATGCAACTTTTTGGTCGAAACAAGCTTGATAATCTACACTTAAATTAGACTGTACAATCAAGAGTTAAATGATAAATTAGAAAGGGAAATAATACAAAACATGTCTGAAATTACAATTGTATCATTTTCTAAATTCCATTTTTATTTACACTACTAAACAATTGTTTTGTTATGGATGGTGGCAACTGGTGGTTATATTAGCAACACAGTTTGAGATAAACAATCAGATTAGAGAGGCACTAAAAAAACTGAGTATTCTTTATTCATTTACATTAATTACTTTACAAAATTCACATAGCTGTCTTCTTTCTGACTCTAACAGCATGTTTCAAGTCAGTCCATTTTAGTCATCAGTGTGACTAAATACTAAACTGAATGTGGCCACTTTTTGAGCATCAGACGTTAATGTAACATAACAGTTTATAGCGTTAAAGGCAAATCCTAAAATGCCACAAGTGACTTTTAGTTCGAGTAATAATTTCATGAAATGTACTATTTTGTAATTTAAAATCTATACTGAAGGCCCAAGACCTAATGTGACATGTCACACTGGTCAACAAAAATAACGCTACATTTAATCAAAATATAATAAAACCAACACTTTCACTTATTGTATATTAAGACTGAGAATAATATGTTGTCTGTGCCATCGTGAAATGTTGACCATAGTCTATTTCATCACATCATGGAGCCCCTTTTTTGACAATAAACTTTCATGATAAAAAAATGCCATAGATTAAACAGCTAAGGGAAAACAATGTAAATGGCCTTCGTCTTTGCCTCCTTGATAAGGACTCCATGCCAAAACACGCTGGAGAGAATTGTTTGTCAGTCTGTCATGACCATGCCATAGACAAAGACATTTTTAAATTTAACAGTGAGTACCTTGGAGTTTTGTTTTTTTCAATGTTAATGGCAGTCCAATTAGACACATTGAAAATATATGTAAATCCTCACTTCAAATATTTACAGAAGACCTGAGCAGCCAGACAAAAGCAAACCTTGCCATTTCATCTCATGCTTTACTGCCAGATTCTTGGTCAAATGATATCTTGAGGTGCTGATGTGTGCTCTTCTGACGACTGCCTTTGGGTTGGAGCAGGAAGAGACGGTTGTGGTGGGCCCACAGATGAAGGGTGGCCATCAGGTACAGGAGGGCGCACGGGTGGACCACTATAGGGGGGCATATGAGGTGGAGGGGGTCCACCTGGAGGGAAACGAGGAGGAAACATCATCCCAGGAGGTGGAGGGCCCCACACTAGAAGGAGAAGAAGAGAAGCATTTTATAACAGGGTACAAGGATTATATACAGTACCTGCAGATTAGAACATGATATTATAATTTGAATTGCTTGCCAGGCATGGGAGCCCCCCCTGGTCCTCTGGGAAGGAAGAAATCTGGAGGTGGAGGTCCATAGGGGGCTCTACGAGGGAAGGGACCATCCACTGGACCCATTGCTGGCCCTGGAGGTGGTATACCTCCCATCCTTGAATCTGCTTCAGGGGGAGTCCTTCTTTCACCAGAACCACACTGCAAGATTCATAAAACAGTGAACTACAAAGACAAGCAGCTATAAATACAGAAACAATATCTGTACGACACTGATTACCTCTCTGTGTTCATGTTCACTGGGGCCGAAGCTGTTTTCTCTGTATGGGCCATCTGCAATGACTAAAATGCATGTTGAATTAGGTCTTCTTATTTGTGTAGATATGAAAAGTGTCCGGGAAAACAAAGGTTTAAAGTGCAATTGAAGAACATTTTTAAATTAACAATTTCAATTTACTACAATACAGTTATAGTGGCACTTACCTGACATGTCTGGAGGAGGCCCTGGGAGTCTCGCAGATGGGACACCACCCCTGGGTGGGAGAGAGCCAGGAGGGGGATGAAGGCCCATTGGCCCTGGGGGAGGTCTTCGATACATGGGTCCTCCCTGGTCAGGGAAAATGTAACCTAAAAAGTTAAGAAAAGAAGAGGGGAGAGTTCACAGTAGAGTAGAGGTTTGTTTGTATCGGCATATTCTGCAAAGTGATGATGAACTGAAATGTAAAAACAAAACCTGTTAAAATAATTATTCATTTATTATTTTAAATGGACCTTCAAGATATTTTTTTAATGCAGGACCCAGCACAATGCATTTATAAATATAACAGCATTCAAATGCACTTAGCAATCGCATGCACACACATTTTCTTCTGTCTTAGCATCACAGTTGCAACTTGCAAGTAATTTGGCATTTCATCTATCTTAGGTCAACCTGTGCAATGGGAGGTCAACATTTTTCTGGAACGTGCTCTAATCACAGAATCACAATGCCCTATAAATACCCAAAAATCCCTTTGCACAGACAGAAGGTGTGTCTAGTGCCTTCTGTTGTTGTAATGGCGTTCATAATGGCTTTTATGTTGAGCCAAAGCACATGCAGACCTTTCAATCTCAAGAGAAGCAACACAAACTAACTTCAACACAAACTAACTTAGAAATAGAAGAAAGTAAAAATATTGAGATATCTTTGCTTTGAGATTAACATAACAGTTGAATAAAATAGAATTAATTCATTTCCATTAGAACTTTTTTTCCATTAGAACCAATTTTGTTTTGTTTAATATATAAATGTAGGTGCCTTTTGGTTTTTATTCCCTAAGGTAGTCCTCACAGCAGAGTAATCTGCATGAGGTAACCCTCTACATTTGCCCGGGGTAGAGCACACTAACCTCTGCACCACAGAGGATCTAATGTGCAATTGTAAAAAAAAAAAAAAAAGTGGCCCACAAAGGATCTCATTTTGAAATAGGATAGCTTTCAATTTAAATGTTCTCCAAACACATACCTGGAGGTACTATTGAACCAGGTGGTCCTGGCAGAGGTCCTAGCAGGGGCCCTGGCGGGGGTCCCCTACGTTCTCTCTCCCATGTAGGAGAGATTGACCCACTGTCTGAATGAGGACCTCCACTCCGCTCAATCTCCCCCTGCCCAACTAAGGGCTCCAGTGGACCACGCATCACTGAGAAGGAGGGCCAAGAAAGAAGGGTAATATATAATGCATGAGCCATATACAAAAACAGTATTTGTCAAAAAACAAAAACCAAGCATAGTAGCCACCACTTTCACATACACACATTATATCATGCAACATGCTGTGGGATATGTCTATGCTCACGGGTACCTCTGGGAGACAATCGTGTGGGTGGTCCATCCATCAATGTGGGAGGAGAAAGGAACGCTCTGGTTTCTGACGCAGGTCTTCCCAGTGGAGACGGGCCATAAGGGGATCTTTCAGCTAATGTAAAGAGCAAAATAAAATAAAAAAAAGTTACCATCATTTACACTATCTAATTTAACTAACATTTATTTGTTTTCCATATGATTGTTGTATGGTTAATACAATTAGTGTCAACCAAAGCAAGTTTGTTCACATACCTCTAAAAGGTAATGGTCTGGCCAGACTATCCAAAGCATATGGATCCTTTTCAAGGGCATCTAATTTGAATTGTGTGTCTGTAAGCCTATAACATAGTACAACAAAAAATTAACAGACAAACTTTTAAAGTAACCAAGCAAAAGGGTTTAGCAATTTTCCTTTCAAACCTTAAAAACGTACTTTTGTCTGAGAAGTGCATTCTCTCTTCTGATTTCTGCTAGTTCTCTCTCTGCTGATCGGGCTGCAAGCTAAAAATGAGCAGTTAACTTAGAAGATATAAAATATCTATATCATATCAAAATAGTACTACAAAAGACATTGTTTAGCTGAAGTAAAGGGATGTGACATATTTCTATTGAGCACTAACCCAGTTATTGTGAGCTTTCTTTTCATGTGCTGAGATTTGAGTCTGATATGACTGTTTGCTTTTCTCAAGCTCTTCCTCCATTTCTTCTGCTCGTTGTCTATAAAATAAGTATGTACAACTGACATGTTAGACACTGTTAAGAGTTTCCTGAATGATTTCTGCATATTGTAAATGTCTAATTTAAATAAAACTAATTTCAAAATTCAATACTATATTCACACACTATACCTATAATTGTTGAGTTCCTCCATGGCCATTGTTATATTCTTGTCAGCTTTAGTCAGCTTCTCTTCTTTCTGCAAACGCTCCTTCTCTTCAACTGTCAGCAGCCTGCAAACCAATTTATGTTAAGTTTTCATTCTCCTACAGTCACAACACATCAGATTTGTGTATCCATACCTGTGCAGCTTGAGTTCATTCTCCTGATACATTTCTGTCATAATCTGGAGCTTCTGTTGCAGTAGTTGCACCTGCCCAAATGAATATTCATATTATTAGGAAGAAACAGAACTAAAATAATATTCTTTAAATTAACACAGATTTATCAAGTGCTACCTGATCAGTGTAGTGCTTAGTGTCAGACTGCAGAGAAAGTGTCTCACTTTCCAAATCCTTTATGCTCTCTAATACAATAAAACATGTGCAATGCAAGCAAAGATGAGACATTATTGCACCCACCAAGTTCAATCACAATTATAACTCAGATATGACAAATATTTGAGTGTTTTTCAGTCACCTTGCAGGTCTTCCTTAGCTTTTACTTCATCATTTAATCTGGCAAACACTCTGTCTTTGTCTTCATCAACTGATTTGAGGTCTGCATTTAGCTACAAAAGTAAACATTTATAAGCGTTGCGAAATGAATAGCTTGAGTTTGACTTTCCTAACAGCACTGTAGAATTGTGTACCTTAGCAGCATAAATTAGTTTCTGGACTTTCTGTAGATGGCCCTGTGGATCTGTAATATCTCCTTTTCCATTCTCCTCTCCCTTTTCTGCTGTTCCGTTGGAATTTTCTCTCTCTTCTTCTCGTGCGTCTTGTTCTTCCTCGAGGTCTGAATCCCATGCTTTCATCCTCAACAGTCGATCTGTCAGTGACTAGAACAACACAGTACGTTCAATAACTAGAGCTTTCCTAAATTATTCCAACTAATTATTGAACAAAGTTATTGTCTAATTCAAGTCATTATTTAATTCTGAATTGAATCATACCATTATGCGCTCGTCCTTAGTGGCCACATCCTGTAGCATCCCACTATGAGAAATTTCACATCTTCTCATCTCTTCCTCAAGTTCACTCACTCGCTCTGCCCATCCTTCCACCTGTTGTCGCAACTGCAAATAAGATAACCAACAGGCAAACACATTCATTATGAAATGTTGTAATTATAAGCGCCCAGTAGTGTGTATTTACTGCTGGGTCCTACATGAGTGTTGTTCTCGTGCAACAGTGCGTTCTCTTCTCCAGCTGTTTCCAGGTTCCGCTGCAGTCTGTCGCTGTTCATACTGTACACTTTTAATGTGGTTTGTGCCTATAAAAAAGACAAAGAGCAAGATGTCAATGGGGTTAGATGAGAGTATTGTAGTATTATACAAAGATGGTGTAGTAAGATAACAGGTATAGACAAATAGATGAAAGAATCACCTGTTCCTCCTGTGACTGGAAATTTTTTGTTTCTTCTTCACATGTTTTTACGCTCTCTTCTAGGGCCATTATCTGAGAATTAACAAAAATATTTGAAGAAAATTGAGAAATTGCTAAGGATTAGATGCATTTAAAATTAAATGACAGTGTAGGTAGTCACCCTCCGTTCTTGCTCTAGCCTGTGCTCTCTTTGTTGATTCAACTGGTCCTTTAGTTGTTTAAGATCTTTCTCGAACCCCTTTTTAGTACATCCCAGCTGTTGGGCTTTGGCCTGAAAAAAGGACCAGAAAGAGTTCGGAAAACTCAAAGGGCTAAGGGCAAAGCATGTCAGAAGTTCCGAACAACAGTTAAGATGCACCAACGCATCTGAAAAAAAATTATACCATTATATATTTTCTTTTCCCTACCTCCAGCTGCAATGTCTTTTGAGTTTGCGCTAAGACACCACTGTCTCTAAGTGAGTCCTCTATTTCATCATACTGCAAAGGAAATTACATGGTTAACACACCGAGACATTTTCAACAACTTACTAACTTTTCATTTAACATAACTATCAATCTTTTTACAAATGAGAATTTCAAGTCGTTTTAACAAATAAACAGACCTCTTGCTGACATTTACTTAGAGTCTCGAGAACTTTACATTTTTCATCTAATAGCTGTGCAACCTGTTCAGCCATCCAACGCTCTTTACCTGGAAAAGAAGGAATACATCAGATGATAATGACAAATTAAGCATCTCTTCTGTTACTGTCCTAAATATTTGATGTTAAGAAAATAGACTTACTCCTATACATTCTGCTTTTGACCTGGAGAAAAGAAAATACCATTAATGAAAAAGTTAGAAAATTGACATGCAGAAGTGCACTTTAATGTTCTGCAGTTACTTACAGAGCTATAACATCTACAGATGAAAACCAATATTGTGACAAGTCCCACCAGACCAGATATAATGACTGGCTCCCATGGTACTCCATAGAGGTCTGGTCCAGGCCTTATATCATCAGGCAGAGAAGACACAACCTAAAGACACAGAACAGAAAGGGCTATTTACACTGGGGCAGGATACAGCAATTACTGTTACCTCTTTGTTAGAATATGACAAAAGGTTGATTGTGCTTTGAGCTTCAAGAGCTTAGTTAAAGCAGGATGCAGACTATTTACTTTAGGACTTACTTCATCTATGGTATTACATTTGAATTATTAGAACAATATTTTCACTAAATAAATATTACTCAGCTACTTGCATTTTAATATGTTTATTGCTATCTAACATTATCAGCAAAATACAAAACAAACAATAGCTAATACAGCTATGACTGTGTAAAAAACTCAACAGATGTTTTGTGTATCAAGTGCTTACAGCCTTAACAGCTGCCACATGTAAAATTGAAACCGTAAATCTATCTGATATCAGCATAGAGGTCAGATTCTTGCCATCTCAAAAGGTTTAAAAAACATCAGAGAGCAATAGAACTGTCACAGCCATTTCAGCTGGTAAACTAACAGGGCACACAGCACGGATAAGACACATATTCAGAACAAATAGAAAATACCAAACGACACACAAAAAATAACACATTACATGAGGCTATAAAAATCCTAACCCCGTCATGTTATCTCCTATAATGGCTAGTTAGGAAATGCTAACTAAACCGGGCACTTTATAATGCTACGTACATCCTTCACTTTCTCCACGGCAATGCTGTAGAAAGCCTCTGCCGTCGCCTGAAACTCCGCCGCTTTGCTGGCCAGTTGCCCACTTACTGGGTTATCCGCCATATCCATAACTTTTCATTTGCTAGCAGTTTTTGGAATACTTTTGTCATCTATCTCAATGGTGTTACAAAAACTGAAGCCATCACCGGGCTAGCGGCTACTTCTCATCCTCTTCACAACACTGACGCTCAAGAATGAACCACATCCTGCTGTACGTCGGAGGGGAGACGTAAACGGAAAACTATAATTACCACCCATATTAACCATTAAGATGTCCTAATAATATTAATAAAGGCTGGAAGATAAACAAAGTTAAAGTGCATGGGACAATTATCCTTATAGCTGCGATTCTTTGGCTTAATTTTGAACTACCAGAACAATTCACCCCTCCTTCATAAATGGTTCATCCCAGACGTCACCAATTGTAAAGTGCCACACTGCCACATCGGAGCGTTTTCAAAGTGACACCAAAAAGAAACAGGTGTAGCTCAATTCAAGCAACATATTAGTAGTTTTATGTGTAATTCCATATCCGCACTTACACATTATAAATATACACAAAAATCTCCCTTCTCATGTTGCGTATTATTCGTCACCTGCTATTCACAACTGTTCAGCTGAGTATGTAGGTCACAGGTTAAGACTTGGCCTGAGTTTATTTGTTATCAATTTGTCAATGTTCAGAAAGGCTACACTCACCGAAATGAACTCATCTTCGTCCATGTCAACCTGGAGAATCACTTGCCCTTTGAAAACACTGAATACAATCTGCTATCATAGCAGTGTGGCCTGCCAAATTGGCCGGACTTGTGTAGTACTGATATACTCAGTCTGACTAAGGAATGTGAGAGATGAAGAAGAAGCTCAGCCAGCTTGACAACTGAGATGACTCGGAACAGTAACTTATAAATGCCATGTCTTAAAGAACCACACACCTCAATAAGCGTACAAATAAACTTTTGTAATGTTTTAGGGCTGAGGTACCCACATGAAAGACATCTCAACTGTATGGGCCTACACTGAACACAAGCACTACCTGGATCAATCCACCAAGTCACCACAATTTGTCTTTAGGAGAAAAATTGCATAGTTAGGTGAAAAGGATATTTTCTTGACTACTCTTACCTGCCCTGTGAGCCAGGTGAGAAGCTGCACAGTTGTGCAGAAATGTGTCTGTGAATCTCCAGCAATCTTGTAGAAAAAGCCCAAAACCTGCTTTGTTATCTCTACAAAAAATCATTGTTAAAGAATGTTAAAATTAGAATTTCAGTAATATTACTTGAAGGATTCTTAAATGACAGTCTCCCTTTTTTAATTTATTTTTAATTTTATTTTTTTACCTTTTTCCATAACATGTCTTTGGTACTTCTCAGGTTGAGTATCCTTTTTTGTATCCTGCGGGCCAACATTCATCTTTTTGCCATCAGTTATTTCTTCGTCCCTGCTTGTGCTGATATCCTGACCTATAAAAAAAAGTATTTAGTTTAACATTTCTACATAATTTTCTGTTATGTCTTTCTGTTTGTGGTGAAATAAACACTTTGGGCCATCCCAGCTGGTTCTGCTATCTAAATGAGACAAATTATGAGACAAACAAAATAGTGTTACAGTCAAAATCCATGTGTGAAATCATAAAACTACCTTGTTTGTTTTCTTTTTTGAAGTCTGATTCGCTTGTGTTAAATGACTCTTTCACTTTTTCCAACACAATTTCGAGTTTTTGCAGAGCAATAAGAATGTTATCCATATCCACTTGAGGTGTATCAACAAGTCTTTTACCAGGACCCATCAATGTTGCCTTGTGATAATGCAGAAGTCTTTCTATATCCAACAGTATAGATGTATCAGTGTCAGGGTCACTGGTTGCTGTGTTAAGGCTGCCCAAAAGGTAATCCAAAAACTGGAGTTTGTGTTCCCCAAAGTGGTGGATTAAAATAGCTGCCTCATCTGCATTTATGTAGATAAGAATGTTACTGTAATGTTTGTAGAGTGTTTTTGGATTGAGGGGAGTCACTGTGGTACTAGGTCCAGATAGTGACTGCTTCATTGGAGAGATTGTTTCAGAATCTTGGACATAAACTTCACTCACAGGCTTAGTTTCTTCTTCAATCTTAATGTTGGTTTGTGGCTGTGTTGTCTCATCTGTCTCCGGGCTTAAGCCATTTTCTGGGGTTTCACTGTTGGATGTTTTGCTGAAAAAATTCAAGGCGTCAGGAAAAAGCCTGTATGCTTCTACATTTTCACTCTCCATTTTGTGATCATCAGATGAACTAGCAGTGGATTCATGAGACACAGATATGAAAGTCTTATTTTCATTGTCTTTCACTGAAGCTGCAAATTCTGTTTCCTCTGCAGCCTCAAAAACATCTGTACTATTATCATTATCTATCAACTCATAAGCATCTGTATTTTGTTCAGCATCATGACTTGAGTGCCTTTCATTCTCTTCGACACCAAGGTTTTCCATGTTCATCTTTTGATCAGATTCGTCAACTATTTGATCATTAGGTTCAGTAGCAATGGACATGTCAGATGTTACACTAGAGTAGAGGTTGATGTCTTCAAAAACATCTCCTGTATCTTTTTGATGTGCCTTTATCTCCTCAAGGTTATTGTCAGTTTCATTCTTGGAGTCTTCATTTTCACTGGTTAAAGGTTCCTCCAGCTCCATATTGTTCACTCTCTCTTGACTTCTGCTTTGCTTTGAATTCTCCGCTACCTCTTCATGTTGCATCTCATCCTCAATTACTTCTTCTATGTCTAATTGTTTTTTATCCTCCTTTAATTCCTCCTCTGCATTTTCATTCTTCTCATCTAATGCATCTTTTGCATTGTTCAGTGCATATTCTATTGTCACATCTGGTTTCTCTTCATTGTTATCTTTCTCTACCACATCCACCACTTGCTGTTTCTCCACTTCTGGTATGTCCTCCACATTCTCCTGCTTTCCAACTTCTTTTACCTCATCCACCTGCCACTCTTCCTCATTTATTTCCTCACCTTCTTTGTGAACTTCTCTGACTACTTCCTGTTTCTTTTTGTCATGTGCCACTGCATCTTCACCACTCTCCCCTTCACTGACCTCCACTACATAATTTTGCCACTTCCCATGCTCTAAATCACCCCCATAATCCAGTGTCTCTTTCTCTTTGTTTTCCTGTAAATTTTTTTCAGCTTCCTGCTTCTGTCCTTCCTCCTTCTGTAAAACATTTTCATCATCAAGTTCCTCTTTTTTATCAACAACTTCCTGATTTAATTCTTTTACTTCCTCGCTTATGTTCTGCCTCTCATTAACAGCTTCCTGGATTTCATTTTCATTCATTTCATTTACTTTCTCCCCTTGGTTTTCCACTCTGGTTTGTTCTTCTGTTTCATGGCTTCTGTTCATCTGTAGTCCCTCAGTCTCAGTAATTTCTGGGTTTTCAGAATCGTGGACACTCTCATGATTACTGTTTTCTTCTTCATCATTACTTTCTAATTCTATCTCTGTTACTTCTAACTTTGTCCAACCATTCTTAATCAAATGATCTTTTTGTGAGTTTGATGTACCTCCGTCTGTTTGGAAGTCAGTGTTTTTCTCAGTTGCTGTCTGTTGCTGAGAACCAATATTCTGATCATAAATTACCTCAGTATCATCAGTGGGTGACAGAGCTGTAGTGTCTTCCTCTGTCTCTACTTTCTGTATAAATTCAATGTTTTCGTACGATTCATTCTCCTGGAAGTTTTCTTCAGTGAGTTTACTGTGACTGTGTGTATTGTCTTGTGAGATAATATTAGGTGAGGAGGTTTTATTTTCTTGATTATCATCACTGATTTTGTCGAAGCTGGGGCTGATACTTGCATCTACAGCCTTTTGTACCATTTTCTCATCCATCAGCTCTGGTTGTTCTGTAATTTTGTTTTTTGATGGTGGAGGTAGAAAAGTATCCGTGTTTTGTTCCGTTGATGATTCTTTTTCCATGTTATCATTCACAGTCTTTTTAGCCTCATGTTCCCCATCTTTTCTTAAACCTAACATATCTGTGATACTGATATCATACCAAGAACCAGACACAGGATTTAACTCTTTAAGTGATTTCTCTGATTTAGCCTTGTGTTGAGAATATTCAGTAGTCAAACCAAAGCCCAGTGTACTTGAAATTCCATTTCCTAGCCAACGCAGTGTCCCAGTTTCTTTGTTCTCCTCTTCATTAAATTCATTTTCTTCAAGATCCAGAGCAATCTTCCTACTTCTGAATATCTCCACTGGTTTGTTTTCTTCTTCTGTTCTCTTGTCTGCTTCCTCTTGCCCATTTCCACGCACTTCAGTGTCACTGCCAAAACCAAGCCACTCAGTCATTGTGGACGTCAGAGTACCAGAACTACCTTGTTCTTCTGCTTGTTTACTGCTTTTATCATGACTTTTTTCACCCAACCACTCTGTCACTGAAGATGTGAGAGACGATTCATCCATCTTTTCTGTTTTATCCTCTTGAGGCAAGCTGGCAGAATCATCCTTTTGAATAAGCTCCAGCAGTCCTGTCACTGAGGAACTGAACCAAGAAGATGATGCTGACCCACCTTGTTCATTTAAAGACCCATCTTCATCATCTTTTTTATCTTGACCATTTTTGGTTATTGTGTCCACAGTTTCTTGGTGTGATTCTACAGAGGGGCTTTGCTCTGTTGTTGGCAGTGTTCGAGTCATTTCTGGTTCGTTAATCTTCTGAAAGTTAACTTCATCACTGTCTAATTCACTTGTGTCGACTGGATAGCCATTCTCATCCATACAGAAGAAATCAGATTTCTGAATAAAAAGCATAAAGTGTGTCACTAATGGATAATTACATTTAAAGAACTATAATTAATTTACAATTATCACAACAGAAGCAGTAATTCTAATGAATAAAATGAGAAACATACTGTTTATTAGTGGCCTTTTATAAATTTAATCTTGTTTATAATCTGTGGAAGTCACACCTGTGTTTCCAGTACTTTCTCTGTTCTCGCATAAATCTCTTCTTCTTTGACTGCATCCTTTGGAAAATGGCCAAACTTTTTATCAATCTAGATATAAAAAGAGAAACAGTTACATTGTTAGCCATTGTTAGAGTATCTCAGATGAGTGGTATAGCCTACATATATGCTTGATCTAATGAAGTGTTCAGTATTTCTGCAACTATTATTTCAGATTAGGGTTCCTTTTTCGCCTAAAAGGCACTCAATGTGCAGCATGCCAAAAAGGGGAAACTTACTCTTATGTAATATCTTTGATTAATATATAACATGTTTATTATATATATATTTGTGTATGCATATATATGTACACACACACACACACACACACAATTTTTCGTTGTTTTCAACAGAAAATACATGGTTTTAAGATCTAGTTTAACTTGATTTAGTCATCCCTTATCATTAGTAAGCAGGAAGACAATGGGCTCTTCTTGTCTTCACGATCTTTACAATTTGACAAACAAAAGAAAGCATATTATACTTTCATGCAGCTGCTTTGATTTGATTCTTGTATTTAATCTAATACATAGGCTAATACATACACTGCCAGCCCAGAGGTCCTCTCTCTTTCCGGTCAGTTTGTGGTTTACAAAAATGATCTCTCCTTGTCTGAAGCTCAGGAAGCGACAGTCCTTACTTTGGTAGTCTCTGATAGCTTGGACTCTACTTAGCCGGCCTACACACACCGCATATTTATCAAAGTTATTGACACAAAGTTTATGATTAATAAAATGCATTATGGTCACTTAAAATACCAAATTGTAAAGTAAAGTATTTAAGCACTTACTTTCACATTCAACATCTCCACAGATCTTGTAGTCAGACAACATTCCTAAAGTAAAGTGAGAGAAAGTCAAAAGACATACTGGTATCCCTAACACAATTTGGAAGACCGTGGAAGCAGCCATATCTTGCTGTAATAGAGATGTTTCAAGAGAATATGTCCATATTGTTTGAGAGAGTATTGTTGAAAAGCCCACTCCAGCCAGTCGTGGTGGCAAATGGACATTGCCTCCCAGCTGCTACTGTCAGTGGACTCAATGGTGAATGTGAGAGCTGAGATAAGATAGGCTAGCATGGGATAATTATTAACATAACAAAATATATTGGCAAAATATTATCAAGCATGTTGTATAAAGTTGGTTCAATTTTTATTATCAAAATAAAATTGACTTTAAAGGTAACCGACAATACAGAATCATAATCAATCAATAAGTCAACTTTAAAATATGATGGTTGTGGACTTTTAACCTTTAGTTCAGCACGTGATTTCATCGCTATGGTAACCAGCGTGTCGCACAACTAAAACGTCATCATTCAGCGTTCAAACACAAAGATGGCTGCTCTGTTGTGTCTTTAGGATGGATGTATAAGAGCTAATAACACATCTATGGTCTGTAGCTTGCACTGTCTGTTGCGTGATTTTCTGTTAATCTAGTTCCATTGAAAAGAACCGACTGGTCAATAATGAAGACGGACGTGGAGGAGCTTATGCCCAGACTACTGCCTTTTGAGTTCGGAAACAGTAACGACGAACTGAATTTAAATGGCACCCCGAGAAACCCCCAAGAATATCTGCGACAAGTCCAGTACGACCAGTTAGACTTTTCTTTTGAAATTGGGACAATGCATGTTATGTTTCAATATAAGTAACCAATTGTGAGTATCATATGTTATTTTGCCTTAGGTTGGAGGCGTTAAAGTGCCCTGACGTGGTGGTTGCCCAGATTGACCCCAAGAAACTATCAAAGAAACAAACCGTTAATGTATCTGTAAGTGCATTTACAAACATTATCAAGCAGCTTGCTCCATCCCCGTACATTAAAACACGAACTGTTTACTTAAGTGTTGAAGACCTGGACAAGGTAGTTGTACTCAGTTTCTGCTTTTTCAGATGCCAGCCTGCCATGCTGCTCCCAAAGGGTTTTCACCGAGTCTCAGCTGGCAACAGAAGCAAGCCAGCAACTTCTCTGATGTCCGACAGGTAAACATGGCACATGCCCCCCCCCCCCCAAGAGATAGTTTTGAATGTGAGAGTGAATGGTTGTCTGTCAATGTACGTCTCTAAGTGTCAGCCCTGCGACGAACTGGCCACTGTCCAGGGTGTACCCCGCCTAAGGCCCAAAGCTGCTGGGATAGGCTCCAGCCACCCGCAACCCCACGAGTGGGATAAGCGGTAGAAAATGAATGAATGAATGAGATAGTTTTGCCATTCATTAAAAATATTTTTTACTTTTAGAGCATCACTAAAAACAGGAAACACTGGAGCAGTCAGACTCTGGATGACAACGTGCTTATGGTAGGAAAACGATTTATTTATTTACACCATCGCATTCCATGTTGAGAGACAGTTCGATAAGGATGCAATTATTACTGCATTTTTTTCTTGTGTGTCATATTACAGCCTAAGGTAACAGATGAAGAGGGATGGAGGAGGTTTTGTTTAGGTGAGAAAATCTGTTTAGGCATACCCACCTGCCACACAGATGCACATCCAGCTCCACAACTAGATTACAGTCAGGTAAAGGAAATCATTGAAGCAATATGATCTTTATTTTTCAACCTGAGCATGAAGTAATAATAAAACCAAGCTTGTTCCATCTCTGCCTAGGTGGGCTTCCCTCCTTTCCTTAGCATAGTCAGTAGACTCAACCAGGTAAGACTTTTATTTTGTTTACCTATCTGTTCTTGCTCATGTTATTACTACAACCAACAGCCCATATTAAATGTCTTTTTACCACTAGTCCACAGTACTGATGGTGCTAGAGATTCTTATTAACTGGTTTGAAGAGAGAGACTTTGTTCCACAGCTGGTGAGTTTGTTGTTTGCAATACATTAAGTGTGATGTAAAGTGTAATTTAGTGTGCTGATATTTTAGGGTTGCTGGTTGTATGCATTGTTGGCCTGCTTGGAGAAGCCTTTAATACCTGAGGCTCACTCCTCTATCAGACAACTCGCTCGGAGATGTGCACAACTACGCAGCACATTGGTATGGTTGAGTATGTAGCACCATTGACCAATTTCACAGATGACTGATTATACTACTACTGAAATGGTGCATTACAATCACTTTTCACAGGGGAGTCAGGAAGATGATAAACTGCCAGCCCTAAACCTGCTAATTTGCCTAGTTGCCAGGTAATATTTTTTAAAGAGAAAATAATAAACTGGCCATATAAACATAAAATTAAGAATAATGCATTTTCTTGTAATTATCCTGCAGATACTTTGAGCAAGGTGACCTAGCTGACCAACCAGAACCTGTTAGCTAAAGACTTGAGTACAACATGGCAAATGGATATATTCTACACCTTACAATCACGCTGAAAACTCTTTACTCTTGCCAACATGAGGGGGAAAAAAAACTGGACACAAAAATATGATGCATCTGCCAAAGAGATGACCACACAAGTATCCCAACACTGATTTTCAGCTGTTGAAAACAATGGAGGCTACTGAATTTGTATCAATTGATTTGTTTACGGTAATTTTCTATTAAAGATAAATGGTTTGCTTGGCATTTATGATTTTTTTTTTTCCCCAACAATACAACTGAGGATTTATGAAGTTGACCCAAATGTAGTTGAACCAACCATAAGAGGTTTTAACTAAAAAAAAAAAAAGACTAGGTTGCTTACATTTTTATTTTACAAAGATTCTCTCACCAAATTAACTTACGTCAGTATCCAAACAACAAAACAAACACTTCAATATTTTATCAATACTTCACCTTTAATTTGAAGCCGATAAACCAGTTGATACAAAAAAAGGAAAAACATTTAAAAAATGACATGAGCAAATCACGAATTTACAAGCGTCTTGACATCCTCTGGATTGTGTGAATAAGGAAAATGGCAGTGCCATGTACAGTAGGAATACGTTAAATGTGTCTGATACCATGTCCCACCTTTAGGCATTATGGTAGCGACAACAAAAACATTCAACATATTCAAAGTTTGGTACCACTGAGTCCTCATGAACTACTTTTAAGTGACAGGACTAAAATCCTGACCCACCTCAACCCTAGTTAAAGAATCCCAGGAGGGACACTGTTGTTTTCCAATAAGCATTACTGTGATTCAAGTCTGGTATATCAATATTGGACTAACATAAAAAAAAAAGTTTGGTTTGTCTCATAAGGCCTATACTGAATATTTTTTCTAAAGACTTTTAAAATGTCACATTTTATGGTGAAAATTAAGTTTAAAAACTGTATCAATAAGTATTTAGCTGAATTTAGCTGGCTTAATCTGTGGTACAGAGGCCCATTAGTAACCACATCAGCGCCTTTTGTCCTTCCTTTCTCTGTCTTTATGCTCCCTATCACCCCGGGAAGATCTGCCCCTTCCCTCATCGCTCCTCCTCTTCCTTCTCTCTTTGGACCCCTTTGAGTCCCTCCCTCCTCCACTACTGCCTCCTCTCTTGTGGTGACTCCTCTCCTCTTCCTTCTTCCTGTCTCTGCCCCTGTCTGATGGCCTTCTCTTGCGTTTAGCGTCACGGCTGCGACTTCGGCTGCTGTTGGACGATGAGGATGACGAGGAAGAAGAGGAGGAGGAAGAGCGGCTTGACCCAGAAGAAGAAGAACTGCCGCTGGAAGAGGATCCCGAGGAGGATGAAGAGGAGCTGTTGCTGCGACTGCGGCCCTCCCTTGGCTCCTTTTCCTTCTTCCTCCCTCTTCCAGTATTCTTGTCCTCATTTGCAGGAGCTTGCATGTTGCTGGGCTCTGCTTTAATCCCCGGTTCTAACTCCTGAGGTGGTACTTCCATACCGTGGTTGTCAGTTGCATCACTGTGCCCCACATGAGCAGGCATTGCAAAAACCTCAACATGGGATCCAGCTTGTGGATTTGAGTCTGAGGAGGCTTCCTGCCTCTCAGATTTATCAGCTACTTCCTCAAGGAAACTAGGCTGTTGACTTGTGTTTGGGGCATCTTGGTTGGTAACAGCTGCTTCAGATGCCTGGAAGTCTAAGCTCTCTTTGTTTTGCTGGTCTGTAAGATCCAATTTTCTTTCTGATTCTGCCTCTTCCTCTTTACTTTTGCCCTCCTGTTCAAAGCCTCCTTCTGTTTCTGATTCTGGACTAGTGTCCTTGTTCCCAATGTTTTCCTGCTGCTTTTTGCCTTCACCCACCTGTTCTTCCTTTTTCTCCTCACTACCTGCCTCACTAAACTCCATACCCTCTTCTTCATCCTTTCTCAACTCTTCCTTCTCCCCTTCCTCTCTGTCTTCACCATTATCCTCCTTCTCATCCACTTTGCCATTTCCCCCCTTCTCCATTTCTTCTTCCTCCTCATCTTCCTCCTCATCTATCTCAGCTATGCTCTTATTACCTGTCACCTTGACTACCTGACCTGCTGGCTTACCCTCAGCTGAGTGATCCATCCCTGCAGTCGCTTTGGTGCCATCTTGGTCACGATTTAGCTGACGCCGAGGACGAGACTCCATCTTGCTGAGGTGTTCGGCAAATGCCTGACACCTTTCTTCAAACACACCTGTTCAAAAAAATGGACAAGGTTACATTCACTAGAGTTACAAGACAAACATTAGGTAGTCCCAGAGTTTACTGAATAAAAATCTGACTGACCATTTAGTTTCTTGGTTGAGTCCTCGAGGAGTTTCTGTGTTGCGGAGCACATTTTTCCTGGTAGGTAAAAGATGTGAGGCTTTGTCTTTGTTCGAATATATTTTACCAGACGGTTATTGTGATTGATCCACTCCTCTTGCTGTGGAAAGAAGGTAGTTTTGAACCAAAATACTGGGTACTTTAAAACATCCTTTTTGACAACCTTGAATGTTTTAATACTTACCAGCTGAGCTAATTCAACTTTTTGTTCCAGCAATCTCAGCTCAGTCTGTTTGGCTCTCCTTTCTTCAAACAATTCTCTTTTTTCATTCTCTACCTTCTTTCTTTCCGCTTCGGCCTGAACCTCTAGTTTTTGTTCGATCTCTGAACGCCTTTTTTGCTAATGTACAATACAGTGAAGACATTTATTTAGAGGCAATTCAAGCTGAAAAGACTCAGAGGAAATGTAGAAGCATCTGCCGTTTACCTTTTCTGAGCAAACATTTGACTCCTGTTTAAATTTCTGAAGTGTCCCCATCAGCAGGCCAAACATACGCCGATTCCTAATAAAAGACAAGTAAATCTTTATAACTTCTTAATAACCTTTTAAAAAGGAACATTTAACAGGGCTGTAGTTTATGCTACCTCTGTTTGCCCTTTTCATCCATAGTTTGATCTTGAATGAGGTCTCGGCGTGTTCTCTCTTTGGAGGTAGCTACTACAGACGACTGCAACGCTGGCTGTGCAGTAGAACATAAACTTTAATAAACTCTATAAATAAAAAGTTTAATTCAAAAGACCAAAGTGAATGGACCTTTTTGACATCGTCATCATCCTCAGCGTCGCTGTCGTGGCGTATGTCTCTCCGGGCCCTCTGCTCTCCTCCTGCCAGCCTGATATACACAGACATTGATATCTGGATAAATTTAAAGAGCTCCAAGATACAAAACGTGTACAAACCAAAGCTCAAAATCTTGTGATTGCAATTAACAATTTGCAATGTATTTAATTTTAAACTTAAATATTGATGCAATATAAATTCTATCAAGTAATAAATTGAGATTGTTCAAGTATCACACATTCATTTTTACCTCATAAGGGCTCCTTCTATGTCCCTCTGCTTGGCAGGTGGGCCACCAGAAGCTATGTCAGAGAGACTGCGCCTGAAAATATACAAAGAAAAAAGTCATCAGCAACATTTTCAATTACCTCATCTTTATTTATTTATTTATTTATAAATATATAGATATAAAATAATAAAATAAAATGTATTGCTCAAAGGTTCTTTACAGCAGTGCGCATGGGTTTGTAATGCATGGGCATCTAATAAAATTTACTCCAATTTACTAAAATAACAATACATAAATAAATGAACCATTTGTTTCTGTTGCACGTTAAAAATTGTTGGTTTGACATGCGTTACCTCAAAATGTTGATTCCTCTGCCTCTACCTCCTCCGGGGCCTGCCATGGGGCCGCTCAGCCGGCGGAGCTGACCCGGTCTAAACAAAGACATTTCAATTTTAAAACGACACAATTCAGGACACTAAATTGACATGGTGCATTTGAGCAAATCAAGTTATACATATAATAATCACGTATAACTTGACAAACGGATAGCATTAATGCTCATTAACCTAGCTAGCTAGTTGACGACACACACGCCGTCCAAGGCCCAGTTGGCTAGTCAGCTAACACTATCCGAGTAAACCTTTCGGTATGCTAACCACACTAAATGCATCTAGACAAACTGTACAATATATCTGAATACTGTAGAGTGTAAGTCAATCACATTTTGTAGGCGCAGACACCACTCAAATATACAGGACAGAGTTCGCTAACTAACTACATGAGCGGCTAAAGCTAAAATATGTCAGTTGTTTGATGGCCAGGTTGATGCTGCGTATGCACAGAAGTTGAATTGCACAAACAAAATAAAATTTATCAATTTACCTTGATTCATTGGGGTCACGCCCTGTCAATTTGCGAATATTATCATCCACATGTTTCAGGCTTTCCTTTGCTTTTTCGAGCTGATCCTGCAAGCTCCGCACCGCCACCGCCATCTTGCTTCTTGTTAGCGCGGGTCACGTGTGTTTCTTCTACAACTTTCCTCTTCTTCGTTTATTCTGCAGACCAACCCCGCCAGATAATAAGGCGCCCCCTGGAGTACAATACGTTCAAGAGTAGTGTTCTCCTCTTTCGTCCGAACAAAACCAAAAAAAAACAAAAAAAAAACAAGAACATATGTTCGTAAAAACGAAGAGGAGCGCTGCTAACATTAAACACTTAAAACACAGACGGTGTCACTAAATTTTGGGCGTAGGAACGTAGAGGACATTGCCTACCCACTCCTACAGTTGTACGAATGTATACATGTGGTAATGTATGCATCTGAACTCCCATTGTTACTAGAAACCAAATTAGCCCCGGACCCTGGAAATGTGTTTAGTTTCAGCTTAATTGCATAACAATATAACCTCTATTTTTTTCTTGTTTCAATCAAGCTCTTCACCAGTTGTATTCAACACAGGATCCACAAAGATTCTACAAATTATAGTTAAGTCTCTAAAACCCAATGGAAGTGTTATAAATATATTTTGTGACTTAATATACTCTACAATCGAAATATGTTTATTGGTAATTGTTTTTTATTTTGAACAGAAATGAGAAACACAGAAATCTTTATAGACACTTTTATTCACTGACTAATAGAGAAGCATTCATTCCACGTTAATTCAAACCAACATCCATCAGGTTGACCCCTCACATGTTTTCATCTATCAAATAAGAAATTTTACATGGAGGCTTGTATGCTATATACCAACATAGATCAACTCTGTTAGCTATTAAAATCTCACAGCTGGGAAGAAGACATTTCCCTATAGGCTTATCCAAAAACCAACAGCTGGAGAGGTTTTGAATCTACTTTCTATTTAAATCTAATGGAAATGCAGTTTTACACACAGATAAACCTATAATCAACAAAAGCTCTTTATATGTGGACAACAGCTGAAGAGTAGAACTGGATAAAACAAGTCTTGACTCATGCTGTTGACACATTAACCAGATTGAGTTCTCTGAAACATGCAGAGTCGGAAACTACACATTAACCATAAACTGATTTGTTCAATAGTTTGAAATTGTTTCTTTTTGCTTCAAAATCTGACCCAGCAGTTTTGGGATAAGTCTGGTTCCCCCCTTACAGAAACAAGGTAAAGCCCACTGCTATGCACTCACTTAAACAAACACAATCATACAGGAAGAGAATGCTCTGAATATTGAACATTAAAGATGGTAAAATTATTTTGCAAAAAGACGCAACAAAACTTCTCATTTACAAAGTTTCTGTGGTTTTATAATATACTTCATGTTCATTAATTGAACCTGGACATGTGTTGCATAAAAGTATACCACAATAATGCATTGTTGATGTCTATACAAATATGCACTGTGTGAGCTTCATACATCTATTTATATAAGTTATATTTCTTCTTCTGTGGTCTTCTAAAGACGGAGCCAGGCTCTGTCAGCACTGCTTGTGCCCCTTTGTGGCCACTAGTAAAACTGCTGTTATTGCAAA
Source organism: Rhyacichthys aspro (assembly GCA_036850595.1). Classification (NCBI taxonomy): domain Eukaryota; kingdom Metazoa; phylum Chordata; class Actinopteri; order Gobiiformes; family Rhyacichthyidae; genus Rhyacichthys; species Rhyacichthys aspro. The sequence goes on along the minus strand of CM072169.1, from coordinate 12,225,907 downwards.
CTGTCTTGATTTTAAACAAATGCACAACATTCGTACCACAATAAAATTGGGGCCCTCTAACCAGTCTCATAGAGACCAAGAGTGAGCCCACCGTCACCGCTGCTGTTACTGAGCTGGCTAACCAGAATCAAAAGCTCTTAAAACTAAATGATAAGAATTTTAAAATTATTATAAGGCCAATAATTGTCATTGCAAGGTCTTGATATTTTCTCTTTTTATTTCTAATGTATGTCAGTGAAAAAAGTAAACAAAAATTTGTGGATTATATGCATTCCTCTTGCATAGTTCTGAGGCTGGACTAGGCAGCAGGCCCGTATGCTTGACTAATTAGAGGGTTGGCTCTCCAGAGTTGACAAGAACCATCAAAACCAAAGTGGTTGAAATTTCACTCAAGGTAGCCATTAACACTGACCATGAAAATCTCTAATATACACTTGTCTGACTGGCATGTATCGGAGCTAAGGACAAACTTTGGCCTTGCTATGCTATGAATTGCATCTGTTTTTTAGTAAACAAACTTGGGATTAAAAACCGTTTTAGAATCAGTGTTTGTTGTCTGTTGGTGAGCTAATATCCATCGGTTTATCGGTTACATAACTTTTCTCTAAGTAACCACAATGTTAACGTGTTTTGTGAAATTGCTGCTTAAGTCCAACCATTCACTGAGAGTCTGGTAGTAGTAGGCAATGATCTTAGTATTTAGATAAAAAACATGAACAAACAAGTGTCACACTGCGTTGAGGAAACTTTCTACAATCATCTCTCGAGAAAACAAAGCCTTTTAGATATTTTTGTATTTTTTGCCCCAGCATATCCCTACCTCTTTTCTGTGATAGTATTCCAAGCTTTGAGAACACTGAGTCTGAGTAAGTCTGCATAAGCGTCTGTGGTTTGACGGACGCTGATATGACAATGCTGCTTTGGTACTAAAATAACTCATATACACTTATCAATCCTTGTCAGAGATTAGGCTCACAGAAGCACCAGCTCTCACTTGAAGTTTATGTGCGACAGACAGAGCCAGATCCCTGTACAGCTACAGTAATTCTACCACCACACTGTTTCAATTTGCTCTCAATAGTCTCACTTGAACTACCTTAGAGACAAGCTGTCGCGATTGAAATACCCATCGGACCACACGGACCCTGCTATCGTTCAGATTTTGTTTATTAATGTATTTAATGAGGACAGAAAAGAAGGACAAGTGAAAAAAATGAGTGTACTGTACCTGCTGGTGAGATACTACTCATTAACATGCCAACCTTTCCCTCTACAACATTGAGAGCTGCTCTCTGCAAAAATCTGAAGACCAAGTGTATCATCACCAGTCTTTGAGTGTATACACAGTATAACACAGTCATACACAAACTACTGATCTCCAGAAGCTTCTGTATACCTATAGTAAACTTAAACAGGATTTGAACACACTAAGTGCATGAAATATATTGATGGAGATTCAGTTGCTGTCTTATATATTTAAAACAATAGTTGAGTGTACACACAGCTGCACACACTCAAGGCAAAGAGTAGCTTGTCCCTTCAGAAGTGGCAAAGTAGTCTTCCCTTTTGTGTACCAGACACAAGAGGTGACAGAAATAGGCTCTGGAAGCTGTTAATAGGACAAAAAGCATACAAATTCAGGAACGCATATGACTTTAAAAAGAGAAACTTTATGTCTATATAACTTTAAGTCACGTCTAAATGGTATCACACCTCTACTCGCTCAGACCAGCTGGTTAGCTGATGTGACTATTCAGTATTTTCCGCTTGCTCTTTTTTCAAAACCAAACCAACAATTTTAAGTAAATATACATTTATATAGTTATGTCAAACGTAATTATGCAGAGTTTTCAAGCAAGTGTTTTCTTGGCAGATAGCCTGAGCAACCCCCTGTGTGGAATGTCCTGTTCCAAATCCCTGGTCTAGCAGCAAACTCTTTACAGCACTAAAACTGTGACTAAACACCTGCCGTCACAATACCATCCACAAACTGTCACTTAGCATTTCATGCACACTGGCTTTATGGTATAAAAACTTCTAGATACATGGCTGCCATGCAGTAAATATTTGATTATCCTGTAACACTGAAACCCAGGCAGAGAAGCTCCAATCAGCAGCTTTAAATGGGTGTTTAGTCCCTGCATTCTGAAAGTGAAATGAACTCCTCACCTGGTTGCATTTAATTTTCTATCTGCCCACACAGTAAATTTGCAAAAAAAAAATGAAGGCAATGAATATAGTGGTAAAATATTACTGACATGGTCCTCTACCTGCTACCACAGCCTTTTGCACTGTACTGCACTCAACAGAGACTTGGCTTTTTAACATAAAAATGCGTTGGCCATGCTGTACAAGTTTGTCTGACATACGATTTGTCAAGATAATAGGTAAAACACAGCAATGGCCATACCATACACACTGATCTGCTTTGGTACTTAAACAATGTCAACTTTTAGCCCAGTTCAGCACAGTAGAGTTAACAAGGCCTTGTGGCAACAAGCAAAGCGAAGGTCAATGTATCAATATAAGAACAAGAACTTGACAAAATGGGAAAGTAGACAGAGGTGCAGAGAGGAAACAATGCTGGAGCAGCCTCCTGCTAGTGTTTGTGTGGGCACTTCACACAGACTTGTGTCTGGGTTTGTTTCACTGTGGTCTTTGGCAGCTCAAAAGACGAGAGAGGAGAACATTTCCAGTGACTCCTTAAGAGTAAGCTAGAGGCCTGAGTTATTGTTACTTTCCCTCCTCCTCTTTCTCTTTTTGAAAACCGATTTAACCCTGAGAACGAGCAATTTCTGTTCCTGCTTCCTGCTGCACAACAAGAGATAAGACTGACACAGAACACTAGCAAGCCCTGCCTAAAATAAAACACACAAGCAAGAATGCATTGTAATGGTTGCACAGTGGATAATCTGTATACCGCATTCATACTTAGTCAAACGTTTAATAGATACACTTTTTAAAGATTACAATGTGCGCAGACAACACAGGCACGCTCAACAAGAAATTTTAAATAGATTACACAAGTGTGAAACCTTAGCTACAGTTACTCCTAATACTACAACCCTAAAGTCTGAACAAGCAACAAGGATCACAAACACACAGCCAAGAATTTGAGGACATAAAAAATTTAAAAGCAGTGAGACTTCAGATGCTTTCAGGCACAAGATGGATCACTGCTATCTGCAACTGACTAAAGTCAACTGCTATATGCTAAGATGTGACTTGTGATTTCAGTGAACCAACTCGCACTGCCTTCCTCTTATAGAAAAAAATATAACTAAAACTCCTCTATGTCTTTGAGTAAAATTTACTACTTATTCCAGAGATAAAAACAAACTTAAACAAATGTTTTGCCTTTATCTGCATTTCTCCATTGTGCCTCCTCAAGGTGATTCCTTAAATGATCATATAAAGAGTGCCCTAACTCATCAATAAGTAACTGCCTTGCCTTTCAATTTCATTCAAGAAAGGGCTAGGAAAATACCATGAGCTAGATTTAAGTAACTGCACATTAAGCACATTAAAATCATTAGTTGGAAAAAAAAAAAGTGTGTAGGGCTTAGACATCTATTTAGTTCAAGACTACATTCTGCTGCAGTTTGCTGCTGACCTATTGAACCATAAGAATGTCATAAATATTCACTATCCAAACCCCCCAACAGCCTAAAACCCTTGCATTAATGAAAAAGTTGCTCTAAAAAGAGTGATGAGAGGAAAAATAGAGCTAAAACCAGCATATTTTGGTTTTCATGTATGGTAATGTTGGTATTGCTTTCCCCTCAGAGAGTGTGTCTGAGTGTACAGCTCTAGAAACAGCCACAGGTGGCCTTTAAAAGTAACTCTTGGTACCAAAGTGCATTTATCCTGAGATATAGACCAAGGACTTGAGATTATCATGGCTAAACCATTGTGGTCCATGAAATATCAGGCAAACGTATATAGGCCAAACAACAAGAGCAGTTCATGGTGAACAGAGCAAAGTGCTGGCACATTGTATAATGCTGGCTCCATGTCTGACAAATTACCTTCACAGCCTTGGAAACTACAAGCTTTAATATGGACCATAGGCTCTAATGGTCCAAATAGATCACAGTCTCCAATATCTGTCCCAGCCCCTTAAAAGCCACAATGTGCATGACAATAACTGAGCTTGTGACCATTTACAGGGCCAACAGTTAAAATCCCTGCTCAGGAAGCATCTCCACTAAGACACAAATGTGTTAGCTGAAGTATCCAATGAACAGTCACACATTGGAGCATCAGATGGAAAAATACTTGGCCCAATTATTACCTGGTGCATAACATCGCATTTGGCAACTCTGCAAGTGAATTTGCTGCACTGACAAAGACCTTGAGTATTTTCCAAAACAAAAGTGTTTACTGTTGACTTAAAAACAAACACACTAGAAGATGAAAAGCTCTATAACCAAAGGCGCTGTTCACTCCAGGACTACATTCAGTTCATTCAGACATAATTGGGCCCAGCATGTCCATCATCTAAAATATGGATTTCAACCCTGCCCCAGCCACACTCTGCGCCCAGTAACATCTACTGGAGATATAAAACATGTGCAATGAGCGGACTGCCATTCTCTACTGTTACCAACCTTAATCTTTGAAAACAAATGTATGATTAGGTTTGCAAACCCTCAATAGTGGAGTGAGGTTTTATCAAATGGCAAGACAGACATTGCAATTAATAACATGCATCCAGAAAACAAGGGGATTTTGCAAGGCAACTGTGACTCAACATAAAAAAAAAAGAATTTTCTCACATTAACTGATTGTTTCACATATCCTACAAGACAACACCACTTTTACTGCAATGGTCATAGTGATGTTAAAATCCTTCCTGAGACTGATGGAAATGACCTATATGCCACAGAAATGAGCCACATGACCAGATGCCATGTTGTGCTGTAAGTGCCATTATGCTGAACCAATCTTGGCTGTCAGTGAAACATGCAAAGTCTAAACCCTGATCGCTGGCTGTGGATATTATAGTATTTAGAGCACGCGTTAACTAAAAAAGCACCCTGAAAACAGGTTGACTGGCCAACAGAATGATAAATAAGGTACATTCAGTGCATCCTTTACATTTTCCCTGTTGTTTACTGAACACGAGAAATCCTCTTTAGAGAAACAAGTTTTGCTGGTATGTGTGCAACACCATGGTTTGGAAGCTAAGAACAAATCCTTCTGGTATTTTAGCACAGCCTCCCGAAATGTCTGGAACTGGAGATTACTTGAAACATATTTATGCATGGCATTGTGAAGTGAATAGCTATTACATGTGCTGCATTTAAGAGCTTAACTGTTCACAATGTTTAACCTGAATACAAAACGACTCTGAAATATTGATACCAGTCAAAAATATCTTTGTCTCTAGAGGATACCACTGATGTATTCATCTTGAATATTCGAAATAGATGTAAATATATCAGCTTATTACAAAATAAATGAAAAAGGGGTGAGTTGCACAGTGAAAGGGGAGGGGTGATGTATATAGTTTGGCTCTGAATGTCAGTCGGAAGACAAAGCTCCATCCTTTGTCCACTAGAGAGAAGAGTTGAGAACTTGAGCAGGGTGGGAAATGTGTAGCAGCATGTATGTAACAATATCAGAATACCATTAGTAAGGAGCGCAAAAGCCTTAAATCCACTTGGCTTCGAAATGCTACTGAACAATGATCCCAAGTCTGAGTCATGGCAAAGACATGTCTGTTGTTGACAAAAACAATTGCATCAGCCATGGTCAACCATTTTACAGTAGAAAATTCCCACCCTGTTGGCACAGCTCTCTACCTAGTAGACAAATCCATAAGATGCTCCAATCAGAGCAACAGAAGCATCCACGACTACTACTACCAAGTGATTGATTGTTTACATCCACATATTTTGCTGGAGTGGAGCTGAAAGACTGACGCATAACAGAATTTCGAAAAGCCTTATTACTAAAGCTGCTAGCTTATGTCTAAGCACTCAACCCCTGCTCTCATAGCTGCTTACATTTAATTCATTATCATTCAGCCTGCCTGCCATGTCCTGTTCTCACTGTGAGCAGGATAATAATATACTGAAATACACAAAGCCTATAGAGGTAAAAGAACAACCACACAGAAAAAACAAGATAATAATAAGGGCAGAAAGAGATGAAAACAGCAAAATGTTTCACCATAAAGAGGCTCCAGAGGTTATTAAGGTGAAAGAGAGACATCAAGCTCTAAATACTTGTTGTGAACAAAACCAGGCCTGACTGTGCCAACTGCCTCAAAGCAAAACACTGAAAGTCTGTCTGTAAGCATTAACAGGGAGAAAAAGTAGTTAAATTAAACCTCAGATGTTAACCTCAGTAAACGTAAATGATGTTTCTTAGACTGTTTAAAGATCTTTGTGACTCTGCTTTAAACACGGATTGAGGTCTGACTTGACTTAGTCTGGCCTGGTTTTGACACTTTTAGGCTATGATAAGCAGGATAGGCCACCCTGTCTACATGCCCATGCTGAAGGCATGCACCTCGCGGTGAAAATGCTGGGTGGGCTCGGATAAAACCAGGTTAGAATCCAGACAGGGGTGCCAGACACGTCCAAGGCCCAGTGAAACTTCTTTCACCAGATTATGAACTGGATCACCTTCCATGCATACGGACTGGTCAGGGTCAAAGTCGATGCTTTCTTCAGACACGGTCAGGACACAAAGGCTGGATCCTCGCAGGCGAGAGATGGCTACCAGGTTATGTGACCAGACAGTGTAACCTTTGAGGGAAAAAAAATACTCTAAAGTAACAATGTCCATGAAAAACCACAGGTTTAATCATGCTGGTCAAATAAGCTGCAAGTTCATAAAAAATAAAACAAATTTTAACAAAAAGAAAACTCTGAATCAGGTACAAGAAACAGGAGATGGTGTAAAAACAAAACATAAACATGCAGATTTTTGCTTTTCTAGAAAAAGACAAAAAAATCCCTCAAAAGAGACTGAAAGTTAGGGAGTAAATTATAGAAGCAATATAATTTATATGGCAATCTTTTAAAATATGAGTAACTCACCATGTATGACCAATACAGCCAGCTTAGTACATCTCCATGCCAAGAGTACCAAGGGGTCTTCGTTTCGATTGATGCTGAGGTCAGGAAAGTCGGGGTCATCCCTCAAGAGCAGGAAATGAGTCAGTGTTTTGTTGTACTGCTGAGAGATGAGCTCCAGAGTGGCATCAGTCACAACGGTACTGTAGCTGTCAAGATGGAGACGCTCCAAAGGGAGACTTGGTTTGAGGACCCTAAGGAGCTCTAAGCTGTCAACTTCTAGCGCCATGATGTAGACTCGAAGATTGGTGCTAACACGAACCTATTAAACAGGTATGAAGAAGAATAAGTAAATTTCAATCTTAAACTAAGAAAGGGGGTAAACAAGCTGAGGATGGCTTACCAGTGCCTTCCAATCGTCTTCTGTAGCGGTCCCTTCTAATGGTTTGAACTCTAGAGCAGCCCCATTAAGCAGCAGCGAGAGGCGATGCAGAGGAGTTCTGCGTGGAGATGCTAGTAAACCACAAAGCTCTGACGTCAAATCAGAAAAATCCAGAGCAAGAGAATGAAGATTTGAGAGACGGTCCAACTCAGACGGTGAGATGAGGGGTCCTAAGACCGGAAAAAAACAAAACATAAAACAAAGCTGTACAAAATCATTTTTAACAAATTATTTGTACTGGTGCAGACACAAAGCAATCCATAAATAATATGTCATGCAATGTGCACCACACCAAGGCAGTATTGGCAGACACATACCTAGCTGGTGGTCCAGTAAACTGAGGTGTTGCAGGGTCTCTGCTGAAGGATTGGACAGGCAGGCTAAGGAGCTAGGTGTTACCAGACCAAGCATGAAGCTACATGAAAGCCACCTGAGCTGCCTGCTGTTGGTCAAAAACTCCATGCACAACTGCTGGATTCTGTTGTGAGCAGACGACACCAGTAATGAGCAAGGGGATGGTGAGAATTAGCTTAAATTTATTCTAGCCGCTATTACATCCTGTGACGGTCATTTGTTTTAATTTTGTCAAACTCAGTGTAAAATCCAACATAGCACTGACAAAGCTTTTTTAATGGACTCAAACTTGTACAAAGAATCAAAGAGGACAAAGAATAATAATACAAAGACAAAACACACACATTGTTAACAATTGTGAAATGGTACAGCAAGAAAAACATTTACCAAGACTATAATAACATGACCATCTACATGGTTGCACTGAATAACTTACAGCAATACATGAAAACAATGCCAAAAGGAAATACATGGATAGAAACCATTATTAAAACTGCTTACTCATTGATTTTTTTGTCCCCCTGTTCAATTTGGTGCAGGTTGGAACTGTCCAATAGTCCCTCTTGTTGAAGAATACAAGTGTCTCCATACAAACTGAGCCTCTGGAGGTTTCTGGAGTGCAAGAGAAAGAGACCAGTGAATGTCAGAGAAAAATTCTGTCTAGTACACTAGTAAAAATTGTAAAAAGACAGAAAATCTAAATACATACATAGTATTTGTTCAAATAATAAACACAATTTGTTTAGTTAAAACATACTGTACCTGATTTCTATAATCCCTGAAACATGTCACCTTTTGACTGCCATTTGAGTCATTACAGGGCTGTTTCTGCTTCAGTTTTTAATGTTTGACGGCATTTTTAAGCAAAGCGAATTAAGATAACTCCCTAAACTCGTACTAAAATACAGTATAAGGTCTATCCTGAACCATTTGAAGACATTTAGTGTTAACTAGCCTGAGATAAACAAGAGGAAATTACAACAATGCTTATGAATATACCAATGCCTGTAAATTAACCAAGTTATAGTTTTCTTTCTCAGCTTCAGACATTTGCTTTGACCTTGGTATGAACAATGCTACTTGTTTGATTATATTATCAAAAACATGCACATGACATTGACCTTACTTCAGAAATAGCGTGATAAGCATTAACTTTCAGAATAACTACAGACTATCAACTGAATATAGGATGTCTATATCATGTAAAGCATAACTGCGGACACACAACGTGAAATAACAATAGAATTTCAGATTTTTTTCCCAACACATAGGCCTACTGTAGGTATTTGTGTGTCAGGTGCTGATGTCAGCAAGTAGAAAGCAAAATGGAAAAGGGGAGTACAAATGATAGATAATTGTACGAGATGTCACAGTTATGGGTATGAAATAAAGTTTTAGCAGTATTAGGCTGTATAATACGTGTTTTCGTAAGATATGAAGGGAAAGCTGGCAGCTAGCGCCACTGCAAAGACATGACCCCCGATTACGTAACAACGAATGTCACGGTTTGTTTATAGCTAAGCTAGTTGTTAGCTTTTTAACTGCGCAACAAATACTCAAAAAATAAAAAACGAAAAACAATACCATGCCATTTGGCCAGGTTAAATTAAACACACGATCTTGGCGTGTGCCGTGAGTGTACCTGTTGTTTCTGATGCTGGTGAACACACACAACACCTGGTCCAAATAGGTGGCCATGGCGTCTCTCCAGCGCTCCGAAAGCTGCGGCTCTCCGTCTGCACCGCGGGGTTGCTCCATTCTTGTGGCCGATGGGTCGCTGTTTAAAGGACTCAGATAGCCTTCCACCGGTGCAAGCTCGAGCTGCAGCTCCCGTACGAAGGAGCCAAACTTCCGCATGAGAAACTCTAGTCTCGGGTTCTCGTCGGAGCTGGAACCGCCGCAACCACCTCCACCTATTCGCAGTTTGAGCTCGGTCCACAGCGCGGGGTAAAAGAGACACTCCCTCCACCGCGAGCACACAGTCGAGGCCCGCAGCTTGTCTCGGTCAGACAGAAAGGAGAATATATGGACAATAAGCTCGCTGGGCAAAGCCATGGCTCCGACTCCCCCGCACAGAGCCATGGCGAGCTTTGAAAGCCGCTTTACAACAACCGAGTTAATATTCAAAAACCGCGTTAAACCGTGGTAGAAAGATCTGCAACAGCGGCGTGTACCAACTAGGCTTCTTCTCAGGGTAACAACAAACCGTTTTTCAGCTTTGCCTTCAATACTATTGGACCGTACCACTCCATCTGATTGCGCAGGGGCAGAAAAAGCTAACGGTAGTATTTATACCTACAGCGAAGAATTAGCTGACAATATTTGTATGCTGTTGCTTTTTAATTTTTACACTAGTAAGATATGGGTGTACTGCTGCAATAATATTAGATAAAAGAGATCACATTGGTGGATTTTCAAGTTGGTCTCGTCTCAATCGGCTGATATTTTTGCTATACTGCTCTACTCCGCGGGAGGGCGGTATTTGCAGGAAAAAAAACCTTTAACCCACACGTGATCTTTATTTTGGGGTTGGTTTCCAGCAGCAGACACACCCCTTTCAGTCGACTCCCATCAAGTAAAGATTTACATCGGCTGATCAAAAATAGTGCAGATACTGAACACAGCAGTTGTCTTATAGTTATGCTTAGATGTTTCTCGCTCTAAATTTAACATTTAGTTTACCTCTGCGTCATTTATGTGAGACTATGCCTATAATGTGATTTCAAATGTTATTTAGAAAATTATATATATTTTATTAGAATTAACCCTTTGCTTTAAAAAAAGTAAACTTTTGATGTAATAAAAATAATGCCAAATGCACAATGATTTTTTTTTTTCTTTGGGTGGAGTGTGTCAGGCAAAAAACAAACAAAACAAAACTGAAATGTGGGTTTGTTTTATTTTTCGGACAGAAAAATCCCCTTGGAGAATCACCTCAAATGAATTTTCAACCACAGGATGGCAGCAGAGTGTGTACAACCCAGATTTGAGAGTGATTGTGCTGACTTGCTGCAACAACCATGTCCTTTTTATAAGAGAGGCCCTGGCAGACAGAAACATTTGGAGAAAGAGGGGAAGAGTTCCTGTTTATCCTTGCACCAACTCAATCATAGATGACTGCATACTATAGACTTATAGACTAGATATGTTGTTCCTAGTACATATATAATAGAGCTTATATAGTTCTAAAAAAAATCCTAAGAAGTCATTTGGTTTTGCTGCAGGGAAACAAACACCATGCTGCATACTCACTCTTTTCAATCAACAAAGTCTGCTTAATGAGAGACCAAATATAAAGCTTTAAAATGCTATGTTCTGTGGCCTGTATCTGAAGTGTGCTTGATGAAGATGCTAATCTGCTCTAACAAGAAGTAAAAAGAGACAACACATTAACTAAAGCCTAGTGCTGTGGAATACCAATGTGGAGCAAGGGACATGCCAAGACTATTCATTTTCACCATCCAATTGTGAGCTAATCAGTTTTATTTTCACCTGCGGAGTGTGATGGCAGTTGCTATGGGCCACACGTTGATAATGTAATGATGCAGTCACATTATATTACATTTACAATAAGTGCTTTCCTGTAATGAATTCATGAAGGAGAACAAAAGATTGTGGATTGCAAGTGGGGGAAATTGTAGAGACAACAAAAACAAACTATTTATCACTCTTGCCTATGTAGCCATTTCTGCTGTAACCTCCAACAAGAAGTACTTTTACTATCTCAGTATTTTTGTTACATTCTGATAATCAAAAAGATTTACCGTCTTTCTCTGTTCTGTGATTGCTTGCACTTAGTGTTGTCTCCTTCAGAATACACATTAGTTCATGACATTTCCAAACATTCGCCCATAAATATAGGCCATATACCCCATACCATGCTATAGACTTCAAGACTACAGTTCATACTCGTTTCAGCAAACAAAAGAGAAAAATACTTTTTCTCATTCTTCACATACGAAGGATCTGTGGTGTATCATACAGTAGCTATAACATTACTGCTTATTATTGAACTAAACATCACTTGCTTTACAGTTTCTCTCCAAACCACTGGGTGCCAGTAGAGCTCCATTACTACTGCCAACTCTCTTTATCTTAGATAAAGATGACAAGAGCAAAACTGATGGCTCCTTTGACATGAGATTAAAGACATGAATGTCAGATGTATATACGGTTATCTATACAGGGCATAGGCACAGTAGGCTAACAAAAGAAGGAAATGCTCAGGAAGGTCAAGGAGAAGAAGCAGAGGCAAGAGTGTTGGTAAAAAGAAGTCATTGGACAGCTTTAAAGAGCAGATGTAAGCACTGAAGAGAGAAAAATGAGTAAAACTCCTTGACCACTGACTGAACCAGATCAACGGCTATAATAAGAGATGACTGACAGGAAGTGAGGCACCAAGGTGAGTGCTTTGGAGCCAAAAATGCGAAGGGGAAAGAATATTACATTTGTTCAAACAACGCGTATATGGCCAAGCTCTCTTTTTTAGTTAAAACTTTTAATAATAACCTTATGACTCTTACATTTTTTCTTTGTAGAAAAGTATGGAAAATATTTTGTGTTACCACCATCACACCTTAAGAAATGCTTTACAGAATACAGTTAATGAAAGCTGGGGACCAAGTTGTGTTTTTGCAGCCTTAAAAAAGTTTGTACTGGATTTCATTCATTGTTCTTGAATTAGATCTTGAATTAGATTTAAAAGTGCATAATGTTGGACCTTATAATAGTACCTTAAGATACACATTTATGAAATTTCTTTCCAGCAACTGTGTTCTGTCCGCACTCCAGGCCAGTAAAGGTGTCTTTCTCGCTCTGAATTCTGCTAGGATTGCTTACAATTCCCATGAAATAACAAATATTTGGAGTCAAATAAGTGTTGATCATTCAATATAACAGCATAATAAAGCAGCACAATATGAGCAATCAGGTTAACAATTTAAATGTAACTGTCGAAAAAAGATGAAGCCTAAGTAAATCCAAGCTGAAAAGGTCCACAAAAAGGTTAAAATGAAAGAAATAATAGAATACAAAAAGGAAAAGTGTGAGTTACAATCTGGCAGCTGTGCGAGCAAGTTCGGCGGTCTTAACACCAGGCTAGATTTTTTTAAGTCTTGTGTAGAGTACAGCCAGACAGCAGTATGAATCTGTTAAATGGAGGAGGACAGATGGGACACATTGGCTGCCTCAAAGATGTGTGTGCTCCCATGCAACAAAGGCTGTCTGGGTGTGAAATCTCATGAAAACATACAGATTCATAGCTTGCAACAAAACAGCTTCTGCAAGGACATAGTTTTCTCTCAACCTTTGGTGCGAGCTGACGACATGAACTGAAGCAGAATACTGTTTCTTTCTAAAAGTGTGAATCTCGCTTGGGCACAAATAAAGTAATTTATTTCACGCAAGCAACAAAAACATTCACAGCAAGTTTTTGCCTAGGAGCTACGTCTGACATAATAAATAATAGTAAATAATAGCAACAAGCTTTTTGAAAGTGCAGTAAAGTCTGTGTATCCTGTGGTGATAATATAGGCCTCAATAATCTAAAGGCTATGTGGTCTGTTAAAGGACTCAAAAATTGACTGATAATTTATTCACTGTTTAAGTCATATCACTGCAGATGTCATTGTGGGGAATTCATATTGACAGATTAAAATTTGAATGATGGAGGCCAGCATTTCAACATATAAAAAGTTTACGAGTAGAACCTAATATAATGTGAAGCACACATTTATGTGACACATATGCTCAGTGGTCTCTCATTAACCAATATGATATTGACCTTTCTGTTTTATGTGGCATTGTAAATTTACCGGGTCAGTCAATTCCTCTCTGGGTGTGTATGTGTTTTTTTTATTGCATTCCCATTTAATCTGCAATATATTACATGTACAGGTACAAGACATACATATTTCACTATATCCCAAAGCATTGATTTAGGAGGGCGGGAGTCTGAGTCTATGAAGAGAGGGGTGTAGAAACTTCTGAATATTTTTCTTTAAGGAAAAAGTGCACTGAAATGTAGAGGCAACTGACATTTCATCCATTTATCATGTCAGTAGAGTGGTATCAAATATGTATACAGAAGGGGCCTGATGATAAATGATAGGGACGAGCTTTAAGTCCCATCTGAAGCCTCATGTATCAATGTCAACTTATCAGACAAGAGGATAGTTGTGGAAGGAGTTTTGACAAACCTGATATAAAATAAAATGCATTGAGCTGTAGAATGGTACAAGCTGTGACTGCTCTGTTGGAGGCGCATTCACTACATTTTGACTGTGTCTATGCTACCTCGCTCTGCATCTGACTTCATCATAATGGCATTGTATTTTCCCCCCGAGAAGTTGTGTCTCCTTTTACTTACTTAGCATGAATAATAAAAATAATGCCGTCTAGCTTTGTGGTGTGTGGTTATGGATGTTTATAAGCAGGATATATTTATTTCAATCTGTCTGTCCAAATTCCAAGTGTCTGTTTGACTTTGCAGACACTTCTCTAGGTTTGGTAAGTGCAGATCTGTGAACAGTCCTGTGAACTTATGTAGCTGTCAGACTCTGCCTAGTCATGCCAGCTGTGCTCTGTGAGTGCCATGTTGGACAATCCCCAGTCGGCCTTCAGTGCCTCTCCTTGAGTGTGTGCCTGTAACTGTTAATCTCTACAGGTTTCTGTGAAGAAAATTCACAAATTGCTCAAGCTTTCAAATGACGTTTTTCCATATGTTAAGATGCATTGGTGGTTTTGAAAAATAAACATGTCTAAGGCTAAAAAGTGGGAACATCTCGAGTAAAAGACATTTTGGAACACTCTGTTCTGACAAAAAGGTGCTAACTAAAAGTAACAGAAAACAGAGTGAGGCTATGTTGTAGGTGCACCACTTTAATAATGAAGCTATTCACCCATTTCAGTTATTTTGTGTTAGTAATCACAGTGGGATCATAATACATCATTATATAAAACTCTTTGTCATGTATAATTCATTCTTGTGTGACTTTTAAACATCACTAGATGTGGTGTTGTTGTTGCTGCTGAGAAAATGCCTGAGCCTTGATGCACAAATGATTATTACTTTTCCAGCCAATTTAGTCTGTAGCTGATATGAAATATGACCATAACCGTTGCTTCAAACAACACTAGAGTTACTGCACTAAAAGATTTCAAAAATAGTAATGTAGTGTAGTGTTAAACTTCTACTGTCACCGACCAACAATGAGTCATACATTACAGTAGTGGCAACTGTAACATGAGAGAGTGATATGTGAAAATCTCTTCAGGAAGTCCAGTTGTGAGTAAATCTTATCATTCTCTTACAGGCCAAAATGTTTCAGTTGCTACATGGGTTGGGAAAAACACAGAGTGCCAGCAGAACTCTGTCTGAGTCCTTGAAGAGTAACAGAAGGGGGACTTCTTACACCCTGATGTCCTTGTGTTGACACAAGGACTCGAATGTCATCTTATACCCAACCAAACATGAAGAAATATGCTGTTTACCAGGTTAACCTGTGTTACCTACGGTATTTCTTCCACTTCTGAGGGCCTGACCTTCAACTCATAAGCTGAAAAGTAAGTGCAGACTTTATTAGATACGAGAAAGAACCATGGATATGCTTGCAAACATCTGCAAAGTCTCATAGTGTCCACCCTCCAATGCAAAGGACAAATTATTATTCCAAGACTAAAGCCGTTGTTAAATTGATTGACCAGACAAGGACCTTTAGTTAGATTAAAGAGCTTCTGGACATGACTTATTGACTTGCTGTTGCGTATTCAGTATTTATTCTTGGTTACATTGGCTATATGCTGTGTGTATGAATACTGTCAGACCTAATATATCATAAGGATAAGGATTAAAAGGATTGAATGTGGTTAATCTAGGCGACCTATGGCACAAGATGTGGCTTTCAGATGTGTCTAGAGCAGCTGAGGGTTTCATGACAAGTCACCATTAAATAATGCTGGTTATTCTATAATAAACATTGCAAGCCAGTCTTTTTGTATTATTTACATGAATCACTGGTTGTATATTTGTAATAGGGGTTTGTTGAATGCAGATCTGTATGCACTTGAGACTGCCACAGTCTGACCATTCACATTCAGGTGAGGAAGCACTGAAACACGCCTTCTGTGCCAATGAACCCTCTTTGCAAGTCATTTAGATCCTTTTGCAATCTTGACCATGCTCTCTTGTGGGAAGGCATCATATTCTATGCATTTACCCAGATTTGCATCTCTGTCTATTTGTGTATGTGTATCTAATAAAACGTAAATGTAAACATCAGGGTTGGCTGTAATTTCCATAATATTGGAGGCTTGCTTTGCACTTATGAACAGCAGTCATAAAGCAAGAAATCCCACCCACAGGATGCTTACATGCAAAAATGTTATCATATGAATGTAAGCGAAAGAGTCCCAGTTTGTGCTACTTTGTCCTTTGGTTGTTCTCTTACATCGCTGGTGCTTAATTGGCCGTAAATAATGGCTGTTGCTCAACACATTAGCTCCTGAATCCACTTACTTCACTCTCCACTTCTGCAAGACCACACACAACTGAGGTGAACTGCTCTAAATTACTGGGTGTTTCAGGGTCATAGAGGATGCAGAAGAGAATTAAGTGATAAGTGAAGATGATTTGTGACGCGACAATGTCTGACAAGTAACTATACATCTTACACTGTATAATAAGGGTCTGAATGACAACCCAGGTAAGAAAAAATATAGACTGTTGTAGCAAAGGTGCATATCTAATAACTACTGTCTGTATCAGAAGATGGTGCTTTTGGTGCTTCTCAAGGTGTTCCTTTCAGTTCAACTGAATTTGTCACAAAATGATACGTCTGCTGCTGTATTATGTGCCATGCTGAATTTAAATTACTTGGATAGTTAGAGTAAGATTGCTACCGCAGTGGCAAGGCTTCAATTTCCCTCCAGTTTGTCCTTGATTGTGCCCAATCAATATAATAACATTGAATAATATCTATATATGGTGTAGAGCCAGCAATTAATCTTTACAATGCAAATATTTTCTGTGACTTGCAGTAACCACTGGGGGATTGATGTTGACAGGTGAATAACTTTATTCTTCTTATTTTGGTTTCAGCATCATTTTATGTAAGCGTGTATCATCTTATCCAGTGGCCTATTTGCTCCAGCACTGAATATTATGAAGTGGGTTTCTCCAGCTCCCAGCAGAGTATTTCATCTGGGAGCCAATGGAGTCAATCCTCCCTCTCCAGAGATCTCTTTCTCCCTTTAGCTCCATTCCTCTACCAAGGCCACATTTCCCATCTGTCTTTCTTCTGTGTTTTGCACTGCCACTTTTTTCCTCTGTTGTGAAAAGGTCCAGGTGGAGCAAAGGTTACAAAATACCTGGAGAATAGTGGGAGAGCAATAATGACTGTGTGTGTCAGCGTGTGGGTTTGAGCCCTCCTGAGACAAAATGTGGAAACCTATTAGAAATAGCTGCAAATGCACTCTGCTCCTGTTGTCCCCCAGGATCACACACAGAAACACAGAATCACACCCACTTTTTGCCTCTTGTATCATAAACAGATGTATGTGATAATTATGTAAATAATTGGGACAACAATGGTACAACAAGCTATGTCTTGGTTGTGCAGTAATATCATGGGATTTATGTCACTATGTACTGTATATGCGTGCATTCATTGATGTTGTTGACTGATATCTGCAAAATGAGTCATTGCACTGTAGTGTTCACAAAAGTTTTAGTCTTGGATTCAGTAAACATGTCCAGAATAACTACAAATAGACTGCTCAGAAACTTAAGACTTGCACTTACCGTATTTTCCGGACTACAGAGCGCACCTAAATATAAGCCGCACCCACTAAAATTTAAAAGAAATATATATTTTGTCACATATAAGCCGCACCGGACTATAAGCCGCCGATACCCAGGCTGAGAAATAAGATATTTACATAGAAAGATTTTGTACCATAAGTGTTTATTCATATACCTGAACTGATTGTTTCCGAACAGTGCCTGTAACACGGCAGTAAAAGTGCTGATCAAACAAAACAGAAAAGTCATTGATGGTTTTATTCATCTTCCTCCTGTGCACTAAAACCAAGTTGCTTTATTTTTCTTCCTCCTGCGTACTGAAACCACTGAACACCAAACCACTGTCACTTTTTCTTCCTGCGCACTGTTAAAGCGCAACTGTGCAACTATTAAAGTCGCTTCATTCTCCCGTGCACTGAAACCACAAGTCACTATTCATCTTCCACCTGAGCATTGAAACTACTGAACACCAAACCACTGTCACTTCATTTGTTTTCCATTATGAGGGGGTGAGGGTGTGAAAATATTACCGTATTTTGCTGTTGTGCGTCTTGGGTTGCATGTGCAAAGAATAAAAACTGGCGCTTTCTTGTTTGCACTGAATACCGCTGCCTGTCTCGTTTTTGCACTTCCTGCTAGAGCGCCCCCCTGAGGGCTGAAGAAAAATTCATAGAAAAGCCGCATCTCTGTGTAAGCCGCATGGTTCAAAGCGTGGGAAAAAAGTAGCGGCTTATAGTCCGGAAAATACGGTAAACTTAAAGTGCTATGTGAGATACATCATACAAAACAAATTTATATTGTAAAGGAGTAATGTTGATTAGAAAGAAATATTTATGTGACATAGCTGCAGTACAGGTGGGTTAACTGTCAGCAGATTCTAAAAATGAAATGAAAATGAACTGGAGCTACTCACCTGTGATATAATCTATTTTCAGTTGTGTAGCCCCATTAGTGGTTGCCACTCATGTCTTGAGGCGGATGCCTCTGTTGAGAGGCTTAAGTGTAACGTGAGCCTCCCATCAGAGAATAGACTGATGTCTTTATTAGAGTGGTGATGAAACGTGTCTCTCAGTGCATCTGTAGTCCTCATTCTTTGCCTTCATTCCTCGTCTTTTGGGGCTGCTGCTTGCTATTAAACCAGTTGCTGACAGTTTCATTAATAGGCACAAAGAGTATCAAACTGAAATGTACGACAGACAGAGGGAGACAGAAAGATGGTTCTACATTTTCACTTATGGCTTGATGCTGCAGATGTATGTTCATTATTTGGACACAGGGGGCACTGTTGATCCTCACAGCTCTACTTCTGTGTGTTTCACTCATAGGCTGTCCTCACACTGTGCCAGGCTTCAGTTCAGCTGTAAGAATGATGATGAAACAAATGATTTTTACCATCTTACCCATTAACTTGGTTTATATGCTTCATGCCTCTCCCTCTCCCTCTCCCTCTCTCTCTCTCTCTCTCTCTCTCTCTCTCTCTCTCTCTCTCTCTCTCTCTTCCTTCCCTTCTGTTTTTTCTCTCTCCCTCTCTCTCTCTCTCTCTCTCTCTCTCTCTCTCTTTAAAGAAAGGGGATTATATTAAATTAACTCGATCTTCAAAACTGGCATTGATATTTTGAGATAACCTCTATATGCTTATATAACATGAAGTCAAGGGGATGCCCTTGTGGTTCACCTAGTAGACATTTTTTTCATTGTAACTGTTCACAGATTGCCTAAAGGCAGATGCCACTCCAAATAGAAAGCTGTGGTTAGACTAAGAGGTGTTGTGTCACAGTCTCATATGGAGTTTGGTGCATTAAACTCTTTGGACCCTACTTTTGGCAAGAAGAACATTTACTTACTAAACATACCTCATACTTAAGTTTAAATCTCAATTTATGCTCATTTGCTCATTTTCTCTCTCCCATGTTTGTTGTCTACTTACTGTTCCATGTTTCATAAATATTGCCAGAATATCTCCAGTTGTGTATCACCAAAACAGACTTCTTTAAATATCCTTCATAATATATATATTTTATGCAATAATTCAACAGTCCTCTTTAGATTTAAAGTTGCAAAATCTATGTAGCTTAACCCTAAATCCCAAAATATAGTAGCTCTGATGACTGTACATGCCTGGATATATTATCAAATTGCAAATTATTACTGTGATGATGTGCTGAACTACCTTCTGTTAGCTTCACCAAATGGACACAGATAGCTGTGACTACATGTATAGACAATTGCAGCACTGTTTGTGGTAGGGAGATGAAAGACAGTGAGCTTTGCCATGTGCAATGCCGTTCTATTGCTCTATTTTGGGCGACGTAGCTATACCTGTGTTAGATACAGTGAGACAGATGGAGCACTTTGTCAAAGCACTTTAGCTCTGTAGCAAGTCCATTACAGGCCAATGGCACTGTGGATTGCCAATGCGACACAGTCATTTCTTTAAATAACAAAACAAGAATTCAATGACCTTTTATGGTTGTTGTCTTTCCAAAAACATGGCATGATCGTAAATGTGTTTTCTTTCTCTTTGTCCACTTTAATGAGCCTGTAGCATGAGCTTGTTACGTGTTATGACACCTAAGGCTCATACCAACCTGTTCTTTAGTCCGTGTTGATTTCCTGATAAAAAAAACATGCATGTACACATAACTTCAGGTGCTCAATGTGGTCGATGTGTGAAAGTCCCAGGAAGTCTGACCCTCACTATGGTGAGCCACGCGTCATTTCCAATAGGAGCTGCAGTGTGATGGACAGGCAGGAAGTGGGCAGCAGGGAGACAGGAAAAAAGACTCTAGAGAGACAAAGTCAAAAACTGCTGCAGGCCTCTCTTCAGCTTTAAGTGACAGTAATAAACACAGAAAGACCCATGACATTATTACTTGAACAGGAAAGGTTACTTGTACCTTGCAAATAATTTAGGTGAACAGGAAAAGAAAAGAACCGAGTTTGCAGTCAAAGAGTTTAATTTCATAATTTTCTGGGAAGATGAAGGAGTAAAATCAATTAAATGCATTTAATAGTCTCTAAAAAAAGATTATATAGCAAACAATAATCCTTTAATAATCCTTTAATCCACGAATAAATGATCCTAGATTTGTATCATTTGGTGATTTATTATGTGGGCTAAGCGTTATTGCTTAAAACCATTATATAATACTATTATAATTACAGGGCATTAATAAAATTATTACAATTTTGCTTTGCACAATATGTTGCACACAGAAAAAAACATTTGTGCAGATAGGCCCACTGGTATTACAACTTTTGATGCACTTTTAGTCTCCAATCCAATCTTAAAGAACATTTTCCATTATGCAGCACATAATGCTGGCTTTAATTTAATCCTTAAATGCTAACACACAAAGAAACAAGCTGTGTGATTTTTTATGTGTACATGCAGATGCATGATAATGTTGTGTGTGTATGTGTATGTTTGTGTATGTTTAGCAATCAAATGAGTCCATTACACTCTTTTAATGTATTCACAGAAACTGAAACCTGGTTGCAAACAAATGCGATTAACCTGCAAAAGGCTAATATTATTATAAAAATATTAAATACTAAGGCCATTTGCTTTCACTTAGAGCTCATTAGGCATCACATAACATTGTCAATACCAGATTAAGGTAAGTATAAGCTACACACATTCACATAGGGTAAAAGAACAGGTCACCTTTTAGTTGAGGCTTATTTTTGAAAAATAAAATTCTTGCTTACAGAACAACAAACAACAGAGGATACAATATAGTCACCTTATACACAGAGCATGTGCTTTTATGTGTGCTATCTATTTCCAAGTACAGTTGTCTGGCATCTTTAGTACTTGGAGATGCTATAGAGAAATTTGTCTTCTCTACAGAAGTGTTTATATTCCCTCTAATATTGTCCTCAGCATCAGCAGCATCCATTCACCAGTGGGACAGTGGGAGAAATGACCGGAGAAATGGAGAAAGATGATAACACACCAGATATTATATTGAAGCAAAGAACACTACTTTATTTTTATTGCAGTGGGGCACGATGCCAAAGTCAGGAAGTGTTATATACACACATACACACACACACTTAAAGTTTACACTAAGCTAGACTCCGTTCAGAGAAAGTGCAAGGACAGAAAACACTCTGAGGGAGCATTAGTTTGCTCTTGCCTCTATTACACCAACAAATTAAACTGAAGAGTCTGCTACTGAAAAGTAGAGAGCTGTTTCAGGTCATGAGCATCAACAGACAGTGACATGGAACCTTATCTAGCATGCAGGCCACCCCTTGGTCAGGAGAGATGTAATCTGCTGAGCTGCACATCAGTTATCATGACTGCCCTATGGCTCTGACCCTCAATTGAGCTAAAACACTACAGATTGCACTACTTGTAATGTAACCACGAGCTTTAGCCTATTGGAGCACAGAGCATCGTAAAACATGGCTTGTCTATCAGGCGGTATGCAAAGTATTTAGATAGATACTCTTGCGTGTGTGTTTGTATAATATCTGGCTTGGAGATAGAATGGAGAAAAATACAATTCATTTTGGTAATAATGTAAAGAGCATTTGGATTTTTGCCTTATCATTGTAAAAATGTGCTTCTTGGGTTTGCATTTTATCAACAAATATACAATTCTAAGGCTCATGGACCATGGTAATATGCCAGTTTTTATAAGCATGCTGCATGGTGCTAAACTGCTCCAAGTATGCCGCTATTGATTTCTGGGTGTTTCTTTCAGTCTGTGAAAGCAAGAATTCAGAGAGAAATGCAATAACAGCCATGACTTTAATAACCAAAAGTGCACATACCTTGGCTAGGGCTTCCCATTCCTATAATTCAATAAAACATCTTCTTCCACTCTAAATGATAAAAACATCCAGTCTCCACCTCTTTTTTTTATGAAATACCTATAGATCTGCTGTGGAATGGATCTTTCCCCTGCCCTATAGCCATATTTCATTATAATCCACTGTCAACTAAATAGTGAAATTATCAGTGGAGTCCAATTCTGTCCACACCAATTCATTTTCATTTTGAAATAAATTTACTTTTGACAACAATTATTGAGAGCGTCTTGATCTTTCTTGATCAGTGAGTCAGTGAGTGCAATTTAAGCAACAAACCACAAGCAGTCAACATTTTTAGAGCACTTTTTATCCTTTGAGAAAAAACATTAATACTATGGGCCCTAAGAGAAAACTGATCGTCCTTGCATGAACTGAGCCCTGTTATCAGTCACGCTCATGTAAACTGTGAGCTGTGAGCAAAAAGACAAGGAACTCAGTCGGTTCACAAGAAAGCCCAAAGCGTTGTGACGTGCAGCTTGTTGTGTTTTTGTGTGCCTCTCCTTTTCTCTATCTTACCGTCACTCGATTTCACTCCATCCCCAATCTTTCCCTCCTTTTTGCTCCCTCTCTCAAGTGAATGCCTCTGTAATTCCTATTCTTATCGCCTCGTCAGGGATAAGAGCTTCTTTACTTATATGGTCCTGCTCTCTTCGGGGGACGACACGACAGAGAAAACATTTTAAAATCTAAAATAACATGCAGGGAAGCGGGACAGATGCAGAGGGAAAGAAAGGAGAGGGCCGTGCTTCTTAAAAGTACAGCTGCATACAAAGCACAGACGAAAGAGGAGGAGCAGAATGGACTAAAATGTGTGTTTAATTATATTTCTGGGCTCACATTAGTTTATAGAATTTTGGATGTTTACATTTCAAATTAATTCAGTTTTACATGAATCATTCCATGTTTTATTTTGACTGGATGTATTGTTACAAAACTGTGGGACCTGTCCTGGTTTGACTCCATTTTTTCTTCATTTTTTTCTGGACATGCTCCATCTAAAGACTGCTAGTACAACAGCATTGTCTCAGGGAAGGCTTTTGCATCATGGCCGCCCCTCACAAAGCATAGTGCTGACTCTGAGGAGGGACTATTGGGGCTTTGAGGCTTGGTCTTGGACAGAGGGGAGCCAAGAGTTTAATTCAAGACCACAGGCTGTTTATTTATCTTTATTGTGATGGACCCACCCACTTCACCAAGCCGTGTCTCGGTATCTCCCCCCATGTGCATTCCACTGTGTTTACTTGTAACTTTGTAAGACAGAAAATCAATGTAACTGACCTCCAAAAGTGGCAAAAGAAGCAAAAGAAAAGCCATGGTGGGACTCTGGTGGGACTCAAACTCAATACCAACTGTGAAACACACGTAAAAAACACAACACAAATTATTTACAAATTATTATTATGGATGTTTTACTTTTGTACACAGTCATAACTAGAGATAGCCCCTTCAAAGGAACTGGACATACAGACTCATTGAGCTCCAATGCACAAGCAACAGAAGAATCTTTTACAACACATTTTGAGCTGCACAAATATTTTGCACACACACATTTATGCAAGTTGAGTTTGGCCCTCCAGAGGCTGTCACACAGAGGCTGCTCATTAAAACATTTCATTAGATTTCAATCAGGCTATAAGTAGGCCAGCTCCACTATTATGGAGCCAGCATTTGACAGAAACATGACTGCAGGAGACATGATATAATCACTGAATAAGTGTGCATGTGTATGTGTCACGTTTTTCACAAGATGTCTGGAGGAAACACGAATAAAAATCACTATGACTTTTTCTGTGAAATGTTTGGTTTGTCCTCAGTTGCTTTTCCCTTGTTTTTAGGTTTAACATCTGGGGTAAGCACATAATCAGCAGTTTCACTGTGACTATGTGCAGGGAATATACTGAAAAAGTAGCAGAGACAGATTCATCATGTAGACTGGGAGTTTGGTTGTTTTTTGTTAAACAGGGAAGATAACATTAAGTTACTGATGTCATACAAATGTGTCGATAGAGGAAAACATGCATTTTCTCATGAGATAGTAAAAATGAGAAGTAGTTCATGAAGGTAGGCAGGGCTAAAAATCACTTTTAATACTTTTCACAGTTTTATACAGTTTCTCCAAACCTGATTTCAGAATCTGTGGAGGTTAAGCCTTCACAATTGTCTTGCATATAGAGCAATAAAAGAATCAATATTGAGCTAGAAAAGAAGCAGTCTTATCAACAAATGTTATCACCAGTCAGATATTCATTTGTCCTTATAGCAAGACCAAACTTCACTGTAGGAATGCAACTCTACCAACAGAAAAGCCCATTATATAAGTTAATTAACATGCACACCCACTCACAATAATTAAACAAATTGATGTGAGGAAATAAAGCTGCAAAAATAAGACGGATTAATTGATTCCAGAAAGGGCTAATAGTGCATTTTGTGAGGAATGTTCATTCAGTGGCAGCAGCTGTTAATTTTACGAATGCAATTTTAATATTGTCTATACCAATTAGCCTTTATAGTATAGTATAAAAATGTATAATTAATTGACATTTTGTTATTGTGATTAATAGAACCACACACAGCTCTCTATTTTAAAAGAAAAATAAAGTAAAATGATTCACAACCGTGATGAAGATCTAAAGTATTATCATATTCCAAAGCAGTTTCTTTGTGCTTTGGGAGGCTCAAAAGTGGGATCCCAATGGGACAGGCCTTGCCTACCAGTGTGGATGAGATGGACCAGTGGTAGAGCCAACCCTCAGGGGACTGAGCCCTTCACGTCATGTGTGCCAGTTCTTTCTTTGATTGCCCTGGGGAAGTGCTTTACTGGCTTTACTCTTGACTGGCATATGCAGATTCAAGGGCCAGCCAAAACTCCACAGAAAATTATTCTATATATATGGACTGGAAAACATCAAAGTGCATAACTGAGAAAATGTGGATGGAACTGCGTGAATTTTGAATTAAACATAACATGCTCCTGCCACTTGTATTTTAGTCATTTCTTCAACCATGTAATGGGTTCATTATTGTCAACTTCTACATAAATGAGTGGAATCAAATCTGCGCAGAGACCAAGTGTACTGCTTCATTCTGCTTAGAGTTTAGTTTACTTTAATTAAAACAGAAAAAAAGGTCGGGGCAATGTCTGCTTCAATTTTAAGTGAGGAAAGTGTGCATCTTTTGATAGGATTATATTAGTGGCTCACATGGACAATGACCAAAATCCCAAATCCCAAATTATGAGGCTTGCATCTGAATCCTGCAATTTGCTACAATCCAATGGCCTTCATCTTATGCTTATATATTCACTGCCATTTGTAAGTGAATTTAAACAAATATGGCAATGCAGCAAACTGTCTAGGGATGCAATAAAGTCCAACCAACTGTGGATACTGCATAAAGTCTATGAAAGAAGAGGATCTGTGTTTTTGTAATAGGCGCACACACTTGTTGAAGATAGTACATTTGCACTCAACAGGCAATTACAAAGTGAAGCAGCAGTGTCTGCAAAACAGGCTTTATTTACAACAGATATTTGATTATACAAGAACTAGAAGGCAGTACGCCAATATGAGCACGATGACAAACACAGAAAAAGGACCACAATATACCACCCAATATCTGAAAACAGCTCTTAAAACAGGCCTGGGGTAAATCTTATTCCAGAAAATGGATTTCTGTTCAAAGCCATTTCCTAGAGAATAAATAAATACAGATAGATATATATTTAAAAACAATACTCCAGCAAATATCTCAAAAGCCCCCAGGGTCTGAATATTAATGTACTTTTGCTGCTATATGGGCATATGGTGGCTGCAGGAAGGAGCATACTCACCTGGACTGGAGCACACATAAATAACCCACAGGGCCACCCAGTAGAAACTCTGAAGTAATGCAAGGTGACAGGATTTGGAATGGGAAAACATCGCTAAACAGGGTTATATCTGATATAGGGAGAGGAGGAGAGGAAAGAAGAGGGGAGAAGGGAATCTGAAATAATTTTTTTTGGATGAAGGGAAATGAGAATACATAATGCTTACTGGAGAACTAGCAACACAGAAGGGAAAAATAAAGCCGTAAAGATAAATATGTAACAGCAAGCAAACAAGATTAGAGAGATGTAGACGAAAATAATGTCACAATTTGTATATAAGCATATTGTAAAAAGATATGTAAAATGTTTCAAAAGGTGCAATGAAAACAATTTGATCAGCAGAGATATAATATGGCGTCATACACAGCATTATGCACTGCTTTTACCACCGTTGCAATTACTTTTTGTGTGACTTGGACGGTAGTGAGATTTTTTTAGTTGTTATTTTTATTCATATCTGAGAGTAATATCAAAGGATCTGTTCTTTTCTTGACAAAGTGACACAAAATAGAGATTAGCATCAGACGAATGTGCACACATGTTGAGCCTCCTACACACACACGAGGATACGCGCTGTTGTTTGTTGGCATTTCAGTGGCATTTACGCCCACCGTAAACTGCGAAAGGCTTTACTACCTCAGGTGACTGTCACATTTTTGATGCAGACCTTTTAAACCTCTCAGTCTCAAATGTGACATGAAACATTGAGCCAAACGTCAAACACCCCGCTAACACTTGTCACTCTGATGTCACAGGAGTATTCGGAAATCCCACATGTGACAGGAATGCATTCTGGGGATTCCAGTCTGTCACAAAGTCCGCTGTCTGTCGTTGGTCTGAAGGGCTTTTAATGCTTCACACACAGCAGTGACCACCGCATCAAAGGGTTCTGCTGTAGAATTTTAAGTTTCGGTGCAACAGGGATATCTGTGGCATCCAAATGGTAGGATATGGCAATAAAACTTTCCTTACAGACTTTTGATCGAGATGGCAGTGCACATGGGCGCTGTAGCTGATTGCTATCTTTCAAATTTTGTTGCAAGACTTTCTGATCTATTCTTATCTCTTCTACTGTCTTTGTTTGTGTGAATTTTAAAGATTACGTTGCACTAAAAAGAAAAAAAAAGCAATGCTACTAAAAGGGATACTTGCCACTGCTTGAACCTTTCATAACTTGACTATAAACTTGTATAAATGGAGTGCACAGTGGTAGAGCGATTAGGAGTCCTGCTTCACAGAGGGTTATGGGTTTGATTCCTATGCTGTTCAACAATGGTAGTTCTGTGTGAAGTCTTCATATTCTCCAAGCACCGTCCAAAGACATTATACTTTGCAAAAGCTTTAGCCAGGTTTGGGCATAAAAAGTAAAGTATAAAGTCTGGTGATTTGTATTATTTTATAAAATGCAAAGTGGAAAAACAGAAGACATTTCTTAATCAAATCAATATTTGGTGTGACTTTGCCTCAAAACAGTAACAGTTCTAGGAGTCCCCTGTCACAGTTTTTGAAGGATCTGGGTAGATTCTGTTCATGTGTGGAATCCCAGACTAAACCACACCATGTAATCCCAGCTAGAAGCAGATCAGACTTCATGATTTGGAGATCAGGTTTGCACAATCACAACAGAAGGACTCCGGAACAAAAAAAGGAAGGTTTTTGTCTTTTCACTCACTTTTCCATTTTGTAAATTGATAAAACATTTAAATTGTATATTTTAGACAGGATTCTTACTTTATTGCATATCTTCACAACTATCTAAATTGCAAGTAAATGTTGATTATCAAAGCTTTACCCCACCTCACAAGCTCAAGCTCCAGTCCCACATAACCCATTAGAAGATTAACTGAGTTAATAAACTTTGTATGAATGCAATTGTGATACTGAATTCCTGTATAATTATCGTATTAGGTTCTGCAAATTGTCTTTTCTATAATATCGCTTCCCTAAAAATACCCATTTAAGTTGCCTAACATCAAAGATTTATAGATGTTGTCTCATTTTTATCCTCCAGGTGGATATAATTGTATATTGGTATAAAAACACTATGAGACAATACCTCAAACAAAACATCTTTATGAGCACACCTGGTCCTGGGCAACTGCCCATGTAATATCATTATTCCATTAATTGTTGGTAAGGTAATTTCTCTAATAGACTCGAACAAGACAGTGGCTTACAAATGGGCCGGTAATCATGGAAAATATAATTAAGAGCACCTGCTGTTACTCTAATGTGCAGCACACAAAAGGACATTAGGGATTACTGTTTGCACACAAAAACCTCAGTCATGTTTTTACTGCCTCATTGCTCTGTTGGCCCGAGGTGGAGGGGTCTGTGGGGGTCAGAGAGATATTACTGGGCCTCACCTTACTTTGCCCTTGGTGGTTGAACAAAGTGCACTTGCTCAGCCTCTCCCCTGACACAGATTTACACCTGCAAATTGCTTAGTTTAGCAACAACTGTCAGCCGCGGCTTAACATCTCCTCTGGGGCTTGGCTCAGGCCACAGTGACTTGCACACAAGCACCAAAACACATTTCTTCTGAAACTATAAATAGTCTATGCGATTCAGAATAATGCTTGATTTAAACATTGTATAAAGTAGTTTTTCACTGACATAAGTCAACTTACAAATAGGACTTAAAAAGTTTAACAATAAAGGGATGCCACAAGGTCAATTACTATCATCATCATCATGACTAATTGCTTTTATTAATTAAATAACACTGTTTAACTTTGCAGGCTGTACACCCGCTAATGGACTAAAGGAGACAAATGCTGCAGCAAACTCACATGGGCTTGCTTTAATGTCAAAAAACATCTATTTAATAATACAAGAACATAGCATATTCTACTTAAGGCTACCTTCTGAAACAAATTTTAAATGCATATTTATTATACATAACTCTACACCTTCTTCATCTCTAATCTTACTGTGCACATTGAACATATGCTCTTTGTGCCGAGTCATATCTATGGGCTCACATCTGGAGGTATTTCTCCAGCAGTTTTTGCTTTGAGACTGGGTTGTGTGCAGCTGAGCCCAGAGTGGGAATCCTTCCTCTGAGGGATTAGGAAAGGGCAGCAGAAACCTGAGGGAGGTGGAGGGTTGGCAGACTGGAATGTGCTATGACTAAGAAAATCCAAGTGGTTTTAGCTGCAAGGCCAGGGGTTACAAAGCTACTTTCCTGAAAATGGAATTGTCTACTATTGTCCATATCTCTGCACTGTAACCCATTCAGCCTAATATTACACACACCCCGTCATGGATCATTTATAAAAGTGAGTTGTAAATTCTCTGTCGAGCGCAGACTGATGTAACTCTTCTCTCTCCACCTGGTTTTTATCCCTGCTTTATCCTTCCCCTCATCATCCATTCATATTGCCTCCCTTCTTTGTAGCAGCTCCCTTTGCAGCTATTTTGACCTTTCAAGCAGCTGCTATAGCTCACACGCTGACGTATTCACAGACACACAGCCCGTGGCTTGGCATCAGTTTGCTGGCATTAGGGAAACAGCTTTCAGTGTCTGTGCCCTCATGCCATGCTGTTGACATTTTGAGCTCTGAACGCTCACACTTTCACAGGCCACAGACATGTGTCACAAACAAACTCCCTCTACTCCCTCTCCCTGTTCTTGATCTTTCACTTTCAGTACTACAAACACAAGATGCAACATCAATTGATCTATTTATGTCCTCCAGCTCTCTTCCAGTCGAAACATTTTCTTGTTTTCTTGATACGCGTGCTCTTTCTTTTATTGCAGTCATTACCAAAGTCTGGCTTATGGGTTAGTCACAGCCCAAGGCCAAAGGACGGCTGACCAACACAATTTTATCATATTGATCCATGGTTTTTTTGGAAGGAGGTTGACTATTTATGTTAAATAACTCTAAGTTTAATCATGCTTTATGTAATCTGGACAATCACACCATGTCATTTGTCATCTTTATGTAAAACTCACTGGGTTTAGAAACTAAAAGAGAGTTAGCTGTATACCCAAATGGGAGGTGTGGAAGGACAAAGGAAGAAAATGACTGTGTGTTTATTTCTTATCATAAAGCTGTGACTTACAGTGGGTTAGTTCTTAACATTAAGATCATCATTAAAGGATAGACAAAGTGGACCTACATGTGAGAGAATGTATCCACCAGCCCTGGACACATTTACAAAGATGGACTTTTAACCTTGGTTTACACTGAACTTGTGAGCTACATGTCACATCAACTCAGCTTTTTCTCATCAAAAGCATTCATTTACATTTAACCTGTATTTGGAGCAACATGTGTGCACCATTTTTCGTGCTGCAAAAATAACATGATATGATTAATAACACTGTAAATGCCTTTATCTAAACAATTTACTCTGTGCTGCTCAACACACCGTTTGTAAAAATTAGACAATCGGACTTGTCTCAATGACATATTCTTGGCCATTGCACATGTTAACTTTCAAAAAGTTTTAACGCCTCTGGTTTAAGGCAATAAACAAGTTTTCTGAAAACTTTCCATAATCCTTCTTAGTGTTAGTTTGGGTTTTCTTCATTTAAGCACATAAAAAAAACCTTGTTCCCAGTGCTACTGTGTTTTTTAAAGAGCTGCAGCTTGATGAACCTTTTGTGCTGGTGTCACGTTGACATCTTCACCATGTGCTCATTCACCACTGGTATTGAATGTAATTAACTTAAAGCCGCTCTACCTGAACTCAATTAACACACTATTCTCAAGGTGCATACTGCGAAAAGCTAAATTATTCACACACTGAAAGAGTTACTGTTAAGCTGATAATGGGGAACAGTGGATGCAGACTTTTTGCGGAGAAAAAGAATACAACTTTTTCCTTGAGTAACATTCTCTATAGTGTAATGTATACTATGTGATGATCAGATTAAGAGGCTCCCATATACTGTGAGTGGCTGTTGTTTGCAGCCACCATCTGATTTTTCACTGTGATCTAGTGGCAACTTGGCTTTCCTTGTTGTTTTTGAGGATAATGTATTCAAACTAGAGCACAGGGAGCAGGGCAGTCATGCTCTGTTGTCATTTAGGGCAGCTTTACTTTCTGTTGGTGTGCTGTGCTGCTGTATCAACTCAAATAAAACTTCCTGGACAGGGCATTTCAGTGATAGAAGAAGTCTGATACACCGAGGGAAAACAGATCCAGACTATTTTGTCAAAAGGTATTAACTCATTTGGTCCAAATCTCTCAGATATTTTATTGATTGTGAACGTAGGAAGAGACCATTTTAATTTATTTGTAAGGCTTCCTTCATATATCATCGGCTTAAGCTTTTACATTTGTACTATTCACTGTGGATTCTGAGGATTATCACTCATCTGACCATACTTCTTTTATCACACATTTGATTATGCTCTTTGACCTTAAGGAGTATGTGCTACACGGTCACCAATGTCACCGAATGAACTTGTTTTAGTTAGTAGTCATTGGAGAAGCCTGGGTGAATCCTGTCATATATTGTGTTTTATTGTGCCACCTACTTGCCTTGCTGGCTGAATACACAATAAATCACGATGCTTTGACACTGAGAGTTAAGGGCAGGTCTTCAGCAGATGAATAGGTAGACGGGCCAGCTGTAGAGGAGTCATTAGTTGGACAGACTGATGAATAATTGAAAGACTCAACTAATGAGTCATAAAAATTTATACAGTATGCTATAGACGCAGAGGTAAATTTACCAAAGGCGGAATGTGGTAACAAAATGGTGCTGCAGAACTTTTCTGGGAGATCATTTTTCCCCAACCCTTCAGATATAAAAATTACTGACTTGCTGTTCTATAACCACAAATAGGAATATTCTACAAACGTATCTGGCGATACATTAAATTTGCAAAAGTCCAAGTTCATCAGTTTTGTTTGGGAAAATCTGTGCTATTGAGACTTGGTTGAACATTAAAGAAAGATTTATATCATCCACAAAATGCAAAAAAGGCACAGAAATAACTCCTGGCTTGGCAGCCTATTTTGTGTGTCTCGGTGTGTGGGGCTCGCTGTCATATGCCAGAAACATTGGCCTCAGGTTTCACTGAATAATTTCTTTCTAGATGCATGATGTGTGTGAATGAATGTCGAGCTGGAAACGAGATGAGGGCACTGTCTGCTACAATTACTGTTGTTGGGCCTGGTTTGGTTTGTAATACAGCTTTTGCCTACATGCACATGGACACACACACAAGCAGTCACAGAAAATATTTTTAATGTTGAAAACGCAGATGAGCTTGTTAAGGCAACTGGATGACAAAGACAGTCAAAAATGGTCATTATAGCAAACCCAGGGGCGTAAGCCAATCACAATCAATAAAGCCACCCTGTAGCCAATGGCATAACAGTTAATTATGAAACACTTGCGCCAAAAGCACAGACAAACCCAGGCTTCAATTTAGCCCCAATCCATTCAGCTTTAAATACCACTTTTATCCCCATTGCTCATTTGAGTTTTCATTTGGGACAGTAAATTGCCAAGAGTACATCTATAATTGCACTCCGACATGATAATAATTAATCAGATGTGCTCTTTGGGTGCCAGCATCACTGCAGTAGCCATATTTGTTTATTTTGCCATGGGATTTGCCTTAGAGTAACCATTTTAGATTCACTCAAAGGAATTAGCCATTTATGTTCCACATATTTTTAAAAGCATAACTGGCATAAGTGCTTGTGAAACATGTATTTGCAGAAGCATTAAAGAAAGAATGCTTTCATGCTTGGATGAAAGTAGGAACATAAATTGAATGGTAAACCAAGAGCGCTGCCCTACAGCTCCATTACCACAACAGAAAGGTACAACGATAATCACGTTGCTTTAGACACTTTACCTAAACTTACTGCTTTCCAAGAAATTATTACAAAACAGTGAATACAATTACTTTTATGACTAATGATCTAAAAAAACATCTGCATCTGTACTCTACGTCTCACTGTTTCAAGGGATTAGTTCTGATTATAAAAAGAGGCCACTGTGGATGTGTATGGACTATTTTTAATGCAGCGCACTGAACTTTACATGTTAAATCTCGCTCAAGTTGATAAAAACATGAAAAAGACAACATATCCATGCGGAATAAGGATAAACACTGTGCGTCTGACATGTGAAACAATCTTTTCACTGACCTATGTGACTTCTATTCAACAGAAAGAAGTCATACGTTCTCAGGAGATAAGAGACTAATTGAAAAGCAGATGGATTTTTTGACCTTTGTAGTTAATTATACATTGACAGCGTAGATTACCATAGATGTATAGTAACACGGGAAAACTGTGCCTCAAATTAGAATTATTCTGAAAATGTTTTTTTGCCAAATAGGACTGTTTCTGTTTGATTTCTACTGTGGCAAAAACAGCCCCAAAGCATAAACAAAACAACTACTTCCCCACAGTGAACTTCTATGACTTAATCATATGGAGATATTTTCATACTTCTTATTCTGGCATGCTTAATTGTTTCCTTATAAGACTTAGCACAGTGCAGTGAATTCCCAGAAGGCCACAGGCTGCAGTCACATGTAAAGAGGAGGTTAAACACATTTACATTGAGTCTGAGTGGAACTCTCTGGGGAAGTCAGAGGTTAATTTCTTCACCAAAGACCACCCTAATAGCAGCTGCTTAAGAAAGGGGGAAAGCATTACTCATTTTCTTCCTCAGCAGACATTGCCTCCAGAGAATCTAACTTCATTATGAACTTTCAGAATGGGATAAAGTACAAGACCGTTCAAAGTTTAATCTACATACTTTGCCCAGAATTGATTACTTTTTGATTGACCTTTGCGTTTTAATTGTACATGCTAATGACATATGGCCCAGTATATGTTGACTGCAGCTCTTTTGAATATTAAGCTGTCTAATTATATACATATCTAAATGGAAGGGGAAAGACAGAGAAGAACGAGACAGAGAAAAGTGTCAGCTGCTGTATTGATGTATAAAGTAGGACGATGGTGATGGATGATGGTAAAGGTCATAAAATTGATCAGCTCAGTGGTTTTGTCTTCTGGTACAGACTCCCATTAAATGTTTTGATCTGATTTCATATTTGTACAAAATCATAAAAAATATTGTTTTTTTCCCTTCTTTTTTAAGGAAGCAGTGCTGAACAAAACTGCGACTATTCAACTCGAGTTAGCCTGTGGTTGCTGCAAATTGTCCTCTTGTTAAAAATAAGTAGTATGTGTATTAGACCGCATCTTTTGAGCTCTCAACCTTTTGCTCACCACAGTTTGAATATGATGTATAGTATAGCCTTGGCATTGCTTTTATTCCATGATCTGAATATTATATAACATACAGTACTGCTACTGTGCTCCATGAATTTGTCTGTTAATATTTTACAAGCTCCTCATTCAGCTTAGTACACACACTGACCAGAAAGTGCCCCTTCTTTACTTGGCATTATGTGTACAGCTTGAAAAGTATCTTGCTCTTCAACAGATTTCCATAATAACCATAAGATCATTCTAAACCAAACTGGATGGATTTTTGGCACATCACAATATAAATGTATTGTGAAGCTTACAAAGATGACAACAAGCATATCCCTTTGATGATCCAGTTAGTAAAGACTGTGGTGATTGTTAGTGCGTATACTCTATTGTCACAACTACTCTAGTGTGGACTTCCACTTCTTTCTGTCGCCTTAGAGTGTGAATAGAGACTCATAATTACAGCGCTGAGTACTGCACACAAATAATGACTCCTGTAATAAACACAGGGGGAAGTGGAGGGTGTATGTTTGCACACAAATGTGTGTGTGCAAATTCTCAGGCACATCCATTTGTCATGTTTTCAATCTGACGAGGTAATACTCCTGCGAGACTCTCCAGAGGCTATAAATCCCATTTTGCGTCTAATGCTGCCATTTTTCTCGCCCTCCTTTCCCCTCCCTTCTCCTACTGCTCCCATACTTAAACAGCAAGAAAGTGGGTGGTGTTTGAATGCATCATTGAAACTTTTTTGTCCCCACTTGAACATTTTGCCTTCTCTGCAGCATGTTCACATGTTTCCCTTCTTTCTCTCGCTCTGTTGGAGACACATTTGGAGACAGATTGAAGTACTCTCAAAGTAAAGCAAATTAATGTGTGTATATGATAACAGAGCGCGGTTCATTGCTGCAAGTGGAGGAAAAAGAGGATGTGAATTATTCAGGCGGCAGAATGGTGGAGAATGAATGGCAATGAAGTCTGCTGGTGTTGTTTAGTTCTTCTCATCAGGACAACGAGTGAATCACAGGGGCATGATGGGATTGAGAATGGAAATTGCAAATCATTTTACTTAAAATGCAGTAGGGAACGGTGTACATTTATTTGTTTGGGTAATCTTCTCTCCTATCTTAAAAACATTGCTTTGCAATTTTACTCTATCTTTCCTTTGTCTTTTTACTATTAAAATAAGAATAAAACATGTCTTTAGGAAATCTGAAAAATTTGTGAATCATTTAAATTGCGAGGCAAAATACTGTGTGCTTATTTTAGTATCTTTGTAAAATTATGAATACATTCAAATTGCACATCACAAGAAAACAAGTAAATAATAAAATATCCAGCGTTGGCTTCATATTATACACACGCAAAGGGATCATACTGTCATTAACATGAACTGTTGAAATATTGACAAAAATACAGACTTTTTAAAAGCTCACACAGAAAGTTGTAAAGTCAAGAGTAACCACCATTTTTCTCCAGCGTGTTATGACAGCTTCCCCATTTCCCATGATTTATAATCCAGCCGACACTCATTAATTTAACTTATCTCTTAAACCCCTCAGTCATGTCCTCAACGATGACAGAATAGCCATGCCCCATAAAGCTAGTGGCTGCTGGCTAGATACAGTGAGAGTGGCAAAATGTTGTGTTTTATGC
This sequence comes from Rhyacichthys aspro, assembly GCA_036850595.1. Taxonomy (NCBI): domain Eukaryota; kingdom Metazoa; phylum Chordata; class Actinopteri; order Gobiiformes; family Rhyacichthyidae; genus Rhyacichthys; species Rhyacichthys aspro. Next base: position 12,189,722 of record CM072169.1, on the reverse strand, counting down.
TTGTTCTGATAATGTATTAGCATTAGATGTATAGATCCACACTGAGGCGTCATAGTTTATCAGCGCTGCTCCAGAAAACGCCGGAGGCTTATAAAGTTTTTCGTTTGGAGTTCCATGACTTCTTCCTGTGTGTCAGGGTTTGCATTAACCCTACAGTCATTCTACAGCATTTTCAATAGCAGAGCTTATCTGGATGACCGAATATTGTTTTGATTATTACTACAGACCAGAATTTCTGTTTTGGTGGTGCTTTTCCAATTACGTTTATTACTTATGTACCAAAAGCGTTGGATGTTGCGATGACTCTGGTCACGATAGGTTTACTCTGATTCTGCCATTTCTTTTTTCAAAACAGGACGATATTTTTGGAACTACAGGCTTTATCATTTTAAATACTATCCTCATGAAAAGTCAAATCCAGGTTTACCCTGGCTTTGAAAATCATTATCCATTTGTCATACACTTTTACAGTATGGCAAAGAAGTTAAAATGTGAATTACAGGCAGAGGACAGGGATTAAAGTATTAAAGCTACTTTTCATTAAAAAAAAATTGCATATTATAGTTTAAAAAGGATACAGCAAACACTGTCTGAGTTGTGTTATTTTACTTCCACAACCTAGTTTTTTAAATAGATCATATTTACTGTTTTTATAACAATGGAGTATTGTATAGACGCTAGATCAAAACAAACAATTTTTTATTTCAACTGAATTATAACACTCTGTTGTGGCAGAAAATAAACACTATTTAATTCACTTTTTTCCACAGTCTCACCTTGAGAGCAGCAGCAATTCTATGCTTTATGAAAAACAACAAGAATCACACTTTTCATTTATGTTAAATGCAAATACTGAAACATCATAACATTTACATGATTTACCTCATCAGGGAGACTGGTGGCTGCAGGTGTGTCTCTTCTCGTGCTGTTGTTGAAACATATACATAAATAAAGAAGACAAATGGCTTGAGTCATTATCTCAGCAGTCCCACTTGACACTCAACACAAATCACAAGTGATTTACAGTACATGGCTTTAATACCTAATTCTTGTTGCACTGGAAGTCACTATGAGTCACTGTAAATTTATTCAACCTAAATTTGACCCAATCAGTCATCTTAATGTTGAATTCCATTATAATGACAGCTTCATTTGGACTCATTTATGGGTTCAGTTTTGCCTGTAATCACATCTAACACCGTGTGGCCTCCAGCAAAAGCAACAGAACAGCTCACAAATCAAGGTCAATGGAAAAATACTGCCAAATTAAGGTCAAAATAAGGGCATTTTTATATTCAGTCTGCCTCTGATAGTCACAGCCAGAAAACACTTGGCTCATTTCCATATAGTCAAAAGTGCTAGGGTTGCATTCTAAGGTGTTCTGGTAACAAAAGGGGTAATTTTTTTCATTTCCATACCATCTCCATATGATTATCATAACCTACATCTACCGAGTTATTCAATAGAGGAATGATACAGTATTCAGTAGCAGCAGACTGACAGAACGGTCCATTCAAACTCACGCATGGAAAGTGATATCAAACTTCTCTCTTGAAATCAGCTGAAATAATTCATTATGAGCTCACAAAGAGAAAATGAAAGGGCCTTTAGAGGTGTCTGTGTGGAAGTTGATAAAGGGACAGTGACTCATTACTTAAAGTCTGTTGAAAAGACTGCATTTATCTTGAATTCTCGCGGTTCTCTCAATGTGTTCAGAAGTGGAACCTATGAGTCCAAGAAAAGAGAGCCAAGATATACAGATAACACATAATTCAACTGTAAATGTGAATCTGAGAGGCCCTGTTAACAGCAAAATAAAGTGCTTGAAATGTCCAGCACACTGTTAAGTATTAAGGTGAGAAAATAAAGCATTTTGTTGGTCATGTTGGCATCATGTTTTTAAATGTTGGATTCATAGCCACTGTCTAAAACTGTATACATATACTATACTATGTATATTTGTTTCATTTCTTGCCTGAATGAGAGTGTTTTTAAATAAAACTCTGCCTTTAGAACTATTTCCATAAGTCTTCAACTTTGCAAACACTCTTCTTGGAGAATCTTGGTCTTAACCTTGGCCACTGTGCATTGATTCTCGATCTTGTCTTGATCTTGGTCTGAGGGGGCTTGTCTACAACATCACTTGTTTCTGGAACGTTTATATAAAAATCCAAGGTTGTTCTAAGCAACAGTAACAATGTTTAAACTATTGCAGCAGTATTTACAGAGTAAGAGCATGTGTGTCCAAGTGTGTGCCTTGTATTTGTAAGTCACAAATGTTTACCACTGAAAGGTCTGACAGATAAGATTTTTCTCTTAGGTCTTGAATGTGTAAATACCATTCTGCTTGAGATAAATTCCAGATTAAATGGAGATGTTTGAAAGCTGTCTGTCATTCTGTCACTTTCTCTCTCCTTCTTACAGATTTTCAGAGTTCAGTCCCCATTCCTCCTCAAACCCATTCAGCATCATTTCCCTTCACCTCAGTATCAAAGGCAACAATGGCAGTTAATTTGTCTCGGTGCGAGAATAGATTGCGCTCACCATTGGTCTCACTGTAGCCTCGCTCTGCTTCTCTGAGCAGATATGTGGCAGCAGCATGAGACTGCTTGATGAAATCAACATAAAAGTGGATGTGACTGCCAGGTTCAGGGGCTTATTGTATTGTAACAGGATAGATGAGACGGGCCGAGATAGGCAACCAACGAAACTGAGAGACTGAGAGGAGAATGCACACAGACTGATGATGATAGGGACACTGGGCCAGCTTTGGGACTAATTAAACTGCCATTGTTGGCTCGGATGCACAGGGAAGAAAAATGATATTGAAAATGATTCAGTGGAACAGAGCTCGCAACTTATGTAACTGCAGAGTGGGTGCAGTCTGAGTTGTCAGAAGTCCTATACCTTCTATTTAGTTTTCAGCTGATGCATTCTGCATATTAAAACTCTGCATTAAACTCCTGTATCAGTTCGACAGAGCAACATTCAGAAAGATCTGTAAGACAATAAAATGTAACTATGCTTCTATAAGCTCACGTATGTGTCATAAAAGAAACAATACAAAAACTAGACAGAAAAGTAAAGAAATAGTAGTTATGATCATAAGTAGTTAATACCTCTTAATAACAATGGTGATGTTCATTCATGCAGAGGTCATTAATGGCTGTATTTGACACTAGTTTTAAATATTTACTTTCAAGATTCTACTGTGACAGTGGTCAGTGTGACTTGTGCTTTGGAGCTTGCAAACCCTGACCATTTTTCTACTTGCCTTCATAAACTTTTAAATAATTGACATCACACTCTATATTTTGTGCTGTCTATGCTCTAAACAATAAGAAAGTGTGGCTGATCACTACAATTTCAGTGATTTTTGAATTATATTTCAGTCACATTTCTCCCTTTGCCTTTATCCTTTCACTCTACAGGCTGACACAGATATGCTGTAACATTAATCTGTAGTAAAACCCATTTCTAAAGGCACTTACAATGAAAGAAAAAAACTTTCTACATGTCAAAGGAGCAAAGCTTCAGAGACCACACACACTGCTGGGCTTGGCCAATTATTTTGCTCATAGTTATAAGTCCTTTCATGCAATTTCTCTCACACTCTGCTCTCCAGGGTCCCAATTGTGCCTATCACCCAGTGAGTTTAAATTAGTCTGGGTAAAGACCAACAGGGAATTGGCCAAGGCCTTATTCTGTAGTGTGTATATTGAAGTTCTAACCCGAACAGCTATCACATTATAATATAAAGGTGCATGCTTTTTCTTAGCTTGGTGAATTAGGACTTGTTTTAATATTTACATATAGTACATGCTAGATAGTCATCAATTAAATACAGGGAAAACACAGACACACACCACTCACATTTATTCACTATGGAGTATTTAGAGTCATTGATTTCCCTACAGTAGGAGGAAGCCAAAATGCCCAAAGAGAACCCACGGGGAGGACATGCTGATATCATGACGTTACACTGAGGTTCAGTTTAGTGACTAATCCCATAAGAGAGCTCATTAATCAGGGAGTTGTGTTCGTCATATTATAAATGCCTTTATCCCATTAAACAAATCAACATTGCCTGTATTTACGTAGTGATAGAGTCAGGCTGTTAATCCATTTGAGATTTAAACAATTATGATGGCTTGTATCATATCTAATTATTACACACAATGTCCAAATTAGAAAGATAAAACTGGAAAGGCCAAGGCAAATTAAAACCAGTAATCCCAGTGGAGGACTGGGATTAGAGCGCAGCACAGTTATTATTTCTAATAATGAGTCTGTAACAAGGCCACTGGCTGGATAACTCCTCGTCTGTAGATGTGTGCATCAGAGAAAGGAACTGATTGTGGAGGAAATGTGCTTTAGCTGTGATTTTTTTTTTTAGTTTAGAACATTATTTCTTCATATTTTATCAATTCAATTTCTGAAAGCTCTTCATGTCTCTTCAGAAAAAAGGCTGTCATTGATTTGTGCTACGCCACCCCCCTTTAAATGTTCTGTTGCAGAAGCTTTGTAATCACTGAAATCCTGTGTCAATACTCCTATTATAAGCACAAACAAACAATACAATGTTGTATTGTGCCAAATATATCTATAGCAGTCCTTTGTACCTGTGCCCCCCCCACCCACACACACACACACACACACACACACACACAAGCAGTCATTCATAATGAGGCTAGCAGGCAGTGCTTTGTCTCACTGTTGATTTTTCATTATCCTCGCAGTGGTCAGACTGACCCATGGACCTTCAAATTGCGAGTTTGGTGCCTGACTGGACTACTAATTGCCCCGAATGAGGAAGTGAGCAGTTAAGAGGATGACTGTGTGAACATATGTGATGCTAACATTTTGACCACATAACTTTAATTGTAAGTTACTGAAGTTTTATTGTTGAATGATTCGGAACTTGGGAAGAAAGGGAAGAAAAATAAGTTGCTGCATTTAAGGCTGTATTTTTCTCCAGCGATAAAACCTTTGTCTAAACTGTATTTTTTTGAAAGGGCAATGAGAAAACGTTGTCAAACTCAAAGTAATGCAGACTGAGTGTAGTGCATTAGGAGAAAAGTGATTGATAAATACCACAGAAGTTTTTAAAGTGCCTCAGAAATCTATTTTGATGTCTATTTTCAGTTTTCTTCACTCCCTCCTCCAAACTGCAGTTGGAGTGTCTTATTTTTGATTTGTGACCTCTTTGGCTCGCCTTGACATGAATCATACCCTCTTGCTGGTCTAATTGAAAGCTTTAGCATTACTTAAAGTGGCTTATGTGACTAAATGTCCAATAGGCACTCTGCAGCCTGTAAGTTTGTGCTTGCATGTGAAGAGTTAACCCATCGCCAAGCCCTGCTTTTGTATTCCGCTGGTCAATCATTTTCCCTGCAGCTACTTAATCTGTTTGGAAATTAGAGTCAGAGTTATAAAAAGTCTTTAGTCTTCTCAGAAGGTAGAGGTGACTTTTTGTTGGTGTTGTGGAACCAGTCATCATAGATTTTTAGACTTTTATGACTTTTAGCTGGTGTTGTATGGTGTTGAAAGCACTGGAGAAGTAAAAAAGAAAAAAACATGACTCTCACAGTTCTCCTGGTGGTCTCCAGGTGAGTCAGCACCTGGTGCAGCAGGTAGGTGGCAGTGGCATCCATCCCAGAGAACGCTAACCTGTTAATGTATCAGAGACAACATTTATTTAATTAAAAGAGCAGTCTCAGCCTGGGTTACAGTAAATGTTAAATGTAATTTGAGGCAAAAATATAAATAAATTCGCAGGAAGGAAATAAGGTGAGGTTTTCTGTGTAATGAGTCTTTCATAAATGTGTTGCTCATGACTTTAATCTACATTTCTCTCAATGCTTCAACAGTATTGTGTGCAAATAGTCTTGTATCAATAAAACAACTTTCTAAGAGAGACTGAATTAAACATGTGTAATAATTATGTTCAAGATAAATAAAAAAACACATTCAGTGTGTGTCTGGAGAAGACATCTAAGTTGTATCGTACTACAGGGAAATGTTTCTAGTACTTCAGAAAGTATTCAGTAAAAATGTTGACCTTGCTGTACAAATCATAACGGCCAAAAAATACAATAAAAAATTAAACAACAGATGTTGCAGAATGAGGCAGAGAAGCCAGGTAATGTTCAAGTTGATTCCATTGATTCATGTAATCTCATTGACTGGGGCATTTGAGAATATGTTTTTTATATTCATAGTCATTGGCTGAAAATGGAATTTCTTGTGGACATAAGGTCTCTGTATTATGCAAATCCATATTGGAAAACAAGAAAAGCGTCCAAAGGCCTAATATTGATGTTTATACTGTCAACACTTGTTTATGATGAAAAAAGGGATACAGTAACACACACAGGCACAAACACAGAGCTGGGAAACTGACTTGGACACAATAAAGCTCCCTTTTACAGGCTCACACCTCGAGTGTGTGCAGTGATTAATGGAAAATGACAGTTCAATTTACCTTCTCAGGGTGTGATGGCCTCCCTTTTTGCATATTGAGTTTCTTATGTGAAATAAAGTGGAAAACAGATACAGAAAATGGAGACACAGTAGAAAGGAAACAATTCATGTGTGTGACAAACAAAAAATATCAAAAAGGAGGCGGTGCCGTTCAATTCAATGAATCACACAATTGTATGAAGAAAATAATGACAGACTAAAAAAAAATCTTTAAAACAAATGGATTCCCTTTGGAAATAAATAGGATTATCCCAGTGCAGTGGGCACATTTTCCTATTTCTTTCAAAGAGAATACAATTTTACATCTCAGCTTTTGATTAATGGCCTGCAGATGGATATTTCTCACTGTGTCAGAGCAAGTCTGGTTATAAATATAGAGATTGTGGGAAGCATTTGACTGAGCGTGAAAATGGAAAGTATCATAAAGTTAGTGTAGTGTTGCAGCCGATGAGGCCTGTGAAGTGTAGTATATGCTGTAAGCCTGTCATTTCTCTGTCAGAAATCCATCGTCACTTCAAACTCTTACATTTCTTTCACTCTCTGTTACCTCCCCTTTTTCTTTTTTTACTGCGCCAGCCTCAAACTGTCCGCAGCTGTCAGCTTGATGGCTTAACTTTTACTGTTGGCATGGAGACGTAGCACACATTTGTTGACGTTTGTGGCTCTTTGAGACAGTAAAGAGTGTATTATGAGATTTCACCGGCCATTGTCCTGAAATGACCCACACTCCGCTGTCACAGGGAGGCTTTGTTGGTAAGTCTTTAGCTTTTTAAGACTCGCCCTAAGGCTCTTAAAGTTTCTGTGACTCTGCAGCCTTGCCCTTTTAAGACACTATTTGGTCTTTTTTTGCTACAAACAAAATCCTCAGCTATTATATTTTTATAGTATAATTTGCCAGTACAAGTGTAACAAATTATGCAAGTTGTATGAGGACGTCTTATTGAAAAGATTTAGAAGCGCAGTTGGGCTGATCACAGTGCTGGTGCTATTCTACTTGTAAATGCATGCAAACAGTTTGAAAAAGGTCAAAGCATGCTCCAGGAAACAGAATTTAGTTGAACTGAGTTGAAAGAAGAGAACAAATGTCTAATGTAGGCTGGCTGTTGTACACAACAAGTGCTCAGACACATCCTACATTTCTTCCTTTTAGTGTGCATATAAACCTGTATCACCTTCAAATGGGTGCATGGTGGGAAACATCAGATGGTTCCTGAACACCTAATTACTCTTTCTTTTCTGTGTGTGACGGCGTGACAGAGTGACACAGGGACTGAGTTTATCACCCACGCCTAATTAACCCTAAGTTCAAACGGAACTATCTTTTCGCCCTCACACATGAGCTCACACACATTGTCAACGGTGAATCAGCTGGTTAGTCAGGTGCTGACCTACAATAACGTCACATAGCATCGGCCTGTGTGTGTGTGTGTGTGTGTGTGACAAAGAGAGGGAGACTGGGCGAGGAGTGAGGAGGTGTGAGTAGAAAACAGCTGGTCTTTTAACACCACATGATTGTGTGTGTTCACTGATTGAATGTCCTGTCTAATTTAGCGTGCTTGATAAACTGGAACACTGCTGTGCTCTGACACACTCAAACACACTCCACTTGATTGTTTAACTTTAAAAAGTGGCTTATTATTAATCAATGATAAGATGCTTTTCCCTTTTGGTAAAAATTCAAAGTCATGTATTTCTGCCTTTCTTTAACAGCCACTGTCACTTCTTATGGTTTGTATAGAGTGTTGTGTCTTGAGTTTGTATAGGGTCTGTTCAGCTGATTGTGTGACAATGGCACGAGCTAATCTGGTTCTGCAATTATTATTTTCATGCAAAAGCCACTGAGAAGGAGCATGAGCACAAATGGCCTCAATTACTCTGATTTAATAAAGTGAGTATAATTGAGATATTATTATTAAAATAGAATACAATTTCAGTAAGGATTAGGATTTTCTCTGTTGACTGTCAGGGAAAAGCTTGTTGAAAAGAGATGGCAGTATAAAGCCAGCACATACATTGTTATATACTGAATCTTAAGCTGTATGTTTTTCTTATTGTTTCTTATTGTTCTTAAGGATGAAAGGTTATATGGAGTTGTTCCCACAGTATTACACACTGGCTTAATGCTGCTATAGAGTTAATAATTCAATAAAGGAGAAAGATACAGAAATTGAGAGGACTGGACTCAAGAAAAAAACTGTAAACTGCTTCTTCCTACTGCCCAGCCTCTTTAATGCCTCTCGCTGCGCCTCGGTCACTTTTTATGGATCCCCTGATATACTTTTGCCCTGGTCTTATAGCCACCCAAATCTGACTCAGTGGTCTGAAATGTTCAGTATCCAACAAAGCTGGAGTGTGGACTTTACCACTGAACTGAAACACTTTTGCCCTTGCCTGGTCAAAAAATGGGAAATACTAGAAATAACAAAATGGTTTCATAAGTTGGTGGCAACACTATGACCCAAGCCTTCATATCAGAGCTTATGAGAAATTGCATAATTTCTCAGGCAACACTAATAAAGTGTGTTTAATAAGACTTTTGTGTCCAGAGGCCATCTGTGGCTCCATCTGTTAATGAAAAACCAATGAACTCACATCATGGAACCAATGTGTTCGCCAGAAGTTAACTGGCCACAGGAATCCACAGAGCTCACTCAGGTTCAGCGCATTGTCAGAGATAAAGTAGAGTAAGTAAAGACACACAAATGCACCTGAGGCACATACTCACACACAGTATGCCAGCTGACATCGCCTATGTGACCTTTTAAATCTACAGCTTTCTGAGGAGCAGCAGAGTTACGGCCCCCTCACTCGGACCATGTCAGGTTGCAGGTGTGACATCATGGCTATTGTGCTGTCTGTGGCACTGCGTATGTAAGCTGTGACCTTTCCGCCTCAGACTTTTAATGGAACCCGGGTGCTTTCAGAGCCGTCTGGCACCAGGTAGTGGCACATGGAATCACACTGTATTTTGTGGTTTGACTTTGCAGCTGAGTTAAAGGTTAACTGTTAATCAGGGAGTTGTTTTGGTCGGTGGACAGAGGCAAACATCCCATCCTATCCAAACAAAGCCGCTCGACGCTCTCTTCCCTGCAAGCTTTGAGGGATATCATGCTGGTTGACTCCTTGACAATTGTTGTTGGGTAGCATTACTCTAAACTTGAAACATTACCCATTCTGCTCATGAACTGTAGAGGCTAATTTGTGAAGTTTTGTAATGTCAAGTTTTTTATTGATATGAAATTGTGTTATATTAAACATTTGTTTTTATTCTATTTTATGTAATTTGGTTAAAGAAGCTTAAAGCCGAGAGTCACTGTCCATGGTCCTGAATGTGTTATGAATTTTGAACTTGTTGTTACTATCGTCCTTATTTCTGGTTTCAAGTAGACCATGTCAGAATGCACATTATTTTATAAAGTTAAAGTGGACTTATTGTCACACTGATGGCTAACTTCTAAACACTTTGCAGAAAGCGCCCTCTGGCATCGTGGTGTTTTAGCTGAGCCAGTATCTCATTCCCACAAAAATGAAAATGTATTCAAAAATGAGGACCGTCAAATGACACCATAAATACATCACAACAAAGTTTGAGTTTAGAAGTGACAGGAGTTAATGAAAGCTGTCCTGGTGTACACAGTTGTTTAGCTGACTCAGAGCGAGTGTATTAAAGCAACACAAAGTTTACAGTAAATGAACCTTGCTTGTTCTTATTTTGTGAAAACAACTCCCTGAGGTGATGATGCTGTAGCTGACACCCTGCTTTCACTGTGTATGCAATAATGAAGAGCAGCATCAACAGAAAGGACCAGGATTATGACTTGAATGACTTCCATTGTATTTAGAATAATAAGTCCCTTAGGCTACATCCACTCATGTATTTTCATTTTAAAACAGTGTTGTAAATGATGGCAAACTTCACAAGATTTTGTCCAGTGAAGTCTCCTGTGGAACGGATGCTCTGAGCCTATTAAGTAAAAATGAATGAATAACTCTCACTTCATGTCAGGGAAATATTAAATTGACTTTGAGGTTACATATTTTATTAATATCAAGGCCATGTATTGTGTGTTTAAAAGTTTTGTAATAGCGTTGCTTTAAGGTTCTTGTTTGTGAAGCAGCTGCAGTTTTTCAACAGGAGAGGGCCTTTTTGTCTTTGGTTTCCATGAATGGATGCCACGCTTGTTCAGACTTAGCAAAAAAAAAAACAACAACAAAACTTTCTGCAGCTTGTAAAACATTCTATACATTGCATTCCAGTTATATTAGAGTAGAAATAGAAGATGAGAAAGTGGAGAAAGTTGGAAATGATATCAAATTAGAGTCACATCTTTACACATTGGCAAATAAAATTCATATGCAATCTGAAACCCTTTTTGATTTCACTTGCATATGAATAATTTGGGGTTGAAACAGGGAAGGGAGCAGCATTTCATTTGAAAGTTTGCTGGAACAGTTTCCCTCTCAATCTGTATAACTGACGCTCCCCAGACACTTAAAAGTCAAGAGCGCTTTTGGAGCCGTTCAAAAACAGATAATAATTCCACTTTAGTCTGTCCAAACACCCAGTAATTCAACTCCAAAAATCACTGCCATCATCAGCTCATCCTCAGTCTGCTGAATCATTTCTCATCTCTTACTGCCTCCACCTCTCAAACTCATTTTACCGTCTCTCTCCTTTTCAATATTTTGTTGCTGAACAGTTGAATCAGAACTCTTTACATTCGCAAATTAAGCCAAGTTATACCTCGATAAAACTTGTATAAGAGCCCATCGCTTTAAAAACACCCTCCCCATCTGCCAACGAGACTATTGTGAATGTCACATGTGAACAAACCCCACTGTGTCAACAAGTAAACACTTTGTGAAAACCACTTAACTCCACGGGGCCCTGGCTGAATCAGTGGCACACACTGAGCCGACATGTTCTGTGTTTAATATGGCATGTACAAGGTCGCCCGTCGTGTTGGTGATTGATTTTAGCGGCATGACAAATTGCACTTAAGTAAATCAATGCAGCATCAGTCAATATGGAAGATACTGCATTGTGTTTGCTCTTAATAACACACACCCCTCTTCAGAGCATTAAAAAACTAAATTAGTCATCACTTAGTAACCTTTAGCATTGATCCAATTTCTAAAATACAGAAAAACGATTACTCTGGGTCTCTGGGACTAACCTTTAACATTTCAACTAGCATTTTCCTCCAAAAGATGCTGAGTAATGGTTTCTTCTCCAGTGATTTGCTGAATGCAGAAAATGACTGTGGGTGCTAATCTACCATGAAAGTTACATACACGTTTAGGATGCTTTGCTTTTGTGGACTCTAGAGACTGTAAATTTAAGAATAGTTGAGCTGACAGCTGAAATGTGTTGTTTAACCGGTTTAGGTTTACATTTTAGTGTTTTTGATGTGGTCAGTAAATCCTTCACTAGTACCAGGGATGGCTGGCATTAATGGGCTAAGACCCTCCTCTCATTCAATATAATAATCTTTTGCTAATATATAAAGTACTGTGCTAAAGTTTTAGACAGGTGTGAAGACGAACAATATACAATTTTATTTATTTTTTTAACTTTTGAACACTATGTTTGTATCATTTTGATGGTTCCATTATCCCTAAATCAGCAAAAAAAAAGAAAAAAGCTTCTTTTTACCCTTAGCTTTACACAGCACCAGCTCCAATCATCTTCCCATAGTTGTGATTGAGGTGTAATGACCCACCACCTTCATTTATGTAGAACTGGGGCTACATTTTTTCAGCCCAGTGGCTTAAATTTGGGCGACTAACAAAGTATGTACATAGTAACAGCACTTCGTTTGAGAGGCTGCAGAGCGAGAAGTGACAAGAACAATATCACGTAATTAAGAGGAAGACTTTTTTGACTTCTCAGGGATGTTACTGCAGTGTGAACTATTGATTAATGCATTTGTCAGCCCACCCACCCAATGTCATCCCCAGCCATCTCTGACTAGCACATATTTTTCTTACAGGGATGCTCACAGATTATTTACACATGGAGACATATACAACATACAGTATTTCTTGCCAGGCTCTTCTTTTTTTCAACAAAAAGCATGTGTTGTGCTCTCTCCTTGCATTTGTCTGTAATTGGCTGTGAGTAAATGCTCCTGCTGCTTTTCCATGATTGCATGCCTCTGAAACATATTACGGTACAATTAAATGATCTTAATTTGGGTTGACACAGCGGTCCGTCAGGGGAGTTCATTCACAATGCGTTGACTGTGAGTGGTAATAGTTATCAGGTTGAGCGCGCACCCCGAATGCCCTTTAGCTTCAGCTTCACTCGACTCATTTCATCTTCATAGTAGGAGTCCCACTTCTCGACAAACTCAAGTCAGAATGTTATGAACATGGACAGCTATATTGAGTTTTACAGAGAACATGAAATTCTGCACCGAGCACAAACACCACCTGAGGTTATGGTTCTGGTCCAGGTGACACGGAGTTATACAACATAACGAATAAACTGTGTATTTTTTATGTGAATTGCAAAGGATATGTGCAAAGTGTATAAAAATATATGCATTGGTAAAACTAATAAAGCAATGCAAATCAAATGCAAACTTTAAAGAATAAGTTTAAGTGGACTGGTGAAAATGATGTTTGTGATGTTACAAAAACTCATTCTCTGCATTTTGACTGAATAATAGGAGGCAGTAGACAGTGTTATTGTGTTGTGTCTGTGTAGCCTACAACTGAAAGCATTTGTGTTAGCTGATTTACATAAATTCAATTGTACTCTGACTAAACTCCTCTCTTCTCTAATTAAATTGGGCTCAGTAGAATTGATTCACAGCTTCACTTTTACATGGTGGTAATTTGAATAAATACAACAAACAATAGAAATGCACTACATTTACACGGCCTTAAGGGAACAGTCACGATGGATGTGCCACACTGCCTTTCCACCATCGCTTCAGTGATGGGCAAGTTTGTTTCTTTTATTAAATCTATTCCTTATCTCCATTTCAATTTCAATCAATTTAGAGAAAGAAGTGACAGAAGTGTGTGTGGAAGTCATTATGAACGGTTTGACATCATTTACACACCTATGCAGACAAACTATTCAAACTGTATTAAACACACTAACTTTCTTTAGTCATTTCTTCTGCCACCAGCTTGGAATAATTGAACAAGCTGTGTTTAATTATAGGATACAAATACAATACCTTCCAGACAGTTTCAATTCATTATCAAGAATTCAAGTCAAAAAACACATCAATAAAAGAGTACTATTACAACAGGTATGTCTTGAGAAAATGATTTAGTCAATATAGACACCAACACACACACACACACACACACACACACACACACATCAGCCCACTGTTGTACGTTAAACACTGATTAAGAACACTGTAGTGCCATATTTAAGACATGACTGCATTTATCTCCAGTTTCTACTCTACTGCACAAAGAGAAGAATGAAAGTAGAATATGTATTCATGAGCTGGATAACCTCTTCACGTCGACCAAACATGAGGAGAGGTAAGAAACACAAACACCACTGCTATTATGACTCCCAGCATGCTTTGAGTCTCATTTATCAAACAGGAGTAGATGAAAGCGTGTGGAAATGACCGTAACACAGCGCAGAACACGCGTCTCCAGAGGAAAGCTGTGGTCATAGCGATGTGGTGGTGATTTTATATGGACGGGGAACAGATGGGTTTTTTTCCCCCAGTTGCCATAATAGCATCTGCGTGCTTGATCACAGGCTGCACTGTGGGGTATAAAAACAGAATATAAAGCTATTGCAGTTAGAGTTTAGAAATCTGGGGATGTAGTGTGCTATTTAGTGGCTATATATGTATATTGCTTCAGCTTCTCACATTAGTACACATTTTGGAAGATTTACTTGCTTCCTTTCAGGTAGTTAATGGCAGCACACCTACAATTTAAACTTTGCTTTAAATACAAATTCAATCTAGAACCACAATTTGTGTAGCTTTTTTTAATGTCACTTTTCACATAGCGGTGGCTGTTCTCCAATACACACCGCAGTAGGAACACAAGCCTCATCAGGTGTTATCTGTGCCAAACTCTGTCAATTCATGTATAATATCTGTATAAAATGTTATGAGGAAAAAATGGAAAATGCATTTATATACTAGCCCACAATCTTCAGAAATCACTGTATACTGCAGAGATTTGGGATTTCACGTCCATTACCAGTGATCGTTTTTGTTGGTATGAAAAAAAAATCACAAGTCACCCTTACATATACTGCAACACCCAGTTCTCCTTCATTTACTGTTTCGCTGGGAAATGAGAAGACCTTGTTCTCATCACAGGTAGACATCACATACAGATTGACACACTGAGCCAGCCTCGGTGTTCCGCACACATCACACATCACACATCACACATCCAGCTGTTACCCTTCCATCTCTGAGCCAGGAACAGCAGCATTTCCATCTGGACTTGGGCTGATTGAGGTGTTTCGGAGAGAAGGAAAGAGAGGAACCATTTCAGCCTCTTCGTACAGACACGTTCCCACGGAGACGCTCACTCGGAGAGGACACTGTGTCGGGATTTCACGCCGCAGGGATCCCACACCTGCAGAACGTGCACCGCAGGAGGCTGCATTTTAAACAAAAGACTGATGAACTTACTTAAATATTGCGTCCATTCCAATGTTAAGTGTTAGGTATTGGTGTGTCTGTGTCTGTCACATGAGACTCAGGTGGTGCTTTAAACATAAATGTTTCTTTCCCAGTGAATATGTCAGAGTGGTGAGCTCATGCAGTTGCTCAATGTACTATAACAGCATGATAAAGCTTATCTGAAAATTTAATGCATTACAAGGGAAGCTTGTTATCTATGCAACAAATATAACAACTCCCACAGAGTTCTATGGCTCTATACTGCATATCCTCACTCATGTCTGTAATGTATGCATAGTCACATATGCGCCTTTATGTTTCATCAACTTCAGACAATGGAAGTAAAGAAAGAGGTCAATAAGACATGTCTCTGTAATAGCAATAGCAGTAGTGGAGATATCTCCTTAGATTTTTACAGCACTAGCACTAAGTTATATGTCTCTGAAACACAACTGCCAACACGCTGATGACTGATGTTCATAATCATGTTAGCAGCTCTTTATGGGGAAAGTTGGATTGAGAAACACTATTAGAAGCATTCCTATCCAGAAATAGCCTTAAAATTGCCTTCATTTTAAATGTACTTCAATTACAAGGCACATACTTGTTTCTTAAGCTGGTTACCCGCTGCATTTATGCAAGCAGGTTTAAGTACAATACTCCATCACAACATCAACAGTGTGCAAAAACAAAGCATTCATTCATCAAGATGTGTCTGACCAAAAGTAAAAAAAACCCCAGCATTTTATTTGTATATATTTCGTATTTATGAGGTAAGCATATCTGATTGGTCGCATGTAGACCAGTGGTGTCAAACTCAAAGTCTTCATTTGTGAACAAGTTTTACTCAGATTTGAATAGGTTTTAGTTGGATTTGAAAAAGATTTAGATGGATTTTTAACAGGTTTTAGTTGGATATCAACAGAATGTAGTAGCTTAAGCTTTGTAGCAAATGTCAAAACAATCTAAAACCTGTTCAAATCCATCTAAACCCTGTTCAAACTTAGTGCCAAAAATATAAACTACTAAATGTATTGAAGGGCCACATAAAATGTTGCAAAGGGCCGCATTTGGCACCCGCGCCTTGAGTTTGACATGTGTACTGTAGACTCTTTCTTAAGTCTGGTTCGGGGTTTAGGAGCCTAAGTTGTAATGGACCCATATCAAAATCAAAATATGGGCCAAGTATTGTGTTGTGGGGGATTGTGGGACGCGCAGCATTCATTCAACATTATTTTTAGGAGTGTAAAAAGTGATAAAGCTGTAAAGTAACAGACAGCTGCTTTCAGAAAACACTGCTGACATTTCCAGCCTGACACCTGCAACATTCACCCAGCGTTACAGCGGGAGACCAGGTTGATATGCCCCGCTGTTTGTGAAAAACTCTAACTTTATAATGAACTGCGCCCACACAGCGCACAAGGGGCACATTTGAGTTGGCAGATAATGTTTGAGGATCACAGAACTCCCGTCTCTGTCCTATTTTTAGAGGAGTTGTTTCTGCCATTCAAATGTCAGATTAGTTAAAGAGCAGTCTTGTGCGTTTTCCTAGAGCGCTCACGTGCTCAGATAAACTCAGGGCGAGGCAAAAAGCTGTCGCCACTTTGCAACTTCAGAACTTTATGCTAAAATATACCAATACCACAGATGAAAAGTCCACACAACCTCATCATACTGTGTCTAGTGTGATGTTACTGGGGCACCGTAGTTGGGTAATAAATGCATTAAGAAGAGTCTTTCACACATGCATTACACTATGACTGCATGTGTTTATGAATCCAAAGCCCATGCACTAAAAATGTAAATGTTGTGACCAGTAGCATGTTTTATCCGATGCGAGTGTAGCTGTATAATACATAAAAGCATTTTTTTTCCCGGTGCACTATTTGAGTGTAATACCCCAGCCTTTAGATGAAATACCATCCTTCGCTTCCGCCTAGAGACAACACAAGCATATGAGCGTGGCTACTAGTCATAAATCATAAGGAAAAACCAGGAAGGTAATGAGAAGAGTGACAGGAATGCGAGAGCAGAAAGGGGAGGAGGAAGAGGAGGAAAGAGGAAGACTGCTCTTGATGTGAATTATAAAAATGCAGTGTTTGTCCAGCATTACCTCTCACAGTCTTCCACAAAATCATTCTAATGTGCGCTGTTTGTGTTTCAGAGCGAACATTAAAATGAGGCACAGTGGGCAGAGAGAAATCTGAATACTTTCAATGATTTTTTATTTTTTTTTTCCTAGTATTGGGTTTCTGTTCTGCAAAAGGTGTTGTATTAAAATTGACGGGAAAGCTGCAATTTCACTGCAGACACATTGAAACTTTCAATCTCGTTGTTATATCAAAATACTCCACCAAAAGATCAAAGCACAAGGTAATTTTCTTGTGCCAAGACAGTACCACACATCAGGTTTGATCATGTTTTGGTAATATTCAGACAAACAGAGTCAGAACATATCTGGTTTTATTTTCTCATAATTCGTCTATTAGCTTCAGAAAATGGACTTGCTTCTATACTCTACTCTATTAGATCTCAGTGCTGTATCTGACCACAGCATTCTGTTACAGACACTAAAGCACACATGTCAAGGCCCAGTTACACCTTTGTAATGTTTTATTTTGGCCCTCTGATACATTTGGTAGAAGATTTTTAGGGGGACTTTGCATATTAATAATAATAAAAAAAAAAACCCCCACTAAACTAAAGATGTTTAACAGAGAAGAATGCCACCCTACAAAGTGACAAAATGACACTTGGTGCTTAAATGGTGCTTAAAACGAGGGCAAAGTGGTACAAATTTAAGTGAATTCACCAAATGATATGTAAAAATGAGACACACAAGGAGAAAAACAAATGTTAAACACAAACGAATGTGATCAAGACTCAAATAAAGATGAACCCTCACGTTTTAACACTGGAAAAGTCATTAAAAGATTCGCAAGTGTTACTTTGACACCACTGGACTAGAGTCTGACAGTGGGAGTATATAGGATCTGTTCTCAGGTGCTTCAAGGTAGATCTGTGAGATAGATCTAAATAAGTCCTGGTTCTCTTCGCTTAGGAAACAAAATTAAAAAACTTTAATTCCCACGATTAAAAGCACTTGGATGTAATTGTAGGAGTATCCGAGAGCCAATTTATCAACACAGATGTGGTGATAGCTGGCTGATTGCAGGAGAAACGTCTTTTATGATGAGTTATATCACTGACGGAAGGTGTTGATTAGGACATTAAACGTGACAGGACTGGAATATAGCCATTAATCGGAGAAATATGCCAGTGACCAGTCTGTGTTTAAATATGTATCCTAAACACACACACACACACACACGCTCACTGAAACACATGCATAATGGATGGAGGG
The DNA here is from genome assembly GCA_036850595.1 of Rhyacichthys aspro. Classification (NCBI taxonomy): domain Eukaryota; kingdom Metazoa; phylum Chordata; class Actinopteri; order Gobiiformes; family Rhyacichthyidae; genus Rhyacichthys; species Rhyacichthys aspro. Next base: position 12,171,245 of record CM072169.1, on the reverse strand, counting down.
CATTAGCAGTGTGTCCTTTCCACAGCAGCGGTGTATTCATGAGATGTGATGGAAGAGCAGGAGCGGCATTATAATACCTTCACGCGTACTCACAAAGAAGAGGGGCCGAGTCGTTCCGGAGACCCGAGGAGGCACAAGGAGCACTTGATTTCTTTATCTGTGTTGAGTCTATTGGCTGAATGATGTGCATGCTCGAGTTGAGAGACAAGCTGTTGTTTTGGTTATGGAGACGAACCTGATGAAATTTAATCCAGCTTAGTCAGACTGTAGGGGGATTTAGCACCTCTCTGCAGCGTGATTTATCATCAGTGTGAGTCTCCCCACACAATTATAATACACGTGTTATGTATTTAAGTCTCATCCGCTCAGTTAAATGCGAACAGTAGTTTAGCAGATACTGAACAAAGTATCTGGGATTTACCGATACCACATCAGAATTAGTGCTTCCATTTGAGCGTTCACTGATGCAGAATACATACAAGTACTTCACAATTCCAGAGCACACACACATTTGTGCCATGTTGAATTTGCAAATCCAATATTAGAATGCCTTGGTTTCTAGGGGACAGTTTTTGATCTTCTTCACACTTTAGCGGCACGGTATTTGACATAGACGTATGGAAATTATGGTGGAGGTTAAGCAAATATGAGCATATGAGAGTCCAGTGAGAGTCCCTTGATACATGGCACTGGTAAAATGATCAGGACAACTCTGCTGAATTTTGCAAATATTAGCAATTTCTCACTTGGTTTGTCCTCATGTTTGGCTTTTTCTAAATTCTGAAAAACTGGGATGAACTTAAAGAGCTGAGAACAAGTTTAATGTCTGATTGTAATGTAAGGTTTATAAAGAGTAGAAGTAACTCTGAAAACCAACGTTGTTGCAAATGTATATCAAACATATTTAGAATAAAACAAAACTGCTGTGTTGTATTAACATGAAGTCAATCCAATGTTAACCCAAAGAAGAACAGAGTCTGATCCAAATGAGCAGCACCTGAAACTGACATTTATTCGATTCTCTTGATTTATTAAAAGTCAGAATCTGGACAATAACTGATTCATACTGTGTGAGGGAAGAAATGCATGTGACTGGTGACATCAAACCAGGAGCGTTGCTGTGTGTTGCATCATGTTCAAGCATCAACTCTTCCCTTTGAAAATACCCTTGAATAAACATTAAACTCTACATATTTCCCAAGAAAACAAAGAGACACTTGCAGCAGCTTGGCTGCTCATTCTCATACTCTTACAAGAAAGAACATTAAAAAGCAACCAACTTAGCCAGCGCTGGACATGAGCCACAGATGGACCATTTAGTTCATTACACTACATTAACTTCATGTGGTTTTATATCAGCATGGTTTCAACTGAAGTCAGTGCAGCCCACAGGCGTCGCTACACCTCTTCCCAGGAAACAGCCTTAAAGAGAATTTGAAAGCACCTCTCTTTCTGTTTGTTTTTAAGGGACAAAGATTCCAAGCTAGATTTTCTTAATCTATAGAATTAACAAAACTGTTAAGGTAAATAAAAGACACAAAAACTCTAGGGGCAACTAAAATATTGTTCATTTTTGGACTCTTGAGTAGATTCTGAATGAATGACTTTGCAAAGAACCAACAAAACAAAAGCTAAGTCTTGTTAACAGTGCTGACTTTAGTAGCAGGTTGTTTACTGAAGGGTCAGCTAATGGCGGCAGGGCCAATGGGGTAGTTATAGGTTATATAGATATAAAGGAGGAAGAAATGGAACACTTTGGCTTGTGTTATGCTTGATCTGAGGCTAATGGCTAACCTATTAAACACTTGGTATTAACCCTTACTGACGCCAGCAGAACAAGGGCAATGGAGTGTGACCAAGTTTGACTTGACTTTTCCAACTTTTTTTTTTTTTTTTTTTTTGGAGGCATTGTGCACTAGATATTAAAGACTGTCAGTATCTATGTAGTTTAATAGGAGCCAGACAAGAAATAACTATTTTTGTGTAAGAAAAGGTCACATTATGCATTATGATTATTATGATTATGATTCTAGTCCTTGTAATAGAGTTTTGTTCCTGTCTGTTTATCTTGTGTCTGTCCATTAAATACCTTTCCTCTCTCACTCAGGTGGTGTCTCCACTTATTAATACAGGGCTTCTTTTGAGGACTGTATGCAGCATTTAGAAATATGGTTTTGTTCTCTTTTTATCTGTCACTACCCTTTCTGTATCTCTGTCTGCAATTAGTCATTACATTCTTACCTGTCAAGTGGTAATTATACACATAGGAAAATGAACTGTTTTTAAAGGATGTGAATGAAACACAGTGAGTGCAAAGGAACAGGGCCTTATTAACACGCTGGGAGACAGTAAGCTGTCAGATCAGAGGAATAAAAGTTAAACTATGTCAAATTATTTGTAAAATAATAATCCACATCCACTCTGTCCTTCTTCATGTCACTATCCATCCACAAACCTATCCAGAGCTGGCAGATAAACAGAAAAGGACTGATAGAGACATATGCATTATGTCCATAGAATCATGTTACAAGGGTAAACTAAGGCACGGACACAGCCAAAGCTACATTTATGTTATTGATGGTTTAATTGAGTTGCAGAAAAAAGAAGTAAAGCAAAAGCAAAGGAGAGCTTCAATGGGCATAAAGACAGCATGAAAACAGAACGTGGAAGAAGAGTTATGTCAACATAGAAGTTGATAAGGGTCTAAAGGTCAGTGTAAAGTCTGGACCTTCACTTTGACTGATGCTGCTGGCATTTAAACTGGGTTAAGGCAAGCAAATACACTGACAGCAAAGCCGCCTCTGTAAGTATTGCGGTCCTCTGTACCGCAATACTTACAGAGGAAGGTCTTCACATTGTCAACTGCACCTGCTCCAATGCATCACAGAAAACTCAAGACCTCTGCAGAGCTGAGGAAAGATGTGGATTCTGTTGGGGCAGTTATGAAAAAACAAGATTTTTTAGGGGGCAACTCAAAAAAAAATATTTTTTTTAGAGTTCCCCAAAAAAAAAAATTTTTTTTTTTCTGGGGAACTCTAAAAAAAAATTTTTTTGAGTTCCCCAGAAAAAAAAATAATTTTTTTTTGGACTTCCCCAGAAAAAAAAATAATTTTTTTTTTGGAGTTCCCCCCAAAAAAAATAATTTTTTTTTTTTTTTTTGAGTTCCCCAGAAAAAAAAAAATTTTTGAGTTCCCTAGAAAAATGTATTTTTTTTGAGTTCCCCAGAAAAAAGAATAAAAAATTTGGAGTTCCCCAGAAAAAAAAAAAAAAATTTTTTTTGGAGTTCCCCAGAAAAAAATATATATTTTTTTTTTTGAGTTCCCCAGAAAAAAAAAAATATTTTTTTTTGAGTTCCCCAGAAAAAAAAAATGTGTTTTTTTGGACTTCCCCAGAAAAAAAAATTATTCTTTTTTGAGTTCCCCAGAAAAAAAAAAAATATATATTTTTTTGAGTTCCCCGGAAATTTTTTTTTATTTTTTTTGGACTTCCCCAGAAAAAAAAAATAAAAAATTTGGACTTCCACAGAAAAAAAAAAAAAAATTTTTTTTTTTTGAGTTCCCCGGAAAATTTTTTTTATTTTTTTTTGGACTTCCCCAGAAAAAAAAAATTTTCGACTTCCCCAGAAAAAAAAAATTTTTTTTTTTGAGTTCCCCAGAAAAAAAAAATGTTTTTTTTTGAGTTCCCCGGAAAAAAAATTTTTTTTTGGACTTCCCCAGAAAAAAAAATAAAAAATTTGAACTTCCCCAGAAATATAGAAAATATTTCTTTTTTTTTTTTCGAGTTCCCCAGAAAAAAAAAAATTTTTTTTTTGAGTTCCCCAGAAAAAAAAAAAATTTATTTTTGGAATTCCCCAGAAAAAAAAAATTGTTTTTTTGAGTTCCCCAGAAAAAAAAAATATTTTTTTTGGACTTCCCGATAAAAAAAAAAAAATAAATTTTTCGACTTCCCCAGAAAAAAAAAATTTTTTTTTTTGAGTTCCCCAGAAAAAAAAATTTTTTTTTTTTGAGTTCCCCAGAAAAATTTTTTTTTTTTTTTGGAGTTCCCCAGAATTAAAAAAAAAATTTTTTTTGGACTTCCCCAGAAAAAAAAATAAAAAACTTGGACATCCCCAGAAATATAGAAAATATTTCTTTTTTTTTTTTGAGTTCACCAGGAAAACATTTTTTTTTTTTTGGACTTCCCCAGAAAAAAAAAAAAATTTTTTTTTTTTTGAGTTCCCCGAAAAAAAAATTTTTTTTGAGTTCCCCAGAAAAAAATAATTTTTTTTGGAATTCCCCAGAAAAAAAAATAAATTTTTTGAGTTCCCCAGAAAAAAAAAAATTTTTTTTTTTTGAGTTCCCCAGAAAAAAAAAAAATTTTTTTTTTGGACTTCCCCAGAAATTTTTTTTTTTTTTTTTTCTTTTCAGTTCCCCAGAAAAAAAAAGCTCGGAAAAAAATTTAAAATTTAAAACCCTAAATTACACAGGAAAAGTTTTTTATTTATTACTTTTATTACAAAATGTATATATTTTTTTAACAAAAATTTATCCAAAGAGTGCTGTTCTCGGGGTTCTCGCCAATCATTACAGGCAGGCCTTAATGGTGCGCCTTTAGTCAATAACATGCGCTGCGCTGGAAGCCAAATTGAGGGTTGCTAGATTGACTCTCATTAAACTCCAGCAGAGAAGCCAATGAGAGTACATCGAGAGGGCTATTTCACGCAGAATCAGCTTACTATAAAGCAGCTGTACCATCCGGGCCTGACAGCAGAGAGGTGAGTCAAACTGTTACCAAGCACTTGACTGGCAACAATTTATTTATTTATTTTTTTGAGAAACTATTTCCTGTTTTGTGTTTTTTATTTCATTCATTTCCATCCAACCATACACCTTTCTCGATGCCCCAGTGGAGAAGTGCAAAGTGCTTCATAGCCATTCAATTATTTAATACACAATGCTGAGTGCTGAAGGTAAAATAAAAGCAGTTGCTTACAAAGAGATATGGAGCGACAATGAATAACATGTTCTCGGGTCAAAAGCCTCACCTTGCACATAGCTTTGTTGCACAAGAAGGGCAACGAAACAGGAACAACGCTGAAATATAATAAATGTAGGGCTGTTTAAGAGATGAGGCATTGAGAGAATGCCCGCCTAAGTTTATTTACCAAAATAATGGGCTTCCTACCGAGAGCCTAACAAGCCCAGAAGATAAGGGGAAGGAACACCGCTTAACAGGAGAGTGTGAAGTTTTATTTGGATTTACAGAGGTGAAATCTTCTCTAAATGAATGAAGGAATGCAGTAGGCAAAGAATGGATAAACATGGAGAATGGAGAACAGCAAAACTCAGCCTGAGAGTTGTTTCACTTTCTATAGAGTGTCTCAGTGGAATAAAGAAGTCCTACATAAACCTTTTTCCCTCTTTAAAATAAACTTGCACTACACAACTCTTAAACACACACAATACTTGTGGTGTGTGACTGTGTAGACTGTGTGTACCAAGGACTGGACGTTAATAATTTTTTGTCGTTCTTCTTCAGGTTAAATATTCATAAGCCATTGTTATCTTCCCCTGTTTTTAGTGCTGTGCGTGACTTTCTCTGCAAAACAAAGACTTATTTTAAGGAGGCTTTTACAATGTTTTGATTTTTGCCTTCTCTTTCTTTAAATAAAAAGAACGCATATCAGTGGTTATGTATTTCATATAGAAACCATTCAAGCAGCTGGTATTAAATATCGTTTCAGCATCAAGCTATCAAATGATGCACAGCAGAAAGTGTAATATGATTGTATTTAACAGAACAAACCGTTTTGATGTCTGAGACAGTTGGATAATGTAGTTTTTAGGAGATAATCTTGCAATTTTTTGTGTGTCTATGGGAATTTAAATGGTCAGATTGTATGTGGCATGAGCTCATCCTTGCCATGCTTCTTGTTATTGATAAAAATCAATGCAATTACAAGACCAAGCTTTGTTTATAACTGAATAATTTACACTGTATCTTGAGTTATCTTGCAATCACCGGTTAAATAATGAATTCCCGATTGTAAGATAGCGGAAATGCAAAACACTGAGCTCAAAAGCATCCGATTCAATATATCAATGACATGCAGTAGAATTTTCATTAAGCTCTATAATTATGCACAGCGCCATTTTACTTGCAGGCTTCACAATTAAAACCTGTTACTCCGGCTGTTCGAGCAACAATAAATACTTCAACAGATGGTGATGATAAAAAGCTCTATTGGGGAAGAGACTAAATGTCCAACACCTTGTCAATGTTGCATCTGCATTCTTTAATATGAGCAGGCACTTTAAAATTATCTATCAGCTAAACAGATAATTCAACAGGTCTAACCGGTGTTCTCTTACAATCCCACTGTCAACAAACATTTTCTCTGTTACTTGAAAACAATAAAAGAGCATGGTATGGATTTCCTCTGCAGCCAGTAGACATTATTCAGCCTGCTAGTGCGCTGCAGTCATTTGCTATATCAGTCTATAGAACAAACATTTCCTCCCAAACTTGTAATTAGCAAACATTAGCTCTCACCACAAACATATTAGCATTAAACAGCAGGCACATTTACTCCAATTAGCACTTAGCAACATACATTACTCCGCTCAGTCTCAGTGTGTGTGTGTGTGTGCTTCTGAGCTTGTTTGGTTTTCTTGTCCAGTCTGAGCTCTTCTGATATTCTTCTCCTTCATGCCTCCTTCAGCCTTTTAATTCCTCACCTGCTCCCATCTCTTCCCCCCTTCCCCTTGGTTTTGTTTTGGCAGCCTGGCTCTTTGTTAATCTGGTTTTAATTGCTGTTGAATTCTCTCTCCAGCACCCACATTGATATCATTTTACCAGCGCAAATCACCACAATCCTTTACTTCCTCCCCTATTTCCTATCATGATCACTTCTTTCCCATTCATAGTGTTCTGACACCTCTAAGCAATAATGGTATATAGTGCTGTGCAATTAACATTCTCATCACGAACACTGGCTCTATCACTTTCCAACTTTAGGACGTAACATGATTGTAATTCTGATCACACTGTCTATTGCTTCTTGCCATATTCATTACCTATGGGGATGTATAGTGTTCATGAATAAAGGCACATATGCTCACAGTCGGTGCCAGAATAAATGGAAACTAGACTGCATATATACTGATACAATTAGGACTATATACAATATATAACAGCTCTATATATTTATGTATATGGATACTTTGGTTATATTTGGTATAAATATCCTACTCTGTATCCTGTCCCTGAAATGTTCATGTTCCACTTATAGGTAGTTCATGGTCCATTCAGACTGATTGTAATTGTATGTGTGAGAGACATGTGGAAGTGGCCTCCTGCTGACACTTTGTGTATAGGCTTGGTTATTAAGTTATGTATGTTTTTTTTGCACTTGCCTGTTTCCTTATGATTGATCCTCATGACTGACCTATTGGTGTGCTATGGGTGGAAAATCATAATTGAACATTAACAGCCATATGTGCATCTCCAATCTTATTAACGCATAACATTATAAATCATCTAAATCAACACCTGAACTATGGAACCTCTGTTCTAGCCCGTCAATTCTCTGTTAGATGTAAATCAAGTATTCTTTACCCACACTCTGAGTGCTCGTCCTTTGCCTCATTAAAGCTTGTTTTATAACTGTCGATCGTTACGTCTGTGCAGCAGGGAAACACTGCCCTGTCCCTGAACTCCCATCTCTTATCATACATCACCTCTAACCTTTAATCTACTCTTTATGGTTGTATATTGTAGCATATCCCTATCTCCCGAGCAGATTGTGCAGATATTATCGTGATTACCTACTGTAAAAGATTGCCAGGGATGACTGGGCCACCAATACCCAGACGGTCCTGAGCGAGGTGCCGTGGCTGTGAGCAGATTTCAGATTAGATCTGGCTCTTTAATGAAACAGAAATGAATGTGGGGCTCTGAGTCAAGCATTTTCATTCTATATGAGAAAGATTTGTCTGATTAAAATGATTTGAATACAGTTAGTCTCTTCACACTGTCTGTTTCCCATTTTCAATTTAAAAGTGGAAGTTTAGTTTTTAGGTGGGGTTTTAGTCACTAGACATCAGTAACTTAATTGCAGGGTGTGGAGTCTGTTTGCACTGAAAACATACCACCTCTAGTGATGCAATAATAGCACATATGGAGGCAGATTTTTATTTTCATTTTGACATTTGTAATCATGTCTGTTCTCAACATGTGCATATCCATGGTAATGAGCCACCAAACAATACTGACGCCACAAGGTTAACTTATAGCTTGTAGAGCTGAAACGTCTTCTACATTTAAGCCCTATATCTAGATGCCTTCTTTGTAACCTTTCATTAGATTATGATCTGGATGACTGAGAATCTCCATAGACCTTACAGTCTGTAGTTTTATCACTTTATGTTATAAGACTACGCTCATTTAATCAAAAAATAAATAACAATGTTGTTGTGTGGTTGTGTTTTTTTTCTATCACCTCCTACTGGTCTGGCAGACTGTTGTGTGGATACTGACATTATGTTAAATATCGGTTTTTGAAAAAAACCATACACACCCAAGACATTTAAGAATAAACCACATGTAAACGATCCCTTTGAGGCTCTCAGAGCTTCTGTGCAGACTTATATTCAATGTCCAATGTCCTGTCCTCATGTTGAACTCCTCCTTCTCTCCTGAGGGGATGTTTCTAACTTCCGCTCCTTTGTCTCTCCACCTCCCTCCCTGCTGCTTTCATTCAGGAAGAAGACACTTGTTTTCAGTTTGCTGAGTGGTGTGCTTACCTCGGTTTACCTCTATAAACAGACTACATCTACGTGCCCTGGGGGAGTGTTAAAGCTTTCATTTATTTATAGACTACATCCTTTAAATTATAGCTGTATGGAGGTCATTGACTAAACAGTTGTCTTATGTGTTTTAATAAGCACCACACATCCCTGACTGAATTATAAAGAGTGTCCTTTAGGCTTTATTGTAAATGTGTCCTTTTATGTTTTTTTCTGCTCTTTCTATTATTCTTTTCTTTATCAATGTAATATTTGACTTTATTTGTTTGTTATCATCTACAGATGCATAGTTCTGCTCATTTGCAAAACTTCTTCAAAAGAGAAAAAACGATTTACAGCAAAGTGAAAATGGACAGTTTAGGATGGAACACATTGTTGACTTAAAGCCACCACTTGACGACTGCACTGATTATTTATCCACGTTTTGAAGGTCCTCCTCCTTTCCGTCAACCTGCCCGTTTAGTCAGAGGTTGCACATGGTTTACGTTCAAGGATTACGACAGGTAAACGGGGATTTAGCATAATGTGGGCCATGCCTGTTTTGGCTTCAGCGGGATATGGGGGTCATGTAAACATTGCCGTGGCATCCCAATCCACTGTGGGAGGAAGTGATAAGGGAATTAAGGGGGAATGAGCTGTCTAATCCCTTTAATTTGACTCTCTATGCCTCCCTCCTGCTTTCACTCTTCCACTTATTTTTCCTTCCATGCTGCGTTTCAGTCTTCCTTATTCTCATTGTCTGCTATGGTCTCGCTACGTTTGACCTTTAAGAAAGACTGAGGAAATATAGTCTAAATTTAATTTCCCCCTGAGAAATTTTAGTTGCCAAATTTACATTGAGCAAAGTCAAAGGGGCAAATTTAATCATCTTAAAAGTTGTAGCAGTGCAAAACCTGTAAAATACTAACAAAAGAAGTCAGTAAAAGTCAATGAATTGGGGCAATAATTTGGACTACAATTTATAGGTGAAAGAATTTTACACAAAAGCCACTTTTTCCTTTGTATAATGTAATGCTTTTTTCTGAGTAAGGAAACTGAAATAATGTATATGCTTATTGCTGGTATATGGTTCTTTATCTAAACTCAAATAAAATGACTCACCAGCAGATATTTGTCACTAGTGCATGTTTGCCACATACTGTATATTTATCTGCCCATATACTTCTTCTTGCCTTAGGTAATGTTAAAATCAATCATAAGCTAAAGTAGTTCATAAGACGCTACGGCATCAACTACATAAATCTGCAAAAGAGATATGAATTTGCCAGGCTTATGGAGCTGGACTTATCATCATATACTATGTAAAAATGCACACCAGCTACAGTACACAAGTCAAAATCTTATTGTCTCTACTACAGTACATCTTGTTACCAGTAAGTACATTATGTACCCAGTAAGTACACATTGTTACCAGTAAGCACACCTTGTTACGGGTATGTTTACCTTTGTTTACCTTTGACCCTTCAAATTTGGCTATTTTTGGAGTATTGGCCACCAACACTGACATAACTTACACATACGTTTTATATAAATATTGCTAATGCAGGGACAAACCACTGTGTTTACCTTGACAGCAGGGTAAGTGCCCTGCTCTCTGCCCCTCAGGTCTCAGCATAAAACACATAAAACAAGCATAAAGCTTCAAATGCTTTGCAAAGCACTTTATGCCTGCTGTTAACCTTTACCCTCTTCTGATTGTTTTTTCATTGCTTATTTGCTGCTTTCACATTGCTGTTATATCCATTATGTTCCTCAGCAGCCATCAGTGGATTCAGGCTTTTATCCAGAGCCTCAGTGAAAGGCCACAGCTGCCAAATGGACTTACACAGCTAAGGTACTGGCTATACATTTAAAATGATTTTAAAATAATAATATAAGTCATACTTAAAGCCACAGTCTTCTGCATTTTAAAAACAGTTTATGAATGGTCCCTGAAAGATTGCAGAGGATTGAAATAAAATATTTGCTGCCACTTTCTATTTATTCTTTCTTATTTCTCTTAGATGAATTCCAATTTTACAATGCCATATTAAAATGCATACACTATTCATGCCACTACATCACACTCCACTGAACTTGACATTGAAGGAGTGTGGGGCAGCTCCTCTATAAATCTACAAGAATGAGGTCACAAAGGCTTACTGTGGTTCATATGGAAAGGACACACTATTAAAGGATCCCTTTCATTTTCTTGTTGGCTTTACCAAAAGAGCTTTGTTAAAGCATTTATTCAAAGCATTTGCAAACAGCCTTGAGATAGTCGGCAATTATTGGTACAAGTTGTCAAGTAACTTAGGTGATTACATCTATAGTTGTGGATTAATGCAGCAAGACACAAAGAAAAGGAATAATAATCTCCTTTTTCCAGTTCAGGTCCAGGCCCCCTAAACTTTACTAGTTTAGGGGGTTGTACTATACTAGAGGTTGGAGCCTGGTTGCTAATGGTGTTTGTCAGCAGAATATTACATGTTAGATGTTGACTCTAGAGAGGGTTAATGCATTCTGCTGCTGATCCAGTGCAGATTCTGACCTGTAGAGAACTCTACCAAATCTGTTGCGTCCTGAAAGTGTTGATGCAGGTATTTAGGATGTCAGTTCTCTCTCAGGGCAGTTCCTGTCAGAGCTGGAATTTAAACCACAACCTGTGGTTATCACTGGGGATTAGCCAGAGTTTACTGCAGGTTATATTTAGTGTTAACTGGAACTGCCTCCCGGATAGCTTCTGTGCTTTGGTACATCTTGCCCCATAGTGTTCGGAAGTCCAAAATCAACTACAGATTTTATTGGGAATGGGAATAATTCATCCAGCTAAAATCGTTCATGTGTTTCTGCAACATTTAGCTGGCATTTCGGAGGAGATTTACACAATCTCTGAGACCAAATAAAAATTGTATTGTTAAAAACATGACTTTTTGTAATTGCCCTAAACAGTCTGTGTCATCCTCAGGCAAAGATTTATAAAAAATATACAGAATGTAGACAGTAGTGTCCCTGATTTTCTAAAACACACAACAACAACAAAAAAAAAAAAATCAAACAGACAAGTTCCCCAGCTTTACAGATTCTTTTAAACTTCCAAAATAACATGAATTTGGAAAACAAGTTCTTTATTGCTGTAGCCTTTGAAGTAGAATCTCATTGAGGGTAACTGACTTGTTCTTAAAGCTGTCAGATATATTAGTTGAGTTTCAAGCCATCTAATCTTAACCACATATTACACACTTTCTGTGTATTCTCTCATTTTTCTTCACACTCCTATCATGCCGAAGAGCTCTAAGCACCTCGCACCCATAAGAGCAGCTCCAGGTTTTATTGACAGGCAGATTGATTAGAAAGCGCCCGTTCTGCCCTCAGCCATCTATCATAACGCGAAAGAAATGAAGACACAAAGCAGGGAGGGGATACTAATGAGTGACAGAGTGGCAGAGCGGTAGCAGCACAGGCCTATAGTCCATCACTCATCATCAAGAACGAGAGAGAGACGGGCTGTGTGGGTGTGACACGCAGCCCTGGAAAACTGGGTTTGGAGAGAACTCCTGTCACTGACGTACTCCATCTATCATCAGTATGTGATACTGGTCATTAATGGAGGAATAGCCCGATAAGAAGCTCAGAAGGAGCTCCACATTTTAAGACCTGGTCTAATTAGGCTGCATTTTTGTTCCACTTTCCTCGAGTACTGAACTGGGAGAGCTTATATAGGTTGCAGGGCCCTATTTTTTCTTCAGTAAGCTTTGGCATGGATATGAAACCCAAGAGACGCTTGAAAAAGTATAAGAAATGTCACCTCTCACCCTTGTTGCGGAAGTACTGCAGCTCTCAAAATCATTTCAATTCTTTTTATAAAGATAAATTAACTGTGTATTGACTTTTAATGCCCACAGCTAGAATATGTATATTATATGGCTTTTGCCCTTTTAAGCAACACAGAATTTGAGGCAAGTGTTGGGCTTCTATATTATCTTGACTCCATTTTGATTCTCTGGGGAACTGACTGCACCTCTACAGCTTTAGAAGAAGATAAAAAGAGTTCCCACATGGGTTTTTACAGAATTTCAGGCAATAAAAGAGAAATCTTCAAGTTTATTTTATTTGACCTTGTTTTAAGCAGGTCATGAATCCTTTGAGGTTTGCAAATGTTTTGTAGAAAGATCTGTTTTACACTGAAGTTCGAATCTATGGACAGTGAATGGTTTGTGGTGCGTGTTTACACTTGTTACTTAATTTAGTTTGCACCAAAACAGAAAATGATCCATTCAGTTTTGTCCCTGAGCAAAAAACCTTGGTCCAGCCAGCATTCACAGGTTCTATTTTAAACTGTGGACTAAACAACAAAAAACAATGCCTTGCTTAAGAAACACACTAGATGGTGCTGTTAGCCCAAACACTAATAATGCATTTTACCTTCTCAGTGCTTCACATTTTCCTTTTGCTCATTCTATTTAGTTGATGAACAGTTTTGTTTCGCTTTGTTTTTTTCTGTTCTTGGGAAGGCTAAAAGTTATCATCAATTGGCAAACTGTCTTTGTTGCCAATTTATGATGCCCTTCCTGTTTGGACTCATTTAGACGTCTGTGGTCTGCTTGTGGTTCACATTTTAATTGAACGGTATGAGAGTTTAGTTTGTAGAGAGCTTCCAATTGAACACTGGTATGTTTGATGCATGTTTTTTCCGCTCTAGGTTACAAACTAGTCCCTTAAACCGGTTTCTGTTTGTATTCCAAAGCTTCAACCAGTGTGTCTATCCATCCTTCCATCTATTTGTCCTCTCCTGTGCTGTAATTCCTTTGAGTCCCTCTTCAGTGAGAGATAAGCATTGTCATGGCTGGACAACTAATTTCCTCTGATATTTACAATTCAAGCTCACACTGACACGCTCTCATTGATAGAAGCCAGATCCAGTGAAATGGGCCATGATTTTTTTTTTTTCCTCTTTTTTGTGTGTCATTGTCTGTGGGCATGGCTGAACATGTGCCCTTCTGCTTGGTTTTCTGACAGATTGTTTTATTGGCTGTAAAATAATGCAATTCTGGGACAATTTGTGTATCTTTACACATGGATTTGTATTTGTGGCATGGTTCGACTCTGACAGTTGGATGTGTGTATGGAGGACAAATACACACTGCTTCTTTGACAGGTTTAATTTGCTGAATGTGTGCAGTTTTACATTTCTGGCCTGCTTTGAGTGTGATTTTGACAGGTGCTGCCATTTTGGTTGTGAATACTGAAAATCTGTGTGAGAGAGACACAGGGTTTGAATTTTGATTGGGTGCCATTGCATTTATTAGGCTCTATTTATGACATTGTATTTTTACAAATTTCTGACTTTTCCTTTTTGGATTGCAGTTTGTTGCATCATAGAAACACCAATATTAGGTATTCCAGTACCTTAAGCATTGTCTTTGATGTGGGACCAACAGTCTAATTATTTGGTCACAAGAAACTGAATTTTAAAGACATGTTTTGGAGTATATAACGATGATGAATGATTTAATGAAAAAAAGTGAGCATCCTTTGCATTATTTGAGAACATGGCATTCACACTCAAAATGGATGTTTGCTTTCAATTCTCTTTTACTGTTTAATCACTTCGGCTCAGCATGTTTGAGAATGAGTTGAAGAAAATACAGAAAAATTCAAAAGAGTTAGTGCTTGTGTGAAATGATTTTCCAGCTATAGGGTGAAAAGTGAGTGCTAATTTTGTCAGCAGTTTGAAACTGACTTTGTGCTTTTTCTAAAATGACAACTTTTGATACCTCACCTCAACTGCTAGAGGCTGTTTTTCTTACTTTGCTCTAAATATAACTTTCACGTAAGGCTTTACATCTGTCTGCATGTCTTTGTCTTTAAGATGCTCACATGGCAAGGAAACTATCGCAGAGATGCAGAAACTATGCAGTGAAAAGAACCCCTCTGTAACTCTTTGTTTCGTGAAAGCTTCCTGTTTCTGAGAGTATCTGTCCCTATTCTAAGGACAATGCTGAGCCAAATATCATCTAGCTACAGATGTATTGTTCACTGGACCCTAAGTCTTCTGGGAGGTGGTTATTATTGCACTGGATAGGCCAGCATCATGCAGTGTGTGCTTTTCTGCATCAAACATGGCAGTATGTAAGGTTACAAATGTGTATGACAAAGGCAGACAAACAAAGGCACTATTCGTAAAGCGTAAATGGAGAAAACATGTAAAATTAACCCCCATACAGTTAGAGGCCATGCTGTCTTATGTACCAGGCTATATTCTACTGACTAAAAGGAACATTTTTTGTTGTTTTACAGGACTGATGAAAAATTAGGATGTAGGCACCTGCTTACAATCTTTTTTTGCCTCATTGCCAGCTATGTCCCGGAATGACATCGTGACTCTTCTGACAATTTAGTAGCTCATGTGCCTACAGCTTTAAAAAAGTCATTTCTGTTGCATCATTTCAGTAATTTCTCTGCATCACTGCAACCCCACTCTTTGCATTCTCTGGTTTGCTCACTACATCATAGCCACACTGTTTTTTTTTTCCTTCTTTCAGCCAGTGTAAGGTTGTTTTCCTACGTATTATGTGAGTAAAACCGCTGAGATCAGAGAAGCACAATAGATCAGCGTCATACGGCACCCCATTGCCTGTGCGCGTGAGAGAGTGAATTGGAAACTGGACATGTAATTGAAATAAATGGGCGCCTCTGGCAGGTGAGATACCTTGCTCAAGTGAGTGCATCCATATCTTTGGCCCTTTGGTACCAGTGTGATACAATAAGAGCAGTAAAGAGTTTCCTGTTGGCACAAATGGCTAAAAGGAGGGATTTCACACTCCCACTCAGGTCTCGGGCCCTACATATAAACATCTGCAGTGTCATCAGTCATGTGGCTGGTGATCACTGCACTGTATGAGGACTGACACAGGGGAGTGAGCAAACTTACACTTAGACTTACAAAATCACCTTTTTATTTCTGTCCAGCAGCACATTGAGCTTGGTTCTTGATTTCTCAGATGTTCTTCTATGTTTTACGTATAGAAAAGTAGTGGTATAGATCACACTAGTCAAGCTCAAGGCCCGGGGCCCAAATGTGGCCCTTTGCAATGTTTTATGTGGCCCTGCAATGCATTTAGAAGGTGATAATTTTGGCACAGGGTTTTGATTGGATTTGAACAAGTTTAGATGGATCTGAACAAGTTTTGGTTGGACTTCAATCAGATTTATTTGATTTGTTTATGAAATCTTAAACCAGTTTTTGCTACAAAGATATATATATAATCTGCACAAATCCATCTAAAATCTGTTCAAATCCATCTAAAACCTGCTCAAATACAACTGAAACCTGTTCAAATCCAAATCCAAATAAAACCAATTAAAATTTGTCTAAAACCAGTTAAAATCCATCAAAACCTGTTCAAATCCAACTAAAACCAATTTCAACAAACAAAGGAAAATCATGTTAAAGATAACTTTTGTAAGACTCAAATGAAGATGAAATCTCACATTCAAAATTTAATAAAAGCTTCCAAATGTCACCATATTCGGCCCCTCAAAGGATTCTTATGAACTATTGCGGCCCCTCACCAGTTTGAGTTTGACCCCACTGGCATAGATGCTCAGGTATGCAACATTTAAATGCAACGTTAGAGTCAGAATAACCATTTTTTGCGTCACATCCATTAAAGCAAAATACCACTGCATCTGTAGATTCATTAGCATTCTGTCTTACCTTAATCATTCCACTAAACTAGATTGTAAAATGACAATCAAAACCCCTGCAGATAAAACAAACACCATAAAAAGAATATATTTTCCCATCTGCAGGGCCTGATCTTAGCTGAGAATTTAGTGGGAACAATAAAACCAAAGGATGAGCCATTTTATTCTCCCCGTGCTTCAGAAGGCAGGCCTCCACACACACGCTCACTGACTCACGGACACGCATTCCCTCACAAACATCTGTTCTGTGGCCCGTTGTGAGTGAACCGATGTTGTGCCGAAGATAAAATGGCCACCTCGGGCTAGAAACAGCTTCACTTAATTTCTCTCAATCCCCCCGCCCCATCCCCTAGTGTGAAGCGTAGTAAAAGAAATACGAGGGTGTGTAGGTGTTGGAGCA
Organism: Rhyacichthys aspro; assembly: GCA_036850595.1. Taxonomy (NCBI): domain Eukaryota; kingdom Metazoa; phylum Chordata; class Actinopteri; order Gobiiformes; family Rhyacichthyidae; genus Rhyacichthys; species Rhyacichthys aspro. Next base: position 12,154,370 of record CM072169.1, on the reverse strand, counting down.
ATAGACGAGATCCATCAGTTGGAAATCAGCCGTGCATTTCCTCACTCTCCGGTTTTATACCTGTCTAATCCCGTGCTCTTTATTTCCCTGCTCTGTTTTTTCATTACACCATCCTGCCCACTTCATCATCTTGTCATCTGCTGCCCCCCTCATCCTTTCCGCGATTTGCTCCTTTTCAAATCACTCACCTCCACTTGAGGCCAGCCACTTCCACTCTTCGGCCTCTTTACCTGCAGTTATCTATTTTTAATCCTACTATCTGAGTTGCTTTTCTTCCTCGGCTCCACCGTTCCTCACTTCTGACCAAAGAATCTTCTCTTCTGCACCACCATCTTGCCATCGCCGCGATAATCCCCTCTCCTTGTCAGCCCGACTCTTATCGTCTTCCTCCTCTTCACTATTTCTCCTCTCACTGCGCTTCAACCTGTGTGTTGTCTTTTTCTACTGTCAATGCTGTCAGTATGATTACTTTATATCAGTAGAAAAGTCACAATATTATGCTAAGTTTTGCCGAGGGAAATGCATGAAAAACAAGAGTTGCTGTTTGTCATAAGTTTGTGTTTAAGTGTCATAATATAATAATACAGATTTACTTAAAAGCAGCTGTGGCTTTTTTTTGTGAAGGTTGAATGGTCGATACAAGTCTATATGTCGATTTTACATAGTCTACAGTAGTATACAGTCTGTGCTGGTCACAATGGCAAGGTACTATACTGGTTCTGGTTTGAAATAAATGAATGAATAAATAAATAAATAAATAAATTCCTTCTGTCTATGCCACTGTCTCCAAACACAAATCAGTATCATCTTTTAAATTTAATTTAAATTAAAACCTATTTTAATAGACTGGCTTTTAAAAATTATTTTTTTTTAAATATATTTTTATTATTATTTACTAGTATTTATTTATTTTTTGATTCTTTTACCTATCATATTTATTTTTTATCTATTATATTTGTTATTTATTATAGCATCTTTTAGCCCCAACCTTTAAGTAAATCATTCTAATTTTTATATCTTGTATTCCTCAGAATTTATCTTTTAAATCTGTATTCTTGTTTTGTTTGCATTTTGCCTCCAACAAATTATGTCACTGATTTTGCACAAACTTGCTCTGGTCAGATTAATGTCAATTAATTTTGTTGCTGCTGTTTTATTGTTCTACTGTACACATTGTTTTTATTGTTAAGCACTTTGTGAACTATGTTTCTAAAAGTGCTATACTAATTAAAAAAAGTAAAGTTAGTAGTAAGTAAGTAATTTCTAACTCCACTTATATTAAGAAGGAATCAAGGATACTTTAGTTTGAGCTAAGAGCCAACTTCCCAGGTTTCAATCCATTAATGATATGATTGTTTAGGAACCAGAACCAGCATGATGCAGGCTGGTGTGAAAGGGTATAACCTGCATAATGCACAAAAAAGCTGAGATCCAGCCCCTGCTACCTGTAATGGATGAGCAATAAAAGGAAATGCATTGATGAATTGTCCATTAAGTGAATAGTCTGTCTTGTAATTCCACGGTACAGTAGAACACACGCTGCTGACTGATTAAGCATCAAAACGACACTACAGGCCCTCCTCTATCCTCCCATCTCCCATATGATCCTACTCTTTGGTGTATCTGTCTTCCCCTCCTCTTCACCTGACACTAATATACATCTCTTGTACAATATGATGCACTGGTAATGGTACATTAGCCTGGATTTATATTTGCAAAGTGAAGCAATCTTATCGCGTTAAATCACAGAAACACTTGCACCTCATTTGTTTGATAAATATGAGTGCTTTGGAGGTGTAATGGTGTTGTCATTTTTTTTCTCATGGCGGTGCTTAATGAAAGTTTGTAGGCGCTTCATTTTCATCACACTTTTCTTTTTTTTTTTACATTCAATGTGACCAATATTGCCCAGGTAACAAACATAAATATTGACAAGGCTGGGGCTCAGTAAGTAAAGAGGGCTGGGAGTCATTTCTTCAAGCAATCCTTAATGTGACAGCAGACCTGGATAATGTCTTTTTTGCTCTTGTGACTTTGAAATGAATCAATTTTTCTGCAGTTCTTTGTCTAACTCACATCACGAACCTTTACAGCAGAAAGGTATAAAAACAGAAACAACATATTCTGCTTCAAAATATTGCTGCGGCTGTGGGAAGTGTTTAATCTAATGCCAGATTATATAAATGCTGCTGTGTACTTTGTGTTGTGTCCCACTTTGAGCATTGTTGATATGTAAATTAAATTCAGGCTCACTGAGTGGTGGACACTGCCAACTAACATCAAAATGAAGTGAATCTATTACAGAGAAAAAAAACAATATCACCACTGAGGATATGCTTTTGCAAATGATAAGGCTGTATATTGCGTGGTCGGGTTTAAAAAATGGAAAAAAACATATTTGGTACATGAAAGTCTCTTGCTCAATCCTGCTCAGTATGTAGCAGGGCATTTGTATGTGTAAGCACATTTTTTGAGACCAGACAAATGTTGTGAAATTAATTTCCAACACTACAAACTTTCGAGGGAGAATGTTGAATGGATATTGTTGCCGTTTATATACTGTCTAGGCTTTATTCAATTACTGCAAAAGATTTCCCAAGCAAAGAAGTGAAACGGAGCGCATTCATGCATGCCCGCTCTGTTGTTATTTCACAAAGCGTTCCCCTCATTTGCATGTAGCCTCTTAATCCAAATATAAACTGTTGTGCAGCGTCAAAACTTGTGTCTATTGACGGGACAGAGAAAAGCCATTGTCATAAACTGCAGAAGGCCCTGGGAGTTATGATAAAGTCTGAGCATATTCAGCAGCATTGCGCATCAAGGTCACTATTCAGTCTAGTACAAAAGCTAAGTGACCTGGATTACTAAATTCTAAAAACTGTGTGCTTTAGAAGACTATTTAGTAAACAAACATTCCTATTTTTTTCTAATTGAATTGAATATTTTTATGGCTTATTCTTTCTAGATTACAAATAAATAACAGAGCAAAACATGTGGCCTGTGTGAATGTGTGAATTACTCTGTTTTACCGAGGTGAACTTGGTCAGCAGTTCATATGACGCTGCTCACTGTAAGTTTATATAAAAGTGAATGAGGTCAAATTTGTCAATCTTTTTTTGTCGCCTGTTATTTAGCTGCTTACTTCAGCTAATGTTTAATAAATTCCTAAATTATTCCACTCATTATTCTTCTAATATGCCAAGTTATTAAGAAGAAATGTGTATAAGTATGCAATCACTATGCTAATGCTGATAAGACTGAATTTATAAGACTGTTAAGTAGATGAATGATTTGAGTGAACATTTGTTCTTTGGAAGCCAAAGCACTAAAACACATGAGGCCATAAGCTGGTGCCAGCCCCTAACTACAGTCATATTATTTGGCCTGTGCATAGATGAATTAAACTAAAGTACCCCCAGTAAAAATATAACAATAGAAGAACTTTATCATTGTTGTTCTGTTGGTGTAACTGCATAGACAACAAAAACTAACCTAAAACTGAATAAAGGGTACTAAATGAAGCTTTGGTTACAACAATAGGATGTGTTTCCTGAGGACAGCTGAAAAATATATTGGACATTTCCTCTTTTGCTTTGAACACCCTGTTTCTGGTGCTTATTCAGAGTAATGCTTGTAAATTTTGGTTCCAGCTGAAAGCCACACTGCTCTCATCTCCCACTGTGAACCCCAGCAGTAATCGAAAAATACACTTGAATGACAGTTTTGATCTTCATGCTCTTCAATTACTATCTTTTTCATCCTCCCTTTAATTCTTTCCAACATGTTCCCTCTAAATTAGATACACAGAGGAGTGTGACCTTGTGAAAAAAGTAGCTTTAACCAAAGTCCAAACTGCATGCATGCATGGAGGGCCAGGAGATTGATGGAGTAGGTGCATATTTGTCCTTGACTAGGCAAGCTATGGCTTGAATAAATAAGCATTAAATAAATATATGTTTAGTATAGTCTCATACTTTCTTATGCATTAGCATGGCCATGTACAAGCAAGCATCCATGTGTGTTCTTTGTTACAGGGGATATTTGGGCCATCATAAATCAAAGTCAACAAGGTTGCAAACTCCCCAAGCTTAGCCAAAGAGAGCTGAGTTCAGTCTGGTTTATAGCACGAACAAAATAATAACTCCATAAGATGCAGTAGTATAAATCAATCAGACTGTTTAGCATTTTGCTGACTCATCTGTCAGTCTGCCGAAAAACAAGCCAATTCAAACAATGGTGCACAGTATCTGCACAACAGATGGTTTACAGTGAATTACAACAGCCTTTCAAATGCTTCATGGTAGCACTTTGTATCATAATTTGACTAAAATATACAGAAGTAAATGTAATAATTGATATGAAAACGTAGACACAGATGTGATGTAAAAATGAAGAGAATTATTGATTGATGTGATTACTAAGGTTACTAAATATATCATTTGCATAACACAATAGATAATTCATTTATTTTACAGTGAAATGCTGCTCAGACAGCATTTGTGTGATTTTATTTCCTGTGCCCATTGGCAGCAGTGGGCTTCTGCAGCTTTACACACTTTCTGTCAAGATACTTACACTGGCACTGAAAACTGTAAGTAACAAAAGTACGCTACTCCCTGTCCCTGGTTGTAACCGTCATTGTCATAACTTTTGCATATGTATTTTTACAACACAACATTTCATAAGAAAAGAAGACAACTTGTAGAAAAAAATACTTATTTTACTAATAAGCCAATTTCATACAATAACTGCAATGACAAACTCAGTAAGACAGAGTTAGAATAAATATGTTGTAGACATAGCAATACTATGTAAGCACACTTCATTTACCCCTCAGTCTCACTTTCTGTAATGACATCATCTATATTTGTTAGGCCATCACGCTGCACTTAAGGAGATGAATGTATATGTGTGTGATAGTGTGTGTTTTGGGTATCTGTGTGTGATTAGTAATGTTAACACTAGAACACGCAGATAAACCTTGTGACTCTCTACTTCATTATAATGACAAATGGCTTTGTAATGCCTTTGCATAAGTGTGAGTGTGCACGTGTTTGTGTTCGTTAGGACCATAATGGAAATGGTGAGAAAGACAAATTACAAATGTAGACAGTACACACACTTCATTTGTCACTGGATTTATAACGGCACAGCTTATTGTCTCCATGTGATGCTTTCACTGTATTTAATGTCAATATGCAAATCCACATGTGTGCAGGCCTTCAAAGCAAATCAAGTCTGAAATTGCATATGTTTGAATAGCTGTGCATCTTAGTCTATTTATTTTTCCGCTGTCTTGTTAGCACAAAGTGGGCATTCATTTTAAAAGAGTATTATTCAAGCTGTTAATAATAATAAAATTAAAATTGAGATATTCAATATATGTTTAAAATCTGTAGAACAAAAATCCCCTCTGTCCTGCCTGTGCCATAATCTTATCATTTGCACAAATAATAGCAAAACAAGTAAGCTATCATCATTTTTATAATTCCAAACTTTAGAGCTAAAGTTAGAGAGTAGCTTCATGGGGATAAGGAACAACATCAAGTGATGATTTTACTATGGTTTATAACAGCTAATTAATGTGGCTGCGTGGACTGCTGGGTTAGTCACAGTACAGTTTCAGTACATTTTCCAAAACACATCTATAATGTGCTTTGACAGATGACCACTTGTTGGCCTTGAATACCTCTCTGTCTCTGTATGACATCTTAGTGTTCTCACACACAAACATGCCTGCACACAGAAAAGACTGGCTTTGATTTAAGTGATTTATCTGGAATGACAACATAGCTTCCAGTAGCTTCTCAAATGTCCTCTGCCGTCATTGGAACCTTGTGTAGTGTAGCAGAAAGTGTGTGTATGACACAGGCCTATTTCCTAGCTTTGGCATGCACAACAAATTTAAATGCTTCATTTTGGGTGTCAACACAATATTGTTGGCACACATGCAACTGTTAATGACTTGATGTTACAGCCTCAACTTTAGTGTTCGTGTGTCCATGTGGGCAATCTGCTGTTTTTAGCTTTCAAAAGTATAAGAAATGACACTGAAGAGGTTACTTCTGGGTAACACTTTCCTATGCAAAGCCATGCAGAGGATTCTGTCACCCCTAAATAAACATTTCTCCCATTTCTCCCTTTTTTTTTTTTTACTGCTTCCACTCCTTCTTAGCTCCATCACCTCACTTCCTTCCCCAAGAGAGTGTAGTCTTTCTCACTGTATACTGTTCGCACTAGGGGTGAGATTTTCAGGCTATCACATCTGATTACTATGATCTTGATGCTAAAAGTGAGATCTACAGGAATACCTTTGAAGTGGAGCCATTTCTGCAATAGGCTATCTCAAACAGAGAAGAAAAGCATCAGTGATGAGGCTTACAATCATTTTGGTAAAAGCATAGTCTCTGCAGCTGCCTTAAAACAAGTTGCTTCTTCAAATACATGCGCTTTACTAATTTCAGTGTCTATTACAAGTGGATGGGGGAACATGCACGTAAGTACTCTGAATTCTGAGACCCAATTGAATGATTAAAATGGAACCCCATAGAATAACCTGGCCTAATTAACATGGCTCCTCATTAGTGTAATTATTGTGTCGCTTTTAACCTTGTGACTTCTTTGTGTATGATTAATCCACTAGCACGCTCGCTGTATAATTCTTTGGTCTTTGTCTTTTAATACAATTGACAATATTTCATCTCTTCAGATGGGTTGTCTGTGTTGCCTACACGTGCCTTGTTTTTGACCATTAAAAATGAATGCTATGCTATGAAATGGACATGTACAGGTACAAAGGCAACATATTAGCATCTTGCACGTTTTTGTTTCAGTACATTAATATTGATTTTGAGATATTATTAGATCTCATCTCAGCTTTTTGCAGATGATGTTGCCCTGTTGGCTTCATTGAACCAGAACCTTCAGCATTCATTGGGACGGTTTGGCTGAGATGAGTTTAAGCACCTCCAAGTCGGAGACCATGCTTCTCTGTCAGAAAAGGGTAACTTGCCCTCTTCAGGTTGGTGAAGAGCTCATGCCTCAAGTGAAGGAGTTCAAGTATCTTGGGGTATTTACAAGTGAGGGGAGGATGGAAAAAGAAGATTGATTACTGCAGCTTCCCCAGTAATAATGTTGTGGTGAAGAAGCAAAGCTCTGGATTTACCGGTCAATCTACATTCCTACTCTCATCTATGGACATGGGCTCTGGGTCCTGACTACAAGCACAAGATCTCACATATAAGTTGCCAAAATAAGTTTCCTCTGCAGGGTGGCTGTGCGCTCCCTAAGGAAAGAACGAGCAGCCTCTACAATAGGAGCCAGCTGAGGTGTCTTGGGCATCTGTTTCGAATGCCTCCTGATTGCAGTGTTGTGGGCATGTCCTACCAGGGCCGTCCCAGGACACGACGGAGAGACTATGTCTATGGAAGAGCTGGAGGAAGTGTACAGGGAGAGGGAAGTCTGAAACACTTCTGCTGGTGCAACCCAGTCCCGGATTAGTAGGAAATTCATGTGTGACAATTCATCATACTTTGTTTATTCTTACTTTGCCAAGACCAAAAAACACATGACTGAGAATCACAAGCTGCAGCTTTTTGACAAAGTTGTTCTGGTCCGTCACTTTACATTGCATTGCCTTTCACTTGTACTTGTAAACACTGCTCCAGGTATTTTGTTTGCAACCTTTAAATAAGATTATTTTGGTCCAGCTAATTTGGAAGTCTTAGATCTTGGGCTAATCTGACAGCAGCTAACTGGATTGTAAGCTTCAAGCCTTTTGGGTTTTCCACCACCCAGGAAGAACATAAGCAGAAATGCTGTTGCGTGTTGCATTTTGTAGTGAGAAATTAATTTGTTGTTTGACAAGGCTTTGATCATAAGAAGTGATTAGTCTGACTTATTCTGTATGAGAAGGGCGGCACTTTTGGCCTGACCAGGGGAATAAAACAGCAGTGTGTGTGGAGTGAAACCCCTGAGGCATAAGCCCAGGTGCTTATCCATTTTGGCAGCACAGTGGCCCCGACGTGACATATCTACTCATCTGATCAAAGGTGCACTATTGATTCTGATTGGGTTTATAACCTGACAAAATCTACAGAGAATAATGTGGTACAGACTCCGAGCACACCAAACAAGAGCTTTTGTGAAAATCTCTCATAACATGGCATTTTTATCACAGTCAAGCCACCATCTGACACCTAATCATCGACTTCATTATTAAATCAAGTCATGAACATCACAATATTCAGAATATATTGCTGTCATCTTGCTTTCCCTGATGGCTGAATGGAAATAATTTGCCTACATATTTCAGCAAGAAAACACATGATATGACTGCAATAAAAATGTAAACTGTCAGTTTTGCATATCCCTTTACTTCTTTGAGCAAGGATTCATCAATGGCTCTACTAATATGAATGCAAAAAAGCTCATGAGGACTGTCTATCCAGTACTCCAGTGGCTGAAGACGATTTAGTTTATACAACAACTGTAATACGTTGGCTTAATTTAGTTAGGTATACCTTAAATCTCTTTGCACCTTTTTGACAGATCAGATTTGTACCATGCCTCATAAGAACCCCATGTTTATGATCATGAAATGCTTTGGGATATAAACTCTTTTCAACAGAACAAAAAAAGTCAGTCTCTCTTATTTCTGTTGCTTAGACGATCAGACTGAATCTTCTTTGGCAGCTGTTATAACCTTTGAAAACATTGTAGAAGGATTGGGCACAAACAGGAAGCTGAAACATTGTCCTGTTATTAACAAGGTCATCGTAGCCTTTTCTTCTTTGTGTGTCTCTGCAACAATACTCCTGAATAAATTACATTTCTCAACGTTCTGTTGTTCCATTGATCCTGCGCTGTGCTGTTTTTTTGTTAAACTCTTATTCTCTCACTCACACAAACATCATTAAGCGACGCGGGAAGCTATCATTTGTGCTCTCGATCAATGTTACAAGACTTTTTCTAACGCTTGGACATCAGAACCCACCTACACAGTCCCATAAACAAGCCACATGTGTACACACAGTCACCGCAGAGTGCATTGGTCTCAAAGCAGTAGAAGGAAACAGACCGGGGATAAACCTGGGGCAGGATAGGGAATGCTTATGAATTAGTAATAGAATCATAAACAGAACAAACAAAGCCGAGGCATTTTAAAGTTTATAGAATAACTTCCAGTGGATATAATCTTGGTTTACTCAGTTCTGTCAGTGCCAATTAGACAAAAGTAGTTTTAATTGAGAAGCAGTACACAAAAAGTGAACTGTGTGAACTTGATGCCTTGCGTTCACAAAGAGGAAGTGCGGGAGGAGGATGTGATAGATCAGTGGATAAAAACCCGACAAGAGGATTGTTGAGGTGTCGTGTTGCTGCCAAGCTCCGATCTTTGACTATAGATTGTCAGCAGTGTATCTTTGAATTACGCTGGGAGCACAGCACAGTTTACACTTGCAGACACTGAGCGTTAGTAACACAATGTTTGGAATCTGAAAATGTTATTTTTAATTTGGAACATCGACAGATTTACATTCCAGCGCTGCCATCTTATTGAGGTTCTGTGAGGTGCGAGGACTGCTCACAATCATGTTTGGTTTCATAAAAAAGTTAGATCTCTGAACAGGTTGGTTTCTGGTAAGTTTTAAAACATTTCACTTCCCAGCTTCATTTGTGTTTAGTAAGTTGTATTTGTGCTTTAATGGTTAACTCAATTTCCAGAAATAATGGAGATTGTCCATTATTTCTGGAAATTGAAACTATATTCAAGCCTCAATTCAAGTTGGATTTTGAGGGAGCAGTATAAATGAATATATAACAAATCAGATTAATGAAGCATCATTTAGAGCCTCTTCCATTTAAAGTAAACAGTTACAATTGGTCTGACAAGATTTTGCTGAAAATTTCTCTGAAAGGATGGGATTCCCAGACCTATTTGGCTTTCATTTGACTAAATACACTTAGTTACAGTTACAAGAAAAGTTAGGAAAAGTGCAACTAAAATGCACCACTGAATGCTTTGATGATGGATTGCATGAAAAAGCTTTTTGATATTGTGGCCGTCCATCCTGTTTTTGTTCTGTTTTTTGTTTTTCTTATGAAGAATTCCCTATTGCATTTGGATACAAATACAACTAATCATTGAACAAGAGGCAGTACCAAAATTCACAGAATACACTGCCTCTGGACCACATTTTGAAGCACTGAATAAAGCTGGCCCTGCTTTAGATAAGTGGCTACAATTGGTGAAAAGGAATTTTTTCAAGTGAAAATTCTGCTGAAGGCAGCCCATTTCACTTAGTGAAGTGAAATGGGCTGGCCCACCTAGAATATAGCTCATGTACATCATGTACCTCATAGGTAACATGCTCTCTATGGCCACCCACTGTCTAAACAATGACTACAGACACACTTCAGATCTCCTTGTGCAATGAACTGAACTAATCCTAATTTGCTTGTGCTGCGAACATTTGATTTGTGCAGTAAGCACTGATTAGCAAAGCTCCATATGATTGAATGCATGTTAAGCATATTCCTGGTGGTTAAAGTTTGTCCTTGCATAACAAAGCAATGTGCTTTACCAACCATGCAGCGCTGACACACAATAACACTCACACTCTAATTGGTTGTAATAGTTATATGGGCAGGTTTTGTGTCTCTGAGGAACCACAAACCAGGCTATTAGTCACACATGAAGACTGCATTATGGCCCTCAAATTAAACTGGATAGATGGTGTCTGTCCTCCCTTAGTGTTTTCATCTGAATATTGTTCCTTTGTCTCCAATTCTCTTATTTAATTGCTTCTCTTTTACTTTCTTAACTATTTTCCAACCCAGCTTCCCTCTAGACCACTTGTACCCAGACATTACTGTTAATCTCTAATTGAGGCTGAAAAAGGGGTGCAAATGCAGATTGGTTTTGAAATAGTCTCATTTAAGTATCATCTTTGATTTTTGTTTAATTATTCTCTCGCTCAATTTCTCCCCTCCTTCATTTATCACTTTGCCTCCTTCAACATTTGCAAAAAACATTGAACACTTAGACTTTTGAGGTTGTCATTTTCACCAAACAGACTAATTTCATTTAATTACTATCTGTCACTACTGTAACAAATGCACTGTATTAAAAACATAGCATTACATCCTCTGACATAATGTTGTTTCTGTAGTAGAATTAGCCTCTGTATCTGCAGGCATTTCTACAACCTGCTGATTTCAGTAATGAGTTCATCTGGTCTAACGGCTAAAAGCCTGCATGCCTTACATTGTTTCAAGTGTAACAAAAAGACATTTAATTTGGTTTGTATGGCTTTCACACTTCAATTGAAAATCCTCCTCTCCAGTAATGAGTGAGAGGGAGATGCATGGAAACATAGGGAACAAACAGTGGGAGCCTCGTAGCTTCAGGCCTGGGTTTCTTTGTTCATTTCATGTTTGACAAATGGACGCACAACATGTACGTGCCACACTCAGTGAAACATTGAACAGTAAACATGCTCCTTCAAGAGTAGGACATGGTATGGAGGTGGTATTTTTTGCAACATGTATGCTATATACATATTTACATACAAGAAAATGGAAGGGTGGATTTATGGAGCGACACTACTTTGCAGGTGCTAATTTGTGATTGCGTGGCGAGGAATGTCACACAGAACATGCCTTGTGACAACAGAACACAATGTTTTTTATGTGCTAAGCAAGGTTGGAATCTATTGGTAGCTCTCTATTGTCAGAATGTCTAGGTTTTTATGCATTATTTCAGTAACATCATTTGCTAGACCCTAAAGTTGTTTTATTGTAATATATGTTAAAGTGTATAACATATAAGACTTCAACATTTGGGTCTAACTCTTGAACAAATCAGAAGACTGGAGCTTAAATGAGATGTTATGCTGTGAAATGTTGCAAATGTCACATCCTGACTGAATAGCAGAGGGGTAAGACAGCCAAAAGAAAAGCTGGATATATCAGTTGCAAAAAACAACAGAAATAAAATGCCACTAAAATTCTAATATACCCGAATCAAATCGAATTCCTGTCATGAAATTGTCTTAGGATCAAAAGTAGTTTCCAGTTTTTGGTCTTATCCAGACTTTTGTATAAATGAACTTTTCTCTGCGAGACACAAAAGAGAGACAAAGCCAGAAAGACAGCGACGGAAAGTAAAAGTGACAGAGAGAGTGGAGGAGGAGAGTGACGCAGAGATATCTTTAGCTCGGACACACTGCACTCACTTTCACATGTCTCCTCCATCCTCGACGAGCTTCCCTCTGGTCCCTCTTGAGAGCTGACAAGTGGAAACAAAGCAGAGGCAGACAGTGACTGCATCGCAGCGGGGGGCAGGATATGAGACCACCAGTCGCCGTATAGGGAGCCTTCATTCACCGAGTCCTTTTTAACGTGTCACGCTGTTACTCAGTGGAAGGGAAACTCTGGCAGTTTTCAGCCAATGGGAGATGGCATGGAAGGATAACCAGATGTTGCACTGTCAAAGCCAAAAGTGTTAACCACTAACAGGTGACAGTGTCAGGGAGCTCCATGCCCCAGAGAGGCAGCAGGCATTCTTCTACAGGGAATTATTACGTTGAAGCAGCCAGTTATTAAGGGGAATATAAGTGGTTATATACAGTCAGTATACTTTGTACAATTCTAAATGACCCAGCCACACAAACTCATTTAGGAACATTGGTCTGGCCCCCGAAATAGGTCATGGGATATTTTATTTGCGGTCACCAAAAAACTCACTAATTCCAAAAATCTAGTGAAATATTTGTGAATTTTATAGAAATTAGTAATGGTTGAAGCATTAAACAGTGAAAACAAACAATACTTTGCTAAGAATATTAAAAGGACAATCAAAAAGGAACAAAACTATGAGAAGAATGCCCAAAATAGCATCAAAGAAGAATTAAACCGATAGAAAATGAGCAAAAAAATATGAAAGAAATAAAGAGACCAGGTTTGGGAAACACTGATCTAGTATAAAAGATGTGTGCCCCATGACTCAGTTACATAATGGAGCAAGATGCACTGGGGTTTTCTGTTTCATGTCAGGGTTACATTAAAATGACTTTCAGGGTATATATATAAAAAAGTAATTGGTGTTGCTTCAAATGTGTTTTCCCCTGGCTTATCTTGTTGTTAACATCTTGATTGCTTGTTGCTGGCTCTGGCCAATGCTCTGGACTGGGAGTACACTGAAAGTCATCTGCTAGAGGTGATACTATTTACAGCAACACTATCATTTTAAGCATGGATTATTGCACCAAAGGCACCACAAACATGTATATTTTACAGGAGGTGATGTCATCCCAGCAGAGACATGACCTTTTATAGATGTGTTAAAAAAAAGGCCAAACCACCACTTGTCTGAACATGAAGGAGATTGATTGAGAGGAAGATAGACACAGAGAGACATTTCCAAATGGATTCAGAAGAGATGGTGAATTGATGGATTTTGTCTTGCACAGTGGGACCAATAGGACTGTAGCAGCAGAGGTCTATGTTGGACTGAAGTCAGACCAAAGCAGACACTGACACTAATTGGATATAGTGCTGGAATATGCTACTGGAGCTTCTGCGTGCATGTGTGTTTGACTGTCCTTTATTGTCATAAGGATTCATATTGCCACAGTGGTTTCCAGCCTTTCTCATTTATCGATTTGGAATAAAAATAAAAACACCATTGATTGAAAGCCATCTGCTTGGAGTGTGTGTGTGTGTGTGTGTGAGAGAGAGAGAGAGGCAAAGAGGGCAGATGGAGAAAGGCTTTCACAGAATAAAGAGTCTTCAAGACAAGATGAGTAATTCTAAACCTCTGAGGCTCATCGGGATGATTAATGCTCGCTGTCAGCAATTTGGTTGTTTTCTGTCCAACGTAAAGGTACTATTTACTTTCCAATGTTGGAGAAGTATCACAGGGCAGTTAAAAGTGGTTACAGGGGGCAATAAAGGTAATGGAAGGGCAGGGATTTACTTTAATAATTGACACGACACTGATTTGGTTTTCAAAAAATGCTGAATGCAAAAAAGTGAGATGTGCCTTTAGGTTGTCAAAATCAGTATTTTCTGTTTGAATGAAATGATAGGTTCTGTATTTTTAGCAACAGAAACTAAAGGTGGAGTTAGACCCAGACCCAGCTATTGTCCAACACATTTTGCGTTACCTTATTTGAACTTTGAACTAGTTTAACTTCCTATACATTTCACTACTCTACTACTAACAGAAAAGATAAACCTGAACTGACTGTTTACTGTCAGTTCTTGAAGAAATATTGAGCTCCAGAAAGAGGCTTGATCCTTATGGGTGACGATTTTGATCTAATTCAAGAGATTCAAATGGTTAAACACAAAAGTGATACGGAATGTATTGCACAGATCAAGGCAAGATTTAGCGTGATAAGTGCCTTCAGCCTGCAGTTGAAAGTGGGCAGACGCTGACACGGTGAATCAGATGGAGAAAATAAGCCTCAGGTTTGAGAGAAGTTTGAATTATAAGTGAGAATAGATGTATTTCGGGTGACACGTGGTTAAGATTTTAGAGATCTTTTTATATTCCACTAAAAAAGAACATGTACCAAAATCCCAGGTATGTAATGGTATCAGACTTGTCTTGAGAATGGGATCAGGGTATAAAGAGACTTGATTGGAACAGATATGAGTATGAGAGGAGTAATAGGCAGAGGTAAAATAAGACGTAAAGGCGAATGCTGGAGATAGGAATAGGGTTGAGTCAAGTACCACGGGGGTGAAAGGAGACAGAAGGAGGTGTGAAACGAAGGCGACATGCATTTAACTCATTGTAATGAGATTCCTGGCAGCTCTGTGTGGGATATCATCTGCCGCGTATTACACTGGAGAGAGTGACTCACACAGAGGCAGAGTGGGAGCGAACGTGTGCAACTTTTACATGCGTTAAACTTTCTGACACTCACCTGTGAAATTACAAACGAAGTGTGGAAAAACCTTGCTGCATAAAAAGTAATAAGCAGCAGCTTTTTTTCAGAAGCGTTAAGTTATTCGGTCTGGAAGAAGGTTCTGGTGAGTGTGCTTTAAGGGAAGAGAGCAGTTACAAAATAATAGATGTAGGGAGAGCAACAACAAATGTAAGTATATGACTTGCAGAAATATAAATAGGTTCAATTGAAAAATAGGAAACTATCAAAAAAATGAAGTAAGGGCAGGTGCAAAAAATTCTATTAGATGATACATTTTTAAATAAAATGCTAAAAACCACTACACCACAAAACATTCACAAATGTATAATATGATAAATAATATTATACAGCATTTGGCCAGATTTTGGGACTATTAGTACTGGGTTGCAGACTTTGACTTTTTAAAGAAATATGAATGTTTTTAAAGATATGTTTGACTGAAAAGCCCTCTATTAAAGACCTGTTATTTAGTGAATTGTACTCTGACTGGTACTCACACCAAAAGTGAAAGCCAATTTAGTGTTAGGCGGGTTAAGTGGGAGCAGCCAGAAATCGGAGCGGTATGATTTAACAGCCTTTTGTTCTTGGCTCTGTGCTCCTCTGCCCAGTGGACAAGAATGAAAGAAGCGCGGGATCCAGCCCTCCCAGCTAGAACAAGTTATGTGTCAGCAATCTTTCTGTAGCCCACCAATTACCAGCCTGGGGGGCACAAGGGAAAACTACATCTCCCTCTAACACACATATACACTCTCATAAAGCCTGCACTCGGTGTTCAAGTGGATCTGGTTGAAGAAAAAAGAACCCCATCATCAAAGTTTATGTGTACAATCCTGCTGCAGGAGTCGGACTGTAAAAGGTGCATGTTGAGATAACGAAAGCTCATTCTATTCTCAGCAAGATGTACACGTTTCTTTACAAAATGTGAGATTGTATTAACGAAATATGCATGATGTATGTAGTATACTTTATTATATTTCTGTTCTAATCTTAGTGTCTAAATAACCTGCGTGTTGTTTAATCAGAAACAGTTGAAAAACACAATTGAAATGATTTGCATACTTAAAGTGGCACTACCTGATTTTCTTTTTGCTGAGCTTACTGGAAACTTTTAGCTCTTACTACACCCTCAAACTGCAATTATCTCTGCCTTGGTAAACATTATGTGACTAAATTGCCATTATTTATCACTTCTGTCTGTTTATGTTTTTCTTTTTTGCACTTTCACTGTGTTAAACCAATGACAGTGCTCCTTTTTTCTACAAGCATGCATTTGATTGGCCAAAGCTCTCGTTCAGGACCGAAAATTCTCAACTATTAAAATCCTTGATTATAAAGTCTAGATGACAAGGTGTTTTTTTTTAATTTTTTTATTTTTTAACAGATGATTCATATTACAATATACTGTTAGATGATTAAATGTTTTTTTTCACATGGATAAGAAAACTGCATGCTGTTTAGGTTCTATAAAAACATATGAATTTAAGCACAAAATACAGAAGAATAAAGAAAATGAGAAAATTCTTTAACATATGAATGCATTGCTTTGGTTATAGTCCCTCGAGAGAAGTGAATATGGCTCAAAACATACCACTAGAGATGCCTATAGTTAATTCAAAACAGAACAGATCTGACCTTCATTCAGTGATGAGCACTAAAACAAAGGGTATGAAGTCATGAATAAACCCAGTCAGTTGATCCTGTACATCAAGCTTAAAGTATTTCGTCTAAGGGTGACTGTTCATTTTTGTCAACTTTGATAGTGATTGATAGTGCCAAAAAAACAAAATAAATCTGTTAAAAATAAAAAAATAACAGTGCACTCACAAGTCGCTGGTGAGACGTCAGTGCATTTCCTGATGATATGATGGAAAGGCAGCTGCTGTAAGAAAAGCTGCTTTGTTGAACGTGTATGTCTTGTCACTGTTTCCACTTTCAGTAATAATAGAGTGACTAGAAACCAGTGGGATTCCTTTATTTGTACTGTGTTTCATACAGATGCCACTATTCACAGTGGCACAGTGCTACTTTTTCACTGGCGTATTGTTGTCTCTGTGATTTAAAGTCTTTTCTACTTTTATGAACTATTTCAGGCTTTTTCCGGTCCCTTTGCTCAGTGAAGAACTGATGTTTCCCTCCAGAGATGTAAGAGGGAAAGTTTAATAAGTTGATGCCATTCTTTACTTCGGGTCAAACCAAATAAAGCAGAGATTGACAAGAAATCTTTATAAAGATGAGACACATGTGGTGCAACGAACTTCAGCCAGTCTACAAAAAATGATTGTCAGGAAAGTAATATTTCCTGTAATGTAAAACTTTTTTTTTTTTTTTATGAAACACTCAGGTGCAGAGGGTTATTTAAAGCAACACTGTGTAACTTTTAACATGGTAAATTATTACATCTTTTCATGATCCCCCAATGTAAAAAGTCGGAATACTCAAGTAATATAACATCCAGCGCCACTAAGATAAAGATAAATGAATTGTTAGTGTTATCTGTAGAGAGGTCAGTGATGCAGCAGTGAAAGGTAGCTCCCCTATTGCTTGACAATAGCATTAGCATCAAAAACATATTGTGAGGATGAGTTTGTGAAAACATACAAGCTGAAGGCTGCAGAAATCATGAGCCTGAGAAGCAAAAACAGGCTCTTGCCTTTTTTAGTTACGATTGATGAGAGCACTGACATTATAAAGCAATTGCACCTCTTTGCACTAAAACAAAGGGAAAATATTGAGTTGTTATACATTATAATGGTATTATTTTACTTGTAAATTAGGCTGTATGTGGTCCCTGAACTAAAATGAGTTTGACACCCCTGTAATACTATACATTCTACTATAAGCTGCAATCATGTATAGTTTGCATACATACATTATATGCAATTGTGTGCAATTTTTTTCCCTGTTGACTGCAGTAAGAAAAATCCATTTTACACTCCATTGTAGGTGTAAATGTCTTTTACACAGCAATAATAGATATTACACTATTTGGAAACAAAATATGGCCTCACAAAGATTTAGATTTATGAATATAAAGTCTTTGCATTTAGATAATGTGCTGCATTTCAGATGCTAACACAACCCACCTCCACCGTAGCTCTTCCTTTTGGAGTATTTACATATTTAGTTCTTGCTGAGGTTTTCTTCTCATTATATACCTGCCATATCCTTTTATATAACAAATTACACAATGTATAGTATTGTTATAGTATCAGTATTGTAATGGTAAAAAACATACCACTGGATATTTATGCTATCCAACAACTCATTAACATTAAAATGAAAAGGAATGTTCCATACATTTACAACCCTGCAAGCTAATAAAACTGTGTTCATATTAATTTATTGTTCCATAATTCACCATTTGTTCCTGGAATTAGCCTGAGGGCAAATTAGAAACTACAGTGATTTCCAGCAAACTCCAGAATTGATTAAATACCAACCTACTCGTCAATGTCCCCAGAGCTGCCTTAAAACACAATTGTCCCAGAGAGAAATATGAAACTAATTCACAAACCCTGGTTTTCTTAAAGTTTTCACATAGTTATTGTAATTTTGATAATTTGATACAATTTGTTGTCATCCTATTACTGAGCTGTGATAAAACGCATTTGGATCACTGACTGCATATTAAGAGAATAAAAAACACTGCCTTAAGACATAATACAGTGGTTTTAAATCACAAAGCAAGAGGCCAAATGGCTGACTAGTTTCAGTTTGTGCTTTAGATATCTTTTTTTTAATTGGCTTTTAATTGTTGTATGAACTCATTCAAATTCAAAGTTAAAATTAAGAAAGTAAAGCTGAATATACACATATGCTGTGTTCCACTTCTAGATGTTTAAATGTTTTTGTCATAAAAGTAAAAACTCTTTATTCCTGTGGAACAATGCAGATCTGTACCACATTTTTAATCTTATTAAGGAAAACCTTGACAATGGGAACATCCATCAAGTGCTCACACCAGCCTTTCTTTGTCAGTCGACAGTTATTGGAGCGCCTTGTTTCTAAGCAGAGCTGTTGGTGCTGACATATAATTTGAAGTTTGTGGGAAAACTAGGGTTTCTTGCCCCACTTTTCTTTTCTCTTTCATTTTGAATTTAACAGGATATTTTCGAACCACCCGCAACACCACAGCAGTGATATGTTTTTTGTAGTCTTGAGGTATTATGACATTAACTTTCAAGCCATCTCATTTCCCATATTTTATGCACAAGTTTGGTTGTGATTTATTAATGAGGTGCCACTGAAGCCTTTTTATGAGTAAATGATCCCTGACTACTAATTAATTTCCTAAATTACATTTGCAAGTGTTTCACTGCATCATAATAGTGGCTGTATAGACAAATAGATCATACAAGACTGAACCATTAATCATCTCACACAATCTTTGTGCTTTTCCACTCCAAAGCCGAATCATAAACATGAAGTAATTGATATTTTGTTCATTTTAACAGTTTTCTATGCAACATGGTCAAGACTGTATTGGTCACCTTTCTGCAACTAACCTAGACTTTACTCATCGAATAATAGGCTTCACTAGACTTGGACAAGGATTTCCAGGTTCACTGCTCTTACTTCAGGCCAGAGGAGCTGCAGTTAAAGAGATCTAACCCAGTTGTCTAGCCATCACAATGCAACCCCTTATTTTTTTTACAAACCCATCTAAAGGTGTCCAAACATAAAACTAAAAAAATCTCTTTTTGAGGACTTGGCAATAATGGAATGTCACAACCTGTACATGTAGGTTCTACATATTCTACTTCTGGTCTGTGTTTCTAGTGGCTCTCTACTTTCATCCAAGACACAGCTAATCAGGGCCACAACATGGAGGAGCTGCACCTGGCTGTGGACGGGGCTGGACAGTTTCAATGCTGGCCTCCTTGGACTTCCTGGTTCTCTCTCACCAAGCAACCACAGCTCTAGTGTGCTCCTTGATGATAACAGAATAATCTAAAGTGAAGTTATCCAGAACCAACTTCTCCTGGACGTTTAATTATTTTGATTTGAAAGAGAAGTCTAGGTGCAGATGTTATTGCTTTATCTATTGCTTATTGTGTTAAGGGTTGTTGGGGGCTGTAGCCTAGGGCATGAGGTGGGGTATACACCCTGGACAATTGCCTGTTAAATGGAGAGTTACCAAAAGTTGTACACTTCCTGACAATCATTCATTATAAAAAAGGCCCACTTGCTTGTTGTAACATATGATGATCAAAATGCACGTGTTTGTGTTCAACACCTTTGCTGGATAAATGAGCTTCCAAATTTATAAAAATGGCTGCAAAGGTCAAGTAATTTGTTTGTGAGAAGCTATGATACTTGGAGTTATTAGAAGATATACACAAACACTCCCCAATGTTAGTATGCACAGTGATGCATTTGGGTCATTTAGCACAGTGTGTTTGTCGGTCGCTAGGTGTGTGTGTGTGTGTCAACATAGCCCCATTCATTTTCTAATATCTCCACCGTGCCAGTTGTTTCACTGGAGAAATGTGATAATGCAGTCTCCCTACAGCTTTTGCTGTTGCTCCAGGCTCAGTGTAGTGTTTACGTCGCCTTGTAAATGAGGGTTTAAAGTGAGGCAAACATTTGCAGCTCAATGATCAAGTTTAAATAATTGACTTGCTGCTTGAGATTAGTGAAGTGTTTTGTATTTTATCTTAGTTCTTCCCCAAAACTGAAAATCCTACAACTTGACAGAGAGATGTTTCAGTAATAGGGCCCATTTTCAACACTGACTGTAAATAATGACAGTCAATAGCTATCAGAGCCACGTATGCACTGCATTAAATATCCATACAGTGTTTATACTGGAACTAATCAAGGCATGTTATCCTGATCTTGGCCATTTGTTTACTCTTTAAACATTATGTGTAAATAAATAAATTTGATTTAAAGGAAATCTTGTGGCAGTAGCGGTTTTCTCTGTGGACAAGTCTAACCTGTAGAGGTGGGTTAACAGACTACCACCAGCCAGGTATTTCTCAATTTCTTTCTCTTGCATTTAAAGAAAAACCTTTTAATCAAGAGCATATTGGAATATGAATGATCTGTGAATAAAACAAGACCATATGGAGTCATTTAGACATTAATATAAAAGATTTTAATAAAAAAGAATGCTCAGTACATACTGTTTTTTTGCCCAATCCCAAGCTCACTCTATGTCAAAAAGGAAGTAATGGCTACCCATAATAAACCGATAGAATCTATTTTTTCGCTGCCTTTGTCTCTTTGCTCAGAGAAGCAGTCCAAAAGAGAAAAACATAAAGAGAGAAAGTTAAATGCGGAAAAATATTGTTGATTCTCTGATTTCTCCCAATTTTAAATGAGGAGCAGATAATTACGGAATCACAGCTAGAAGTTTATAGTAAGCTCTAAACTTCAGTTTGATGTCATGTATTAGTATTTTGAGGTGGCAAATTGATCCCGTTTCACTTTTTTTTAACAAAAGCCAAACAGAAAAGCTAACTATGCTGCTGTTGGAGGTGGGTGTTGGGGTTGTTACTGTGAAATAACGGGGGCTTTAAATGTAACCCATTTCACTTTGCAGTCTGTTGCTACAGCCTGGTTTGAACAAAATCCATCAATCCCTGTGCTCTGATGCAGAAGTGAATTAATGTATAGACCACGGAATCTCCTCTTTAGTCTTTTTGTCTGATATCTTTTTCCTCTTTACCCTTCCCTCTTATTTTCTCCCCTTGCCTTTTCTGGCCCTTGTTAAGATTCCCAGCATGCACCGGGAGGCGTCAGGACACTGTGAGCCACTAAACGAACAGACAGATTGTTAATTTCCCTTCTGTGGGCGCAGACTGGACAGGCTTGAAGTCCAATTCTGTTTGGAGATGGAGCAAAACACTGTCACATGTATTAGCTCCCGGCCGA
The DNA here is from genome assembly GCA_036850595.1 of Rhyacichthys aspro. Lineage (NCBI taxonomy): Eukaryota > Metazoa > Chordata > Actinopteri > Gobiiformes > Rhyacichthyidae > Rhyacichthys > Rhyacichthys aspro. Next base: position 12,132,552 of record CM072169.1, on the reverse strand, counting down.
GGTATAGTCCGCCCCCCACCCCTCTTGTCTCTCTGTCACCCTATCACTTCCTACTTCTAAAGCCGAAGGGAAAAATCCATACAGCCATATTTATCAAGCCTCTGTCCTCGCTCTCTGCCTGTCCTCTTGTGGTTCGCTCCGTCTTAGTCCGTCTTACTTGTCATTGCCCTCCGACACTTTTTCTCAAGACTCTTAATGTAGAAAAGAAGCTTATTTCAAGTAGCTCAAATAAAATATGATATGATATATAATTTTAGATAGTGTGCTTTCAGGAAATAATACTTTTGGGAAACATATATAAATCAGTGGCCTGTAGCAGCACAGTTTTATAGCAGGGGCTTTTATCAGTAACATTGTCTTGATAGTCCTAAAGAGGCGGCACTACTTACCACAAGTGCACCCGACTTCTCTGCTTAACTTTTTGCAAAGTTTAAAAAGTGCTCATTTTTGTGTTAGATACTTAATTTTAGTCTGGCTGTTTTGATTTTGTTCTGATAAGTTTCCTTTTCCTAGATTTTTTTCTCATTATATAGTTTAATACTATCAAACATATGAAGGCAAATTTAAAAAGTCAGAGTGTTTCAAAAAATAAATGGATGAATTACATGTCCAAAGAGAGTCCAAAGCAATACCCACTCCTAAAAACACTTTTTACGAATTGGTGTTTTGTTTCATTTTGCATCATTCTTTATTCATTATTGAAATGATCACAAAAACAAACAACAAACCTGTCATGCCATGTCACAGTCTTGCTGGACATGTCACCATTATACCAGGACTTACAATATTGTCAACTTTTCTCTTCAATTTCCGCTCTGTCATCAATAAAGTTTCAAGTCATTCTTATTGGTGTGGGTTGAGCAGGTTGTGGGTGGACTGTCAGGGACATTTCACATTGTGTCTAGTTAGTCGTGTCAGTGACAGTGTTATCCCTCTCCATCCTGCTCTCCCTGTTTCTCCTCGTCCTTTCCTCTCTCTCTCATTCTTTCTCCTACAGTGAATAAAACCCTATCTACACCACAGCCGATGAATGAGACAATGCTCCGTTTCAGCACTGCAGATTAAATCAGGCCTTGGCTTCCTGCAAACACTTCGTCCACAATGCGGCATCTTTTTCAGGGGAAAGAACAAGATTGCAAGCATGAGAGAAAAGATGGAGATAGCGGCGTGCGCTCTCCTTGGCCTTTGAGCTGGCTCTGTCTTAGCTCTCTCCAGATTAACTGCTGCACTCTGACCTTTTAAACATCTCTTATTGAGTCCAGCAGAGCTCACACGGACGTGCTTGCTTCCAAGGCCCTTATTTTATCAAGATAATACCACAGAGTGTCAAGACCTGGGAAAATCATTTGGATTTCTGTAACAAGCGTCTTTTACTGTGCTGACTGAATTAGGTTGGATTGAGCGATGGTAAAAATCTAAAAACAAGTCTGACATATATATACATAATATATTATACCATATTATACCAGATGATTTGATCAATATTACTCCTAAAAAACAGGATTGGTAACATCATAAATTGGCATACGTTTTCTCATAACCCCTGCCCTCCTAAAAAAAACTTAATTTCTCACATCAAAGCAACATGGCCTTTCTCTTAATTGTACTATTTTGTATAAATTTACTATTTTTCATAGACAGGAAGAAAAAGACAAAGAAGAAGCACTATGTTTGTCTTTTCATGTGTCCTATATTTAATCAATCAATCAATTTGTTAACACGTGACATTTAGCTAAAGTATGCTACACTACAAGATAGGACATAGTGACACTTCTATATTGTCAGACAGGAGAAATATTCATAAATAACACTCAGGAAACCCCTGTTTAAAGGATGTGGCTATATTGTCAGTTGCATCAAAACATTTTATTATCACAGTTTCAAAGTGTCCCTACATAATTTTTTTTTTTTGTCTAAAGCAAATATGTCAGTGAGTGAATGTGTGTGTGCGCAGCTTGAGAGAGGATGTGTTGCCGTGGAGACAAAGCTGGACTGGAGGACTCACTTTGCAGCTGGCAGGCTATAAAGTGGAAGCCTTGGTGAAGCGCCACGCTAAATCCACAGTGTGGTGAACAGCGAGTGCCTGGACAGTCGACAAACGGTTGTCACTCTGCGACTGTTGGATCTACTGCCGTTCTGTGTTCAGTGTAAATAGACTCCTCAGTTCAACTGGGACATCAACAGCCGGTGTCACATTGTCATGAACTTTTAGTGGGATGTGATGTCTCCTATAAATGTCATGATGTGGCTGTGTGTGAGCTCCTGCATGATTTAGCTGCAGTTCTATACACACATAAGATAGCTTTTCTTTCAGACAACAAGCCGCCCATTTTAGTGCTTTCTGAGATGACTCTGCAAAAAAAAAAAAAAAAAACCAACAACAAAAAAACAAAACGCTTCCTTCCTTCAGAGGCGTAATCCATCACTGAGAAAAAGTGCACCGGATAAATGTATCAAACATTAGTTAAATAAGCACTCCTTTTAAGAACAATGCACTGTTTGTAATTTTCCATTTTAGGACCAGGTGAAACATTAAAGCAAACACCATATGTTGTCTGCAGGTCTTGTCCAGCTAAATATAAGAAAAATATAATTATTATACTAATACTATACTCCACCTGCTTTGCTGAGGAGCTTGGGGCATGCTAACATTTTTAATTGTATTTAAGTCTGGAATTGGGTCAAATATGTTGGTTATGACAATCCTTAAGCTGTAAACACAATGCAAGAAGGTAATGTCTATTGATACAAGGCATTTATTTGTTGGGACGAACGATAAAAGCAGTGATTTGTGCATTATCTTTTGAAAAATCATTAAATCCATCTGAGGGCATGCTCCTTTCTTTGCACAGAAAAATGGATGTAAAAGACAAAATGGAGCAGCAAAAAAGCAGCATACAGAGAACCCAATAAATTCTCAAATAAAATCTGATAGCTTTTGAAAAAAAAAAATCCAATATGTGTTGTCAGGATTACCAAACTGAACAACGGTGTTTATAAGACATTGCTGTTAGCAGAGTTTTTGACAGACAGTTCTGCAGGACCAGAAAAGGAGAGTGGGGTAAGCACGAAGAAGAGGAAGTTAGTGGAACAGAAAGATGGAGAGAAGGTAAGATTGTCTTCATCCAATCAATATCTGCTTTAGCTCTCAGCTTCAAACACAGAGTTAAGCTGTGGTTGACAGTGCTGTGTGTGTGCGTTTCATGTGCCGGTTTGTTAGAAAGGTCGAGGCTTGGGTATGATCGCTGTTCAAGCCATTGGATCAGACCGTTTGCTCAATAAAGCCTTGCAAAAGCTTCCGTTGTGTGTGTTTGTGTGTGTACAGAGCTGAGTGCTGCAGTGTAGTCAGACTTATTGTACTGAAATAAATGTGCTGTTGTATAATTTGAGGAGATCACTTTCAACAGGCTGTTGTGTGAAGTGCACAGCAACAGAAAGGTTTCAGCCTCTCCACTTTTGAACGGCAGTGGAGTTGACTGAAAATCCCTGTCCTGCAGCTGTTGCTAAGAAACCACTCTTTCAAGGCTGTTGATCTTTAGATAGGCAAGGAAACACTTCAGAATAATGACTGCATTAGGACTTAACAAACCAATAACATGACATTTTAAAAGGATGTTGTGCTTTACACTAATGCTCTTTGATTTTTACCATAATAGACCTTATGACACAGGTGGCAGTATACATGGAATTGGCAGATTTTGTGGCATTTAAGTGGACAAAAGAAAGAGGCTGGGTTCTTTCTAATTGCATGTTCCCTTCATTAATGTGTTGTGTCTAAGGAGTTTCCATGAAGCTGTCCCAGAAGTCTGAGTAGAGAAAAACTCTTTGCCTAAAGGGGCATGTGCAACAGTGTCAACAAAATCTATCTTTTTGCGTATCCAAAAGACAACCTCTTACACTGAGAATCAAATGCTTTGATGCACTGATTTTTGCGTTTAACATGTTGACAGAAATAAAGAACTGACTAAAGTAAAAGATTTCAGATAATCCGTTTGACAGAGCCAAAGTCTATGTAGGTGTCAAGAAAGATTGTATTTGTAGAAAGAAAGTGAACATTTGTTGAAAAGAAGACCTCATTTAACTCAACTTTCTCTATCATTTCTTCTTTTGTGGTGTTTGTGGTTAAATCCGGTACATTGTCTCCTTGTCAACACAAACTGATGAAATTTTAATGGATGTCAGCTGGCTGTTACTGGGGAGACCAGAGATTATTGCACATTAATAAAAAAACATCATTCACTTTATCCTTTTGATACTTGTCCTGTCAGCCGAGCTTCTTTTTAATAGAATTCTGTCATTAGATGTCTGTGAGAGATATTTTTGTACATCCTGTAGCTTGTCCTTGCAGACACAGAAGTACTGACCGTGATTTCATGGTTGCTCAGAACTTACACTACTTGCCTCAGTGATGAGACTGAACTCTTGTTGCTGCATAAAAGATGAAAGAAGAGTCACAGATCTATTTGATGTGTATTGTTGTTGTTGCATGCTTGTTGGCAATGGATTGTTACTGGCTAGTTTTGCTTTTTTATGAGTGAGCTGGTGTTCACTCTGAAAAAAACAAAGACAACCAGTGAAGTATGTATATAGAGATGGTGGACATGTTTCATATTGCATATTTACACCATAAGGCCAATTTAACATGATGAAACCCCCCTAGACTTACATATTACCTGATTCATTTTTCCTGTATTTCTTTCTAAAAGTTGAATCCTCAAATAGCACATTATGATAGGAATAATCTGTATGGTGCCGAGACAAATAGGTCCATTTGTACACTTTTTAGAGCATAAAACAACGTTAGTGACCAGGAAAGAGGAAAATCTTTACCATGCTCTGTAGTTTCCTCTTTCTGAAGTGTTAAAACAGTTCTACAATCCTTTAGAGACCTAAAACTGTGTCTAAAGCTGAGATGTCAGGACTTCAGTTAAGTTACTACAAAGTGACCGCCTTCAGCCACTCCCCATCACTGCCCTCCTAGCCCTTCTCTTTCTGGTTTGGCTATTCCAAAGGCTGAGCTGAGAGTAGTAAGTGGGAGTCTGTCTCACACACCTCATGCCCTCACACAGCTCAATTCGGAGTAGCTCCAGGCGAGCGAGCAGTCCATAACATGCATTTTAGCCTCTTAGACACACTGCCAGCAGCGCCCTCATCATCAGGACATGGCTCACTGGAAGTCTTATTTTGCATGACTGCCCGCTCCTGTGTGTGAGGTAGAGGGAGGAAGGGAAGGAAGAAGAAGTCCTATAAATGGGTGTGTGTGGCCGTGATAACAACAGGTGAGTGGGCTCCCTGTGGTTAGCTCGAGGCTAGTAAGCCTCTTCTGAAACTGCCTGTCACTGACCTTGGACACAGGGAAATACACACTAGCTTAAAACTCTATCCCGCACACAGTATGTATGTGTGTGTAGTTGAAAAATGAAAAACACTCAATTTGATTCTAATTTTGAGATAAAAAATCCAACTAATGAGGAATACTGGGCAGATATAATTACTAACATCAAATTTTGGTTAAGTTCAGGTGGAGAGGGGTAAGCTGCAGATGGTCTATTTTAGTGACGCTGGGTTTTATACAAATATATTTTAAACCCCAAACAAAGGCGGACCTAAACAAAGGGTATTTAGCCCCTTGTTTGCTTTACTGTGCAATTTGACACAGTTACTTCGCTCACTTTAATATTTCTAAACCCATGGCAACACACCATCTGTCTACAACTCAAGCAACTCTACTGAGATTTGAAATATTCCTTTAATCACAATCAGATTTTGTTGAGCTGACAAAATACAGACCGTGATGTGGTGTTTCAATCAAGGGCTGGATCATTCATTTGTTTGATAAAATGCCACAAATAATACAAATTGCATAAAATATACGCACAAGATTGAGCCTATTTTGTTCTCTGATATTATTTGAGACCCTTATCACTGAGACAATAATAAGCAGATGGAAATATAGGCTAGTAAAGTGAAGATAATAACTTACACATTCATAGATATACCACACAGCAAGCTTGGTTTGGTTAAAAAGGCAGCATTTTCCATCTTCCACATTATTTTCTCATTTCTCATAATTGGGTGGTAATGGAGGGAAGCTTTTCCATTGAATAAATTATATTTCTGCTCTAGTTTTTAGGTTAACCTTCTCACATGTTGATTAGGCGTAAATGTCACATAAAAACAATCTCATTTATGTAGCAACATTATAGATTATTCGTTTGTGGAAAAAGGATATTAAAAAAAACTCCTTGCTTGTGTGCTTGAGTAGTTCTCCATATTTGTTGCCATTGGCCCAAATCACAGACAAATTAGCACAATCAGAGATACTTATCTTTCAGGGCTTTTAAATGCCAGGTTTTGCATAAAGAATCAGACTGGCCTCTTAGGATTACTGTAGGCTAATACATTTTAGATCAATTTGTCTGATGTAATGATGCTGGGATTTTATTTACATACACCAAAGGGTTTTTCATTAATTCAGCTTCTTCTTCTTGCGCTTAGTCCCATAAGGGGGCGTAGGTGACTGGAGCCTATCCCAGCAGCTTTGGGCCTGAGGCGGGGTACATGCTGGACAATGGCCCAGGTCATCCAGTCACAGGGCTGACACTAACTGAGAACCAATCACTCTCACATTCACTCACTCATTTACACCCCTGTATTTGGACAGTGGGAGGAAGCCAGTCTCCATGATCTTCTTGCTATGAGACAGGTGCTAACCACACATTGTGCATCTTAAAATTGCTTATACCATTGATCTCCGATGTTTGAGTAATATCATTCTGCTTGTAAGAACCGTTAATTTTCAGTAAAACTAAATTACACTGCACATAGAAAACAAAGCGCCTTTGGGTTTCAGGATTCATTCAAGAAAGATAAGACAGCTATTTGTATATAGACTCACCATGACTTTTTTCTGTCTTTGTTGTTTTGCTTCTCCTCCTACACTTCACCCTCTTCTTACTGCCTCACTTTCCCCTCGCAGGTAACTCTGCGCGGATCAGCAAATTAATTTTGTGAGAATACATTAGCATGAGGTATCCTCTGGCGCTCTATGTGTGTGTATGTGTGCAAGTGTGCAGGAGAGACATGATATCAAGGTGATAACAAGTGTGAATGTTGCACCACGGGGGGCGATTATAATTAGAACTCATTTTGGTTAAAGCTGTATAATTGCACACACAACACACTGGCCTATTTTCTTTGACTCAGCTAATTCTTTCATTCTAACCTGAACTACTGTATATTACCTCCTGTGTATAGTATGGCCTAGTATTTTTTTCACCAACTTATATATACAGTATGATGTAAAAAAAGAAATTATCCTTTTTTTTTTAGCAGAATATTAAGAAAAACAAAAGCCTGTTAATTGCTTCACATTACAGCTTAATATGAGAGTAAGTTTGCACCATGTTATTTCACATTTGCCATTATTTAACATTGTCTTGATTGTTCTTGTTCTGTATGCAAATGCACTTATACGGATTTAACACAGAAACTGCTCTATTAAAGATAGATTTAGGAATGATCACTCATCTCTAATATGATGGATGCTTTTTCCAATCCAGAAATCTTGTGGATTAATCACATTATCTGGTGCGAAACCTGTGCGAAACCTGCCAGAGTCAGTCCCAAGATGCTACTAATGCACAGGGAGAGCAGTGAGGTGGGGTACGGTGGTGGTGGTGGTGGTGATGGGGGGAAGATTGAGAAAAAGCAAAGAGGTTAAAGAAGCCAGATAGACTGTGGTGACAGATTGAGGGAGGGAAAAAAAGGGACAACATGAGAGGAATTGGAAGAAACAGCGACGGACGGAGGAGTGTGCTGACGAGACGTAGTGGAGCAGAAGAGCTGTGATGGATGGAGGGATGACAGGTGTGATGAAAGAGAAGAGGGAACCGGGGATGAGGAAAGGCAGATGGATCATCATGGCGTTTCACTGCAGTGTGTGTTTGTGTGTTCTTCTTTCTCAGAGGCTGCTACATATCAAGATATTAGGAGAATCACTGAGGCTAGAATTTGAAGGTAAGTATTAATCATGTTGTTAGCTTCATGTAAATAGAAGTATTTTGAATATACCTCACAGCTGCCGTAACCATAAACTCCTTCCTTCCCTTCCACAACACAGCAAACCTTCTGCATATATTCTATACTCTCTAGAGAGATGCCAGATCTACATAAATCATTTGTGTTGTTAATATAACAAGTTTCAGCAAGAACTGGTAACCAAGTACTAATAGGATATTAATGGACGCTCTCTTTTTAGATACTGCATGGATATCAGCTGACTCAGCATCTTGTACAAGCAGCAGCGACTACCACCACCCACCAAGACATGGATTACTGCTGAAGTAGGAGAATAGTAGATTACTTTGCAAAGCAGCACTGACAATTATTGAGCCAGTTGTTTGTACAGCCTCTGCTCATTAGAGTAGACCAGTCACACTTAGCAAAAAAAAAAGACCAAAAAAAGCTAGGCAATATTTGAGACCAAGGTCAAGCATTCATCATGTTGAAAAACTGACGTTCATTTTGTTGCATTTCTCCGTTGCTAATAGAATTCTAAGCAAAAAACACATGACTTAGTTGCTAGGAGACATAATAAGACTTCATTCCTTCTTAAATGTTAAACCCAAATGTGTCTGGCTTCCCGTTTGTTCCAACTTTGTATAGTGTCTACCAAGGTACAATCGAAAATACAATGATGAAACGATTTCTGCAGAGTTGCGTCTGAGACCTCCTGACATTCTCTTTCTAAAAGTTTTGCCAATCAGATTCGGAGGGCAGTCAACTTTGCTCTTCTCTCCTTGTTCACTTTCTCCATGCAAACGTTCAGTTGGATGACTGCCCGCTACCTCTGACTCAACCTTGACAAAAGTAAGACATCCCTCTTCCTTGACAAATGTTGTCCTTTGGAGGAACTCTCTATCAGCACTGACAGCGCCATGGGGACACCTGCCCGGACTAGCAAGGATCTCACTTGTGATTCTAGACAGCAACGTGCAATGCTGTACTTGCATCACACCCACAATATCCTAATCCTAATATTCCTCTCTCCTTCTGGACAATTACCACGCCGGCTGTTTCCACTTTGGTCAACATCATTTCGTTGAAACCTCTTCTAATCAGCCCCACTTCAGCTGATAACTCAGCAACCACTAGGCCATAACTCCTCTCTGAGTCCCTCTGTTCCCTCCGGGCGCCAAAGTGGTGAAATGACATTCCCACCCCACACAGGACTCAACTGCCCGTGTGAAAAACTCATTTCTTGCAGGAACACCTCATATTCCTCTCAGAGCTTCCCTGCAAGTCTCTTGACCTTGATCACGCTGCTGTCATGTGGGAAAAAATATCCCTCCCTTGGGTTCTCATTTAGTTTCCATCTACAACAAGTGTATTGTGAAACCTTCCTTTTCCTGTCAGGGATTTAGAGGGGGATTGAAGAACAGATATCCAACATAATATAATTAAATTCCTAATTATCAATTCTTTAAATCTTATTTTTCACAGGGAACAAGTGTATCATGGAGCCTTTGTGGTGCAGGTTAGCATCTTTGCTTTAAAGGTTTGCTTTAAAGAATTCAAAAAAAGCGTTTGGGAAACAATGCCAATGATATTTAGTTTTTTCAGAGATTTTGATACTCCTGAGCACTTTTAGGTCATTTAATACAAACTGTGGTACGAGTCCGACTGGTGGTGCTTAGGCTTTTTTGAGTGGTACTAGTCTCAGAGTATTTGTTTTTTATATAGAAATGTAAAAATACCAGTATATGAATTCTTTGGTTTATGGACCACTATAATAAACATAACATAACATATGGTTCTGGCTTTAGTCCTGGTTTAACCATATTTCAGTTATACTTTCTCACAGTTTAAATGTGCTACAGTTGCTGATACATTCACTTGTATATGACCAGTGATAAGCCGTAGTAATAATATGTAAGAGTAGGTGGGACAGTCAAATATTTTACAGCTGGTACTCATTCTGCAAAATTTGTGAATCACTGATTTAACATACTGATACCTAAAACTAATGTCACTAATAGAAAGGACAGTCACATGTATGGCCTGTATTTTTTGCAGTATCATACACATTCATAACTATTCCTTGAACTCAACCGGAAAATAACAAATGGTGTCTACAGCTTTTGGCAAGAATGGTCAAAAGTGATTGGTGATTCAGAGGTTCATTCTTAACCAGGAAAAGAATAATTAATGACTGGCTTTGAGAAGTGGGATGTGTTTGAGTCCTTTTTCTTTTGATGGAAACTGCTGCATATGTCCCTGATGGTACACTTCTCTATTGAACTTCCTGTGTCTGCGAATCAAAACAATCAAGTCATCCATTTTGGTAGACTTTTGTTAATCATAACTAAAGGCGTTATCATAGAACGTATTCCTTTAAGAGCATTTTGTTGAATTATATTGTCATTTTGTTCAACATCAGACCAACTAACTAAAAATAACCTAAAGTACATTATTTTACCCCATATTTTTGATGAGACATGATGAATCACAGCATCTCTGGTGATAAAAGGGTTTGTAATTAACACAAGCTGTTTCTACCAAATATATAATCTGTCTTACTTAAGATAACATGTTGAGGTGGATAAGTGAGTGACTTAAAGATAAAGAGATGACTTGATGGATGGAAGGATGGATAGTGAGAAGAATGTTGGTACAGCAGATGTTAATGGGCAAGGAATGACAGTGGGAGCAGAGATCGAGCTACTGGGACGGAAGAGGCCTGATGGGGTGCTACCTGTGAAGTGGAGATGAAAGAGACGGAGACAAATTGTCAGAGGAGAGGGGATAACTACTGGCTCTAGCACATAGGGGGCAGTGTCACTCTGTCGGAGGTCCACAGACAGATGGGAGAGGGATAGCAGAGGCTGGGTAGATAATGATGAGAGAGAGAGATAAAGAGAAGAAGAAATGTGAAGAATGGATGAATGTGACAGGAGGAATGGATGGGTAAGATAATAGAAGGGATACTGCGCAATGATGCCTATCCATGAACATTTCAATAGAACGATTCCATTGTTTTTCTGGGTTGCATGTCGTCAACTGATGGGCTATTTGGATGTAAGCCCTCTGCGTTTGTACTCTATGTGAGAATGCTGTCCTTGTATCATCTGTGCCTTTGCAGTATTGCACATGTGAGCGTTACCATGTCTGCAGAAGGTACAGGAAAAGCTTTGACTGCATCTGTCCTTGGTATGTCCTGCTGAATACAGACAGTCTTTACAGGGATATTAAACCGCACAACCAAGGCCCTCTCTGAGGCATTCACAGCTGTAAACTCCGGTCACTCACTGCACTAACATCTGAATGCATTTCACATTACAGTACTCTACTATCTATTTATCATAAAGAAATGAAAAATACACATTTCCAAACAAACAAAATGGTATGATTTGTTAAATGAATGCACAAATCTGTTTTCTATGTCTAGAGAGAATGAAATACTGATCCACTAATCTGCCTGATTCTTCTTTTTCATTCAAAGATAAAGAGACAAATAACAAATGTGGAGTAAACAATTAAAATAGAGGCTCATTTCTGTTCTCAAATATTATTAAGTTGCTTTGTGTAATCTTGTTAAAATCTCTTGCTAAATCACTGCAAATATGTAATTACACATACATTCACACATACAGACAATGCAAATGAGTTCTATCAACCAAGAGCCAAAGATATAATCATAGAGACTATACATCAACGCCAATTGACCCCACTGCTGTTTCTGACCATGTGTTGTCTGCCTGCCTGAAATAGTATGTGTTTTTTCTGTTTCATTGTGAGTGTGTGTGAAAGAACAGCGACCTGATCTTTGCTCTGACCATCTGCAGTCACACCTGTCTTTATCCAATTGTCCTTATTTTCCCTCCACTGTCAAGCTAAACAAAACAAAAAAAAAAGAAAAAAAAAGAAAGGATTGAATATATTGCACCACATCTGTCTTGGTCGTTCTTCACACTTGCACACAAATACTTTTAAAGACACATATGCTCACAAGCCCCGAGTACATGTCAGATGGGTAGACTGATCTAATAAGGAGCAACAACACAGATGTCACAACAGCTGATCCTATTCAACATGACTGCCAGCGCTCTGCATACAATGTGTGTTTGATTAAACTGAAGTATAAGGAGAGGTTTCCACTTAGCTTTCAGACACTATTAACTGTACTTTTAGCATGAATTAAAAAAAAAATAAATAAAAATAATTGGAATATTTTATTTGAATTTGACACGTCTTTGGACTGTGCAAATGTCTCAAATTCATTTTATTATCAGTTCTTTCCCATTTATCATTGCAAATGTTGAACCCATACATTTACCATAGTGAATTCTACTAACTCAAGGTCTTGTTGTATTTGCCACAGTAGCACAAAACTCCTCTGTTTTAATTTGAGCCAGGAAAGCATGGTTTAGCAAGGCTGGGCTCAAGGCAGAATTCAAAAACATGCTGATTTTCAATACTGTGTTTTTGTTTCATATAGGAGCCTGCTAACACAACCCTATAGGGATGCTTTTTCCGTTTAAACGTCATGTATCACCAAAGTCTTATTAATATTCATCCTCTGTGCTCCATTCATAGGTGTAACAAATGGTAAATATATACGCATTCATTTACCAGTCACATGCTAATGGCACAGAGCCAGCTTGCTGTGGATGCTTATGCCACTGGGAGCAATTTAGGATTCAGCGTTACATTACATTCCCCTGGAAAGGGGATGACAACCCATGGTATGCATGAAAATACAATTCACCCACACAGCATAAGGGTCAACCACCTGGGAACAATCCCATTAGTATTGAGGGGCATATTAAGACAAGATAAATCACTGTACACCACTGACAGGGATGTTTTAGCACTGTGTCACCAGCAAGAGAGAGAACAAAAGAATGGCAAAGAAATGATGATTACTATCCCATAATTACTCTGACCTTGTGTATGTATAAAACGATGTATAAAAAAAAAAAAAAAACATAAGTAGCAATACTAAGAACAAGTAATACTACACTCTTGGGTTCTGTGCTTACGAATGTCCTCTTATAATGTTGACTTGCAAGAGGTAACAATATAAACAGGAACAAGGATCAAATGTCTAAAATCCTACATAAACCGCCAGGACATAAATGCAGTAAATGTTTGTCACTGGGGCATTTTAGTCCTTCGTATATTGTGGAAAGCCTGTGTTCTTGAATGAATGGACAGAGAATAGAGTGATCTGACTCAGATGATAGCGTCTGATGACATTATACCAACTGTGTGTGTGCATGTGAGGTGTGTGTGAGGTGTGTGTGTGAATGCCACGGTGTCCTAGGGGACAATTACATGGTGAAAAGAAAAGGTAATAGGCTCTTTTTGTCTTTCACTCTGGGTTTCTACCCTGAGGGAGTACTTTTGAGTACCTCCCCATAAATGTACCACAAACCTGATGAAGCTAACAATATGTCACTGTGTTGCACTCACACATAAAGCATACAATGAGGAAATTCACCTTTTTTAGGAGATTTGTCCAAAAATGGGGCAAATATTGATGACTTGCTGTGGTAGATTATGAAGAAGCTAAAATTGTAATGTATATGTTCAGTTATATGGTTGTTAATCAATTTAAAATGACTGAATTTAAAATGAAGAAGTTATGATAGACTTTCTTTGTAAATGATAAAGGACATGTATTTCATAGTGGTCCTGGCTGAAATATTGAAGTATTGTATACACATTTTAATATCAGTAATGGCAAAATAAATTGAGAAAATGCATTTGAGCAGGCAACTGTTTTTAACTGTTGTGTTGATGTGACTGGATCTGATCAGATAAAAGACATGGTAATCCTTCAGAGTAATGGAGTCTCTGTAGTGCTTTGTGCTATTGAAATATTATTAATTTGGAGACTCTCTATTTCAGGCTGTGCATTTTCAAATAAAAAGTTACACAGAGTTGCCATCAGTGCCAGATAACTTTTATAATAACCCCATCAATAAACAGTCAACGTCAAGCGAGAATGATTTTTGTTAAAAAAATGGACAAAGCTGTGAAACAAATGGTTACAAATAGAGAGAGAAAGTTAAGTGATAAAAGATGGCCCAGTAGATTGGACAATAGAGAGCTGGGGAAGATTGAATCAGGGGACAAGGTGAAAGGGTGTCGAATGGCGAGAGCAGGCAGGACTATTAGAAGAGGAGCAGATAGAGTGAAAACAGGCCAACGAGATGAAGGTGAGAGCAAAAGAGCGATTGAATTGGAGGACAAGATGGAAGGGTGTCAAATGGCATTATTAAAGGCAGATAAATACTGATAGATGGCTAGATAGCTATGTACAATAGATAAATAGATAGGTAATGGAGTAACCAGAGAAGTTAGGGAAGGGGGGAAAAGGACTGAGGGTCAGCGGTGCTAAAATGAAGGAGGGATGAAAGAAAAAGATGACAGAGAGAGGAAGAAATGAGAAAATGACTGAACGAGGAGTAAAGTCGAGCAAAAGACGAGCAGAAAATGGGGTCATGGAGGTAAAATGGAAAGATGAGAGTGAGACGAAAATCGAAGAGTGACAGAAAGTAAAGGACGGAGGAGAAGAAAGAGAGATAATAGCAGAGTGGGGTGACAGAGTGGCACAGAGAGGGAAGGAGGAAGGGGGGAAAGTAGGAGAGGTGGCGATGGCATGTGCTACACTGAGGATAATGTGTAGAGCAGTGCAGAGGAAAGATAGATGGCTGGCACATCAGTAATCGAGAAAAAAGAGAAAAAAACAAGAAGAAAATGTCACAAAGGATATGATCAGAATAAAATTGAAGAAAAGTGAATAATGAGCAATCAGTGTGCTTTAACCAGAGGCAGAATCACTGTATGGATGGGTTTAATAAGGCTGCCTTTAACAAAAAATTAGGTTTTGGTGCAAGGAATTACTCGCATGGATTTTCATTTTTCAAGTAAACTGTATGCTTGGCCACATCAGTTAAAACAATTATAGTGTTATTTATTATTTATTTATTTATTTTTTTAAATTTATTGTACCAATAAAAAGCTCCTATATTTATCAACTTCACAAGGCTTGATTGTTTTTTCATATATGTTAAACTCAGACTTTGAGTTTTATGCACTATTTCATCAGTAAAAAAAAAAAAAAAAAATACCCTTAAAATGTGATAAATTTCTCATCACAGAACTTTTATTTTGGTAAAATTTAGCCTAAAATGATCAGTGACACACAGCTCTCAATGAAGCAAGCTTTCTGGATACTATTAGACATTTGTAGTAATACATGTCTAACCCAGAGGACATCATTATAATCAAATTCAGAGCAATTTAGCAAGAAAGGTGTGGAAGCCAAGATAAGAAATTCAAATGAAAAGGAAAACCTAAAATAGCCTGGTAATAACGTTTTCTTCATGAGGTTAAGTCTGTGTTTTGTCCTTGTACTGAATCAGTTGAATCAGGAGTGGCTGCTAGACCTCATTACCCCAATTAGAAAAGTGGAGAATAAGGTATTTTAAACAGCCAATAAGAAAGAAGAACAAGATTTTCCAATGGAATTAATTGCGAATGTAATTAAAACATCTTCTGGACCAAGACATTGTTAGGTATATTTATCTGCACAATCTCATCATCACCATCAGTGTTGTTGGGGTAAAGTTATGACTAAATGTAATCCTGCTGTAAATTTTTCCAAATGTTAGAATCACGTCTTCTTTGCAACCAACTGGATTTAAGAAGGATTTTCTACTGTCAACAATGCAAGCAAAGATGTTTCTTGCTTTCGCCGCAACTTTAATTTCCCAGCAGCTCTTTCCCCTTTTCAATCTCTCCTCGTCCTTCCATCTCAGTCTTCGTCCCTGCGGACCTCTTTGCATTAGAGCTAAACCATTCATTGATTCTTCTCTAAACAAACACACATATGTATTCAGCACAGCAATACACCACAGGGACCATATCACACAGCTTAATGGTTCTAGCGTTGTGTGTGTGACAGCGTCAATGTAAGCACCTTCACTCGTCTTAAGTCAGAGGGGACACCTTAGCGTTTGGAGGAGTCCAGAATCACAGCCCACGTACACACAAGTGCCAGTACTAAATAAATCCCTCTCACACTGCACCAACCTTATTTGCTTTGGCCGCTGCAGCTGAACACACACTAAATAAATGTGAGGAGAGCTTCTTTTGACTTGTTTCATTTTACCTCAGTTTCTCTATATACACACAGAGACACACACAGAGCAAATAACTCCTACAAACAAATTTGCTCTAAGTGGAATACGGTATACATAAACACACATATTGGAGTGATATAATGTGCTTTTCAAATCGCGTTTGGATGTCTCCATTAAACACTTTACTGCGTGTTAATGCACTTTCACTGATAAAAGGCTCAAGGTGAATATTCCATAAATGAAGTGACAAAAAAACATCAGCTACCAGGTGGGATGTGTCCAGTAGTGAGTCCCCCAGGACAATCACGCTGCCAGTTATTCATTTATAGTGTCTTTATTCTTAGGTTTAAGCCCTATCCACTCAGGAATACTTTTTGGGAGTGAAAAACTTATTTTTATTGCATATATGAAGTTTGTTTTAATCCCCACTGAGCAGTACAGAGAGTAGAACATGTTTAAAAGATATGTACCTAGTGCAGGGGCGGGCAATTATTTTTCTCAGAGGGCCACATTAGAACCTGGGACTCTTGTGGAGGGCCGGGCCAACACAGTCAACTCACGCTTAATAAAAAGACATATTCTTTAAAGTTTAAACTATAAGCAAAAATATGTCAAATATATGCCACCGTAACAGTTATATCATCCTCTGTTTAAGATCTACTCTTTCCATTTTGTTCTAAAACCAGGCCTGGCTCAACATGTTATTGACACCTGAGAAAATGACTCAAAAAACACTGAAGTTAAGTCTAGTCTCCTGTAGAAACACTAATGATAACAGCTCCTTCCAAACTGTCCTGCAAATAGTTTCCCTGTTTTTAGGGGCATGTGTCTTTTCATAAGCTATGCAAGTCACCATGATATTTGAGCAACAAAATGTCAGAGTGATTTGCACATGGTGTATGGTGCAATGTGTCAGGTGACAAAAAAATAACACAGCTAGTAATTGTGATGCCTTCCAGTTACCAAAGGATTACAAGCATTAGCAACAAATTTTGCAGCCTCCCTCCCTTTTTCTGTTAAAGTCATCATTATTTCAGTTTATTCATACAGAAAACAAGATGGACATGGGAACTACTGCATTTGCTCCTCTTCATCACTGCTCTGGCCAGGTGTCTCAAGAAATATAGGTTACAAGCTTAAAGTTAGCCTTGGACCAGGAGACACAGTTCTATCTTTGAACCTTGCCATTTGCCATGTGTCTCCAACATTATAGAGATTATAGAGATTTTTATAATACATTTATTTTGACATTAGGGAATTGACGTTAGGGAAGTATTTGCTGGCTCTATATTCTTGTAAGTCATCATGAGTATTTCTCCAACACAACATAATGTTCCCATTTTTGACAACGCATTGCGTCAGACTCAGGCTCTGTCTACCTGCAGATAGTTAACGCTCTTATTTATGTCCTTTGCCTAAAGGCATGCCTTATATAACCACATTCACACACTCCTGGGACAAGGGAGATTAAGACTTTCTGGTTATTGCCACAGGCATTAACAGAAAGACATGGAGAGAAACACACAAGGAGGAGGCAGACAGAAATAAGCAATAAATATTAATCCTACACTGTACTAATCCTACAAGTACTAATCAAGTAAGCATTAGGACTACATCAGCATATTTTCCATAGTGTTGTGAAAGCTGCCTAATAATCAGTCTATAACACCAAGGTCACTTTTTCTGATAAAGATTAAGGTTTATTAACATTTTGAAGAGGCTGAGTGTAATGTGCAAAAACACAATTTTCCATAATAATGATAATAATAATAAAACATAAATAATGGTTCAAGTCAATTGTTAGCTTATTCCTTTTAAAGTCATTGTACTCACCATTTGAAGTGAATCTGATTCATGAGCATGTCACCAACCTGGCCCCTGGCCGCCTCCTCTCCATCATTCTCCGCTGTCATCTGGGCAAGGCTATTGGCTGCCACTGTAATAAACAATGTTTTTTTTAACCCACATACACAGGATTAATGTGCTTGATAATTAGGTTGTTGATAAATGGACACATCACGGTGTGCTCTGTGTGTTTGTTTGTGGTTACAGTATGCATACTTTAATATGGCACTTGTAATAGGCGCACTGATGGGTTCATTTATCACCCCTATCATTATGAAACACTCACGGTGTGCTGGTGCACTGTAGCTGTGTGTTATCTGTCAAACAAATGATGGCCTTTTAGAGTTTGTTTTAATATCAATGTTTTTCTCTTTAAGCCAGTGGTCAGCTTTGTCAATGATTTCGTGGTTTCATGTGAAGATTGAGCACACATAGCCCAAATGTAAAGTTTTGATAAAGTGGTTTATGATTGCACTATGAAGACATGCAGAGTCTGTAATTATTTCACTTGTAAAAGTCAAAAAGTTGTGTGAAGTTAGTAATGTCTAGACCTACAAACTTAAAATAAAAGGCTGCTGTTCTAGTGTGGATGAAACTGATTTAGCTACAACCCTCACTGCCTTCATTATTGGAAAATTAACAAGTGTTTTGTGTTGGGTTGTATTGGGTAGTGTGAAAGACTTGACACATGCTAATGAAAAACAGGGCCAGTTTGTAGCAAGGTTTAAACTTAATTGGCTCAAATAACGCTTTGGTTTATGGTTTGTTGCTAACTTTTTTTATTTTCACATAAAACAATGTCACATGGGCCATTCATGAAGCATCACATTTATTAGTTTCAGTCCCAGTTTGCACAGTGTCTCTTTTATACAGAGATACAGAGATAGCGGGGTATGTTGCATGTTGTCTGTTGTGGATATTTTGTTTTTGAATGGATCTCTCTGTCTCAACAAGAAAAGTGCAGGGCAAATGTTTGACCTGGAAAGATGTTACATTCAGAATTGTAAAAGTCTATTCACTGAAACACAGATAAGTTAAAAAAAAACAAAAAAACATCCCTGTGTGTGTCACTGTAGTGGCTCTCTGCACAAGTCTTTTCCTCCATCCCCCTTGGCTCTCTGTCCCTCAACTGCATTATCTGTTAACCAGATAATTTACTGTCTGCAGATGGCCTGCACCGCTGTCAGGATGTGTGTGTGTGTCTGGGTGTCAGAGTATGTCAAGGTTATTACAATCAATTTCAACTAAAATGCAAGTCATCCTGTACTTAGACATCTGTTATAGTGCATTGTTTGACGTGATGAAATGTCACAGTTTCATCTAGTAACAACTTACCTGTATCCTGAAAGCAGCTTTAAAGCATTAGGGCACATCAGAAGTATTAACATATACAACATAAATATGCCCTAAGACATACACTTCCTACCACTAAGCTAGACTTTGGTTTGTTTTTGCAGCACAGTATATTTTTTAGTGTCTAACTGTTTGCTTTACCAGTTGATTATTATTATCATTGAAGTTTTTCATCCTCCGTGAAAGTGAAGATGACTCCCAGTGTACATCTGTTAGGCCACAACACTACACAGTGGCTCAGAGGTTGTACTCCTGACACTGAATTATCTGAGACATGCAACATCTACAGCAGGGCATTTTAAGGTCCGGGGCCACATCAGGCCCTCGACCCGCCCCCGTCTGGCCCTCAGGAGGCTTGTGTTAAAAAAGGAATGAATCCAAGACTTATTTTTCACTTTGAAGTCTCTCTGCAAATTAGAGTCAACAATAATATGGCTAATAACACTCTGTTCATTAACTGAGGGACAGCTATGTAAATGTGTATTATGTGCCTGGTAAAAGGGCAAATTTAGACTAGACTGAAGTGTTCTCAGGAGTTAAGACTGTTGTTAATGTTGAGCCAGGCCTGGTTTTAGAACAAAAATACAGTATATATTGCACATATTTGAACTGTAGGCAAAACAATATGTGTCTTTATTGAGCGTCAGTGAGTTCACCATACTGGCCCGGCCCTCAGCTAAAGTCTCAGGTTCTAATGTGGCCCTTGGGGAAAAATAATTTCCCACTCCTGAGTCTATAGTCTTAGGATAATTTACAAGATATGCACTTATTTTTATTTTTAGCCCACAGGACTGTTTTTTCTCTGCAAGTAATCTGTCATCATCTACATCCGCTGAGAGACCAGAGCACACACAGAATAGCAGAACACTGAGAAGTGGTAACACAAACCAGATCATGTCCATACCTTGTACTTGACTTTAATTAATCTGAGGTGCAGCTAGAGATTTGGTCACCACATTTGCCCAGCATGACTCATGTCTTGTGTGACAGTGAACAAACACAGTAACTGTGAGGTTATAGAAATGTCTATTATTGTTCATTTACCTTCAGCTGCAGAACAAGTCAATCCGTCAGTCTGTCGCTCAGAGGACTTGTCAGCCACCTGAGACACTCCCAATAGGTGGGTGCACTTTGGCCACTCGCTCCCTGCTGCTGCGATTCTTTTGCCTCTTTCATGTGCCGTTATGATCAAAAAGTGACAGCAATCCCCTGTGGCAGAGAAAACAAACACTCTGGGTCAGAAATTCCCAGTGAAAGCCAGCAGGTGTGGCGGTGGATGTGTGTGTTTATTTGGGCGACATGCAGCGACAGTGACAGCAGGGGAAGAGACACATAAAAGGATGCAAGCGCAGTGAATGTCAGCCATAGAGACATAGGTGGACATGAGAAACTGGAGACAGAACACAGAAGTGTGTCTCTGTTGTGGCTCTTTTTCTTATTTTATCCATGTTATTTACAGATATGTTAGATTTCATTCAGAACAGTTTTTTCTTCTAAATAAGCTAAATGCGAACCAGCAACTTTAATCTGGCATTATGCACTTGGGGTTGCTCAGAAAAATTGACTTCTGGCAGATTTTTCACCAACGTCACACTTTTCTACAGCTAAGAATCTATCTGGCCTAATTGAAAAAGATAGTGTCATATAAATGAAGAGTCTGTGCCACTTTAACTATTAAGTTGTTAAAAATACAAATAATACAATAAAAATAATAATATTAAAAATCTACATTCATAAGCTGCAAAGCAACATTGAGGTGGAATCAGTATCTTGCAGTACTTATATCTTAAATAATTTAAAGAACCACTTCCATCCCTTGTGAATACATACATAACTCACTAATATAAAAATCTATCATGTTGTGAATATTTCATGACTTTACCCTTCAGCGGCAAAGCCACATCTGTCTATTGATTACCCTTGTATTGTAGAAATAAGTAATAAGTACCCTTGTAACATTTCTGCTTCCCATTTGGAAGGCATTATGTTCAATCCAGAAAAATAATTCCTCTCATCTTAAATCACCAGGACCCCAAATATTTCTCATGCAAATAACCTTGTTTCTTCACAACATCAACAATAAACAAATCGTGAGCATGATTTTTCATTTCATCTCAGCTTATAGACGATAAAAGAACATGAAAAATGTAAAACAACTGATATCACTTTAGATCTAACACTTTACACAGATGCTATCATCAGACCCGCTCTGCAAAATAAAATGAATCCAATTCCATCCGCAGTCTGCTCTCCAATCTATTCTCTCCTTCTCACCTACACAAGCATTATACACCTTCAGACAGCAATTACTGTGTAGCAGATGTCAGCCTGAGAAAAGAACAGCTGATGCACACATGCATGCTCATAGAGCCGTACATAATAAAGAGTCCCAAATCAGGATTTAAGAACATCAGCTTTTGTTAAACTAACTGGCAATGAGTAATTGGTCTCTCGTACAGGGATTAGGGTTCCCGTTTGAAGAGGGGCAGCAATTTAAAGAAAAAATGGTATGGTATGGTACTTGGTATGGTTGTTGGCATAACATATGCTGCCAACACCTTCAAAACACACTATGCTATGATTCCACATATTTGTGAAGTCTGCAGCTAGATCTTTATTTGCTACTTTTCACATTTCAAGAAAACACATGAGTTTAAAATGCCTCCTAATCTCTGTATTGAGTGACCTCGTGCTCTGTAATGGATGGTGACACTGACGTTCTGAAACATGCTTGGGTCAGGGTTTTAGTTCAATTGTCACCTTTTTTGTCCGCCCTTGAGCAGCCTTGGAAGGAACAAAATAACAACAGCTATCATCTTTTCCATGTAGACATCTGAGATCTTACATCATGCAATGTGTAATGGTGTCTGGACAAGACTGTATAAGGACAAAATCTCATTATGTTGCACAGTGTGGTGTTGTCATCACCTGCCTCTGCTCCTGTAAAGATGAAAGCTGGTCATGTCCTCGTGATAGAGGGATCATCATGTAATCGCACAGTGATGTTTTGCATTATGGTAATATTATATGGGGCTGTCATATGCTCTGGATGTGCACTGGCAAGTATGTGCGGCAGTCTTCTAGTTGATCTTGTCATATCTACATCTTCATCTTACTATCTTAGACATTAGGGAAATGAACAAAGAATACCTGTTGCTGAGGTAAAATTACCATTGATTGCTTGAAAATTAATTAATAATTCATTTACCCAAAGACAAATGAGGCCCTGTTGACCTCTTTAGGTTTTTC
Source organism: Rhyacichthys aspro (assembly GCA_036850595.1). Taxonomy (NCBI): domain Eukaryota; kingdom Metazoa; phylum Chordata; class Actinopteri; order Gobiiformes; family Rhyacichthyidae; genus Rhyacichthys; species Rhyacichthys aspro. The sequence continues at coordinate 12,109,951 of CM072169.1, read as the reverse complement.
GGTTGAAGTGTACAGCTCCCAAAAGAACATTTACAGCTTTAACAGTCTAAGAGGGTTAGATTATTGACGGATGGCTGGATAGAAGCTGTTTATTGTTAGCGTTGGTTCAATGGGTGATGTGTTAAGGCTTATAGCTTGTGAACTGGAAAGAACAATAGATCCCCGCTAAAAGCTAAAGTGCAGTGGCCTTACCAGTATAAAGCAAAGTGCTAAAATCTCATTGTATTCTAACAGACATCTGCTGGTGTTTTAATGTGGGCAAGCATTTGATTGTCTCATGTAACAAAAACAAAAAACAAAAGTCTGTCAGATTAAAAACAAAACATTTTTAAAAACAGTTTTGTATATGAAGTCATTTACAATTTGCAATTTTATTTATGTAGACCACAATGCGATTTTTTTTTACGTGTGTTGGGACATTTCCTTGAACTTGCAAATTTCAATTTACTTCTTATTGCAATATTTCTACATACTTTTTTTTTTTTTTTTTACATTTTCAGGAGAATGAGGCAACTTTTTTAACGACAGACCCTAATAAGTAAATGTTTTAAATGGTCGAGTAACGTTAATAATTAGTGAACTATTTCGAGCTCTGCCGCAGCTCTTTGGGATTTAAGAGAGAGGAGACATGACATGCTTTGTGATTTCACACAGAATTGAATTTGTTGCAGTGAAAAAAAGGGTGACAAGGTTTAATTGTAGCCTTTGGCAATACATTTGTGTCATTGTTGCAAGAAAACCAAGTAACATACCCCTTACTTTCTTTTTCACAGTTCCGCACACACAAACACAAAGCATCTATTATTACAGGGTTTGTCGGGTATGGCTGTCATGGAAACATAAACCAAGTGAGTGACAGGACGGTCAACTGTGCTGGAAGGAACAGCCCTCAGTTTGAGCTGTATTGAGCAGGTATTGTTTGTTTGTGAGCATGCTGGGAAAAAAACGACTGAAATTTTAGGTGCAAAAAAAGTTCAAAACTGTAGACATTGCAAAGAAGTATAATACCAGCTGTAGCCTGTAGCTGTATTTGCTTTTCAATTTTTTTTTTTTACTATTGTTTTCCAATGTTTATCCTGTATTCAGTGGTTGACCTCAATAAAGCGCAACACAAAACTGACATAGCATTTTTATAGTAACATGCAGATGCTTTGTAAAATAACTTGATACATGATATCATTTCAACCAATAGATAGATTTGTTTGTTAGTTTGTAGTATTTCTACACTTTTAGATTGTAGATGTATGTTACACGTAAACACACTGGCAGTATTTACTTTGGGCTAGTCTATCAACTTTCATCTGTTCAATCACCTGTCACCTGTGTAATTCACTTGACAAATAGAGCACAAGATAATAGATTTTTTATTTTTTTCCCCCCACCAAACACCAAAATGAGATTTCCATAAAAATGTATCTTATAATCATTTGTGTGTGACTGAGTGATAAAGTGTCAAATCACTCAACACAAGCCTCTAAACACTACCCGTGGGAATCACTGCTACAATATTTATTATCAAAGCTGTCCTTCAGCTCAAAAAATATGTTGTTTTCAAAGTAGTTAACTGTTCATTTCCATAAATTAGCAGTGACGACTAGATTTGAGTCTTTGGCAGTGATCACAAACAGCTCTTTTGTCATGTTGCGAACATAAATACACTGTGTTTGAAACAAAAGCACTGTAAGGGGTCTGGAAACCTGCTCTCTTGCATAGATGTCTGAGGGAACAGCATGAACATCAATGAGTGGATCCATTAAAAGTTGTCAAATATTGAATATAAGTGCACAGACTGCTGAATGTAGACTGGCACTTCCTACAAGTTTAATTGAAATCCTGCTGTGATCCTGCAAATTCATGTCGACTTATAAAGTGGTGGAGAGTCTGACCATGGCATATTTTTAGGAAATAGTTTGACCTCAGTTCTACTACATTGAAACATTAACCTTTATGTCTTCGTTTAAAAGAAGGAATTTTCCTAGTACCTGAGTAATAATTTAGGTGTATGACCATAATAAATAGATAATTGGTACCATTTACGCACAAGAACTTGAGCTAAGCACTGGTTAAAAACATATAAAACAGTAATAAAACATTAAAAGTGTTGTGTGGCAATTAATCTTTTTAAATTGAAAAAAACTAAATTGAAAGTTAAAGTTATCAAGAGTCAGTTCATTGGATTAAATGAAATGGAAATGGAGTCAAGTGAATCAGTTATTAAGTGTCCAGCAATCATTGCGCAGTAACTCTTGCACAAAAAGTCTTCCAGATTTTAATTATGACAGCTTTTATAACTGATGCATATCTGTCTCAGTTGGGTCTCAGGTCTGTCACAGAATGCTTAAGTATCATTCATTTAGATAATTGTCATGCATTTGTACAAGCACCTTTTGTATTTCTGTCCTTATTTTCTCTGAGAAAAACGTTTCTTAGTTAATGAATAATTTGGAAAAAAAAAGTTTACAAACAAATTATGATAATTTGACTATAAGGGATTCATAATTATCAGTACTTTTGTGCTTTTGCTGGAAGTGAGAACATTTAACAACAGACTTATTCCTTCACACGGAAAGAACTCCTTGCTTCAAATTATAAAATCCCCCAAACTCTTTTGCAGATCTCATATTTATATTCCTTCATTTTCATTTCATTCAGCAGTCATTGCCAGAGACAACATGCTGTTACCATAGTAACTGCCTCCTCTTATACCTGTGTCGAAAGGCAGTATTAACCTGAGAAGGATCACATTCTTTATCAGAAATAGGATTCAGTCATTGTTGGTGCAAGTCTACAGTTCAGAGTGCAAGAATGAAACATATGAAATATAAATGTTAAAGGAACACTGCGTAACTGTTTCCTCAAAAATACATATTCCCACATTTTTAATTCTGATGGTTCTTAGACATGAGATCAGTAGAATCATGAAACAGTACCTTTCAGCTGGACATAACCTTCCATTGTAACTTTACTGTTGCTGTGACAAGGACTTATTTCACGAGATAACGTGAGTGACACACTCAAATAGAGGGTGCAGATATAGGCCTATTCACTGGACCCTAGAAGAACTGTATTTGTACAAAATACACAAAATACCCCACTGTTTAAGTTGCTGGCTTGGATAGTCTCCACTTGTAACAGATTGATGTCCATGATAATGGCTGTTGTAACAACACAGAGTGACTGTAGAGCAATCTGCGCCCTACCTACCTACCTACCTACCCACCTACCCACCCACCTACCTACCTACCTACCTACCTACCTACCTACCGGCTAACAGTTACACAATGCATCGTTAATTAATGTTAATATCTATATTATTAAATACTGTACATATAAATCAGCATAAACTTTAACTGCTGCACCATGCCACATGCGTATTTGTGCATGGACTCATCAACACCCTCTTGCCATTTTCTTTGTTTGGGTTCAGTAGAATAAGTTGTTGTTCACAGATGAGCTTTGTGCTCATTGATATAGATCGATAAACAATTACTGCTCTCTTCGCCTGCTGAAGTTTCATTGAGCTTCTCTCTTTGCCTGGGGGGAGATAGGACTATGTGGTTCAATGAGGAAGCACCACTTTTAGATAAACAAAGGCAGGAGAGATGACCACAGTCAGACAGGCATCACTGAAATCGGAAACATTTACAAAGTCTTATTGAAAGGACAATTAAGCATCTTAAAAATCTTAATTTTTTTAATTTAATCAAAAGGTTTAGTCTAAGTGATGAAGTAAATTCAATAACTTCATCAAATAAATGGACCATTACTGTGTTTGGCAACTGAAAAACTAGGTAAGACCTTCTACAGGAGTTTGAGATGTTGGATAATGCATGTTTATTCCATGTATATTTGTACATTTAAATATTTGTGAATATTATGTTTTATGGTAAGATTACTTTCACACCAACACTGTGTAGTGTCTTCACTATAAATGGGTTCCTATCCTTGACAAATTGCTTCTTCCCAACTGCAAGTGTTTTATTAATGTCTTACATTAACCTTGACAAAGCTGTCTATGGCTGTGGTAGGTGGCACTGCAAAAAGTCTCGTATCATAAAGAAAAGCAATGAGTCACACCCAATCAATAATCATAAAAAAATGAAAAGGAATAAACCTCTAATAGAGATAACAGTGTCACTGGTCTTGTTTATTGTCAGCAACATAAAAACACAGCTAGCTGCTAATTACCAGTGAAAACAACTAAATCGATCAGTGTTTTCACCTAAAGTTGATGACATTTAGAGCTCACAGTCTGGGGACAGTATCCCCACTGCACCAATCAACTTTCTGCTGCTTCACTTTTACTTGAGGACAGGGTCAAGACTGTGTGGAGTATTCATCAAAGAGAAAGCACTTCTGAATACTGAAGTTCGAAAACAAGCCTTTCTCTATTGCTTTTTGTTGCTGGCAGCCCATAAGAAAGGGTTTATTTCCATCCTTCAGTCAGCACTAGGTGGAGTCTGTGCTGAGGAGGGCTTAGAGCCAAGACAACAGGAGGAACTTCTTACAGAAAGCATTGGGGAGAGCTTGTATATTTCTGTTCAGGGCCTTTTGTTTGGTTGTCAATGGTGTTATAAGGGAAAAACAAAAACACTGTATAACATAGTCATTCTATACTTGTCAGGAGTTATGAAAGGTTCTTTCAATGTGGCAACCCCAGGCTAATTCTGAAAGACAGAATTGCTCTTTCTGCAACGAGAGACCTCAAATAAACTCTATATTAAAAGAAACAATAACATAGATCGCCAGTGTGTGAGTATGTGAATATGTGCCCACTATAACACTACATCCAGCAATTTTACATTTTACACAGTCATTATTTTGTGCTCTATTATTCTTATGCCAAAAACTAAATCTGTGGGGTGCAGTAATGGTATTCATAAACCAATCATTATTGTGGCTGCTGAGTGCAATTCAGGACATGTAAACAAATAAATAATGAGTGATTGACTAAAAGAGGTGGACACAGAAATGCAGATGCAGATGTGTTAAGTATATAACTAACAACAGAACTGGTCACACAACTGGCAGATATGTTTTCTGGTTAGCATCAAAAACATGTATTAGATTGTTGGGAGGTTTTACAGAACGAGTAAAGCTAGTTAATTCAACTATGGCACAAAGTCACTTGACTGTCTGCAACAACTTATAATAATTTAACAACTGATTTGCTCATGTTCTTCCATAAATTTGAGTTTGAGGATGTACTACTTTCAATGGTTGACTGCTTAAGCTATATATAACAATACAACACATTAGGAAATGTACACAGCAAAATGGGTTGAGTTGTTTTCTTGGTGTTAACCGTTTTGAGTTGGTGGGTGTTGATTTTGGGTGTGGCTAGAACTCATCCAGTGAGGAAAAGGTTCGGGGCGCGGTGCTATTCCCGCGTGTTGTCTGCACTCACTCCGATCTGTGTTAATTGCACATCCGGTTCGCGCCTGATTTTGAATGAGGCCAGTCTTCCGAGGAGCAGCGCCATGGTCAAGGACCCCGCTACTTTGTTTAATTTAGATTAAACGGTAAGTACGGAATATTTTTGATTTTAAAAACTACCTATTAATCAGTAATAACAATTTTGCAAGTGGACATTTGTGACATTTCTTTGTATGTAGCGACGTAGCATTACTTGTTGCTTTTATTGATTTTTGAGCCACAAAATTAAACATATTGCGACTTATTTGGCGTTTTCCACTGTAGTTATAGGTTTAAGTCTTGAAAATTTTGTGGTAAGTGGTCAAATCCTATAATAGCCTAATACGATCCAAGTGTTAGCTGACAGTGTTAGCTGCTGCACAATGCTTCATTGACTTGGCTTATGTGTGAAAGCTTAAAAAGAATCTCGCCTTATCAAATATTATGTTGTCATTGTCAAAGTGGGCTAGGTGCTAAAATTGCGTAAATGAAGTTATAAAATAGAATTTAATAAACTGACATTTTTTTATTGTACTCATCCTAATGCTAACTCGTTTTTTTCTTAAACAACTTTGGAATCTTGGTGGCCGTTACAAATATCAGTGATAAATTAGCCTACATTTAAAGTTAAAAGTAGTTAAAATAAGTGGAATGTGTATTGCACCAACGCCGAGCATGGTGCCTGAATGCCTCGTTAAAACGGCGACAGTGTGCATGGTTTGTTCTTTCTGGCAGTCTGTAAACCCATGGTAAAATGCACTACATGTTGTAGTTTAAATCAATCTTCAACAAGTCTGTGCTGTTAAAGGACGTGTTGCTCGTGGAGAATGTAATCATCTCTACAGAGGCGTATTTTCAGAGTAGGTAAGCGCACGTGAATTGTGCCTTGAGCTAACGCTAATACCACAAGCTAGCGCTATGCTTGTCACTTTCAATGCCTGGCTAAAACTGCATAAGAATTATGCCGACTGGAATTTCACATGCCTAGATCCACTTCTGAAATGTTATTGTGCATCATGTGTCATGCATTTCATTTCTAGATGCAGATGAGGTTACAATTTTAACACCAGCTGAATCTGTTATAGTACAATATGTGCTCTAAACCAGTAGCTCTCACACTTTACTGCTCTAAACAGTAATTGGTAATATTATTTTTTATATACTTTTCTAGTAGGTGAGACTATTTTTGGTCCTTTATATTGTTTGAAGTAACACTTGACAACTGTGTCTTGTATTTTTTTGCCAGTCTTGAGGATTTGCCATCATGTTGGTGAAGGTGAGATACCGAAGTACAAAGAAGTACATCAAATTGCAGTCAGACTTCACCTATTTGGATTTCATCACTGAAGGTGAGATGCAAAAAATATTTTTTAAATCAAAAGTGAAATGACTTTCTACTTAACTTGTGTGTCTATTTTGTATGTTGTTGTACTGTATCTATATGTCTGTTTATATAGTTAAAAACAAGTTTGGGTTTCCTGATTCTACTGAGCTGTTGGTCCTGGATGAGAGTGATACAGAAATTGAGGAGGATGTGTTTCTGGAACTGATGGAGTCCAATCCTGACATTTGTCTTAAGATACAGGAAAGTGTTTCAGATAAATGTAAGTTTATTGCATCAATGTGGTCAAACAGATAATGCACGTTTTTCTCCAAATATATCTGACTTCTCTTACTTTGTTTCTAAGCTCCTTCGCCTATGAATAGCTCCTCATCATCTCTTACGGACACCTTTTCACCTTCAAGTGACGCGGACCACTATAGCCAATCAGAATGGGGATCACCAATAAGCAGAAGAGTTTCACCAGTCACTGCTGCTGCTAGACCTAACATGGAGTCTTCTGAGTCAGAAGATACAAAAGAGGTATTTTTTATTTTAAGAATGAGAAAAAAAGCTTTTATTGTCATTGCACAAGGTTGCTTTTTGGATTATAATTTCTTAGTCACCCATTTGTAGTAGCAAAACTGTAAAAAAAATACTCAAAGTAAACAAATATTTTTCCCCAAATAGAATACGACTACTCCACATGGTGACAAACTATATATTAAACATGTATTTTATTGTGTGCAGATGGTGAAAGACGTGCTATCTCTGAAACCCGGAGGTGAAGAAATTCTAGAAGAGTACAAAATGGAGAAATCACTGAGTGACCGGTCTCGCAGACAACTTGTCAACATATTGGCTAGCGAAATGACGGAAAGACATGGGTAAGTCTTTTCCCTGTATTTATTTCATTTTATACATGAAATTTAAAACTTTAATATACTTAAATGCACACTGTTTATTCATGTTTAGCATCTAACCAGGAAACTTTTATGCTCCTTTTAGCTTTTGTGTTTTTGCTCATTAATTATGATATCTAAGTCATCTGTATTTACATTGTTTCTTAATTCATCATTTCTATTTTTCAAAAGGAGAATGCCGTCTCGTACACAAAAAGAAAAATATGCACTAGGAATTGTCACTCTGTTTCCCTCACTGAAGGACCCCTTTTCCCCAAAGGGTTATGTGAGTAAAACATTTTGACTTCATTGTGTCAGAGATTTGGCTTCATGTTTTGTGGCTGTCACTCATGAGTGATTATGTTGTATGTACAAAACTGTTACAGGAGCACTTCTATGATCCAGAAAAAGGCACAGGATATTTGGCATGGCGTCTAAAGACAATGTCCAGAAGCAAGTTCAAGCGGCCCATAAAGGAAGTCACTGCATCTCAGGAACAAGGGCCAAAACGCAGAAGAACCGCCACCACAGCAGCAGGGGAACAGCTACAAGGAGATGCCTGCAGAGAAGCAATATCATTCCTTTCCCACTGCACTGATGAGTCAAGTGTGTTTCAGAAGATGAAAATGACCATAGAATATCGTCAGGAGCTTGTGCATGATCCTGAGAGGACCACAGATGTCTTCAAAACATTTCCACGGTTTTTAGATGTCAAAGGACTGGTAAGAAAAACTTCAAACCTCAATAAACAACTTCTAACCTTATGTGTATTTTACTTTAATAATTTTTCAATGTTTTGTATTACAGGTGAACCAAGACTTTTTACTGCTGTTTGGAGCTGAAACTGCCTCCAAGATGCTGGAGAAATGGGATACAGTCTTCAAACCCAAGGTTATTGCCGAAGCCAAACGCCTGGTTGAGACAACAGAACTTTTCCAACTTCTGGCAGCTGCTGAGAAACGTGAAGAAAATGATAATAGTAAGTTTTAATATTGTTGTATAGATTCATTCATAGTAATTAAGCTTTTTTAATTGATATTTTTATTTTTCATCTAGACTGGGATAGTGATATGGCTTCTTTGCTGCTACTCCTGTATCTCCTGCCACCAACAGCTGGGCGAAAGAGGACCAGAATAAGTCCTGGTGATGCTATGAAGAAACTGTTACACTTTCACAAGGTAAGAGTGAATTAATAGAAAATAAGAAATGTATTTATTTTTTATGTAAGCAACATTTGCGTAGCACACATAAATGCAATAGATCACATGTTCTCTTGAGCTTACACTTAATATTTGGACAGTTATTGAGAATGTTGTTTTTTGTTTACAGTCATGCAATAGCCTTGAGGGCCACCTGCGACAGAGTGAAGATAAACAACCATACATTCTTGCTGTGGGCCAAGCCAAGAACAAAATAACAACATTCTACATTGCTATCGACAAGCAGCTCATCCCCTGCCAAGCCACCAGCTCTTTGGGCGCCTTTGATGAGCTGTTTAAAGCGCACTACGTTTTCAACCTCTCTTATGACGACTCCCTGGTGCAGTTCTTCATGTTCGTGCAGACAACGATCTTCAACATCGATCAAACTACAAATGTGTCTCCAAGACTGCGTGAGTTACGTGCAAAGATTTTTAATTAAATCAAAAAGATGTTGAGGTGTTTTATTTGTCAGGGTGTCTTTGGGACATGCCAGTTGCTGATTAGTCATTTACGAATTCAACATAGTTTCTATCCCAGCAAAAGGTTTAAATTGTTCTGTGCGCAAGATGGTTGTAGACGTCAGTTTGTGACATATTCAGGTTTAAAAAAACATTTAACCACTGTTCATGAGAAAGATAATTTGCAAAGCAATGATGTGCCCAACACAGAGCCATTTCCTGGTAGAATTTTCACAACTGAAAACTCAATGGAAACAAACGACACTGGTTGTACAAGTGGAATACAGACTGAAGTTAGGAGTTTTGAGAACAATGAATCAAGTCTTTGTAAAGGTAATACAAAAGACATTTGTGCATCAATAATAGCTAAACTCCAAGGTAGTGGTATGGCAAATAGTGTAGTCTCAACAATAGTAAGTGATTTGGAAGATTTTGCTACTGAACTCCACTCCCAAATTAAGCAAGACATACTGTCTTATGTTCCAGAAGATAACCCTATAAGAACTACATTAGAGGAAAATCTTGAACATTTTGAAAACCCATTTGTTGATTTTAATACAGAAACTAAAAGAATGAAATATCTAAATGCAAAGTGGGGAGTTGTAGAGCCGCTAGAAATTATGCTTGGTATTCGCTATGACTTGAGGCGTGATAAAGGCACAGGTACTTACAGTCAAGTCCCAGTCAAAGACACTTTTGTTTACGTTCCTATTTTGGAGACTATAAAATTTATGTGTCACAATTCAGAAATTTGTAAACTACTTGCACAAACTGTACCAGATAACAACAAATATGAAGACTTTAGAGATGGCAGTTATTTTAAAACTCATCCATTGTTCTCAAAACAAAAAAATGCTTTGCAAATTCAGATTTACTATGATGACTTTGAAACTGCTAACCCCCTGGGGTCAAAACGTGGCGTCCACAAAGTGGGTGCATTATATTTTGTCCTGAGAAATCTGCCTCCCAGATTTAATTCATCTGTAATGAACATTCATTTGGTTGCTCTTTTTCATTCTGAAGATGTAAAAAAATATGGCTTTGATCCAATTCTGCAGCCCTTGATCAATGATATAAAAACATTGGAGAGCCATGGTCTGGACCTGCCTTTTTCAAATGAAAAAATATATGGCACAATTACACAAGTTACTGGGGACAATTTGGGAATGCACGCTATTCTTGGTTTCACAGAGTCTTTTAGTGGGAATTATTTTTGTCGTTTGTGTTTGATTGACAAGAGCAATGCTCAGGAGATATACAGTGAGGACAGTCAGTTGATGGTAATGCGTGGAAGGGAGGTGTTTGAAATGCACTGCAATGAGTTGGGGTCCAAGCCACAAAAAACATCTGTATTTGGTCTAAAGCACAATTCATCTCTCAACAGTCTGCAGTATTTTCATGTGTGTAACAATTTTTCGTTTGACATTATGCATGATATTCTGGAAGGAGTGGCTCAGTATGAGATTAAGTTATTGTTTGAGTATATTTCAGAAAGTTTTATCTCAAAGTCTGATCTGTTCTCTAGAATCTATGCTTTTGACTATGGGTACCTGGAGCGCAAAAATCGCCCTACAAGGATTACCTTGGAAAGTAGTGGTAACAACATAGGGCTTAATTCCATTCAAACGCTCTGTCTTGTAAGAAACATTCCATTACTGTTCGGTGACATTGTGCCTAAAGATGATGAACATTGGACTTTAATGCTGCTTTTACTACAGATAATAAACTATGTATTTTCTCCGTCACTTACTGTAGGCATGACTGTGCATTTAAAACATTTGATCATGGAACATCATGCTCTGTTTAAACAGTTGTATCCAGACAAAAACCTTATACCGAAGCATCACTTTATGCTTCACTACCCGGCTTGTGTAAGAAAAATAGGACCGCTCATACATGTTTGGAGCATGAGGTGTGAAGCAAAACACAAGGTTTTCAAAAACACTATCAAAAACTTCAAGAACATCACAAAATCTCTTGCAAAAAAACACCAGATTTTGATAGCAGGTCACTGGGAAAATGTCCCCTTTAACTTCATTGAATATGGGCCCCTTAAATCCTTTAGTTTGGACAAAGAGGATAATGCTGCTGAAGTGCTACATGCTGTACATGCTGTAGATCCCAAAGAAATTTTTTCTACAAACTGGGTAAAAATGAGTGGAACAGAGTACAGATCAGGACTGGTTATTTGCAGTGAGATTAATGATGAAATGCCTGTGTTTTGCCAAATAACAAAGATACTTGTTGTTAAAAGTGACATCTACTTCATTGTCAACAAGCTTATGGTTGATCATTTCAGTGAACATTTTCATGCCTATGTAGTAATTGAGAGTAACGAGAAAAACCTTGTTAAAGCAGACAGTCTTGTTATTTACAGGCCTTTTGATTTGCAAACAGCCAATGGTGAAGATGAGCTTTTTATTGTACCCTTGTTTTACTTGTAACATGTTGGAGCAAAAATGTTGAATAAAGTTAGTACTTGTACATTTTTTTCTGGTTGTGTTTGTAATGCATAGTAAAGTACACTAAATTAATTTTAATTTAACACTAACAAAAGTGCTAATTTAACACAATTTAGGAGTTATAAAACAACACTAGGATTGTGAGAATTCAACACCACATCAGAGGATTAAATACACTTTTAAAGTGTTGAATAATAGCACCCAGAAGGTGATTTTATAACACTGACTCGGAGAAGGAAATTCACTTTAGAGTGTAATGTATTTAACACTCTGTGAGTTAAGAATTCAACACCCTATAAGAGTTAAATTTTTTACACTTTTGAAAGTGTTAATTTAACACAAAATCCGTGAGAATTATATACACACCAAAAAAGTGTTAAATTTAACTCCCTGCGAGTTAAATTAACACTGCCCATTTTGCTGTGTATCCTTGACAGATTCACTTGCCTCTTTAATGGGTATATTGTGTTATTTAAACAGTTTTTGAAAATAGTTTTTATCCTTGTGGGAAAAAAGAAATAAGAAACAAAGGCACACAAGAGCTTTCATTTAATTAGGAATCAGCCTTAAGTAAGAGCGGATGGGATGATGAATTGGGAGCCTTGGGAAATGAAGAAAATACTGTAATATCACATTAAGTCTCCGAGAGTGGAAGAATCTGACAGGGGACTTGCAAAAAATTGTGTTTGATGATGAAAAGTGTGCAAGTGGACATGATTTGGTGCCCTGGTGGTGTGCTGTTGTTTCTGTAACCTATCACAAATGTCAAAACATCAAAAATATGCTGCTCAGTCCTGAGTGCAGCTTGAACTTGGCTTGAAACACAATGTCACTTCTTGCCTCAGTCTTGGATTTAAAAGACTGGATTTTAAATCTAAGCCATTACAGTCCACAACTGATTAAAATGTTATCAAATCTATTATTGTTTCTGGAATGTAGTTGACATTATAATACTTAAAATTTGAGAATTTATCTTCTTGGCCTACTGGACTTATTGGAAGTACTGTGTTATTCCCTTCAGCTTTTGGTTTCAACACTGTGGAAGCATGTTTTGTTGTGATAAATAGTTGTCTCTTGTAATTGGGATATTCCAAATGAAATGCTAAATGTTTTTTCTCAGAAACAAAGCTACTGCTTATTAGCAGCTGCTGTTTCCAGTGTTAGACAGATCTGGTGTCAAACAGTTCTTGCTTTATTAAAGTAAAACATTGCATTTACTCTTTATCCGGCATTAAATGGGAGCAGAACCTGAGTTATTATAGAGTTTATACAAATTGATGCAGTTCTCTGACTTTAAAGTTTAGAATGTGAATAAAACAAAAACAACACCATCCTCTAATCCTTCAGCCTTGGACCTGTCTCATTTCTTCTAATTAATAGCAACACAGCCTTCAGGAGTTACCTGTACCAGACTGTGTTGTTCTTACCCGACACCACTTAGAGGGAAACTTTTACTTTACTGGGCACAGTTTCAACTATAGCAGTATAACTGTGTAAAACTAGCTCCCTGATCCATGGCACTAAATTTACTGAAGTCTGAAGTGGGCTTGATGGCATAGCCAAAATAACTAGTTGATCCAAGTGACCTGGCTTTCATCTGCTGAGCAAAGGCTGAGCTAACCCTCTGCATCACTGTCTGACATGAGACCCTCCGCAGCTCACAAAGTGAAGTGTAAAGTGTGTAAAAACATCATGACCAGTATATTTAACACAGATCTTCAATCCTCAAGCTGGTGTCAAGGGCTTATGTTAATCAGTGATTTCCTCTCTTGTGAACAAGTGCAGACTGAGAACAGTTTAACTCCAAATACAGTGCTTTCCCAGTGTTTTAAACATAACTTTACTGACAAACACAAAACATCATTTTACTGCACATAGCACAAAACTTATTTTTGCTTCCAAGAACTTCTGTCCAAATTAATTTCTATGATGAAGTGCACTGGCCTGACCTGTAATGTATGTGTTTTAGTAATGCAGCATTTGTTTTTTTTGGCATGCCCAGGAACTCCAAACTGATGTAAATAAACAAATGCAGAGACACGCACCTATTCAGCCAGCGGCAAGGGATGCTAGGGCTTTAGATATGTGGGCAAATTGCTTTGGTCAGCTCATGCTGTGAATCTATTAATGTAGATTTACATTTCTATATACACATTCCTGCATGCAGGCACACACAGACCCAATCTAAATATATATAAGTCTCCATATATACACTTGCTCCTCGCAGCTGGAGGTGAAAAAGGATTAATCATTTCATTTTTTGATGCATTCGGGAGGATTTAAAGACATTCCACCGGTTCCTCTCGGGTCTGCTCTGTGTGTGTGTTCAATACTACGGTACTTTAAGTGTGACAGTACTTTGGCAGGTCTGGGAAGATGGCCCGAGGATGTTTCTCGGCTTAAGAGATGAATTATCTTCCTTTCTGTCTGTGTTTGCACATGATGTAGACAGCCAGAGACGGGGAAGTGCGGGGGGCCTGATAGATCGTCCTGACAACACTGGTAGTGCTTACCCACACAATTTATTCTCACTTCACCTTCCCATATTTAATATTAACTCTAGATAATGGTGCTGTTGAATTTAAAGCAACTCTGCTTTTGTAATTTGCAGATTTTAATTTACCTTGTAAGCTTTGCCAGAGTGATGATCCGTTGGAATGACAGACAGTTGAGCTAAACTCAGTTTTTGCATTAACTCAAGTAATATTTAGATAGGATGCAGCAGTTCCATTTTCACACTGACAATGAATTATTACCAACGTTTTACTATTTTAACACAGGCACATCATTTGGCAGGAGAATGTTGAGAGTAATGTCTGTTAACTCGGCAAAATGGGTGCAGACCTTGTGGCTTTGTTCTGTTCTTGACTGGCCTCCAAAAAAAGGAACTATTTTCTATGTCAAGGGACCACACTTACACAGAATGATGACAAAAATCACTGTTGAAAAAACTGTTAGGAATTTATTTTACCAGTTTTCTCAGTCATGCAAGTGATAATATGATTACAATGGATTGTACCTGGACAAATACTTTTGACCTTTTCTGTCAGATGAATACAGAAAAAATCGAAAAAAAAGTTCAGATGATACTCTCTGCCTTTATGCAGTCAACCAATATTTTTCTCTCAGGAGCAAGAAGTAGAGAAAATATTGCCATTTATCCTGCTGCAGAGCTCTGAAGAAGACAATAGCTCCTGGTCATAGCGGTGTAGTGTGATAGCGCTCTTGGCCGACACACTCCTCGGGAACTACTTCAATTGCTTCCTCTCTCAGATCAACATGTTTAGGCTAATCCTTTTCATGGGTTATCTCTCCTGCACAGACACCTCATAAGTGTGTGTGTGTTTGAGTAATACAAAGATTAGTTGAATTAGTAATTTTGGGGTTTGACCGTGTTTTTTTTTTTTACTCATAAACCTTGGCCTTTTATATTGAATGTGTGAGCTCAGTGGGCTGACTTTGAGTGACTTTACTTCTGTGTGCCCTGGGAATATATTCAAGCGGAAAGACGGTGAAGGCCAAACAAAATCACCTGTGAAAAAGAAAAGCTGAACTGAAGAGGATTGCGTATGCTTTTATCCCGTGACTATTTGCATTCTGCTGCTATTTCTAGCCTTCGTTAGGATCCAAATACAGACAAAGTGTTGTGTCATGTGTCTTTGTTTGATATAGGAGCATGAAATTTGTGAAAAAGGTGATAATCAGTGAAGAAAGCTTCTTTAAATACAGAAGTGGCTTTTGGAGCATCCTTCCGTTTCTGCAACACATATCATGTCTCAGTGCTTCCTCTACTGCAGCCTCACAATAAGTACACAGTCTATACACACACACAGTCAGAGGATGTCTGGAAAACTGATGTGACAGTGGGATTTATTGCATCTTAATTATTCAAAAGTGTGTGAGCAATGTTGAATAAGAGAAAGCGAGCGAAGGGAGTCAGGGAGCGCCGAAGCAAAGAGGCAGAGAAGATGAAAAATGAACGACAAGGAGGAAGCAAGCGGCCATATTTCTGAGTCAGTCTGTTGTTTTAGACTGGGTATCATTTTAAACACACGCCAATTCTTCATCTCAAGTATTTTGCGATGTTTTGAAAAGTTGAAGCTTAATACGTTTAAGAAAGAATAGCACGAAGTGGAATTTTGGTACATATCAAAATGTTAGTGCTCATGGAAAGCAGATGACAGTCTAGGCATAAATAAGATTTTTACTAACAATGCAGCATCAACTGTGGAAAGCATTGTTGCAGCAAGAAATAAATCAATAATGCAGTGAAAATGAGGTTTGATACATTTGTTGTTACATGGCCGGTCTACAACTGAATAAAAATACAGTTTAAGATGCATCTAAATAACCTTTTCCATTTCATAGGATGTTTCTGAAGCAGCTGAGAGCAGTAGAGAAGCCAGGGAAAAGGAAAGGAGGGAGGCTTTGGACTCTGTGGTTGCACTTCAGACTTTGATGATGACACACAGTGAATGGAAGCCATGTTTTTATTCTGATGAGAAAGTTTGCGTGTGGGTACACTGGGGCGAAGCTAAACAGAGGCACGCATGAAACCAGCCAATACACTGCTCCCTTGGGTAATACAAAATAGATTATAACTACCCACGCAGTTGTCCTCAGACAATGCTGTGCTCTATAAATCTATCTTCTGGTGCTCGGTGTGGCTTTGAGCTCAAATGGTGAGAGCAAAATGTGACAAATGAAGTGCCTAACAAAATGTCAACTGCAGTGTATGTTAGCTGTTTATACAATTACTTTGCAAGCTACATTAGCTAGTATGAATGAGAATGTATGTGATTGTTTATTATTGTTGCTTATTGTAGCATACTATGAAGACATGGAGATAAATATCAGCTTTGTTTTGTGTAAATGATTCTATGGTGCTTGTATAGTTTACAGGCCATATTATAGCATATATTTTTAAATACCTGCAGCCAGAGTGGAGGTGGATTAGACAGTTCAGACTGTTTTCATGCATTTCATTTCTTTTACCTTGCTTACCAGTAATTCAGTCTCATACACAGTTTCATTCCTTTCATAACTCCTTTTCACTTCAGAATCATTTTCTGTGTCACATTGTGCTTTGCTTTCCTTTGGCTCCCTTTTACCTCACTCAGTTTTT
The DNA here is from genome assembly GCA_036850595.1 of Rhyacichthys aspro. Lineage (NCBI taxonomy): Eukaryota > Metazoa > Chordata > Actinopteri > Gobiiformes > Rhyacichthyidae > Rhyacichthys > Rhyacichthys aspro. The sequence continues at coordinate 12,093,066 of CM072169.1, read as the reverse complement.
TATCATTTCATTTCTAAAAGTTTGCTTCCTTGAAATTCTTCTCACACATTTTTTTCCTTTCCATAGTGAAAAGAAATGAAAATGTATATCAGGTAATATGCATTGTCTTGTTTGGTCTTATGACTTGGTAATATGTCAAGTTATGAGAAAAAAGCAAGACCACATACACTTCATCATCATACAGGTCTACTTTTGTGAAGGGTGAGTCGGTGTTATGTGCATTACCCTGTTTACTGGCCTTGAATAAACTAATGACATTCATCTCTTTTTATCTGTGACAGTGTTGTCATGCAGAAGTATGTCTAACTCCCTCCTGAAAGTTTATTAATACGGTATTGCACACTGTCTGTCAGCCTGCCTCACAGCTTTTCACAGACAATTACCTCCACACGGACATATGCTTGGTCAATGCACCAAAGAAATTCTGACCGTTTACCTCCACAAAAGCTTAGTCGATGTGGATGGCTGACCTTCAGACTGACGCCATCTCAACAAACACACACTCACTGCAAGAACTGTGTACATATACCAAAGTGTGCCTACGTGCTGCACACGAGAATGTTTAGCTCTCTCTTTACATAAACTGTAGCTACAGCAGGAAACTTGCAAGGATCCGTGAGTGTAGCAGGTGTTCATTTGTAGCACCCTCCAGGTCATTGCAAAAGACTTCTCTCAGAATCCTCAGCAGACGAGGGGGTGTTGCTCTTGTTCAAGTGCGCAGATAATTGAATGGTCCAAAAATATTTTAGAGACATTTGTTCATCATTTCTGCAACACATGCTTTCTCCTTTGCTGCACCTCTTGGAAGATACAAATGAAAAGGTTAGTCCACAAAGCTTTTCATTCCAAGCATGAACTAGCTGGCATAATTTAGACCAAAACCTTAATTCTAAAAAGATTTTTGTGGGGCTGTTAAGAAAGAGTTGATACATGAGTACTAATGTAAATCTTTCGTTATCCCACTCATGTTTTTCATGTTCTAAAGCCCCTTCTGTTTGGTACTGGTCTGTCCATCCATCTGCTCTCACTGATCAGAGACAGGGCCCTCTCCCCAGACACTTCCTCCAGCTCTTCCAGGCAATTCCCTGGCAATCCATCCTCTAGATGTGGAGGAGCAGTGGAACTACTCTGAGCTCCTCATGGGTGACTGTCCATAACCCAATCAGAGCCATCAAAGCTTCTTTCACAAAATATCCTCTAAACAACACCAGAAGAGTCACCATTGATCTTTTGAGCTGTGAGTTCCTACATTCAGTATGTTTCAGGTGATGTCTGCATCTCATGTACAGTATGTGATAAGATTAGAGTTAATGGGATGACTTGAAAACATGTTTATTGAGACTCAATGACTATGTTATAACTGTGTACACTGAGTCCAGAATGCATGTAAGCAAGTGGTACACTATGTCCTTATTTTAAGCAGCCGACAAACACAGTCGTGTCAAGCTTTAGTTTAGTTACACTTTGGAATCTATTAAAGGTAAATTGCTTTATATGCTAATGTCAATATCAACGCCAGCAAAATGAATGAAATTGCAAACATAAGGCTTCTGACTAGAGACAGGGAATTAACTGGACCAGATGGAAGATGTCTTAGGGCACAAATTCAGACTGCTTTTTTAAACAAAAAAACTGCTGCTTCCACTGCATTTTTGTGCTGATTATATGCTACTTTGTTTTAGTCGACCTCACTCAGCAAAGACTGCATCTGTGTTGGAGTTCTGTATTATCCTTTCAATAATTGTTGCCTGAATGAGACAGAGCATTTGTGTTTTGAGTCTCCATATGATCCTTGCTTCGTTTTAAAACCAGTATGAATTTCAAAGGACTTGGTAGTTGTCCATCTTGTCTCAACTGTAATGCACAAAAGAATTCAAACTGGCAATTTCAAGTGAATGAAAAGGCATGACCACAACCCTAAAGCTCAAGCCAGTCAGTGTTCATGGTGAGAATGTGTCGGAACTGACAGCTTTTGTATAGAGCCGAGCAGCAGGATCAGGTCTGGGCTGGAGCTTGAGCCTCACTCCACAGCTGGACATCCAGAATTAGTCCACGTTTCACAGTTGTATTGTTGGGAGTACCTGTTGTTTTGACAGTGGTGGTAAAGAAATCATGCAGAAAGTGATTGCTGTCAAGGGAATCTGTTCAGGGCTGTTGAGGTTTAGGGGATGTGGACAAATATTCAGCTGGAAGTCTTTGCTATAAAGCCAGAAGAAGGCAACTTGTGAGCGAGGTGGAAGTCTATATAAAAAGATTAATAGCAAATTAAAAATTCAGAATCTTGTTTGCGATCTGAAAGTTAAGTGATAGATTGAGAAATCAAAAACAACTGCTTTCTAGATTTAATGCATCAAGTTAAACAGTCGACACCATTTGGCTAAACATCTAACTTTGAACATGAGCTAAACAATGAACAGAGTTATGGCAACTGTATGTTTTTGTAATGATTACTTATTGTATTTTCAAGTCTTTTTTGGGTTCAACTTAAAAACACAAACCCACAGAAAAGGATCTGCATTCATTCATAGTCAGTCTAAATTTTACATGTATTGCATGACTGTGGATACATATTAAAAGCATTAAACTGCTGCCGTTAAACCCAAATGCTCTCTTATATTTGGCTACTCCACTTGCTTTTCTTGAAACTCATCCACTGTTTTCACGCTCCATGTCTCCAACACCTGTGTGTTTGTCTGTGGGCATTCATAGATAATTTCATTAGCATTTGAAAAAGGTTGGCTTTGGTTGTTTCACAGTGCACTGGTCAGTTTTAATTGGTATTGAACAGGGGTTATCTTAGTTTTGTGCTACTACAGTCTGAGCAGATTTCAGTGTGTCTCCACGTGTGTCCACGACTGCTGGGTGTAGACACTTCTGTTTGTGTGTGTCCCATTGGAGCATCTGTTCCTATAGTCTCTGAAGTAATAGCAATGAAAAATGGAGCTTGTCATTTGCTGCCCTACTTTTCAAATGCACTTCTACATAAACACAAGAGTCATAAGCCGCACCATGCATGCACAAAAGCTCCCATGTTTCTAAAATGTGTTAATTGCATAAATATTATAACATTGTATATTGAATTTAAGTACTAATTATATATTTACTGATTATTGATAGGCTTTGTGTGTGGGTGTCTTCGTTGTAGTACATTCATGCTGAGAACATGCTATAATTAGCTTTGTGTGTGTATAGGAACATACCATGCTGTTTGAATCCATTCTGGTGGCATGCCACTTTTGCACAAATCAGTTTGTATATATGTCAGCTGTGTGTATTTGCCATTAAAGAGCTGCTGTGACAGCACGACCGAGTGGGAATGTGTTAATGCTGCTGCTGCCAGCATGTCAGGTGTCTTTCCATTTCACTAAAGCACCATTATAACAGTGCAGTGCATACATTGTAAATTCATAAGGTATTTGTTTGTTTGGTAGTGGCTCATGTGTTGACATGTCTGATTTGCACTTAGCGGAAAGTGCTGGTGCAGCGTTGGTGTGTGTCTAAAGCTAACATCTGTCTATGTGCCTCTACAACTTGTCTCTTTCTTTATCGAATAACCCCCAACTTCAACTTAATTAAACATACCAGTTGGGTCCCCAGGTAATGCAATGAGGATTCACACATCCATCACTGCAGTCCCAGCAACTGAGACCATTGGTTAAAGGCCATTCACTGATACAGTGATTGTGACTAAAGGTAAAAGATATCACAGACAGTAAAAACTATTTATAACCAGCATCGTGACACATAACATGCTTAGTAAAAACAAAGGTGTGATTCATTCATCATTAAGACCTGCAAAAACAATCCTAAAATATAATCCTTGTTTATACTTTCATTCATTTTCATTTCATTCAGAGAGGACTTCTGTATAATAAGTGCCCAAAACAATCCTGCACGTGAGAAGCTAAAGCAAATCAACAATTCTATGATTATGTAATTATCAAGACAATTACACAAGACTGCATTCTCACATATGAATGTAAATTGACTTTTATTACTTTCCTCCCTCTCCCGAGTCCGCCCTGTCTCCACTGTTCACTGCTGTGCAGCAGAAACTATTCTCCATTCACCGTGGCTCTTGTTTAATGTAAGTGAAACTGATCAGGCAGATACAGATAGCCCTTTTCTTACCCCCAATCCTCGTGCATTTCCCCCCCACCCACTTTCCATCTTGTAATTTCTTCAGCGTCTCATTTTCCTCTCTCTCTGTGTCTCACGCATGGTATTTCAGTTCTTCACCAGTCTTTGCCTTACCCCATGTTCCGCTAACTGGAAGTGATAGGGCAGAACCATGTAGCGTGTGGGAACCGCCATGTTGTTCTATTGAAAATGGGCTTATGATATATTCATCTTGCCATAAGCAATAGGCAAATACACAGCAGAGCAGGAGGAAAGTAGAGTCTTATTTTTCTCTTTGGGACATATCACGTGGGCGTCTAAATGTGCCGTCTCAGTTCCTTGTGTGTTTTTCTCCAAGTGTCCTGTTCCTCAAAAGTGACACCTCTCATAAAAGCCCATTGCGTGCCAAAGCAGTAACAAACACACTGCTGCTAATGCATAGTTACTCCATTAGGTCTGGCCTGTTCCTTTCCACTGACATATAATTGAAGTGGGCTCTAGCATCAATCAAATGTTCATGTTTCTGATAACTAAAATCCATTGTTTTGATTATTCTTCAGATTAAGATCTAAATTTACGTGGACCTTTGACCCACCCACAAAGCTGCAATAAGACTTGGAAACAAAGTACTAAATCAGAAGGTGCCATATAGTATACACCTTTTGTTTTTGTGTTTCAAAATTTGACTAAGGCATTTGCTATTTTACAACACTATTTTTTTTAGGAATTGAGGAAGGTAATGTTTTTACAATGTAAACACACGCGCAAAATGTTATTTGTCTTCTACCCCTAAGTATGCTAAGAAGATAAAATAGACCAATGCACTGAAAGGTAGGCTTTGACCTTGAACTAAATCTGCCACCTGGAACATGACGTACCTGACTGTCATTTTGTGGGGACAACACTGCAAATGTGGTGTTTACATGTGTATTTATGTTTCAGCTTAACTATTAGCTCCTACAGAGAAGTCTCACAGATGTTAGATGCTAAACCTAATGACTGTTTACATTACACTGTAACCTGTTTCTGTGCATCAAGTTTTTATCCACAGATGGCCTAATTTTACTGTCACCAGTGATCTAATTAAGTAAGAATAACACTATACACTCAAGACACCACTTAGCTTAGATGAGACAGGAGCAGCCTACAGAGTTGATGGCAAAGGTCAAGAGCTAATAGGTTAATCTACAGCTGCGGTGAAATATCCATTTTAGCAGCATTTCTGTGCCAGACAGACATCCATTATTGCTTAATGTTTCAACATTTCTTCACACTACTTTGTAAATCCTGCATCACTTGCCATTGTGCTCTCAGTCAGTCAGCCCCTTTTCTCACTGATGGCTCCTTTATAACTTCCTGTCTTTGATGAGATCATAATTACCTTAATTGGTGCAATTAATCAAATTACCGTCTCATATTAATTAGATGAGAGTGTCGCTTGTCATTTTGTGTGGCAGAGGCACCTCTTGTTTATAAGGGATTACATTCATGAGGGATGTGTAATGAATTTATATTTATGTTTGGGCTTTAATTCAACCCATGAACACAATAAAAACAAAGCGATTCATGGGAAATTGTGAGATTAATGTGAGAACACAAACAACGCTGTAATTCAGTCCTTTTTGGAAGATTTTATATTGTTGTAGACTTACGTCCATAAACATACATTGGAGTACTCCTACATGTTGGTAAGGCAGTTGTCGGTGATTTTTGTTTTAGACATTGGTTATAAAGGAAGCTTTCAATATTTTTATTTTAATTGGGCTCTGTACAGTTTGGTCAACAATAATTTATTCAGCTATTTGTTGCTACTTTTGCATAGTACTGAAATCTATTTGATGTATTCAGATAAGGAACAGGCTGTAATTATTTCATGTATTAGAAAATATAGTCATCCGTGCGTTATCAAGCAAATATTCACAATTTCATATTCCACTTTCAGCACTCAGCATAGTACCGGTTACCTAGAAAACACAGACTGTGAAGCAGATTTGTAAGCGCATATTTCAAGCAGGGCAATATTACATTTACACTTGTGATGTTGAGAGTTTTGTCAAGAAATGAACCCTGTGACTTTCTTTCCAGTGTGTTAGTGTAGCTTGCCTGGATTATTGTTCCTTCTGTAGCTGTTTTACACCTTGTGTGGGACAGGGTTAAGCTGCTGCTCTTTAGGACATTTTACTGAGAGTGCACGGCAATATTGACTAGTTTAGAAAAAGAAAAAGTCAGGTTATTTTGAATTCACAGTGTTTTCATTGAGACTGAAGGTACAAAATGTAAAAAAAAGAAAAAATTAATAAAATGGGGCTATTCATTTTCTAGTGCAGTGCCAACAGCAGATGCCAACAATGATATGTGAGAATGGTGCCTTTTGCAAAAATGATTATGTAACACATTAAATTCAAAGAAGGCACCCCCTGGCCTTAAATACAAAGACATAAAAGTGAATGTCTGTATCTGTGAACATACAGTATGTTCTAGAAATAAACCTTATATCTGGTATGAGTATGAAAAGTCTGAACAAGCCATTTGCCATTCAAATATAGATGATTAAATACCATAGCCTTCATAACTTTAGGGAACCTCAATTCTATACAGTTCTCTTGCCATGTAATTTTCCATAGCTGTGCACATTAAGACTCAAAGTACCATTGTGCACCAACTGGGATAATGTATCTATAAGGGCACTCGGCTTTCTGAGATGAACATGTCTTGACAGTTTTTTTATAGAAGTGAGGACTGTAGTCATGTGTGCGTGTGTCACATTGCTGCAGAGACATCTTGTCCCCAAAGTACAGTGGCAGGTCATAATGGTGTTTCCAGGCTCTATTCTTCCTCTGACTCTTTCCTCTCTAACCACAGATCTCACCCTCCTTTGCTTTATTATGTCTCTACTAAAGTGGGACAAGGACATAGGGAGACAAAGTGGTGCTTATTAGTGCCCTACCCTGGACACATACATACACACACGTGCAGTAACAGTCCATAGCTGGAAGGTGACTGCGGGAGATGAGAGGAACCAGACATTTTGCTATGGTTACCTCCTGTTTTATCAGATAAGTACAGGGCATCCAGATGGCATACCAGCCAAGGACACACGAGACTCCTCTTGCATGTGTATAGTCACAGTTTGAAGACTTTTGAGGATAGTGAACCTGTGCCTTGAAGCATCAGAATATGAGCCAATTTGGGGCACAGAGCCTGATAAGGATCACTAGTTTGTTTAATGAGGAATAGCAGCAGCGTTTGGTTTAGTCAAAATCCAAAAAGAATTTACCAAGATACTGTACTTTTAAATAAAAAGACAGTTCATATATTCTTAATTGTGCATATTTTTCAACTGTGGTAGGCTTTGATACATAATCAGCCATTTTATGTTCCCGAAAGAAGATTAAAAAAAAGACCATCCTAAACTTTTGGAAAGTTATCTAAAGAATATATGATATAAAAACTAAATCTCTGCATTGATAATTCTGAATATGTTGAATTTATGTTGTGTAAATTATCACATTATCACTATTTACTGCAGGGGCACTTGCAACAGTCCGGGTGCATAGCTTCTCAAGGCATTACTGCCAACCATTCCTCAAGTATTCAGTGTTATTGGCATTGCAAACACAGAAGCTTATCAATTAATTACAGCCACATTTAAAAATTAACCTCTGAATATTTTTTAGACTTTCACTGTGAGTTGAAGCTAAAATTTTTATAAGTGTTAATAAATAAAATAAAATCTTTCCTGAATTATGGTTTGCCTGTTTGAACTGTGGGAGGATGACTTTTACCTTAAATGTGACCTCCAATTGCACCTGATATTTTCCAGGCCCATATAGACGCGACAGGAAATAGCACAATTTGAATAAAGCTTTGTTTTCTTACTGGCATGTTTTTATTATACAGATAGAATCAATCAAAAGTAGCACCTCGTTGCTAAGAAGCTCTTGCCATGTAAGTAAAGTGTGGTATAATCGGGCACATTTTACTGTTTAACCAATCAGCAAGAAGTTTTTCATTCGTTCCCCAATGTCTGAGCTAATGCGTGCTGTCACATGGAAACGATCACCTGTCACTCACAGCAGACATTCACAACCAATTAACACATGCATGTGTGGGTCTTATAGTGAGTGTGTGGAAGAGTTACGTTGTCATTCACTGTGCCTCGGCAGCTGCCAATATTTTGCATTTGAAATGTGTCTTGTGCACTACACTATATGTCAGTCATTCAAGATAAGCTTTTTTTTTGTTACAAACTTCTATGCTCCTCGTTCTGTGTTTCCTGTTCTTTTTGTCTCCCAGTGCGATGTCTGTCTTTGTCCATACTGTTTTTCATGCTAGTTCTTCTTTTCAGCACACACCTTGGCTTGCACTTTCTCTTTCTCACTCAATGTCACACATAATTAATGCCTACAGCTTTACCTTGACAGGCCATTTAAAGGAAAACGGTGGGATCAAGCGTCTGATGGCCACCTGCCTGAGAAGAACATGCCAGACCATGTGCCGTTTGTCAATCGATACTGCTCCATACTCACAGCAGGCACAAACATGGACACCAAGTACTTAATCTTCATTCATGTCTGAATCGGAATCTCTTTGTTCTTGTCTTTCTAAATGTATAAAGTTGAAGCACAAAAGAAAATGTTGTTGGTTAATAATACTTTCCAGCTGTTACTGTGCGCTTGCTGAGCACTAGTCTTCAATATAATGCTTTACAAACATAATATATTAAAATCAGAGTGTATCTATTTTTTTGATATTTTCCTATATGTATATTAACTGTTATTTAATTTAATTAATTCAAGTGACAAGCACATAAAGACATTATAAAGCTGATTATGTTTTTAATTCTATGTGCCAAATGAATCAATATAACCTGTATTTTAATTATGCTAAAATCTTCATTACATCTCTATTATGAATCTTGACCTTGGGTTAATTATTAAATAAACTGCTAGAATAATCATTAATATTCTGAAAGGTGTGACTGACACATAAACTGCTTAATATCCTGTCATAACTGCTGTGATGTATGTAACATAGCTGTTATGCAAATGAGGCCATTAGCCAAGGCAATTAATGCATTGATTAACATGCCTTTCTTTAAGTCAACATACTTGCCTTTGCATTAGAAGCATATTGACCCGTCACTAAAAAGCATTATGTTAGCAAAAGGTCACCTTTGGAAATCAAGCCTTTTAATGAATGCATAGAAAAGCTGTCCACACACTTTTTCAAGCAAAATCAGGATTAAAGCACCATTAGCCAGGCAAACACATGGTTTTTATCACTATTCGATTGCCCATCTCCTGAGAACATATATTACCATATCATATTTAGAGCTGAACTCCCGTATACATTTGTGGTGGTTCAACAGAACACTTTATCATTGTCTGTATTAAACAACAGCTGCATTCAAATGTTATATTTAGAACTTCTCCAACAAAGAATCATCTCAACGTTCATTTATTTTTAAGACATTTGGGGGCCATCATTGTTATTTATTGAGGAGTACGTGTGCTGAGTGCATGTGATGAATGTGAAAGCATCCCTTGAAGAGGCGAGGATGACAGCAAACATCAGCATTAGCTAGAATCAAAGCATTAGAGCTGGGTGAGTATGTGTCCATGCCGTCACACAGACAGCAGCTCTAAGCTCTGGCTCCGTCACACAGGTTACAGCAGCTCCAATACACTGATGATTAGCCTGCCAGGATAATGATGCTGTGATTATAGTTTTCTTCATTCAATTGAAAAGGAGTTATTTCTTCATCACATTAGCATTAAGACCCCAAACATTTAATATAAACTCAACAAAGTGTGGCCTTTTTACTTCGCTAATAAATTACTAAAAAATTAAAAAGGTAAAAATCACATTCACAATATCTGCAGTAAAGCTGTAAAACCGTAATGTTTCACTATTATCTGTGGCAAGCTGTATTCTTACATTTACACTGTTGTTAACACAAAGAGGACATGAGTTGATGTTCTATAACATTTGATCTTTTCTGCACCATTACAAAACCTATTGATTGTACAAAACAAATTGCCATCTAGTATCATATATTAATATTATAATAATATTAAAATGGCTTGTACAGGATATTTGGCAGTGTAATTTGCAAATATGCATATAATATGTTTTTGAATAATTCTCTATTTCCTCTACATGCTTGAGAACATATGGTTTCCTGTGGCTGTAAATTGCTTTTTGTTATAATTACCAATCTATACATGGCCATATCATCATAATCACACATTATGCTGACCTATGCAAGCATGTCTGAATAGATACACATCTCATCATGATGGTTTGACGCGTTGTACCCGCCTCTAAATTAGTCAATTGCATATAAAGAGAGAGGAAATAACTCTTTCTCTAATGTATTTAATACACCATTATATGATTTTTGCCCTTATGAGTCATGTTGAAGAGAACTGAAGCCTACAGGGTAAACAGTGGCATAAATCATCCAATTTACCACCATCCAGTGTGGACGCTACATGTGAGTTGTGAGACAGTGGGAGACTGACGTAGAAAATATAGTTAAATAAAGTTAGCTGCATGTTTAGTTACATGTATAAAAAAATAGTGCCCTGCTGACAGATGGGAAGCAGAGTTATGCATACATACTGCTCACACTGTGCTCTAGCACCAAAGAGCTATTTAAGCCTAAGTGTGTATAAGTGTGTGTACAAGAACTCAAATGTTTCATTGTGATAGATGTGTCCCATTAAGAGAAAAGAGAAAGATGGAGGGAGCGAGAGAGAGAATGTAGCGTAGAGGGAATAAGGCTCTTGTGAGGAAATAGTCCTTGCTATGTTTAAATGCACACCAGTTTTTCCTTTGATATTAGGGATAACTGTTACAAGTGGTCTATTCATTAGGTAGCAAGCATCAGTGCCATATCCTATTCAGATTAATCAAGGTGAACTTCAATTTTATAGCTTCAGTATGTACAGCTTCCAGAGTTGAGAATGCCTTTATTAATCAAAGTCTCTTGGAGGCAGAGCAGCAGTGCTTGGTATTCTAGCAAGGTTCTAATTCATCCTTCTACATTATGCAAGTAAATGCACTCAAAGGCCAGAAGAGAATAATGACTTACATTTACAGCATTAAGTCAGGCCAATAATATGTTTGACTTTATTCTTATTGACTTTAGAAGAACTGCCCATTACTATACTGTGTACCTTATCAAACTGTAAATTGTATTGACCCTTGAGTCAGAAACAGTGAGTGTGCTCTCGTCTGTGCCATCAAGTAAACCTCACTTTTATACAATATGTGTTGGACTCAAAGAGCATATTTTCTTTAAACTGATGTCACAAATTATTATACTTGACCACTTTAAACTGCCACTGTCAAACTGCCACTGTCAATAAACACACAGTCAGACTTTTATGGAGTACTGCAAGTGCCTTGGATGAAATATATCAATGATGATAATCTAGATGTAACCATTATCAGCTGCTCGAAGATGCTTACCCCTTACAGCAACAAAAAGCCCCTTTTATGTTTTGTTTTACTTTATTTTTTTCTTCAAGGCAGGATGTTCCTGTCTTTTGTAACTCTCATTTCAAAAGGCACTGTACGGGTGTAGGGATTGTAAAGTGGTCCTGCTGTTATCACGCAGGAGGTGGTAATGGAGGCATCACAGAAACAAGACAGATTGAGACAGCTCAAGCATAAATGGGGCAACTGAAAATCATTCACAAACTAAGTGTGTCGAGAATTATGTGCAAAAAAGAAAAAAAAAAAAAAGAGCAGCTTGTTTTTCATACACATTTGTTTGTAAGGGTCAGCACTATGCTATTTTATTCTAATTTCAACTAAGCTTATAACCTTCGTCCTGTGGTGAAAAGAGTTTGTGTGGTTGGCTCTAGTAAGTAAAGACGAGCAGGGCCATTTCCACATGGAATGATACAGAGGAGGACTACAGCAGCACAGTATCTGACATAATGCTCTGTGCAGTCGACATAATAGTTTTATGCCACTGTCTTGACTCATAAAATGTGAACACCTTATTACCTCTGCTGCCACTACTTCTACTGACTGCATTAGGAGTAAAAGAGATCCTGTAGCAGAAAGTGACTCATACCATAAGAGGCATTTGTTCCTAAACTGCATCATTAATCTATTACTCAGCATCTTTTCAGTGACTCTAACACATTTATGTTTTAGTGGCATGTTGTTCATCTAACTATTGTCCCATATCATCTGATAATCCACATTTCCTACCATTCCTGACAACTTTCCTTTTATCTTCATCATTACCGTTTCCTCCATCCATCCATCAGTCCATCAGACCACTCTTTTCATCTGGCTCCATAGCTCTCAGAGTAATTACGGGCTCTGACAATTTCGCCACCATTAGTCACTGAGACAGACAGAAAGACATTAAACCTGGGGAAGACACTGCATGACCAAACTGACTGGACAGAAACGTACCTAAAGCCGTGCTACAGAGGCATGTGTAGAGCCACAGGCAGCTGCTGGAATTCAGAGGATTGAAATAAGCCTGCTTCAAAATCCTATAAAGCTGAGGTCAGGCTGAACAATTTAACTAGAGTTTAGCTGAGGGACTAGATAAAGAGGATTGCTCTCAAAGAGGAGAGGGGCAGAAGCTTTGAGAATGTAATGCAGAAAATGTTGTACGAGACATCAAACGGAGGAGAACATAACAGTCATTTAATACAACTAATTATTATAGATTAAATTTGATTTGTTTTGCAGATTATATACACACAGTAATCCAGATAGTGTGATACAGAACAGCAACATCGATTCAAAAGTCAAATTTTCAAGGCTTTGAACTACCATTTCATTCATTCACATTTGTTTAAATACACAATAATGTGGATGTACAGGATACAGACACTGAATACTACATATGTCCTTTTTGTGGCTGGTGAAAGGCTGCCTAGATTGTATACAGAAACAGAGTGTTAGAGAGTATTATATTCTATTTGGTCTTCTAGTGCTCTTTTATAACCATTCATGTTAAATATGTAAACTCCAAATTACCGTCAAGTGCAAGCTGTGTTGGTTGTCACGGAGATGTTAAAGCTTTTGACTCTACCTTTTTGTTTGGAAGAAATGAACCCACATAATGAGAGTGTTTTCCAATTGTCACTGTGCTATGTCCATATCTCTCTGACAGACCATGCTGTTTATGTTGCATATGCTGTTTATACTTCTAAAAGTTCAGAGAGGAAGTCTCTTTAACTGAACTGTCTTTTGATAAGATATGCTAAGACAAAGAAAACCCCAATATGTTTGCAAGGTAAGTTTACTCTTTCCAAGACACGGAGCTGTGCAAGTTACAGTAAGAGTTATATCAGTGTCCTGGCCATGTGCCACCGTTGGATATGAACCCTTCTCAGATTCATTATCAGGCCAAGGCCGTTTTTATTCATACACACATTGCATTTAGAGCATAGTAGATGTCATTTTGGACACAATGTTATGGCATGTATACAGTACAATGCATTTCATCTGTGTTTTAATCTCATTTGTGTTTTCAATGTCTCTGTTGCTTTATTTAGACTGCCACCCTCTTCACCTTACAACAGCAACAGCTGTGTGTGGGCCCAGTTTTTTTTTATACCAGGCATGTGCTTTCATCAATCCACCAACTTTAAACACAGCCAGGCACATGTGAGTAACAGACAGTCCCCTGCTTTTTATTTCTGTCAAGTCTCTCTGAACACCCACTTTGTTCTAAAATAGTCCAAGACTGGCCTACTTTTTACCCAACATACAAGATTCTACAGTGCTGTCAGATGAAATGAAACCACTGCAAAGTCAGCATTTTTAAAGGGAAGCCTGAACAGAGTGTGTCACAGGTTTTCAATACTGTAATTCAGAAAAAAAAAAAAAAAAGATTTCTTTTCCACCTTTGATTTAAATATTTGAAAATGTTCTGAGGTCAGTAAAACAATCAGCTGTATATTTTGCCCTTGTACTTTAACGAGCTCCTCCTGCGGTGTTCATCCAATAGGCTCCAAATTTGGGCAACATCATCGAGACACTTTTGACATAAAAATTGATTCAAAATGCAAAGAAGCAGCCATTTTCAGGAGCATTAAAACTCCTGTGACTTTCCTAACCAAATATTTAGTTTGACAAAGCAAAATGAAATTTGGTACACCACAACAGGAAGGTGGCCATTTGAATCAAAGAGTTTGTAGGCATGTCTTTTTTACATGGATTTCTCAGATGCAGCTTTGCAAAAGTCTTCGAGCCATGTTCTGTGATGCACAGGAAGTCACTGATTTGTGTCCTTCCATGGTCACCAGAGGTGCAAGGCCCCATATTACTGCTTGCAGTTATAATCTACTTTGCATTTCAACTCTATTACTCTGTAGAAAAAAAATAGATGCTAACAAGATTCCCTTTGTGTGGAAGCTGATTTCTTTTTCTGTAAAAGCTGCACTTCGCTGACCCCAATAGATCCAGTGTTGCTTCAAATACTATAGTGCTGCCATTTCTTATTTACTCAGCAGACAAGCAAGAAAAAGTGGAGAACATAAGGTGTAGGGGGTTGGCACATTGACAATGGCACATGATTATGAATCAAGACTCAGTGTAAATGTAGTGTAGTATATAGTTATGTCCAAATACATCCAGTCTATATATATGTCTGTTTATCATGATTATGCATAGCACTGCTTTAAACATGGTTCATGTAGCAATGGCAAAATAAACCTGAAGATATTATTACCTTTTATATAGATATCTTTCTTTAGGTTTAGTTTATTTTGTTGTCATTTGACTTTGAATTTATGTAAATGTGCCATTTCTATGCACAGTGATAAAGCCTTGTTACAGATATGATCTGCTTCTTTGAGCCAGAGACAAAAGACAAAGAGAGATGAGAGGAAGATCAAAGAAACAGCAACACACAATCACAGATACTAAAGAGATACATCTATAATGTGTTACTGTGACCACTGGTTTTGAAACGCAGATAAATCGTTTTCTCGTATTTATTTTTTTTGGTTTGTGGAACAGCTCAAGAGAAAAGGACACGCAGAGGTATCTCTCATTAAAAATGGCTGAATGGAGACTATCGATGTTTCACATCGGTCCTGTCAGAAAACACACAAGCTAGGGTCATTATCAGACTGCCTTTCTGGATCTTTCTACTGTAAAACATGACAGCTATGGACACTGTACAGCGGTGCTACATCGATCCACCGCTGAGCTGAAGAAAGAAAGGAGCAATTTAAGAAAGGAAAACTTAAATCAGGGCAACAGAAAAGGATATGAAGTCAGACAAACACAAGGATGGTATACTAAAGGTAGGCTGAAATAGATATATGTTATATATGTTTCTGTAGGTGCTTATGGTGGTGCACCTGCAGAATATATACAGTGGAAATATGTAGAGATGAGTAAATATTCAGCATTCTGAAGGCCCTTGTAGTAAGAGGATATATTGGTCACTGAGAGAAGGGCAAAATGAGTAGTACTCCTGGCAGGAGTAATTTGGTAGCCTGGCCAGCCAGACAGCTTTCTCTTTGTATTACATACAGAGAAAGTTAGTCTGGGATCGCCCAATCTGCCCCCGATTTCTGCTCCGGCGCTTTCTTTCCGACCAATCGTAGCGAGGGAGGCGGGATTTTGTTTCGCGTCATATTGAGCGCGAGAAAACAGTAGCAGGTTTCGGTAGCTTACAACGATCGATATAAGCACTGAACTCGATATTACACCCCGTGTCCTCAGGTTTTTCTGACAAAAACAACAGAAGTCATTCACCGTCTCCAAAGCATCTTCTCTCTCGAGCCACGCTGCTGTACGCTGTGGTTTGTTGACAACTTGAATAAGTTTTGCTTTTATTACGTCACATCCGTGGCTTCTCTGATTGGTTCACTCAGCGAGCGTTAGTTCTGCCCATGGTCCTGCCTTGAAATCCTGTTTAAATCGAACGATCCCAGACTAACTTTCTCTGTATGTAATACAAAGAGAAAGCTGGCTGGCTGGCCAGGCTAGTAATTTGGCTGGCTGTTAAGAAATAATTAAGATTTCTCAAAAATGTAGTTAATCAAATAAAACGGTCATAATGCACTCTTTAGGATAAATCATAGCACAGTTTAAATTTTCTGTAAAATCATGCAGCATGCACTTGTCCAACTCTGCGATGGCGTTGTCAGATACTAAGCTGATATTTTTTGGCTGAAACCAAAGGCCTCCGAACATTTTAGTCTGCTGATAAATATGACATTGAACAGTGATGTCATCAAGAAATGGTTTCTGGCGCTGACAAGACACCGTGACAGCGTCCCGATGGCAAAAAGACAATCCCGGGGTGAACTGTCAGATGGAGGGTACATTTCCTGCTTGGGAGCTGTTAAAGATACTCTGAAACAAAAGTCACTTGAGTGTAAAGACAGAAAACATATAACCTGAATCCACAAACTCAGTCTGCCATGAAAGGAAAGGAACAGCTTCAGACACTGTCTCTTGACAAGATTATAATGGTGCACTACTGGCTCACTTGCCTCTAGCTTTGGGCAAGATGTGTTCTGTTTCTGAGCAGCATTAAATCCTCTCTGTAACCCGTCTGCGTGCAATATCATAAGACATGCTGCCCACATAAAACATGCTTCCCACAAGGCACACTGGTCACATTGCATTGAGAATAAGTGAAACAAAGTTGGCTAAAAATCCCTGGTGGTTGTTTTTTATTTTTGAAGTAGTTTAATAATTAATATCACTGTTTTTTTTCAAGGGAAACCAGATGTCCCCCATGAAACAGTAATTAGTGTGATTTTAATAAATGGCTCTAATCACTTTCTTTTGCTCATTCAGTTTTTTGACCATATGTATTCTAAGTTCAGTGACACTGATAGCAGTGCAATAGAATCAGCTCAAATGGGACTAGTGCCAATATTTACCTAAAGATGTCTTTTATTTGAGTGAGGCAAGATTTCAGAAGAAATTACCAGTGAAGATTAGAATTTAATGGTTTAAGGACATTTGCAAAAATAAAATGGCACATCATTTCAAGTGCATTCTAGGCATTTACGAAAGTTATTTATACGTTTATGAGTTATTGACATATATTTGGTTTTATGAACATTCTTCAGACCAACCTCTTTCTTGATTTGTCCAATCCAATTTATTTATATAACAATAATTCTATCTTGAATGAATTATCTACACAATCTCTGGAAGCCTTTCCCTCTTTCCACTAGATTTAAGCCACCACCACTTAAGCTGTGACCGTGATTTCCACAATGTCACAACAACCCTACTGTTCAAAATCAAAAAACACCAGGCACTGATCCATTGATAAAAAAATGGCAGCTTCAATATTTTTATCCATTAGACATATATTTAATGCAACTCGACACCTACAATTCATAACATTTCTTGGAAGGTATAGTACTTTTGTTCAAAAATGACTAATCTGCAATTATAATATCACTTTAATAATGTTAATGTACATAAGTGGAGGATGCGTGTCTCTTATTGAAGCCTAATTAAGTTCCTAACTCTTGTCATTCTTGTCAAATGCAGCTAAATGAACCTTAGTGTTTCCAGCCTCAAAAAACCTGACGATGGCAGAGGGAAATATCTGTATCCAGGAACAAGCCCATGTAAACAGAGGAGGTCTACTATACACAAGCCTTTTTATGAATTATTCACACAGAACTTCCTTCACATCGCCTTGTGATAATATATGTGGCAATATCAGTTGCTTATAGCTTGTCTGTGGCCTTGCATGTGCAGTTTGTGGTTCAGGATATTTTTCAGATGGAGAACTATGAGATTATGATGTGAGTTCAGCTTTAATAGGACATGCCGGCTAGAGTTCAGCATTCAGTTCAGCTGTGAATGTAAACACAGTGTAACCTCAAATGTGGTGGTGATACTCAAGGTTAATGCTGCTTCTGGACTAGAGGGTTACTGAGGTGACAGATTTAATTAACCCTATTAAATCTAATTATCCTTAAGCCTCTCTAAATTCACTCAGTACAGTACAATTTCTCCACTTTATGCACTTTCCCCACATAAACTAATTTATCTTCTCTGTTAATTGATTTATCATAGAATACTTATATTGTGCACATCTGATTCCTTTATCTTTACAAACAAAATTCACATTTTTTGTTTTTGGCAACACCAACTCTCAGCCTCAAAGTAATTTAGATGGATCCTTGACCTAAAACAAAGCTAAAAAGGCCCCTCGCTAGAAATCTGCACCAAACTGTAATATTGCTGTACTGTGTCAGTCTATACACTGTTTGACACTTTGCCAAATGGTAAACAAAAGCAGGCAGTTTGTGGGAGTGTACAAGTCCAATGTCACACAATCCAGTTCACTAGCAGCCTTCAGATCGAGGATAATTACGCAACAATGCTTTAATATTTAAATTTTAAAATTGAGTACTATGAACTAACTAAGAAAAAGGCATAAACAATAAACATCATTTGTCGTCATTGTCTCAGCACAGACTAGATAAGAGTAACTTGATTGAGGTGATAACATGTTTCAGAGTCTTGACCTGTGAGTGAGGCTTCATTAAGCACCAAAGGTTTGACAGTTAATGCTGTTAATTCCCTGAGGTCGTAGTAGAAGCACCTGGTGCCTTATGTCTGGCCTCACGTCCCTTTAAGGGCCATCTGTGAATAAACCAGCTTGTCTCAGAATTTCAGCACTGCGTGTGTTGGTGCTGGCAGATGAACTTTGCAGTCTCCCAGCAGGCATAAAGCGGTGTGGTTACACTCACTGTTCTTAGGTTGAGTGGCGTTCTGAAGCAGTAAACAACTTCTAAAGCTCATGTGGGAGCAGGACTGCAGGACGCACAGGTCAAAATGGCCAGTCTCTGTAAAATAGCACAAAACTGCCACATGGTATAAATAAAAAAAATTATCTGCTCCCAAGACAGACATTGAAGTTATATTATATTTTGACTTGTTTTGAGAGAAGAAAAAATTGTTATGTAAATTATCTAAAGTAGATATGTAAAGCAGAGCAAATATATGCCACCACTCAAAAGTATTTTCCAGTGTTAAGTTGTTTGTGGAAAAGTCTAAGGTGTTTTCTGAAGAGCAGGATGACTACTAAACATGTTTATGGATGCAACGATTACCTACTATAAAAGTGGAAATTGCAATGTCAATATTCTTGAGAATTTTTATGTGCAACATTTGCAAAAGAGCACAAATAGTTCCAGAAAGGTTGGTTCTTCATAGAAAGGGCTAGGAAGAAGAAAAGAAAAGAAAAGTAGCTGCCACTAATTTCTGAGCTCGTTTTTGCTTTATAGAAAAGTCTCAGGCTGAATTCCACTTTTTAAATTTAAAATCCTCCATAGAACAATCTTCACATGTTCATCTATTTGCTTCTAAATGATGTGAGTTAATTCACACTGTTCACAAAACAAGTTTCCAGTCAGTCCTGCTCCCACAGTGACACTGTGACTAAGCTCACAACAGGATTGCCATCAGACAATGACCAAGACACATACTTGTATCATGTTTAAGGCTTAGCCAGAGGACACGTGAAGCTGCAGTCTATAAACTGATACAACACCTTTTCTGTTAGTGTGTGGCCTGAGGAAGACCGTGATGGATCATGTTCTCACTCCAATCACAGCCTTACATTCAGTAGCTTGTAGCACTGAGCTGCTAAAATCAATATTATCAGCCTTGAGACTAGAGTAGACTCAGGTGGATTTGTCTGAAGAGTTTTCCTTAAAATCCTTAAAATTCCTTCCGTTCTTAAAATTAAGCTTTGCATCAGTTAATTACGGAAACAACACTTCAAATGAGAGAAAAGAAAGTGGAAGTTTCAAATATACAAGAACAGTGTAAATAAATAAACAAGGCATTCTTATTTGGAGAAGGAAAAAGAAAACTTTGGATTCAAAACAAATGCACAAAAATAGAAATGCAAAAAGGAAATTAAATGAAAAATGCAACACCGTATAAAAAAAATCAAATCAGATTTCATTTGAAGGCAGTTTGAGGGAGGACAGCCCCAGAAAGACAGAAATAAGCGTGCTCTTGCAGAACGGCAGAAGTGCTTACTCTCTGTGACACACACTCACATTCAGAACAAAACAAAAAGGCTAAGTAATTGTAGCTGGCAGAGTCGAATCTTCAGGGACCAAAGAATAAACGTGGCTACTGGCTTCTCCCAGTGGATCACACATACACACTCTCACAACACACCCTCCACGGCTCATCAGGTTACAAAATGCTGAGAGCGGCACTCTACGCAGTAATAAAGGATCATTTACAATCGTTTATTCTCTCTGTCTGTTTCACCTCTCCTCTCGTGTCCTGTCCGTCCAGAGACCACCACCATGTTGACGCTGTCTCCGTGTGTATAGCAGCAAATGTGAATGTGCCAAACATACATTCAGGTTATATCTAGGTTGTTGTTCTTTAGATCTTTGTGTAATACTAAGATCCGTTACTATGTTTAAACACTAAAATGAAAACGGGATTTTTATTTTATGTTTTTAATCAACCTTATCACTTTGTTGTAATTTGCCCTCACATTTCCTTCATCTAGCATTTTGGAAGTGAAGATAGCTCCACAGTTTGGAGAGTATCAGTTTCTGTGTTGCCCTCAGACTGGCCAGCCATACCCATTCACTTTGCAAAAATGACACTGGTCTGGAATTTCTTAACAGCCATTTCAATGGGGCAGAAATCTTGTCAAACCAATAACTGTTTATCTAAAATGGGACAGCTTAAAGCAATGGCACCTTTGTCATACTGGTGTGGTTGTGGCTCAGCGTAAGTCATTGGTTTTATATCGATCTATCCTATTGCAGGTTATTCAGCCTCCAACAGAAAATCCAACTCAAATCCACAGAGACCAGAATAATTGTTTGGGAAGGCTGACCTGCAGATTTTCTCTATTTCCCCAGGTTGCTCCTGATTGTTTAGGACTCTTTGGGGCCCCAATGTTGAATTTCAAAACTTGGATATGTCTACCTGAGATCCAATTTCCTACATGGTGAAACCAATTTAAGTTGTCATCTGAACACTACACTTGAATCCACATGTAAACTATTTCTTACAATATCTGACTGAGGATGTAGCTAAAAGATCCCTCTAATTTGCTTCGATTTGGATCAGCTTTGTGTTCACAGTGGAATTTTTAGCACTGGACCGAAGGACATGATGCTAATGTGACAGAATCAAAACTTAAACTGGAAATATCACATGATTTTAGGGTTGCATTTTGAGTTTCAAGTTAGATCAGAAACAAGGAAAGTGTGAAAATGTCTAAATATTTTATCTTTTACCTCAAATTCTATTAAAGCATCAGCAATTTTTTTTTTTTTTTACTCGATGAAAGCCATTTAAACATTGGTCTATTAACTACTAGCTGTATCCCATTTCTCATTGCCGTTTCAAAGTCATACATTATTGCATTTTATTACACCTTTTTAATCACAACAGAAGAATCAACTGTTCTTTTAGATAATAGGAAATTTGTCAACCATTATGCATACATTTGAATCCTCTTAAACACTGCCGCAGTATCAGAATTTAATAACTCAATTAAAATTAATAGCCCACCATTTTACTCACAACTATCTTTAGTCCTTTAGAAAAAAAAAAAAATCCTTTGCTCACATGATCAGATAATGCACATTTCGTGAAGACATTTTGTGCTTGCACCTTTTAGTGTAATCGGTTGTGGGACTGATTGCTTCATTTGAGTTAATAGTTGGAAGCGGCTATGCATTTTAAACACAGAAGGAATGGAGGATGCACGCTTTATCTCTCCAATGAATATGAAGTTTTCAAATGCAGCGGTGACGAGAGGCTCAGAGACCGCATTAGAATATGAGATAACAAACAAAAACCGCTAAGAAATTGAAAAAGGACGAATAATCCTTGGCAGTGACCTCAAGTGGCATATTGCTGATGACAAACTTAATGGCTGTTCACCTCGCTGCACCTGTCTGGACCTTTTCCCTATTGCTTTTACTCTTTATCGGACTCTTTCTTTGGCCAGCCGGCTTATTATGTACGCTTGAAGGAGAGCGATCATTCTGCCCAGTCACCATGTTAAAATTAATAAAACAAGGCTCTTTGGAAAACTGTCCTCTTCCCTCTCTTCTGCCCGAGCATTTGTTAACACACTGTGATTACGACTAAACAACTCAAATGGAGAGAGAGGAGTTAATTTAGCTTTTGATGAATGTGAATATCAAGCAGTAAGAAGCCTCAGTCCGCAGTGGATGTTTTGAGATTTCAATGCACAAAATCCAAATCCAGTGCATTCACAGCAAGGCAATACAAAGTTGGAGGTTTTTTGGTTTTTTTTTTGAGTCATGGCTTGACTCTAGTTTAACCCAACACTGATTTCTACATTCCTTAACCAGCTTCAGTCATCCTGCTGCGAGCAAACCCAATGGACACAAGTCAGATAATAAGTTTCAATTATCCCACACACCAGAAGCTCCCGTGTGCAAATAAGACATGAATGCGTGGGTAGTATATTCTAATATGTTTGAAATAAGAAGCAAGGTGTTAGCTTTGTGATTTATAACAAAACTCCACGTTAAACCCTGCCCAGCACACGCAGCAGGCGAGATACGCTCCATAATACGACAGGTAAAGATGATGAGTAGGATTTCTCTGCATGAAACCATACTACCTGTTTCGCAAAGTAGTCCTCAAACTGTGTACAGCATTTTCCGGCCCGATGGGAACGTGTAAATCAACTTTTATTTCAAACGTAACGAGGGCTGAGATGTAGCATCCACAGAGATAGCCACAGGCCCCAGCGATACAGCTCAAGGATGTCAAAAGAAGCATGTTTAACCTCTCAGCAGACATCAGTCCACTGAAGAGCAGCAGTTTGTACACCGTGGGATCCAAATGTCAACAATTACATCAAAGCATACGGGTAAAGCTATGGAAAAGGTCAAAGCAGCAGCATAAGAGACCAAAAGAGATGTTGTATCAGCTAACGGGTGTCCTCGTAGCTGTCAGTGTCAGTCACACGTGTACAGAGTCAGAGTTAAAGGCCAACACAGTAAAAATACCTGGACTATAGACACAGGTGTGCTCTGCAAGTGTCAAAAGAGCCATTCTGCTCAACTGCTTCCTGTAGTCTGCTATAGATTAAATGTAGAACTTGTCAAGGTCTCTGTGTTCTGCTGTGTTCTGTTCATATTATATTGAATGGTTTGTAGACATACGCTCTAAGCACACATTCAGTTAGATATGGAAAACTCATTGACTCCTGCGCATCATCAAACTGTTGTATAGCTATAGAGGTAGGAAACAACAACAACAAAAGTTCATGGATAATGTTATGCACACTATCCTTCTATCCATTTAAATCATCTTCACAAGTCTGTTTAATTATTTTGAGTGATAAAATAGTTTCAGATTTGAAAAAGTAGACATTCATCTAGTCTGGCTGTGACAAGTGAGGGCTTTAGAATTTCAAGCTCATTTTTATAATGGTGTCCATTACCTAAATGTGAAGTGGACCTGGATATAATTATAACAGCTGTACTGAATAAAATATTTTAGCCATGATCATTAGAACACTTCAAATTCCTATTCTCTTTTTATGCTGATGCACTGAGCTCAGTGCACTTCAAAAAAACAGCCAATGGACCTTCTTGAGCTGGTTCCCCAAATGACAGCATTTTACGACCATGAATGCAATGCTCTTATTATATTTAGTTGAATAAAATAATAGCAGTGGGATTTTAAAGATCATGAGTGGAAACCAATAGGCAATGATATCTTAAGGAGCCTCACTTTATTGTAAATTCTAACATGATTGAATGTTTTATGTGTTTTAAAAGTGGGTTCCTCTGATAATCGAGCAGCAGTAGTGAGCTATGGCTGGACTAAAATACAGACCAGTGTCATGGAGCAGTGTATGAAACTACATCATCACCAAGTCTTTTTTATTTTCTTTAGGTAAACACAGGGCTATTGGTACTTTTCTGGATAATGATATTTTAGTGCAACTCACAGGCAGCAAGAACACATTTAGAGAAGATTCTGGTGCTGATGGCCGAATGCCTTCAGGGTACGACAGGCCTGGAGACATTTTATTGCTATAGAAACCACCTTAACTGCTTCGCTAAGCACTGGTAAGCAAAGATGAAAAGGCAGCAGGCAATGCCTTGTTACTGTCAATCAAAAAGTAGAAAAAAACAAACAAACCCTTTTTGCAGCAGAATATATATATATATATATATATATATATATATATATATATATATATATATATATATATATATATATATATATATATATATATATAATTTATTTTTTTTATTTATTTTTTTCATATTTTCCAATATAATTAATACAGAACAGTGACATATTACAGTACATAACTATAGTTGTTGAGTTGCCTTACAGAACATATTTTCCATATTGGTTATGGTGAAGCAAGGCCTATAAAAAGATATTTAAATGTACTCAAGAATGCTCTTATTTATGTCCTTCAAATTGTCTCTCATTGATGTCCGTGTCATATTTTTGCTGAATTTGTCAGAAAAGAATGCTGACAGTCTAATATTACACAAATTGAACTGAAATGTAAAAACTTTGGTGTTGAGACAGAAAGTAGTGAGGCAACACAGGAAGAATGGGATCAGCGGGAAAGCCCTGGGGTTTATGAAGTGGATTATGCTTGGCAAAGGAACCATAGGTTAACACTGGGATTTTAGTGCTACAACAGTGGTTCACACAGCTAGAGCGGGTTACCATGGTGATGAAAAAGGAACTCAATCATGTTTGTCCTGAAGTGTAAAATCTCAAATTTTACTGTCACTGTCAAATTGTTTGTGTCGCACGCTGCGAGTGTCACATTTTGACTGAAAATGTTGGTTGGGAAAAGTGAACCATGAACATACAAATCAAAATCATTATTCAGCGTAGCTTTTAAAACTTTGGCTTCCAGCTGGGACAATACATAACAATCCACTCCTGTTTTGGCCACATCAAAAGCCCCTTACATCATTTTTAGTGCCTTCCCACAATGCTCTGTCTAACTAAAACATTCAGGCCTGAGGCAAGGCTAAACCTCGCAAGTACATATCCTTGATTCATCGACAGAGTTCAACTCTGTTGGCGTCTTTGCTGAGTATTAGTTATTTTTGCCTCTGGCCTTTTTTGCATAAAAAGTCTGCGTTTTAATTGTTATCAAGTCAATGTACTTTCTCTGTTTTGTCATTCAAACAAAATAGTTAATGTGCTTTTAATGAGACTAGGGTTGAAACTTTTTTTCCCTTCATCATCAGAACTATTTTTTAATCAGTAGTGCCATACGCATTAGTTTAGTACAGCGGTCCCTTGTTTATCGCGGGGGTTATGTTCTAAAAATAACCCGCAATAGGTGAAATCCGCAAAGTAGTCAGCTTTATTTTTTTACAATTATTATATATGTTTTAAGGCTGTAAAACCCCTCACCACACACTTTATACACTTTTCTCAGACAGGCATTAACATTTTCTCACATTTCTCTCTTGTTTAAACACTCTAAAAGTTCAAACCTTAGGATCTTCCTCTGCCTTTTGGGTGCGACCCCAGGTGCCTTTGTCGGTGCAGAACGTTTCGTTGACATGGGTTTTGTCGGGAAGAAAACTTGCAAACATACAGCACTTCAGAGTCACTCTGGTAACGATTGAACATTTAGGTAAATTTGGCCGAACGCATTCTGTACTGTTCAGGAGACACGGCACGGAGGAGACTGATTGACAATGGTCTACAGTCCCTTAGCCAATCAGGACGCAGAACACAATGTGCGAGTTCTCCCTTAGCCAATCAGGACGCAGAACACAATGCGCGTTCATACGCTGTAAAAAAAAAAAAAAAAGCATGCAAAATTGCACTAAAAAAATCCACGAAACAGCGAGGCCGTGAAAGGTGAACCGCGTTATAGTGAGGGACAACTGTACTGGTATTTGTACTCCAAGGAAGTTTCTAGTGCAACTTCAGGCATGTTAGATGCATTTTTAACTTAACTTAAAATGAGTTTACTACTTTTAATGACTCAAAAGGTGGTTTGGCTTTGGCTGGGTGAGTTTCATTGCCATGGTAACTTACAGGATGCAGTAAGTTTTATTTTTGTTTAGAGATTACAGACCCAAACTGGATCAGCTGTAAACTCAAATAAATCTGATGTATCACAACTAACCTTTCTTGTCTCCTTGGCCTTAGAGTTGACATGAAATGAAATATGGAAAGGTTTTGAGTTTTTAAATTGGATTTATCTGTTTGTGAGCCAATAAAAATATATAAAAAATGGGAAAACAACACTTACAAAATGTAAGTGTCTACAAGTCACTATTCCATTAACAGACACTAATGAGGTAAATTATATTTGAAGGTAGTCAATGCTTTTTACCCCTTTGAAAAAAAAATAAAATCTATTTTTTTTCCTTAACACATTCAAATAGTGGCATATTGGCAAAGGGAAAAATAACTCAGCTAATCAGATCTATCAATTACTTCCTGTTCCCTCACTTGAGTCACTTCCCCCGGGGAGCTCCTGCCATGGGCTGGACTGGTGGGTTGAAATGTCACCTTCATTAAGCCAATCTGCAATCAATAGGCAGACGCTGAAGTCCCACAGCGGCTAATCATAGAGCTGAGGTCAGTGAGTCAAAGTGATGCACTTGTCACTTTGTCTCACTCGGATAAAAACAAAACAAAACAAAACAAAACAAAACAAAACACCATGTATGGTAACATTTGTTGGCTAAAATGAACTTTTTATAGATGATTTAAGGCACTGAATGAAATGAAATAAATGCAGTTTGAACTTACTGTAAGCGCTGTGTGATCTCTTGACTTGACTCTTTATTCACTCCCTTCACCCCCTTGTTATAGAAATGGTAATTCATTCTCTATTTTTGAATATAAAAGAACAGCGCGGTCTTCCAAGAATCTTTGTAAGTAATCACTCATTCTTTTTATTGTCAACATTTGGTACAGAGTTGCATTACAAATGACATGGATTGTGAAGTGAATGGAAGGAAACTGTAGGAAATCAAACAGGGGAAGTGCAAAGGCAACCAAACAATCATTTAAAGAAAAGGAAGAAAAATCTGTGAGGAATGAAGTATAAAGACACTAATTCACCAAGTGTAGCAGCTCATGGGGAGAGCCCATTACTTATTTAAAAGTCATAACAAAGTGCTGCCATACAAAGATATTATTACTTCAGTCAGCATTATAGAACTCATTGTGTGTAGTAGTGTAGGGAAGAATGTGTCTCTCATATGAAATAGCAGGAAAATGTGCATTGGGAGTGCCATTTTAGGTGTCGTAAATGCATGATCTAGTTCAGGTTTCTTTTAAGTGATGATGGAACATATTACATATTCTTAGAACATGCACTAGAGGTACACTGTAACCTTCCAATCATGAGCAGAACATGGGACTGTGAAGAAATGAACAACAATTTCTATGAAAACCAGAAAAGAAAATGCCATTTAATGAGAAGAAGAATGAACTTGAATACCAGCCAGCTCTAAAAAGAGAAATTGAATCTCAGTGAATCTGCTTAATGAGTTTGCAGCAGATAAAACTAAGCAAGCGGGCTGGTATATGAAGAAAAAACAAAGACAACAACAATCTTTTTTCGTCTTCTTTTTTGAAAGGTAGATCTATCAATTATAGAACCACAACAACTTTGAATCAAAAACATGTCACTGGATAAACAGTGTCTCAGCCTCAGAGTATTTCACTGATCAGTCCTTCAACAGGCAGGGATCTGTTCAAGTGAATTATTCATTATACTACATTGGTATTCAAGGTATACGCATTTCCAAATTGGTGTTGATGATTAAACTGTGACAGTGTATGGTCTTATTCCACTCATCTGCTTTTCATGCTCTGATGCATCCAGTCACAAAGTTCGATTTTCATCCCCAACCTTTTTATCTGCTGTGTTCACTATTGGCACATTATATTTAGTCGGGTCTCCAAGTAAAATACCAAATGTTTTTCATACAGCATGCATTATCCCAAAAGTCTTTGCCTCAAGTTCCCAACACCACCGACTTACTTTGAATGGGGAAACATATGACCAGACTCCAGTGTATGCAACAAGTGACTGGCCAAACCCAACCTGATACACACTTAACATAATAAGCTATTAAATCCTTAATGAAAAATGAAAAAATTCAGATTGTTCCTTTTACAATATTCTATTAGGTGATCAAATTGTTTTCTTTAGATGCAACAGTAAACAATGTTGTCAGAAAATACTTATTTTTTTACACTATTCTCCATTGTTT
The DNA here is from genome assembly GCA_036850595.1 of Rhyacichthys aspro. Lineage (NCBI taxonomy): Eukaryota > Metazoa > Chordata > Actinopteri > Gobiiformes > Rhyacichthyidae > Rhyacichthys > Rhyacichthys aspro. The sequence goes on along the minus strand of CM072169.1, from coordinate 12,064,696 downwards.
TATGGTTCTGCTAATACTGCTTCAGTGTTTATTTTTTCATAGGTGTGGTTAAACTGAAATATTTCACATGAACCATTTTGATGAGACAAAGTGTTGCTGTAAACTTGCAGATTAAAACAGAGTGGAGAAAGATGTGTTCACCCTGCTCTGATAAGTCTATAGGTGGACCTTCCTTGTTTTTCTACAGACCCATGCATCTCCCATCTGTGCACTACAACATCCTGCTAAATAATGCACTTCTCTGCTTTGTATTCCTCACTATTTGTTGTTCCTGTTATCTACCACATAGTAATAACAGCTCTTTGGCCCCAAACAGAAGCCAAGAGCCAAGAGCAAACCTATCATTGCCAATGTAATAGACTTATTTTATGCAATATGCATGAGTGTGTATGTAGCATCACCTTCAGTTACATCTAGTTTATAGTTGATTAATTCATGTAGTTGAACCTTCCACAAGCACTGCAAACACATATACCCACTTATCCATGCAATTACTCAGCCCCCCTCACTTAAACCCAATGGGTTACCATTGTGCAGTGTCTAAGCAGCGCAGGCACTTAACGGCTGAGGAATGAGCTTGGAGAAAATGATTGTGGGGAGATGCAAATGTGGGTAAATCTGACTGTGAGAGTGATTATGCAGCTGCAATTTCGATTTGGATGTTTTTGCCATTTCTAGATCATTTCTGTAAAATGGTAAAGAAAAAGAACTGTTTTCCAATCAGTGATAAGTTCATTTTAAAGAAACTTGACAGACAGTAGCGTGCACGGAGAATGACATTTCCATCCCTCCAGTCATGAGCACAGCTATTCCTGCTTGACTGTACCACCTGACTTGATTTTAACGGTGCTTTGAGAACAGCCCGCCTCTGACCCCATTCTACTCCCAAATATCAGTCATTTCACCGCAAGTCATTTCCCAAAATAATCCATGAGCGCCTTCTCAACAAACTTAGTGCCATGTTCTCTGACAGCACAGGAGTTCATTATGCTGCACAAGTCCTTTGAGAAGTTTTCGAGCAATTGAGATGGTTTTCTGTAGGGAATCTCTTTGATCTGAGGAGTTAGTTAAGTTTCATACTCTGAAGGCAGATTTGTAGGATTGCTAAGAGACAATAGGGAATCAAAATTCTAGTCGCCAGAATATTTTACCGTATTCAGTGTTTCTGCAGATCTCCAGATGCATGGTTTCTTTCCATGGACCAAACTCAGTACCTTCTGGCTATAAGTTTTACTAAATTACGTGGGCAAAAAGTTTGTAGTTACCCTCCAGATTCTCAAACCAACCAATCCCATTTCAGGAAGAAAAACTCAAGCAACATATTCTAAACTGAGGCTCTGCATAACAAGCCAGTTTATAACAGGGATTGTTTTGTAGTGCAAATCTTCCAAAGCTATTCATGTAGAGCTGCACAGACGAAATAGGAATGTGCATAATAAAGTGAAATAATAGGATTAGGAGAAGGAGACTGAAGGCGCTCTAGCAGAATGCAGTCAAATGTACATTAGCTTTGTTTCCCTGGGGTGCCACTCTTTGCGATCTGTGACAGCGAGGATAAAAGAAAAATGCATTTATATTCTCAAACAATAGCTTAATATTTTATTAGTGACTTTGGTTGTTTATCAAAGCGATCGCCTGCAGGAAAACTCGACAATCAACAAGTCAGGCTCGAATGAATTGCGACTTGTTACATTCAGGGATCAAGCCAGTGTTTGTCCTCTTTCATTTTTATTTTATTTTTTGTTGGTTTCTTTTTTTACTCATCTGTCTGTTACTGCTTAGAAAGCCTAGATTCTTTTGTCCAGCTTCTGAAATAAAAATGGATTGTAGATGAAAAATAAAAATGCAAAGGAAGGCTATAAAGGTGTGTACATTATGTATACGTGAGTGTGTCTGGTGCATATTTCAAAAGCAGGGATATTAAGTCATGCATTAAAATGATAATGCCTCATTTTATTCCACTAGAGGCTTGTTAATGACCTGCCTCTGACTCTCTGTCTGCCTCTCACTCGCCGACTCTCTCCTCTTTAATCCATTACCTTCTCCTCCTTTATTGCCCACTCATTCTCCCTCATTTAGCTCTGATTAAAACGCATTTGCTGATCCGTCTCTTTCTGCTCTCACCTGTGCTCTGATATCTCTCATTTTCTTTCTACTTTTTTATCAAAATACACTAAAATGTTTCCTAAAGAATTTATTTTCTAATGGTAACTCTTTTCACTTGAATTAGGTGAAACCATGTAAATGCTATGAAATGACACCAACCTCCATTAGATAAACTGCAGTATTTAAAGATAGAGGCCACTGTCAACTTAACACTGGCTCACTCTGCACATTGTTGCTGCTGTAACCGTTCACACAGTTTAAATCATGGTTCATTTCTATGTAATTCGCAATGTAATTTAAAACTGTTAAGCTACCTCCATTGTTGGCATGTTTGTTTACTGGTCATGCCGTTTACAACTTATTTTTTCTTGTTTTCATTTTGTTGTTGTTGTTGTTTTGGGCATGCTCCAAAGCGGCATTGACCTTTGTAAAGGGATAATCCACTAAATCGCTCAGCCGGCCATAAAGAGCTTTTTATTTACCGCAGAGTGTCTCCTGGCATTTGAAAGCTGTGCTCTTCGTCTCTGACTCTGCCATGATCCCGCGCTCGCTCTTCCTCCAGCGCTCAGCTCCTCTGTGTTTCTAATGTTGCTTCACAGGAATTGCTCATTTTCTAAGAATTTCCCAACTCCTCAGTTTTACAGTACTTCCTGCTTTCCGTCTTTCTTTCCGTCACAGATTTCCTCCTAATCATGTTTTAGTCTTAATATGTGTCATTATCTCCAAAGCATGTAATTACCAATTACGAATAGGAAGTTGTGCACGCAGATTGTCACAGAATTAACGCGCTGTCAGTAATGAGTATAGCTCTCACAGTTAACATGGTAACCGCACTAGGCTGTGGGTGAGGTGGAGGCAGACATAACACACACCTACACAGTCTGAGATGGGAGCAGGCAGACAGAGGAGCAAGGCATGCATATGAAGCGTCACTGGGTATCAGAACAAGAGGGGAACAAATACAGTTCTCTTCAGACAAAAGGACAGAAAAAGTCTGTTCTCTCTGTAATGACTCACTTCGAGGGAATGGTAACATGATTATGACCAAACTTGTCACGGAAAAAATTGGATGAGCAGACTGACATACATTTGTGTAACAATTAGCAGAGCACCTCAAGAATTTTTTTTAAATTTTCACCTAGTTTGGGTGACCATATTTTCAAACCAAAAAATCATGACACTTTAATTTCACCGCAAATCAAAGTCCATTAACAAATAAAAAAATGTCACCAGCAAATCAATACAACACTGGTAATTAATTTGAAAAAACGTGAACTGATTGCATTTCTTAGTGTTTTTTTTTTTTATTTCACTTTAAAGAAATACAACTTTTTTCCTATGTGTGACAGAAAATTCACTCTTACAAAGCCTGAAAATGCAGCATATTCATGACCTGGTACTTTTACTTTTCTGTGACAGTTGTGATGTTCTTGGAGCTCCTTTGTAAATCACCACTTTCTTTTTCCCTGATGAATGGTCACGCTGTGTACGTTGGAGAAGGATAGCTTAGAAATAGCACAATGCGCTGCTTTGGCTTTAAAAAAATTGGGGCATTTGGGACAGGAAGAGGGCAAAATCATGACATTTTTGTGTTTTTGTAGATATCCGCAGGGACATGGGACAGTGGGGTTTTAAATCGGGATGTATGGTCACCCTTTACCTAAGAAGCAATAGAAAAATTTCCTCAGTCCTCCAGTTTATAAGAATGCACTACACTGTATATGCCCTTGTTCATTCGACAATATTTGTCAATGTTCTTGCCTTGAGCAGACCACTTTTAGATGCGTGACATTCTCCCGACAAACCCTCGGCTCTCTGTCTCTCAAACACTACTCACACCTTGTGACCCCAACAGCTCTCACAACAAGCTGTGTAAAAAGGTTTCAATTCCACATAGGCCACACGGCTGTGTCCAATGCACCATCCATCTATCACACACAAACACATGGGCACAGCCACACCGGCCGGGACACTGATTTGTCACAATGTTCAGAATTTTTATAGTGAGATGGTTTATATACATCAGCAATGCATTACATACAAAGAAATGCATTTGCTGAATATATATCTATCCTATGATCCAAGTGACTGGATATTTCAAAGTGCTAAACAGTATGTCTGCAAAATATAGTCAAATGTCACAAGGCTTTATACAGAACCAAACTTGCAATAGGTAACCTTCTGTAATGGAGGACTTAAAGGTGATTTATTTTATTTTTTTAAGCAAAATTCTGTAACTTTAAATCATAACCAATTATTTAGCTTTTCCTCAGATGTCAAGATGGCAAGGATGTCATAGCAAACAATGAAAGACTGAGAGTGGGCAGGAGACCGAAAGAGCCAAAGCAGAAGGACAGACATTGAGAAGAGTGAAGGCTGAGCAGTAGGGATTAGCTGCAAAATAAAGGAAGGTGGCTCAACAGAGGTAAAAAAGACAGGAACAATTGGGAGAGGACACAAGGCAGAGGGAGAGAAAAGACAACAAGGATGTGATTTAGAGGGAAAAACTGGAAGCAATTGAAAGCAGAGGCTAGAGCCGTGGAAGGGAATGGGAAGAAGGTAGGAAGAAAGGAGAGGGAAATAAATACGGGAGCCTTCCATCCTGTTAACCACTGCTGAGTGGGAAATAGGATTTGGTGTCACATTGCTCCAGCAAATTGCTGCATGGCACTAGCTCAAAGAGGATAGACCCCACTTCTTCTAGACATCTAAAGCCTTTTCAGAGACTCACACAAGACACAAAGCTGTCCTGCCATGAAGCTAACATAGGGGTCCTGATAATTAAAGAGGAACCAGTTCCCAGGGTTGTTCTGCGTTAAGGCTTGGTCTGCCATTCAGACTCTACCTTACACTCAAGAACAAGTGAAGGTCATAATCCAGTGTGTGTAGACATTGATTTTACATGTCATCTTAATAGACCTTTTGTGACATTGTGACTGTAAAGGATAACATTTTAATTATTTAGCGTCGTTGGAAAAATGACATTTGCTCCATGTTTCCAACCAAAACCTGAATTATGAAATTGGTTCCATTTTAGTTAGTGTCTACTATTTTAAACAGGAACCGAAAATTTGTGTGTTCAGAGGGGCAGCCTGGGGACTAGGTAGTTAGTTTGGTTGTGTTCTTGGACCATGTTCTGTGTGGAAACTGCATGTGGTGAGTTTGTGGGTTTCCTCTGGGCCATAACCAAGATACTGGCCGGGATTTTGCGATTATCTGTGCGGTGGCTGTCCATGGCTCCACTGGGATATCCACCAGACCAACTCCACTGAATACATTTCCTATTTAACTAACTTATATAGACACTGTATTACATTATATTTCCAATGATAAAATCCATTTACTTAAACTATTGCATACTTGATTGATGGTGAAAGTCTACTTCTTAGTGAACTTGTGTTGGTGTCTCTCTATCAGTGTGTGTATCTTCACATCATATTTCCTCAGTGCCGTCTGTCTTTCTGCTGCTTCTTTTGAGTGGCGTCAATCTCTCAGGACAGTCAGTCTAGTGAATGTTAATAATTCATCCAGCTAAAAGACTGCTCTGCAAGATAGACTCATAGCAAGACTGTGCTCATGGGCACATAGGTGTCTGGCAAACAGTGCTGGGCTGGTGGGATCTTGAATTCTGTTTTTTGAAAATTGAATCATTTTACACAAAAAGACAGCTTAATCTCTGACTAATCAGTTTATTAAATAAGTGCCATCTCCTGCTCTTTCTCTTTAAAGCAAAATAACTTTTAAGCATAGGTCAATGAGTTCGTAACATATCAAAGAACACCAGATGTATAGGAAGATTTCATGAATGTCAAGAAATAGCCCTGGGAGTCCATCTAAATCCACAATAAAATAATGTGCAAATCTGTCTAACCCAAGCCGTCTGGATATAAAGAAAGATAGGACAGGCAGCAGATGGTAAGTTGAGTGAATCGTCTACTAGGAGTCTCAAGAAGCCTGCTGGAAACATTCTCTCAGAAACCCTCTCTTAAGGCCGAGGCTGGTGAAGAAACAATTGTTTTAAGCACACGCGTCACTGTCTCAACTCTGAATGCAGAAAACAGTATTCAAAGGCTAACCACAAAGCTTCGAATCTGTAAAATGTCTCCAGAGCAGACATTTTTAAACCTTTGCTGTGTTAGCTTTAGTTCAACATTTCTGTGGGTGCAAGAATTAACACAATATGCCTAAGAGCCCCAAAGGAAGTCTATGGATCAAGGCATAGATGCTACACAACAGTATAGGTACTTGCTAAAAAGCACCATATTTTATTTACAGCCTGCTTATGACACACAGCAGCCCTTGGCCAAAACCAAAGAAATCAGCTGGAGGCTATTATGCCGTTCGGGGAGTTAGGTTTTTTTTTATTTTTATTACAACTGAGAATGAAAACATATTTAATGCCTCAATTTTGAGTTGCTGAGTAAATAGAGCTTGTTTTGGTGCCTGTGCTCTTATATTTCTTATATTTGCCTTGTTTACAGGGGGACAAATAGGGTGCAAGTTGCCCCAGGGCACAAAATAAGTTTTATTTTGTCACATTATTCTCAACTGCAGTCCAAAACACATGTTCTTCAGAGTGGCCTTGGCACAAACCACATCAGGAACTACGACAAGACTGATATGCTTACTGTTTATTTCTTCAGTGACAGTTTATGAAGCTAGAATATTTTTCATTATCTTAGGTGCAGCAGGCTGAATACTGCACCTGGGCCTTGTGCATCGATCAAGACATTAGCAACACGCTGCCGAGTAATGAAGTAAAAATCAAAGCAAGCCTTTCTGGGATCTCCTGTGTCATTTGACATTTACACGTAACAAATAAGTAGCACAAATGACACAGATTTTCAGGGGGAGCTGGCCATTATTAACCTACAGTACGTGGCTAGTGTTATTGACTTCTGCTCATGTCTGATTCCTCGAACAAGCACTCAAAACAAGCTTACTCTTAAACTGAAGCGATTATTGTGAGTCAGACACAATACCACCTGCATCAGTTACAGCTGCAGCAGCCAAAAACTCCTTCCCTCATGTTGGCAACTCACAAGGCTTTAATTGCAGTGCTCTTTCTATACTCATATTGTGTTAACTGGAGATTATAACAGAGACGTATTTGTCATGTAAGAGCAGTGCAATCATTAGAACAGACACTCAGAGTCGTGTTACAGCAGCAAAGTAAAGCACTTGAAGGCTGCTTGGTTTCATAATATGTGACAGGTTATAATTTTACTTGCATAACAGTTTGTATAAGAATGACTGTTTCATTATGTTCACATTACTGCCAGACAAATCTACAATTTTCTGTGTAACTGGCTGGGGTTAAATGTTGTAGCTGCTGTGTTAATGGAAGTTTTGATCACTTTAGTTACTTTCACAGTCATGACGATGCTGATAGAATTTGTCATATTGTTTTTCTCGTGAAATGAAGAATTTCAATGTAAGGAAATGAAATTTGCCGGCCATCTTTGTAGTGCTACTCCAGTGCTGGCTTTAATTATTTTGTAAATGATTCAAATCAAATTGCTTTGGTTTCCATTGGGTGGCCAAAAATGTGTTCAGGGTTGAAGTGTTTTCATATTGCACAAAGTCAAATAAACTCTACAGAAAGTCACTCCATCTCAGACAGAGATGTATGACTCAGAGGAAATAGTTGTGTTGCTTCATCTCACAAATGATTATTTCTCTCATCAGCCATTAGGTGTTATTGAGAGGGCAGCTAATAGGAGGCAGTATTTTGTTGTGCTAATGGAGCTCTATCATCACACTGCCAGTATTTCAGTGAATAACAGAGGAAAAAAACACTGTGTTCAAAGTGAACTGTGGAAGTTTTGTTACGACCATCTGTCTTTAAAAAGATAATATAATACTTTAAATGCAAATAGCACTGTGGTGACATTTTGTTTTTCCTGGTAAAATACATAATGTGCTATTACAAACCAACTTTTTAATTAGCAATAATCAAGGTGCACAGTAATCACCTTTTGTAATTTAAGACGATGCATGAACATTTTGTACTAATGGTTCCTTTATCCAGATAGTTCAGAGTAGAAGAGTATGAACATATTTATGCACCAATACACTGCATATCTCTTTTTAATTTAGGTTTATTTATTTACAGTTACAAAGCTTTCAGTGTAGTTAGTTCCTGCCAAATGATCTGACTCAGGATCCTGAAAAACAAGGGCTGGGAACACTGGAGAAATCTGGCTCATATGGTGATTAGCATGCATTTGTTGCTTCCATTCACCCACATTCACACTGTGGTGGTAAGCTACCTCTGTAGCCACAGCTTCCCCGGGGCAGACTGACAATGGGCTGCCACACCAACGGTGTCAATGGCCTTCTCTGACCACCACCAAACACACCGCCACATTCACACACATTCACACACATTCACACACATTCACACACATTCACACACATTCACACACATTCACACACATTCACACACATTCACACACATTCACACACCTGTGCTGTGGCAATGGAGGCAGGGTAGGAAGTACCTCCTGAGCCACTGTGCTCCCAGTACGAGGCTATGATTTAAAGCCTAGATTATAGCAGATTTGTTAACCTGCTTAAGTACAATGCCTGTGTAAATGGTTCAGTTTTATTTTGGTATTTCAGACATTTCAATATGTTTCAGGATTACTTGGGTTAATTTGGCCACTTGGTACAAAACTGACTGTAAGCCTTCTTTCTTAAGATCCTTCTGGAGCTCGACACTTAAATGTTAGTGAATGATGTAAGTGGATTTGGAAATCAGAGAGCCAAAAGCAGGTCCGTGTGTCACCATGTGAAAAAGCCTCAAAAGAGGAAGTGAGCAGTGTGTTCTCCTCACTGACTGGTCACGTCATGGCTCCCTCTCGCTTTAACACACCGGCCGTGACTAATCAATACAGAGGGCCACAGACTCCACAGGCTGCTTTAGCAGACAGCTGTAATCAGTCTGTGGTGATGGCAGATTGATTCGATCTCTTTGCTTTTACAACTTTTCCAGAGACTCAGCCTCCGTCTCTGTTGTTCCATTCATTTTTTTGTCTGTCTCCTACTGTTTTTTTTTTTGCCCTAACCTCCGCCTGTCACTGCTCCTCCTCCCCTGTGTGCAACACACCCCCTTCTCAGCTGTGCTTTGTGTCTTAGTTTGTGTTCATCTGCATATATTTGGCTAGACGTAGTTTCCCTCTGCATAATGAAAGTTTGGAGACAGACAAATGTTTGACAGTGTGTCTTTATTGCTGCCAGAATGCGAGAGTGTAAACAGGCCAGAATGTACATATGCATAAATGCTCACAAACCTGATTGGTACAAGAGATACAACGCACACAGATCAAGACTGAAACTGAGTTATGATTATACTAACATTTCTAAAAATTTATTTTAAGATCGAGTAAAATGAAGAAGCAAGAATTGTAACCATTTTAATGTAAATATTCACGATCAAACACACCATTTAGGTGAATGTTGCTATTCACGAAGATTTTTTATTTATTTCTTTTTTTTAGTAAACTCTATTAAATTTAGTGTAAAGACTTCATAGTGAATTTTGTAAAGGAAGTTCCAACTCCATTACTATCTGTGCTTTTCATGACCTGGTTTCCCAAGCTCATCATTGAAACCATCGCTGTATCTTTATTCAGTGTGTCACCAGACTGAATACTGATATACCCAAACTGTATATTACTTTCCATCACAAGTCTCCAGTGCTCTGAATGGCCGTGCACCAGTGAAGTAGCAGCCATCCATCAACCACACGCCACCTGTCACACTCACATCCATCTCCTCATCACTGCAGCCCCGGCTAAAAACAAACACCAGCGAGTACACACGCCGCCATAAACACACACAAGTCGCTCGGATGAAAACGTATCCTTCATCTTCGTCCGAGTACAGTCGCACTCACACAGAAAAAAGAGACGCTACATATAACGTGACACACATGCACACCCGGGAGTCATTCAGTCAGACGGCTGTATCCATCATTCAGCCCGGAACAGTCAAAACAGTCACAATGTGTTGAGTGACTGTTGCATTAGCCTACAATGTAAAATCCTGTTCTCTGGCTTTAGGTAGAACAGCCATATTTGTACACATATTTAAAATTTTAAAAAGACATAAGGGGTGAGCTAAGGCTGGATGGATATCAGGGACTGGTCAGGGACTTAACTAGAGTTCTGTCTCTTGTTTTGTTTAGATATTTTTTCTCTTTATTAAGTATACATCAACAAGGCAGCAATTTTTATACATGCAAAGTGTGGAATTGTCAGTGCATTAGGCATGTCGTATGAGTAATTCAACATCTTTGTATACACCTTACTCTGTATGCCACACCACATGCCATCAAAGCCCAGTAGTACGCAGGTTTCTATTCAAACCCAGCAGCATGTGACGGCTTGAAAATGAAAGGGTACAAACGCGTGCCAGGGTGACCTTAGGGCTTAGCGACTGCTAGGTTCTAGCTTTGAATTCAGCTTAAAGCTTTGTTGCGTGACATTTCTGACATGATTCCAGCCTGTTTTCAATGTTAGGTGTCTAATGTGTGATTAAGGTAATCTTTTTAAAGAGCATTTCACTGAAATTGAAAGGACAAGCAGGAGGGCATGGTTCCTTTTTAAAAAAAGACGCTTTTAAAAGCTTCTTTTTATAAATTGAACTCAACATTGAGCACAACTTGAAAAACACTCAAACATGTAATTGTATATGCTCTATGTGTCCACAGTGTGGCTTTGCTTTTGCTCTTGCTAAGAAACAATAAAAACAGACCATGTAATGGTGTAAAGTCTGTATGGAACACCAGAGTCTATGAGATGGCGTCAGACTGCAAAATTTGGCCAACAACAACAAAATTGTGGGCCCCAATAAATTATATGAAAAATGAAATGTGCACTACACTGTATAGATTTTGTTTTTGCATCAATTGCATCCTGTGATGCTGCCCCCTATGTTTTTATGTTTCCCATACAGGCATTTATGGAGTTAATCTGTAATACTTTTTATCAAAATGCCTGTGAAATGAATAATACATAAACCAAAGGCAAAAGGTACATGCACTCTTCTTACCGAGAACTGAGATCTATTACTAAGAACTTCCCAAACACAAACAAACACAGACAGCTATTTTAAATGTGGTCCAATTGTCTTGTCTTGCATCACAACATGAGATGAAAGCGAAGACGTGCAGCTAGAAGAGTCTCCAGCAGAGTCCAATTACACTGCTCATTTCCAGTGAGGAGCAGTAAAAAATGCCAAGAGTAAGCATCAAAAGAGACCAACTTTGGCAGTCCAACGCCGTCTCACAGAGTCTGGTGTCCCATACAGACTTTATTACACTAACTGTATGCAGCAGGTCAGGCCTTGTATATCATTGCTCCTCTAGGTCTGGCCACTGACCTCACTCTGCCCTGAGGGTCAACCCCTGCAGCAGTATGACTCACACCGTGGTTTCAGTATCAGTCAGCGGCAGAGCAAAGTGCTGACTCCAGATCATCGGTGCTGTCAATACATAGAGAAAAACAAATCAAGGTATGTGGGAGGTTGTGAGAATAGAATCTATAGCATTTCTCATCAGTGCGCATTAACGTATATTAAGTATTACCGCTGCAAGTTGGAGTGTACTACTGTAGCAAAGAGATATATTCCTCTGGACCCATTCAGCATGTGTACCACATTGCTGCTCTGGCAATGCAATGATTTCTAAATGCAGTAAATTTACATCTGTGTGCTACAGCTTGAAATGGATAACATTTGCTATCAAAGATCAGTAAAAATTACATTTGAAGCAGTGTATTAGTAAAAAGAAAATGAAATGAAAATGCATCACACATGAGTCCAATTTATGTTTTCTCACTGCCCTGATTAAGTCCCCAAAGAAGTCTTTTTATTCTAATTCCCAGGTCACTAAATATATATTTCTTTGAGATTATCTAGCAGTTTTTGGCCTTAAGATAAACTTGTCAAGTGTTCACCTGCCTAACCACTTAAGCAGCAAGCACATACTGTAGTGTCCAGCCCATGACACATACTGATGAGCAGTACAGAGTGAGTAAATACTCTTACTCACTGTAGTGATAAAGGAGCAGGTCACTCACTGAGAGCATAACTTACAACATAAAGCACATATAATTGCAGACGGATGCATGAAAAGTCATTATAGTGGATTTATCTCTGGACTTCTCATGCCTTAACAGTTTTGAGGGTGTCCAGACTCGAACAGTTACAGCTGCCCTCAGGCGGCTAAAGCTCTTTGCTTTGGTGATCTGTGAAATTTGGATTATGCACCAGTGTTTCTTGACAAGCTACAGGCAAATTTGTTTTCTAGTAAAGACAACAAAAAAATGCCAGAGTATATTTAAGGCAATATCATATGAACTTAGAATACATTAAAGCCTTCTTTTTTTTTTTTTTTTAATAGGATAAGAGTTTATAGGCGCCTGATATCTGCATGCTCCACTTTTTTTGCTTCCACTTAACTTGATGTATTAGAAATAGTTATTGTTTCAAGTGAGCCTCTGTCAAGTTACCCTGAGTCAAGTGACCCTGTGTCCAGTGACCCTGTGTCCAGTGACCCTGTGTCAAGTGACCCTGTTTCAAGTAAGCCTGTGTTAGTTAAGCCAGGCTTACTTGTGAACCTGTGTCACTTGGCGCAGTGTCACTTGATGCAGCGCTACTTGACACATTGTTACTTGACACATCGTTACTTGACACATCGTTACTTGATGCATCGTTACTTGACGCATCGTTACTTGACGCATCGCTACTTGATGCATCGCTACTTGACGCAGCGCTACTTGACGCATCGCTACTTGACGCATTGTTACTTGACGCAGCGCTACTTGACACAACGTTACTTGACGCAGTGCTACTTGATGCATCGTTACTTGACGCATTGTTACTTGACGCACGCTCGCGATTTACTTGGTGTAGCTACTTACAGTGTATTGACACAACGTTACTTGACGAGGTACTTGACGCCCAGTGCTCTTGTGCATCGTTACTTGACGCAGCGCTGCTTGATGCATCGTTACTTGACGCAGTGCTACTTGATGCATCGTTACTTGACACAACTTCATTTGAAACAGGCTCACTTGACACAGGGTCACTGAACACTGCTACACTTGACACAGGGCTACTTCACACAGAGTCAATTGACACAGTGCTATTTGACATTGTGTCAATTGACACAGTGTCACTTAACAGAGTGTCTCTTGACACAGGCTCACTTGACGCAGCATTAATTTACGCAGCGCTACTTGATGCAGCGTCACTTAACGCAGCGCTACTTGACACAGGCTCACGTAATCCTGGCTGACTTCTGACTGAGTCTGTTTTAAGTGAGCCTAGTACAAGTGAGCCTGGTTCAAGTGAGCCTAGTACAAGTGAGCCTGGTTTAAGTGAGCCTAGTACAAGTGAGTCTGGTTTAAGTGAGCCTAGTACAAGTGAGTCTGGTTTAAGTGAGCCTAGTACAAGTGAGTCTGGTTTAAGTGAGCCTAGTACAAGTGAGTCTGGTTTAAGTGAGCCTAGTACAAGTGAGCCTGGTTCAAGTGAGCCTAGTACAGTAGCTGGTTAGTTGTAAAGTGATGGTTTAAGTGAGCCTAGTACAAGTGAGCCTGGTTTAAGTGAGCCTAGTACAAGTGAGCCTGGTTTAAGTGAGCCTAGTACAAGTGAGTCTGGTTTAAGTGAGTCTGGTTTAAGTGAGTCTGGTTTAAGTGAGCCTGGTTTAAGTGAGTCTGGTTTAAGTGAGTCCGGTAAGTATAGTAAAGTAGTTGGTTTAGTATAATTTAATTAGTTTTTAATTTTAAGTTTGTTTGGGTAGTCCGGTTTAAGTGAGTCTGGTTTAAGTGAGTCTGGTTTAAGTGAGTCTGGTTTAAGTGAGTCCGGTTTAAGTGAGTCTGGTTTAAGTGTACCTGGTTTAAGTGAGTCTGGTTTAAGTGAGTCTGGTTTAAGTGAGTCTGGTTTAAGTGAGTCTGGTTCAAGTGAGTCTGGTTTAAGTGAGCCTGGTTTAAAGCGATTATACCATTGAACTATATACAAACCATAGAGTTAACAGCCATTTTGAGTGAAGTGTTTATTAGTATCAAGTTGTTTTTGATGAGCAGACAGAAAAAGGAAAAATGGTTTTAACACCTTGACAGGCAGATCAGAGCAATGAAAGTGGGTTACACTGTGGAAGAATTCTTTCACGCAATAGCGATATAAGCTCAATTATTTATTGTCTGAGCTATCCCTGCTTCTTTGTGTCTCTCTCGTTTTACGTATAGGGCACTTTCCTGTCTCGCCTCCATTTTTCAGCGTTATCGGTGCATCGCGGCCCCTCTTTCTCACCCTGTCGTGGTCTGATTGACAAGTGTGATGGTGTTTGCCTCTCCTTTCCCTGACCTTCAACTCAACACACACAAATACCCACACTGAGCCCACGGCCAGACTGCTAATGGCTTCTACCTTTTTGCAGACACTGCCCATTGGGAATTACAATCCTCGCGGGGCAGAATGGAACCGGCCTAAATGTTACAAATGCTCAATATACACGCTGATAAAGCAACGAGACATCTTCTGTGGCCTAGATCTTCATGTTTACTTTGTCATGTGTTGCCATGTTAAATAGTACTGAATAACCCTTTAATCGGTTTTAGATTTTGAAACATAAAACCAATGTAAATCTCTGTTTGGAGTTTGAATGTGTCCAGGGAAGTCTATGCAGAGAAGCTCGGAGACAGCGGCAGATTATTTTCTAGTGCTCCGAAGGTCACGATACGCATAGGAAAGAAATGTATGGCATGTATCCTTGGGACACAGACAGGCCAATCTTAGTACACAAGGCTTTTTTCTGCCTTTCTTGCAGTGTTTTCCATTTTTATTATGCCCATCACTTTAACATGTTCCTCTTCACTGTGTGCTTATTGACAAATATTATGGCGAAGTCAGGATTCAAAACTAACATTAAGTAGACTGAATTCTTTAGATTCCTCCCTTCTTCAGATAACAATTCCACACTTCACAGTTAATATCCTCTGAACACAATATAATATAAAAAGCCAAATATCAAAAGAATTGTTTGTGTACAAGGAAATAAAAAAAAAAAAAAATGTATTTGGGAAAAAAAGGTACAGTATTATGCACAAGTTTTATACAGGTGTGGATATTAAAAGTGAAGTAAATGATAAAGTCTTAGTAGTTTATTAGTTTACAAAATGCAAAGTAAAACAACAGAGGACAATCCTAAAATCAATATTTGGTTTGACTTTGCTTGAAAACAGCAACAGTTCTTGTAGTCCCCCTGTCTCAGTTTTTAAGGGACTGGGCAGGTTCTGTTCAAATATTTTGAGGTATCCCAGAAAAAAACAGGCCAACCTGGACTGAACTAGACCATTAAACTTCAGAAAGAACAAGGCTAAACACGACCAGACCAGACCAGACTCCATGATGTTGGGATCAGAGTTACACTATCACATCTTGGATCACTCAAAAAATTGATGTTTTTCTGTCTTTTCCATTTTGTAAATTCGTAAAAAAAAAAAAAAAAATCTTTACACTGTCTAATATTTTAAATTAATAACAAAAAGTTCTTCAGTCTCCAGTTTCATATGTTTATTTGAAAACATGCAGAGGAAACAAGTCCTGTAACAGACATCTTATAGAGCCATGTTTTGTTTTTTGTTTTTTACATAGAACAATAAATACAAAATAATAACAATCAATTAAAATATACCAAAGACCTGAAAGTGAAATATAAATAAATAGACATAAAAAAAAAAAAAAAAAAAAAAAAAAAAAAAAAAAAAAAAAAATAGTCTGAAACAGCTGTTAACAGACTTATTTTTAAAAATGCTTCATTTTTGTTAAATCACCTGAAGCTGTTCTGATTTTTTTTATTTAATCTTATTTTTCTAACTTAAAAAAGGGTATAACGTCATTAATCCACTGTGTTCTTAAAGGGGCTTTTGTTGCTTTCAAATGAAGAAGGCGGCGATGTCTTGTTATCAGTGAGGTGAGGGCCAGAACTCTAACCCAACCGTGTAATAGCGGGTATAATCTTCAGGGACGTGGAGAAATATTAACAGTCAAGTGGTATCAAAATACATCTACATCATGTTCACAATCACTGCAGACTTGACTGCCCAAATCATGAGGTAGTTATATGTAAAGGTTGTGGTAGGAACCTTCCAGACTGGTATCAATTGTGGACCAGTGTTTGGTATTCAGTATGATGAGCTGTAGAGGGGCAATAAAAGGGCAATATAAAGGGTATCAGATTTACTTTAAAGCATTTTTTTTTAACCAATAAATGGGCTCAGGATGTCACCCTGTAGCAATAAAACTGTGCTCTCATGAGTCACTGTCTTATGAGGTCATGAGGCCTCTGTGTGAGGTGCATCAGACTTGACATGACGTCAATCCAGCATTAATGTGGACTTGCATGAGCGGCATGAGTCACAAACTGGTGCCATTATGCATCAACATTGTTACCCAAGTCTATTACAATATTACAGCAGAGAAACAATCAGGACAAGTCTCACCTACATATACAGAAGAACTTCAACAAGCTCAAGCTGAAAGAAGGCAGAACACAAGAGACGCCTCGAAGGAAGCAGAGAAAAGATGAAACTAAGAAAGCTGAAAGCAAAGCCAGAAAGTAAAATCCGCGAGTCTATACAAATTTAAATAAGCCCCTTTAGTGCAAGGCTCCCCCATGATGTGAGCATTCAGGAGAAAAAGAAAACACAAAATGAAAACAACAAAAATCCTCTGTCAGAGCTGCATCTAAATCAGGACGTCTGAAATCCAAACCAGTCAACACAAAAGAGTGGTGACTTCTCCTCACTGTCATTTCTACATTTAAAACAGCCACTTCACAAAACAAACACTGCATGAGATCAACAGGAAAACAAAGGGCTTTAAAAAGAAACAGGTGCAATAATCCTGCTCTCATATGGTAATAAGGCTAACCTTCAATCAGACAGCACAAATACTTTCAGTTATTTACAAATTTTAAAAGAATAAAATCTTCTGTTATTCATTCATTTATTCACCAGTTAATTGGAGAACTTAAAAACTACAAATTTACACACTGCATGAAGTCAGTTGGACAAAATGTGTCCGATAAACCACATCCAGTGTCTACAACTAAAGCAGAATCTAGCCGCTATCCTATGTCTATGATTTGCAGTCGGTTTCACACTGTGACTTGAATTTATGTTGTCGTTTTATGGTGATATAAATTCAGAATGGTGTTTTTGATATGGCGTACAGTGAGCAGCAAGTCTGCTTCAAATATGAACACACTGGGGACTGAAAACAGAGCAGACAGGGAGGGGCACTGGAAAAGCATAAGCATACATGAGAGTTAGTCAAAAGAATGAAAAGATGCGCGTGTCTGTGGATGTGTTCCTCTGAAAGCAGCACCGGAGACCATTGCTCCAGTCTGCATAATTCAATTGGCAGTGAACACTCAGGGGTTGCATAAGGCATGTCTTGAGAAGCTTGACATATTGTGAGTGTGTGGTTCACATTATATAAAGGTACATTTTAATGAGGCTGATGTCACATTAAAGGACTCAGCAGGAGGCCAGCGGAGCCAAGGAGGAACACTGTAATCCCAGCTCCACCTCTTCACCATCACTTACATCACCTGTTTCTTATTCACAGCCTTTCACTTCTCACTTCTCAACAGTTAATATTACACCAGAGTAAGCACTGACAAAAAAAGGAGCATTAAAATTCCAGTTTTCCTGGAACACTGGCAATCAGTTTGTTACCATTGCTATGTCATGTGTACTGTACTGTAAATGCAAATCAATGAATAACTTTTTTGTTGTTGTTATTCACTAGTAAGTCATTCACTGTTAGAATAAACCTACCATTAACATTATAGGGAGATCATTACTTTGTCAGGGGGCAAACGTACAAATTCAGCAGGGGATCAAGTAATTTTTTTCCCTCAGTTTATATCTAAATATTTCTGGTATATTAATATTCAGTGAAACTTGTGTAATCCATAAATCAATGTATCTTCTATTTTCTACCATGAAAAAAAAAAAAAGATTTGTATTTCACAATCATAGGAGAAACTGACACCATTTCCATTAAAAACTTAGCGTTGATTTTAAACATTACACATTGATTTTTAATTGAAAATCATTAAATAAATCTCAAACAACAGTCAGTCCCATTCACACACATGCAAGCTAAGATTTCTGCTATTTAAAGGTCATGTACGCCATTACACCTATTATTAAAATCTAGTGGCCCTTTGAGTACGGACAAATCATAGTTTGTGCATCAGTATTTTTTCTTTAATAGATTTAAAAAACACATTTAAATAACCTTTAGTATCATCCAGAGAAATTGCTGAATTGAATAAAACTGTTGTATGTTTGATTTGAGACCCCCAAAGACCATCAAGTCAATAGTTACAGGTTTTTTGTCTCCCTGATAGCCTGATTTCAATCTCTGTGTTACTGAGCTGTGTGCAGCATGTGAGCTTGCTTCATAGATAAAAGGCAAGGTGGAGCAGCTCACTTGTCATTTCTCTAAGTCTACTGAATGACCGCACAATCCCTCCTTGGGCAGAAAAAGTCACTGGGTTGCCAAAACATTAAATATAAAAGCTGGTATGACACTGAGGTCAAGCGTTGCTGACAAGAGACTCATGCAATGGGAATAAAGTTCCCAAAACAACAGCAATTATTGATGTTAAATTGTCATGAAGCCGATTTTGTGAACATTTCTGACTTGGCTGCAGTCAGTGAGTTCACTGGCTTTATCCATTCGTCTTACACTCTTTTTGTTCAGTAATTTGACATTGTGCTACAGTTGAACAAAACAGGGCAACAAACATAGCTGCTGTAAAGGAATAATCTGGTTATGTAGAGGACACACTACTCCGATGAGCACGGGAGAGATATTTAAAATCACACAGCGCGTGACTGTTAATGATTAATTTTGTTATGCACAGATTTGGGGAGAAAACATTGGTCTATTTTTTGTTGAAAGTTTTGCAGCTGCATTACACAAACTCAGATCACGTGATGCATGGTCCCTGTGACACTAATGCCATGAATAATAAATAGTCTTGTTTGCACTCTGTCAAACAGTTGACATGTAGATCATAATCCCACTGTACAGCTGCATTTTCACAGGAAGTATTTCTGTAGATGCAGTGTGAATTTCATAGAGATCACTTCTGTCTGCAAACACTGGACTTGTACCCCACAAGCCCTTTTCTGCATGTCATCTCCTTTCAAAAGCCTTTTTTTTTTTTCCATTTTATTTTTAAGCCAAGTACCAGTCTACTCCATCCCAAGTTCTAAACCTTAAATAGCCTTTGAAGAAATGTGAATCTTCAGGGCACTGTGTTGCACATGGCCAGTGGAAACACACACACACGTATACACAGTGATCAAAGTAAACAGTGGGTATATGCAGAGTGGCTTTGTGGAAAGGCAGACCTGGTGTGTGACGAAATACTTGGAGATGGAAATAAAGAGAGGAAGAGAGGGAGACTGTGAAGGAGTGTGTTGTTTATATAGTGGCATATTAGATGAACCTCTTCTTGTGCTGGGCGGCGCAGGCAATTCGCCGTACACACACTTTTACTTTGTGAACAACATCCAAATAGAAAAGTGAACTGAGGCTATGAGTTTAGAAATATACTGTGTTGTTGTGTTGGAGGCTACAACACTGGCATGTAAAAAACAGCAGCAAAAGAATCAACTGGAGCCATGAAGACATTATTATAAGTCAAATTTTTCCACCAACTTTACGCAGTATTCCTCAGAGGATGCATCAGGACACGGAGACTTGACACAGAGAGGCACTGTCCTGAACAGACCTCGGGGCCATATTTCTCTCGAGGTGTCAACGCTAATCACCTTGCTGCTTTTCTACATATCTAGACAAATGAATGCACTCATTATTTCTCATATTTCACTTGGAAATGAAAACAACAAACTTTCAACAACGGATAAAGGAGTAAATATTTAGCGCTTGCAGTGGCACCCTCTTTCTTTCGTGCTAGCGGGAGGCAATTTATCTGTCTCAGTGTAGATTGATTGTGTGATGGGTATTTGAAAAGCTGTTGGGAGACAGGGGATGCAATTTATGGCCTGGAAAGGTTGATTAGTTTTGTTTTGATGCTTTGGGGCTGGAGCTTGCGTTCACGTCAGAAAGCTGTAAAGCTGATTGAATACAACGCTATGGAAGTTTTGAAGATAGGGACTGTGCTTATCGCGGAGGGAAGACGAGATACACATGTGATCTAATCTAATTGGTGTAATCTGAGTAATGGATATCTTGAACAATGGTCTTTCTCATTTCTTTTGTAGTGATTAGCCCTTCTCCAGCTCTTACTGTCTGATACAACAAATTAATCATCACATTGGTTTAATTAAAAAAAATTTAAAAAAGCACTTGCATTGTACAGGATTATATGACTAAAAATAAGTTTACTTCTTAAACTCTACAAATTATTTGATATAATGTTAGTAATGGGTGAATAAATACAGTCACGGAGGGGAAAAAGAGCCACAGTTTTTAATAAGGGCTGTTTATTACTAAGCCCCATTTGCTGAATGTTATATCTATCGTTCCAAATGTCATTATATGCATCATACTAAACAGAGACTGAGCAGAATTTGGGTGAAGAAAGCTGGCATGGTTTGGGTCCCCACAAGAGTCTCAAACCACTACTATGTGAATTTATAAAAGTGCTGTAATCTCATATGCATCCTTGTGTTGATGTGAAGTGACCCATATCGACATACGAGTGTCTGGTTGTACAGTGCAGATCCACATAGCTGCATGGATGATTGAATGGATTGTTTGTGTTGATGGCTGGTTAGATTACAGCTGGATAAAGGGATGGAACACATGGCTAGATGGATCATTTTTTAATTTGTTTACATGGATCAAGAAATGGATAGGCAGATGAGCAGACTTACAGCTGTGTGTGCAGATAAACAGCTATTATCAGATGTATAGATTGCAGATTGACAGAACCACAGCCTAAATCTATTGTACTTCACTGAACAAAACAAACATGCTAAGAGTGCTAATAGCGAGGTTTTTTCCCCAGATAATTTGTATAGACAAGGACTTTTCAGCTATATTTTACCTATATTTTCAGCTGTTCACATTCAAGCAGGTTAGATTTGTATTTATACTTCATCAAGTCATTTGTAGTAAATATACAACCCCTATTCACATAGCACCTTGCAAATGAAAGTCATATAACTAATTTATCAGCTCTAAAATGCTGCTATGCTACTCTACAATAATAAATTATGTCATATTGTTATATAGGCTTACTCACCAATACTGAATTAACTGATATTTGCATTGTATTAAATTACAGCCATGATAGGTGGATGAAGTAGTAAATAAAAAACAAAAACAGTGTTGCTCATGAAGTTTTGAATTCAAAAGCAAAGGGTGTGGCATTTGGCTTCTTTTGGTTTACAGTTATTGAGTGCAAACGGCACAGTTGAAAATAAAGGGTAAATACACTGTAAGCTTTTTTTTTACTGTGACAATAACTGCTCAGATTAAGCTGTTAAGAGCAGAATGGTTGCCTGTGCACACCTTTCAACCTATTTGTAAGTAACAGCTTTAATTATGTCTGTTATATATTTGCTTTTGACCTGAGGAATATTTGACACATTGTACCTCTCGATAAATATGAAGAGAAAATGTCAGGTATTGGTTCTTTCATAACAAATAGTCTCGTTGGAGGCTTTTAAAAGCCCTTTGACATCTCTAAAGCCAGAGGCGTTGCTTAGAACCATAACTATTAAGCACAATCCCTGAATAAAAGAACAAAAACCATAAAAGCCAAATGGGTTTCAGCTGCCATTCATTCCATTGCTTGCCCCTGTTCACATTGTGTGTGTTTTAGTTCAGTGGAGACCAGGCTCAGTGATGAAATGTGCTATTACTGTGCACTATGTGTAATGTGTCAGACTGACCATTGTGACTCACTGCAATCATTTCTTTGTGGTGCTAATGGTATTTTAAGCGGTGACGTGTTGCTGGTGACGTAAAACATCTGGAGTCTGTACATTAGAACTATGTTTTCAATATAGTGTACGATAAGATAACAAATTTGAGTGCATTCATTTAGAAGTGAGACAGTAGCCATTGCCATGTTTTCTGTGTGTTTATGGGGTTTCAGACTCATCAGTTATATTTTATAATTTCAGTAATAAACTGCATTCCTTGTATTCCGTGATAAAATAAATATGACATTACCACCAAGTATAAAGCAAATTAAAAATGGCATTGCTTACCCCGAATCCCAGAAAAGTGTTGGTCTGTGCCTTTGCTTGCTGTCCCCTCTCAATCTTCTTATGCGTTTCCTCTGACAGCCCAGATACCTGTTAAACACACACACAAAGTAAGACATCAGCGGCATGATTGAGCCCACGTAGTGGTCGTCGTGCTGCCTGTTCGCATTTGTTTGAGAGCGCTGCTGATTAACGCTTCAGGGATTTTGATGCCAGCGAAGATTCTAATAATTTATCTCAAAACTCCCCGGAAAAATCTGTTTCAAACACACCTGGGGTGATGCTGGATATTTATACACACAGACAAGTGCTCCCACATGCATGGAGATAGTCATGACCACGTGCACAGCCTACACTCTAATGTGGACTAAACTAAACAGCGCATACATTCTGGACCACTTTTGCTTAGTTTGTGACACCCAGCGCCCAAACAACACTCACAATTTTTTTTCAAAACAGTTTTTCTTTTTTGTATTATTTAGAAAGCCTTGAGTAAAATGCAGGACTGGAGAGCAAAGGAGCAGCAATCAGTAGCACTTAGCAAGTGTACTCAACCACTCTGCCGTTCCTATTAAATTTTTTTTTTGAGCATTTTCACACTTTGTTCTCTTTCAGGTGAGAAAACGCACATTGCTAACATTTTTTGCCAGAAAATCATGGACAAGATAAAAGAAAGAAGTAGGAATAAGATGAAAGGACTGGAAACACTGGAGATGTGGAGAATTCGTACACGTAGGTGCTGCATGCATGAAAACCGACTGACTGTGCTAATAATTTTGGTCAATATTTAGTCATGCATTTGAGCTATTGCAGTTAAAACCTTTGTGTTGCACATGTGAAAAAATATAAATGAAAATGATGTGACAGAGAGACAAAGAGATGCCACGTTGGGGGAGGACAGTTAGATTTAAAACATCTGTAACGTAATCAAGCTTAATTGGCAAATATTCACTCAGAAATCAAATATCCACAGAAGCTGCAAAAATGTTTTTGCATTCTATGATTTTTAAAAACCTCAATTATTGCCTAACAAGCTGGTCTCAGGCAAATCAAAGCACAATGAAACCTTGAAACATTCTACAAACAGGCCATAAAAGTATTGGATAAGAAATCAGAGCATTACCATCATTGCCCAATCTTGAAAAAATACAAATTTTAAGTTGGACTGACTTAGATCTGAAAACTTATGCTTGATTTACAAGGTTTCTGTTTGGTTCCGTCTCATGTTTGTGCCGGGTTGTTCATGTTTTGTGTCTGTCCTGTCTCCTTGATTATGTGTATTTTAAAGCCCTTTTAAGATCATGGCCAGGGAACAACAGATGAAAAATAGCTTGGCTAACTCTAATCATGTTTAATCATGTATTTTCCCCTTCAAATAAACATATCGAATCAAAAAAGCAGGAACATCTTTATTAACTGTAACCTGGGAAAACTGAGTTGTGAGGACGGTCAAAATGCAAAACCAAAAATTAAAAAAAGTGTAAGCAGAATTTATGCTAAAGCTTGACCCATTTTATTGGCACATTATAAAGGGTGTGTGTGTGTTGGGGGTGTCGCAGTCAAAGTGAGGGACGCTTTACTGATGCGCTCTCACAAACCTAGCCTTGCCAGTAATATCAGTAACCAGATGGGCTATGACAATCAGTTAGCACCAGCCACTTAAAGGTAGCCAATCAACCATCTGCCAATTAACGGCTTGTCATCTTTTAAGAAAGTATTTTACAGTCTGCCAATCACTGTGCAGCAAGATCCCACTGTCTAAAGAACAAGACTCTGCTCTAAAATATTTAACTATTCCACCAGTTTAAGTGGCAGCTTCTAAGAATACAGACTGCTTTATTCCCTAGGTAACTTCTAGTACAATACAATTCCTTCTTAAATGTTAAAAGAGACTGCGTGTGGCTAAGATTTAAAGTCACAGCAGTGTTCATAGTTATGCAACATTCTGGAGAAAATTACTGCTGTGCACATGATGTAAAATGGTTTAGCAAACGTCCTAGACTTAAAGCTGCATTTGAAATGGATGCTTTTCTGCTAAATCACAGCAGAAACAAAAAGCTGCAAACCTTGCCCACAATATCTTACCAAGCCATAACCAGACTGTATCAGAACACAAGGCCCATTTTTTTTAGAGTCAAACAGTAGGAATTAGTGGTTATGTTTTTGATAGAGTTGAAACTTTGGCGTGACGCAGTTTATATAAGAATCAATGCATTTGTGATTTTGTCATGAAATAAAATTGTAGAGAAATGCATAAATAGCCTGCAGATTCAGTTTGTTACCATTGGAAAGGGGCTGTAATGTATTCTTCAGACTGTGTTATTTGATCTATGGCTGATTTAAATACATTTATTCAAAACATCAAGAAGCTAAACAAAACTGACTTTTCAATTCAACAGTTTTATTTCCCAATATGGTATCATTATGCCACTGTAACTATAGGTCTAAATCATCTATTCAATAAGTCAATAAATCCAACAGTACTTCTATACAGTCACAGCTTCAAAGAATCTTTCCACGAATGAAACCTTTCTTCGAACCATAATAAGCATCATCTGCAGCAGCTTTTTCAGGTTTGCTTTGAGTCTGAGCCTCTCCCTCCCGGCTCCTGACTGTCACTAATGCTGAACAAGCAGGCAGCAAAATGGAGGTGCATCCATGCAGACATACGCAAGAAAATCCACATATATTTTTCCCTCAGATCGCACAACACACAGTCTTCCCTTACTTTCACTTTCTATGTTCGGATAACATTACAAACAAACCAGTGGAGTGCGTCTTCCTCTAGTTTCAGCCTGATGAGAACAGAGTTTGTCTGGCATCGCTTGATCGACCTGAAGCCAGTGTAGTGTACGCTTCACCCTGTGTGTGTTCACGTGCATGTGTGGAACTATTCCCACCAGGCAGAAAACCAGTTTCTTTGTTGTCAGTTGCGTTTAGCACAGCCAGGAGTGATCTCATTAGCCACTAGCTTAAAGGCTGTGGAGCCAGCCAGTAAAATTAATCTGAGGTCAGAGGGCAATTGGCTTTTTCAATGAGAGTACAACAGCAAGTAAAGTGAGTGAGTTGGTAGTGAAGAAAAAGGCAAAGAAAGATTAGAAAACAAGTGAAATGCTGAAAAGGTTACTCGAGGAGGGAGAGGATATATAAAAATGAAAAGATTAATAGATCAAACTGCGGTCAGTGCTTTTTTCATTTATATTGATTGTTGTGTTGGGGCACTTAAAAAAAAAAAAAAGTCATTGTATATTGCTGAGTGTGCAATAGTGACTTTTTATAAATTCACATATTATACAGTACTTGAAGCAGTGAATTCTTGTAAAAGCACTCTTGAGCAAAAACACCACATAAGAGTTTAAAAAGAAAAAGTGCATTACTGCTAAATTTACACCTGCACATAAAGCTGTAAGTGGAGACAACAGGAGAGTGACAGAGGCTGAAGTGATTGGCTGTGATTCCCTGCCGGGTTTATGAGCTCAGATTAGCACTCATAAATCTGCACTGCTGCTTCCAGTGATAGATGGAGCAACCAAAAGACCTCTGCTGGTGTTCACTTTTTTGGGGCAGAGTAGCTTTTGGTATGACACCGGTGTTATAAATAATGCATGGCTACATGACGTCTTGTTATCTTGTATTCTGTAGGGCTCAGATTTTTGTTCTGACTGTAGGATTCTGAAGCACAGTTTCTTCAGTGTGAGCTCTTTTTTTTTTTTCCAATTCTCACACCTTGCGCCTTACTAATGTATTATATTGGAGTTTTAAGGAATTCATTTTTAACACATTATAATGACTATAATGAGAGACCTTAATTTAGATTTTTTTACATTACATTTGTAAATAGTACAATACTTTTGAACAGTAAAGGTGCCTCTGTGGAATTGCAATCTGACTTTCTCCACCAGGCCAAAAAGACTAAAAAAATTCACATCCCACCTTTAAAAGCATAATAAGGAATATGCAGGCAGGCTATTGTCCATGGAGTGTACCCCTCAGGCCCAAAATAGCTGATATAGGCTCCGCCCCCCTGTGACCCCTAAAGGGATTAAGTGGTAAAAAATAAATGAATGTTTGGGTTCAGAGATTAAACAAAGCCTTTCTTGACATAAATAACAAGCCTGTTCACTGACTTCTGATCCATTAAGTGGAATAGAAACTGTAAGGTAAAGCACAATGACAATACCCATTCACTTTTATATGTTTAGCTTCTTTAGGGATGACTGACGTTGCAGGTTTAAAGTGCAGCCGGATTGTATCTTTACCAGTCATCATTTTTGTGATTGTGGCATTTATTGCAGGTAACGACGACATTAGAGCAGTTAAGTACATTAGAGTAAGACATGGTTCGTAGCACTTTATACTCATTAATCTCTTAAGTAGACCAGAATGAATCATTTTAAATCAATATCTCATTTCGTTTTGTTGGTTTTCCTTACTACTTCTTTACACCATTGTGAGCTGAATTTCAATAGAACCCTTGAAATTCCCGTCACCATTGACATGTGACTGGCTTAATGCCACCATATTACAGGCAATATAAGCTGTGCTGAAGGGCGTCTGTGTGTGTGCATGCTAAGTTGATATCAGACAGAAGGTGGGTGAGATGTGTCATTAACCAAGCCCATATTATTGGCTTTTGTGGTAAAATAGATTAAAGCTGGCAGTTGTCAGCCATCTAACAGGGTTTTTTTTACTGCTTTGTTGGTGTAATGACAGCTTTAAACTGCCCTTTGTGGGGAGCCATGTCAGTGTGGGAGGATGCATGGTTTCCCACATATTTCAGCTAAAGACAGATACAGCGTACAGTCAGTGGATGCACATTACAATAAGACAGAGCACCAAGGAGAAGGATCCACTACGGAACATTTATTGATGTTGAATTTATGATGTAAAACTATAATCCACAGAGAATCATTTAATTTTTCATGATCTCTTGCGGTTTGACTTAGATGATGCAACCTGAGCAAATGACTGCAGTATTTTACATTGTCCAATGGCTCAATGAACAAGCCTGTGATGATTCAAGGCACGAAAAATGAAAAGCGGTGTCCTTCAACTAATTCTCAAGACAAAAACTTAATTTCGCTTTTTTATTACAAATTCTTTAATGACTTGATCTGTGTTCATAACCCAAAAATGTTTTCTGCTTAAGATGCGCCTTTGCATAAACACATTTCTTACAATTACAATCCTGGCCGTAATGCTTTGGTCATATGTATATTTATGCCATTTTTAAACTATGGCCATACATAATACCATGGGACAAAATGTTTTTCCAATGAGTTAATCTCCAGATGTGCTTTGCCCTTCCATATGTAATGCCGCTATCATGTGTGATTAATGTAAACTAGCCATAACAACTATAGAGGTTTCACAGCTGGTTACCCACCCACAATGCTTTTCATGCTCCAGACAAATGTATCAAAGTGTTTTTTTTACACCTGAGGACACTTTAGTGACAGCTACACAACACAAGAGTGGCATAAAATCAGCAAACATCCACTCATGGGGCGCCTGATGCGGGGTTCTTGACCTCCACGTTGACAAGATGTGGGCGTGTAATGGGATTGTAAATGAGATGCAAAACTCTGCAGATAAACATATCAGTAGCGCTCTCCCAGATTTGTTTATTAGCATTTTCCATTTGAGGCATTTGTTTACTCCACCTCCACCTCACTTTACCTGACGAGAGAGATAATTGTGTGTTTGAACTGCGAGAGTAATGCCTTTCCTGTAGTTCTTTTTTTTTCCCTATACAAAACATGCAATTCAGCGGTCAGTATTATGAACACAGTCATACTGTAACAATGTTAAAATATGCCCTCAGTTTAGGACTGGGATGTGGCAACAACATGTTCACAGCAGATGCCTCATGTGCTGAAGGTAGAATAATGGGTGGAGTTCTCCATTGCTTGACAGAAAAACAATGGATTTATCTTGGTACATACATAATATTTTGTCTTCTCATATGGAATATTTTAAAGGACAACAAATAGAATTTAAAAATGTAGCTAGGCACAAAAAAAAAAAAAAAAAGAATTTAACTTGTAACATGTGCAAAAATAGGTCACCAGGCAAATAAAGAATTACACTGTGCAATAAGACAACTAATCTGTCCATAGGGAATATTTCAAAAGAGGAGACACAAGGGAAACAACTGAACCTGAGTACTGTGAACCCAAATTTTGCACTTTTTTATTTTGTTTATATTCTCAGTGCAGTCACAGATGCATGCTGGGACGAGACAACTGAACATACCACACATCTCAGCTCACTGCTTTTGTCTGGTTCTCCTTTATAGCAGTGCTTTTGGAAAAGACCAGTCATCTAGCCATCACAACATGGCCCTTGTCAAAGTTGCTAACATCACAAAGTTTGCTTTTTTTTTTCCTCTCCTATTTCCACACACACAAACAAAAAAAAGTTTTCTTGTAGCCTAATTTATGCCGCCCAGTGACAGGTGCCATGGTAACAAGCACAACAATAATGTGTAATAATGTTATTTACTTCTCTTCTCTTGTGATGTTGTAGCAAATCACCATGAAAAATAAACATTTGTAAAATCGCCTTTAAATGGTGTTGACCAAAAGTGCTACTCCAAAGGTCATTTATAAAATATTAGAGCAGTAGTTTAAAAACAAAAATATGAATCTAAAGTGTCTAGTTTCAGTTTTAATGACAGACTGTGCTTGCATTTTATTCATATTACTCCAAGTCTAAGTTTCCCTGGCCTTAATACTGACCACTGCAGCAGAAGGACTTCCTGGTCATTCTGGTGTCTGCACTTTTTGAACTTTGAGCAGTTTTGCCACACACACATACAGCATATGGCTTCACGCTTCACATGAAGACCGGGATATTCATGTCTGTGGGTGACAATTAACTAACAATACAATGAAGTCCCAAAGCCCCAATTATTCTAAAAACAATATTTCTCCCTGACGTAGGCCATAAATTGGAACTTCAAACGCACACACAGACAGAGAGCCGGGTTGTGTGCGTAAGCTGGCTGGGAACTGTTTGTGTAAAGCTTGGGTCATCAGTCTTCAAGGGGATTAAAGCTACTGTCCCAGTTAGATCCTGCTGCCACACACATTCTGTTTCTATGCGTTTAGCTGACTTTATATTGACTTGGAGCCATTTCCGTCTGACTCTAGCCTTAGTGCAACATTGACCTAACCTTAACCCCAAGGTAAACTGACTCTTAACCTTTACGCTTAATGAGAGACCCAGACATTTACCCCCTTAGGAAACCCTGACCTTACAAATTACTGACCAAAGAGGATGTCCCTTCTACAAAATCGAATTTCTTTTTTTTTCTTTCCAGGAAAAAATCGAGTACATTTTAAGTTGATTTTAAAAGACAAGTGACATATGTTAGTTATATTATATGCATCGTAAAAATCCTACAATAGTCACATATGCACGTTTGAGAGAAACTTTTAATTTAACTTTAAATTAGTTAGACAGAATTTAAAGAAGTGCTGACTTTCTTTTCTTCTTCAGTATTACACCAAGCCCCAATTTACCTTAGAATGACTGGTTTGCTGAAATACAGTTTATTGTATCATTTATTGGAAAAAAACAAACAAACATACAACCCAAATACAGGCACATATACCCAAAGAAGCCTCACACATGAGCTTGTAGTAGCAGTTGTGCAGAGGGTACTAAATCGTTATGATGAGTGCACACAAACACACCCACAAAGGGGAGAGCTGCTGTCACAATAGTATTACATTAACAATACTCTGGGTGTCTCTGCCTCACTTACACACAGTGACAACCATGGACCCGGTCAGCCTCGCCTCTCTAGCCTAGGGCTCAGTGAAATTATCCAGGCCTGAAATATGGGAACACATTCTGCACCATATGTGTGTGTTTGCATGTTGGAGGCTGGTAGGTGACACGCAGTTTGTTTGCAGGATTAATACCCCTCTCCTTAGGCCAGAGTTCCTCAGCCTGAGAGGGCTCACTGTGCACACGTTTGCATGTATACGACGCATGTGTGGGGTTTCAAGGGCGGCCTAACTAACACAAAGAGAAGTGCGGTAATGTTTCACCTATGACTCAAGGGACATACTTCAGAGTGTGTTCTTGTTTGCATTGGGCTGTGTAGTAGTGTATGTATTTGTAACTGCTATGTGCACAGTTGGGAAAACAGCTGCAGCGTAGCGAAGAGGTATTAGGGTAGTACCCCGGTCATGGAGTATGTGCCTGATCACATGACTATGTAGTGAAATGGCCCACTGGAAAGGGAAACATCTGTGTGAGCTTTTTTTTAAATTATAATCTGGCTAAAATGCTGCAACAATTGGTTTGTCATGTTCATATTCATTATCAATAACAATACAGCAATACAGTTTCTTTTTCTTTTTTTTTTCCTCCACATGTTGGCATTGCTACTGCTGACAGGATGCTCATTTACTCCTGCGTGTTGGATGCTAATTAATTGAAGAACTGTGAGGGGTTGATCTATTTCTGTTGTATTTAGGAGTTCTCAGAAATAACCAGGACTGACATCTGTCCTCTGACTTATCTGAACAGCTTCACTGACTTATCTGTTCAAAGTACAACAGGGAATAGCTTTTCTTTTTAGCCAAAGGCATTATGGGATTGGACAGCCAGGGTAGACAGTACATCATTCTGCCGTTTTTTTAAGAGATATTTTCAGCTGGTTTTCCTCTTTTACAGGGTGCTAACAGAAAGTCCTAAACCATTCTTGCCACAATAAGACATTCACCTAATATGGACATTTTGCTTTTTTTTTATAGAACGCAGGTATTCAGCAGCAAATTATAATAATGTATAAAAACTGGAACTTCCAATGGCAAAAACAATTCATGATGCTTTTGAAATATTATAGATCCACATGAGACTGTACGACAATAACACCTTGCTCAGTAATGTGTGACTTGAGAAGGCTGTTTGACCGTGTGTTGTACTCACAAAGGATGTGGTGCATGTGTGTCTGTAGTTGCCCATGGAGCTGCTCATGTTTCCATGCTGCATCTGTCAAAACGTCTCGTAAGGTCACACATAAAGTGAAAATGGCAAATAAACCGGGTTTATTGGGGAATAAAAGCTCAAAGCAGAAGAGAAATGCAGTTTGTTTTACTCTGAAAGTGTCTGCTACAAATTTCCAGAAAAAGCAAGCACACTTTTGAGTGACAAAAAAAAAAAAAGTAGACATTAAAGTGCGAGCTAGTTTGGTACACTTGATCCTTCAGTGAGAGGCTCTCAGACAATTATATAATCACGCTTTTTTGTGTTTGTAAACATGCAGCCGAAAGAAATAGAAATACCCTCTTTCTTTGCACAATATCACTGTTTTCCTGCTTATTATTAATAAAATACAACACAGAGAATCTCAAAAACTGGAGCCTTTACACACAAGTCCAAACACAAATGATCACTGGTTATTTTTAGAAGTCTCTGTCTCACGGCACGTTTCAGCTCTGAAACCACACAACCAGTAACATGAGGACACACACTCAGACCACACAATCTGGCAAAGGCTAACAATGAGAAATTGCTGCAAGCTCTGGGTGTGTATGAATCACTGTATGAGTCTGTGGATGCAAAACGAGAACAAGGAGGAAAGGACAGGGAAACCATGCAAGAGCCAACGAATGTCACTGGTCATTTGAAGAGCAGAAGGGCCACTCGTATTGACTTTGGAAGAGAAATGTCATCTGTCACTGTTTGCTGCTTTGATAGAATGTTTTAATGTAGATAGATAGCTGCCTGAGTACAAAAAAGTAATGTGGCAGTAGGTATGGTGTGGAATCTCAAGCGACACAGATACGGAGTAAATGCCATTTGTCTCTCCAGTGACGGCTCATGATGTTGTAACATGCAATTTGAAAGAAAGGCCCCTCTCTAAATAGAAAAGAAAATAGGATATAGCTAGGTCGCAACACAGTTTGAAAGACAAAAATTAGGCTATTTTCTTTTGAATTTGGCAGGAGGGAGCTTGCAAGATGGATCGCTTGGGGAACTGTTGAGCCAGCCAATGGCATCATGAGCTTTAGTCCCACTTGTACACAGGGATCCTCTCACAACAGGTTTCAAACAAAATGCCAACATCTACTGTCAATATTCTTACAGATTTACTTACATTTGTTGATGTGGAGAATGAAAAAATGAGGAAAAGCTGGCCCATTTGCACCGCAATCACGTGCCAAAGACTTCTACATACAAACAGACTCTGACAGAATCCCTTGGCGAATTCAGTGTTGTGTTATTAAAATCATGACGCCACAAAGAAAATAGCTACTTTTTTATTTCAAAAGTGAATACCAGTATCAGCTTGCTTAGTTTAGCTTAGCATGTGGGCTAAGCATCATCCCATGTACTCATATCCCCAGTTATTAGATATGTTATCACCATTAGTACAGCGTGTCAAAGGGGATTATATGCTGTGTACTTGATATGTATTCATTGGGAGCCGTCAGAGGGAAGGAGCTGGGAATCCCATCATAAAATGTCTATTATTACGAGTTTTGAGTGATAAGACTGGGTTCAGTTCAAGAAGGGTTATGTGAAGGCGTTATGTCATGTACGTGAACAGTGTAGATGTAAGATGGCGTGTGAAAAAGTAGGAATATTACACGAGGATTTCCTGATGATTCGTCAGGAGAGGATTATTTTGGACCGAACACCACGGATAAGCCACGAAGCAGGTAGCTAATGTGATTTTTTTAAAAGATATGTACAAATAAAAATCCTAATGCTGTTTTCTCTTTCTATTCAATGAACTTAGCTCAACTTTTACACAAAATGAGAGTGCTATCCATCATGATTTTTTTTTTTTTTTTTTAGCCGAGCACTCTGCTCTGCTGTCTGATGGGCTGCACTATACTTTGCTCATCTTCTGCCTGTTTTTTAAGGCAGAGCACTGAGTTCGAGTAAGCTTTACCAGTAGGTAAGTATGTGTATTCAGAATGTAGCACAATCACTGCACAGTACAGATTTGTTTTGTCAGTTGTTTTCAATACAAAGCACACTCACACTAGCGCATATGCTTCACTGGAAGATTTATATTATTCCAATAAGCATTTTGTCTCCTGTAGAGACACTAGTTCACGCATAGCATTAAAAAGATTGCAAAACAGATGAACAAAACACAGAGCTTAAAGTTCACACAAGTTTTGCAGCAGGGAGGGATTCTTTTCAAAATACTGTATATTAAAATCATGTTGGCGGGTTGCTTAAGGATTTTTAGGGTTCCACAAATCAGAGTTGGTCTTGTACCTCCAACTTTTACAATCTCATTAAACAAAAGTCAGTCTAAGGGGAATTTGTGGCATCATAACATCAGGTGACCCTTTTTATAGGAAACTGAAACCCGAAAGATCTTTTCAAATCCACAGCACTGACAAGAACTAAAAGTTAATGCACTTCTCATTTGCATTTCACTGCAGATCAAAGCGACATTACCATATTACAGTCTTTTTCTCTATGGAGTCATATCTCATCTCCTGCAACATGATCGACGTAAACCAGTCAAACGTTAAAATGGTAAAAGGCAGAAAAAGTTTGCTTTGCTATTCAAAAAATGCACACAATATAACACCAGTAGCAGAAACACAATTTCTAATGCCCAAACCGTCTAACACTGGAGTGCAATACAGTGGGCATGCTCTACTTCCCAAGCCTTGTGTAACTAACAGCAGAAATTCAATTACGTGAGGGCACAGTGCTTCTTTATAGCAGAGGCTCAGCTCAAATGCCTCAAACAGAAAAATAGCAAACAAAACGGGGAAAAAAAAATAAAAATGGAGAGCAGTTGTTCAAATTAACCTACAACTAATGTGCCAGGGCTGGAAGCATAATGAAAGGCCACCCATGAAATAAATAATGTTTTCCTTCTGCCAATGTCCATTAACTCAGCGCTTAGTTGAGGCGAGTATGCTCCGAGCCGACTGTACACGTCATGTTAATTATAACGTGGATGAAAAGACACCTCTGCCCACATCTGTCTGCCCTCCCCAAATAACTGTTAACCAAATGGAATCTATTATATATAATAACCACATTTACAATAAATTATATTGTAATGAATAAAGCGAAAACATGCTCATGAGACACTACTATTTTTGTATGACTGCACCCCAGAGCAGAAGTAGGATTTTCTCCAATTGTCTTCTTATCTTAATAAATATGCTAACACTATTAGCATCTTACAGACAGGTATAATGTGAAAAAACATACTCCACAGCACAAATTATTGAGTGGTGTTGCAAATGGTTTGAGGAGTAAATGAACCGAAGATGAGGGAAATGTCACAGGGTCAACAATAATAGCTTAATATGGGACCTTTGTGATATGTCTGCATTCATAAAATTCAATCATTTATTAACTTCAACTCATTAAAAACTGAAAAGATTTGGAATTTCAATCTTGATGGGTAAATGTTTAAGTATGAAATCAGTTGTATTCAGCATGTATATGAACATCAATCTTCACCACAGTTTAATAAACCGCATGTGAGCTCTGCAACTGAATGAGGACCAATGTATATATGTATAAAAAAAAAAAAAAAAAAGAATGAAAAAAGGATGATATCTAAGGAGTAGTAAAATATGCAGTGATTTTCATTATAGTTCCTATCAAAATACGTCATGTAGGACCCTATTCACATGATACCAATATCTTGTTTGCCTTTACAAAAACATTATAACAAAATTTAGCAGCCAGCTTGTTATTCATTTATTCTTTCTTCTAATATTAGCCCGCTTGATGAGTTGATTGACACAGCTTTCATGTAATGAACTCCTCCATAAACACCTTTGTCTGCTTCCAGTCCATGCCTGCTATATCCTGTAGTTTATATGCAAGATAAGCCTGGTGGCTTTCACTGCAAGTCGAAAGGAAATGAAGAGGAAATATCACAGAGCTCCTTTGGGACCTGCTGTCCTCTCAAAAGGCTGTGGAAATTGATGAAATCGGGAGTCAAAGAGCTGGAAGAGCAGCCAATATATTATCTTGGCTAGTTTGACGTGGAAGTGGATGATGATAGTGAGGAGGAGGACAAGGGGAAGAGGAAGGCAGCTTGTTCAAAGCACCATGTTTTGTGGTTGAGCAGCGCAGACCAAAATAGTATGGTGGATGTTTGGCAGTGGCTCGTGCAGCTCAGGGGATTTCTCCACTACACCTCTATAGCTAAAATAGTAGTGCCAGCAGCAGCAGCACAACAGATAAGAGATTCTTCATGTTGGTGTTGTTGTTCACCGGGTACAAGGAAGCTGGTGGACATTAAAATTCATAACACTATTACAAGGTGGAAGGGATATATGTGAGTGGGATTGTTTACAAAGCCACAAGGCAGAACATAACCTAAACTCCCACAGAGGGCTGGGATAGAAATGCATTCAATAGAGGAGCCATTTAACAAGAAAAGATGGCAAATTAATGTGTGCATGTGTGAGTTCTGGGACTGTCAAATCTTCATATATTTCTGAGCAGTGGTGCTGTTCAATATACTTTACAATAACTGGCAGTCCAGTCCAATTACTAAGAAAACTATGGATTTGAAAAGTATTTCCCAGTAGAGAGCGTTGTGCCAAAAGTTATATAAACTCTTCATAAGAACCCCAAGGCCTCCTTGATCTCAAATTGTATATCAAACATCTGTTTACACTCACAGATCCTCTGGTATTGGGAGAACCCTAGGACAGACAGGCACACTCTCTGTGGACACAGAGATATTAAAAATCAGACAGAAAGACGGCAGCTGAGGGAAGCACAACCGTTTTGTGTGGTATAAGCAAAACAAAACTCTGGGCTTGACAAACTCACACTTTAGAGCTCAAAGTGTCATAAATCTAACAAAACCCACTGACTTATACTTTTCAGATTCAGTATAACGCACTGTTAAGTTTTGTGACTTCACTCTCACCATCCATCTACCTCTTTTATTATCTAGAATCAAGCATGGGATATCTTCATCAAAATGTAAAGTGGCTTTTTTGATCTATTAAATGTAATTATATGTCAGATATAATCATATCACTGAAATCGTATCATACATAATCCCCAAACCTGATCTCATTAGATCTGGCTGCCATTCTCTTTACATTGATACATCTCCATAACCATTATGGCCGTTATTAATGTCACCTGTATGGAGAATGTATCCCCTATTCTCTGATAATCCATCCATTTCCTGCCTATGTTCTTTGATTCATCCATTCAACCCCACATCCTCTATGGAAGGCCATTTATGCAGAAGTCCTGAAATAATCTTGCATGAATACGTTGCCATTCTAACCTGTGTGTGTTAAAACGCCCGTTGTTCTTAGATATACACTTCTTGTATGCTCCACAGCAAGAGGCATGAGTGGGTGGAGGAGCCAGATTGGTTGAAGATTTATGAAAGAGGAAAAAAAAGACTCTCTTAGTTAGAAAACAGCACCAGCAC
This sequence comes from Rhyacichthys aspro, assembly GCA_036850595.1. Taxonomy (NCBI): domain Eukaryota; kingdom Metazoa; phylum Chordata; class Actinopteri; order Gobiiformes; family Rhyacichthyidae; genus Rhyacichthys; species Rhyacichthys aspro. Next base: position 12,027,895 of record CM072169.1, on the reverse strand, counting down.
TAAGAGTTTCAAAGAAAAAAAGAAGAAAGAAAAAAGTTATTGTCATTAAAATTACTCCGTGTATTACACAGTGATGTGAATTATGGCCTCAGTGCATCACTCCAGGCCTTTCACGAGCAGCATTTATGAGCCGCCATCAGCAATAAAATCAGCTGTTTGGTTTTACTGAAACAGAGACCTAGATCTTCTAGACATGTTACGGACTAGTGCAGCTGGTTGGAGAGAACAGATGTAGAGGCTCGAGGAAATAGTTCAGTGGCTTGCTTCTTCATAAAGCAACACATTTTCAAAAGTGTGTTTTAGAATATTACTGATCATTCAGCAACACTCTTTGCATATGTCTCTTAATCATCCAACCCGGTACAGTATGTCCTACTGGGTACTAGGTAGCCTATTCATCATGTTCTTATTCCTTCTGTTGTGCAGAGGGCAAACTGAGCACTGCTGAACAGGAAGTGCATTCAGGTACACATTATTCTATGAAGTTTTAGGTCATTTATCAAAATTGGCTTTATTTTATTTTAATTTCTTAACTAAAATCAACATCAAACTCATTTCCACTGATTTTACTGACAGACATCAGCATGTTCCTGCAGGGCACCATAGCTGTTCACATGCTCTAAAAAGGAGGGCTGTGGAATTGTAATCTGTGTTTTACCACCAGATGCCACCAAAAAGACCCAAAACAACACACTCTCATTTTGTAAGATAGAGATGTGTTCTGCTGTCAATTAAACATACAATGGCTTTAGCAATGCAAATTTTAGTCTGTATTTCTGGGCTTTTATTGTGTTCACAATAAAAATGGACAGTCTCTAGATATAGCATGTTAATACTCCTCTCTTCAAGACAAACAGTACAACCTCAGATCAGGCCTCATCCAAATAGAACAAGCTGAAACAAACAGTGATTGGAGTCAGCAATTAAAGAGTCACTGTGTGTTCACTTAATGTTCCAGCGAAAAATAAAGGTCACACAAACTATAATGCTTTATCTTCATTAAAACATTATCATGCAAGACTTCATGTGACATTTCCCACTGTTGGTGGCCAGATGTGCTGTCCGTGTCTCTGCACATGCTCATCTAAAAAATGCATTGCTTACGTCTCATTTACACAATGTTTTATTCAGCATCAAGGGAGTAGGCTATGAACATTGGTTAAGTAACTAGTCATTTCACTAAGTATAGTCTAATCACAGTTTTCTTTTTTACAGGATCAATATTCCTTGGGTATTACAATACAGACCTCCGAGCCTGTCTGCTATTTGGTTCACATATAAAAGATCACATAGATCAGAGTTTGCTAAGCCTGTGTCCACAAATGTTTCTCTGGCTTATCCCTCTATATGTCTTCGTGCATGTTCAGGTCCCTCAAGCAGAAGATTGAAATCCACTGCTTCTGTTCATGCACAAAATAGCCCTGTCCACTAATATCCCTCCTTGTTTTTTTTTTTGTCTTTTAGAACAAAGCCCACACACAACATAAATAAGCAACCATTCCGTCACACATGTATGAATGAGGTTTACAATTACAGAAATAAGTTGAACACAAAGACATGAGAAGTTTATTCAGATGCAACTTTCCCTGAATTACTTTGCGTTCCGTGTGAGTTCACATGGCTTGGCGATGTAGGCCTAGTGACTTGTGCCTCTGAAAGCTATTCTGCTCCAATGCCATTTGTATATTTTTGTCTCAACCTGAATGTCTGGTTTGAATGCAGTGGAGTCATTTGTTTATTTCCAGATTCATCCCTCGGTCGAATCTCTTGTGCGTGCACGTGAGTCTGTGCCTTAACACGAGGACAAGCTGCCATCCCTGGTCTCATGCTTCATATTAAATTCAATGACTTTTATGTAAAATGCTCAAATGAAAGTTAAAGTGCAGTGTTTATGCAAGAGTCAACGAGCATTTAAAAGGCAACCTGTGCTGTCCTGTGTGTCCTGAGACAAGGCACATTTTGGCATTTGGCATTTCCTTTTTCTGATGTTGTTTGCCCAGTGTGTCCCTGAAACAGCCTCTTCATTTTCTCTTGTTTATCCTACGCTCCACTTCTTGTTTCTAAGCTGGGACCGGGCCAGGGCAACAATGACAAATTGTTGGGGAGAGCTATGAAAATGATGGTGGACCAAGTGCACACAGGCAAGCAGATACATCCACAGAGTGCTGGTTGATATTGTTTAAAGCGGTGACTGTAGAAGATGACTTAATGTATGATTACAATCTATGAAAGGCACAGACGATAGTGTTAACCATTGGCAGTGAGTCTTTTTCATCTCATAGACTACTGTATATTTGTGTTAGTAGCCTATTTAATAATGTGCTTCATTATCTTCCAACAGAGAGAGCCTGTTTTGATCGTAATACCTTTTATTATGTCCAAACAAAAACCAACAACAACTACTTTAATCTTTAAATCTATGGATGTCTAACTGAAACCATTTAGAACACACCTGAAACTCAAGGCCCCGGGGCCAAATGCGGCCCTTTGCAATGTTTTATGTAGCCCTCCAATGCATTTAGTAGGTGATAATTTTGGCACTAGGTTTTAATTGGATTGGAAGTTTTAGATGGATCTGAATAAGTTTTGGTTGGACTTGAATCAGATTAATTTGATTTGTTTATAAAATCTTAAACCATTTTTTGCTACAAATATATATATAATCTGCATAAATCCATCTAAAACCTGTTCAAATCCATCTAAAACCAGTTTAAATCCAAATAAAACCAGTTAAAATCCATCTAAAACCAGTTAAAAATCAATCTAAAACCAGTTCAAATCCATCAAAACCTGTTCAAATCCAACTAAAACCAGTTTCCACAAATGGAGGAAAATAATGCTAAAGATAACTTTTGTAAAACTCAAATAAAGATGAAATCAAAATTTAAGAAAAGCTTCCCAAATGCCACTGTCTTCGGCCCCTGAAAGGATTCTCATTAACTATCGCAGCCCCTCACCACTTTGGCACCACTGATATAGAAAAATAAAATAACAAGTACAACCTTTTTAAAGACCATCTTAAACAGCATAAAGCTTGTCCAAATCAAAGTAAAACCTCTTTTATGTTCACAATGAGTACTGTATATTATGAGATGGTACTTGGTGAGTTTGAAAATCACTGCTCTAGTTGCTTATGATATCAAATCAAGATGGAATCCCACAGTAGGGATAGGATTAATGCTAGTAAGCTGTAGCCAACTAAAAAAGAGCAATCTTTGAGCTGTTCTGCTGAGATTTTGTGTTACTTGACTGTTTGGGTCGTGCTGATGTGTCCATTTAGCTCTCTCGACTGCACATATTGACCCAGCAGGGAAGGCCCAGCTGCTCTGTTGGTCAATCCCACTGCTGTAATGCACTTCCCCTCAGGTTTCATAAGACTGTGAGCATGAATAGTCCCACTCCCAAATGGAATATTCCAATGCTCTCAATACCCCTCTATACCACAGCACACATAAACAACTGCTGCAGACATTCGGGCACCTCAATCAGTTTAATTAAGATGATTAAAAATGGTCTTTCGAGTACAACTGCTACAATAACATGCTCCAGTGAGATCATTAAAGATCACTGTGTTCTCTGCCTTCACATATCGACCCACAGACAAAGAATAACTAGTTTCATTCTAGTGGGGGAATGAATGTTGTTGTGCTTCTCAGAACAGAAGTGAGTATCTTTGGACTGAGATTGTTAGCCAGACATCAAACCGCTTAATCAATGTCTAATGAACGCTGTGAGAGGACGAGAGCAGGTCTATCAATAAAGATGCACTCGAGCTTTAATTATTGGCTCTAGTAATAAACACAGCTTTTCAGTTTGGATGTAACACTGCGTCTGTTGATTCAATATGACTTTCGATCAGAAAACTTCAAGATTTAGTTTTAGTGACTAAGCAGACTAATCGTGACAGAATATTGTATGCAAACTGGAGAGTTTCAAGTGAGATATGTGTGAGGGCCAAAGTTAGTGTGTGTAGCTTTATTCTCTTGTTTCTTTCCAAAATGAATGTGAATATTTTTTTAAATCAGGTGTTGCATGTAACTGAGTGAACTCTTATTACCGGATTCAGCTTTGCTTTCTTCCACAGTTCCACAGGTCACCTTCAGTCGGTGGCCTTTCTCTGAGCTAGACCTTTTTGACTGAATGTTGCTTTGCTTTGCCATACTTTTTCATACATCTAATAACACTGCTCCAGGGGTGACCTTCATATTTCATTCGAATATTTCTCTTTTCTAGTCCACACCACCCTCAGTCTCAAAATTGTCTTTAAAACTGCTCCTATTACAAAGATGAAATTTGGTTTCACCAGTTCAGTTAAATACTGAGTGCATGATTCATCTAAAGACATAATCAAAGAAATGTGTCATTACCCGTGGGGTGTCAAAGATCAGTGCAAAAGGAATCATGGCTGAAGTGCTGTTTGGTTTAACAGGTCTGTAATCAGTGTATGGCCACAAAAGCTAAGCCAATACCAAATGAGTCATGCCACTGTCAGGAAATTCTATACATTCTATTGAGTCAGACGGCGTATTATCAGGTGGTGTCGAAAATATCCTACAGTAAGTTCTTGCCATGATTCATCCCTGTCTATAAAATTGCACTACATTTAGAATGACACTGAAATGACGTGCCAAGAGTCATTTATGGAACAATATATGTAGGAAGGGTAGTATATCTTATGTTAACGTTAAGTATCATCATTTTTTCTGTTGTCTGTAAAAATAGTGCATGTTTCTTTCCAAAAACAACATATTATTTTTATTTTTTAAAAAGCTGAGAGAACTTTTAGAAAGCTTCAGGGCTTCTGCCGGGTGAGCAGACTTTAAAATACTTATCAAATATATCAAATATACCATATCAAACAATGTAAAGTAAAGGATATGTATGTAAAGGATTATGGTTTAGAAAAACAAAGCCATTTTACCTCTAACAGCCCTGTTCAACACCTGCTAAACACTTTACATATCAGACTGCTCTTGATTTTAACTTCTGTCGTTGGAAGCCTGCGTGTCCCACTTACAAAACAGCAGCATTACATAAACTCTCTCTGTACATTACACCATGAACATTTAATTGCATTTTATATGAAGCACAGATTTGCCGCTGAACTTTTCCCCTCTTCGTGATCCTGTTTTGAATCCAACCAGGGGTTCACGCCTGCTGTGTTTGTTAGAAGCCAAGATGTCTGGAGGCTTCTCAGTTCCTTCTATAGACGCCACAGACTCACACAAAGCCTGACGACCTAAGCATAAATCTAACATCTCATTTAATCCAGTTGTCTTATTACTGTAAAAGCTCTCACTCATTGTCTTGTTCTTTTTCTCATTATTATTATTTACTGGCTTCCTTGCGTCCTTCTGTTCTTTCCAACTCCTAATTTACTTCCTCTCCTCCGTCTATACATTCTTTCTTTACATCAGTGCCGCCGGTGGTATCTTCCCTCCATTCTTTGCCCTGATCTCCTCCACTTTCATCACCTCCCCGCTTCACTCTCTTCTTCTCCTTCTCCAAAGGCTTGTGGTCCTGCTTAATAATTGATTCTGGCTGTCACAGTGTGCTGACAAAGACAACAGCAGGACCATTAAAAGTTCCTCGCCTCTGCTTTCTTCCTGTTTTTCTTTTTTTTTTTCCTCAGTTGCTTCGTTTACACACACATACAATCTTCTCCGTCTCCTCTGTCGTCCCCTTTGTTCTCTCACTTCACCCTTCTTTCTTCCTCTCCAGCTCATCACCACCTTTTCTTCTGCGCGTACTCAGGACTGAAACTCAACACTCCCAACACACACAAACCATGTTTCTACTTACATTTTATGTGTCATATGCAGATGATGATATACTATGTAAATGCCACCGACCTAGAATTATTTTTGACAAACAACGTCCCTGCTCTAAATCTGGATTGCTGAGAACCTCCACACACAGTCTAGTTTGTTGCTCCCATCTGAGATGTTATTTCTTGACATCAACTCTAGCTATTTTGGAGCTCTAAAACACCTGTGCCTGAGCAAACCCACCTGACCCAGGATCAGAATGAGTGTGTTTGCATAAGAACTAACGTCAGCACTGACTGAAATCTAATCCAATCTGAATATGTAGTAGCTGTGCGGGACTTTGTGTGGATTTTTCATTTTACTTGAATATGTGGATTGCGGTGTTCTCTGTGAGCACAATGACTATGATTAATCTTGTGTTTTAACCTTTTTCACGTAATTTTAAATATTTCCTTCCTGATGCAACCACACAGATAGACTGCCACTGGAAACAAGGTGGGTGAAATGTGTTGCCCAAAGACACACTCAGGCTGTTTACATACATACTGAATTTGATCATTATCAGATTTCTGGAGTTATCAGATTATTCAGATTATCGGGTAAACAGCGTAATCTGATTTCCTTTATCTGATAACAGATGGCAGTTATCTGATTGTGAGAAATCTGATTAATGCACCTAGATTTCTCCCAAATACTCTGATATCTTTGTGCATGTAAACCCATTATTTTGTTATTTTACATCTATGTGTGTAAAAAAAAAAAAAAAACACACAACATATGTCAAAACCCTCCTTTTCCTAATAATGTCCAAGGAAGTTTTTCTTATACTACGTTGCATATCTGAAATGTTTTTTTATTATTGCATATCTAAGGTGCATGTAAACGTGTCAGATCCGATTCTTACAATTATCTGATTACCCCTAGTTATCGAATTATTATGGTCATGTAAATGGGCTCAATGACGTTTTGAACTGGGGGAGTGGGGATCAAGCCACCAACCTTTCAGTTTACTGGACGACCTGCTCAAACTCCTGAGCCACTGTCGCACTCCTGTTTTTCCTTTAAAATGTCAGTTAGTAATTACTGAGACTGGAAATGGAATTCTTCACTCACTCAATTTGATTTGCAAAACAGAGGCCAAACAAGACACACATGGTCACAGAACTTAAGTGATGCTAGATGTTTGTTAAAGTATCTCAGTCACTGTCTTAGTATTTCCATGGAAACAAATTTGAAGAGAAATTGGGCTGAAAGAAAGACTCTAGATCATAAATGGAGTTTGCAATCACCTTCATGTAGTTTTGTGTTGGTAGCAACACAGACGTGGCATACAGTATGTGCTGCTTCAATGATCATTTCAATAATAGACAGGCTCACACTTCTGCACCAGGACCTGTGTGTTAGAATAGAATAAAGAAGCCTCTTTCACTGCCGATTCTCATCACACCTCATTTTCTCTTATTGCTTATTGTTGACTTCTCGACATCCTTTTGAAATGTGTATTACCATTTTTATCTACAAAGCTACAAACAGTTGACAGAGTGAGTTCTGGGTTTTGATTGAAAAACACTAGGCAGCCCTCACTTCCACATGATTACCCATCAGCCCCTAATCCAGCAGTATATGCATATGCCAGTTGTTTTGTGCCACATTTCAAAATGCTTCCTGTGTGTCTTCTTCCTCTGATTCTGCAGTTTGTTCTTTACACAGACTTCAGTGCAGCCACCTCCCTGTTGTTTTCCACATACCTAAACTGTATTGTAACAGTGTGCACACGCCCTTTTCCCGCTGACTGTCACACTTTGCACATTCCATGCACAGATAGAATCACACATATGGCTCCCTCTTTCACCTTCCTTTGTCACTTCCATAGCCGCTCACTCACACACACACACACACAGATGCTGTAATGTGGAGACGACACACTGCTATCATACACACTCCCCCCACAGTTCAGGAAGAGGCGGAACACCACTAATCTGTCATGCTCTGTCTCCCCCATTCATTACCGACACTATAATCCAGCGCACAACCGATGTGATCAGCCTCCAATTAGAAATCCATCAAGCCCAAGGTGCGTTTAATTGCCTTGTCGGAGTCGCACTTCCCAAGCCGCCACCTTTCTCCCTGCTGACTCGGTGCTCGACTGTACATGGAGGTGTAGTCCTCGCAGGTAGCAGGATGTAATTTCACATTGACGGTGTCGCGCTACTGCTGACAATAGTGTTTATCCATCATGTTTGCACCAACACATTCAATACACACTTCCTCGCAAATGAGCGGATTGATTGAGGGACTCAATTTTAGCCAAAGAATCTGTGACGACCACCTTCATAATTTATAAAGGGTCAAACACTTCAGCTTGAGTAAAATAAATGTATCTTTTGGAACATCTCTGGGGGCTGTATGATAATGATAAAATGAAATGTAGCAGATTGGCAGCTAAAGGTGATGTGGAAAGGGCATCTTAAACATTCTACCTTGATTACTGCAACAACAATGAGCAAAACTGCCCGTAGCTTCAGACTACTGATACAAAAAACACACACAGAGACAGCACAATATCTTCTTTTTGTTCAAACCATTGGGCCAGGAAGGGATAATCTACATCCAATAGTTAGTCTATTTGAACACATAAATGTTTTACGCAGATGTCTGGGGCTCATTCCTTCCTCACCTGTCTACATGTGCACTTGTTAACACAGAAACCTGTCAGGCAGCCCAAAAATAGCTCCGTCTTGTTGAAGGTGCTTTCCAATCCGTTCCTCTCTTATAATCAAATTGATTCTTAAAACACCAGCTGATCTTGTCCAAAGCTTCTAACCACCTCTACATTTCTTTCTGCTCCTTTGACAATGTACAACAGGGTAAATAAATGGGGTCAGAAATTATTACTGTGCACCAGGAGCTTTAGATCAGCAGCTCACGGTCCAGAAAATGTGCGGATTATCTGGGAAATTAATTCAGTTGAAGCTTTGTGAGCGTTGCTGATCTATTTAAGCAAGCCATACTATAATGCATTGTACCTTAGGGATAAATAATAGTAAACGATAAATTAGAGCAAACTTAATGAGCATAATACAAACAAATGACAGTGCTCAACATTATTTATTTTTTTCAGTAATGATACCCCAATCTTAGTGTAATATTGCCAAAGCACTATTTATTATAAAGGATAAAGCTGTAATTGCCCTTGGTCTTCTCAATACTGTCACTTTCTGTTCTGGATTAGGATCATTCCAAAGTGAATAAACCCCACAAACATTCACAATTCTTTATGCAGTCGTATTCTTTGGCACACATTTGATCATGTTGACCACTCTGGGAAAAACCTGCTGCATGTAGTATCTGTAACAAAAATCACAGAGCAGTGCAGCAAGTGCAAAAGTGTGCTGCTGTCAATCTGCTGAGAGCACAGACAGACAGCAGTGGGAATAAACCAGCCCCTGGGGGAAACACCTACGTGGCTCAGTTGGCAAAAGAGCTTTATGTTTTTGGGCTTTGTCTTGTAGCACAGAAACTCAGTAGTGTTTCACCAAGGAGTTTCAGACATGGTATGTCCAACTAGCCCAATGTCAACATACTTGGGAGCTCAATTCAATCCAATATCCACTTGATGTGTGGCTTTCTTGTATTTCATGGTTCTGTATTCATGTTTAGAATGTACAGACGGAGGTGAGATGTGAGCACACAGAGGCAGGTACGCAGTCATGCCTAAATCCAGTCCTGAAGGTGTAATACATAATGGTCACGTAAGAGAAAATAAGCTCATTAGAAGTTAAAGCCTATGTAATCTACACACATTCAGGTTTTTAAACAGAAAAACCACAGGCCACATGTCATTATAGTCAAAAAAATAAAACATGACAGTCTGAATACTTGGGGTTTCATTACAGTGACTTTAGGTGCATTGAAAACGAAGCCAGTTTGATTCTACAAGGGTCACTGCTGTGTTTGGAGAGAGCATGAATGCAAACCAATTATAACAGGCATTTATTATTCATGCTTCAGTCAGGTTTTTAATTAACAAAGCACAATGTAGCGTGGTTGTAGCATCATCAAATCAAAGTTCCGAGCTTATTAGTTATGTATTGCTTCTTGAGTGCAAGTGATTGAAAAGCTTGTTTTCTGAGAAAATAACTTGACACTACATGCCTGACTGATTGTCTTTTATTAGTTTACTGTTTCATTGTTGCACCTTGGAGATTTCTGCTTGTTTGAATGGTTAACATTCAATGCAGCATCCTACCAACAAATAAGTCAAGAAGCTAAGTAAAGCCTTAACAGTTCCATTTAAAGCAATGTGGCTTTCAACACCAAGGACATGTCTTTGTCACTTTTGTGCTGCCAGGCAGCCACTCAGACAATCAAAACTACCATGACAACCCCAAATTACATTTGGATTTTGCTTTCATGTGCTTTCATTTGATTTGATAGTGGATTTGAATGGTGGTTAAATTGTACTTCCAGCTGCGAACTGTGGCAGGAGACCCATGTTTTAGTGGCAGACTGTTAAACACAACTGCATTAGATATGAATAATGAATATAATATCATTAATAATACTTTATAAAGATAGAATCCACAAAAACAAATATGTTGCTACACTGAAAGGGGGCCCAAGTAAATAAGAGCTGGCTAATGAGGGTTTAGGAAAAAACATGGTGAGGTGGAACAAAGTGACTGTCATGTGCATCCAGGCTAATAACTCCACAGCCTCTTGTCCAGTAATGGGATACTGAGATGTATTTGCACAGATTAAGTAAGAGAACTACTGATGAAATGAATGTTAATCAGAGGATAGTGCTTTAAAAGGTTGGCTCATGGTAATGCATCACCTTATTTAAAATACATAACTGGAAGTTTACGATAATTGGGAAGTAACTTGTAGAATTTTCAGCATTAATTCAGTTCTCTGAATCCATGTCAATGAGAGGTCAGAGAATATGTCATGCTAATGGACATAAATGTGTGACCAGCAGCTCAGTGAAAGACCAGTGGCTGCAATGCATTGAGTTCAGTATGAATGTATGAATGTTTGAATGTGAACAAAAATAAATACATTAAACTCTGTTCTTCGGACATGTTCTACTTAGTTATTAACCCTAAAACACTGTATTGCATAGCAAATAAATACAATAACAATAGGATAATAATTTACTGCATTGAATTTTGACATAGTTTTTTAAACTTAGAGCGGAGGAGTCTGGTGACCTAAGAGACTCAACGCTCTGAATGGTATCCTATGATACACCGTCATAATCAATAAAATTTAATCAGTGTCATTCTTGCCAAAAAATACCAACCTGCTTTTCTAACACAAGCTGCAGCCTCTTCAAGGCCAGAAATCTGAATTCCAGAGAATCTCAGGGATAGCTGTTGCTTAGTGGCATACATTACTATATTGAAGAATCATTTTCATTCATCATACTCTTATAAATCTTGGCATTCTGAATCAACAAACTCAAGCATGCTTATGAAAAAAAACCCTCACTTCTCTCTTCTAGTCCTTTCTTTCCATCTTCTTCTCTTTTCTTTGCAGCCCTTTATCTGCTTCACACCTTTGTGCTCCTGGTTTTATGAAACACACGACTGAGGGATGGAGCTTTTGAAAAGCCTGGTGTCTCGAGGGTGTTATACTGTATATGTTCTTTGCAAAAGGTGCTTTGAGAAATTCAAGGTACATATGCAATTTGTAGGAAGTCTGTGACTTCACTCATCCACTCTGATTTTAATGTGCCTTTAATTTGTAGATGTGCTAGCATATGTCACACTTAGGATGCTGTGAGAAAGCAGCTTTACTTTTATGCTGACAGATACATTGCATTTTTGAAGCACATGTGAATGAAGAAAATCTATGTGTAAAAGTGAAACATTTTTGTGATAATGTATGTGTGTGGGCCTGTAGTAAATGGCAAATCTCCTTTATTACTCATACCATGCCTTCTCATGCACAAAACTGTATTTTTAATTCAAATATTCATACATTCATATATTAAAACTCTTATTAGAAGCTGGAAGATCTGGCAGTAGTGCTTGCTCTTCATTTTAGATGAGTCATGAGTAAATAGAGTCTATGCCGAGGTAACATAAGAAGGTTTTGAGATTAGATATTAATCAATGTAATCAACTTATCGGTCAACCACAACAAACAGCTGTACTGAAAATGTATTAAAAGACCCTGTTAAAACAAATAAAGCTCATTTAGAAAAGATCCACCAATATGAAAGAAATGTTCTACATAGAACTGTGGACCAAGCAGTGAGAGTATTATGGTTTGTGATGTGTTTGGTGAATTGGCTGAATGTTGTGGAGTATGCACTCACATGAGGCCTCCTTAATGTTCAAGAAAATAAATGACCTACTTGGTCCAGGTATGTGCTCTTGAAGTACCCTTCAGGGTTCACTTGATTAGCAAAACCAAAGTGCACTCCTGACCACATTTTGAAGCCATGCATACCCAGCACAGTCACAACTATTTAAATGTTAATCATCTTAAAATGACTTTCTGTGATAGTTGGCAAATTCACTATTCTCTTTGTTGTTCTTGTTATGACATAAAGCAATGGTTTGCAGCTGTGAGAAGGACAACTTTTCTGCAGATCTCAAAAAACCAACCATTTCTGTTGTACATTAAATTTAGCTTTCAGGAAGGCAATTACTCAGTAGTTTTAGTTTTAACAGCTTAACTTTATTGATGGAATCTTTGTTATGCAGGGCTTCAAGAAGTTACATTTGATTTTGTGTAATTATGTTGTATTGTGTATAGCTGTGAGCATTTCTCTAATGACTACATTAATCATTATTACTGATTAAAAACCACCCTATAACTGAATCACACAGTATCAGTGCTAACTTTCAGGCTTCAAAAAGCCAATATTGGTGCATTGCTTTAAGTTTAAAAGTCTTTTTTACTTTTCTGCTTCTCTATTGTTTGGAGTGAAGCTGAACAATATCCACTTGATTTATCGTCATGTAGTAGCTCTGTGTGGTTGTGAGGTGCTGTATGGATCCATGTGGCAGCTCACACATGTGCGGTGATTTAAAGCTATGAATTGTTGTACGCTGCTTCTCTTTCCTCACTGGAGGTGTATACAGCATGCCAAGACTCTCACACCTGCTTCTATCTCCATACATGCAGAAATACAGCTGCTCGCATGAGAAAGCTAAACATAGATGGAAGTGTGTTAGCTGCCAACACGGGAACACACAACGTTTGCATTAACACCAAACGGATCCAAATCCAGCATTCACCAGGGATTATTCAGGTAGAACACTATCCCAATAATTCATTGTTTAAATTATAAGCACATTCGCATATGTGTCATTTGACTCTCATTTCAAATGTATGACATGTGGGTTGCAGGTTTGAATAAAAGTTACTGCGATAAGTATAATATGTATTTGACAAATTGTGTTTGTATTAAACCAGAAACATTTCCCAGTCGACATGGTGCCAAAGTGATGAGAACCTAATACATTCAATATGTTCACTGTTAAATTGTCAAAACTTCATTTCAAGAATTTAACTTTCCTTTTTACAAATGCAAAAGAAATTTATTGTGATTTCAAAAGAAAAAAAGAGAATTTTCCACATTATCGAGTCAATAAATACAGGGAAGACATAAAAAAGTGGATTTGTCTTGTTATACTGAAGGTTTTTAAAGATTGTTTCCTCTCCATGCAGTGTCGTTTCAGAATGTTATTTGTGACACCACATTTGACAAACATAGCGCCAGACTGATCTGTGAGCAGCGTTAACCTGGCAGAGATTAAAGTGTTTTTAATTAGAGTTAAAAACCGGAATACTAATGCACACCAGCACCACTCTGTGTCGGGTCAGCTTTAATTTGACTTTGTAAAGGCCTGGGGGGATCATTTGGATCCAGGTTATGCGGCACACATCGTCTTTCATGTTTTCAAAATAATGAAGCCGACTCTCGGATGCTTCCCCTTCACTTCTGGAGAGTTGCATGTCTTCATTTTTGCATCAGCTTTAGGTTTAGACGAACACCACATAACGCTCTCTGTATGTGCACTTCTATATTGCACATGTTTACATTGAGTGCAAAACATCCATCTTTGAATTTCTTAACAACTTACTGTGTCCTCGGGGCAAAACAAGCTTGGTGAAGGATGTCTGCCTTCCTAACGACAATGTCAGAACACACGCAAGGAAAGGTTCATCCTCATTGTGCTGCTGGTTACCCGTCGGGACACCTAAATGTTCCCACTGCAGTATAAACAGCTTTCATAAGCATTAATTGCTATTCACTGATGCACTTTTGCTTCAGGAGAACGAGAAGTTCAGCCACTCATTGCTATGTTGATATTATGCAGAATTGGGGCTCGTGGGAAACCAAAACCTCCACAAACATATTGTTTGGTGGATTTTATTTGTACACCTCTCAATGCATATAATGAGTAGGTGTCGTGCTTTGGAGCAACTTGTCATAGAGCTGTGAAATGAGCCCCAAGTGAAAAAGGTGGTAATAGTCATGGTGCTGTATTAGACACACTGACAGACTGTAGACAAGGGGCTTCTTGAAGTTTACTTTTCTTAAGACTTGACAGGAAAACATCAATTTGACTTTTGACTTTTGACTTTGACATGTTATTTACACCACCCATTGTCACTGATAGGAAAAACATTTCTATGATGTTAAATGAATGGGAAAATCACTTGTTCTTCATATTGGATTGGTTATTATCTATAGGGAATTATTTCAAATGTTTTTGTTTTTTTTTACTTTTATGAAAAGAATAGCATTGACTTTGAAGTTTAAGCCTCCTTCAACATCATTTATATCTTCTGTCAGGACACACTCTTTTCACGCTTCTGTCAACATTTCATGCACATGTCTTGTCCGTCTCTATTTGTTCCATCTGCATGCGGTGTTGCAAGCAAATGAAGCCTGAAGAGTTATGCAAGCATGAGTAATCGGCCACAAGAGTGTGTTTTTCCCAGTGAGCAGGCACCTGCAGGTTCTAATCAGCACATGAATGCATAAAGTGTGCCAGAATTCACCCCAGCTATGGCACACAATTATCCAAAGACAATGGAAATCAAGTCTTGGAAAGATTATTAAGTAGCCCTATTTGACAAAGACACAGCTCTCTTCCATTTAGTCCACCAAAGATAGAGTCCGTTTGAGGAAAGGAGGGGATGAGAAAGAAAAGTGTAAAGGATGGTGGAGGATATGTAAAGGCACATAAAGCTAAAAGAAAAGGATGGAGATGGTGAGTGAAGCTGGCTCACGCTGTCTGCTTCCACAACTATGTTGCAGCAGCGCGCAGCTCAGACTATTATGATTCATTAATTTGAGTGCTTTGGCACACAGATGCTAATTGCACTGAATTCATTTACTTTTATTTGGCACATATCTGTGCTCCTGCTTTGCCTCATCAAATCAGATCACATCATAATATTAAATTAGGCCAAAGAAGCCTGCTCTTCTCTCTCAATTATGTTCCAATCTGCTTATTACGGGTGGATGAGTCTAAAGCAGCACTAGAGAAAAATCTATAAGGTAAGTATAAAACCAATACATTTCTACACCTGCGTTTGCTAACAAGCATAATACTAGATGATTTAAACAGGACTTTCAGGAAAATTGGCAGGAAATGAAACAAGATTCTCTACGTTCTCCGGTTCAACACACTGGAGCTGTGCACAACTTCTGAGAGACTCCTCACTCTTTTACTGAAACAAATTCCAAAAAAGGCAACATGAAGCCCTGAAGGAGTGGGTCAGCCTCAAAGAAAACAGGCAGAGAAAGGTGAGTAGGCCTTGAGATGAACTCTGCACACAGGGGAGCAGAAAAAGGAAGGTCGAGGTGGACTCCCAGACCACGAACCTGTCCGAATCAGAAAAGAGCTGCACTAGAGCAACGGCCAAGACTAATGAAGTTCAGGAGAAGGGTTGAACGAGGACGTGGCAGAATGTTAAGCTCTGTTATTAGGTGTCATGCTCACAATTTAGAGGGATTGTACATTTCCATTCCTATAAAACACTAGCTGTACTCAGTGCTTTTCAGTGTCTTTCAGTCATGACCTGTTCAGAACTAATGGAACTTCTGCAATAATGTGAAAGGAATGGGTTCTCTTTGAGCACTCTGGTTTCCTTTTTAACATCCAGAGGCATGCATTTATAGGTAAATTAGGGGTTTTAAATGGCTATTAGTGAATGAATATGAGTGTCAATGTCTGTCAGGTTGTTCAGTGAACCTCACCCCCAAAGCTGCTGGAACAGGCTCCAGCCCGTGACCCATAAAGCATAAGCAAGAAGATGAAAGACTGATATATACAAAACTAATGATAATAACGATGGTTAATTTAAATGATGGGGTGCTTTGGTGGCACTTATGGTACAGAATGAAACACATCACTGGAGGTATTCACTTTTGACTTCTGGCACTCACTTGATTCCTTTCATTGGCTGTATAATAAAGGCATAAATATATTGTAAAAAGTAAATGGTGAGTGTTGGAACATATGATGCATGATATACACTAAATCTGCATTCATCTTACAAAAATAGAGGTATCTTCCATTTGGATTTGTTTTTGTCCCGTCTCGGTGCAAGCTTTTAGCTGATAATCAATTTCTGTGCCCTGGAGCCTTTCATTGAGAACACTATCTGATCTGACTGAAAAAATATCACACATCAAGCTGAGGGCATGGAATAACTTTGTTTCGTAGAGCACAGACATTAAGAGGTGGGCTGTATCAGGCCTAAAGATAAAATGAGGAGAGATGGATTCCAAGACCTTTTTGTCCTTTCTACTGCCAGTCTACACTGTTGGCTGAGGAAAGTGTCTCAGATCCACAGTCAAACATGAGTTTGGTTATAGAGTCCAGAGTCCTTGTTTGACAAAGGGCAGTCCTCATCATTGTCCTCAATATATGAGAAAGGTGTATTTTAGCAGCCATTAAGCATTACCAAAGTAGGTCAGTCACTCAGATGAGACTTTTACAAGGTTGTTCTTCCCTAAATCCTGTCCTTGCCGAGAACCATCCACAGATAATCAGACTGACTGGAAATGTTAAGAAATCACACGTGATACACAAGAAAATAAAGATGTCAGTCACACTCACAATCAGTTAGCATTACTTTGACCAACGTGACAATGGAGCATGCTATTGAGAAGGGGAAATACAAGGTAGACCCCTGCAGTGACAGAGATGAACAGAGTGCAAGAATTCACCGCCGCTGTGCAGCACAAGAGCCCCTGATTGGTTCGTGAGGTTGTACCAGGACAAGAGTGAGGATAGGAGAAAATGGTCGATCAAAGTTGTTGAAGCTCTTCAGCGACAATTGGTAGGGATCCTCGAGGCTTGTTCTCAGCCATTGTCCAATCTCTTCGAAACTTCCAAAGCATGAAAGTGTGTCCTCTCCTACACCTGAATAATGTACTAGAGATGCCGAAGGGTTGAGGGAAATCTGTTTGTTGAGCACTGGAGCAACAGAAAGAATCTGCCAGTTTTTTACTACAACTTTTAAGTGGCAAAGAAAACATTATGTTGTTATTCTTAAGTAAATACATATTGGAAATTTGGAATATCTTTTTTTTTCCTTGAAGCTATTGAGAGCCATGTTTCTCAGCCAAAGCAATAACAAAGTGCTGCTGCTGTCCTGCTGTGGAAAGCTTGAAGTGACTGCTCAATAGATGTAATGTACAACAGCAGGGGAAAAAAGACATTGGTATGAGGGGATAAGAGTTAGAAAGGCAGTGCACAAGAGATAAAGGATAATGGGAAAGTGAAAAGAAAAGAAAAGCAGAAAGAAAATTAGAAAAGAGGGACAAGTCAGAGGTTGGTTGAGTGCCTTGAAAATGTGGACCCATGTAGGCTTTGTGATGGACTATTACTGCATGGAGCACAGCCATCGAACAAAGTCACACTAAACTAATCCTAAAACAGCTGCTTTCACTCTTCAGATCCTGCCTTTATCAACATACTAACTGATCATTTGAGTAACAGAGTAAAGCAGTGAGCAGGTAGCATCCATAAACAGCCCTCTCCCATGTATCTCAACCAAATCACAGGCCCTTGAATCGACCTGTGTCTCCACTGTACCAACACATTTATGGTCATCAATGTTTGATAAGCAAAAAACTGTCCATTTTGACAGAAATCCATCAAAAATTAAATACTCAAGTTTTGCCAGAACGGACCAGATTGTCATTCAGACGAAATAACTGTTTTCTTTTGAGTGAACAGCTTCTTTTCTTTTTTGCAGATTGAGTTAAGGCTTTATTCAGCTTTTAAAATAGTGAAAGAAAGATTTAACTCCTGCTGTTCAGAGAGCGCTGTGTTGTGAGGAATGAGATTTGATAAAGTAAAAATAGATGAAGTGGTTGGAGAAAATGTATACTCCAAAGAGTAGCTGGAGTTAAGAAGAATGATAAAATATGGGTTTTAAAATACATTGTGTTTATTTTAAGCCCATTATAGATGTGACTCATTTTGACAGCCTTTCACTGTTCCTGTTCCAGCTTTGATGGTAACAGGTGTTGCATAAACCGAATTCTTTACTTAAATTAGTTTCAAGGATGTGCAGTGGATTATACAACGTGTTTAAAATGAATCACCGGTTGTGTGAGGGGGACTTGATGAATTGCACGGAAGAACGGCAGGTGTGCTTGTTTAACAGATGTGTTTGGTGCATCTCGCACAAATGTTAGAACTTCATAAGACCTCTTCTTCTTTTCCTTTTTTACTTCTGTGCTTTGATGTGAACCGGCGAATAAGAGCTATGACTAGTCTCATTCCTTTAAGAGTCTCTTGACTGGGCCTCCTGCTGTCTTGGACTCTACAGATCACTAAGCTGTTTTTAATAACCTCGGTCATGCTGTAAAGTAGAGCTACATTGTGCTAAGAGCAATGAGCTATGAAACTAGACTTCAGGCCGGTTCTGTCAGGTTTTAATGGGATTAAGTGTTAATGGTTGGAAATACGAGCCGTTTTACTTCATTTCTTGTACGAGTGGAATGTTCCAAAATGTACCAAATGATTGTTGATGATTAATTATTTTTTATTAAGGTTCACAATTTCTATTTAGTGACTGAGAATTTTCCTTTTATCATTTTTATTGATTTATTATTGACTTATATTCATTTATTTCACGCTATTAGCTTTTTATAGAGTAGAGTGGTTTTCACACACTCTCCTCCACAATTAATTACTGCTGAAAGGTTAGATCAAGAAATTATTTTCCTATGTGTAAGAAAATGCCTTCAAAATGTACAATGGATAAAGGGTAATTGATATTCAGACAGTGTTTCAGATGGGATGATGACTGGCCTTGGCAGTATAATACATTTGCTTGTGCTGCATGTTGTAGCATCTTGCATTGGAGTCTATTAGGAGTCATTTATTTGAGCTTTATGGCAGATTGATGCTAATTGTTCGGTGAAAGCACACAATCAATTTACTGCCATGCAGAGAAACAGACAGAAGGAGACAACACAGAGAACTAAAGGCAGCCAAGGATATCTCCACCATAAAGCATTAAAAAGAAATCCATTTTTAAAACACAATGGCGATTTGACAGGGTTAAAATGTGAGTATCACCTTCTCTGTCTTATAAGAAACACAGAAAGATCTTTGCCTGAAAGTTAGCAGGGAACATCACAGAGAGGTGTACCACTGTGCACTTTTCACACCTGACCTTGAAAAACAGTCTGCCAACAACGATCAGGGCCAGGAGCCACTGAGAGCCACTGAGTCACTAACTTTCTATAACACCAACAATCCTCCTGAAAAAACAAAACAAAACCTGACAGTCCATAGTGGTGCCTTTTGTAGAAAGTAATTGGTAATAATTGAGGCAGACTGGGATTTCGTCTTGCTGGAGACTACATGAAGTGGGTGATGCTACTTGTGCTTGCTTTGGTAAAATGATTGTGTTTTTTGTAAAAAGGCCCTGGTTACAGAAAATAACAACTGTTATTTCTTGTTTTTAAATCTAAGTACAAACTAAAATATTAAAACAACTTCTGTGTTGGTGGCAAGTCCAACTATGTCTTTTCGGGCACAGAGGCCACCTGGTCTTACTGCTCAGTTGCCAGGCTGTCTAAAGGCATCATGGGAATGCCAAGCTGTCTTAAGGCATCATGGGATTGCCAGGCAACTGGCACAGACCTTTCCACCAAGAAGATGACAATACTGAAACAGCCAGATAAAACATTTTAATTAGTGAGTTTTACAAATGCCAGATGACATTTTGCCTTTGTAATGAGCCAGAAATGGTTTCTTTTTGTTGGAAGCCTTTGGATTAGTGCTTGAAGAAAATGCATTTGCTTTAAAATATCATGCCAGATAGTATAATGATATACTTACACATTTCATTTTGTTTTCCTTTCCAATAGCTTTTAGGGAATCTTTTATTGGCTGAATGTTTTTGTTTGATGTGACATTATGCATACTCTTTACAATGTCTGCATGTGTACATTTTCTGAGACGGTTTTTAATCTGACTGCCACTTTTTTTATATTTTTTAAAAAGATAAAGTTTACAATTAGACTGTGTGTTTCATGATTATACAATAGCATATAATGATGATATGAAGAAGCACTATAGGATGAAACTCATCCTTGATGTAACAGTGGCATCACTTGTGCTAAACGACGTGTACAGCATGACTGACAGCTGCTTCTGTGGCTTCAAGGGTTCACCGTCATCTCTGGTGACCATCAAGTGTTGAAGTGCTCATTTCACCCGCGTCTATCATTACAGCCTCTCACAGCATTATCCAAGCCCTGGGAATCTAACTGTGCTACTGTGTTACTTTGGTTCCATCTGGTTCTAGTGTGGAAATGAATGTGTGCTGTATTGTTTTTGTAGTCAGAGCTTGTCTCACTTCGAAAGTGTTTACACTTGAAATAATGTAGACCCAGCAGTTCAGAGAGTACCTGCTTTATTGCTTGTGTCTGCATTGAAGATGGGGTGGCTTAGTAACAGTGTGCGGATGCATCAAATCATTAAAATGCTTGTGGCAAGGAATTCCTCAGTGTGTTGGCAATGAAGATAAATGCTTATTCTAACGGCTCCAAGTCATATCTTTCTGTTTAAGATTTTCCCTAAGGTCAAATCAGCTCAGGTTCCGTTGTGGCAGTGAGTGTGCATAAGTGTGCTGCTCTTGCTGTTGTGATGAGGGTTTTTATGCAGACGGGACACCAGCTGTTCAGAGGCGGGTTCCACTTCAGGTTATCACATCCTCCTCTTAGATATAAAGCACACAGTGTGCTTTTGTTGGCCGCCCAATTCATTTACTGAAAGGGTCAAATAATGCTTTCACTTTGCTGGCTTGCAGCTAATTAGACTTACATTTTATTATTTAACGCGTCAGTTCTACTCAAAAATGTCAAATTACACTTTAAATGAGCTTTTTTATAAAGAATACTTAAAATGTAAAAAAAGGTCTTTACTTTTATTTGTCAAGCACACAATGAGAGGGTGTGAATTTTTGACAACGTAATGACAGTTTTGAAGGGTTTGCAATCTGGCAAAAATAGACATATGAGGACACAGATCCCTAAATCACCAAAATTCCTTTTTTTTAAATTTTTATTTACTTTGAAGAAACAAGTGCCTGATGGTGTCTCTTTTGCAGTGATTAGACAACTGCGTGATAGTATAGACTGACTCCTAACTTTGACTATGCTTTCCCATCAAAGGACTGAAGTATGAAAAGAAAAGAGATTAGAAGTAAATCTCCACTGGTTTAATTTTCTCTTGGAGCAGTTTGGGTTATGAATATATATGCTGCCATCTAATCTCTGCTTTAGGTATTAAACAGCAGATAATATTCAAGCTTCTAACGCACTCTTACTGATAGCTTTCAACAACTTTCATCGCTCTGTTCTTTGACAGTGACCTTATAGTGTGGGTAGAGAGCGTAAAGCTTATATGAAAATATTTTGTGCATGGTATCATAAGTTATATCTTATCTATTGATGCAAAATTGTTTTGAAACTATTCTGATTCATTAAATAATCTCTTAGCTAACACTTATCTGTGTTTAGCTGCATTAAAGATTGGATAAATCCATAAATCCAATACATTTTCCTACATTTAATGAAACAGACGCTAACATTAACATTTTAAATATGATTTAGGACTACATCATGTACTTTATATAAGCAATATATACATTATTTCAGGTTTTTGACTTCAGAAGACATCACAACATTTTCAATTTGACAAAAAAACTCAAGAATCAAGAAACGCGCTGCCATGCTTGAACAAAACTTGTATAAAAACTAAAAACTGTATAAAAAGTACAGAAACACTGAAATGAAATTACCTACAGTGGTGGGTTGGAGTATATCTGCTTTTAGTGGTCCGAGAGGTCAAATGTCACGATGACTGTCAGGAACCATCAGTTTTCTTGAGCAGGACACAACGCAGGGTGACACCTTCTGCTCTCTAACAACATTACAGGCCTTTGAATTGTCCACTACTCATATGAACCTTTGCACTGTAAGACTTACTTTACTTTATGGCCTGAGTCTTCATCAAAACTAATGTGGAATCTGCTTCTGTTACTTTAAATGTACTGCAAAAAATGGTGACTATAACTCTGTATGTCACAAAGAAAACTCCTACGACCTGCTGCTCTGGAATATACTGTACACCTGGTGAAAAAAGTACAGTGGAGCTGCTATTCACTTCATTGTCATTACAACTGACACTGTATAGAGCTGGTGACATTTGTAAGTACAGTATCTGCTGCTGCTGTACATACTGTGCATTATTAATTTGGCTTGTAACCATATGCTGGGAGATTTTCTTACCAGTGTCAGCTGTGGCTTGTATTTGTCACAGCCATAGGGTGTTTTATAGAACTTAGCACCACGGAAAGATAGATTTACACACAGTCATGTTCAAGTCTCAGTTAAAGCTTTGTCACAGTATTTTGTATAATTATAAAAACAACAAACAAACAAACAAACAAAAAACTTTAGTGTTTGAGATCACTCTTAGCCCCAAAAACATCAAAATAGAGCTGAATGTCACACAGCAATAAAAAGTAGTAAGATGAAAGAGGTAATGAATGTTTGAATTGCAAAAATGTCACGACAAGTGTGTGATTTGGTTGAGTGTGCTTCTATACAAGTGTTCCTTCCTCTCAGACTGAAGCAGAGGGAGCTGACTCATTCTTATCATCCCCCTTCTCCCATTCTCTGCCCCCTCAATCTCTCCGGCTTTTGTCTGTGGAGACGCCACAAAAATACCAAGAATCCTACCTTTATAAACTACCTCCATCACCAATTTATTTTCACTGTTCATCTTTCAACATGTTTAAATGTAACAAATGCAATAAATGTTAGTTATGAGTAGTTTCCGTCGATTCGCCCCATGTTTTAACCATGTTTTCAGTCAGTTAATAGGAATGTCCTGAGGGTTTTACAGTGAATTGGCCTTGCGTGAGCCTCTTTGAGAAACCCTAAATTCGCTGCTCGTATCAGAGCGGGGACAGAGTTTATTAGTAATTCCAGCCTTGTTGTTGTGCTCTGAACGAATAAGAGGGTTGCAGGGGAGGCTTATCTGTCAGAGTGCACACCCGCCGACAGACACACAGTCAATGCAAGAAGGCAAATATGAGTCTAGAAGATGCACGCCGGGCCGTAAGACTAGATAGATGACAGTAAACTCATAAACACACATGCATACAAGCTGTCAATGGTCAGGCTCAAATATAAACAAGTCAAAGATAGGCTCAGAGCGATTGTGGCTTTGTCTTGTTAGGTGCATGAATAAGAGGCTTGCAGGAAGGGCTTATCTGTTCGGCAACACACACATACAGCAAGAGACAAATCTACACACTTTTAGAAGCCTTATCTCAGTCAGGCTAGATAACATTGCAAAGCAAAGAGTAAGGAGCAGATCTGGCCATGAATGGAGCGTGCACCTGGCTTACAACCTCTAACACACTGACACATACAGTTCCCCGGGTTACGGAGCAGATGTTGTGACCTCAAGCACGTCAAGCAACCAGGCGGACACTACAAATGATGTTTGCCTGGTGATATGTATGCACAGAGAAAAGGCAGGCGGCAGACCGCGCTGTTGAAGAGGTGTGTGGCGGTGAAATGCGTCACATCACCGTGATAGCCATCTGTCAATTGGGAGCAGTCAGAGCTTAACCGTTGCTCACAAATACATCGAAAAAGTAGCACCCCGGCACGTCCTTACAAAGAGTGTGAGTAGTAAAAGCTTGTCACATTGATTTTCACAAGCAACGTGTTTTTGTGCAGATAATTACCTGTGGCAGTGGAGTGGCTGCAAGAAATGCTTGTTTGTCTTTTTGTAAATAAAAGAACAGTGACGCTATGTGGCATTTGTATTTACAAGAGAGTGCTTTGATAAATCTACTTCAGATGGAAAGAATGGAGATGATGATTTGCATATTTACATCTTGGGAGTCTTCATGTTAGCTGACAATTTCCAATAGAAATTACAGTTTTACTTGTATTGCATGGATTGTTTGTCATTAGTCTCTGGAGAACAATACAGGAGGTAACACTTATATCCTTGACTATGACAGATATACAAAATGAATTTAATCAAGCAGTTACCCAAATGTTACTTATGCCACTCATTAAGAGACACTGAGGGGTGCCAGCATCTTCTTAGCACAACCTTGAACAGGTGTAAATATCAGCACAAAGATGTAAATTCAAGTGTGAAATCAGTGCTATATGATGCTGTGTTTCATCTATACAGTGTGGCAGTGAATAAAACCTCTCCTCTTTTCTTCTTCAGTGGATGCGCATGCTTTATTACAGACTGAAACTGCCTCTCAGCCTTATTATTCTGGAATAAAGCTGCCCGTGTCACAACTGTCAAAACTTTAGCTGCTAATGAACCTCATACTGTTTCCGGAGATGCTTCATGCACTATAGATGACTCAACAGCATAAAAGGCCAACTTTAGTGTTTAAGTGCTTCCCCAGTGGACACTATTATCCATGTAGCTGCACAAAATAGTCTTGTTGGTCCACTTTTGTCATGATTTTTGTGATTTTTGGGGATTCATTACAGTCACTAATGCAAAGAAGGCACAATATTTTGCTATCCCAGTTTTCTTTTTAATTTTTGCCTACAGGTAACTATGGCTGTGACATCCACAGTCCATGGTGCATCATCTCTGAAGTACAAATCCACCTGCTTCATATTTCATGAGCAATTTCAGAGAACAGACCTCTCTAACTATGTAGACACATTGTCCACAAAGCTCAAATTACCTCCATTTTTAGATGCTACACTAAATTTAATGAGGGTGAGCTCTCATTAACTTGAGGTCCACCACAGTATCGCAGTGAGTCAGCGAGACGCTGCTCATTAGTCATCTGAGATTATTCTTTTTGTGGGCAGGGGGAAAATATCTGAGAGCCACAAATAGCTGTAGTGTTAAGTCCTATTTAAAGCACATCATGGTGGTTTGGATGAAATAATTGGCGCTGTTTTAAGGTTGGGTTCAGAGCAAAAACATCTGCTAAGCGCTAAAGCAGTGTTTTATTGGACAAGATGATCACAAATGAGATCAGTTAGAAACATCATTCTCTCACAAACGCAGCTGATTGCTTTGGTCATTTGTTTCAGGTTGAGTTCAATAGCTTTTCTGGACATCTAGAATTTGTTTTAAGATTTCCAGTCAGTGTAATGGAAGAACATGTGTGTGAAGTACAGCCACAAGTAACACAGCACACGCAGTGAAGGAATTCCTGGGTTGAGGCTTTTTAAGTCATTGCTGAGTGTCTTCTTTCCTGAACACTCAAAAGGATTTCAGCCAATATGAGCTGCTGCCGTCTGCAATAGCCATAACAGCTAATCAATAACTTGATCCATAGTGACAGAGGGCTAAAGCTTTAGGAGCTTATGCTGATACTGACAGTGCCTTTGTGCTCTTGTCTATAGCCCTTTGCCTCTGGATAGAGCATGACACAAACACGACGGAGTTAGCTTCAGTGGTGGCCTGTACAATGGAAACAATAGATTAACATGTTATGAGATAATAATTAAGGGAGACAACCTTTTCACTGGTTGGGTTTTGTCCAAATCAAAGCAAATGCACATGTTTTTGTTACCTTGCTGAACATACAGTTTAGAGGCAGTAGCCAGATGTCCACCTCACTGATCACTGATCCAAGACTCACAAGAGGGGATTTCTATCTTGCTTTTCAATTATTTCTGTCTTACCACTGTTTTCCACTATGGTCCCAAGATGATCAAACAATCAATGCACTGATCAGCACCACTGGAAGCCTACGGGTTTAAAGGCTTACAGTAGCAGAGGGCTGGCCAGGGACCGGCAGAGCTTGTTAACATCATATACTGTATGTGGGGCACAATAGGCAGAGATGGGTTTGGAGTAAGCATTGTTGGAAGTATATTTTCAGGGACAATATTAGTAATAGTTATTTATATAGGCATATAGGTTCACAGCTATGTGTACTGAAATAGATGGTTTTCTTATTATTATTATTTATCAGAACAATCACTAATTTGACCAATATTTTACTCTGGTCAGGTGTATTTCAATAGTTAATCATATAGGTGTAATAAAAAGTGGTGAGCAATATATTTTTTACCCCTATGAGATTTCCAACACACTCACAATTCAGCACAGTCAATCAACATATCATAACTAACAAACCTATTATTATGGCCATGCCAACAGTAACTCAGTCACCTTGGAAATTTCTAAATAAAGCGAGAACAATTTCCTCATATTTTAACAAATTCTCAGCAAAGTATTACCGTGTCCATGTGGTGCAGCTGTGCTCGCTAACGTCAGGATGATAATAAAGGCGTACATACAATTTCTGATTTGGCTCAAATCTGAACCTTATAAAACTTATTCACTCCCAAGTTCTAAACAGATTAAGTAGCAGCAGCGAGGCCCACTGTTACAGACATGAGGCCAAATGAAAATGCAACAAATTACTCTACTGTACATGAATGAAATTTGATGTAAATGTGCGGCATGTAACAGGTAAAATGTCTCTTGGAACCATCAGCTACGATTTGCTCAAAAACTCCAGCAGGAGGTGTGACAGTGCCTCCTGGAAAAACAGAAATCATTGCACCTGAAGGACAACCCTCAACAATGGAGTTGAAAATTTGTGAGCCTTTCCAACAGCCCTTTTTTGACCTTGTTTGGAACACCGGGCAGTGACAGGTAAGGACTGTTTATCACTGCTTGCAGCTCTAATTATAATTAAGACTGCTTTGAATTATAGAAGCAAAGTGAGTGAACTGTAAATTATAGCACTTTAAGATCTTATAGAATAAAAAAAGTACTAATCTTAATCACTAATTTAATAATTAAATAATTGAATTTAATTGGTGAATGGAGCTGGGTTAATTCACCTGTCCTTGTCTCAGCTGGTGTGACACACATAAACAACAGAAACATTATTTGTGGCCATAAAGTCTCTGCTTGTGCAACAAAAGGTATTCTGCCATTGATTTTATCACTGGAATCCAAAGGCCGATTAGGCTTTAAATGGAAAACCATTCGCTGATGCTCTACATTCATGGGGTTGGAGTTAAATGAATAGTGATTTCAGAGGGGAGCTGTCCCATCAGCCCCTTGACAAC
Organism: Rhyacichthys aspro; assembly: GCA_036850595.1. Lineage (NCBI taxonomy): Eukaryota > Metazoa > Chordata > Actinopteri > Gobiiformes > Rhyacichthyidae > Rhyacichthys > Rhyacichthys aspro. The sequence continues at coordinate 12,000,517 of CM072169.1, read as the reverse complement.
ATCTCAATGACTTGAACAGCTGTAAAGAGCCAATCAATATACTGATTGGCAGAAGAGCTATCCTAATGGTATAGATGACACCATTTGATGAATTTATCATCATTTAACGGCACTGTGGAAATACAGTGACACGTAAGACTTTAATGGAGTCCATTAAAGCCACAGAACAAAAACCACAAGTCATTTATAAAGCCCAAATCCATTTTATTTCTGAACCGCCACAGGCCATGATAGCATACATAATCCTAACCATAATGATTTATGTTTATCTATGGCTTGTTGACTTTTGCTTCAGTGAACACTGACTGTTGTTATCAGAACTCTGCACTACATCTGTTCTTCTGATATCTCCAAATGCATCAGTGTTACTGTAAGCAGCTCCAGCTCCTGCTAAAACTTATAGGATATTCCGCGACTTAATGACACATACAAACAATCATTTAAACATAAATCCGTGGATATTTTTTATTTAATTCAATATCAAAGCAAGGAGCAAGTAGGTGAGGCTTATTCTAAAAAGTGGGCTATGGTTTAATGTCTATTGGTCTGTTTTTCTCCATCTACAAAATGCTTGTTCTACCTCCACAGTCACATGTCCAATACCGGATGGATGGCAGGACTCTAAATGGCCCAGAAAAGCACGAGGTAGTCGCACTTCGTCTGCAAATCCCGCCCTAGTTAACGGACTGAATCACTGACGAGGTGCACCAGAAACAGACACGGGCAGTGAGACGGTGCCGTACGTTTAATGTGTGTTTCCAGTGACGGGGATGCGCCGCGCACTGTCCGGTAGAGCTCACGGGGTGTAGGCTACCAGAGCGCGTCACGGGCTTCAACAACTTTATGCAGCAGGCTGTGTGGTGAGCAGGTGCGTCAAGCCACGTGTTGTCAGCGCGACAGAACCCGGAAGTTGGCTCACACTGTTGACACAATAATAGCAATAGTAATACTCAGACGAGTCTAATGACGTGCCCTTTCTCACCACTTCACTGATGATTCATGAAGACCTGGGGAGCTGCATGTCTCAAAGTAATAATAACCAACTGAGAGCTTCAAGGGAATAAAAGGTGCAAAGTGACCATTCTATTTTCATTTCTATATATAATAAGTAGGATAATTAAGTTTAGTTTTAAGAATAATGTAGGCTACTATTGGAGAAAGCCTGTGACATTTAGGTTAGCATTTGATAAACCTAAAACAACAGTGCACTAGCTAAAGGCAACAGGCTAAACAGTTCTTTGACATCTCTCCAGCATGAATTAATCTGCTGAGACCCATTTATTGCCAACTTAATGCAATGCTTAGTTATGGTGTATGACTTTTCACCACATTTCTTTCATCTCTTTGATAACTTTATCCCTTTTAGAGCAAATGTAAATTCTCATAAGTAATAGTCACAACCTTGTCATTTGTTCAACTTGGATAGGCTACGTGAACTTTACTGACACTGCAGAACCAAAAAGACAAAATGACATCACATTCAACTCCACTGTTGTCACAAAATAAGGTTTATTTTGCCAAAGCCGACCGGAAGTTGTGTGGTGTTGCGCTGCGTCTGACAGCGGTGCGTGGATTAGCGGTGTGGGAGAGGCGAGCGGCGGCACAACGGAGGATCAGCGGGACCCCACGGTTAATCTGTCGCTGTGAGTGACCGCAGGACGCCTTCACTGGGACCACGGCCCGCGTCTGTCTCGTTCCAGTCTGTTAGTGCTCTCTTTTCCCCTTCAATTGTGTTCCCGACTGCAGAGGAGACGCACGGAGTGGAATTAACGCAGGGTGAGTGCCGTTAACACGCAGAGACTCCGAGAGAGGAGACAAGAGAAGCGCAATGTAAAAGTGAAAATCCCAAAATCAGTCAGTGAAAAGCTCTGAAATGATTGGACTTCAATTATTGCACCTGCACGCGGATTTTGATCTAAATGCTTCACAGTTACAAAACTCCGCCTCATTTACTGGATCTCCAGGGGAATAAGCAGACTTTTCCGCCCTTGAGCCTGGGATATTTCATTGCCTTGTAGTGGAATTCCTAATTTCACCAGCACGAGAAGAACTGGGGAAGGAGGAGAGCAGGAGGCAGTGCTGGTGAAGAATAAGGGAAGAAAAGACGAGAGGAAAGGGTAGAGGGTTTAGGGGGGATCATTTGAGCGTGTGTCGGATGGGATTCTTCAATTACCCCGTGGATGGAGGGATGAAACCGGGAGGGAGAAGCGCGCAGAGAGAGATCTAGAGCGGGATGGAGTCGTCGGGCGCCGTAAGAATGCAAAACGGACGCACCCCGATGGAAAACATCCAGGATTAAATTGAACTTGACGGAATTTACAGTCACCAAAAAAAAGGATAACAAACCATTTCACACAAACAAATACAGATGGGCCATATTCTCTCGTGTGGAGCCTTTTTATGAGGAGTTACCTTCTAATTATGGGATTTGGAAACGGAATTGCGCTTTGACACTTCCACAAGTCCACATTTGGAACAAGGTACAGTACTTTATTCAATCTAGACCCACGGGATGTCTTTGATTGTTTTGTTTGCTGAGTGACTGCGTCAGTTGGATCAAGTGGATGGGGTGTCTGTTCAGGGGTAAAAGGGAGGGCATGGCTTAAGTTAATTCTTCATCTGGTTGTTCATATGGGCGTCTGAGAGCTATACGACACTTGTATCTAAAGGGCGAGCAAGGTGGAGGGTTTAGGGGGAAGACTGTTGTAGCGCATTGCGAGGTCAGTGCTGTGACTGATGATGGGATGTGCTTGTGCGTAAAGGTGGGTCGGCAGGTGATTGGAGAAGGGGGTAGGTCAGATTTAAAGCTTGGCAGGAATCTAGGTGGAGGAGAAAGCCATATGCAAACGGCAGGTGTACGTGTCTCTAGAGTGCGCCCTAGTCGCCTTTAAGCAGACTTACAAGAAACTCGTGCAGACCCGAGCAGCACTGAGCCTCGGGGTCGTGGTGTGCGCACTGCCTTCCGCACCTGGTTGTTGGGGTAAAAAGTGGAGTGGTGTCAGCCATGTAGCATGTCCTACTGCGTGTTAGGTAGAGAAACTGAGCCTCCAGAATAAATGAGATGCAACATCGATGCGAGTGCGTCCTGTAGGCTATGCTGCGCGTGCGCAAATTAACCCTATACCTTGCTGGCACAGAGCAGGATGATGGAGGTGTTATGTGTGCGGTGTGTGTCCAGTCATCTGGACTCTTCCGTGTGAATGATCCAGAAGTCTCTTGAAGGTGTGACTGAGTGATGTTTGTAGATGCTAGTATTCACTGTCAATTTGTTCATTTAATCCAGTGTTCCAAGAAATCTTCTTTCAGGGTAGGCCTACTTAATTCCAGGTGTGAGTGTTGTGTTGCACTGGATCAACAATACTTTGTTGCTGTGGACACCACACAGTACAATCTTTCCTCTATGGGGCCATTAAGTGTAATAAAATGAAAGACAAGCTTGGGCAGAATGTATCAGAATGCCCCAACATACTGGATGTGATTTAATTTGAATATAATATGCAATAAATCAGAAAAGATGAGCCCATAATATCATTTTAATCAAACCTTTGTAATTATGTAGTTCCAAAGGTGCTGGCCATTTTTCTTTTCTCAACTCTGTAATGGGTTGGATTGGTCTTTCATTGGTTGGTACCATACAGTGGCTTGTATCAAATAATCAAGCCAACAAATTTATGCACACGAGCCACTCATGCCGCTGCTAATGGCCCATGGATATGGAGGCATTATGCAAATGCTCCCAGCTCCAGCAAAGCACTGTGGGTGAATGAGCAAGGGAAAGAAACTGATGTTTTCCACTCCATTTTACTTGTGCTTAGAATCCTATTTATGACTCAAAGGAGTGCTTTGCCGTGCCATTAGGCACAAAATAAATTGCACTGCATTTGTGTGAAAAAACTTGTTTTTGACAGGGAAGGTAGTATTACGGTAAAACTAGCCAAAACAAGGTATTCAGAAGTAAATGGTTTAGGGCCAAACATGGCCTTTACATTTGTGTAAAGAGCCCTAGTTTACCATCTAAAGCTGTTTTTCTCTTGCTCTCTTTATATTCAAAGATAACTTCTTGTACAGCAATGGCATGCAGGGCAGACTGAGGCAAAAGAAATACTTCTTTTATGCTGCATTCTTCTTACCATTTGTATCTCTCCTTCACTCTCACATGACCCAAAAATGAAAAAAAAAAAACACGTTCCTCTTATCAGCCTGTTGTACAATGAAGTAAAGAGGCTGCAAGGAGTGTCAAGAATTCTTTCTAGGGACAAGGGGGATTTTATTTTGTCCATCTTTCTTTTTGCCCTCTGTTTATCGGCCTGTAACCCTTATTCTGTGACTCTGTGGTTAGCTATCTGACAGAGGGCGGCAGGATCCTGCTGAGTGGGTGGTGGAGCTCTAATTCAATTTAAACTACTGCTCAGAGACAGAGAGCGGGAGAAAGGGAGAGACCACAGATGTTAGGTAACATTTCCTATTAGAAGTGGAGAGGCCGGCCTACTGCAACCTGACCTGACATTTGCCACATCTGGATTGATTCAGCACAATCTGTGTGCACGTGTTCAATATGAGGTTTTAATGGTGTCTCCTTTACGTGACATCAGATGGACTGAGGGCAAGAGAAGGGTCATTTTCTCTGTCACAGTCTCAGGGGTAATAAAAGGCTAAAGCTAAATTGCAAAACTACAGCATTAAAACAATACTCTATTCATATTGACACATGACTGGATGATACACATATACAAACACATTTATTGCAATCAGCTCTTCCTGCAACTACATTTGAGACAGATGTTTGCAGCTTGATGTAATGCCACTTGCTAAACCAAAAAAAATAAAATCACATATTGACCAAAACTTTTACCCTTTTAATGCAGCCATACCCCCACATTGTCTTTTTAATACCTTCACTTACAGAACCTCGTGCTGCTGGCCCTCAGTGGCGCTGCTGTGAAAACACTGTAACTCTAAATAAATTGCCTGTCTTTGCCAAGGCCGGATTAGTGTTTGGCTGGCTGCTGGCTCCAGTTAAGTTCCTGCTTAAAATCCATTACTGACTCTTTAATTACATTAGAATAGTTGTTGTGTGTTGTTGTTCTTGTTCAGAATGTTACTGTGGCATTTTTGCGGAAATCCAACATTTACTGCAACAAATGATTATTGATGTTATTGGCTACAGTTTAGGGGTTAGAGTTTGTTCTGTCTCTGCATATTATCATACCTGCTGCTTCCAATCATCTGTGGTGTGTGTGTGGGACTTTGGATCCTGCTTTTGGACACTGCTGGATAGATTGTTCATGCAGTCTGCCTGAGTGTGTTTTTACAAAGGGGTGGCATGGCAGTTGTGAGGCACATCAGGTAGTAATGAGCTCTGTGTGGAATAGATACAGAACCTGCGGGCTCTACCTTCCTGCATTTTTACTCCAAGTGCTTGCAATATTATCACCGTCACAAAAAGTTCTCAAAGCCTCTTGGATATTCTGTGTTATAAATTGACTACATTTAACATGCACAGTTCACATAAATACACCATGAGCTGAGGAAACATGGCGTCTATATGTGAAGGATTGCTGCCTTCAGTGTTAAACGAACACTGTTGCGTAAGTAAAACCGATTCGACCAAACAACCTCTATGTGTCATGACAGTGTTGGAAAACAAGTGTTGCTAGTGTGACGGTTTTACTAATGAGCAGCAAACAAGTCATACAGAACAAACTTGTCATGTATGATCCAAGCGCTTTTAGCCTTAGATGTTGGTTACTATCATTAGAGTGATTCACAAATATGGCAGCACGATTGTAACTGGGGGATTCCACCAAACATGGTGCGCAGATACTGACCCACAGACCATAAAACACACTTTAGACGGCACAATCAAACAACAGATCCTCTGAGACACCCCCCCAGCTGTAAATGTGTGAAACATCAATCAGAGCTTTAGAAACTCAAAAGCGCTTTGTAGTTTTGCCATTTGAGAATATTATGAGAACTCTTTGTAGGCAGCCATAGTCAGATCAGACCAGGGGCACAGCCAGTTAGAAGTGCACTAACACGACAGGGATTTCTGAAAGGAGATATGTAGAAGATATGAAAAGCTAGCATGCATTACACGAACTTTATCGTTTTCTAGTTAAAGTGGCATTTTACATTATGTATGATCACCCTCCACCACTGACGGAGGACATGACGGATGTATGTAACTCAGATGCCTTTGAGTCCTTTAGGCCATTTAAAGCACTGCAAGCTGACAACATCTGCCGTTTCTTTTAGGCACAGTCCACACAATTGCATCATTTTAATTGTGCTAAAATACAATTACTGAACCGTAGACGAAAGCTATAGAAAAACAAAACACTACCAGTACCAGACAACAATTAACTACTTTGCAGACAAGCTTTTAATGACACAATAGGACAGAAAAGCCGAGTGCAGTCAAAAATGGCTAATTACTCTGCCACATTGAATTACGTTAGACAGGGATGCAGTTGGAAGCCAAGTCTTTTCAAAACAGCATACATTATTCTCGGTGGCACAATGCATACGCTGGCCAAACAAGGTGTGATTTTGTGTATCTGCCTTGTCTGTTTATCTCACTGAAAGGACTTCCCAAGGCTGCTTCCATAAATAACAGTGCATTCTCAGTCAACCTGTCACATTAAATGAGGTTTTAACACAATTATGGCTATACAAGTGTGGTTGGAATAGAAGAGGTCATTTACTATTCAGAAATATCATGCAGATTAATCATAGTGACATTGGCGCAGACAGTGGAGCTTTCAGTGATGGCTGTTATATACGGTGAGGTCTAAATACGTCAGAAAAACAGTGTGTCTGTGTTCATCCACTATAATAAATTTTACTTGTAAATAATGGCAGAAACTAGAGGTGTCAGTGGAGCAAATGTGACTTTAATCATCAATAGAAGTCTTTCATGATGTTTGGAAACGTGTTATTTTTGTCGAATAAGGAGGTAATACTGTTGCTAGGTTAGTGCACTGAAATAAAACAATGTCCTAAAAAAACATTTCAGTAAAACGTATCAGTGACTGTAGATGTGGATGTAAACAAACTATATTTAAATTTCATGACAGCTACTTTGAGCTTCAAGTGCATTTCAGCACCAAGGAGAGCGCTGTGTAAACACACTGCTGCAGCACCACGCAGCCTATCAGCACCATGGACAGCTCCATCTCCAGCAGAAATGGATTGGTCAGAACCACAAACAAGAAATAAGACTGCATTTTTAATGATGTTGAGACAGTTATCAGCCAGCAATTTTATCTGTATACTTATTTCTTATAGAGTATTCCATATTGGCAGTGACAGATTGTTCAGTTTTATCAAAAACTAATATAGTATTATTAATAATTAGTAAATAAAAAGTCATTATTCCCTGCCATAATGTGTAGATGAAAGACTTGCTTCACCAGTGTGCCACCACAAAAGCCAGTACATGCCGGACGTGGTGATGTACAGCGTTGTTTTTTTGGAGCAGCAGAGGGACTGACAACTGAGTAGATTAAATGGTGCATTTAATTAAGAGGCTTGGGATCAGGAAGTCAGAGATCAGTCTTGGCCATGCCAACAGTAGCTACATTTAGCCTAGCTTGTTAGCGAGTGCCATCTGTTCACACACAGATTAACGCTAAACAGCAGCCTCAAGCTAAGGGTGGTTTCAATCGATCCATGCTATATGAGCACATTTTGAGGGAACCTTATCGTTTAATCAGTGTTCAACAAAATGTATAATGAGTCAAGGAGATAGAGGTATTTGATGGCAGGTGATAGTGATATCTGAAATTCAAGTGGAAAATTAAAATCCAGTGCTCCAGGAAAGAATAGAAGATACAGAAACCGTAAATGAACAGACTAATTAACTAGGTCATTGTAGAAGTTAAATTCTAGGTTTTAGGTCAGTTTCTACAGTAAAATGTGTAGCTTCCTGTTAGAAACCCATCCAACAAGAGGACTAGATTAGGGCCAGATGCAGTATATATTTATATAAACGCACAAAGTAGAAACAACAAAATGATTTATATCAGAGACAAAAGAGGGAAACACCAAACTGCCTTGGGCTGATCTTATTATTTGCCGAAGTGTCTTACTAAGAGATGTTTTGGCTGTTAGCACATAAAGTATTTACTGCCAAATTGATTTACTTTTCCCTTTTGGCACCATAGCTGGTGATTCCAAAATTGACTTAAAAATAACAAATTGTGAAACCCAAATTAGTCATTACTAACTCTGATTACTGCACCCCATGAGGCAGTGCCATGCTAATCCTTTTGGCTGTATTTTTTTTTAATTCTTGCTATGGCAGGAGTTTGAACTTACCAATCTGATTATAAGCAACACATACCGGGACTGGGGATATATAATACAGCAAGGAGTTTAGCCGAGGTCCTTGGTAAAACCTCATGATGTGAAAACATATTAAACTGTGCATTTGTTTGGATACCCTCAGACACCTAAGACCTGAGATACAAAAGAGAAGACAATTTTGTTTTATTCTCACATTGGACTCCTTCATCAAATTTGTATAAATGGTGGGTTAGAAGGCCACATTTTTCTCTAAATTAGCAATTAGGCTGCTCCATAGAAATACAATGGGTGTTATAATAGGTGTGCAGTGACATTTGAAAATTGGAATTAATGAAGAGAGTGAGACCAATCTAATGAATGGAATATGGAGTCTATTACCAGTTAAGGTCAAAATTATTAGAAAATACAACAAAGATAGCCCGAGAAAGACCCTAACTCTTTACAGTGTAGTGTAATTACTTATAAAAATAAATGTGTAAAGAAAGACAACATCAGGTCCCTGGAATCAATAGTTCTGAGTGTTTTGTGTCTGACTCACAAACATCAATGAGCTCCTAGGCCACAAATGCTTTAGTTTGCACTTTGAACATAGCCCAGGAGCGGACAAACTGTTTAAATGAAAACTTTCCATCATTGTTGTGGCTTCATTGGTGCTTTCTGACCTCTCATTTTTTTTAAAGCACCAGAGGACCTCTAAATATTACATCTCACTGACAGAAAAAGGCATGACATTAAATATGAGGTAATGTGAAGTATAATTAAAACCCACATATTTAATGATTTGGGGGCTATGGGTTTTCTGGTTAAAAAAAAAAAAAAAAAAAAAAGACGTGTGTTACTTTAAACTAGTCCAAGATTAAAACTGATTGACACACAAAATGGATACATTGAAAGGGAAGCATGTAGAGACATTTAATGATCACGAGCTCATTATTAAACACATGCAATGCGTGCGTAATGTGTGCTCATCCATAGCCTTAGGGGCTGTTTGTCCCTGATAATGAGCTGTCATTTGGACTGTCAGGATGGCTTGATCTGTGCACCACCCGCTGACACACAAACAGACACACAGTCCAGCTACAGTCAAAGCAGAGACGAGCTGAAGAGAGCCCGCTTTTAGAAGCCCCCCTCGTCCGATGGCCTTTTGCAGAGTGGTACACAAAAACTAAACCGAAAACAAACACAGAAATCCGGGATTATTTTGTATCAGAACAGTTTTGCTACTTGGAATTTTGACAACTTAAAATCAACAAATGCTGAGAAGCCAAACTGAGAATGAAAACAGTAAAAAGATAATGGTTGGGTTTTAATTACAGTTGCACAGTGTGAGAGTGGATTCACTTACAGCTAAAACAAAGCTTAGTGAGATTTTTACAAGCACAGTAGCACATTAGTATTGGGCTTTCCCTTCATTTTGAAAAGTATAGTTGAGGTGGCTAACAAGGATCAGTTCAGTAATGCACCAGATGCTGCATTATGATGGTGCAAAGGAGCGAATGAACGCACTGTGATTAATGCCTGAGATGCAAAGAGCAGTAGGGTGTGGATCCATAAAACAGGAGTGTACCTTCTACACTGCACACACAGAATAAAGCGTGCAAACAAAACGTACACTTACACACAGGCGCGCATACAGAAAGCAAGTGGACTGAAAAAAAGAATGTACAACCTGACCACAGCTGCCCTCTGGGAGCCAAAGAAAAGGACTGACTCAACCATTTACCAGAACCACACAATGAGTCAGCACATTTGCAAGTGAGGTGAACATTTTAAATAGACACCTTGGCTGAAACGGACTGAAAGAACTCCACAAACATAATGAGAAGTTGCCTTGCATTCGTACACCTTCCTTGACGCTTTTTAAATAAAAGTTTGCCATATTTCTCCGATGGACCAAAAGCAATTACATAGTCACTGACTGAGTTAAAGCAGCATGTTTTAATCTTGTTTTTGAGAATAATTCTGTGACAAAGCTAAAAAAAAAACCATCCCACGAAGTGCAGTGGAATACATAGTCTCTCCCATTGCATTTGTCCAGGCCATCAACAACGACCAAAGGTAAAGACTGCCTCTGTATTTTTATTGCTCCGTGTATCGACTCACAAACTACTTGACAGAAATAAACTGTGAGCTTTCGAAGTCAGAGCCACTGCTTGATGTTGCTGCTTGTGCCCTGTCGGCCGGGGGGGTATGGGGGTGGGGGGTTGGAGCATCCAGGTATGTTGCAGTATACAGTGAGTCACAGCCTGTGACCTAGTTGAGCTTTGCTGCTCTGCATGACCTCATTCTGACTGCACAGTAAAACAAACGTAAGGCCACTGCACTAGTTTAGGTCTGACATGACCCAGTAGACGACCGAAGTTTACTTGTGTGTGGCTTTCTCATTTCTTTACTTTGAGATGATGCTTCAAGTTTAGGTGATGTTCTTTTTGACAAAACAAAGTAAAAAATAAAAGCAGGTTAATGACCAATAATGACACAGCAGTAGTTGTCTGGTTGTGTCTAATCTGAGGTGAAGGCTTACAGGGGCAACATGCTAGCTGGTCTTAATCCTGTGGCAGAACATAAGTACAGCCCTGCGCGTTTGCTTGTATTAGATGTGTCATATGTAGCACGTTAGCAGGACTCACAGATACACACTATGGAGCGAGATAAGCTTGTTAACAAGGCTTTGGCTCAAAGGAAATATCTGATTGTGCTCACAGTAAAGGATCCAGGCAGTGTGTTTCTGCCTGTGTGTCGGCCTGAAGTAGGCGGGCTCAGGATCAAAGGATCAGCGAGAAAAGCAAAATAAACCTTTTTTTCTGGTTCAGAGTTGCTCGTGGCCATTTGACAGATAACAAGACAGAAAGTCACTTTAGATCAGATTTATGATTCATATTCCATGGCCGTCGTAGAGATATCCATCTAAGCACTTTTGAGCCTTGGACTGAACCTCTGAAGGTGCATTAAAACATCAAGTAGGGTCATCCAATCAGAAGAGTTGATATCTGAAAGAATAAGACAGGTGTGTTTCAAGTTGGACGCCACGTGCAAAAAACTATTGTGATTGGACTGTTAAATGCCTGCTAACTTTAACTTCACTTTTTAATTACAACCTGCCTGTTTGTTTCACTTCCTCATTCCAGACGCGTCGCTTACCAACAGGCAGGGCAGGCAAAAAAAACAAAACTAATTTGCAATCTATACACATACTAACAAATTTGGAATGACAGTTGGCCTGTGCTCAATTAAAAACATTTTACTGTCCACATTTTTGTCAGTGCTAGATTCTATTGCAGTGGAAAAATCTAGTTGGAGGGCTCCTTGTGAATTTTGGCTTGGGGCCCCAAGAGACCCTCTGATTCCAGCTATGAGACCTAACATTACAAGCCACATGTCACTGTTTCTAACAATCCAAGGTCCAACACTGACGCCTAACTCTACACAGATAGCTTTCCCCCTTATTAAATACAATCATCACTTAAAAACTGCATTTTGTGTTTACTTGAGTTATCTTTGTCAAATATTTAAATTTATTTGATGAAACGTTTAACTGTGACAAATATACACAAAAATAAGAAATCAGGAACACAACTCACTGCCGAGATTGTTGCCAGTTTTCTGTCGAGATACACACAGATTATAGATTCTGTTACAAAACAAACCGAACAAAATTAGAAAAAAACTACCCCTACATATCTTCCCCATCTGTTATTGTTTCTGTCAGCCCACCTTCACCCCAGAAACCTAGAGAATGCAACAAAACACACTGGGCATTCCCTAATCTGACAAAAATCCACTATTACCTACTGACATAATTGATCAGCTACAGATTATCTGGACATGTATTTACTGCACTGACGGTCTCCCATCTTGGCATCTACACTCCTGGGCTTGCTGAGTAACCATCCTCTCTGCGTTATGGCACAGTTTTACCATTCTATTCCTGTTTTGTGTAATCCTTTTTCGAGGCGGCTCATTTGTATGTCCACTTCGAATGCCTCTTATGCCACTTTGTCTGTGATTCTTGAGACATGCTGTGTTTAGCCTTGTGAGGGTACGACGTTACTGTGTGTCGTTTCCCAATGCATGCGTGTCTATGTGTGATCATTATGTCGTGATCTGAAGCCATCTGGGTTGGCTGGGACATTTGCATATGTGGTGCTAACCAGTATAAATATTCATGAGCAGGGTCTAAACTGGTATGAATATTCATTTTGCCTCCAGGCCGTAGACGGGTGAAGTGGCTGTGATTCTAATCAGCAGTACAGAAATTAACTCAACATTTTACGTAGGGGACCAAAACACTTGATGATTGCCACGGGCCTCGTGCTTGGCAAACTCCATTTGTACCTGGATTATTACATTTGCCTTAGTCAACACGACGGCCGTATTTGATCCGCGTCGATCTCAGGGAAACGGTGCCCACGAGACGGATCAAAACTGAAAACTTGTCTTAAATCCACTAAAGACACGCTGAGGTATTCGCTTTAAAGGAGGTAGTCGCCACAGGGCACGCTACTGAAGTCTGTCTCAGAAAGCACGGCTAAAAAGAAGAAGCGGTGACATCAGAAGTCGCTAATGAGAAACACTGTCTATGCACCTAAACTGACTTCATGCCAGCTTCTTGTTCACATTTCTAATTGGGTGATTGGCAGCAATACAGCCATTATCACTTCATTTGAGCTGCCAGCTACATTATTAATAATTCAACTTAATATTGAATAAAAGGTGCAGATATTTACTGTTTGTTTTCATACTTTTTACATCATGTCCAAGTTTAGAATTCCACCTAAAATATTCAAATAAAAAGAGTATATTTAAAGGAATGGATTATCTCTAACTTGTATGTTATAGCTGTGGGTGCTTCTGTGTGCCTTTCCCCCAAACTGGAAGCATTAAAAGTGCCCCAGGAATAATAATTATTAAGAAAACTGCCTCTAAGCTAATAACCGTGTACTGCAAAATTGTATTAAACCATTATTCAAAGCTAGTTTTTGTTTGTGTGCACAAAAAGAAAAGAACATCAGCATTCAGCGACATCTCTAATGACCGCTCATGTTCAATAATACATACTCAACACTCGCAGCAATGTGGCCATTACTGATAAAATGCTAATGCAGAAGACGCCAACACACAACAAATATCTGTATCAAAGAGTCAAATGCTATTTTCTTACAATTAATCTTAAATATACAAGTGCAGACAGTAAAAGAGTTTTGTCTCGTCGTGTCGTATTCACACGAGAACTAAAAAAAAAAAGAATCAGTTGACTTTGGAAATGAGGCAGGTGCCAGTGTGAATGGCATTAAAGCCTGGAGTTGGACTCGGAGTTGACTTTAATGCCACTCATCTACACATCTGCTGCATATACACTGTACGTGCGCGCACATTACCCCGAGTGCTTTAAAGAAAACACTAGAGGAAAGAACAAAGAGGCTCCTTGAAGACTGGCCATGAATTATTCACCAGAAGAGAGACAGACGCAGAGATGGAGATGGAGTGTGGCTGATTCAAAGAAAGAGAAGACAGATGGATTGACAAGGACAGAGGGTATTGTATTAGCGCCGCGTTGACAGAGACATCGAGAAGGTCCTCACGAGATAGAAGATAAAAGGCCACATCTCGCCGGCGACGACTTAACCGTGTCTTAAAACCCACTGGGTGCAACCGCTTTTACTAAACAAAAACAACCTCTTCGCTGTCGAGATGCAGTTACTTATCAGGATGAAGCGTGATCCGTTCAAATCTGGTGTTCTCTGAGTGCCGAACTCATTTTGTTACCTGAAGGAAATCCTATGAAAATCCACAGTCAGAAGGCAGTAGCTTAGCCGCAGCATCTGAGCCCCTTTTCCAGTCAGATATGCTTTATCAGATACAAGCCCAGCTGCTCCTTTGTATTCTGCTAGCAGCGCCCTAACACTGTTGTATTCAGCGGCAGTAGACATTCCTGATACTTTATCAAATAGAAGGAAATGTGAGATTTCAGCCCTGTCTGCTGGTCGCTGTAGAATAGCGTAATGTTGCAGAGACACTGTGGTGAGACTGGGTTGGACTCATTCACCAACGTACACTTTATCTGCTACTTTAAAGCAGCTAGTGACTGTATTATCATATAAGTGTGTGAATGAATTGGCAGATAATGGAAGCGGCTTGGGCTGGAGGGCAGAGGAGAGACAAAAGACACAGAGATTGCGGGCAGACAATTGTAACTCTGGAAGACAGGACAGATGACCTACAGTTTCAGAGCATTTTACTGCTTTAGCACAGAGCCAGTAACAGTCACGCTAATGTTTACCAGTTCCTTTGTAATGTACACAGCTGTAGGTCACTCATTGGGCATGAATTAATTAACCACATTTAGGTCTCTATTTCAAAGACTGTGGAATTCCCTGTGAGACTTCCGTTCTTGTGTAGGTTTTTCAGCAGCATTCAAAGGCCTGTACTACCACAATGAGCACACACTAAAGAACTATTTGATGCATCTATATTATGCATGATTCTCATAAAAGATAATCTGCATGTACATGTCTCTACACGGCTTTCAGAAGGCACTGCTTGCTTGTTTTAATGAATGCATTGTCTCACTCGATAATCGGATCTTTCAGTTCCTTGCCAATTGTCGGCTGGCTTGTTTCCACTGTGTTGGATCATCATCTGCACCTTCACTTTAGCAGGACAGTGATGAAATACTACAGCTGTAAATTGAACTTTTTTTTTTTTTTTTGAGCAAACCTGGGGTATTTCAGCCAGCTGGTGTTAGGCTATAAAAGGAAACAGCAGCTGTGTGGTGCACTTTTAGCTATTACAAAGACATCGAATGAGAAAAACCCAGGACAAACAACAAGTAATATGTTTGTATAATGCTGATCAGAATGAGAGACAGTGGCAGAAATAGCAAAGGGAAACGAAGAAGTGGAGTGATTGCAGAGTCGGATTGGATTTCATCATTTATTCAATAGTCCGCATGATGACTGAGACAGGGAGGAGGTAGTGAGAGTGAAAAGGCCTAAGAGGCTTTAAAAGACCCTGTAAGAAGTTGAATATCAGGTTTCTTAATCTTCTTTCTCATTTCATCCTTCAGCCACCAGCTCCTCAGCTTGCAGCAGTCGCCTGGGAACACTCGCCCGGCGGTGTCACAAGGAGGGCATCTGCATCAACTTAGGGCATTTCTGTCTCTATCATTCTTGAGGGACAACTTGGCCAATTCTTAAAGGCACTTCAGTGTTTAGTATTAGAGACAAGTCTTTATTTATTGTGTAGGGACTGAATTTGATTTCCAAAGGCTTTCTCCCTGTTGTCTTACAGTTTTTATCTTTGTGGTTTTCTACTGGTGCCGAGTAAGTCATTTCATTTCAATCCAAAAATAAACCTAGTTGCTTATGTGTCATATTAGCCATCTTTATGTTTAAGTTTATTAAAGGATTGCCCCTTGAGATGCAGCATTTTCGTGGGGGTCCAAGATTATATGTCAGATGGTGACAGGATTTAAAAAGTGCACAAGATAATCATTATGAATCTACATTTTATTAAATACACATGTGCACTATTAGATATGGGTAAATCACATATGTATATATAATGTGCAGTCTACTAAAATCAGGTAACTTTAATGGTTGACTGAAATTCAACAATACAGCAACTGGGATTAGAGGGTCGTAGGCTCAAACATTCAAGATTGTACTTATGTGTACTATTAACAATTATCTATAGGCTATAATATTGATTGGCTAATGCTTTGCCTCGCTGATAAGCAGAGAGAAGATATCCTTACATTGTTTTGTCATCCTTGAAGACTTATCTCACTCTCACAGAGCTAAATGACTAAAAGAATCTCTTTAACCAGCGTAGACTTTTCACCCGCCGAAGTGATTTTTGGAGATGCTGATTGGATCAGATTGTGATAATTTGCCGACACGTGGCCTTTTGTTTCCGCTGGAGTCCAGGGTGACACCGCAAAGGTCCTGTCTGAATAATGTGACTGCATTTCTAATTTGTCTCCAAAGCTGCAGGGAAGCCAGCTACTTATTATCTGTTAGCAGCTGCTCCATTCAGAATGACAAGGAGTCTGTACGGCGCCGCATAGACACCTGGACACATAGTCACACTGTGGGCCAGCCTGCCAGATGCTGTCCAGAAGAGGTAATTGTGAAGAGGAATGGACGGACAAAAAAAGGCAAGACAACAGAGAAGGGGAGTCGAGACCAAAGGAAGTGTGGAAGAAGGGAAGGAGGCTTGTTAAGTCGCCAGAGGAAGAAGAGGAAATGTATGAAGCAGGGTGAGAAAATAAAAAGAACAGGCAGCGACTGAGGACAAGACAGGATGAGATGGATGAGGTCACATTAGGAAATACATCACATCAGGTCAAACTGAGCGTAAACACAGACGACAGATGTTACAGAGTCGAGTGTAGGATGAAAAGGAACGTACAGTATTCAAGCAGCAGTTGTTATTTATGCACAATACATTATTCAACAATCAAAGCTCATACTGCAGGTCTGACCTGGTCTTTTCCAACAATTATGGGGTGGTGCCATTATCTAGTGGTGTGAGTCCATACTGATTTATATCAAACAGGATTTTCTTAAGATGCATGGATGGAGGACAGGCTTAGTTCATTATACCTACCGTTAGTGTTGTATGGAAAAAATGTCAGATAACAAATATCTACATAAAGACATCTACCACCAATCCAGTTCATTTTGGAAGTTTGTACTGTACCATCATTTTAGATTTTCTAGAAGACATTTGTTCTTGTGCACATTATCATTTTTCAATTGGAAGTGTGAGCCTATTCAGCAGCAACGGGGTTCAGATGGATTCAAATTAGACACTCTCTCAGTTCAATAATAAAATGGTTCTTCATGTGTTTCCTTTAGCCTTTGTGGTTTACCACAGTCACTTGCACTGACTGGAAAATCCTCATTTGATGCTTTGTGTGTGCAGTTTTTCTTCTCCCGGTTATTAATTCACTGCTACTTCACCAACATGACAAGAACATAGAGTTTTTTTTCCTTGCCTCAATTAATTCTCTCCGATCTTCCATCCACTCTTTATTAGTATCTGCCTTTTTGATTTCATATTTGTCTCACTTGGAAAAGCATTAACCACTTGATCAGACGGACACATGTGTCCGTTTAAATGCTATTTGAACAGCCCAATTCAGATCACAGTGGGCAAGCAGAGAGCAGCTTCACAGCCAATTTCACTAGGTCCCCCTGCTGTGTGTGTTCTATGTGCATGTGCTGGTGGGAATACAGCAGCAATGTCAGCATGCCCCTTCAATTGGGTGTTAGCAGCGCCGATAGAAAGACAAAAGACAAATAGAACGTGAGAGTCGATGCCGGGGCCGCTGTGTGGTTTAGACTAGATCCACTGTGTCACGGAAGAGCATTAGAAAAACAAGAGGAGACGGAACAATGCCAATAAATGCCCAAGGCCAGACTGAAGTAGCTTATCTGCCAATCACACACATGCACACTGCAATTTGTTTCCTCTGTTGTCTTTATAAATTATGAAGCGAGCCCTGCCTGGTAATTTCATTTAGATTTTGGGGAAAGACTTCATTTTAACAAACAAATTGCATTTTGACTACTCCCATGGCGCTGTTTGAATACATTCCACACATGCAACGGTAGGTTTCCATGTTGGCACTGAGCCCTGTCTCTGTGTTCCTTGACAAACCAGGAGCATAATGGATCCACAAACTATCAGCACACACACCCAGGGGAGCGCGCACGAGTTAGGAGGCATAATTGAGATGTTTCAACATGAGACACACAGGGGCTCATATGCAAATAACAAATCCTGCACACTCATACACACACAGCCATTAAACTCCTCACAGATGAATTTGAGCTTCAATTACATAGGCTTTTAGAGAGCAGAAGAACAGAAAACTGCACAGTAGAAATGGACATTTACTATTGTTAACAAATATTCAAAAACATGTTTTTTATGTGCTTATTTGTGTCCTAGATTTTTTTTTTCTTTTGAATAACAAAATGGGGACTAAACTGGGACGATGTGTAACAGTTCATTCAAAAAGAACATCTATTTGTCCCATTTACTGCAGTACATATTTAGCTCGTCTCCTGTTACTCCAGTCTGCTTCTCCAAACGTTGCCTATATGTAGATAATACAAAGAGGCCCCCGTTTGACACAGTGGATGACGCAATTTTAAGACGTGGAATATTCGTTTCACCAAAGACGCTGGTGTTTCATCCTAAAGACGTTTCTATATCAGTTGATCCTATATATTCCACCTCTACATCGACATGTGTACTCTAACAGTCTCTGTGTTTGCTGATCACTGTGTGCTTTTCCAGAAAAGTCGTGCCTCACTCTGATTCACAGCTCCACACAACCGCCTCACAGACTCCACTGACCTTACAGCGCAATCAGACTTTGGCAAGTTGCCGTCAGCGCTGCCTCTTTGTGATATTTTGCTACATTTTGTTCTTGCCAAATACAGGAATATTTTAAAGTAGGGTTGAATGGGTCAGCAATTTATTTTCTTGCAGTAAAGCAGCTGTTATTTGGAGACCTGTTTTCTGTCTTTGTGCTCTTATTTCTCTTACTAATATACAGCTCTGGTTGTGAAATAAAAGACTTGCTTTAAAACTTTTTAAACTATAAAATAATCTAGATTTATTTGCTTTTTAATAAAGCATTTGGTAAATAACACGTCAAGAGGCCCACCAGTGGAACAATAAAAACATGATTAAACCCACTTTAGTGCCCGTATGTTACTTTCACACCAGTGTTTTGGTTTTTAATTTCTCATGAGCAACACTCCAGCAGCTAAAAAAAAGCTCAGAGTAGAAAAAATGTTGTAATGTGAGCAGCAAAATGAAAACATTTGAGACTGGACAACTTTTCCTGTAGGCTAATTGGAAGGCTGGGGCTTTAGAAACATTAAACTCGTATAAATGTCAGAACATTTCCTTATTCACAATCAGGTGCTTTTTGCGGTAGTGGTCCCTCTCCGCAGACCTCCATCAGACAAATGCGTTTAGAGCAAAAGAATAAGTTTGTGTGTAAAGTGACAGGTGTTGGAGTTACGCGGTCGTTAGCGCCATAATCACCCAGTAATGACACACTGGGAGAGATGGGAACAAAACAGTCCCTACTCAGTCTGACTGTGCCTCCGTCTGCTGTAACCCCTCCCATGTGTGACCTTGCACTAATCAATGCAGCACTTTGTTCACTGATTGCTAACTGACTGCCACTGACTAGATTTGTTGAAGACATTACTCATCCTAAAGGTGCGACTCTAAGGAAGACATTTGGAAAGTGGTGCGTTAGGAAAAGTGGCTGCTGAGTCAAGGGGAAAAATGCTTGTGACATGTGGCAGGCTTTGGTGGGCTGCAACGTGACACACACATAAACTAAACAACTCGTCAACGTTGCTTTAGAAGCTTTTAGCACTTCTTAGCGGGATGTTTTTTCTCCTCTACGACTGTGAAAAGACATGCAAACTGCAGAGAATGGTTGGAAGTAGAAAACATTTTTATGATCAGATCAAAAGGTTTGTCTAAGGATGTCGAGCGCATTCAGGGGGTGAGTAAAAAGATAAAGTCTTTTATCTGAAAAAGGCTTTTATGTTCTATCAGCAGTTTAAACTTTGCAGCTATATTGAACTGTCAGATAGCGCACTCAAAAACTCAAAAATTCTCTGCTAAGGCCAGGTTTACTACAGGTAAGCATTTTGTCAGAAGTGCAGTGTTGTTGGAAGTGTGCATTTCTTTTTTGTTGTTGTTTTCTCTTTTTTTTTATTCTATACACAATACTACCCCTAGTAGTAGTGATTTTGAAAGATTAGTGTTATGTAAAATGGCCACTTTCATTTAAAATACACAGAATACTGTATCTGTAACACTATGTTTTGTTTTTTTTCCGAGGCTAATAATTTAGATTTTTTTGGATAATGAATGATGAACTTTGTTGTTGTATTCATGAACATGCTTAATGTAATTGTGTCCTAATTTATGCACAAACTGAAAAATGTCTGCTTCACATTGGAGTTAGTGTGTCTACTTTCATGATTTCAGTTTCTAAATCACACACTGGACACAATGCAGTGTTGGTTGAGCTTAAGCTGGATGCTCGTCGCCGAAGAGCCTTGTGGCGTACAGAGAGCAGTTAGTTAAAGTGTGGACAATGGCAGCATTGTTAGTGAGAAATGGGGTGCCTCTGGATAGTCTGTGCTCATGTCAGCAGCATAATTACTTAGGTAAAAGCATGGTGATTATTAAACGATATGTAATTACGCTTTTGCAAAACGTATTTAAGCGTGAACATGAACTATGAGCTGTTAAGTTAGACTTACTGGGTTTAAAGTGCACTGGGAACATGTGTGTTGTTGCAGTCTGCACAAAATCGCAATTAGCCGTGGAGCATACTTTGCACGAACTAAACTCCAATTAGAAGAAGCTGTCTTCATTTATTATTTAATGTACCGCACGTGCAAAACACTGCGCCGAATGTGTGTCATGTTTATCTCTCTGTGTACAGTTGTGTGTATGTTTTTGCTTTAGTGGCCATCATAAATCATCTGTGGGCTGACAGAGCTAAAGATAACACCGATTAATCACCCACACACACACATACACAAAACAATAGCTAAACACACAGCCAGCTGAAGCCAAGGTTGTGGGCTAGTTGTCTTTGCCTTTTCAAACATGAAGAGGTGACATTGTGGCGCCAGGGGCCTGTTCATATGTGTTTGTACCTCCACTGGTAGACTATAAGTGTTTGAAATGGTTCTCACAAAGCTGGCAGTCTTCAAAATGGTGTAGGCCCCAATTCATGTAGCACCCAATTATTTTACACAGAAAAAGTGGAATAATGAATTATGTTAATTTCACAAAGAGACATTGAAAGCACACCCTCAAGTATTGGATGGAACTGGCATCATATTCTCAAACAAATTAAGATGTTTAGTCTTAAGGGGCATAGCTGCACATAAGAAATAAACAGGTGTCTTATCTAGCCATCGGGTTAAGAAATGAATTAACAATTTTTTTCCACTTTTTTTTTTTGGCAAAAGGTTCAGAGAAGGAGAGAGCCATGCTGTGTTAAAAATATTAAAAAGAGGGGCACTGAATATTTAGAAGTATTCTTTTTTTGGCTCAAGTGCTTTCCAGAGAAATGGCACGATGACCTATTTAACAGGAAACCTTACTCATTTGTGTGTGAATTCTGGGTAATGGCTTCAGCTGAAGTTACAGTGCAGGAGGCAACAATAACAGAAAACCGGAATGGGATTTTCAAAATCCTAATGATCAAAAAAACCTGCTCCTTTAAGGATGTCAGAGCAGCTTAAACCTCTGAATGTGCGAGATAACCCTTTGGAGAATAGCATCCATATTTTACATTTTCATCTGTGAAAGGAAGGCTTTCCAAAGGAGGGGCTGGCTGTCAGACTAAAGATGCAGAGTCATACATCAAGAAAAACAAGAATGTCAGAACATCTTTCTCTAAGTACCTCACTATCAACCGCTTCTCAGCTAGCATCTTGTTCCAGACACTGTGTGCAGCTAAAGATAAATGCAACTGTGCCAGTGTGAATTATCACGAGTAAAACAACACTTTTATGAGCATTCAAATTATAATCTAACATGCATGTTTAAGTATTTTAGAGAACTAGTAGTTGAAATATCTTGTTCACAGTAAATTTAACAATGAACT
This sequence comes from Rhyacichthys aspro, assembly GCA_036850595.1. Classification (NCBI taxonomy): domain Eukaryota; kingdom Metazoa; phylum Chordata; class Actinopteri; order Gobiiformes; family Rhyacichthyidae; genus Rhyacichthys; species Rhyacichthys aspro. The sequence continues at coordinate 11,978,532 of CM072169.1, read as the reverse complement.
TTGAGAGTGTTTTTGTTTGTTGTATTGTTTCAAAGGTCAGATTTCCACATACAACTTAATATGCACCAACCCACACACTTCTGTCTAAAACCAGCTTGTTATTCAGTCTTCCTTCTTTACTTGACCTACAAAGGCAGAGTTTAAGTTATTGTTTTGATCAAATTCTCTATTAAATTTCCACTGTGTTACTTTTTCAGTGACATCATGCAAGTTTAGTAGTATCCACTGGAGACACATACATCGGAGGGATGGCAGAAAAAGTCAAATAGCTTTTGGACCCCTGTGCGGTCAGTGTGTGCCCCGAGGGCTTCGGTGTCCACTTCAATGACGAAACGAGACTGAGAGAAAGACAGAACGAGAAGGAGAGTGTAATGTTATCTCCGAAAGTGAGAGAGAAAAAGGCTATGACCTGTGTATAGTTCACGGTGGCTGACACAATGACTGTTAACAGTGTAATCACATCACAGTCTGGCGCTCTGCCCGGCCAGCGCTGCCTAACCCAATATAATGCAATGGACGCGGTCAAAGGCAAGTCTTACAGGAGACAACCCACACACGACAAGACTTCCCGCTGTTCCTCGCTGAGAGTTTAGCCTCTTGCACTGAAAGGATCTAAAGTGCTTTGGTATGACTCTCTTTATAAAATAGCAACATGATGTCTGCCACTTTACTGGAAGGAAAACATAGAATGATTCAGTGAACAATATGTATACCTCAATGTATAAACAACAACAAACACATATTTAGGTCCCAGATGTCTTTTTTTTTTATATCATTGGTCATGAACCTGTATGTATGTAAAACACTCTCTCCCAAAGGTCTGAGATGGAACATAGCTCGCAATAATTTGAGTTAACACCCACAAGTTAATGGATACTACAGTGGTCATGCTGCCAGTTTTCTACTGCATTTTCTACAGTATAACCGTGCAACCACAGCTGCCAGTATAAAATAAATGTATTTCTATGTAAATACACACAAAATATTCAATTCGATAGAAACGTGATTATTTCTTGAAGAATGGTATGCAAGACAAAAAAAGCACATGCTCCATCCTAACATCACTCAGCTCCAGCTACAAAATGTGACTCGAAAATACACAGGCAGCTCCCAGAAATGATTTTTGTAGCTGTTGGCTCTTGCTTTTTTGCTTACAGTAGCAGATGCACAAAGTAAGTGAAGCAATATTGCATCATCCATTTTTCTTTTTACCGGTGTGAGGTGAGGACAGACTTCCGCTTCGTGGTGCCAAACACAGCACATACTGCACCATGCACCGGCTCACTCCGTAAATGAAGAAAATCAAACAGGAACAGTTTTGCGAGAGCTGGACCTCATATTCAAACATAAAAAAGCACTTTCTGTTTGACTAGAGACATTACCGTGTTCTGTGAACCATGTGTCCAATCCATTAGGGACCAATTCATTCAGTCATATGCCATGTACAATTCTATAAACTCACTAAGACGAGTGGTGGAAGCATTTTGAACGGCTTCATATAAACGCTCCATTAAACTGCAGTTAAACCAACGGCTTTTAACTAAAACAAACAAAAGTGCACTGCGTTTGTGTCTCTAGACCAGCAGCATTTAACAGCACCATGAGTTTTTTTGTGTAAAAATGTCTGGATGGTGTTTTATTAAATGTAGCTGCAGAAAAAAATCATAGAAAGGGTCAATGACTTCATGGAAAGCAGATGGTGGGTGTTAAGATGTGGTCTTATGCAATTTACATATAGGTAGTGTGAGCCAGTTTTATTATGCAACAATAAAGCGTGGATTAAAGAGTAATCTGATGTGCAAATGTGTCACTGACGGGCTTAAGGTGGGCCACGGCCTCATGAACAAATATCACATCGCATTGTTGAACGTATCAGCGTCTGGATCTGCACGCAATCAGCGCACAAAGCTGCTTAGCTATTAGGTATTAAGTGTTATCCATTCACCTAACAGACAATAGGTATGTAGGAGACAGACAAGCTTTACACACGATTGAAAGTTGATTGGGTTTTATGATACTTCTGAATGGGTAAGAATAAAAAAAAAAAGTATCTGCATTTCCCTTTCATTGATTATTATTAAAACGTTGTAACATGTGTAGATCAAATAAGCATTTAACTAACAGTGGGGGGTGCAACCATACAGGAGCACATCTGTTGCACCACAATTATTTATTTATTATGTCACTGGGACACAATGTAAACACAGATGCTAAAAAAACCTGCAATAACCATTTTGTGATTCATTCAAACACATTATAGATTATATATAATGTGATTGCAATAATTCTCTATCCAATTTAAGACATGTTATTGAGGTCTTACAACAGTAGACTCCAAATGTCAGCGTTGATTTGTTAATACACTGGATAAACAAGATAAAAAAGACATTTGGTAAGAACTAGCTCTTACTATTTACTCTTTGAACACAGACAAAACAGAGAAACAAGAAACAATTGTCGAATCTTCCCCACGCTCCAGCCGTACAGACAGTGTACTCAGTTGTAATCAATGCCCACTACACCACTAACTGAACTTTGTCATTAATCTGCAGACAAAGGAAAAACATCTAAGCTTCATTTTTCATCTAATTCCAATGGTTTCCTTTTGTTTCATTTAATAAGCATCCTGAGAATATTTATAACTGTCAAGCAAAAGATATTTTAGTGCCTAGTTCAACCTGATTACACTGTCTAATGCCTAACTGAGACAAACTGTGTCTTATTCTATTATTAATAAATGGACAAGCGAGTGTCAATTGTACAAGTATTCATGTACTCGGTTTAAACTATGTTCCTATCCATAATATATAAATAGATGTAGCATATGCAGCTCAGGGGGACAAAGCTAAGTCAGAACTCTGCCACTTCAATGGCATCAACTCCACAGGGTAGAACCGTACATACACAGACATGTACCGTACACAGTGAACCCTAAGGAGTCGAGCCATTACTGTACAGTACTGTAAGCTGCTGCATTCTGTAACTCTTTCCGATTAATTATGCATGGAATAAACAGAAATGCAGAGATCATTTAAAATATGAGTCTGCGTTTGGATCCATGAAAATGCTAACCACTGACCCAGGACTAAGATACAGCTCTACATACTGTGTTTCCCCCATAGGGCTGCAGTGAACACATATGAGAGAAGCCAATTAGTTGTGAAGCCACCCACTCAGCAGGAATGGTTGCTTATTTCACACTATACAGCCCAAGAATCAATCTCTGTCTCATAAAAGGCCAACTTTTACACACAAACCAATAATCCAAACACACTATATTCACAAATCTCTGTCCAATTCATGTGAAATGAATGATTAAATGGACAAATTCTGGGGTTAATTCCTCCATTGCATCATATAAATATGTATGCGGTTGAGGCGAGATGCAAATGCGAGCAGAAAGCAGAAGCACTTTAGCTCCTAATGAGACGTCTCTGAATCCATTGCAATACAGTTGGGCCTATAGTTAAGTGTTTTCTAATGCAGCAGATGTAGAAATAACATTTGTAACTAATGCTGATAATGCGCAGATGTGCTTGGCTGCATGCAGAGTAGAGAGTTTGGATGGAAATGATGAGCCAATATGTGGAAAATGGACTGCTCATCTGCTCACAAAAGCAATCAAAAGCACATTAAGGATAGAATGGAAGAATTGTTTTGTTTAGTATTGTGTAATTTGTAAGGCTTTCGTCTTGTTTAGTAAATAGGCTGTAATTAAAAGTAGTAAAACAAGTTCCATTCATGCAAAAAGAAATTAAGGCTAAACAACTACCAAGCAGTTATTGTGAATGTAATTTTTCAGCACTCTGCGTTCCTTCGTGTTGTCTCCAGCCTTGAGAACATCTTCTAGTCAAAGACGCAAACTTGGCTGGAATAGTCCCAGATACACACACAGCAGAATGTAATCTGGCCTGTTTTGCAAAATAATGGGATAAAAAGTGTGCGCGTGTGTGCACTCGTCTGATGCCCTTTGAAGTCCACTGACATTTTGGAGAGAGATGCGTAATTACAACGCACTCGTAAGAAGAGATTGAGAGTGTGTGTGTGTGTGTGTGTGTGTGTGTGTGTAGGCTGGTTTCATGGGGCTGCAGATCAAAGATGCATGTGCCTCTGTGGTGGACTATCTACTCACTTGCACTTTTTTGACTATTTGAGTTTTTGAAATGATCCAGATTGAAAATGGAAACGGCTCCAGGACTTGAAATATCAAAACAGTCACAACAGCACTAAACAGGTTTCACTGTACTCTATTTGGATGACTTGAGACTAATTAAACAGGCCTATTCCACATTTTCTTTTGTTCTAAAACTTCCATCCACAGATCATGAAAGGAGATAGAAATGTTTCAATAAACAGAAGCAAACATCAGGCTTTAATAGTTTCATCTAAATCTATTGCTTATTTTGATAGAACATCTTCAGGAATGTTTCTGAGCCTTAGAACTGGAAAGACATAAACTGATCAGAAAATCACTGCACAAAGCCTGCCCTATTTGAGATAAACTGCTGGTTTTCTATGAGTAGACACTACTGCAAAGGGGAGGGATCCCAGACCCATTTCACTTTGCATATGATTATGATTCACTGTGTTTTGGGCTGTTCAAGTAGAAGCTTGACATTAAACTTGTGATCTTTGCACAAGCCTCTATTGCTTTTAGTTGTAATTCTCATTTAATCATAACTCTTGCATTATGCTTAACATTGATGATAGTTGTTATTTATTCAGTTATTTCCAGACTCATTTCACCGAAGATTTTAATGTACAAACCTGAATAAAACAACTGCCTGGATACAACACCTGGGGTCATGTATTGTTTTATCCTCAAAAATATCCAATCTTGTGTTTGCAGACACATTTAAACTGTTGTACGACACCATCATCCAGCTTCATCTTTGTTATGTTTTGTTTTTTTGTGAAGGGACCATCTGCTCGGCCGTCCTGTGAATACGTATTCATTCTGACATGTCACCGAAATGCAACTCAATGGACTTAACAGTCTGGAACAAATAACAGGTTTATACTGAGTGGATTACACATCTGCATGCCAGGGCCACCTGTTTCATGAAATCAAAATGGCATAAATCCCAAATGAAATAAGTTTAAATAAATATATAAATGAACTTTATTTCGCAGCGGGGGATTAAATGCTAAACAGCTGTCTGCCTCGGTGGCTGTCTGGCTGTGCTCGGCGGTTTCTTAGAAGGGATGTTCCTGTCAGGGTAACCGCTTCACAGGCCGAATATCTGGTAAATTCCCAGACTACCAGGTAAAAGAACTGCATGCGCTTGTGACCGGACTCAAATTGCTGCCTGCAATTGCCACTGCGATTCATCCAGGCTTCAATTGAGTCCACATCAATTTGGGGACCACTGATAACTGGCTCTTTGTAAAGGATATGAAAGAAGCAAGTTGTTTTCAGCTTGATGCATGATTGAGTGTGTCAGATAAAGTCTGCTCTTCTTAACCTTCAGAATAAAAGAAGTGATGGAGAATTCTTTGGATTTTGTACAGACTATACAATAACTGGAATGTGTCTCTTTCTTATCCGGTATTGGATATATGTAATGAATGGAGTCTACTTTTCCTGGCTGAAAGGCATTTCTAGGATTCACTGAATAAAAAAAAAGCAGTGTTTGTCGCTTGAAAGGGTTTTGAATTATCTGGATAATGGTTCACAATGCAACAAAGCAGTCAATAAAATAGACTCAATTAAGAGTGGTTTTTGAGCTGCATCAAAACAGAAAACAGACAAATGGAAAAATGGTGTGCTTAACACAAAGCAAACTGTCAGTCCTACATTGCTTCTTTGATAAATCAAGGAAGAATGTAAGATTACATTCTGTGACACACCGTGAAGTTCAGTCACAGCACAGCTCACAGCTTCTTTATATTCATCAGCAATTCACAAACAGGATTGAAAATAATGTTGAGAATAATCAGGTGGTTGATGCATGTTTGAATGTCCATTTAAGCTTTTTTACTTTTCGCTGCTAATCCTAATTTAATTACATCTTCCTGCATAATCACAAGGATCTAATGTTTTCAGATCTGTTATTTCTTCTACTCGAATGCTCCACTTTGGTGTGGGTACTTTTATTCCTCACCATGAAATCAACATATGTTCCAGTAATCCACAGGTAGACGGCTAATTAAAGTACAGGCCTAGGGATTTGACGCCTCCTACTTCAGCTCAAGGGTTACTCACTGTTCCAAAACACTGGAAGTAACTTGGAACACAGCTACTTCACAACAAAAACAGTCTAGAAGTGATCTGTATTCTTCAGTGTGAGTGTTATATTAGATTCTGATGAGTTGGGACGTGACAAAAGACCAAAACAACACTGTTGATATGAAAGCAGAAAGGTAACATCAGATTTCTAGTTACTTACTAACAGCCACTGTTCCATTAGTCACCAAATACTGTCAGTGAAGAATCCGTGTTTGAACCTGTCTGCAAGCAAAACGTACAATAATACATTGAACAGACTGGAACCCAGACAGATGAGTCTGACTCAGCTGTCCAACTAGAGAGATTATACCCAGTACAGACTCAGAACAAACAGGAGAAAAAGGCTTAAAAAGCAACACATTCAGAAACTCCACCTCATTGGCACTCAGTAAAATGTATACTTCAGTGGTCAAATAAAGGTAAAAGGGACCTTTTGTTCAAGGAAGAGAGCTTAAGTAGATCTAAGTCACTGGCAGTGGGATTTAGACTGAAGCTAGTCTTGCACAAACAGTAACCATCCTCCATGGCCTTGTGATGAAAGCCCTTCCATCGATGTAAAGCTGATGACATTGTTATTGTTGCTTAATTCTTCCCAATTCAAGGCATCATATATAGGATTTTCAGGTGACTGTAAACAAACCAAATCCTGGTTGGTTGTGGCTCAGGCACCTGTCATCTCACCTGTCATTTTGTATTTCTTCTGCGAGTGGTGATTAGCTGAGAGCTAAAAATAAATGTATTTAAATTGTGTGAGGAATAATTCACATTTCATTAAAACTACATAGGCTAGTTTACACAATAAATGTTTCACATGAAATGTTTGCAAAACATGGACATAGTCATAGTGAAAAGTTATGAAATAGAAGACAAAAGTCAGAAGACAAGGTCTCGGTCCCGTCAGTCCTCACCAGATAAGTTCCAGCTTAAGAAACCTTAAGCAGCTATGTGCAGGGGGCTTTGGGCTCCAGTTGGAGGATAGTCCTGTGAGCCACACCGCTCCTCATCTCACATATGAGGTGGGATTATGAGCTTAAGGGGGCACTGGGATATCTCGGCTCATTTGTCTGTGGACTGGAACAATGATGAGCTCTCTACACATGATCACAGTAGAACATATTACCCCAGTTCACCTAAAAGTATTCTGAAACCCTTCGCCCTGCAATATATTGGCCTCAATCATTCAATGCAGTAACAAAGTCATTTCTATATTAAAAGCCGGTAATAGTCCTTTTGTGCCCATATGGTTTGACATTTAAAACAATCACACATCACACTTATATGAACAACAGAATTGCAGAGCACAAGAAAAGTTCAAGAGTAAAACTGACAGATTTTAGATAGATTTTTCAGAGCTCTTTTAATCTTGACACAAAATAAGGTTTGATCTTGTTTCCATCTGAGTCAGCCAGGTTTTTGTTGTTTTGTTTTTTTTTTCTAATGACAGCACAGCTCAGGAGGTGGGTAGAGCCAGATGTACTGAGGCATGATGGGAAAGGAAAGGGGAGCTGGGTGGGCAGAGATGAATATGTGAGGAGCGAGACAGAGGGGCTGAGTGGGATGGGGTGACAGAGATGGAGGGATGAGGTAGAGAAGAGCGACAGATGTACAGATGAAAAATGGTCCAGCTGGAGACACCCCTCACCCCCATTTAGCACAAACATGTCGGCATCTGGTGATTACATGTATGTGCGCATGAGTCAATGGAATATATGGCTCATGGATGAACTATAACCTACATTGTCTGTTCGCTCGGTGGGTTCCTCTCATTTTTCAGTTAGTGCTTTAATGGATAGTAATGAATAATGTTGATGTCAGTTTACTTATATTCAGTAACATGGTATATGCCCTTCTCAAGGTTAGAAGAGTCATTTCTCAATATTACAAATATTTATTTTGTCTGTTTTGCTTAAACACATTAAATCACACTTTTTTGGTGACATTGATCAAGTAAACTGAAGCCAAATTATTTTTATTAAAATATTGGGTGAACAGAAGCAGATGATAAGTAACAGCAATGAGTGAAGGAACAGTGTAAACCTGCTTTATTTATTTTGACGGTGCATGTGGCGGCACTCCACAAGATGCTTTGTAAGTGAGGTGCAGTGGAACGCCGCCACAGCTGGTGTTTGTTTTGTTGTCTACCGTGATGTCATTGTTGTTGATGCACTTGCGTGTGTTTGTTCAGCCGGCATGTGGTTTATTTGCATCAAATCCATTTTCCCAGCTGGCGGAAGTTGTAATGAAGCGCATTTCCACCCGCTAAAATTCACTAAGTGGCTGGTGCACACTGCGTTGTGTAACCACCAGCGACTGACCACACCTCTGTTATGTAACGCTCTGTGATCCACCAACGGCACAGCGCGAGCTAAAGCCAGTGGATGTGTGGGAGCGGCCATATTGTGTTGTGTTACTACTGTGTGGGTTTGACTCTGAGATGCTCCTGCTGCTAATTAGCCTCTTATCCAGCTATACCTGCATTATTTGCCTTGATCTGCAGTAGCCGCCACATTAGCTGAGTCACAATCTTCTTCACTTTCACGAGACAAAGATACAATGGTACAGCAGTGTTAGACACAGTCATGTGAATGCTTGTGAATGCACACATTTAGAAGCATTACTACAATAAACAGCTTCTGGCATAGCTTCAAGAACAGTAGATTTCTGCATTCAAAGGAACTGCTAGAATCAAATGACTGCAAGACTGATATTAATGCCATCTGTATGAAAACAGAAGAGTTAATTGTCAAACACAATCAAATCAAAATATTTGACTGCCACACTTTTGTTGCAAATGACACTGAAATAGCAAATGCCTTTAAAATAAAAGGAGATCACCAAAATGTTTTACTGTTTCCTTTAGTTTGACAGTTTTATCACGTGACAACTTATTGTAATAGCAATCCGCATGAAAAAATTTGACCTTAACAACAAAGGACTGAGAAAATACCAGGAAATGGGTTATTCCGTTGCAAAACATGCCTTATTTTTCATCGAAAAAGCTCAAAAAAGACAAGAAAAACCAGCAGCAAATTAAACATGGATAAATGTTGGCAATGCTTTGATGCAATGTTTAACAAGGCAGAGATAACAACAGTCTGCAACAATGAACTCCAAAGCTAAAAGTTTCAGGAAAGCTCTAAACTTTGATTTAATGTAACGTATTAGTATTTTGTGGAGGAAAATTGGTTACTGCGCTGCTGTTGGGTGGGAGTGGTGGGGCTAAGACAAGGAAAAAAAACTAAATCAGGTACTAGAGCTTTAAGGAGGTTCCCTAGTGACTACCTTCACACCAAATATATCCTAGTGAACCGAAAAGTTTTAACATCCTTTTGGTGTCTCTGTCAATACTTTAAAATCTGTCAGCGAGGTACCTGCAATTGCACTTTTCAAAGTTAAAAAGTAAAAATCCCAGACAAAAAAAAAAAAAGCGTGGTGTTTGAATAATAAGTTTATGAGAAGAACCAAGTGCGAAAGGAAACATCTCAGAGTGAAGCTTTCTTTTTAAGCACCAAAAACAAGTGCACTGCTTCCACCGGAGCATGAAATATCACAGCGGCACAGATCACAACTCTGCCCGCCTTCTTTTATTTTATCTTAAGTCAAAACACCATACACTATTAATTGTTGTGGCTTATCCAAAGTGGTGAAGGGCAACACAAGTTCATGCACATTTAGAGAAGAATTTCCCGAGAAGAGCAAAGTAAAGTAAATCTGCCACCTGAAAAACTAGTATCCACACTTCAAAAAGAGTGATGGGCTCACGTTGGGCTCGGCTTTTGATAAAACACCTGCTGTCCGGCTACAGCGCTACAGATCTATCTCTGTCTGAACTTCAGACAGCTCATGTATTCTGGATTCTCTCTCATAACTGGTGCATAGAAATGTTGTCAGGTCCTTGAAATGTGAGCAGTCCATGTCCTTTAAAGTTTCTTGAACACTGAAGGAAATACGCAATTCTTAGAGTTCAGAGTATACACTTGGGATTGAATAGGCAATGGCCTGGTTAATTCTCTTTACTGTAATCTTATAGAGAACCGAAAATCTGTTAGTCTGTAGATCCATGCACAATGTAGACAATTGCCTGGCTCGCAGATCGTGTTTAGTGACCTGTTTCAATGATTCAAAAGAATGACTTGGTGACTGACTGGCAGTGCTCTCTATCTGTGGACTCTGTCAAGCGTTTCACACAAACACGCCTTCGTACTGAACATAAGGCCATGTAGCCTATGTTTTCATGCAGCTGCGCCGGCTAAACAGACTTAAAGATTAGACTTTGGAGGGATATTGGGCATTTAGTATCACTCAGTATCAGTAAGTCCAGTCTGTGTGTGTGCATTTAGGGTTTTTGTATAATCCTGTATGCTCAATGTAAAGCACAGTTTGCAGAAGCATGCCTGATTTCTGCAGGGTTTAGAGCCACAGGGGGTTTCGTTTTTAGTGCAATATATTCTCTCACTTCAAGTAAGTCAACCATGCAATTGTGAGTAATATTGGTCCTTGTTCTCTGGGCAGATTTGAACACCCTCTCGCCTTTGTGTAGCCACAGACGAGCATCAGACGACACTCAAACGAAAAGTTCCTCGAGTTCAATGAATCCTGGAAACGCTTCAAACTTTTTCCACCAGAACAACAAAAGAGTTCGCAGTCTTTGTGTTAGTTCGGTTCACGCTGAGATGAAACAACTTCGCAGGCTGCAGTATCGACTCATAAGCACATTCTAGTCTCTATTAAGCGTTTACTCTATAAATAAGAATTAATACTGTGTAAAAAGCCTCTAAAGTTCTCAATGTGATGAGGATTTTAAAAAACCCTTAATTAATTCGCTTATGAAACCAAAAGGAGGCAGGAATTAGAGAAAATCTTTGCATCTAAGGAGAAGAAATTGTTACTGTTAATTATGCATATTCAAACGGATTTTAAGCTTTAATAACAGAGTTGACTGACTTTCTACAGTGATACACACTTCCTGTCTAATGTCAGGGGAGCTTCTGTACACTCCCCACGCCGTGAACTCTAAAACAAAGAATAAACAAGCTGCAGAATTCCTCCTCGGCCTAGTTACGGAGTCGGGAGTTACGTAACATATTGAATAATTGAAAGTAATTATTTTTAGGAGACATTTTCCCGTGGATGGAACATTGTTGTTTCAGGTGGGGGATCTTCAAAGCGTTTATCCTCCTCAGAAAGCCACGTTGAGAGATGTCGTTCCGGCGTTTCAACCCGGGTACCCCAGACTCATTAAACCATATGCACGGCGGCAAAATAAGAAGAAGTAAATGCATCCTCGCCCACGGGACACGCGCTTATTAGACCGCGCCATCACTTTGGGGAAACTGTTGACCTACAGTTTATATAAGGCTGTTGTCTGCTCGTGCTTTAATTCCGCAGTGCCTCTGGAGTGCATCAAAGTTTAATGCGTGCAGCTTGACGATGCTACAAATGTCATAGCGCTGAAAAATAACTTAGACAGGACATGTCCCGAGATGCCTTTACAAAAGAAGATGTGCTCATCCCTTAGAATCTGCGTTGTAAAAATAAACTGTCGATTTTGTTCATGCCTGTGAATAGCTACAACAAAGTAAGACGAGGAGTTGTGTAAAAGCCTTGGACTCGACTCAATTTAAAAGCATCATAAACAAATGAAGGAATTATGAATTTATTATGTAAGTCATTTAGTAATTAGATGAGGAAACTTGAGGACCAAAGTGTATAGGCCAGCACTGGGACTAATGATCGACTGGATGAGATGTCCTTGAGCAGTATAAAAGGGTGTGATCCTGCATATTAACACCGCTCAATCTTTTCTGCTGCTACTGGCAGATTTGCTGACAATGAGTCTATTTTACTGCTTTATACCTGTAGTTATGGCCGTTGTGTTTCAACAAGGTCACATAGAGCACTGGGAATGCACGATTTTAATATGCATCTGGCTATCTGTGCATCTGGTATTTTTTTTTACCAAGGATAAATGAGGTAAATATTCTGAGAGTTATTTTTGTGCAGGTTTTAAGTTGCATGGATCTTGTTGCATACAAGTAAGTCACAAATGGTGATGTTGTTGATGTAGCATGGAACAGCAGTGTTAGAGAGTGAGCAGTTTACTGAGCACTCAGACACATGTAGTTATAATAACATGGACAGGAATACATCACTACATATAGAAGATGTAAATTATAGATGTGCAAAGGGGTTTTTGCTTGGCTACCAGTGTTCAGATTTATGAGACATGGCTTTTAAAACCAATCTATTGTTTCTATATTTTATATATTTTCGAGGAAACAGTGTTAATCTTGTTGATAAATAATTTTTGTCATCGTTTTTTTTAACATCATATCTTTGTGGCCAAAAACAAAAACAAAATAAAAAGTAATTAATAACAATGAAAACTGTATCGACACTTTTGTCAATGAATAATAAAGAAAACAGAAATGAGCAGACAGAGATGAAATCAAATAAAAAGGGGGAGGAGAAGGGACCCAATCAGAACTCAAGTTTTTCAGCGTGGCGGAAGTCATGTCAGACACAAACATTAGTTGGAGCCGCAGCCAGACGACAAGCGCTGAAAAGAGAATGACTTAAAAAATGTTCATCAGTCAAGGAAAGCAGAAATCTAAATTTTATGACATTTAGACTAAAACTAACAAGGATTAGATGACTTAAACGTTAAATTATTATGTTAGTGGCTACATTGTTGAAATAAAAAGGAAATGGTCCATTGTTGTGTTGCGTATATGTTGCAAAATGCAGTTAAACGAAGAAATAAAAGAATCTTGATCTTGTGTATTAGGCCAGATTAAGAAAAGCTGAACATTCAGTGTGAAAGAATGTGGAGCGTATGTGTAAGAGCTGTTTGTGCTGCTCTAGGCAGATTTTATTATTGGCTGCCTGTAATAAGTCTTTGTGTGGATGCGTGATCTTGCTGATACCAGACACCCAAATAGCCCACACTATTGATGCGAGAGCAATCTGTAAATCTCCTCAGCAGGCATGCATCCCTATCTCTTTCCCATCTACACTTCCCCTTACGCACCATCACTTTTTAACCCTTCTTTGTCTTTTGTTCTCACAGTCTTCCCGTTACCACTCCATACTCTCAGTGCAGCTTCACCCTCCCGTCCACCGGACTCTTTGCCCCCTTTCTCTTCATACTTGACTCATTTTGATCCCTTCTTCCTTCCCTTCCTCCCTCCATCCATCCATCCTGCTGGCTCAGCTGGTATAGAAGCAGCCTTTGTTTCTATCCTTTGAAGGAGGGGAGCTGAAAAGGGCAGCAGGAGGGAGGAAGACGAGACAGGACATGGGAAGGGGAAATCCGTATAAGGAAATGGAGGAAAAAATGAAAGAAGGGAGGAGAGAAGGGGATTAAGGAATAAGGAGAGGAGGTATTTTAGGATCAATGGTCAGGGTTGTTTGAGTCATTGATATCCAGTAGCATTCTTCCTGTGCGTGGGGGGCAGTCTTAAGTGAGCACACTTCAACTTGTTTACTGGTTCTTGGACAAAGGTCAACCAAGCCATTTATTGATTATTAGAACGTTTAAAGTTACTCTCCAGAGTGTTTTTAGAACCCAGTGAGAATAACATAAAATAAATGCATCTGATCATGATTTTGTACTAGTTGAATGATCTTTTTTTTTTTCTTCTGTTTTCTAGTGAAAGCAAAGACACAAAGTTCACCAACTACATGCCCGTCCATGATGGTATAGCCGTGGTAACATGTGAATACTGAAGCAAGTGTTAGCACTTCTACATCTCTTGAGGTAAGACCATGTTTCTTTGATTTGAAGTGTTTGGCACTGGTACTTTTACTTGGTTCTCAAAGATCTGCAGTTTGCTTTTCTGAAAGAGCAGCCAGAGTCTTGACTTTAAAAATCTGTGGTCATAGGTGGCATACGATGTGACAGGTTTAAAGACAAGCGACATCACAGTCCCAAAAACAAACATTCCCATCAACAAATAACTGACAGTAGAATACATTTAAGACAATCATAGCACATCCTGCTGGAAGAGATCTTTATACTGTTTACTAGAGAGGTGCTTTGACCAAGAAGCAGACATCACCTCATTAAAAAAAACGCATTTAAAGAGTGTAATTACTTTGGGCAAGCCATCATTATAAGAAAAATTTTAAGCTAAAATATGCCACAAAAAAGCTAACTAAATGCTAAGCAGCAACATGGTGACTTAATAACCAAGTATAATGCTCAAGATGTTATTAATGGGTTATTAAAACAGAAAGTGTCTAAAGCTTCTGACTGCATTTATTCCAGCTGCAGAGTTTGATGAACCAATAAAGCGAACACTCTTTTAGCCTGGATACATTTGTCAGTTTTACCTGGGTTGACCCGTTGGTGGAAACAGAAGTAGTGGAACCTGCATTAGGGTTTGATTACGCCTCAGGAAGTTAATTGGTCGCAGAAACCTGAATAGTGCTCTTTAGCTGCCTGTGAGTTTGCTATGGAAATGAGAATGGAAACCAGGCTATCTTGTTCTGCCACGTGGACACACTTAAGAAACCAGGATGCCCCACTTTGGCCCTGTAACAAAACCAGACATTTCCTTGGAAAGGAAACCGTCCTACTTTATCAGCAGATCCCGTGTTCTCAGCCTTTTTATTTTAGTAATAAACCATGCCTTATTAATTCCACTCATCAGTTTCAATCATCTCATTTTGTCCTACAATATTTTCACGCTGAGATTTAATCTGTGGAAGCTTGTCAACCCCATACCTCAGATTGTCACCTCTGACCTCGCTGCCCTCTGAGACTTCACTAATGATTTCTGTTTCCTCCTGTCCAATGTTTCCTGCAGTTTCTTTTACTCCCTTTAGCTGCACACTTCAAACGCTTCATAAGCCTCTAGGACACACTACTTGATACAATCGTCAAGAAACTTAAGGAAAGAAGGGATTGGGTTTCAGTAGGATTTTGTTTTCATTCGGTTTTGAAGAACTCTGCTCATCCTCATTTATCAAGAGCAAACATGGAGGACCAGCTAAAGCCTGTATGTGTTTACATGTGTGTTAGGAGTGTGTAATTGAATTATACGTTTGTGACAATGCCTCGGGCAGCTGAGAAATCTGCTCGGACCATAACAAATCTCACACGCGCATAAAGGCTGTGTGCCGCGATATAATCGTAGCCCGAGGTCCTCACAGCACACTATCCATATCACTAGTGCTACTGTTAAAAGCAGGTCGGTTGAACAAATAGAGCATTCTGACATCTTCAACGTGACCTTGAACCCTGTTTTAGATTTTTTATTGTTATGTTCTCACACACAGCCTCTGTTCATTTCAGATTTACTGATTACATCTATTCTTAAATGTTATGGCTTGTGGCTGTAGAGCATTTTCAGCATTTTTTTCACCGATTCACTTCACGTTCCTTTTTATTCTTCTCACTTTACCTTTAGATAGTTCAGGTAAAATGTGACTGTGATTTATCCTGAATCTGATTTGAGCTTGAACTGACCAATGTTCTAAAAAAATAAATGTTGTGGCCCAGATACCTGACACTTATCTGGTCCACACAGAGGTGGAAATTGGTTGGTTTTTGGATGTGTGATTATATTAGACCTGCTGACTAAAATAAATTCAACAAAACAAATCAGTGCAGACTGGATTTACAGGGGATTATAAGAAACAGCCATCATAAGAAACAATTGAGATGGAGAGTTACTCATAATTAACAAATATATGAATCCATAGCTAAACAGCTAAAAAGGAAATGTCACTATTTTTATTGTCAGTGGCGTAGTATTTTATTCATACTTTTTTGAGTCTTCTATGTTCTTGACTGATTCTGTGTATGTCCTACAGTGCTGTGTTAGACAGGTTACACGTACTGATTCATTATATATAGTGCACACAGGTGGTCATGTTTCACATCTCACCTGTCGATTCAGCTACTGTCAGTCATCTTTAATGTGTGAATGTGCAGAGACACACACTCGGCCGCGATAAGAAACTTGTCCACGCAGTGTTTTTTTCACAATACTTCGGGGAGAGAACAACAGTATACAGGGAGAATGAGGGGGCAGATCAAACAGCGGCCCATGTTTGTTTTATCTTTTTTAATGAAGCGTGCCATACATCGCAGCGTTTTGGAGTTCACTCAGAGGCCTTTGGAGCGAAGTGGGAATTCAACCTGCAACCTCAACGCCTCGAAATAGCAGTCATTTTAGAGACCCCTTGTGTGTGTGCACTGAAGTTTGGAAAAACATATTAAAGTCAAGTCTCGTTTTGACGAATGGAAGCCCAGATGGAGGGATGAGTAAGAAGTGATGGACGGATGAGTGACTGAATGTACAAGGGGTTCTGATTGATGGACGGGGAAGAATACGAGAGTGGAGAGAGGATGGATAGACGGATGGCTTCGACCTTTCCCTCACCCTTTTAGAACATGCCCCATAAGGCGACGGTTTGGTCTCATTTGGTGTCTTTCCGCTCACCATTAAAATTCAAATTAAATTCCTTTTTTCAAGAAATCATCATCTCATTCTCACAATAATCTTTCCCACAGCCTTCATCCTAGTCTTTTATCCCCTGCTGTCTGCCATTAACCTCCTCCTTACCTCCCTCTCTGGCAGCTCATGGGTGCGCTGATCCCTCCGGGGCTCTGTGTGCTCTCCTATAGAGTTGAAAGACGGCCCAGATCCCACAGGGGGCTGGTGCGGCGGTGGTGAGGGGGGGGGTTGATTCTGGACCAGGAGACCTGCCAGTGGCCGGCCAGGCACAGATCAGTGGGGCTAATGCTTTGCCACGGGTGCCCCGGGGGAACAGGTGAGAGGAGAGGACAGCAGAGGATGAAAAGAAAGAGAAGGTGGACAAATCTTACATGAGAGAAAAATGCAAATGTACAAGACACAAAGCCTTTGGTGTTTTGATCTTCTTTTTCCCCTTACGGACAAAGCTGCGATACAGAAAAATACACAGAACAGGCTGAAGTAGACCTGCATGTGGATGCTTTTTAGATATTTCACATATTTATTCTATTACATTAGTGTTTTCTTCCAACTGTGCGTTTCATGTAGTTTGCTATTGTGCCTTTTTGTTGTTTGTTGTCATGTCTGTCTGTTGTCTTATTTCATGCTCAAATTAATTGCCCCTGTTGGGATTCATAAAGTCGTCTGAATCTGAATCTGAATGGACATAATACAGTCGAGGTTATCCTCTGTTTACTTTACTTACAAATTTGGCTGCCTTTGTTTCCATCCATTAAATATTCCAGGCTATAAGATGTACAAGACTGTGGCAGCTGAATTACAACAATAATTATCCTTCTGTATCTTTCATGATGAGAAAAGCCATATAGAATATTACTGCTCACATTGCCCCAATATCTTGTCTAAAGCTGCATAGGACGTTTGTTATTTAAGATAGAGAACAAAACAAGGGGACAAATCATTACAGGGCGAATGTCTATCTGGTGCATTTAATCTGAACTGTCACATTTAACCTTGTGTTTGTCAAAATATCACATGACTAACAACAAGCTGATAACCATTTTGACCTTCCCTGTGTTTGTTTAAAGAGACAACAGCAGATATCCCATTGACTCTGGCAGTGATTTATTAAAATGCTCTTGGATAAACAGCTATAATAAATCAACAGATGTATTTCTGCTGTATGGGCCTACGTCTTCTTAAAATGGGGTTAAAATGCACATTCCTATAGAACAGTGTCAAGCCCCATTATTTGCAACTTCCTCTCTGGAAATTGTGGCCGTTCACTCAGTCCGGGCTGTTCTCTCACCGTGGGCGGCAGCAGGAAATGAACTATAAGAAACAGGATGTGAGGGCAGCCATACTTGTTTTATCGCGGAGCCCCACAGGCCGGCTGCGGAGCATGGATGGATGATAGAAATGGACAGAGACAAGCAGAGGCTGGTTTACGTCAGCCCCTGACATTCTGAATCACGGAAAGCTGAAAAATGTTTCAGTAATAAGCACGGGGCTGATATCTGAGCAGAAAGACAGTTAGACTTAATCTGTAAATGTATTGCCATAAAGTGCTACTTTTAGAAACAGAATCAGCTAAATCCTGGCATGATCAGTGCAGTGTTTCCTCTTCATTTGTGCTATTTTTGCGTTATATTTCCACTGCTATCTGTGTCACGTCCGTCACTCATTTCCCATCTGTGCCGCCTTCACCTGTGCGACAGTGCGCTGCCGGTGATGCGAGCCCGTCTTTATCACATCGAGAGCCTAGTGCACCCGCAGAGAGCAGCTGGCACTCTAAATCATCTGGATGCGGCGTCACACATCCCCATAAACCACCCACGCTCATTTGGATTTCATGCATTTGTCTCATTGCTGGGCACTAAATTTTTACTTTGACCATCAGGGAGCAAATTGTTGTGAAGGAGCACACTTGAAAGGTCAACACGTTTATGAGGCAGGCTGGAACCATGATGACAGTCAGGATAACGAGAGGAAAAGAAGAGTTTGTTATGTATGGTTAGAGGTAATTTTTGTACCCATAGTGTGATTAAACCAGATGCAGATGAAGAAGTAGGGTAAAAAATTCTCACTTCTTGATGTATTTTGAATTTAAAATAGTGTGTAATTGTATGTGCCCTGAGCGTCTAGTTGTCTTGAGGTAAATTATGGTTTTCAAAATTTCTGGTTTTGTTCTGATTTCCATAAAAACAAAATGAGTTTTATTGTGTCTTCATCAATTAGCCACAAGTTCCTAAGTCTAGACCTGCCTTTACCAGTTTGTGCACATACTTTACTGCTAAGACCGTGTGTATATCATATGTAAAGAAAGAAATAATGATAATACATGCACAACTTAATGAATAAATACATAAATACATACACCCACAGTATCCTTAATTTGTCCACAGAATAATAATCTAAAAATACTTCATCCTAGGATCACATCTAAGAAATCATGTACATTTGTATTGAATGAAATAAGATCAAATACAATGACTAACTACTTGAGTTAAACACTATTATTTGCAGAACTTACTGCACACTTTTGTCGAGTTTTGTGACTACCGAAAGTCTAGTTTCTAACAGCCTCATTTTATAAAGCTTTTAGTAGAACTGTGGAAAAAGTGCCAGGCTGTTTTTGCTGTAAATGTCAGTCCTATTGTTTCGGTCCCATTTTTCAGACAGCATCTATACCAGGAGCGGGTCTGATTACAAATGCATTGAGTATCTTTCCTATTATGCTTTTAATGCGGCTGATGCATGTCACGCTCTCCACGGCAGCGTTTCCTCAGTTGCTCCCATTTTAAAAGCTCGATGTGTTCCATCAGACAGCTCACAGATGCTATCCTTCACCCTAAAGCTAAACACGTCCCAACCAACATAGCGGCTCTGTTTCACCGCTTCTCTCTCTGTTGTGTGCCCCACTTCCTGGTACCCACTCCTATTTTCCTCTTGGGTATTTTCCCGTTAACTCGCCTGTGGTCACTATCCATCCTTCTCCCACTTTATCTTTCTTCTCCTTACGTTTCTTTTTGAGTGCCTTACCTCAAAATTGGCCCCTATCCTGTTTCCTTCTTCAAATAAATTCAGTGCATTTGATATTTTTATGGCCCCATTTTTGCTATATTTTCATCTTGTGGCTTTTTGTGTACTCTAAACCTTCTTTGTCATACAATTGGCAAAAAAAAAAATCCTATTTCTTTCCTGTAAATGAGCACATAGCTTGATTTTCATGCTTTGTAATGAAAGTTGAACAGAACTGGTGTTTAGGGGGTCATTTGGTGGCCATTCTGTTATTAATTACAGTAGCACTGTTAACTTGTTTACTGCAAAAATCCCTCCAAGTCCATTTTGAGTCAATTTATCATCATTATTATTTTTATTAGTATTATTAAGTACTTTTCCTGCAGCTTGTCTTTACTTATAAACTATTAAACATAGGTCTGGAAAGAAGAGATAATTCTTATGCCACGAGGGCACACACACATATTGAAGTATAATGTGAGAAAATTAAATCACTGGGGAAAAAAAGGATAAACAGGATTGTGAGAAAATGAATATTAAAGAATTTGTTTATTTGAGATTATTTCAAGTCGGACTGCATTTATTTATTTGACCGCGAAGTCGGGTCAGTCCGAGTTTATGAGTTGTTTGCATTGTCATTGAAGCGTTCCAAATAAGCGGACCACTTTGGTGACCCCTCAGCCGCGGGTCAAAAGGGCAATGTTTTCTTGAAGCGCGTCATATTCCAAATGTGTAACTTTCCCAAACAAAGCAGCCTTTATTATCATCAGCTTTGTGCATTAAAAAAAGATTGCGTTCCCCGTCTACATTGCTGCACCCCTGCTTTTTTTTTCTTTGTCTCCCTTCTCCTTTGTTATCTGCTGATGTACGTGGAACGTTTGAAGAGGAAGTGTGCCGTGGTTAAATTTGGGGCGTCGATGACTGTACTCATTGGAGAAATATCTTGTTAACTCCCTCAACAGGAAATAATGCAGCCTACGCCTTCTTAATGACTTGTTAGCAGTTGTGTTCTGTTCGACAGCCGTGCATCTCATCCGTCTCCGTCTCTTCTGAAACATAAGCTAAACTATGGTGGGTGGTAAAAGCGCCCTGTGTCAAGGTTTTAGTGGTAATTAGAGCAAAAAAATGTTTGATAGGAAGAAGCTTGGCTCAAAACAAAACACAATAATAGTCAGTTTGATTATTATTCATGCTGCTGTTGACTTATTGACTTCCAGCTGGTATAAGATCCCGCAGTTTTGTTTGTAGACAATTGCAATGGTATGATAGATTCCAACATCAAGCGAGTGAGCATTTTTTTATTCTTTTTCGTGTACTCCTTCAAGCTTTGGGGGTAAGCATAACCGCCTCAAGCAACCACAGCGGTCAGTGGGGGACCGCTTGAGCTCAGACCCCAGAGTTATATTTGCACCACCAACCATTCCTTTTCATCCTGTGTAAATATGGAGCAGAAGACACATCTAATCTGGGAAGATCTCAGGGTGTTGCATCTAATATATATGAGAATATCCTTTTCAGATGTGGTTCCAGTGGAAAAGCAACATGACTAAGATACTACTTTGCTCTGACTAGCGAGTAACAGGCCTATACGGAGAGTTGGCGTCTAAACCAAATGAGATCCCTCTAGCTCAGTTGTGTCGGACTCAAAGTGGTGAAAGGGCCGTGATAGTTATTAAGAATCCTTTCAGGGGCCGAAGATGGTGACACTTGGTGATGGTTGGACAGGTTTTAGATGGATTTGAACAGGTTTTAGATGAATTTTGACAGGTTTTATTTGGATTTGAATACATTTCAGATGGATTTGAACAGATTTTAGATGAATTTGAACAGGTTTTAGATGGATTTGGTCAGGTTTTATTTGGATTTGAACAGATTTTAGATGGATTTGATCAGATTTATTTGGATTCCAGTTTAAATATAGTGCCAAAAATATCACCTACTAAATGCATTGGAGGGTCACATAAAACATTGGAAAGGGCCGCATTTGGCCTTGAGTTTGACGTGTTCTCTAACCCAGCAGAGAAACTTCTTCGTCTTCTTCGTTGTCGCCAAAAGGCTGACATCTCTCTCAGTCAACCAGGCAACTTCCATAGTTTGCAGCTCTGTGTTTCAGCACCACGGAGAGCTCCCTCATGCTATTGTCCTGTTAGCAGCTTGAGCCCATTTGAATGAAGCCTGAACATACCGCAGCTACAAATATGCACCAAAATGGAAGCAATGACGTTACTTATCTCGAGTTCTTAGATGCTATCTTTAATGGAATTCTAGTTATCCGTCACTAAAGGCATTCTGGGATATCTGAGCTAGCGAGATATCCTTCTAGAAGACATATGTACAGCCAATTAAGAACTGCTTAGAATGCAGTGGCGACAGGTCAAGTTCACTGTGACCTCCTCTGGCATGATCCTATCCATAACGATCATAATTTATATGCTAATCATGAAAAAATCCAACTGATGAAATGTTTAATATGAGAAAATGATGACATGAGAAAATATTATATCCACAGTGTCAAAGGACAGTTTCCATTTGACATTGAAATCACATTAAATGCAACTGCATGTTTCAGAAACTTATCATTTTTGCTTTAACTATATTAAAGTATAAAAGAGGTATTGTGTAGCAGTAGTTCTTAACTGACCTGTGGCTTATAAACTACATAACACAATGAGTGTCTACAGTTTGATTCCATTGTAAACACTCAGTGACTTTTGATGGATATGTGAAGATTAGTAACACTCTCAGGTCTTACGAGGTGTGGGTGTTTTTACAAAGGGCTAAAGCGCACACACATGCAAGCTGGATTTAGCCTACTTAATGTGACGGCTATTTCTGTAACTTGCGGACACACACAAGCAAACGCACACACATACAGTGGTGATCTGTATTTAACCTAGATACTGTCATGATTAGCCATTAGCGACATGCATGCAGCAACACTGAAGCGTAATAACGATCCATTAGTCCTTTGACCTGTGTGGACTCTCAGACTTCTCCCTGTGTCACTTATATCTGATGTTAGAGTCTGCCAAATACAACTACAAAGAATTCTTCTAAAACCTTGCTTGATTGGAAAGCCTCCACTCAGTTCACCCGGGGATCATAGTTTGAGCTGTACATTGTGCTGTCAGTCCAAAAACTTCCAATTGTTCAACCTGTCAACAATGTGAAAACTAAATTTACAATTTATATGTAAATCTCTGCAGCAAAGTTTCCAAGCTTTGTAAAAGTATTTATTCTTAATTTTGCAGAATGCCAGTGAAATGGTGGATTTATGCTTTCTTCAAGGTTTTGGATAGTAAGTCACTAAGATTTAATTGCATAAAAAAAAAAAAAGAAGAAAACACTACACAACAGGATTTACTTTAATCTAACTGAATTCTAAGTACTGTTGGTGATATAAAGCATGCATGGATATGAGCATGCTTTATTTCACCAACAATATTTAGAATTCAGTTAGATCCCTTTCTTAAAGATTGACCTCGATATTATAACAGTTGCTGCAAGTAAGCCAATTACATTTTTCGGTTTATATTTACGTGACGGAGCCCGCCCGTCAATGACTAGTGAACGCATTCAGATACAAACGTACCCACCAACTCGCGCTGGCCCCGCACCATGAATGTATTACAGAACTTATTATACATCCATACCCCGCGCACAGACCTTCTCACTCACACTCGCTGATTCCCCGTTTACCCACTGTTTCATTAATACGCACCCGACACACGACCAACGACTTTTTCCCGTTTTCCTGCTTCTTTTATACGCCCAAGAGTGCATTCTTTCACGCTAGCACATACCTGATTCTCTGTGTTGCCTGATGCTGCGCGTCTGAGCCAAACCGAGCCATAACTTCCTGGTGGTTTAAATGGACGCTGTTCGCGCGCTGGAGCTGATCACGTGACACGCATTAGGTAACCTACACATAAAACCTTTTTCAGTCATTCTTTATGAATTATTATTTATCTGTTGTTAAATATGAGAACAGCCCACATGTTTATGTTGCAACTGATTGTGTGTTTATTGATTTATATTTTGTGGAATAGTGACGCACAATGGGAGGGGCCAGAGGGGTATTCAGGCCTGTATTCAGTCTAGTCTTGAGCAGTTACAGTGCAGGTAACATTGGCTGGGAGCACTCTGAGTTCTGTGTTTGAGTTTTTGCAGAATTCTTTAGTAGACTTGTCTTTTGTTTTTGTTCATTTTGATGACCTTTATTCACTGTTTTTTGCTCTTTTTGGCTGATTTTGCACTGGCACAATAAATACCACCTGAACACTCATATCTAACTTTGCCTGGGTTTGACTCGAGCCCCACCACAATTTAACAGGGTGACTTCAAAGTTGTAGATTTATTGAATTAATGAACAACGCTGAAATGGCCAATTCTTTAACTAGAGGCCTTTTATCTGTTGCAATGTACTCTGCAATGACTGACTTCAAATGTGCATGAACTGATTACTGAAATGCAGCCACAGTGTGTTTCGGAGTGCTTTGTGCTAAGTGCAAAGCCTTCTGAGTGCTTTGTTGATGTTGATGTCTGATGTTGCCATACTGTTTACAAGTCAAACTCTGGTGCCTCTAAAATTGACCCACATAGTCTGTATATTGAAACTTTCAACCAAAGGCATGAATATTTGGGGAGAAATGACTGGAAACAATGCTTTTTTTACCTGAGCCCAAAGCCTCCCTCAAGTGCTGTGTCTATTTTTACTGTTGTGACACAATGGGACAAGGTAAACATTCTTAAAAGCCTTTATAAATTATTAAACTTTCTTTCTGTAATTCTTATTCAAATAATGTTTTCCTCTTTTTGTATTTGAAAAAAAAAATTAAAATAGATTTTGTTAAACCTTGGATTTTTTTTGTCTGTGTGATTGTGTTAAAAGTGGTGTATGTAAATAATGCAACAGCAGTGTGCTCATGATTGGATCAGGCTAAATTATTCATGCCGGCCCTCACATACACTCAAATAGACCATCTCCTGCGACTCAGCAATGGCACGCCACAGTTCTACCTGCCCCATTCTGTCCATCTGCCTCTCATGCTCACTGTATCATCTCTTATTAAACCCATAGTTAGAAAATGAACGGGTCAAGACTTTCCTTTGGCAAGAAGAAAACATCTCATTGGGACACTGTGACACCAGATGTAATGTTTTAAACTAGATTGTTTCTAAAGCACAACCTGCAGCTACACACACGCGAGAGTCACACAAAAACAGATTCTGAGATCAGCTTTGGTAGAACAGGTCCCAGGGAAGAGTCGGTTACTTAAGTAGAAGCTCTGACTCACATGTTGTTTTTGGCTCTGCATTTTCATTTATATTTTAGGCCTTTAGCTGGTTGTTTATTCAGAGTCACATTACATCTTTATTCACTTTGAACTTTTAAGGTAATTGCCTGTAGAGAGGGCTGAATGTCTCTTGTTTGAATATCTGCAATTTAAAATGTATGTTGTTAAATCTTATAGATGGTGTATGTATTCCTGTATGTCACACTGTTTTCTGGGGTTTCTTTTCTCCATTGAGAATTGTACTGGGTGTTGTTCAACTGCAGAGTTAAATACATGTGAAATGGTACCATTATGAACATAACCATAGAAAAACATTGACGTAAGCAATAGCACAATTGTACTTTGGTGCAAAATCATTCCCAAACATTGGACAGAGAAGTGAACCTATAAGGAAAACAGAGGAAACTCAGTCTAACTCTAATGAGAGTGTAGCATGCAATAAACTGTGTGTAATGTTGACATTGCATGTTAAAAGCTAAGTAGTGCAATGTCAACAGATGCAGGGATCATCAATGAAGTCACGTAAGCATAAAGTAGCGTTAATTACTGTGTTGGGGATTGATGCACACTGTCATCATGAAGCTCCACTGGCTACAACATGTCAGCATTCATCTCCTCTCACATGACAACATTGAATACAACAGTGGAGCTTGAAAAAGCTACAGCACATTTATGCCTAAGGCAACAGCATCCAACAAAAATGGACATTTGCTCAGACAAAACAACAGCAATTCAATCTCAGTTAAACACTAATGTTTTAAAAAGGAAGCCATTCTTTTTTACTGTGTGTTAATTCCATCCAAGTGTAAATTAGAAGACCAAATCTACGCTGTTTATCCATCTTGTACTTCCTGCCTTTATAATGTATACATTTCAATTAAGAAGATGGTTAGCATGGCTTAAATAAAGGCCCATATCAGATTTGGTAGTGCTCAGACATTGATAACTACACTTATCCTTCAGACTTAAGTGATGTAGTTTGGTGAGTATCAAGAAGAACACTCTTGCGTGCATTAATGTTACACTTTGAGATCCACATTTGCAAACATGAATATATGATGCATTGTTATTGCAATGTTGGAAGTCTACTGCATATTGTAAGAAACTAGTAAGGATAATGCTCTTATTGAAGCCAAGTACTAGTAACTTCAGCACCCAGCTACATAGCCCTCAATAGATAGAAATGTTTTAAATGGATCAAATCTAGCAATAGCCATGAATCCTGGCAGTGAAATCTAGTGTTTTATGGCTATTAGTAGGATATGACACATTTTGCATTTTGTTGCCAGAAAAGTTCCTTTGTGTCGAGGCCATTCAGGCAACTTGGGGGTTTGTTAGATTTTGTCTACTGTGCACGTTAGGGACTATCCGATTGATAGCTCCTGCACCAACATAGAAAAAGTCAATAGTATTAGGCAGTAGGAGTGAGGAACAGTGGAAGGACTGAGTTCCCACAAGTCCTGAAGCAGAGGCAGAAGTAAAATCAGCTCCTCGCATTAGAGATATCAAGGATTCAGTCTGCTTTCCATGTGTATCAATACTGATTTATTTTTAATTATTTGGTTGATGAAAGATGGCTGCTTTTTGATATTAAATCGACTTTTTCCATCCAAATTTTCTGCTTCCATGTTGCTCTGTACGCGAGTTATTTTCAGTCAACACCCACAGTCACAGAAAACAATGTACCATTACAAGCTAATACTATAATATGTTTGCCATGCCTTCCCACAAGACCCCGAAGCTGGTGCCTTATACCGATCTGCATACAAACAAACACAAATGAGGTCTGGGTGCGTGTGTGGACCATATGCGATTTTACTGTCTGTTCTTATGTAAGCATCGCAGCCTCCTCTTGCCTCGAGGGTGATGGAAACTGTTTGTCATCCTCCCACCTTTTCCATTCTATCCCCCCCTCATACTTTTCAAACATTCCTTATTGGTGTAACGGAGATGTTTCAAGGATAGTATATTCGCTCCACAGCTAATTAAATACCAATTTCAGACTCGCATCTACGCTATTGTACTCTGTAGGTTTGTCGGTGAAATTGTGTCACATGCGGTTTGTTGAGCTCCCCACACAAAGAACGGTAGAGAGGAGGCGGGTGAATGATACTGCCTCCTGAAAAGGCGCCGCACCGCTACTTACTTCCATTGAGACGAGAATGAACAGCCGATGTGAATACTGGAAATGAAATAGCCTCTTAAGTTACTCCTGAAACCAATAAACTGGTAAATAAAATATATGGTTTGAAATACAACAGAGAATGTTCTCGGGGAGCTCAATAAAAGTGACCCATTCCCAAATAAAATTCTGTTAAACGTTGAAGCGTTTAGACTCGTGTTGTGCTGTTGAAACCCCAGGCGATTCTCCGGCACTTTTTTCGAAACAGACCAAAAGCAGCGGATGTAGTGTGAGGTAAATGGCTTGATGGGATTGTTTTGAACTGAAGACACTGAGGGCGAACACGAGTGTACAACAGATATAGGCTGCTTTAAAAGAACAGATTGCCTGGGGACCGTTGTTCAGAAGGGGAATCTACGCTAGTCTTATAAATATGCACTGGTCAAAAGCTGGATCACAGACTGTGCTGGTAAAAAAAAAAAGTAAAAATCTACCCTTTGGGGAAAACTCTACTTTTTTGGTTTAGCATGTGCCAGATGATGATGACAAAACGATTTCCTAATATTTCCGAATCCATTTTTTCCTGAGGGACTCAAGTATGTTGACTGATTGAGCAAGGATTTTCTAAAGCTTCCTCTTCACATTCTTTAGTGTAGCCCTTATTTTACTGTGGATAATCACAATATGCACATTTTACATGAATGTAATTTGTGCAACATTAGCGATGTGCATGCTAATTTTGTCAAGCAACAGTCTTTGATCGAGAAGCACGAGTATAAAACCCATCTGTGTCCTCCATGTGTTATCTGGTGTTTTGACCTAGTGCTAGTCTGTAGCTTGTAGCCTTGAGCTGGACTAGCCTTAATGTTTGTCTATACACAGCAGCAATACTGTATATTTAACCCTTTACCTACTCACTGACAGCACACTCAGTCAATTGACATTTGCAAAAATCTTGCCAAAAACTTGCCGAACGAAAAGTCAAAGGGGTTAAAAGACCTCATTCCTTTTTAACTGGTTGATGGTGTTACATGATTACCTCATTAAGTAACATAAAGTCATGTAGAATATCATGTGCATGGTATTGCTGTGGCTTAAGGGTTTGATGCATTATCTACAGACACCAACAGTTCTCTATATGAAAAAGCCTAGCACTTCTTATGCCAACAGTTGTATCCAGCTAACTTTTCTTTTATGACATCTCAAACTCTTGGTTACAGTTGTCTGGGCACATGGATGAGAACCATGTCTCTTTCTGTTTTTCTCAGTCTTCCCGAGCACTGTATTACTGTCCATTAATGTCACTCTCCATCTCCTTTATATTTTAATATAAAGCAGTCTGACCCAATTTAGATTGCTTTAAATAAAATATTCATTGCCCCTTCCCAATTCATGATTAATATTTCCTTCACCCCGGAGAGCCTATTATGAAAATAAAGTCTTTCTTCCCTAGTAGTCTTTTAATTATTTCCTTCAAATGTTCCTTTTGGCACAATTTAAGCTTTACACTGAATATCACAGCATGCCTCAATTATAAAAAATGAAACAGATTAGGTTATCATGTTTATTTGCTTATAATGTGTCCCAGTGTGGACCTCAGAACGAATACAGGCACATTTAGCTTATGCAATGTCAAAAGACAGAAGATAATTTGACTCTTGCATAAGTAAAGCAAGCTGGGAATCGCTATTAAAGGCAGTAGAAGTATTATTTTGCCACAAATGACATACGGACATTAAACTTTGGATTTCTGGGGCTTCGTACAAGGTCTAAAATCTATTTAAATCCGGTGGCTGCTTCAAGTAATGCTTGTAGTATGTGAATGTGAGGCAGCTTCAGCATGTGAATGAGACGGGAGGAGTGTTTTGGGAAGATTTAGTCTCCGTTGGCCTTTAGAAAGCATTCTGTTGTCTGCATGCATCATCTGCATGTGTGTGAGTATATTAGAATATCAGACTTGCTCAGCGCTGTCCCTGGTGTAAAGGTCTACGGCGAGGAAGATGTTCAGATAGAGCAGATGTTTTCTCTCTGTGTTTAGATGTGACATCGACATGCAATAGTAATTTGGGTAACAACATGGGAGCACAGCATGGATAATCTCATACGTGTGGGGGAACAGGAGTGTCGGGTGGCAGTGTTAAACCGTATGAACAACACCTTGGAGAGGTTTTCACACCTCTCTGTTTGCAGCTAGTGTTAGTTTTTTTTTTTTTTTTTTTTTTAGAACGGAGGCACACTAATCACAGAGACCTTGCCAAGAAGCTTGCTGTGCCTTTTTAACCTATTACTGAGATTTTAACGTGTGATTTCCAGTGTTGAGAAGTGTACATATACACAGTACACTATTAATTAACAAGTCTCTTGACACTTCTTGATGACATCATTTGTTACATTATGGCAGAAATGTTTGGGGGAAAAGAATAGTGTACACTTTTCTGATTTCATCTTTCTGACAAGTTGAAAATCCAGAGTTTGGTTTTACTTAGTGCCTGCTGCTTTATTTCTGCACAATTTTAGCTACCATGCAATGTAAAAATATGTAATTCAACATGCTAACAGTTATTGGTGAATTGGTGTTGGACTTATGAAACAGTGGTGCAGAGTATCCAACGGTATCCAGCTACAGTGCAAGTGTGTTCCTCCAGCTTCCTTCCTGTATGTATAGGTGCACTGGTGACTTTCATTCATATTGACAATATTTACATTTGAAAGACATTTAGAAGAAAATGCATTAACCTTACTGTTGGGCTTCCTATTAAAAAGCACTCCAGTTTGTTGCATCTTCACTGTTTGTATTCACACCGAACAGTGTTTTGAAGCAAAAGCTAAATGCCGAACCCAAACCAGCATTTCTTTTCTTTTATTAAAAGACTGCTGCATTTCAAAAGGGATCCTCTCTATAATATATCCTTCAAAGCCGTCTTCCTTTATGCATCTCATTTGTGACAAGCTAAAGCCTGCCTATGCCCAGCAGACGCACAGCCTGTTAACCTTAAGAGAGTATAGGCAAGCATCAGTGCACTACCCTAGAGCTGGCTGTAAACAATGTATAGCACTTAGAAGCTATACATTAAACACTCAACAGCAGTGTGCATTTAAGCACTGTTACGCTAACCAGCACTGCTTGCGTTTTTACTGCCTACATTGATCTACTCTACTATGGGAAAATTGACCTGTTTATGTTTTTTAAGGCAGCCAATATTGTTTTTCTACCATATCCTCTCAATGACAAATCTCTTCTGTTTTTCGGTTCAAATTCCAGCTGTAGATTTTATCCAAAGCCAGTGACTACATTTTTAGACGTACGTTAATGGCGCCGGCAGTCATCATAAAACAGCAGGCGACTTGGATCAGATACTCCTCGGCGTCGCTGATGTATGCACTCACATGCACTTTGAGGGACTGTAATATTAATGTTATGGCATAGAAATTGTCTTGTGAACATGATATCATCTGATAAGCGGTGATCGATGGACTCCGGCTGCATTTTGAAAAATCGCGCCGTGATGTAATGGTGCATAGAAAGCATTGCAGGCCAGATATTAAACAGCACCGCCATGAATCAGCCACTTAAAGCTCGCCGCTTATGTCTCCTATTACACATCTCCAGCTCCCTCTAGTCTCTACTTGTCTTCCAGTCATGAAGTGTGTTTATACCGGGACCTAAAAATCAATACCGAGTGGCCCTATATGTACCATGACATGCTATATCTAATGTATACTGGCATGCATGTATCCTAATACATACATTTGCATCAGAGTGTGTAGTCATTCCTTTCTATTTGCGTGTTCTCTCGTTGCGCCGTTATCAGGCTGACCTTGGAGCTCATCGTCTCATATTCCTGGCAGCTCGTGTACTCCTATAAATCATCCACCACGGCTGTATCTGCCTGTGATTGGTTTGATTTCACCCATTAAATCTAATACAGGAGCTAGTGATGGTCGGGAGGAAGGGGAGCCTGGGTTAAAGAAGGATTTGTCAGCCTTGACAGAATGAAAACAGTCATAATAACATAAATATGATTTGCAAGTCAATACGCGGAAAGTAGATTGATTGGAATTAGTAGGATGGGTTTTGTTCCGTGTGTCAGGATGTGCATGAATCTTTTTTTCCCTCCCGTATTTATCTGCTTGAAGTTATGCAGATTGTGTTTGGCTTGTATCTTGCATGCAAAGTAGTAAACGTGTGGGTAGGATTCTGTTTGTTCTGTGTATGTTTTTGGATTTGTATTGGCATTGGTGACAAAGGAGCATTCAGAGTTTTAAGAGGGTTTCTGTGCATGTGTTTGTATGTGTGCATGGCCCGGCTCAGCATTCGCGCAGTCCCAAAGAGCACTAATTGAATAAATGGTAATTGTGATGTATTTAGGCAGCTGCTGACCCCTGTTGTTTGAGTGGGTAAAGCCATTAGCTTAGCCGGAAGGTTTACTCTAGTGGACACACACACAAAACAAAAGAGAGAGTGGGAGAGCAGGAAAGCAATGGGATAGTTAAATGCTTTGGGCATTAGTGCTCTGTTGTTATGCATTAAAAATATAAATAGCCAAGGTGCACACATGAGGCACAGGCGTATTAAAAAATAAAAGTATGTTAAGTGAACCATTGTTAGAGATGGTCTTTACACAGCGTTCACCTGTTCCAAGGTTAAGTTAAAGCACGTTTCAAGGGACATTTTCCAGCAGAAAAAATTAACCAAAATTGAAGGACTCTTAATTTATGAAACATTTTGTATTGGCTACCCATAGATTTACAGATTTAAACTCTAATGCGCCACAACATTATTAATGTAATGACGTTTAAACTATTTATTATGACATAAATGTTAAAATATTATCTTCTTTTTCTAGTGCTGTGCTGATACAGAGCCAATTACAATCCAATGGAGCAAATGCACTGTGTCAAATGGGATGACTGAGATATGCATTAGATAATCTCCAGATGACTATTGTGCTGCAGCCAGCAGGAATATGAAATGAATAGAATATGTACGAGACCTCGGATTTTGTACCACAGCCTAACTATCACTGCAGTGGTTTTAAAATGTATTTAGACATTTACATTACGCAACCTGGGTTGGTAATGATGCAATTCCCAGTGTCACTTCAAATCTCCAGGCTGTATTGTTGGTGGATTTGGGAGAGGAGGGGTGCAGTTGGGAGTTGGGAGTAAACAATGTGGCTCTCGTCTATGGGGCACTGCACTCTGGTTCTGTTCAACACTTCACCATTTCAAGTGTTTTCCTAACTCTGACATGACTAATGTATTTTAGCATCACAAGAGCCACCGTGAATTACCTGACAGTGCTCGGCGAAGAGCACTGCAAACCTCTGGATGACGCTTTAGCATGACAGAGTGCTTTCCAAACACTAATCTATGTCACAGGCTGAGGTGGAAGCCAACAAACCATGTGTGCTTACAGAGGAGGTAAATACTGCCTCTACACCAGGGGCAGCTTTTAATTGACGATGCTGTACTGTAAAGAAGGAGAAAAGTTCATACTTGCAGAAGAAAATGCAGATAGTGGGATAGTTTTGGTTTAGTATTTCAAAAGGTGATGTATGAGAGAATATGTAGGTTATTCTTCATGCTTCTTAAAACAATATTGTGGCCGATTTTGCACAACCACCTTTTTATTTGTGCTGCTGCAAACATAGCTTAGAACACATTTATTAAAGAAGCCAAAATTTAAATCTCTAAATGCATTTGGGGCATGGCACAGTTTTGTAAAACAGCTGATAGAAAAAAATATATTTCACTTCAATTTGTTAACCAAAACAACCTCAACTCTAAATTGCAAAACTAGAACTTGCAACTTGTTTCTGGTCCCTGCAGTGTACAAAAATACACAACCTCTACTGTATCATTGACTAATTAGACATGCATTAAGTGTGAAAAAGCTGATGACGAGCTACAAAAGTCTGGAGCAATCTTCAATCACTGTTTCTTGGCAGTTCTAAGAGACTGTATGTGCTTAGTGCCAAGGCGTCGCTTTTAACTGCCAAGTCGTTCCGCCGGTTATCCCTGTGAGATTCGCGCGCAGCCTAAGATCGGTTTCACTTTATGGAGCGTGTGGAGAATCCACGGGAGATGTCCGGGAAGCCAGCGGTTCATCTGTAAGGGAGGGAAGAAGCCCGGGCTCGAAGTGGCTCCAGGGAGCTCAGAGATCACACATGTGAAAGCCAATCGTATTTACAACGCTACCAACAGAGCCTAATTTGTCTCTTACCCATAATCCCTTTGGATAATTCACCATTTCACTTGATCCCCGAGGTCCCGTGTCACCTCCAGCTATAGGGGGGTCTGTGTGTGTAATGCTGTCCATACAAGAGGGGGGCTTCTGTGAAATGAAGCCTGGTTCTGGTGTAATGTTTTCACTCCTGCGTGACGACCGACATATAGCCTTTGGGCCGGTCCTCTTGGCCCTGTATACAGTGTGCGTGTCACGTTTAAGAGTATCAAATCCGCCCTAGTAAAAGAAACTGTACCCCCTTTTTGCTTTCACACCTCAGCACTCATTTTAATTAGCTGGCTCTGATCGTTCTCCTCGCTCCCTTCTCAGATGATTCTCCCGTTTCAATTGCTCTGTCTGGCACTCTCGTACGCCGCTCTCATTCCAGTCAGTTCTTGCTGTAATTAATGAGCCGATATGTGCTTTCGTGTGGCGGGGGGTCATGAGCTCCCCTCCATCTCCTTCAGTGCAGCACAAGCCCGTATGAGTCATCCATCGCTCCATCTCGCCTTCCCTGGCTTTTCTCTTTCGGCGCAGACAGACAGTGAGAGAGGAACAGGCGTAGTGTGACCTCCGACACAGCGGCTCATTTCAGGCCAGTAATTACGCTGAGATATAAAGGGCTAGATAGAAAGAGAACAGACCGCACAGCGACACAGAGAAAGGTGAGTAGAGCTCAGCGCAGGCCAGGGAGTCGGTTGAATAAAAACTATGCACTGTTTACGCCAGGCTTTACTGATGTGGCTCAAAACAGAAGTTAATTACTGATATGCATATTACATAGATTTTCAAACACTCCAGATGATTGTTGTGTCCGTGTCATGTAATCCACATAAAGCCTATTCAAGCATTTCAATTATTAGATGGCATCAAAGCGTACAGTTCTCCACAGACTGAAAACACACACTGAAACAACAGGTCCATGCAATTCCTTAAGTTACGGTTAAGGTTTAAAAAAATAGGTTTAAAAAATAAAGATTGTATTATTTTGTTTTTGCGGTGTTCTCATTCATTTATTTCGACAATATAAATCAAAATCCATCTCAACTAGTTAAATACAGTAATGTGTTATGGATCAAAATCTGTGCAAGTGAAAGCGGGATGCTGCAGCTGTCTGTTGGGTCTGAGGCCAAATGCATATGGGCACAGTGCTGAGTGGAGGTTATTTAATTTTGACAGCACTCAGAACTCAGTGCACTATGTGCAAGTGAAGAAAATAGACTGGAACAAAAAGGGGGGAAAAACACATTTTGGGCCAAAGTTCTGACAGCATAATGTGACCAGAGCAGACAGCTGAAGTGGAAGAGCTAAGGGGCAATCACACAATCAGAAGACAAGTAAAAAACAGCACACAAAAGCTTCTAGTCTTCTTTCTTGTCTTATTTTTGGAGTAATTTAAACACTAAAATGATAATAGTGGTTGAATAGTTGTATGAAATTGAAAAAGTCATCCAACACAGTGAAAAGGCATGTTTCTTGTTAGGATTCATGGGAAGCTGCTCAGAGGCAGAGCCTTTACAGCCCCGCTCCCTGTATGTGTTTATTGGTGTGCATCATCCTTTAATCCTGTTTCTGCCTGTCCTTCAAACCCCAATCAAGGTTGTCATTAATGAGGATTTCTCCCCCTCTCTGCCGTGCCCTTCTCTTCCTCTCTATCTAAACCTTTCATAATTAACCTCAAACTCCGCGGCGTACAAATGACGACCACTTACATGAGTGAATATGCACGGACTGATCACATTTCTTCAGGTTTGATTAGTCAAGTCTAAACGTATGTGATGAACGTATGCATCTGTCTGGATATTAAGGCAGTAAAATTCACTTCAGTGTCACTTTAGTGTCTTTCCTAGGTACCCATATTAAAATGCCAAATAAACAGAATTGTGAATTGAGCTGTATCACTGGGGTCAGAACCAATGGGCACAGAATAAATTGCCTTGGGACATAATTACACATATAACTAATAAAAGATAAGAAGTATCACACGAAGCCTGCCCAGCTTTTTATATATTTGACATGCATTTATATTGCAGTATGCACCGATATTGCACTTGAACTAGGCATATTTTCCTGTTAAAGAGGTACTGGTTCACACTTCTTAAAATAATTTTTCCATTCTCTTTTTTCCAGGTGTTGCGTCCGAGTGGGGTGGTAACCATGGAGAGGTTGTTGCTCTGTGTGATGCTTGCAGTTGCCATGGCAGTACGGGCACAGATTTGCCCTAAGCGCTGCGTCTGTCAAATTCTGTCACCCAACCTGGCAACCCTGTGCGCCAAGAAAGGCCTGCTGTTTGTACCACCCAACATTGACAGGCACACAGTGGAGCTGAGGCTGGCCGACAACTTTGTCACAAGGTAATGGTCGCACTAATGGCACTGATATAGTATATGACACGGTGAACATTCATATAGAGAGACAGTAACATGGAGCCCTCAATGAGCATTTTTAGGAATGTAAGACTTAGTATGTTGTTGAGACAAGACCAGCCAATCCCACAGTTGCAAACAAACATTTAAAACCCACATAATTGTCACTTTCACTATTATTAAGCTAATGAACCCACTTCAAATTATTTGTCTGTTGATGTCACGATTACAAAAGCTAATATTTCAGAGTTATTGCTATCAGTAGGAGTAAAATATGGGGAGTGGTAGCTGAGCATGACTGTAAAAGGCCAATATTTACACAGAATGATGTTTGGATCTTTAATCACTGAACAGTGGGAGTCATAAATCTGAATGGGCCCGTGGCATGCAACACATCCTCTATTGGAGTATCAGTAAATCCAGTTCTTAAATCCTGTCAGCCAAAGCCAAAAGCAGATATCTGGCAGCGTGACAAGTCTTACAGTCATTCAGTTTGTCCAGGTTAGGCTTTAGCACAGTCAATAAGACATATTTGTGTGATTAATAGTAATGGCAATAGTCAACACTGCCTTGAAAGGTTTTTTCTTGTGTTTATACACTACTGTTGTGGGGAGTATTATTTGCTGGCATTAGAATGAAAAAAAAAAAAAAAAAAACATTGCTCAAGGCCCTTGGTGCAAGTCAAAGCCTGTTCTTAGTCAATGGAACAGGTTGAGACTGTGTCCTGAAAGCACTGTTAGAGACTGGGCTCTAGATGGGTTGTTAGAAGAACTTGTTCATCCTCACAAATATTAAATGAGCCGTGCAGGGTAAAAGGAAGACCATATGGGGATTGGATTAAGCATGAATTGAGCTTTAAATATTGAGGAGATTTTCTATTTAAAAACCTCTTTGAAGTCTCCATATTGTACATGTGAAAACTATTAGAAGACATGTGGCTTTACAGCAGTGCAAGACAGTGAGACTTTGTGATGACATTTTGTCCATAGCTCTATTTTTCGTTGTGCTGAATTTATGTGTGCTCCATTGTCAACAGTGTGAAGAGGAAAGACTTTGCAAATATGACGCGGCTGGTGGACCTAACACTATCCAGAAACACAATTTCTTACATCACACCTTATGCCTTCGCTGATTTAGAGAACCTCAGAGCCCTGCACCTCAACAGGTAGGGTTTACCAATAATGTACATACATCAAGTCTGTTTTAGCCTGCTGGGTTTTGACAACACATTTCTGTCTTCTAGTAACCGACTGACAAGGATAGGCAATGACACATTCAGTGGGATGTCCAAGCTTCATCACCTAATTCTCAACAACAACCAACTGGTGCTCATTCACCAAGGGGCGTTCAATGACCTGCTGGCGCTGGAAGAACTGGATCTGAGTTATAATAACCTTGACTCAATTCCATGGGAGGCCATCCAGGTTTGGTTTCTTTATGCTCCATTTTGAGACAATTTTTCCATAACTGTTGCAAAAGTCAGATGAAAGAAAGCTGACACATTTCCTGTCCCTCCTGCAGAGAATGACGAGCCTCCATACGTTGAGTTTAGACCACAACATGTTGGACTTTATTCCAGAGGGGACATTTTCCCTGCTGCAAAAACTCAACCGGTTAGACGTCACCTCCAATAAACTCCAAAAACTTCCCCCAGATCCACTCTTTCAACGAGCACAAGTAAGATACCTGCTCGTTGTACTAGACAAACACAATTCCACGTGTAGGTACTAGAACTTTGTTTCCTCACCGCAGGTCCTGGCCACTTCAGGAGTTCTAACATCCTCGTCCTTTGCCTTGTCGTTTGGTGGAAACCCTCTCCACTGCAACTGTGAGTTACTCTGGCTGCGGAGGCTAAACAGAGAGGATGATCTGGAGACGTGTGCTACGCCCCAACACCTGTCCGGCAGATACTTCTGGTCCATCCCTGAAGAAGAGTTCTTGTGTGAACCACCGCTCATCACCAGATACTCCCATGAGATGAGGGTCCTCGAAGGCCAAAGGGTTGCACTCAGGTAGCGATATGTCAAATATTATAAAATCAACAAAGACTATTTCACAGACCACTCATTATCTCATGACCAGTTGAGGCTTCACGCATTATAAAGTAGCAGTAATGTTTACAAGCTGTTTAGGAAAAACATAAAATGCCCAACTGTTCACTGGAGCGCTTAACAGGGACATCAGGGTAAAATTTTAAGAGGGACAAAACTAAATCAAAACAACAACGGGACTGAGGCATGATGATTACTTCATTTGCATATATATTGGTCACACACTTCCAATCATGATAGATGTTATTTTTTCAAATATGGATATCTCTGAAAATGAGAAAAGGGTGACACAGGAAGTCGGGGAGGTGCCATTATTGCATCTCTTTTATTGCACCTGATGTCTTTCTTTGTATATAACATAAGAAAAGATCAGCAGAGGGTCAGTATACCTGTTATCTTTTGCCTTTTGACTATCTTTTAATAAGCTAAACAAGCCATAAGAAATATAGTGGCCAGGGAAAATACAACTTTTCTCCAATGCTATTTATTCATAATTGATCCTTTTTGAAGATGTTCCTCTTCATGCTTGTCTGATACCAATGGAATCCCTTGAAAACTTTTTTCCAATGCCTGTGAAAGTCATATTAGACCAGCCATATGCATCAGCCTTGTATTTATGTATTGTGGCTTGATTGTTTACAGCCTGTCATTTTTAATATTGCTTCACACTTGTCAGAGTAACCCTGATATTTACACACTTGTATTCATTGCTCATAATTCTGACATAAGTTTTCTAATGCCTCCATTTGCTTTAATTTGCTGAGACAGACATTGATTGTATGCAGAAATTGTGTTATATGAATTTCAATACAGGTCTAATTTGTCACAATGCCGCACAGTTATTCCTTATCTGAAGTGTTATTTAAAGAATGTAATATATAGACTTCCTTAGTTAAATAAATGCTCTGTGTACACTGTAGCTAATGTTTAAGCACTGCCTTTCCTCATTTGAGTCCCAAAGGGAATGTGAAAGGATTCTACAAACTGCTGTGTAGCACTGTTCTGCTTTTACTGTACAGTTGACCTCATTCTGTCGGGTTACTAATATGTTCCACTCCACTGCGTTTCTCTCCTCACAGGTGTAAGGCAAGAGGTGACCCAGAGCCAGCTATTCACTGGATTTCTCCTGAGGGCAAACTGGTCTCCAACTCGTCTAGAACGCTGGTCTACACCAACGGGACACTGGACATTCTAATCAGTACAGTCAAAGACACAGGCTCCTTCACCTGTATCTCCTCTAACCCAGCGGGGGAAGCCCACCAAACTGTAGATCTGGTCATTATCAAACTCCCACACATCTCCAACAACACTAACAACATCCAAGAACCCGATCCGGGATCTTCAGACATTTCCACGTCGACCAGAGGAGGAGCCAACGGCAGTAATGTGACGGGAGACGTGAAGGGCGGCGTGGATAAGAGAGTGGTCACGGCAGAGGCCACGTCTTCAACCGCGCTTATTAAATTCAACTTCCAAAGGAATATTCCGGGGATTCGCATGTTTCAGATACAGTACAATGGGAGCCAGGATGACTCACTGGTGTATAGGTAAGTGTGACAGAACACTGACAGCACTCAGACAGCACCCACAATGGAAAATGAGCAGTGATATGGCCAGTGTGCAGGTAGAGAATTACACAAGTCTGAGTAAGTCTGTAGATTAGATTACACTTGATTACATGCACCGCTAATGATCCTTAATAGAAAATGTGATCAGAAAAAAAAAGAACAAGAACAAAAGTGAGCAGATTTAAAACTATAAAGCAAATGGGGTGTTTACTGCAATCAATGGCATCGCTAATGGAATGGAAAAAAAAAAAAAAGTTCAAGAAAGCATACCAATGAGGCACGACATTAAAATATAAAGGGGTCCTGAGACGTGAGAGAGGTCGAAGCCAAACACATTAGCACACTTTAGCCCGCTGACTCATCGGGACGGCCTTGACGGAGCCGTAGTCTTTCTTGACTTTTGCTTGTTTGCTCAGGATTACACCGATTAAAGCCATCTCCCTGGAAATGATTATTTGAGCTAAATATTTACCTCGGTGAAATGGGGGAGAAGGAATTAACAAACATAGCATAGCACTCATAGATCATCCCAATAGTATTATCTGCTTTTAATATCGCTGCTAATCCCCATATACTTCATCGGTAAACATCATGATTGAGAGAAGGCGGGGCTGTGAGATTGACCGTCTGGGTCACAGTCATGACGCTGCCTGCATTTAAACTAATGATTTACATCTTCTCCGTTCAAGTCTTTTTCTCTTTGTGACTGTTCCAATACATAATTAACACAGATGGTTCATAGACGATGGAGAAGAAGAATCGGCTGGCATTATCTGCAGCGCTATTATTCCTAATCTCGGTACATAATTCATCAGCACTTAGCCCAATTGAAAGAATGCGTCATTAGGAGAGAACGCCAATGGGATTCAGAGCTGCCTGTCTTTAAAGATAACTGTCGTAGACTTTCACATCGAGATCGTTGTCACAGAGCAGCTTCATTATTTTTTTCTCTGAACTCACCAAAAAAAACAAAAAAAAGAAGAATTTTGATCCTAACTTTCAGGCTGCAGCTTCAAAGTATTTGCTGGAAAGTGTTGGAGAGCATGACAAACAGGCTCCTATGGTTGCACAGTGTAGACGAGTGATTGGACAGCTATCCATCACCCAAAATGATCCCTTTTCCCTCCATCATGCCACTTCAAATCTGTGCTTCTTCCTTGTACTTTTCACTCTTTTTTTTCCTCTTTTCCTCTTAA
This sequence comes from Rhyacichthys aspro, assembly GCA_036850595.1. NCBI lineage: Eukaryota > Metazoa > Chordata > Actinopteri > Gobiiformes > Rhyacichthyidae > Rhyacichthys > Rhyacichthys aspro. The sequence goes on along the minus strand of CM072169.1, from coordinate 11,938,008 downwards.
ATGTATAGCTTTGAAGCCATTTGTGTTTTCGGTGTTACTTTAGAGCCCTGTTGTCTTTAGATAGCCGATTGATTTCCATTCAACACCTCAGCTGGCACAAAGCAGCTACCCATTGATCCTGCTTTTTTCATTACCTAAACAGAATAAAGGGGAAAAGAAGAGGGTGGAAAGAGGAAAGAAACAATAGACAAAGAAAAAATGAAGAGAGGGAATAGCAATGGGAAGACTCCTGTTGTGGCACATTTTTCAGGATCCGGGATGCCTTATTGACATTTGTTCACTTCACTCTTGGCCCGTTCATGATGCTCTTGGGTGGAATTGGAACTAAGAGGAGAGCATGTACTGGCATTCTGCTCTTTGCATAAACACAACGATAAATGAGTGGCAGTTTAATGCTTTTGCAGGCCAGCGCCCCCGGTTACGTTCACTTCCTGGACATGTAATACGTGGCATATCTGAAACGTAATAGGTGGAATACTTGATTCTGGATCGATCGCTGCAGGAAAGGCCTATGCACCACTTCTACTGCTACTTGGAGGTCAGGGTCATCCGCAAAACGGCTCCGGCAAACATGGATTTAATGTCCTGCTGGAGGACACTTGAGACATGCAGACGTTTCCTGATACAGTACTGCTGTTTTAACACCAGTCTTACTACTTACAGAAGAAGTGACATCAAAAACTCTAAAAGCTGGCATTACTTGGCTCGAAAACTCACGAAAAGCCATTTAATGAAACAATACCCCATCACTGACTGAAAATTGTGTGTAAATTTTAAAAATGCCTGTTCAACCTTTCAGCAATGAGCGCCAATAAGCTATACGTTCAATAAATGATGTAATTAATGATATTCTTTACACATGAACACAATGTTACTGCCTCCATTATCATCAAATAATAAAAGGACTTTGCTTTAAATTCTGTGCGAGTAGACAACAATAGCAGTAGGTTTTCACATCGGTAAATCTGCAGCAATACGTATGAGCAGGACACAGATGGTGCACAAAGAGGTTGATGGCAGTGGTATAAAATGACAAAGCTCAATGTCGGGTTACGTGCAGGGTCTCCTGTTGGTTCTGCTTTTGGAGTAAAAAAGAGCAGCCTGACCGTGTTAAAATGAGGTGTTTTTTGATTATTGAAAGACTGAAATGGCTATTATGCTCATTATTTTGGCCTCTGTTCAGCATTCAAATATAGAGGTATTAAAAGATGAGAATTAATAACAGGATAAGACACTAGAATACATGGATTAAAATGTCTTGGTGAGTGACCTTTAGGCAAAAGAGCAAATTCTACGTAAAAGTTGTAGTGCCTGATTGAGAGAACAACCCAAAGATTATCTGCGCCCCAGCTGTTAACCTTTTCCATTTGGGTTCAGGCTGAGGCAGGGCTCATGTGGATGGAATAATGTGACGACCTTTTACATTTGACCTCCCTTGACAGAGGCACAGCAAACAATCTTTGGCCTTTACACCCCAGTGGTTTTATTGGACGATTCACAGATGTCAGACCTCGGAGCCAGAAACGGCCATACAACCTCCATGTAAGAGAACACAGTTAATTCAAACACAGGAACTATTGGTGGCCTTATTGAATTGCTGGGTTGTGTAATTATAGGTTAGATGTTTTGTTGATGAATTAATTAAAAAGTGGTGATGAGAAAAGGCAATGAATGATTGTTCCTTTAAGGAGAAAACGGCTTATTATGACAGTTTTAAAACACATCTAGATAGTTCTTATTGGTATTTCTGGATTTAAGGAGTTCCATTTAAAGAGGTTACAAAACTATCTGACCTTTGAACGGTTTAGTCGAGATTTTACTGCAACTTCTTGTCAATAGGCAACCTAATTGGTTACAAAATGTTCAAGTGTTGAGAACAGCAGCCAGCAGCCTGTTTCATTAGGGAAAAAGGAAACTGGCATTATGCCTTAAAGCATTCAAAATCACTGCAGATGAAGGGAAAGTTTATATAAAAGACCTACCCAGAAAACGGTTCTTACAAATGGCCCGCAGACAGAACTTCAAAATGCAGTCTGTTGTTTTTAACAGGGCACAATGCATAAAGCAAGTAAACAACACACACATACCCAGAATTTTCATCTGTTGTCTATCGTTTCCTATTTTTACTCTCCGTTCTTTTAGCTCTTGTTTTCTCAATTCAGGAATGGATACAGGTTTTTACAGACACACCTCTTACACAACTCCCTCCCACTAAAACAGGAAGTGCTTTATTCATTCCAATACTCCCCGTGGTTCAGGTCTAACACCTAGCTCCGCTGTAAACAGTGCAAAAGCATCCACCTTTATCCAGCTGTAATGTTCCCATTCAGATTTTATAGCACCATAAACAGATCCTGGGCCTAATGTAACACTTTTATTGTTGTAAGTGCTCTATGGGGTTTTAAACCTAGACAAGTAGTCCAAGGCTGGAAGGAAGTAGATGCCAAAACACCTAGACTACACAAACTATTAAGACGGACATTAAAACTAGCATTAGATTTGTTTGTGTTGAACTTTTTTTATAAATCATAACATAGAACAAACATGTTAGGGGTAATATCAGATCATTGAACAAATAAGTGAAGGTCTGAGCTGACCCCATGCAGCATTAAGTAAAGATGTGCATGACTCAGCTAAAAGAACAGAGCTGATGCAAGAAGATGGAGGTCGAGGGCAGATCCACGCAGTGCTGCAGCAGTTTCCTGCATCTGGGACAGCTGTTGTAGCCAGGCCCTCTGACGGCCACTTGTTTGTCTGAGCTCAGTGTAATTGAGAGCTCACCAAATCTGAAGCCTTTTGTTGACTAATTAACTCCACTTCCTTGGATGATACCACAGGAGACAACGACATGTCTGGATATTGGTTTTCATCACAGTTTATTGATGAGAACTGAGAGGAAAATTTGAGGGATTTTCACCAAACGGTAGAGTTTCTCACTATTTTTCACTGCAGATATTTTAGTGTGAGCCTGATTAAGAGGGTGAATCAAAGCGATGGGATAATTATAGTTTTCATATGATGCTGCTGAACTCTAAGGAGACTTGTTTTAGAAGAAACTAAATTATAATTAGATCTGTAATTGAGGAGTAAGTTCTTCCCTCTTTTCCCTCTGCTGCATTACTGCTCAGCTAATCGGCTAGCTAGCTTTCTATCATTTACTCTATAGAAGAACATATCCACACTGTCTGACTTTAAACAAGGTTTAATGATTAAAAATGGATGCAAAGGTGCTGGCAAAGCCCACCTGGCCTGGGCTCAAGATCCCTGTTCCACCTCGGACTACAAGCTGTGTGGGTGCTTGTTAACCATCCGCCATGGCGTCAGGGGCATTATGCATGGTAAAACAGAGATAAGAAGCTCGCTCGTGCAATGTTTTCTGCCTGCCTGAGAGACTCATAGAGGAACCCTATTAGCCTATTAGTATGGCATAGTGCCATCTGCTGTGTAAGCCACATTAGCTCTGAGGTCAGTGGTAATGGGGCAGAAGTTGAACTACCATTAATCCTCTTCACTTTCGACTTCAGAACCAGCGATTCCTAACTGGTTAAAGTACACTCACGTGTCTTGCTGTTGGCGGTTGGAAGATTAATTGTTGGGAAAAGTAACTTTATAGAAGAGGTTCAGTATAATTTAAAAAAAAAAAAACTTTTCAAAATCCACAAAACTTTACATGCGATTATGTTGGCATATCAAACAAAGTAAAACACTTCCTCCAACATTTCTATTTAAGGCTATTTAATTTAGAGTATGCGTAGCAGTAGCATGGAAGGCTTTAGCCAGCAGCACTGAATATCATTTTCTGAAATAATTGGACAACCTACTTTTAGGAATCTGTGACCCACATATTCATATAATTTCAGTTTGAAAAAGGTTTTTCTGTCTAAACACATGAGTGGATGGTAGTCGGGGCCTATCAGTGCCGGCACCATCAGAGGCTCCTTTTACAACAAAGCCAAGCTGTCTTAGGTTTTAAATAAGGGGGGGGTGGAATTTTATTTTCAACGTCTAATTTAGTTTCAACTTATTTAGAATAAATATCCTATTATAATTAGATTATAAACAGAGTCCAACCCTCTTATCCCCATAAACACACAACTTATGCAACTGCAGACAAACTAGTGATTTAGGCAAGTACATGAATTAAAACAGTGATCTGAGTGGGTTCTGCTGCTGGGCTGTCACACAGTGAAAGCTGGTGGAGTTATTAGAGGTCCAGGCCTCTTATCGCACCATTCCAGCTCGACCTGGTAGTCCAGCTCTTCTGTACTGAATCACTCCCATGAATACCTTTTTTCTGCCTGGATAATATGCCTGCGGCCTCTAGGCTTTGTCCAGTATTTAATCAAGTGAAATGGCCTGAAATAGAACAATCTGGTATCATAGTTCACCGTTGTGTCCATGGACCTTTCATTAGTCTTGAGACAAAAAGCTGAGACAAATGGAGATCACATCGGCCTCTTAGCTTTGTCCCAGCAAGAGCAATGAAAGTACAGTTGATTAACATGCACACAAGCTCACGTGCACCTGCAGCAGTGCACGAGAATATACAATGGTCTTAGCAGCAGGTAGTGCTATATCAGTGATGCACACTGGCAGAGAGCCAGGCACAGTGACAGCCACTGCCATGGGACTAGATTACTGTAATGGAACTCAGTCTCACACACACATGTATACACTGAATACAATGTATGCTCATAGGAAGCATGTGCACAGACACTCACTGTGTAATCAAAGTAGAGTGAAAGCACACACATGCGCCCTGGGCTGAGGGCTTGGCAGAGCACAGTAGATAGATTAGTGTAATAGTCTGCGCCAAGGCAATCATCTGCCCACTGTAGGGCTTCAAATACTGGCAGCAAGATCCCGCTCAGACACAAAGAAATTAGCCACAATGAATGAGTCAGTCTGGATGAGTTCACAATGCTGACAGCTCCGACAGTCAGGAAATAATCATATGCAAGACAAAAAAACTGCACTGATTTGCATGAAAATGTATTTTGTGAACTCAGCATGAGGCAGAACATGGTTCAATACACCACACCATATTGTCAATAACTGGATTGTTTTTTGTAAGAATTTCAAATGGTGGCTATGCGGCGGGGGTTCATTAGCTGAGGTCTCCATCAGGAAAGATTTTGTATAAAAACATTTTCATTGGTGTGTTCTCAGAAGAGCTTGTGTTAGTAATGGGTTGCTGAGACAGAAAATCCATTCGTTCAACTAATGTTAATGAAGCAAACGCTCAGTTAACTAGCCTTGTCTGCATTTTTTGGTTAAATGTTGAAATCTAAAACATCTGATGGGAAATATGACTAAACCTGGTAAACGTTAAAATCGTAAATCAGTGAACTGTATTTCACATCAGTCAGCCAGAATATTAAGAATTCTGTCATGTGAACTCAACTATTCGATGGCACCTTGGAGGGACATATTCGCAAATGTCCTTGAAGTTGGACTGCAGGGTAGGGCTACATTGCAATGGCTGGATTTCGAAGACTATAGCTCTTGTGTGGTATTCCTTGTTTGCAGTGGAAGTGTGTCTATGAGCTTAAACAAGTTGAGCCTTTGGGCTTTACCTCACACCTTCTTGGGCCAAAAGCTCTGCTGCTCATATCTTGGTGGTAGATACAACAATACATCTCCAGAGTCTATTTGCTCTAATGCCCTAAAGATTCTACATGTTTTTTTTAATCTAGACCTTAAGAATATCAAGGATTTGTTAAATGTATAAAAGTAAAGGACTTCTAAATGCATTTCCAAGAGGCATTCATTATTTATAACCTGGTAAACAACGCTTTCTATTTCAGACGGTGACACTGTTAAACCCTGTTATTACACTATACATTATTGCAGAAAGATGCATGGCATTATCACACACAGTTTTCCACACACATAATGTAAATGAGGCTGTAGGCCAGCGCAGTAATAGAGAAATTAATCTCTGTCTCTGCACGTTTCTGTGGATGTATACAAACACAGTAACTTGTCTCAAACATGTAGATGCTTATGACATTGGCTTTTCTCATTAATCTGCACCTTACAATGTGACTTTAGGTGTCTCAATGCTGCAATAATGATCGTGTATGTTATGGGTGAGGACATTCTGGTGGCCAAGGTTCACTAGTGCACGGATAGAGACATCAAGAGAAGCAAAGGGGCGAACACTCACGGTCAGCCAGCGTTCAGATGGTCCTATTAGTATTCATGGGGTCATATAGATGCTCACACACTCCTCCAGCCTTGTGCCGTTCTCCCACTGAGGACATGCTAATGACCTAGCTGTACACTGGCTCCCTAGCTCCTAATACTAACATTAAACCTTAGCACATCCCCTAACCTTCACTTAACTCCGACTGCAAACCAGATGCTTAACCTGGCCAAAAGCGCTCAGCTCTTCTCGGTGCGCACAGGGCCACGAGCTGTGAACTTGCCAGCCCTCTTTGGTTTTAATGAGGAATTTCATTAGCATTTTAATGAGTGGATCCAGGAAAGCTGACAGGCGCTTTTAGGGAAACTGGAGGACAAATGCGCACATCCTGCCATGAATGTGACAAAGATCCGGAGAAGAGCGAGTGGCTCCAGTTCAGACTACCGTGGGGTTAGTCAAAAAGGATATCTGGACTGATTAACCGTGCCCTGGAATGCTCCCCTTCTGTGTTTCACTGTGAGATCTGAACACAATAAAATCCACTGCACGATAAGAGAGGACATCTGCTTCCAAGATTTGCACAATAATAAATCATTTAATTGGAGTGTTGTCCTACTGATGACTTTTGGGTTTTTTGTTTTTGAGGATTCAGCAGCAGTTATACACAGTGGAGCTGAGTGTGTTGATTCTTTGGTGCGACTTCCTCCGCACATTTTTAGTTTTTTGTTCTTTATCCTTAGATCTATTTCAGCAAGGAACTTTCTTCTGGTCTGTATTAATTTTGCCTACTCATGATGTAGTCTAAAATTCATCTCAACATGGGTTAGTCAGGTGGTGGTAAGTGGTCAGGAAGGATTTTACGAGGGAATAATTTTTGATTAAAAACATTTTGATTTTGTGTTAAATCAGTGATGGAACTGCAATACAGGTTCCCCAAAACAATAATCCCCATGTATGAGTACAATGAAATGCCAACTTAGAATTAAAACTGTATCACATTTGACACTGATGCAGTACATGGTATAAGGTGTAAATGTTTTTTTATAAACAAGAAACTGGCTCACTTAGTCATAAAACAATTTGTACTCCTCTTTTTTTAGCTGTTATTATGCAGATTGAACTAGATGTAAAAAAAAAATGAAAAAAGAATGTCATTAACGGTCTATCCTTCTTTTCTGTCCTTATCTCTTCACAGAATGATCCCTCCTTCAAGCAAGAACTTCCTGGTGAACAACCTGGCAGCAGGCACTCAGTATGACCTGTGCGTGCTGGCCATCTATGATGATGTCATCACCTCACTGACGGCGACGCGTGTGGTCGGCTGTGTGCAGTTCAGCACCGAGTCCGAGTACATGAGGTGTCAATTTATGCAGTCCCAATTTCTCGGTGGAACTATGATTATCATCATTGGAGGGATAATCGTAGCTTCTGTGCTCGTTTTCATCATCATCCTGATGATTCGCTACAAGGTGAGTCTCTGTCAGTCATTCACTATCAGTAGTATCCAGCAGGAGGAAATACTTTTACCCTCACAATACTCATAGACCTCTTAAGGATTTAAAAATATATTTGAACAAATGATGTATGTGTCAATATGTTTTTTACATTGTTTTCCTCTTTAGAATATTTTTCAAAATAACCTTGGAGGATCTGATGATTATTTAAGTATGAATGGCATGACTAGAATCTAAAAAACAGAGTTTTAATAATAAAAGAAATATTACTTGTTTGATATTATTGGATTGCATTTTTCTGGTATTATTTCACACATTTCTAATCCATATTTAATGCAAGTTTTCACACTTATTACACTGATGTGCACATGCTTGGCCTCATTAACAATTTCTACTCTGATTTTCAAGTCTAGAAAAAAAAAAAAGACTCTCAAACTTTACATACAATGTCAAGGTACATTTGTACACTAAAAGTTTCCCAATTGTGCTCATGGCCTCATTGTTTTCCTCAGGTGTGCAACACTGGTGACGGAGGCAAAGGTGTTTCGATGTCCATGACCAACGTCCACTCACAGACCAACGGGCAGCAGGGATGCACAGTCACCCCCAGCTCCTCCAAACACGGCTCTATTGGACTGGATGAGCTCTCCGGAGGCACAAAGAAGCGGAGCGGGGCAGGAGGGGCCAAAGACACAGTGATTCAGTCGTCTGACTCCCCGCTGCCAGACTGCTCCACATCAGCAGTGGGTCAGCCCTGGACAGCCAAGAGCCCCACGACAGCTGCTGTGGCAGTGGACGAGAAGACATCTTTGACTGGGGAGAGGGCTCAAGTCTCGTCCCCCACTGCCACTGGTTCACTGCCTAAGCCAAAACGCAAACCAGCACCGAGTAAACCAGGCTCAACCTGCTCCAACACCACCTCCTCCACCGCCCTGACTGAAATCCTCCCTCGCCCATCTTCCTCCGCCTCCTCCACGGCCACCTCTGTGCTCCTCCCACCATCTACTCCTCTGGATAACCTCAACACCAACCGCAACAACTCCACTTCTCTCAACCAGTCCCCTCCCGTCTTCAGCCCGGTCACGTTGTCCAGTCCTAGCCCCCATTTTAGAGAGACTCCTATCCTGCGCCGGGCTCCTCGTGCCTCCTCCTCCTGCTCCGCCAAGTACCAGACTCTTCCTGTGGAGGAGGGGGGCCGGAGCCGGGCCAGGAGGAGGTACTCCCTCAGCGAAGGAGGCTCAAAGACTAACTCGCTGCAACAGGGAGGAGGAAGCGCACCTAAGATAGGGCGCATAATGCGGAACAAGAGGAGCCAATCAATGAGTGCAATGCTACTCGCTAAAGAGGCAGAAGACTCTGAAAAAGGCCGGTGCGAGTCTGACTGGATCTTAGAAAGCACAGTCTGAACTGAAACAAGACGGTGACCATAAAACAAACTGGTTTATTCTCTTTTTGTATGAAGTGTGTGTGCTTTGTTTTGAGGTGTACAAGTGGTTTGTTGCCGTTTAGAGTGTTTGTCATGTTTTTGATTTTAGATGTGTGAGGGAGTGGATGTGTGGTAAAGTGTGTGTGTGTGTGTGTGTGTCTTCTGACTTTTTTATTTTCAGAGCTTTTGTCCGCATCTCTTTGTATTCCGTTTACATTTTTCACTCGGTTTCTGTTTCCAGCCAGTCATTCAGTGAGTCCATAAACTTGCCTTGTCTCGTTGGTACCACTTTATAGCACAAACAAAAACCAGACAATGGGCTTGCCACGTCATATACCAACTCACACCCACAACAACATGGGATTTATTACAGGAAAAAAAAAAAAAAAAGAAATAAGTACAACATCTGAACTTAAAAGCACACTGTTCTACGTTCACATGTCCACCGGAAGTGTGTCCATACGACGGCAAGAGAATAGCAGCCGGTGCCTTCTTTTGCACTAACGTTCCTTCACACCCTCTGACAGATGAAAACTGGATTTTTTTAGACTTCACTGCGCTCCATAAATGAGGGATTAGGACAGAGGGGACAAACAAAGAGAAGAGATTTCACACATAGCCTTTCTTACCTACTGAGGAATACGGACGTTTGTTGGCGTACAGACAGGTTCAAAATGGTGACGAAAGAGACTTGAACAAAACTCTTATGAAATTGATATTTTTTAAAAGGGAAGTATAAAAAAGCAAACATAAAAAAGCTTGTGGGCTGTTCACTGACTTAGGTTTGCTACAGCCTGTGTTGGTCACAAGCTCACGGGAGACTTCTGTACAGAAAAAGACAACATGTACTGTGTTGTTATGTTGTGTAAAATAAAAAAATGGATAAAAAACTAAATATGGCAATGTGATTTTTGCTCATGTTGTGGCTGATGGGCTTAAAAAAAAACAAATCCCTGTTGAAAAAAACGGTGGCAGACAAAACACAGTAGACACCCACGCTCCATACGCTCTTATACAACGCATCGTCAGAATAACAGGCTCGGTGTTTAACACAAGAGCAGGTACTTACAACCAGGGAACAGGCAGCCGTAAACGTGTGTGTCTAAAAGGCCCATGTGGTGTTACACAATACATACATTCAGATCCCAGTCAAATGGACAAGCAGGCTTTACTACAGTAACATATTTGGAAGTGAACGCAACACACGCTTAAGTGACGTGACTAAGACTGTATTGTGTTCAGTGTGTATTTTTTTTTGTTTCACACAACTCAAAGCAAGCCTTGTGAATGGTTTGACTTGCCAAAGCAGGAGAAGCAGAGCAGTGATGGTGTAATTCGCAGAGGCTTCGAAAACGCCTTTGAACTCCGGAGATGCAATCATAAAGCCGTATACATCTTAAAGACCCCTTTCATGTTCACCATTAATCGCTGCAGGGGTAGGGCAAGGTTATATAACAATGGTCCACTTTTTCACACTTTGTTAAGGAAAAGGCACTCACAACAGGTGTTACCATGGTAACCACATGGCCTGGCTACCACCAACAAATGAAGTAAAATGTTTGTTTTTTTTAAATAAATGTATAAAACTGAGGGGTGGGAATTCTGTTGCTGCTCTGTCCAGGTAATTTATTCTTTTCATATCGTTTCCGGAAAAAACTGACTGCCAATAGCATCCCCAACCATAACTCACCATCAAAACAACATTTTATTCACTTTACCTCGGCAAATTAAAAATGGTGAGAGGTGTATTAATAATATACTAAATAAAATACTATACTGAAGGCAACACTTAAACATTTATACATGTCTAATTTAAGTCTAGAGATGTGCTACTGATTTGGATGTGAGCAGATAAGGCATTACTTAATCACATTCAGTCAAATCTCTCGCTTCCTCACTGAAATTGGTCTCACACAAAGCCTAATGTAACTACCCACACACGTCCTGCTTAGAATATGGCCCTTACAATCCCGTACTGTAACAAGGCGACCTGGGGGCCACTGCCAGTATTGGTCAAGTCACTCTGAGTTAACATCAACGCAGGAAATTGATTCATTTTGCAATTGAATTACTGAAAACGCTTTGACATGAAATAGTTCTGACAGCCAACCGCAAATGGATGTTCTCACTTCAATTATCGCACACTGGTGTTTTAATGAAGTAAACTGAATAGCTCGATCTGATGGGGAATCCTTGGCGACCTTTGGGAGCATGCTTCGGTGTTCAGGTTTTTCCAAGTGTGAGGTCAAATTCTTAGTAAAATGACTGATATCACACATGCGACTTTTATTAATTTAATTAAAGATAGTGAGACAGAGCGTATGGTAACTCGCTGTGGGAATAAAGGAGAATTGCCCCCAGCTGCCACTGCCCCACTGCTGCCACACTCAGGTTCTCTGGCGGGTTTTAAATTTCAATCGCTGACGCCAGCAGACATCAGGTGAATGTTTAAACAGGAAAGTGAGCCACCGGAGAGGCACACAAGATGAGAGGGAAACCAAATTACCTTCCCACAATTCTGCTTGTTTAATTTGTGTAAAAAGCCTGTAGCTCCCACTGTACAGCTGTCCCATAGCACGTCTCAGTTCGAGGAAAAGTGTGTCAGTAACGTTGGGGTGCACGCCTCCTTCCCCGACCTTGCTTTGCCTTTCTTAAGCTGTAAATGCTTAATGGTAAGAAGCTTTGGAGAAGAATATCCCGCTCTACATATCCTCGTTTTCACTCCCTTCAGGCCTCTTCTCCTATTCTCCCTCCCACCATTTAGCAGATGCTTTTTATCATTATAGACTTTGCAGATTTAGCAGCAGCGGCTTTTGTGCAGTGATGGATGTTGAAGTCTTGCGAAAATCCAAAAGAGGGTTTAAAATAAAAAGATGTGAGGGGGAAAAAAAAGGCTCAGCTACTTCACAAATTAGATGCAAAAGTAATTATTAAAATGTTGGCGAAGACTCACAAGATGCATGAGAATGAGCAGTACCTGGCTGTACACTTGCAAATGGGCCATCTGATGAGACCCAGCAGAGATCAGGGAGTCATCTGGTGGAGCTAAGTGGTGGCAGAGCCTGGGAGACAAGAGAAAGACAAAAGGATGTCACTGAAATAACCACAGCTCGATGTTATGTGCAGAAAATTGTTCAATCAAATGTGCCACTGAGCTATAACTGCAATATTTTTACGTCTCCATCATCATAAGAGATTTGAAACAGGGTTAAAGAATATAATGCCTAATTATGAAAGTGAATGAAGTGTGACAACTTATGGAGGAAAGCAATGATGTGGCCATCTGCTATTGGCTGGTTGTGGTGACCAGGTGATGGCACCATCTGTTGCACAGGCATTTTATCCGTGTTTGGCTCAAGTCTTTTGTACAGTAAACAGACAACAGACCAGTTTTTCTTCCGACAAAATGACTGATTTAATTTCAATATCATTATTTGTCACAAAACAAAAAACAGAAAAAATTTTGAGAAAACATGTCTCTTGCCACAGTGAAGATTCTCTGTTGTTCAATCAACACTTTACTCTACGATACAAAATCTAAAAAATCTCAAAATATACATTCTTCTGCATGTATTTATGAAGCCATTTACTTGTCCCACTATGAAAAAATGTGTTAACACAAAACAGTCTAAGTGTATTCTTCTTTGATTCATTTTGCCTTGGAAAGCAAAGGTTATATAAGAGAATGTTTGCGGCAGAAAACATTTCCTGTGCTTCTCCGTTTTGAATGCTGCAGTATGTGACAAGACATTCCTTCCATACAAAGAGATAAAGAGCACAAACGACCCTTAATCTTAATGTTAGAGACTGGAGCTCAGAAATGTGTGTCTTTAAATCATCTTCCACAGAGGCATGCTAATATAAAAAGTCACTTGCTCAATCTGAAGATTCAGTCCAAAGAGTACTGTTCCCTTTTTTAACACTGACATAAGTGTGATACCAGGAAACGAGCATACTGCAGTAACCGAAGTGTTAGATCACACTTGCATCTTTGCAAAAGTGTAATTACAAAAGCTCAAAGAGATCATTTACACTCACTTTTCACCTTAGAAAACATGCATTTATGTTTCAAACCTGACTTTACTTTGTTTCACAGTAAAATATGTGCTGTGTGTTCGATGTGGGAAGCTCTGTATTGAGTTGCTGGACTGTAGTGGATCAGTTACCCCCCCACCTTCTCCCTTAATACCATCCATATGGCCACATGAGAGTCTGAGGAGGTGTGCAGCATTGTTCACACAAACAATATGCTGCGGGATGGCATTGTAAGTTATCAGAGCCTTTGGGGGCCGTGGTGTATAATGAACATATATATAATTATTCTGCTGTATTGTGTGTCTTTTACTTCTGTAGGATCAGATGGCAAAAGGATTGTTCTCTGGGGTAGAATAACAAAAATGTGTGTGGGTGTGTGTGAAATGATAGTGTGTCTGTTTGCTCATGGAGCCAGAAGGAATGCCTAATGAGTGTGTCAGCATGTGCCGGCCAACTGTGGCGATGTGTTTGGAGAAAGCCGGCGTCAGCATGTACAAAACTCAACAACTGTTTCCATCCGGATGTGTGGAAGTGACTGAGCAAAACAAACCACCTCAGCGTTACCGTGAAAACAAAATAACCGGCTTGGTGTTATGAATGGCATCCTATTAAATAAGTGCAAAGTCATGAGTGTCAAGCTGGCAATATCATTGTGTATTAAGCAAATGGAGCGCACACAGAGCAAATGAGGCTTTACGTTTTGTTTTTCTCTGCAGTGTTAGCGACGGAGGACAGAGGTTAAAAGTCTGTTGTAAAACACGAAAACAGTTTAACTCGAGATAAAGACACTGTGCAGAAACCTTGGAACGACTCCTTCCTCTATTCATGCGTACGTGTTTTAAAATGCATACTATGACAGAGTAGCAAGAACAACATAATCCCCGCCGAATAAATAACAGGTCCTTGAGATGAGACAGCTTACATAAACAGTTGGGGTAAATGGACCTAGCATTATTTATCGTCAAGGACTTTGTGACAACGTGTGATGGTGCATTCACATAACAGTTTATTTTGCCCCAAGACAGAATCACGCACTGTGCAGAGGTAAGAAAACAAAAACAGCTAATACTTTGCTTTTGGAGAAACTTATGAAGTAAAAAGACTTGTAGTAATGCACAAGATGTGTTGCCTTCACTGTTCACAACCTGAGCCTGACTCTAAATGACCTCTTTTATGGAGAGCCCCATCTTCACTGTGGGAAATCAAATCAACACCGAGAAAGGTTTGGGGTGTGATTACGAGTGCCTTCTGCTTGTATCCTATTATTACATCCCATTTTAACGTGTTTAGGATCAAGTGTCAAGGAGAAAGCAAACAGCAAATCTAAATGAACGTCTAATGCTCTCCAGAAATCAGAGCACACCTGAAGCCCTGGACGATTTGCCTGTCAACAAATAGTTCCGACTGTGGGGCAATAATTCTGTTGTTGTTATGCCGTAAACAAGCTCACATCCAAATATGTATTCAGATTTTGTCGAGAGTGTGAAAGTGGCGGCCAATCCCTCCCGCAGCTCCTCTTACTAAAAGCTGGGGACTGTTATGACACACCGCAGCCAACAGCAGGACGACTTTAAAGGAAAACACTGGCGCCGTCGCAGAACTTGTTTGCTCAACGTTAGGAAAACAAAATACACACTAATGTTCTGCTTTGCTAGTGCTCCTCGAATTTGACTTGCCAACCAATTAGTCACACAGCTCAGGCCTAAACGGAGTATGAATGGAGGAAACGGGAGAACAAACACCTTCCTGCAGAGGCATGCTGTGCGGAGGATGTCTTGCTTGCTTACGCACCGAGCAAATGATAAAAATGGGTGACGAGAGCCGAGAGCCAGACACTGGGGAGAGGTTCTGAGAGGTGAGCGATGAAAGGATGAAGGAGGTGTTGGTACAACCCCCAGCGACGGTCTTTCATCCCCCTTTTTCCCAAAGCTCCTCAAGTGCACTCTCCTCTGCGGCCGTCCCCTGGGGCCCGGGCTCATTTGAATGCTCCGTGAAGTCTGAATGAAGCGGGTGAAGAGGTGAAGGTTGTTTGTGTATTTGTGTTTGTGTATGTGTATGTGTGGAGGCAGGGGAGGAAGTAAGGCTGGCTAACAAAAAATGAGGAAGTAAGGAGGATTGAATTCATGTTTATTAAAGGAGAAGGTAAATGGAAATCGAAAAAAAAGGTTGTGGACACTACATTATTCTTATTTTGTCGTTGTTCATGATGAAGCACTGGCACATATGGAAACGAATATATGCTGGACTCCGCTCCGAGTGAAACCGATCCCAAGAAGCCACTGATAAAAACATATGATCACTGACGACAAAGGTGTCTGTTTTATAAAGTAGTGTGTCTGGATTATTGTGTGTCATTTCCATTTCGATGTTGTCATTATAGTGTAAAAAGTCATTGTTTTTGGAGGTATCCACGGATGACTGCGTGGCAATCAAGTTAAAAAGCCGGGGAAAAACTATTGGAAAAAACATTTGTCCGCAATAAAGCACAAATCAATACAAACAAATATAAAAGAAGTGTGAGAACTTGCAACATTTATTTTCTACTTCTTTACAATTTTGACTCAGGTTACTAGATTAAGTTCAACAATCACGGCCAAACATATTGAACCGAGACTAAATGTTCAGATTTTCAGATCCCTCTGGGTTTTTAAATCCTACCATGGCTTAACAACATCTCCATTTTGTCATTTAGTGTAAAAAGTCATTGTTTTTGGAGCCAGTTAAAATGCCAGGGAAAACTGCAATTAAGTCCAAATCAATACAAACAAATACAGAAGAAGTGTGAGAACTTGCAACACAGAGATCTTTGCAACATTTATTTTCTGCTTCTTTCCAATTTTGACTCAAGTTACTAGATTAAGTACAACAATCATGGCCAAACATGTTGAACCGAGGCTAAATGTTCAGATCCCTCTGGGTTTTTGGGTTTTAAATCCTACCATGTCTTAACAACATCTCCATTTTGTCATTATAGTGTAAATAGTCATTATTTTTGGAGCTATCCAAGGGTGACTGCTTTGCAATTAATTCAAAATGCCAGGGAAAAAACAATAGTAAAAAACATTTGTCTGCAATAAAGCACAAATCAAATCAATACAGACAAATACAGAGATCTTTGCAACATTTATTTTCTGCTTCTTTATAATTTTGACTCAAGTTACTAGATTAAATACAACAATCATGGCCAAACATATTGAACCGAGGCTAAATATTCAGTAAAACAGTTTGAGAAATCGATGGTGATGGCATTGAATAAAGGAATAAAAGCCCAGATAAGGTTTTTTCCATTCCCAACCTCTTTATTGTGCTGTAATTCCATTCCTTGCCCTCTCTCGCTCAGTTCCCTCTTTCCCAGCAGCACGGCGGCGCTTGCCAATTTACTCCACAGCGCACTGTGACCGTGCTCCCCAGTCCCTCTATGTGGACCAGTGAGCGACTGGTAAGTGGAAAGATGTTTAAATAGAAAGAGGGAAAACTGGATGGACCGATTGACGGAGCGGAGAATGGCGGGTTGAATACATGTTGAGCAGGAGGGAGATGGCAGCGATGAAGGGAGGAATACGTGTTTTTTTTTTTACACTTGTTGAATGAAGGAGGGGTCGGGGTTAAAAAAAAAAAAAAAAAAAAAAAGATAAAGGCAAATGTGTTTCTAGCTCTGCAAAGCTGTAACATTTGCACTGGAGCGGTTGACAGCTCCTCTGAGGTTTTGTAGCAAAGAAACAAAGAGCAGAGAGTTTGGAGACATGATAGAAATGAGAATATACGAGACGACAGAGAAGAGAAGTTATTCATCACGTTTTCATTTGGAGAACAGTTCCAAAACAGCGAATCACCTGAAATTTGGACCACATATATAAAAAAGGCATTTGATTTCATTCGTTTATTGCTGATATAGTGACAATCCAGTGGTTTAGAGCCAAATATAACTGGCTTCACTTAAAGGCTGTAAAAATAGTAAGACAATGAAGATTTAAACATGAATTGTGTCACTGATTCTTTAATCTTTAAGTGTTTAGGGGAAAAGAGCTAAAATCCATAACTTTCAGAGATTGCTGGTGAATATGTTTTGGACTTGATTCTGCATCCATTTTTGGAGGATATATTAATTCTGTGTGAAGATTTGTTAAGGCAGCGGTGCTTCATTGTCAAAGGCATCTTAAATTATTTAGATAAACAGTACAACAACATAAAGGACTATATTTGGACCTGGTTTTTAGGAGGCGATTTGAGCTTAAGGGAAGAAATTCAGATTTAGATACTTTTTTTATCCACTTGAGGAAATTCATTTGCACCGTAGGGTCATACATGCATTCCACACAGACACAGTAAAAAAGTATAAATTGTCAATAAAAGAATAAATAACCCAAGTAAAAAACACAATAGACAATAAATAATATTCCACAGTCCTATACACATTAAACTTTGTGTTAAAGTCCATTGGAAGGTTAGGAACAGTTAACAAAACAATGCATGTGTTGTTATTTTTCTCAAATCAATTGAAAAACATACACATTGGTGAGATACTAGGACTGTAGTCAAGCAAAAAGCAGCCACGACGAGAAAAGAACTTGCAGCAGACACTGGTGATGCACGGCTAGTGTTCAAACGGACTGGACTGCAATGCTCTTACCACCTATAAGTACACCTCTAAGGTAAAGTTTGTGATTTTTGAAAACTGTGCAATAACTACTGCAGTTTAGTCTTTATACATGAATAATTACAACATTACCAAACTCATACGATTGGATTTAGTTTGAAAAGATAACCATCACTCTTTAACAGCAGATGGAAATGTAGACTTTGAAGAAAATCAAGAAGAAAATCCAGAGAGCCTCATACCACCTGCTGCTCTCACTGGAGCTCCTTACACTGCATTTAATAATCCCACTCTGGGGGGGCAAATCATAATCACCACCACCTCCCGCTGAGCTGATCCGGGCTTTAAACCTTTTTATGTGGACGGACACGAGGTCAGAGCCCAGACATCAACAAGCTGCATCACATCAGACATTATCCACATCCGCCGTGTCGTTGCCCCCGTAGGAGCAAATGGAAGTGATGTGCACATTGTTCCAACAAGCGCCCTTCAGCGGGAGTTCAGAGTGGGTTAGAGCCGTGCCACAGATGAAAGCCCACGTGTGACGGCGCCGAGGCAGACATGGCAACAGAATAAGGGAAGCGAAAGGGAAGGGATTTGTGCGAGGAGAAAGAGGGAGCAGGAAGGAAGCAGTGGATTTTTGGAACGAGGGAAAGGGCCTCCAAAGATCAAAGTGTCTTCTGTTGGCTGTTTATTTTATCAATCCGATATTTCCTGGTACGGGGCGAGAGGGAGTGGTGGAGGAAGCTCAGGATCAAAGAAGCTTTATTTATTTTGTTGTGCACGGCAGTGTTTGTGTCGGTAATGATAGCTTAAGGTGTTAGGGCCAACAGGAGGCAAATGAAACATCTTTAACCACTGATATTGGACATATCTTTGAAGTGAGAAGATTAATGCAGCAGATCGTTCAATCACTTCTCTTAAAGGACGGGCAAAAATTCATTTCAAAAACAAATGCTGTTTGCTTGCAGTATGTCGGTAATTTAAGGACAACAGTACTTCACAATTTACTCGCTTGCGTCCGATCCTGTATTATTTTTCAAGAAAACAACTCAAGGACACGCAGTTCTTCTTCTTTTTGACAAATATAATCCATCACTGCAGGCCAGATAACTGAATCTGTAAGTTGTAAATGCCACAGTATCAGAACTTTCCTACTCATACTGAATTTAATATCACAGCACCAGTGTCTCCTCATATATATCATCTCACAACCTGATAAGATGAGAATGAAATGGAGCTGCATATACTACCTGACAAAGGAGCGGTGTTAATCCAGAGGCAGTGGTAGACTGTGGGCGTCCTTGAATAGCCTCTTCAAAAGGTTGGAGCGGTATTATGAACTTGAAAGTCATTTAAATCAGCCCACCCATTTGTTTGTTTATTTATTTGTATATTTTTATTGGACTGGATGTGCGTGAGTGGAGTGACAATAATTAGCGGCATTGGCAAATGAACAGAGGAAGATGAGCCCACAGCAAAAAGGATGGAAGCACTAAACAAACAGAGACAGGAAGGAAGCTGAACACGGTGAAGTCTTCTCTTGGCACACAAACTGACAAATACTCGGCAAAACAAACTGAATTTTAAAGTTGTGTCTATAGACCCCAGCTCTCGTCATGTTGAGGTGTACAGTTTTCCCATTCACATCTTCAAGTGAAGAGTGATCAGCAGTAATCCACTGAAAAGTTGTATCACACAAACAGAATTTCAAAGAACAGAGCTGCATCAAGCGTTTGGCAGCACTAGCCTACAATGTTTTTGAAATTGATACAAGAGCATTTTTTTACATTATTTATTTATTCATTTATTTTTACTACAAAATCAACTTTTATCAGTGAGTGGAAAATGTCTTTGTATTGTTTCTCAATGCAATCACAATAAAAACATTCTATTCTATTGATTAGAAACCAACAATTACGCATTTTTTTATGTTACAAATGGCAACCAGCCGAGTTCATTTGTGTACTGTCAGTGACAAGGTAGAGTGACATTAGCTTGTGATTTGATAGTCACCGGCACTATACATAGGAGCCTTTTTTAGCTAAAAGCTACAAGCTACACATCACTGATGCTTAGGAGTGTATTATGCTGAACTTGTACATAACCACAGATATCATCATATGGACCTGGAGGTACACAAGGATTGTTTTTGGGCCTGTACTTCCTCATCAAATCTGATCTGATCGATTGTGGTAAAATGGCAAAACCTACTTTAAGGTAAAATGCACGTTGCCATCTTTAACCTAGACATTATGCATATGCAGATTGGATATGTGTGCTTTATGAATGTTTTTAGAATCCCTACTTAGAAAGTCCCTCCATCTGAAGGCATGAAATAGCTCTCCGACTCCTCTTACCGACACACATTCTGTTGGGGTTTGCATCACACGAGAACTTGGATATATAGTATGCAGTGTAGGATTTCTTATAGATGCAAGGAGAACGGCAGATTGACTGTTGATAGCCCGGGCTGAGACAACCTGCAGCTGTGCCCAGGACGAAGTGAGATGTCTGTCCAGTAAATAAACCGCTGTGATTCCTGAACACTGCCGCTGCACTTTGAACTTTGGCACTCTTTCATGTCACAGTCCGTACAATCAATCCTTCCTGAGGGTCTGGTCATGCAATTTATCCTGGGGACAGTCGGGGAGCACACATACCAGGCACATACTGAGAAATTTTACTGAAGAGCGTTAAATAAAAGAAGCAAATTGTGCTGTGGTTTTGGCGCTAAATATCTTTGGTAACACTTGTTAATTGGTATGAATGAACATGTAAGAATCATCTTTGTAATATTTAAATGCTAAAACAGTGAATCTGTGTTTGCACATCTCTTCTTTTCTCCTTTTTCTGAATCACATAAAAGTGTGTGTCAGTACGATGTGACATTTTCTTGTTGCCTTGCTTATTTGCTGCGAGTGGTGGTGTAAAGTGTTTGACTTGCATATTTGCAGTCTGCTCACAGTCAGCGTCAGGAGTGTGAATGAGAGGCCAGTGTGAATACGGATTAGAGAGCTAAAAAATGTACCATAAATACGATTATTACGCGGATTATTTAAAAAAGCTGATATTTTCAGTAGGAAACAATAAACATAAAACATTATAGATGTTTTTTTCTTCTATACAGGCAAGTGATTAATACTCTTGAGATTTGGTTTAATATTAGATTATGGAGGGGAGTTCACAGACATTGCAAAATCATAAAAAAATATCCTCCCACATCTCGCTCCAAAGAAATGTCACAACATATTTAAAGAAGACATTAGTGCGATTGCCAAGTTGTAACTATTCCCAAACTATGCTTCAAAATAAAAAGTCATTTCTGTTGGATAAATTGATTAAAGACATGAGGTTCAGATTTTCATTATGCCCCTTAGGAAAAAGTCATTCACCTATTACTAATTAGTGAATTTTACCCACAGAACCTACCTCCTTAATAGCACATTGAAATTTCCCCACAGTAAAACGCTGCTACACCCCAGCACAGGCCATTTAACAGGTTTTTGAGGCAGTCAAAACAAAGCCATCAAGTATCTGTTTACCTCAAAAAGAACTGAATTTAAATCGTGCCTCAGACTTGAAATACATTAAACATGCAACTTTAAAACTATGGAAATACTGGATAATCAGATGCTCTCTCTTTAGCCACACACAGTATCAAATATATGCATTGTTTCTTGGAATACTCCTGGTGAACACAAGCTGAATGACTGAAACATAAACCTCACCACATGACAGTCCAGCAGCATAACAGCCCCATATGTCTAAAGGGTACTTTATGTGGTTTTATTTTGCAGAAAGTTATTTTTATGACCTTGCGGAGTATTCACGTTGTGGCCCCCAGGTAAGAGCAGCCTGGGGCAGTAAATTCATGTCAGTCCATGAAAGCTGGTTATATTGTGCAAATGAGGCAAGTGCAAAGCAGATAGCCTGGTTTTATTCAATCAAAGTATGTTAAAATCCCCTGCATACTGGCATATTTCACTATTAAGCAGACTTCTCTGGTGCTTGGATTTATGTATGCACATGCATTAGCACTGCCTCCAATGTTTAGCTCTAAGTGCCTCATCACGCTCTGCCTTCATCAGAAAGCACTGACTGGCCAAATCAGAAGCACAAAGAATCAATAACGGTCACACATCACTCTCCTCTTACTCCCCTGTCTCTGGCCTTGACTGGCGTCGGCATAGCAACATTCCACTTCCTCTAAATTACAGTGTGGCAGCCAATCAAACAAGAGCAGTGACCCTGGAGAGGCGGCAATAACAAATCAGCTTCAGCGGAAGTGTGAGCGGGTGTGAGGATGACATGCTGCGCTGGATTTCAGCCTCGTGTCTCGTTGAGCAGAGGCCTTTGACTGAAGCCGGTCTGATCTATTTTTCATATTTCTGATGGACCACAGCCTCCTGCCTTTTCTCTCTTCTTCTTCTTGTTGTTCTTATTCTCTTTGTAGTGTCTACAGGCATTTTTCAGTCCAGAGTGCTTTTTGCACCATTTAGGTGTTGTGATAGCTCACCCTTTAAGAATATAAAGAGAAAGGATGTGTCTAAACCTGGCCCACATGCAAACACTTCCAATATGGCTTCTTAGTGCATCAAAGGCTGAGCAGTAACTGAATTTCTGTTGACAACACACAAGTCTGGTATAATCTTCATTGCTCATAATACTATGTTTTGCAAATATGGTAAACAGATTTTCAAATCAGGTGTGAATCTTGACTTTAAGTAGGGGCTACAAAACATGCCAGGGTGTATTATTTTCTCACAGTGAAGCCCTGTCCAGATGACTTTTTCTAAACCTCATTGG
The DNA here is from genome assembly GCA_036850595.1 of Rhyacichthys aspro. Lineage (NCBI taxonomy): Eukaryota > Metazoa > Chordata > Actinopteri > Gobiiformes > Rhyacichthyidae > Rhyacichthys > Rhyacichthys aspro. The sequence continues at coordinate 11,915,539 of CM072169.1, read as the reverse complement.
TGTATTGTGACCCTGAGGACAGCCTGCAATTATGAAAATTAGGAGTAAACTTCATTGGTCGTTCCGCTGGTTGCAGATAATAATATGATAAAAATGATCTGCTTCTTTGGAAGGAAAGACTGTTTGCCAGTACACTGATCCTTTCACGAATGATGAACGTAATCATACGGTTACTCTGTTTGGCAATCAACATGTAACCTGTGGAAATTGGCGCCTCTGACTTTCTCTCTTTGTTTGTCTATGCCTGAAAACATCATTCATGAATATATCTCCAGTGTGACATTGAAAATATAAATTGCATAATAAAAAAAAAACAACCTGGTGAATATGTTGTTGATAATGATGGTTCTGCTGCACACCTGGCAGTACATAATATGTTTATAGAGATGTGTTTATGTCCAGTCCACACACCAACCTTATTTTTCTTCTCACTATCAAATAGATTCAAAACTAACAAAGACAGATTCAGTCAGGGAATTGTGAGGGGAGCTTTGAAGCATCACATTTCAGAGGGATCTGTTTTAATCCGTTTGCAAAAGATTCTGGGATTAAGTATACAAACAATCATAATTCTGTTCATATTTAACAAACAGTATCTATGTACTGCATTATTTATGCGGCTCTGATATGTCACATGACAAAGCAACGTTCAAAAGCAACTAAAATCCAATGAGTACTGTTCTTCCACAGATAAAAGTCTATCAAAAGTGTGGTTGTCATGAGATTTTCTCCATTTTCAAACAAGATTATAAAAATATATCCATCTATCTGTATGAGTCTTTAATGTAGAATGTTTAATCATATCTGGTCAGTATACTGTGGTATTTTATCCACATGCTTTCTTTCTGCTTCCATTTCAAGGATATTTTTTTCCAGGAACAGCCTCATGAATAGTCTTTTGGTATGTCTTCTATCAATTGATGTGTGCAGTATTGCTTCATATGCTTTCTACTGTGTTTATTTGTTGTCTTCCATCATTATTTTTTTACACTTTTTGCCACTGGTTCTCTATGCCTGGGGTCACGCAGATAAGACAGGCCCTAACTATTTTGTAGTGAAACCTCAAAGTTCACGTTAAAGATTTTGGTGGCAGCGTATCCCGTGCTCACTGTTACACCATTCATCTGCTCGTCCCATAGTCTCGGGTGACCTGGGCTGATGTAGGTCAAACACACAGACGAGAAAGCCTTTCATCATCCTGTCACGTCCTCCTCTGAGCTTCAGGGAGGAGTGGCAGCAAACTGAAACGTTTCACTCTTCGGACTTAAGGATGTTCGATTAGTGCCAGCATGAAGCAGCTTGAAGGGAAAACCGCCTGTAGACCATTGTAAAAGTAAATGCATTTTGTCCATGACTATTGTTGCGTTCATGTGACATCAGACCAATAGAAGAAAGTCAAAAAGTGACAACACTGACACTGGCCTGCAGAGTTTTTGTTTTTGAGGCCACACTAGTCAGTTATAGGAACTGAAAATGTGACAAAGTGAGAGATGAAGCAAACACAGTGAGATAAAAACCAGAAAAAGAAGTCACATGGCAAATACTGACCTCCAGTTTGGCTCGAGATGTGCCCAACAACAAAAGAGACGCAGAGGAGACAATACACATGAGATATACAGTAGTATGACATGTGCCTTGGAGATAAACGTGTTACTGTTTCTTCACTTTAAGATTGTAGCTGAAGTCTGAATCCTGAACATCATTTGAGGCAGAGGCAATGAAGACAAGACAAATGAGGAGTTAAAGGTGGTCCCAGTCTTCCAGTCCATTGACCGTCATTGAACATAGTCATTACGTTAGTTCAACACTGCTGATGCAGCACACTATGCAGAATGGTCTATAATGATTTTTTATACCCTATAGGCTTTGGATTTGAAGACTGCTGCACTTTAAAGGAAAAAAAGAAAGACAACTATTGGTTCAGACATAATGGCTTTGAAATAATGATGGACATTCCCACTCAGCCAATAATTCATTCCAAGAGAAATTACAACAGGACTTGAGACGTATAATGAAGTGGATGTGAGTGTCAACATGCAGACTGGCACTCAAAAGCCCGGTTCAGCTCTTTTCCAGACTAATATGCTGTCTCACTCAGTCAAGTGTCCCAGTTTGGTTAGATGAGTGAGACGGCAATAACCTGGCATTCTGTAAAAAAAAAAAAAGCAGGCCACTGACCAGTGTGATGTATGAAATATAGATGCCACATACACTTTACACAATGAGACAAAATCAATAACTAACTTTAAGCATAATAAACACAAAGGAACATGTTGTAATAATATCTATACTGTCTTACACAGAGGACATGATTTAACTTACTTTCTTCTGTAAGTTACTGGCAATTTATTATTCTTTTCAAATTTCTGCAGTAGCCTTTTTAAAGACATGTTTTTTGCATCCAATAAAAGCCTAATGTGTGTGATTCATAAAAAAGTCGCTTTGTGTAGAGTGTTCTATGAAACATTATTTAAATTATTTCAACATTGCCATTCTGCATGTATCTTATTCATTTGCATAAATCAATAAGTATAATTCAGCAAAGTCAGACATGTTTGACGAAGTAAACAGAGACAGTACAGTGTCCTCAGACTGAGTCAATCCTCAGAGAGCTCAGTTGAGTGATATTTAACGACAGTTTGAGTCGTGTCCCTCGTGACGACTGCGCGTAGCAACTGAAGTCTTCACTAACGTCACCATTAACAAGTGCATTAACACCACGCTGACTACACACTGAGCAATGACACTTCATTTGTGTGTTTGTTTCAACTCTGCTTTAACCTAATGCAGGAGAGCAGTGTGACACTGTTGTGAACAGCAACAACTCCACAGTGGGCTCATCAGTCATTCATCTGGGTTTCACTCAGTAAGACTGTTACACTGACAGCAAATTGGGCTAATGAGTGGGAAAAAGCATTTGTATTAGAACATAGAACTTCAACAAATAGGGAGATACTACATTGACAGATTGCCAACACGTTTAAACACCGTCTTATGTCGTCATATTGGACACACACTGCAACACACAAACCTTATGTGTCATCATCACTTATTCAGAGCAGTCTTGCATGATCTAACCGTCATTAAATTTCTATCACGTATTGTATTGCAGGACAAAGACTGAACAACTTCACACAGTCCACAAATGTATTTTTGTTCTTCCAAATTGGTTTCATATTGTTTGTTTGTTGTTTTTTTTCCTATTTAGTTTAAAGTTGGGCTGACACCTTTCCTATTCTTGTGTTGGCAATGAAATCTACCTAAAAGTGCCCTGTATGTTCATTACAGAGGCAAAATTTAGTATCCCACTATTTTTCCAAAAGACCTGGAGGTGTTGGACAAATAATGGTTTTAATGCAAAGCATCTGCCAGTGGGAGTTTGTGTTTTTACATTTGCTCTGGTGTTGACTTTATTACTCAAACACACACTTAACCAGAAGGTAACTCCACCAAATATTCAACGAAAAGAAAGAAAGAGGAAGTGTATTGTTTACTAATGTATTTATGTATGACACCGAAATGGCTTTTAATGTTATTCTCTTAGATACCCAATAAGTGACTACTATTGGTGATGTGGCAGTGATATTCTGTCTCCTTATGATTGAATAAGAATATAAGCACATATTTGGGACAAACTGCAGTGTGTGAGAGGATGCTTGTTACCCCGAGAGCATATCCGCATGCAGATCACATTTTAATACCAGGTGTAAATTAAGCTCATCTCTCTGCTATCTTCCCTTCCCCTGTGACTGGATTAGCACTCAAGTGGACTCCTCATCTAAAGCTGCTATTCCACCTCTGCATTAGCGGTGGCATTTGGATTCTACCTGTTGATATGAATGGGTCTTTTGGTGATTTAAAGGTGAGAGGCAAAAAGGAGCGGAGTGAAAAGCATTAAGGCAAATCAAACAGCAAAACAGCTGCTGAGATAAGAAGATCAGAGAGGTCAGTGTCTTGTCTCTCCGTTTGTGTCCCGTGTGATTCCGGATGCCTGATTCAAATCAAAGGTGTATTGATCTGCAAAGGTAAACGTCACAGCACACATCTTTTCATGATATCAACAGCCCGCTGCTCAAACAACCGAAGCGATGCCGCTGTGAGATATGTAAACGTGATTATGAAGTCATCACTCCGACACAAGACCAGTCTGGACAATAAGACCTGGGTATTGAGTCTTGCAGGTAAAAGGATATGTTTTATTAGCTCAAGATGTAATTATCACTAAAGGAGCTAGTATTAATGTGTGGCAATGGCAAAAGCAAATATTTAGCAGTGCTTAATTTATACCTGTTTGCAATAAGTAATGTGTAGGAGTATTAAGGCCAAGGGGAAAATAACAGGTGATACAACAAGAACATGTACTCCCAAAATGATTTAAATTAAATAAATAAATAAAACTTTAAGTTGTTCTCAAAAGCCTCAGTAGTGACAGTGGAAAACTTTCTACACCATTAACCTGTAGCGAGAGATAAACTGGAGCAATGTTATGTTTTAGCAGATTTTTTGGAGATTGATAGAGATCAGGTTCTCATTCAGTCACTGGTTCTTACAGTAAAAGCCATGTGAACTCTGTGCTAAAGCTGTCCACTTGTGTCAGCTCATGAAGAAGTTTGACCAAAAACTATAGAGTAAAAGGCATGTGCAGTCATGTGTTGTGCCAAGGGGCCTCAGTCCCATGTGACATTTATCTGGATTAGTGCCAAAGGTGATTGACAGGTCCACTAATCCATGTGGGGGAGGGGGGGGTGTCAATCCACGACTTAACACTGTATAATTGGCCTATCAGGACAAAGCCTGAGCAGCTCGACTTAAGGGGGAAATCCACTGGTGACAAATTTAGAGACTGGGGCAGTACAGGAAAACACTGGTGGAGGTGTGCATTTGAAAAACATGGGTGACCTTAGAAAAGCACTAGTGCATGCTCAGTGAGACAAACTGTGGGTCTATGTTTAGCCAAGTCGCTGGGGTGTGTATATTGTGTGTGCGAGCGTGATAAATAAAGTGTGTGGCTGAGTAAGCTTGCGGGTGGGCATTTACTCTGAGAGTCTGCCGGTGCATGCGAGCATTTGTGCATATCTTTGAGCCAAAGTGAGTGTGGGAAATGGGCAATTTGCTGCATGACACCTGAGCATCAATCACTGTCACAACACAGCCCAAATGAAGTGCCGTCACTGGTGCCATGCCGTGGTCAGCGGGGGGCTTTTAATTTGTCTGCACAATCACGACGACACTCTGTAGATGGCCTTTAGTTCTGACACAGAGATACATCAGGCAAACAGCCTTTTGACTCATGCCAATAAAAAAGGGTGACACGCTTGAATCATTGTGTGTCATTTTCTGTGTAGGACAACAACAAGTGGTCAGGTCGTGGATCTGAAAGATTATTTACAGTGATACAACTCGATGTGTTTATTTTCCAGTGTTTGTTTATGCTGCCTCTACTGTCATTGTCTTGATCAGCAACAAGACGCTACACTGGGATGAATTAGTCCAGTCTAGTGTCACAACATCAATTAATGAAAAACAAGGTGACCTTTTTTTTCTTGTTAAAAATTATTCACTCAACCAGCAAATGGGAGCACAGGTTGGGTTTTCACTGACCTTCTGCTGCTCACTTAGTCTGATACACTGACCAGTTAAATGTTGTTAGGGGTATTTCTTTGTCGTTTTTGTTGGTTCTTTACACTGTGTATTTGGTAATGGGATAAATTAGTACACAAACAAGAATGCCTACTAATTCAGTCAGCAGAAATCTGAGAAGGGGCTGCACTGTGGGAAGATTTAATAAATAGAGAATGTGGTGAAATGGCTGAGAGAGCTCTTGGGAGAGGGAGGTGGGCTTGAATTTAGTCTGAATAAAAACAACATTCAGTGCATAATTGAGCTTGAGTTGCCACTTAACCTCTGAATGGCTCAAAGCTCCCAAAAATATGGAAAAATCAAGAGCTAAATACAAAAAAATCTTTTCTATTTCCTGTGAATTAAATGGGAAAGGAGCTGTAAACTCGTGGCACAGAGGCATTTGCAAATGCAAATGACTGAAGGACTATGCTGACATTTGGGAGTTCAGCTCACTGGTCACCTGTGATAACACATGGCTTCAAATCATCTGTCTCAACCAGATAACGCAGTCTGGGTAACATGCTAATGCTTTAGCATATGGAAAGTTGTGAAAAGTTTGTTAGAAAAGATTAAATGCCACAAATGGCACAAATGGCAGTTTACAACCCACCCTGGGCAATTATTCATATCTACAACTTTGGCATTAAAACCATCCTTAAACAGAGTGTCTACTTTAGAAGTTCAGGACCGACACAAAAATAAGCCAAGGTCAGTTAAAAGTACTGTGGTGAGTGGCACCATAATGGTTCATAAAGCTGCTACACCACATGGACCTTGTGTTATTTCTATAGCATCACTAGCTGCAGATTTGGGCAACTGAGGAAACCTTTTTTACTTTTGTCTAATGGTAGTTTCTGTTGCTGTTACATGCAAATGCTTCCAAATGCAACTGACTATATCCCTTCATGCCTGACTGGCTGGAACTGTTTCCCACTTTTATCATCAGTCTGACTCAGGTGAAGGCTCACAGGGAATAAAGTCTTCGAGCTCCATCTCAAATATGGCAGATGGTCAACTCTAATTTGTTTTCCCCAGTCCTTTCGCTGCGACCTATGAGTTCATATTGCCAGCCTGGAGACTCAAGATTTCACACGCTCAATGACAATGACAGATGGTTTGCAATAAAATGGAGAATTTTTATTCAGATGTACATGTCAGTTTATCTGGCTTTGGTACAAATATGTGAATCATTTAGGAGAGCAAATTTATAAACAAATATAAATCTGAAGAATAGAGCTTTGCACAATCCCTTCTAACTCCCTATTGAACTGATATATTATTTCTTGACACGCTTTTTTTTTTTCTCGATTTGTTTGGCAAATGGGAACAAATATATATTTAAATGTGTTGAAAGAAATAGACATAAAAACTAAGAAGAGGAAGAAAGGACAGAGAAAGACTGATGTCAAGCAGCTAATAAAAGTGACAGTATTGTCCTGTCTTCAGCCAAAATTGGACTTCAAGCCTTTCCAGTCTGCGCCCGGAGAAAGGGAATTAACAATCTGTCTGTTCATTTAGTGACTTTTCCTTCCCACTGCGTACCTGCTAGGAATTTTAACAAGGGCCGGAGATGGACTTTGACGAAGCATAATAGATCGAGAGCTGGGCTTATGATGCGTTTATTCCATACAGTTATGAGTTTCCTCGTTAATATGCAGGTCAGAGTTCAGGGGGTGTACTGCATTACTCACCTACTAAACAAGACAACATAACACCAGTCAAGTGTGAGCGCTGAATAATTGTACAGTGGAATAAAAAGGGAACCATTAGACGATGAGAACAGTTACCGTTAAGGGGCGTATTTAAAGCATTCGACAGCTTACAGGCCAATCTGCTACAATGAGTTAATGATATGCTTAAAAAGAGAAGACTGATTTTAAACACGATGGTTCACAACTCTAACGCAAAACAGACAAAAAAAAGCTCTTCAGCATATGTGTTGGAAAGCTAAGTGAATTTAAATGCAGGCTATAGCAAACTTCACACATGAAGGCTCCGATGCCTCACTGGACTCCTAATGCTGAGCAGATGCTATGAATGTGAAACTGCATTTGCTTCATAACCACTTTTTCCACTCGAATAACTGTATGAAAAGGTTAAATAATATAATTTAAATATGTTATGGCAGGGCTAATATACTCCTAACGCTGCACTGGTGAGACTCGTTCAGTTTAAGACCAAATAAATTGTATGAAAACTTGAAGTGGTTTTGAATGACTGTGTGTGTGTGATTAAAGGTCAACAAATGTGCAACACTCATCTTGGCAGATCTGAATGTAATTAGGTATTTATAAATAACTATCATCATTGGAATAAATTAGAATTTGTATTTGCTCACAATTCTAGTGATAAAAAATGTGTTGCTTGTTGGCTTATTTTCCACAGCTACTAAGAACTGAAAAATCTGCGTCAGATAAATACCAAGAACTAAGAACCAGGACAGATATGCATTAAGAACAGAATTTCATAAATTAATTTATGAAAGTTGATGGAAGACTGTGGGCTAACAATCAAGTGGCTGCATTGGTCGGTGTTTAGTGGATCAACTACAGTTTAAATACAAACTGGGAGTGGACAATAGGCCAGAGGTCAGGTCTGCAATCAGTTTGACGTTAGCTGTCCTATTTTCCTATAGATCTAAACTTTGCCACTTCATAAACAAAATGGTGCAAATGGTAAGTCAGACAGAAAAAGGTTTTGGTTGGAATTTGCAGTTTAATTTCAACAAAATGGAGCCCTGATCACCTTCACATATTGCACCAGAAGTAGTTTCTATAGAATCAGTCACAACCTTTGGAACACCAGCATACTGAGAAATAAAAACTTAACTAGGTATAAAGCAGTCACTGTCATTTTACAAACCAGATTGCACGCTCTACTTGGCTTTTTCATAAATACCAAGCAGAGTTAGTCTGAAGCTGTGCCTTCCATATATTAAAGCAAACCTGAAGCCTTCACCATGTTTGTTCAGCCACTAATTAGAAAGACCACAACTTGAGCGCATTGATCCCACACCTATACAGAGGCGCCGGCCCATCTCCTGCCTGTGCACATCTAAATCTCTTATTCTATTGATGTCACGTCTGCAGTGGCATTGATTCATCCTGAACTGCACTAATCAACTAATCAAAGAGTCGCTCACTGGCTGACCAGTTCCATGGGCTCTGACAACTCACAGCTCAGTACAAGAGGAGAAATTCTGTGACTGGCTTGTTTGTTAAACACTTGTTATATAGATGGGAGGCAGAAGAAAACGGCACAGTGCCTGGTGCTACAGCAGTATGTGCTTCTACATGAGCAACAGCACAGCCCAAATTCTGTTTGATAGTAACTAGCTTCATGTGTTTATGGGAGATTCCCCAGCTGTCTGGACCACATGAGAATCTGATTCCTCCATGCTCTGGGTTATGACCCACAGTGGCCTAATCAGACGCACACAGGGAACCTTAATAGTGAGGCTGCTAAGGGGCAGTCTCAGGGCAAACACCCCTGAGACAAAAGGATATTTTCAGGACTAGCACATAAGCAGGATCACTGTGGGGTTTTATCAGCCTGCTCCAGTGAGAAGGTCTCAGTTTAATTGGACTTACATGGTACTGACCTTGTCCCACACCATTTTTATCAAACAAGCTTGATATTTTCTTCAGTGAGAGGTGGAATAATTCAATTGTCAGATGGAAATTACACCAGACAATGGAATATGATACAAGTATGTGAGTGTGCCCCGAGCCACAAAGATCCTCAACTACTTCATGTGCCTTCCGTCAGCAGCACAACACCTGGTCCTCCCCAGTCGCTAAGCCTCTTATTCCATCAGCTGGAGTGGGAGCACAAATCCTGGGGAGAGACCTCATCTTGACTGATTGTATCTAAAGTACAGTATGATTCATAGGTTAGCGAGCACCACTGCTAAGACTTTGAGTAAAGACACAGTGCCAAGTGCCCACATTTCTTTTCACAAGCAGAGCCCCATACAAATCCTGACGCTCTGTAGGTGGGAAACTGCCTTTTAGAAAGAACACTGGCAGCAGGAGACAACACCTGTAGATGGAGCTATAGTCAACGGGAGCACATTGCTTTCTATCACTACCTGGGACAATGTGGCATTATCCAAAATATGGCTTATAGTTTTATCTCAAAGCCCTTTTTCATTTTGACTTTGTCCCCAAACCCCATGTTATTTTGTAAAGTGAAATTCCAAAATGGTGTAGCAGCAATGAACAACAGGCAAGTTGCTCTAACTGCTTAAAATCACAAATACTAGCACAGAGTAGACATGGATATTCATTTGGTCCACTTGGGACTGCCAGTTGATATCCTGCCAAATGGTCAGTTCAGTCTGGTCAGCAGTAAATTTGTTCTGAAAAGTGCAACTCCATAAACAATACTTTTGACTCAAACGGAGAGCTCTGCATGCTGTCGATCCATCCCTCGTTTGATCCCAGGAGTGCATGTCATGGCAACCATACTAATCAGAGTACTGCAGCCTGATTCTCATTGGAGAATGAATGGAAGCATGACGACACACACTCAGAAATCTCTCCGGTTTTAACGGTGTGTGACCTGTTCTGTGTCAAACTGATTGTCAAAAGCACTCAAACGCCTAGAAGCAGTATAAATTTATCTTGCCTTGAGAGCCCACCTACAACTCTTTAAATGAAGGCTGCTTTTCTGATACGGACTTGCTGAATGTGTGGCTAGAAAACACAGAGATAAAAGAAAAAAAAAAATCATATACAGAGATAAGTAATAAGTAATTTTGCTTGAGGCAAATTATAGTTTCTGCAGGTAGAAACATTACAGAAGTAAATTTGATTATCAACAACCATATGCTGCTTTTTCCTACACCCAGGTGTGATATTTATGTTGATATTCCATGTGTAATTGCTTTAGTAAAAGTTTTATTTGGAAGTCAGAGTTGATTAAATGAGAAGTGTTTCTCTTGAATTCTTGCAAAGGCGTGATTGTTTACAGCAGCTGTTCTGCAGTCACTTCAATAGAGTCCCCTCATCCTGGATGGTAAACACATGTGTACAATAGCTAAAAGGCAAAGACAAACCCACAGACATGCACATGCCACCATTGTTGATTGTTGATCACACCGAACGGATGTAAACAAACGCATACACTTTTACGCAGGGCCTGCTTGATTCATTGAGCTGAAAACATTTCCATACATAATGAGGCTTGGTCACATCTGAATTATTTATCAGAGGAAATAGATCTGGGAATCCACTGTAATTATTCCACAAGCAAAATAACCATCAAGCCACTGTTGACAGGTTTATAACAAAGGGTGACCTGCGATGGGCCATGACACAGTCAGTGTATGGAAATTAGTCATTATAGTTTGCCATTAATTAAATCAATATTCATATTCACCTGAAGCAGCCGGATGTTGCCCTTCATGCTTCCTGCCTTCAGTGTTTCTTAAAGCCCCATTGTTCCATATTTTCACTGTCTTCTGCTGCCTTCACTTCCACTTTTACTCTGTTGCACAGGATTTTCACACTATTATATTGTTTTATTTGCTGCTATACGTTTCATTAAGTGTTGTGATTTGCCTCACTTTAAACTCCTGTGACTGCTCACTGAAGCTCTCTTCTGTACATCATTTCTTATGTTGTGTTCACTGTTAATTAACATTCCCTAAGCACAATCCAAGTCATTTTAACCAGGTATACTCACTGTGATCATGGCAGTTGCAGCAGGAATGGCACCAATAAAGGAAAGGTCTTATTTGACTATTTGGAACACAGCCAGAAGTAGTTTCATCTGGCACATTTTCACTCCATATTTTCTACCGCGGTGTTGAGTTTGTTGACTGACAAGCTGCTGTCTTGTCAGTCAAGTGTTCGCTGGCCTGAAGCCACATGCTTTTCATTTTGTCAGATACTGGGTTGTGCTCATCCAACAAGCTACAGTGATTACAAGGCTTCCATAAAATTCATTTGAGTTCCACTCTGAAGATTTCACCACTGATATCTTAGAAACAGCAGTGCCAAGATGAAAATGAATAGCTGTCAGGAGCAAAACGAGCTAATGTCACACAGGGTTCTGCCTCACAAGCTAGTGCTGATGTTAACCCAGGATCTGGAGTCTTTCTCAAGAACAAATGCTCATTTACATATGCATACCCCTCCACTCCCTCGCGTTAAGGCACACCTTCTATTCTTGGAAAATCCATTTTTCAACCGTTTTGCTGGTGCTAACAATAAATGTTGCCATCTTTTCACTGTGTATATGAGGCTGTAATACAAACATGTTTATAGCTGTGGGATAATTGAACTAAGAAATGTACAGAAGGTATGAAAGAGTGCTTCTGGTGAAACTGCTCCACATTTCCTCAGGATGTCAAACTCAGGCGTCTGTGTTAACTGTGGAGCCAAAACAAGCAGGCAATTAGCATAAAACCTGTACACAGAGCACAAGGCACCAAGTAAAGTTCCACGATACACCCACACCAAGTGTCTCATCAGAAAAACAATGTAGAAAGTTATATAAAATAGTCTCTTTGTTGAGTGTGTCCTCATTACAAATGATTAGAAATCTCCAAACCATTGCACCCTTCATTTAATTTCAGAAGGGCTGCAACCAAATGTTTTTTAGCAAATTGAAAGCTAATTAGTTTGTTGCTGATGTATATGTTATTGCTGTCATTCCAGATCTACTCTCCTCATCAGAGCTTCAATGTAAAAATGGCCAAATGCATCAGACTTTTCATTGGTCAATATTGTTGGCAATGAGGTAGACAATAATGTGGGTTAGTCCGCTGTGTTCAGGCCAGTGTGTGATCCTGCTCTTCAATCTGGTCAACATACGACTGCATTAATATTCCCCTGTCACTGCCAGGAACATCCCAGGTGGTACACAGCATTTGCCAATATGCGTTAACCTCTGACACTCATCACATGGGAAGCATAGATTTCCTTTTCCTGCCTGCAGATTTGAGCAGATGACCCTTTCAATCACACGCTAATTTGTGCTCAGCCAGCACAGTGCTGTGAATTATGTAGAAGATGGTGACAGATAGAGACAAAGTGAGCCGTGGAGGAAACCACTGAGCCGGACCTTTAAGATGCTGCATGGTTCCAATATGGGGAGATCCAAGTTTAAATAAACATCAGATGTCGTGAGAAGGAGAGAGCCATGCAGAGTCATACTTGGGGGATAGTCCACACAGCCAAGTCATACATTATTCCTTTTGGTTTCCATCATAAGCTGTCCAGATGAATTCTACATGCTCATGCAGAAGAGTGCAGCGGGGAAATATTCATCATATACTGTACTGTAAATCTCAGTCCCTTGCACCTCTGACTGCATGGGCTCTGCTGCTTCATGCTAATGATAATCTCTCCTTTCATTTTTGTTCTGTCCCGCTGAATGTGGCAGCATGCTGTGTCCACACACAAGCGAGAGTGTAGTGTACTGATGGAGAGAAAAAAGTGTTACTTGTCCTTTTTTATGCCCAGATTGAAAGTAAAGAGGGACTGAGCACGGATGTTAATGATCACCGGCTTGGCCAGCTCGTTTGACCCGTGGTCCATGTAATACGGAGCTTTTCCCAGCTTTATCTGACCAATTTAAATAGAAATCTGATGGCAGAGGCCTTAAGTTGAACTTATGCAGCCGGCGGTTCACAGAGGCATTCGTGTCTTTAAAGCAAAGAAACTCTTCTATTAGAATCCGACCACAGCAGGCAGTAAAATAATGATATAATGGCACTGCGTCTAATGCTAGAATACCCAGTACCAGATGGGAGTCGTTTAAGAATCTGATATGCAAGCATTTAGTAGAAAAATTACAATTATGTTTCACACCATAGCTAGAAAGTCTCTCTCATTCTTGATTGAACAATCTCATTTATCAGTTTCTTTGCCATTATCTTCTAAGTAGCTGTTCACTTGGGCTTCATCTGTTGGCTTATTTGGGTAGTTTACTAATTGCTTATTATTGTACATTGCTACATAAAACTTATTTGATACTGAGCATAGCACTCAACGTTTTTCTTGCATACACAAATCAAATCCAACAGGTGGATTATGCCATTGTTCTCCCTTTTGTAACACTGCAATGTAAACATTAGCAGTAAAAAAGTTGAAAACAGTGTGAAGTAAAGTGCAGCTCACAGCTCAAGGCAGAATATTCAGCTCCAGTGTTGTGGATCTTCTTCTGGTCCCTGTTCAGGCCTGTGCAGCTCTCAATAAATATTCATGGCCGCCGGGAAGAGCCTAAAGGTGATTTTGTGACATGCTCGGCCGCGTCAGTTGCCGGACCACAACATGATGACCATACATATACATCAAGAGGGAGTCATAAATATTGAGCTCCAGAGTTTAGAGGTTTCACATTCTCCTCAGAGCTTTCTGCTGGAGGCTCACCGTCACATCAAAAACAAACACACAAAGGGCAAGGGAAACGAGTCCTCCTTTCTTTCTGAGCTACTGAAAAAGGATATACAGCTTCTCTTATTTCAAACACTGCTTCTGGTTACGTGCACACTATATTTTAATTAAGATTTATTTTCAGATTAAGGAAATACTGCGAATGAGGTTTTTACAATGCCTTGCACAGAGTAGATTAATATCAGTATACTTTTTCACTTCTGCAACTAAATTAAGGGCATAAACCTGCTTTATATGTTACCGTTAAACAAATAATAGCAGTCAAAGTAGCAATAGACGCTGATTGAAGCTTATGAACACCGATTTCAACTGTTGCATCTCGAGTTTTGTTTCTGCGCAATCGGATGTGATGCGTTTCTCATGTAATGCGTCTAAGCTGACATCTCACCCATAAGTCTACCCAATAAAAATGACAAATGTGTTATGAAGACTGAAATGATTCTTGCTGCACCACTATAGGTGTTGCAGTTTGCCCAGGTAAACTAAAACTCTTATTATCTCTGCTCTACAATCTTCACAAGAAAAAGACGGAGAATAGTGCGTAGAGAGAAAAGGAGCAGCCAAAGGGAGGGATGATTAACTGCTTTGAACTTTAACTGACGACAAGCTGGTCATGTGTGCTTAGCATATGCATCAGCCATCCATTCTGCTAATAAGCATCTTCTCCAGCTCTTCCTCTACACCCTCTCCTGGTTCACATGTTTTTGAGGAGAAAATACTGCTGTGTGACTCATTTCCAAAACTGTGCCAGTCACTGTTGCGTGATAGTCTGACACAGGCCCGTCCCTGATCTATTGACCCTCTGTCCGTCACCATTAGCTACTGCCTGTATTCTATGACCAGAGACTGACCGCATACTGTAGATCGATCCAAACAGCTGTCTGTGATGATCACTCTCCAATCACTGCACACTGAGATCACACAATGTGGTGAGCTGTTTCAGAAATGAATGACTACTTTATGCCTGGGATAATGTTTCCTAGCGTTAAAGAAGTCTTAAACAAGGTACCATTACCATGTTATGTCACAATAGACCAGGATAAGCGTCTCACATTGAACAAAGTGTGTCACAGCGCCATTTTTCCTCTCATTATTTTGCCCACACATACAGCTTTGCACATGACAGCTGTGCATCTAATTAGGGTTACTATCTGCTTTCCGATGACTTCTGTTGGTCCCACAAAGAAAAGCATTCTATTTATTTACCAATAGAAATTAAATCAATATAGTTTCTCTAGATTCACGATAAATAGTTTTCACAACACCAGACAAACAGAGCTTTGGCTGCAACTTAGTTTGTAAAACTTCCACAGTAAATAAAGGCAGAAGCACCTCTGAAGTTTTCACTGGTTGAAAGAGCTGAGACAGTCTGAGTCACAATGTTTTGTCATTTCTTTGCCTCATTTTGTGTTTTCACAAGACAACTTTAGGGAAAACAATAAGAAAATGACGCACCCGAGTATTCTGAGGTGGTGAGGAATCAGACAAACAGGCTGACAACTGCATCTGTCAGCTCACCTTAGTTTTTCTCTTTTTACAAACTCCCAAAGCACCACTGTTCTAGGGTTTTCTCCCACGCACACACACTTGCTTTGTCAATGCTGGTTATAGGCTTGTGGACAAACTACATGAACAGTCTTCACAGGAAGAAGGCGGAGGTAAACTGCAGACAAACTGCAATGTCAACAACAGGAGATACAATGGAGTACATCCACAGACAGTCAGCATGTTGTAGAGGTTGATTTAACAGTTGGAAGAGGAAAAAAAACTATCAAGATCCTTTACATGACTGACCATCGTTAACAGATGAATGGTATAGACATAAATACAACTCATATAAGGCTAAGAATGTTTTCTCCAATTAAGTGTAGCCTCTAAAAAGTACACAAGATGTTCATTCTGGTTTTATCCTAGAAAATAAGGCAGCTAACATCTGACCAATCACAGCAGATTAAATATGTATTGGTCTATTATTTGTAGCTGTTAAGTGTCATAGTGATGAATGAAAATGATAGTTACATACGTACAGCAGTTTGTCTGAAGCAAGCAACATCCCTGCGATTTCAAATGTTTGATACAGTTTGGCTGAATCTCTGACTGACAGAAAGTGAATGATAGATAAATGGAGCTTTCTCTCAGGTCCTTCTGTTAGTCTGACTGGCACACGGCAGTCATTGGACTTTTACAAGACGGCTAAAGGAGAGTTGTGGTGATTGATGGATGGAGCCAACACGGACAAGTCTCTAGGTTAATAGAATGATTGAAATAGAGAGCTTGAAAATGTGTGGATTAATACTGAATGATGGATAGGACCACACCAGACAGAACTCTCAAAAACATTCTGGTGAATCAGACAGCAACATTGATCTTCTTCTTTAATTGTCATTTAACACTACTTTTTGAAACAAAAAGGAATATAATAATTCAGCTTTAGTGGATGTTAATAACATCCATAATAATATCCCACATATACAAGGTTAAAATATACAAGATCCCACTCAAAATCATTTGACAGTGCACTGCAACAGTTGTCAAACCCTGAGCAAAGAGTAGTTGATTCCTTGTGTTGTTTTTGGTTTGGTCTATCTGAAGTCTCTCTGGGTATGATTTTCTGTGAAATGTGCAGCACAGACTTGACAAGATACGGAGGAGGAGCGCCCATCAAAGAACTCAACACAAAGACGAGTTCACATGCTCTGCATTCTTATAGCTCCAAGCTAGTGAACAGTTTAACAACAGTTTCTCATAAATTTAAATATAAGCTTGGAATAATGAAGACAACTACATCCCTTACCCATTGTCAAGCGGAGAACATCTAAACTACCTCTGGACCTGGCAGTGATTTATTCAAAACACTTTTTCAGAAAAGTTTTAAGCAGAAGAAAGTTTTAACTGTCAAACTGTGGTCCAAGATGATAATGGCATGTGTGTCTAAAATTGGGGAGCAATTTCAGAAAATATTCCTCAACATAAGATTTCAAAGACTTTGAATATCCCACCATCTACAGAACATAACAACATCATAAGATTCAGAGAATCTGGAGAAAGGCCGCTCAGGAACACATCACCCAGCCTCTGCTTTCTGCCCAAGCTCAGTTAAAATGGACCGACACAAAATGGAAAACTGTATCCTGTGGACTAAAGATGGAAGGACCATCCGGGTTGTTGTGAGCACTCAGAACAAAACCTTCTCTGTTGGTATGGGGCTGAGGTAGTGTCCATGGCGTGAGCAGCTTCCATCTGGAAAGGCATGATTAATGCAGAAAAGTATTTAGAGGTTTTAGAGCAACACATGCTCCATCTTAACAACATCTCTTTCAGGAAAGCCTTACATACACGACAATGCTAATCCACATACCTGTAATTAAGTTGGACTTGTCATTGCCAATTAAAGCAATTATTTTGTTCTAATAGACCCCTAACTTTACTGCCTAAGCAAGATGCTAAAAGGAACTGATTAATATCACCCAGTGAATAAAATGTGCAAACATTTTTAATATAGCATCAAGGTTGCTGTAGTAACCACACTCAAATACATTTAGCTTTGCATCAGAATCCACCGCAGTAATCTAAAGAGACCATTCCTGCTCAAATCCCCAGTGGAAGCACAAGGTGAAGAAGTTTTACATTTCCGACTGCCTGTGAGCTTTACAGCATATCTTAAAATCCGTACAGCAAGTCATTACATGGACTTGCTCTCTAATACCTAACCAATTTACTTCAACTTTACACTCGGCTCCACAAGGCCAGCCTCTTAAGCGTCCCTGTCATTTCCAAAATGTGAGCAGGTGGTAGGTCATTTCATTTTATGGAAACAGTCTGCCTTGCTGTGTCAAGGAATTAGAAGAGGAGCAGTTGCTATTTTTAAAATAAGACCCAAAGCCTATTTCCACACAGTGGCCTATATCTGACCTAAACACAATTATGAATACATATAAATGTTACGCAAATGTAAAAAAATGGTTGGAGATAAAAGAATGTCAAAACAGAAAAAAAAGAGTGACACTAATCATGGGCCATGTTCAGTCAGCATCAGTAGATATTAACTGTTGAGCCAAGAACAGCAGGAGCCAAAATAATGAGCACTTAATAGAAAGCTACTTTCAGTAAAGGGAGTAATGAGGAGAATGGTATGTAGGTAACATCCAATAAGTGGGTGCAAAACTGAACTATGATCATAACTGTTTTAGATATCAAACCTGTAAACACACAGTTGTCTCATTCTCAATTACAACATCAGATTCACTATTGTCATTAACAAACTAAAGAACCACTCTTTGCATTCCTACTGTATAACATATCAGGGAGTTTCATTAACAACCAACCAGTCATGGTGAATAAGTATACAAGAGCACAAATGATTGCAAAACATCTTAAAATGTGCTTTAAATAGGACACTTAAAAGTCTAGGGTTATTGAGCAGATAGTTAGCAGAGTTTGGCACATCAACATGAAAAATCCAACATCCCTAAGGTGGTTATCCCTGCAAGATGGAAGATCCAGCGTGTTTGTGGTGGCTGCTTAGTCACTGCAGGACATCTGTAGATCAAAAGCTGCAGCGATGGACTCTAGACAGGAGGAGGAGAAAGATACCAGTGTCCTGAAGCCTATGCAGCGGGGGGTAAGAGCAGTGTGTGCCGGCTAAAGGGATGGACGCTCAATTTGGTCAGCGCTGTGGGTGGTTCAGTCCGCAGACATGTACGGGTGTGATTAGGAAGCTTGCAATGAAGTAGCATTTACAAACTGATTTGGTTAGAAGTTAAGTTTGAGATGGTGCAAAGCAAGGGTAAAGGAAATCCATCGACAGATATGAGCTCAGCAGACAGATGATATGCTGGACATTACAAGTGAGCAGGAAGAAACTCATTCATGTGAATATTAGGGTTCAAAAGAGGGGTGAACAAATCTATCCACGTGACTTCCTGTCCAGCTGCTGAGGAGGGACTGCAGTGTCTAACGCACACTCACACAGCAGACAGCCCATTCTGCCGATGGCTGACACAGATACTGCAATGCAGAGAGACGAGGGGAGGGAGCCAGGAAGGGAGCGAGCCAAAGAACGAGCCAGCGAATGGAGAGAGGCAAAGAGGGCAGGGAGAAGAAGGAGGATGGTGGCCAGAAAGGGAACAATGGGAAGGTTTAGTGAGACGAAGAGAAAGAGGAGTGAGTAGATAAAGGGGTCGGACGAGACGGAGAGAGGTGAGGAGTTGAAATGAAATGGTAAGGAATCAGTGTTTGGCATTTCAAAAGTGGGACAACTGCACGGAAGGTTTAGTAACAGCAAGGTCTAGTGGCATAATGTCATCGAAATGCATTAAGAACACCACCTTGTCTTGTAGCAGGGTTAGATAGAAGATAAAAAAAAACATCATGACCTTATTCTGTACAAAACATTCATTTAACTGATCAAGGTAAGTAAGCTGGCACACTTGGATGGCACAATGCATGCGTCATATTACAATGAAGCTTTGAGTAGTTTGCCCAAGGACTACTATTTCATTAAAGTACAAGATAAAGTGAATGATATCCATCTTCTTTTGAGTTTTTTAACAGGAATATGAGTCCGCTGGCTGTCGACACTAATGAAACTTTGCATTGGGGTACAACAAGCCCTATTTCCATCACAGTGACTCGTGACCCTATAGTGAAGCATGTGTCCGACAGCTCATATTCCAGATGGTACTATATGTCTGACTATAATGAATCCACAGCATCATTACAACTCACATATGGAAAACGGTTTGTCAAACACGCTTGAACTTTGTGCAGTAAGTTTATAATCACCGCATTTCACTCACAAAAAGGTAGCTTGATTATTGCCCTGACATCCAATACATCTGTGCTCCGTGCCATGCTGCCATATTCAACTCAAATACTGTATGCGTAATATGTTCACCTAAAAGCTACCGGCTAGTGTATGTAAAGCTGTGTGGGTGCTGACATTTGGCTGCTTTAATTCAAAGCCACACAGCTCTAGTTAGCGGGCACTGAGGGGCTGACAGGAAGACACATCCAGGAAACGCTGGGACACGGCACGTAGCACAGTCACCGCTCGTGTCTGCATTTTATCCAGCCATGCCGCCTCTCTGCTTGTCCTTCATCAGGCTTTGCTGTCTCCCTCTTTCACTTTCCCGTCGCTCTCCACGCAGCAGTCATTCACAGCTGATGCAATGCCGTTCTGCCGGATGCCCTTTCAGTGGCGCCGTCCATTCTTCTCCCGCTTCCTCTATTTTTGTGTGCGTGATAAATAGAGCTATCATCCTCTAAATGATGGACAATAATCTACTCTAGGACCCAGTGTACTATTTTACAAAGCTGCCATCAGCACTCAGTTTTGTCTGCGAGATGTCTTCACATGAAATACTGTGTATAATGGATCCTGTTAGTGTGTACAGGATTGATCTCAAGCCTTATAGAAAGTGGGTTTTTTTGTTTGGTTTTTTTTTTATTAATCCATAAATGTCATCAAAGGCTTCGTCTGTCTTCTCTTGACTCAGGGTTGGAGTGTGTGCATGTGTGCTTTTCATTGAGATTTATGAGCTGCAATATTCTAGGGACAGGAGAAAAAAGATAAAAGTCTGCAAAAGTGCATAAGCGATTTGGTAATAACCAACTTTGAAAGCTACAATAAACAATGTAAGGCTAGACAGATAGGAAAATGTTATCTCAGACGAAACAGAGGATTTTTTACATCCTGGTTTTTATTGGAGAGCTGTAGCAGAATCCTCACCGCCTTAAAGAAACTCCAGCGCCGAGCAAAACATAAAACACTGCCAAAAATAAATGTACACAGAAGAACAGAAGAACACAATGTGAACTAGAGAAACACATGGTTTCTCTAAGAACCAGTTGGGCACAGAATCGGAGACACGCGTTTTGCTATTTAGGTGTTGAATACTTTCACATGTCAGCGTTTCACCCAGAATTCTGTTCTCCATGAAAAAACAAATTACCAGGTATGTGGTCATTCTTGCATGATGCATTTTTAACTAAGGCCACAAATCTGCCCTGCAGTGTTTACATTGTTGCGGATAAACCATGTTGTACTCATTAAATTTGCTCATAGCTCAAGTGTATGCATTTAAGCTTTAGCTGCACAATACCATCATCTTCCCAACACTGAGTTACTAAAACCTGACTTCCTTACATTAGGCAAATACATTAAAAGGCACTTTTGACATCCCTTAAAAACAGTAATTTTGTACTTGTATATAATATTGTATAGAAAATAGAAAAAAATTGCTTTTATTTGATTTTTTCACACTTAAATTTCTTTTATAGTTTTTCTCTTTTGAATGAAAACGTTGATAGGTTTTTTGAAATTGAAAAAAAAAAAAAACACGTAAAAAATTTTCTTTGATGTTTATTTTATTTTTTCAACAAGACAAATCATCTTCAAAGAAATAAACAAAGAGAACTACCAAATTGTCCTGATTCTTAAATGTAGACAGAATAAGTCACAAACAGCATTTCAGTTTTATAAGATTTGTTTTAGTGTTGCACTATCATCAGCTATGACAACTTCTAGTTGGCAAAGCTGCTCAAACTGCTCACTGACTTTCAGATGTAAATATCTGTACGGAGGATTAAAGGTTGTCATTCCGGCAAAATGAGCTCAGTTTCAGTCATTTTTGAATTGTTTTAACTGATGTTTCAACTGCCAGTTGATGATCATGGCTTAGCCTGGGTCAAGTGAGCCTGGCTTAACTTAGCCTGGGTCAAGTGAGCCTTATACAAGTGAACCTGGTCCAAGTATACCTGACTACTTGTAACTGCTCACTCATTAACAGATGTAAAGTAGATTGAGCTCATTTAGCTGTAATTTCTTCGTCTTAGAGTTATTTTAATGGTTATATTTTTGTTTCTATTTTTCTATATTTTCTGAGTTTGATTATGTGATGGGGGGCCAGAAGGAAAGCTATGGGGGGCCTTATGTGGCCCCCGGGCCAACAGTTGATGATCACTGCTCTAGAGGCTTGCTTTATTTTGTGTTTGCTTTTCTACATTCTCTGATTATGCTCTGCCCGCCTTCGCATCCTCGCTCAAATTCTGGGCTGAATACAACTCTGATTAAGACTTGCTCTGATGAATACCTGTTCTCTCACACTACATATTATGCAAGCACTTAAATTCCCACAACAGCTTTTGGTGTCGGTAAAGTGCATTAGACGTGCAAATGAGCCGTCTACATTGCCTTTCACAAATATTTTGGATACTTTGCCAGAATTACACTCATTTACATCCATATTATATATTCATTTTGGTAAACATTAGACATGGATTTAGGTATAAAGAAGCTAAAGAAGTAGAAAATCAGTCATGGTGGTTTAAGCTAATATACTTATTGCCCTTGCCACACTTGATGAATGTAAAGGAGCTATACACTAATCAATAAGCTGCTCTGCCACTATCATTTACATACAGCCTGTCAAAGTTAGATTTTCCTGAGCCATGTGCTCTGCTAATGGCTGCCACAAGCACTCTGCAATGACCTTAAATAGGCAGAAAGCATGACTGATGGAGTGATGTGGAGTGTGAGAACGTATGATGGAGAAATTATGCCTGACTTCCACTCAAAGTTGAGGGTTATTCATAAAAAACGATGGTGATTTTATCAATCAAACTACAAGATGGATTTGTTGGACTTAAAATTAGGCTCAATCAAACATCATATCTTCTGTTAAATTGAAAAGCACATTGACAACACAGTGGTTAACACTGTTGTCTCACAGCAAGAAAAGAGTTTGACTCCCGGGCCATTCTGTGTGGAGTTTGCATGTTTTTTCCTGAGCTGTGTGCTGGAGTCAACATCAAAAAACATCCCTGGTGGCCGCTGCAGACTATGAATTTGTTGTTTTCGTTGTATATGTTGTAAAAATTATACAAGAATTTACCTCACACCCACACACAATGCAAATCTGAGAAGCTGAGAACAAACAGTTTTAGTTGATGGTAAAGGCCAATCAGACATTGACTAACAACATAAACAAGAAGCAATAAAAAGATCATGTGAACTGACAAGTGCAGATTGATCATGTCTCAGATTGAAGAGTATAGCAGATTGTTAAAAATAATATAGTGACATCCCCATTTTCAAAGCTGATATATGTTTAATAGAATAATGCTGTTCAGCTCAAACTTACTTGAACCTACACTGCACAATTGGTAAAATAGTCAGCTGTTTTTCATTTAGATGGAACCCCAGCCACACTGTGTTACAACTAAAAGTTATTGTAAAGTTGGGCAGGATGAAACTCTCTGGTGTCTTTAATGCCCAGTGTCCACTAATGACTGGTCATTAGCAAATGCAAATGCATGCCTTTGTGTTTGTTCTCCAAGGGGCAAAACAGAAACTTTCCGACACAAGTTGACACTGTTGTGAAAGATACACTGTTTTTAACAGTTGCTCAAAATTACATTTAATTAAGCTCATTTAGCAGACTCGGTCTCATGCACATTATCTCATGCACAAGGTGGGTCAAATAGGCAGCACTGAGCGACCTCACAGACCATCATCTTAATTAGAACAGAGCTAGGAAAACAAATAATTTAACACATTCATTTGGTCTATTAGATACAAAACCGAGCCTCCATTATCTCTGCAACCTACACAAAACATGCACCCTTTGTTCAGATGAATGGAATCATTTTCAAACAGGAAATGAACCACCATCCATCAACTCCAACTTCTCCTAGCAGACTTTTTTAAAGAATCGTTTAAAGTATAATCAAACTTTTACTTCTTGCTGACATTGACAGGCTGACGTCATGTTTAGCATTTGCAACACGGCGAGTCATGGAAGGCTTGTGCAGACAGAAATGTTTCTCAATGTCTCAGTCATTTTGTATCTTTTCAGAGCCCTTTTGTTGAAGGAAGGTGAGGACACACGGTGGTAAAATGCTAAACACCTACAGTAGAATTTAATTGGCTTCCGGTTTGACAAAAATAGCTGCCTGGATCCATCTCCAGCAGAACAGCAAAACTCCAGAGAAATTCCTGAGAGAGTTGCTAATGAATCATTTTGCAAAGTTTTCAAAAGCCCTCCTATGACAACGTAATAACTTTATGTCACAATTCATTTTAAGCCAGCGAGGTCGGTGCACGTCCCAGAAACTGCAGAACACAGTACGAGAGCTGCTAACAAGGACGCATGACAGTGCAATTAGACGAGTGCAGCAATATATATTTATTACTGAAGACTTCAGAAATTAGTGGTGGATTGAAAGTAGTTTGGAACATTGTACAACCAGAACTGAAACTACTCAGCGCTTGACCTTCAGCACTTTTCTTAAATATATCTTTAATACACCATGGGATTTCTGCTGTCATCGCTCTTTTAAACTAAGCATCTCATGTGAAACTGGGAAATAGTAAGGCCGAGATTTTTTTTTTCTTTAATTGGCTCATGTGAGACACAAATTCTGTAAAGCTAACTAGCTAATGAGGGTCCATGTTAATTGAAGCTGCTAATTAATCAGTCTGCCTCCTAAGAAATCCAATTTGGTCTTATTTTATTCAGCAACAACGTTAGCTTTCCAGACACACACAGAGAGCTTCCTTGGCTTTTTCGTACGTGAATACATTTCCTGGAGAGCCTACTAACAACGTCCCTGACCTTTACACGTATACATTACATCGCATAAAGCTCAAGACATCTTCTAATTAGAACACGTAATGAAATGTCTGGGTTGTAATTAGGAGAAGCAGAATGTGCCCAACATGCACAGTGTGCGGGCTCAAAATAAAGCATCTTTACATTAGGACTCATTTGACATGATCCAACCCAACTTTATTTCTTCTAAAATGTTTATCAGACATATAGAATAAATATAGATTTTCATATAGACACAATACTTTGTTTCCATATTAGTACAACATTTTCACTAATTTTATCTAGTACCTTTGGTTTATTCTTTAATCCAAAGGTTTTCCTTTAAACTTCCTGAGTTGAAGTACAATGCTCAGAATTGGTTCCTGTATCTCAAAATGCTTTTAAAGGCCATTATCAGTTGCATGTATGCCAAGCATTCACATAACTTTTACATTCTCATGTCATGATGTATGCATTACATACAATATTTACATATACTGTATCTGAATGCACGCAAACCAGAATGTGGACAAAAATACACATAGAATTCAGTTATCTTAAATGTGTTAGCAAAAACTGTGGTAACCTGATAACCTGCTCCTGATGAGAATCAGGAGCAGGTTATAGCTGTGAACATTTGTTTACAAGCAATTTATATATAAATATATATTTCTCTGCATCCTGATATTGTCAAACCTGTGCGTGACTTGTGTCTTTGTTGAAATTCCACTTGTCACCCTCAATCTCCTCTCCTAAATATAGCTAATTAATAATAGAGGAGCATCTCATTGCCTGACATACACACATAACCACACTATGCTGTTAAGGCTCTCTCCTTTCTCTGAAATGGCAGCAGCTCTTTGATACTGGATCCTTTTTCACACTCATCCTTGTGTTCTGATTCGTCTGACCTCCTCTTTCTCTGCTTGAGCCAGTATATATCATTAGTGCACACATTATGGGCCTGTAATGGTTCAACATTTGTACTCTGACATTAAGGTGGCTGTGTCAGCAGAGCTCTATATTTTGAAAGAGGAAGCATTTCACTTAAACACTGTAATGTCACAAGGTCTTTTTAGCTGAACTTTTCAAGTATTAATTGCACATCTAAGTGCTTTTTCCCCCAGTTCCGTTGGAGTGTTGTGGTGCGTACAGTGCACAGCATCACAACACTAAATTACCCCCCTTCCTAAAACCGTCAGATTCTTCACAGCCTGAGACTAACTCTTTGGACACTAGACACAGAAGAGTGGTCATGTCTGATGATTTGTCTCGGATGATTTGGCAGAAGACTGCCTGTCAACAGACTGAGGTCAGCGATGGAGTTCTTTGAAGACTGTTCGCCCCTTGTTTACAAAACAAAGTAGACTGACAGCTGACGTGCAATATGGAAATAATGACATTTTGAAATTTTCTTCCACTGGTCTTTTTCTGCGTTTGTGTCTGAGCTTCTTGAGGTGGACTTTGTGCATAAGACTTGGTTCTATTTTACACACAGTCTCACAACTTGTCTGTGTTATGCCTTTAGGCACAAATTTATGACTTTGCTATTTTTTATTAAATTACTAGTGTCTAGATAACACCACACACTAGAAACAGACAATGTCTATTTGACTATTTTTCCCCACTCATTTCAGTGTGTGGTAATTTACATGATGAATGTGTAAATTATTAAACATATTGCTAAACACTCATTTGTGGACAGGAAAGAAATACAATCTACACTTCAGGTGAAATATGCTGTTATTATTAGGAGCGCCTTGTGTTTATGTGGCTCTGGAGACAGCATTTCAAAGTCTCAAAGAAATTATCTTGACTTGTGCTTGGAAACTACAAATGTGTTACAATAAGCCTGAGGGGTTTGGGTTAGAAAAGACATGGTGATTAGAGAAGGAGCCGCTCGACGTTATCACGCTGAATCATTGGCAACGTGGAATTAATGCTTTGGCAGCCTAATTCGTTTTAGGAACCATAAAATCACAGCAGAGGCAGTTAGTGTTGAAGACTGTTTGCCCAACAGCCTAAAAGGTAAACACGACATTTAACTAATGCTCTTTCTGCAGCATAGACCAGCTCTCATACACATCAGATGAATATTGTTTTGGTGTGAGCTGTATGTTATTCAAGTGTGAGAAAACAGCTCTTTTCCATAAAAAAATAAAAATAAAAAAACAGTCTTTGCAATACTAATCGACACCTATGGAGTTACTAAGGATACAAAGGTATTCCTCGTTTTCAATCTGCTTTCCTCAGACATTCTTACAATACAATTCAGAAGTGGCTTGGCCCTGTAATCAGTAAAAGGCTATGTTGCAAGATATTAGTGTAATAAATATGTATCTATGTAAGAATTTTTGGTACTCAATAATAAAGTAAATGTTTTCCGTATCATAGCTCTACAAAATAAGAGGATGAGGAAATGGAGTAATATGCATAAATAAAAGGAAAACCATATAGGGATAAACATTAATGTCAGAAAAAAATAAGCAGCACTTTCTATGAGTTCTCTCTCATCTCATTTTCTATTCTCCCAATTATTATTTGAAGCTTTTATAGCTTTTAGAGGAAGTGCTTTTCTTGGAAACATCTACCAATACAGTGTATTAATTAGGAGAATTCCAAGCATATTAATGCATACGAAAATGAGTTAAAATTGACTGTAGTATCCGGCTTGTAAGAAGTTATTTTTCAACAACATGAGTTTTTACTTGCACATGAAGCAACATCTGCAACTGTGAATTAATGATGAAAAAGTGACCATTGGAACAAGTCTAATCTGATTTAATTGGTCAGACAGCTCACATTTTGACGTCAGCTGCATTATAACATTATTTGCTGTGGTTGTACCCATCCCTACTCCCAAAACCAAGATGAAAAGCAAGCAACAAGATGTTTTTGGCATAAAATCATTCTCAGTGTTCAGTCAAATGGCATCCATGAAAATGCATCCAAGTAAAGAACTCTAAAAAGAACTCTAGAAGGTGAAGAGGAGGAACTTGGACGCCACACACCGTGCTGCGCCATGGGGCTTACTCTATCAGTCAGAAAGACAGCTGCGTATTAGATCTGAAGGATGAAGTGGACGACAGTGAAAGACAAGACGATGTGAGGAGGGGAGGACAGCTCGGTGAGTGGCATAAAGAGTGGCTCGAGGACAGAATGGAGTTGGAGGAGAAGGAAGATGGAGTGTAATCGACAGACATGGAGGGCACGAGAGCGGATTAAATGACTGGACGAGAGGGGTGAAGGATAGGTAGCTCTGTGAGTGACCGGGGCAAAGGACAAAACGAGAACAATGTAAAGCTTGGAGAAGGACGGTTCCTGTAAGCAAAAGTGCATTTTTCCATCGATTTTTTTTAGTAGAAAGTGATATTTTAATAACCAAGTTGAATTCTGGTAAAAGGAAATATCAAGGAAAATCATCTGGAAAGTAATAAAGTTGCAAATCATGTTAGTTCTCCTCCTCCTCTTCGGGCCAGTCCTCCGAATCACCTTTACACTCGAGCTGAGATCTGGAAATAATCTGCTGATGCAGTAAAACCGGTTCAGAGGTGGTTAAACGATGTATAATATAGCTTCACGTCCAAACCAATTACAGTTTGAAAGAGAGCTCAGACACTCCTCTTCACCGGAGAAGATACTCGCTGAAGAGTTAGGTGTCTGGCATGAGAACGGCTCAAAATTATAACAGGGAGCTATTAGAGATGACACTTTGAGAAGATGATGATTATGGTGGAGTTGAGTATGGGGAGACGGCGTAATTAAAAAGGTGCCATGTGAAAAATAAAAACACGCATTAGTCACTTTTTATAATCCAGAGGTGAACACGGGATGATCCAAGATGGAGATATCACCTGAAGTGTACAGACTAGTGTGACTTTTTTTTTTTTTTAAGTTTAGAAAAAAAAAAAAAAAAGCTGCAGTTTACTGGGACGGTATACACTGCCATGAAAAAGTGTCTGCACTCTTCCTGATTTCTTATTTCTTTGCACATTTGTCACTGGAGCATTAAACACACACACAAACTTCCAGAAAGGCTGACTTTTGTCTCGTCAATCCACAGACTCTTTTCTTGGGGATCATCAAGATATATTTTGGCAAAAGTGAGAAGAGCCTTTATGTTCTTTTTGGTCAGTAGTGTTTTTTGCCTTGGAACTCTGCCATGGAAGCCATTTTTGAGGCATGAACTCTGACCTTAACTGAGACAAGTGAGTGAAGGTCTTTGGATCGCAGAATGTCATCTTGCTTTTTGAGATCTTTTGGCCTACTTCACTGTGTCTATTTAAGTACAATGCTTCTATTCAAGTGATTTCTTGATTCAACAGGTCTGGCAGTAATCAATCCTGGATGTGGCTCGGCTTTCTAAAAAAATTTGATTACTACAGTTAATTCACAACCTTTCACTACCTTTTTACGTAGGTCTGTATAGCATTTTTCACTTAACAAAATCATCACTTAAAAACTGCATTTTGTGTTTACTTTCTTTGAATTTATTTGATGATCTGAAACATTTTGTTTGACAAAAGGTGCAAAAAAAATTAAATCAGGACAACATGGCACACATTTCAACTGTCAAAAGCAGCATGTATCATTAGATAAGTGTATTGTACATCTTTATTAATCCCTTGGCTTTGGTTCTAACAGCGAGGTACAGCAATGCACTTTGTTGATTGGATGAAACAGAATCCTTACTGCAAGCTACAAATCCTAAAGGACAATAAATTCAAATTCAAAAGATCCACAAGTTATGAAGACAATTTTTCTCATTTCACACGGTACGTTATCAGCTGTTTACACACGTAATAGATTAGACTTCAAAACACTTGCAGAGACAAGCTAAGCCGAATAAACAGAATTCAGCTTATGATCTTCCCTTAGCGCTTCTGCCGCCCGATTTCCATATGGAATTACAGAGACAGTGTGTGATGGGAAGATTGTCGGTGGCAGCCTTCACTCACTACCCTCGGAGGGATGGATGACAGCATACTATAGATGAAACTATACGTGGAGATAGACAAGGGATGGGAAATATAGCGGGTGGAGTGATAGACATTAACCACCAGCTAAATGTAATCCGCACTAAGCTAAACGCTACGTATCAGCCTCATTCGGAGAGTCATCAAACACTCCTGACAGCCGCCATTTCCCAGAAGGCCACCTGGAAGACGTAGTGCCGCGTTATGGGTGGGAGCAGCTGCACAGTGAGTCTTTGAAGCAATCTTTGAAACTAACTAAGTGTCTTTGCTCATGTGTGTCATCCTTTTTTCCTATGTAGTATAAAGTACCATTGCAAACATAAGGAGGAAAAAAAGTGCACATTTACTATGTATATTATATCTACTGTTGAAACATTTCAGACAGTAATAGACACTGCGATATAAACATGATATACAATGTTAAATGATTACAGGTAATATATGAAAAAAATGCCAGTATAAAAATGCTGTCTTTCAGATATGGTTCTAGGACCCGCTTTAGTTTATGCCGTCCGTCCCTCAGCCCCACCACTCACCCCTAACAGCACTGTGGTAACTTTTCCTGCTTCTTTCATTTTTTTTTTTTTTTGTTTTTATTTATTTTTCTTTTAACTGCAATGATCCTGTAATTATCTCTGCCTTGTTAAAAAATGCATTGAAGCATTATCAACAGTTTAATTTGCTTCCCTTTTCACAATTTTTATATATTTTTTGAGCTGTTTTGCTGAACCCATTTCCTTGGTTTATTTCCTTGATCCTTAGTTGTTGACATCAGTCTCGACCAATGGGATCGCTCCTTTTTACTGAAGGCAAACAAAATCCCACTGTGGGCTGATCTTTTTCATCTATTAAAAACCTTTATTTTAAAGCCTAGATGACGTCTTATGGTTTCGTTTTTTTCACTGATGATTCCTGTTACAATAAGCAATAGGTAATTACTGTCAAACTAAATGCAAGTAAAAAACGAAAAATAAAAAAATGGACTTGTAAATGTTGCCACATCCTTGTCACAATTCATCTTTTTTACAGAACAAGCAGGGATGCCTACAGATATTAAGACTTAACCATTCAAACCATACTGCTGTATCGAATTATACCTTTCAGACTGTGAAGCATAAAGTATTTGTCCCAGTCGGCCTCAAAATAAACCCCTCTGATTTGAATGTTAATGCTAATAGACTGCAGCTCGAGGCTTTAATTCTACTCGTACATTTCTAATAAACACCGCGCAAGATGAAAATAAATGTTTTAGGCTTTCACTAAATTCCCACTCACTTGACATCGTCGAGACTCCCTTTCATCCACCGAGTGAAATGATTCCTGAACTGTGATCCCTTATATATTTGAAGCTGTTGAGCTGCGAACACCGCACGGGCACGGAATAAGTCAATAATTAAAGCAAACCATTTCCACAGGCGCACAAACACAGACACACGCACGGGTGCATACACAAAAGACGACATGGTGTCATCCATCCTGGTTAAGTATTGTTTCGATGGTAATTCTCTCATTCTATTAAGTCTAGTGAGAGCGAAAAAGAACCATTTACCACTAATCCCTGCCCAATAATACATTCATTTGAGTGTGGAATTGGAGGATTTAACGCCAGCTCACAACCAAACAAGACTGGAGTGGAATGGATACCGCCATGTCTGGAAGCGTGTGTGTGTGTTTGTGCCTCCATTAGGAATCAAGACAGAGGAAAGTAAACTCCATTTCACAGTCATCTCAAATTAGCCTCATATTTAGAGAGTACTATTTGGTGGGACTCTTAAAGGAAAAGATTGTAAACGATTCTAAAAGGTGGAGCGCAACAGAAAGAGATGTCAGTGTTGTGGGGTTTTTTTGGTCTGTTGTCTTTGGTGTTAGACCCTGGACACCTGCGGAACACTACACACGGGATGAGTGACAGTGATAGAGCGAGCGTGTCTTGTGCTCTAACAAACCTGCATCACAGTGAGGTGGGTGTCGATCGCAGGACATGATGGATAGCTCAAAGGATGGAGGCGAGACATGGGCAGGGCATCTGAGCTGGGGAGACACAAGAGAGACAGATACAGATTTCCTTTGACACATTCAATGCCAATTTCTGTGCCTAGACCCCTCTCGCATGATGCCATTCGATCTAGTTATTTGGATATTCACCATTTTGTTTGGCGTTCTTGGTTTGTACTGCTATAAGTAAGCATTCCTGCCTTTATTTAGAGATTTTGTACCTCCAGACTCTCAGACTGCTCTCTACACTGAGGCATTTAAGGGATTTGTGTGTTTCCGAGTTTTGACCAAGCCCCAGTGAATCAGGTTAAAAAAAGACCACAGATTAGTCCAACCAATAGAACAGTTTTAGCCATTATTTATTCCAACACCATGTTTTTTTTACTCAAATAATCCAATCCAAGGCCCCCTCCAAAAAAAAAAAAAGAAAAAAAAAAAGGATTTTCACATAATCCATTATGGATGTTGTTTTCCAGTTCCCTCAGATATGGCTGCCCTCAGGCCGTTGTTTTCTGTAAACTGTCAAACACAACTGTACATTAAACATTCATTGACTCCTTATCTAAACCAATGGATCTCCTTCAAGTGTAAAATGTGATACACTTATTGTGTTCACATGAAAATTCATCTGATTTTTGTCTCATCCAGCTTTAAACTTCTATTGACCTGTGTGTGTTTTTGTAAGAGGTGGATTAAGGAAAGCATTAAGGCAGAGAACAGCGCTGCAGGCTTAATGAGTGCATTGTCTTGAGCCAAAAGGCAGAGTAACCACAACACACACTTAATCCACGGTGCTCGTTTTCATTTAGACGCTATTGTTGAGGTCCTGAGGCCACAGTGATGTAGATATTGCCTTTTGTAATGCACTTGTTTTTATGTAACTTGAACCATTAAAAAAAAAAAAAAAAAGACAGCGCAAGTATTGTGCTATGAGCCAATTAAAATTTAAATGTTTAGAGAGCATCTCATCCCATGCTCCCAAGTTTTTTTTCCAAATGGAAGGAACCACATAGACACAGTTGACTGTTCCTTGGCTGTGGTTAATTATTGAAGTGCCAGCAAGCACAGTGATATTCCTAATAGAGCTCCATGAATTACCCATGATATACTACATAGCTTTGTGAAAGGTCAGGAAAGAAGAACTCACTGCACAATATTCCTATTTTTGGAACATCTTGGTATCCAAATTGCTCTAGTGGCATGATGGCTAAAAGCTTTTAGCTCACCCACTCCTTGTTTTTTCTAAACCATCAGAGGAATTGCCCAAGAAACATGACAAGAAGCGTGGAGTATACTTTTTTCCTCTGGGTGCAGTGATAACATCAAGTGTTACTCAGGCTGATGAGATAAATTCTTGTGTCGGTCGGTTGGAAATTTTGTCAAGTGGTGCTTGAAATAAACAAGGCAGAACAGCTGCTAGCTAGTGTTAGTGGAACAAGTGAGCAGCCTGCTGTTCCCACATCAAAGTGACTCATATCAGGTGCACAGTGAAATTAAAGTTACGCTCTCTCCATCTGGAATCAATATCCACTGCTTATCAGGAATCAGGAATCATTTAATTACAAGGAAACATGTCAGATTCAGAATAAGACATTGACATCAAGCTTCAAACTGACAAAAATTTAAAAGACTGGTATCAAATTCTTTCAATGCTAAAAGAAAGACTGTGTCCAACTCGGCTAATTATCAGAATATAGCTCAAAGGGGAAAAGGTTAACCAAAGATGGTGTTTGAATGTATAACAATATGTGAACACAGAAAAGGCAACAAACACAACACAATAAAACTGAAAGAAAGAAACAGAAAACGAGCGCTGACGAAGAGACACAGGAGAGTGTAACGGAGGATTAGAGATAAAATGGATAAGATGAGGAAGGAGGAGAAATGCTTTTGTCTGGGGCTACTCCTGATGAGTTGGCCCTGATGGATCTGCTCAATCAGCTGGTCTCACTAGCTCTCTGTCAGACTCTCATGCACAGCCACATGTCTTCTCCGTGGTCCTCCGTGCACCGATTGATGAAGACAATGGCTTCCTCAGGCTACGAAGAGCTTTACTTCATTTCTCTTTGTCCCCCTTTGTGCCAGAGTGTGTGTGAAGAGGAACAAAAGGCTGCGACTGCATTGTAGTCCTACTACTTCTGGTCCTCTTGAGAAAAGGAGAGAATGTTTTTACTAGATTACAATATGATCTCTACTCTTTTTTTATAAACAGCAATTAAATCTGAGCCTTAGATCAAAATATGTTCTTTATTTATTTGGAAAGTAAGCTGATGTAAATGTAAAATACTGAAAACACCATCTTCTATGAAGAGCTTCAGGGTCTCAACATGGAACTGCATCAATGTGAAAGAAGACATTGTGTGGTCTCCAAGAACTAAATGTCATTAATATTCACTGATAAAGCATTTTACACCTTGCTTTGATCACTTGGTTTTAACGCCTCACTTCAGTGACTCATGAAATGAGGCCAAACATAATCCAGGAATAATTAGGAAAGGCCACATAGAAATCCTGCTCTGTATGCTAACAGTTTAGTTTGCAAACTTTTGCAGACACATTTGTTGAACTCATCGTAGGCACAGACTATACTGAAGCCAGAAGGCAGAAAGGAGCAGGAGTCAGAAGTACAGCCTCTCTGAAAAGGCCAACAGTAATTCCTCTCTTTATGAAGCTTGCAATGTCCCATTGTGCTGAGATTGTAGTACAGCAGCGTTGATTCAGCTCTATGGTAATTTCTGAGAATACACTGGTGGTATTACATTGCACTGCATTATACTAGACCCATATATCTCCATTTACATAAATGAAGAGGGCATAGTTTAAACTAAATCTAATAAATTCAATTGTTTTGAGAGCAGTTTTATATTTATATTTAAGATCTGACATATGTGCTTTGAAAACAATCCTCTTGATGTTTCTAAGAGTTTACAGCAAGTAATGCTCTAAAACACGTCTCTTCCTCCTTAAGGTTGAAGTGCTTGAGGCATGAAGAAGCACAGAAGAGAGATGGCCTGGATTTCAATTACCTGTCGCCTGTGCACAAACACACAGCCTAACTATCAGGCTATAGATCACCTGAGGACAGCCAGATGTGTGTGCTCAGCCACAGGGAGTGTGAGAGGCACAGTGCATGTGTGAAAATTGCTGACAGGTAATTGAAATAAATGGCCGCACTTCTCAGATGGCCATGTTGCCCTTTGCCAAGAGTCTTGAAGTGTCTAAAAGCCATGCATTTCATTACATCCTTAAAATTGTGGTCATTAAGCAGACATGTTTCATTGCATTGTAATGTACTGCATTAATTGTGAAGCTTGTTTTTAGGTCTGTCTATGCCATCAGACCTCCACAGGATTTTCCCATCCTCAGCCTTGGCTCATCTGTCCACCACAGTGATTTGAGTTGTCATACAGATGTGTCAGCTGCTGCTTGACTGATAGCTGTCACTGTGACTGGGAGTCCAAATGGCACATCGTGACATGAGTGACAGTCTACAGCCCAACACACACTTCAAATAAAAAGGAATGCAACGCAAGTAGCAAACTAATTAAGGGCAAGCCCGCAGCATAATGTGCCCAGCAGCAGCTGGCAGTTCACTGAACAGGGAACCTGTCATCGTTATATTTTTCAATGCAAATATTTATCCCTGACATACAGTACAACCTGTTAACAGTGAAAAGTGTGGCTTGTAAAAAGCATGTAACAAACACTACCATAGAGTTTGCCCTGAGCATCAACTCTGTAGTCACTGTAGTCTGTCGTCACACCAGAGATGAACTTTCCTCTGACTGGACGATAGAAAATCCTCACTTAAGCAAAAAGAGAAGCTAAAGTCAAACATCAAACTGAATTGTATTTCAAATAAATTAAGAAATAATGCCTTGTTCTTGTGATAAACAGTCATATTCCAACAGAAAACATGTTGAATGTTGTACTTAAAATAAAGCTACAGCAACAGCAGTTTCCGGTCGCTTCATGAATGTAAACACAAGCAGAACCTGGGCCTCAAATATCGAGTCTCTAAATCATATTTCGCGTGGGTCTATGAATTTAACGTTCAGAGAGCTGGAAATAAACCTGAAACAGTTTAATGTTAACTGCAGCAGCTGTACCTCCAGCCTCTGGCTGCTACACACAAGTATTTACTCTCAAATGTAATAAATATTGAGTGCATCCAAGTTTCACAAAGTCTGCTTCAAATACAAATGATATCTCTTCTCCAAACCCACAGAGGACACAGGGCTTTCCAGGCTTACCAAAGTCCCCTTGTTTGAAGTTCTCAGACTGCGTTCACACCAAACAACATGAGCTGGAGTTTAGGACCACCAGGATTTAACTGGACTAAACAAGCTTTGTGCATCTACATTGCCACTTGACCCGAGTTCCTGCATTGCTTTTGGTCAAATGTCACTTTTGAAGGTGGATTGTATAAAGACAGTAGGACGACTGTTGCACTAATGTGTGGTGTCATAAACAAGTCACTGAGCCTACCGCATCTGACAGCACCTCTATTCGATTTTTAATATATCTCTGCCATTCTCCTTCTCCGCTTTATGCTGTGAATCAAGATAGACCATGCTTTGTAAAGAAACCTTGACATTTTTCATATATGTCAATGAACTAATGACATGTTTCTGGCAGTGCTGCCGTCAGTAAAATGAAATGCCTGTGGAGATCACGATGGATGGACTTATCTGATGTTTATGCCGTGCGAGAAGGTAGTGAGGAGTCAGTGGAATTGCATCTGACAGCTTTTGTTATTGGCTGTCATTGAATGTGTTCTTAAGCAAGCCTGCGTCATGCCCTTTGAGTATATGAGTGTCTATGATGGCTAAAAAACACTCAGGAAATTAGTTGCGCAGCTATGGCAGTGAAAACAACTGCTGCATGAATCATATGGGACCGGTATTGGACAGGCAAGAGGAGGTAAACAAAACAAAAACCTTGAACCAAAGCACTGAAAAGCACAGTTGAAAGGCCAAGGGAGAAATAGAAACAGAACAACATTGAGCCAATATTCAGTATTATGACACATCTATGGGTCTGTCTGATCATTGGCCAATATGGCATTTCCTCTTTAAAATGCAATGTTTTACTGCAGCATGCAAGCTTGTATATACTGTAGTGTTGTGGCTGGATTAAATAGGAAGTCCATGTTCAAACAATTCTACAAAAAGAAGGAGAAACAGCCAAGGCAATTCATTGGGGACACAGGTCCTAACCATTATACAAAAACCTACACTTATTAATCAAATTCTGATGCCATGATAGAATACATTGTTTAACTTTGCCATTTTTGTGTAGGTCATTGTGTATTGTGCATATTGCCAAAGATAAATGTTAATGATTTTTTAGTTTTAGTTGTAAACCTTGTTACTATAAGTTCATTAAATGGCAAAGACAAAGATAAACCCATATTAAAATAGACATCATTTGGCATTCAACAACCCAAACACTGCTGCACATGACTAAAAAAAAAGAGGGTCTAAAGAAAGAAAACATTATTGCTAGGCAGGTCTCTGTATTACACTTGTTCTTGTGATGCTGCACCAGGATACAGACTTAGTGGCACTCCCTGCAGACAGAACAGATGTACTACAATCATTGTTCATTGTGCAGCTGATGAGAGCAGGAGTCCAAATAGAGGAGCAGGTCGGACCAACAGAGCAGACAGACTGCAGCGCTGGGTCAAGGACAGAAAAAAAAGAAAAGAAAAAAAGGACAGAACACCACAATACATCTCAGATTTTGATAGAAAGGGATCTAAATTTTGAGCAAACTACACCCAAACAAAAAAAGATGAGAGAAAATATGTCAGTAAGCAAGATCACACTAATAAGCAGCGAGCCAGCCACTTCTTAGGTATGGCACGAGTGATCAGTGCGAGTGATCTCAGCAGTAGCTCTCAGTAGAAGTGTCAGACGACCAGATGAGAGTCGGCTGAATGGATGCCACGCCAGCTGTGTTCATCTGTGTGTGTGTGTGAATGAGCCAAAGTCTACAGACACGCTCGTGCCCTTGTGTAGAATTGTGTAGAATTTGGCTGGCGACGTGTCACGGCGGGTTTACAGAGATTGCCAAGGACAAGGACAAGTGGGGTTTCTGTGATGATATGTTTGTCTCGCTTTAAACGCACACAAATGGATCGAGTGATATACAAGGGAGGATACGTTTGA
The DNA here is from genome assembly GCA_036850595.1 of Rhyacichthys aspro. Taxonomy (NCBI): domain Eukaryota; kingdom Metazoa; phylum Chordata; class Actinopteri; order Gobiiformes; family Rhyacichthyidae; genus Rhyacichthys; species Rhyacichthys aspro. The sequence continues at coordinate 11,877,776 of CM072169.1, read as the reverse complement.
GCGCTTCTGGCACAGAGCGACAGTGTGGGACCACCGCTGATGAAATGCACTTATGCACAGAGCACAGGCAGCGTGGAGGAAACCCAACAGAATATTTAGACTAATACCGATTAAGTTACTATGCCTCAAAGTGCCGGAGTATGCGTGAATGAAGCAAACGTTTCCATCTCTTTCCCGCTGAACTGAACGAGAGAGATGATCTGTCGAGCAGCCAGGATTTACAGCTGTCACAGATGATGAGCTAGGGGAAGGCAACGTGAAAAATGCAAAGTGTCAGAGCAAATTATTGGCCGGCAGAAGCACCGTGAGCTGCAGATGGCCAACTGTGGAGTAAAATTGCCTGAGTTGGAGCACATTCCTTTACCTTATGTTCTAATTACTCTTGCGCTAGGTCATTTCCGCCAGCAGGGCCGTCTAAAACTTACAATTAAAAGTCATGACGTACAGACGCAACTTCACACACAGTCCTTCAGAAAATGCTTCTAATCTGGACACAAGCAACTCAATCAAACTTCTAATCCGTTTGTATTTATGTTGAGCGTCTGTGTGCATTACATTGATGATGGTGGCTGAACACTGATTATTATGTTTAATGAAGTGCATCGATCAATAGGCGAGTGTACTGTAGCAGGGTGCAATCAGCAGCAACCTGAATGCATATTAGTGCATCGAGAGTTGAGGGACTTCAATTGTATTTGGCAGGCTTTGGTCACGTGAATGATTTTTTAAAAAGGCTTTCAGTTTGTTTACTCCCCAAAACAAAATGCATGAAATAAACAGCATTGTTGAACTGGAAAAATGAAAGAATGCTCTGGTTTCACTCAATTCTTAAAGGACATACAGCATGACATACACAAGTTGAACATATTCTGCAGCCATATATTTTATACTTTTTAACCACTTTGAGAAGATAAGAAAAATCATATTGGCAAAAAAAAAAAGGGACAGGGATAAGAGGGAGGAGAGAAGCGAGTGAACAAATCTGAAATTAATTACCTCTTCCAACACTGAAGCTACTGAAAGCCATATTGGCTAATTGACGCCTGTTTATTTACCAAAGAGGTGAGGGGAGGAGATGCTGTAATTACTGTGCCTCCCCCTCTCTTGATTCATTTCTTTTGTTTTTTACCATTCATCTGGATGCTGTTCTGTTTATTGTTTATCTCCCTCCTTCTCTTTTGCTGTCGCTTCATCTCTTCCTTTGCAATTTCCCTGTGTTCATCACATCGGCAGATCAGCAGAAGAAAGCACGGCCCAGCATGGTCTCGGCTCATTCGGCGGTAATTATTCATTATTGCAGCGTTCAAACACTCTTCTCGCTTTGACATGCAGTTTCCCTTTTGATGAAAGCCAAGTCACACTTTTGATGTAATTCAGCAATTAAATCTCTCCTCTACTGTTTTAATGATGACTTTTCAAATGACTCCTCTGCTGACTTTCACAGCTCCTATCAAAATGCCACGAGCAATCTCATTGTGTCACGACAGAAACAGATGCATAAAAAGATTTTTGTGTTGAAGATAATGTTTTCTCTGCAGCGCCTCAAAACACATTGATCATTTTATATCATGTAGTGAATCAAAGGCATTATTTTCACAGAGTCTAATTTACTGGAATGGCCTGTGCTGTGATTCCTGTTGAAAATGTTTGCATATTGGCCTGTAGCAGTGTTTTAATGAGTGTTTTAATGCCACCTTCCCAAGTAGCCTTGTGATGCAGTTTGCTGCTGTTCCAGCCGATTGACCAACACAGCTTAAACCGAACAAATTAAGCAGCACTGATGCTCTGCACAATCAAGATGCCTTTCAATGGTGTGTGTAAATTAGCCTTTAAAGCAGACACACAATGGCAGGCTGAAGGTCAATCCATCCTCGCCACGTCCAGGGCTTGAGTAAAAAGTTTTCACAGTCGATTTGAGTGAACATAATGGACATGTCTGGAGTTATTTGTGCCATTCAGATCTTACTGAATATTTGGACGACCCCTGACAATCAATAGGAAAAGACTATTAAGGCCATTTTTACACATTTTCAGCTTTAAGGTTTTTAAGATTTTAAGATTAAGCTTAACATTTAAATTTCAATAGCTATTTTAACAATGTTGCCCAGAAGCTAATCTATGTACATGGTAGGATTTTAGTTCTAGTTTAGAAGTAGTACAATTTTCTAGTATCTGTACTTTACTTGAGATTTGACTTTTACTCCAGTACATTTTAGAGCAAATACCTGTACTTTCTACAATGGCTTTAATTTAATTTTTTTAAATTGTTGTAAATGTACAAAACCTTAAATTAAAGTTGGTACATAAATGTGTACCTGAACCTAGCGTTTTACAGAGCCAACATAAACACCACATTATAGGAGTAGCTTTTCCTCTCTCAGTGAACTGTCTATTAAACAGACACATTACTTCACCTTAATTAGCAGCATAATGATTGAGTCAGCATAAGTATGAATTCTAATGTGATAGTTTTACTGTATAGTTGTACATTTGTACATCTTTATCTGTACTTTTACTCAAGTAGAAGAACTGAGTGCTTCCTCCTCCACTGTTTAGAAGTATGTACATAAAAAACAGTCTTTTCTTAAACATCTGCTCAGTAGCACACATGAGAAAAAGGACTATTTCCTTCAATCACCAAAGGAGGTACATTACAGATGTCCAGGCTGCATAGGATATAGTCCCATCTGTTCAGTTTCACCTCTTTTAAATTAATGACCTGGTAAAAAGCTCTAGGCGGCTTACTTCTGAACGCATACTCAGTTGTTCAGGTAAGACTTGAATATGCAGTCTTTCCTGGCATTAGGTCAGTTGCTGTTAGTGGATGTCACTGGAGAGTCCTCATCTAGAGCTAATCCTCTAACCATCCAGGACAACCGTACCTCAACACTCGATATCAGTACTACACTGCTCAGCTTTACCGCTTTATGAACAGCCTCCAGATTTGTTTACTTACACTCTGTAGTATTAGTAGCCAATTAAAAGACAACTTACAAGTATAACGTAACAACGACAGAGCCTACAGAGTGCATGACAGTCCAGTGTTACAAGACTCACAGCACCCACCTGTTACGTTAGAATTAATGTAGAGCACCTTTAAAACCAACACAAATTACCAATATTTATTTAAACCAAGCTGTTAAGTGACCATTTCAATGTTCGAGGTTTTCAGAATGATAATCGATATTAACTTGTGCGAGATAATATTAAGTGTTAACAGATTACGGATATTACAATGAATTGTATTTAAATTGAAAGTAAGAATAAAGCGTGCAAGTAGTAAAATAAACCAAAATTTATATGTGGTAATATATTTATACTATAGAATACTGCTTTTCAACTTCAAAGAAAAAAATGCAAAAATAGAATTGACAACTAGGCCACAAGGTAAAATAGTTGAATTAATTAATAGCAGCAGGACTCCAGAAAATCTCCAACGCTGAGAAAGAAAAGAAAAGGTGAAGAAAAACCAAAGCAAAAAGCCCTGATTAGTTTAATTAGCATATTTCCAGTCTCCGTTTGACATCCCAGAGCTGGCCAGGTACTTATTCTAAACCTTGAATAACAAGAGTACATTCTATAACCCATACTGCACTGCACATCAAAGTCAAAGTCATTTTAGGCAATTTACTGAGATCTACAACACCTATACGTCTGTGGAAGTAATGAAAATACGCACAATTGTTCTACTCACCCGCAGTCTTTCAAATCTAATGAGAACAAATGTGAAAAGCGAGTGGCAGCTGGCAACACCCAGTTCAAGCCTAATCTATTTTATTAGTTCTGCAACAATAAACAGATGCTAAGTAATGGCAGTGGCAGATGCATTGTTAAAACACACAAGCAGCTGATTTGGAGTGGCACATGTGCTAATTTGTCATATTATTAAAAGTGCATCAACTACAGGGACATCTTTGACACATTTGAAGAAATGAGCCTTTAGCGCCGAGGCTTTTTCAGTCGTTTTAGTGCCGTCTCTGTTGACATGACTCCAATAGCGGAGAGGTATGCGAGCGGCAAAAGCAATAAAATAGGCTGGGATTTTCAACCTCAGTCTTAATAGGAAGTGCCACGTTCACTTGCCACTGCTACACTGTTAAGGCCTTTGTCTGCTGATGTTTTGTTGAAGCTCTGTACAAGAAATGTGAAAAGGTATTCCCATTCTTTTGTACCGATGACATTTTAAATTAGAACTGCCAATAAGAACATGTTCTGACATAAAACAGAGTGTACAAGAATGGAGTCTATACATACCTGGTACTGCTACGCCGCGTCCTTCCACCAACAGTAATTGCTTCTATACTTTCAAAAAACCTCTGCCAGAAACAGTGCCACCTGCTGTGCCTCTGTGCACACTCGCAAACTCACACACGCCAAGCTGGTACGATTTGACAATGACAGCCAATTACAGCGAGATGGTGAAGCTGCAGAACAGAACAGAAGACGTATGGAGTCAAAACAGAAATGGGAAAGAAATGATGTATGACCATGCAGCTTCTCCGAAATAGTAGACAAAACTTCTGCGTCGTGGAAGTTATGGTCGACACTGACTTCCTGTATGTTCTTCTCTAATAAACCTCATGACAGTCCTTCTCCGTGTAATGGTGCATTCATGGAAAAATGTTTTTTCCAAGTTTAAAAATTTCCGCGTTGAAAACAGCTCGGGATCTCGGATGAGTCGGTGTTGCCCGAGATTCCGCTTTATTTTCATCATCAACACGGCAGAAGCAAACGTTTATTGATAAGTCATTTAAAAATATTTCACACTAATATATTTTGCACATTAATAACTGGATAATTTGACAGCTCAAGTTATGTCGATATAGGCTTACTATACTATTTACTTGTTTATCTTTTATTTTCTTATTTTTATTACATGTCCAGTAGCTTCTTGAATAGGCTGCCTTTTCTTGAACCGCTACTAAAAGGCTAATAATTGCTACTAAAATAACATTTTACAATGTTCTGACTTTCCGAGCTGGAATCATGTCAACACACCGAAGTTGGAAAACGACTTCCTAACTCAGATACCCCGAGTTTCCGAGGACCACATGAATGCACCATATGACTAAACCAGAAGGATTTAACGGACCTATGGAAGCTGGCTCCTCCTCTGGTGACCGAGCTCCTCACTTTATCTCTAAGGAAGTGAAGTAGAATGAAGTGGCCTTTGGGTTAAGATGATTTACTTATTAGTCTTTCTGTGTGTTTTGTGTCTGCTCCAAAGGAAGATATTAAATGAGGATGACAGTATGCGGCAGGCAGAGGGAGCTATGTGACAGAGACTGATAAGACAAAGGCAGAGAGGAAAAAGTAGTACAGGAAGAGGTATTGTAGGACGCCATGGAAGTGGGTAATTAGGGAGGAAAGAGGAGGGTCATCGGGGAGCACCTTTACAATAGCTGTTGTCTGCTTTTTTTTAGCTGCAGGGATAGAGGCAGTAGGAAAAAGGCATCACGGGATCTGTATTGTAGTGGCCACAAAAGAGCGAGTGAATGGACAAAGGATAGAAATATGTAGTGCACGATGAGCCTGTCAGAGGAGGAGATAAGACTGAGAGAAGGCCTGCTGGGAGCACTTGTTAAACAGTTCCACATACAATACGCTGACGGCTTGGAAATGTGCCTATTTTTAGCACACAGCAGCAGTTTGTTCTATTTGCAAAGCAAGGTCGAAGTATTGAAATTGGATAAACACACTTTTGACTTCATTGTAGAGGTTTTGTGTGTCTCAGGTGCCATGACTATTTCCATACACGTTTGCATCAAAACGTCCTTAAACATATGTTAATAAATATTGTACCCAGATAGAAAAAAACAGACATTGTGTGACTCAATCATAATGCAAACAAAGACTGGACAATGTTGCATCGTTTTGCAGCATATATCCCTGTGTAAAACTTATCAGAAGACTGAGCGTCTATTGCAGTCAGTGTCATACACATGCAAACTAGACAGGGTAACTCGTCCAGTCTCTCAAGGACCCCAACTTTGTGAAAGGATAAAAAAACTGAAAAGAATAACCATAAACGCAGCAAAAGAAAAGGGAAAAGAAGAAAACAATGGGCTGACAGCTATTAAATATTGAACAGGAGCTGTGCAGAAAGATGAACAGCACAGCGGTAAAAAGCAGAAGCTAACTTTGATGGCTAAAGCACAATAAAATGTATGTTGCATTGTTGTTTCTTCTTTGTACCTGTAGCTTCAGAATTTCAATAGGAAACGTGGATATATGAAGGATATTGAATGCACAAAAGCCAGGAAAGCTGCTCTGGACGGTATGTCAGAGCTGGAGAGATAGACTGAGTACAATAAGTGCTTCTTTATTGCTTTTTCATAAAGGCTATTATGGATAAAATGAAGCAAAAAGTAATGAGACGAGTGAGACAACAGACAGGACGTGAGGATGAGAAAGATCTTCTTTTTCAGACATCTCCAAGACAAAATGGGGACCGTAATTTAACAATTAGGATGACAATACGTGATCAAATTCAATTTGTGGCCCTTTGTTAGAAGAGAACACTATTGACATGAGTGAGAGCCGTGAGCACATGTCAGTGAAGATACAACACGTGTTTCTTGTACACGCTGAACCCTTATGGCTGAATTGAATCTGATTTTTCCAAAAACTGCTGCACCATTTTAGAATAAACTGATGATCATGGACACATTTGCTTTAATGGGTTTAGACTGAGAAGTCTTTGAGGAAAAAAGTACATTTGTCAAGTTAGGCTCCTCCATGGCCTTTGACCTCCGTTTGACACTTTCATGAGCCTACATTTTGCTAGGTCAGCTCTCAAGGGCTTTCCTCTGGGACTGGTGTTGCTTTCAGTCTGGCACATTTCAATATATTTCTCACTCATTGTCTCACTGTCTCAAGGACTCTTAATCCATGACTGTACATTGGTTACAACAGACTCTTGTAATAAGTCTGGTACTAAATAACTGTACAGGAAATACCATCAAATCAATGTAAAGGAGCAAATAAAGGAACGCAATAATCTGAGGCCATAACCATAATCCTCTAGAGGTTAAGGTGTATTGTGTGTGAATAAGAGGGTTATCAGTGAGAGGCCACTAAATCCTCCACAACCCCCACATCCTACTGGGAGAGCTGGTGTAGAATAAAGGATTTGTCTGCTTCTGTGAATGCATTTGCTGTAGTCACTATCTTTAGGACAAGATACAGTGCGTTATATATGTAAAACAGCTAAAAGTTACTGTCCACCACACTGCAGCTGAAAATCATTGATCCTATTGTGCGTAGTGTAAAAAAAAAAAAAAAAAAAAAAAAAAAAATCACAAGAGCTCCTGAAATGTCACATGAATTGAACAGAACATGGACTTGGACGACAAGTGGAGGCACTGATAGTGAGATATTTAGCTCCGGGTTAAGTGGAGGTGAAAAGAGCTTTGTTTAAAGGAGGCTGTTGAGCTGTCACACTAACAGACAGGCTGGGTGTAGTTAGACAGCAGGGTTGATGAGGGTCTAAAGGTTGGACTAAAAGTCTCGTCTTTCAATCTGTATAAAGCAGGTGGCATTTACACTCCAAAAGCGCGATACATGGTGCAGAGCATTTACAGACGCATTCTTCGGTCGGAGACAACAACAACAGTGTACAACATGGATTAGATTTAATAGGAAAAGTGATTACAGGGGGAAAAATCCTGCTGTGTATTCTCACATCATAAAGACACATACAGACCAGCTGAAAAGGTATTAATATTTCTGACATGTCTTTTCCCAGAACTCTGCTTTTCCAAGAGGTTGTACTCGGCATCAATGAATTATTTATGCCCTGACAGCATAACAAATCACAACAATGGTAATCACATTCCTTTGACAATCGTATGAAAAGAACGCGCCAACAAAGTGACATTTACACTGCAGATAGCACAAGCCACAAGAGGAGTTATACAGTACATTTAAAAAAGCCACCCACGTGATAAGCCCAGGGTTAGTTTGTGGAGTCCATGGTCTAAATAATGGAAATGATTATTAACAAGCATTAGCAAAGCAGGGGAAACAGATAAAGCCACAGCAAATAGAACTGATCATTTGTCTCTTTTGAACAGCGGTAATGAATGCCGGCAAATGTGCTTTTGTGCATAGCATTTGGATCGTCCTATTCAGTTTGTTGGACAGGCTTCTTTAGCTTAAATAAGATTAGAGGTGGCATTAACAGTGAAAAGCCTACTCTGCTGTTTGATTCTACAGTGAATGATAGCTATTACCCTGGCAATCCCCTATGGTGACTGCTCTTAGTGAGGGATAATGGGGTCGTATGAGTGATAATTCACTTCTCTCTGTACATGTGTCATGCACAGTACGACTCTGCGAGCTGATCCCACCATATCAAGTTGTACAGCTGCACAATAGTTCTTTACATTTTTAAGTTCTTAAAGACCACTGTTGGACAACACAGGGTAAGTACTATAACCTTCAAACTGAGAGGGAGAAGTGCCAGATATTGTGCACGTGTGCCACATAATGCTGTTGCAATTATCATTTGAGCATAAGGCTTTCTAGACATTAAGACAAAAAACATAATACTCATTCAGATACATTTTGCAGCAAAGAAAAGCTTCATCTTAAATACAAAAACATGACTATGTTCAATTTGTTCAATTCAAGTATTATACTTCACATTACATGACAAACACTGGGGTTTTCAAAGTTGCCAAAGTTTTTTTTTATACCCAGGGCATATTGGACCTAATAAATCCACACATACTGGACAGCTGCCGTACAAGCATCACATTGTACATTCATACATTCAGCACCACACCCAGTCAGAGATGTGACAAAAATCTTAGAGGACATATATCATTGACTACTCGGAAAATCAATATGTATGAAATACATTTCACATGATGCAAGCCTGTCAAACACTACATCAAAGTTATAGTGTGCTTTCAAAGTCAATGCAGAGACATGCATACATACATGCATACATAATGTGCTGCATGTGTGAAAATCTGAGTTTCTAAAAAATCATGACAAGCTGCAATTAGGGCCAGAGATGGAGGATTTGCATAGACTCAGTCAACACTGATTTGTGCACCGTGTATCATATGTGAATGGGTTAGGCACAGACACAGCTTAGTGAGTAATGGTACCATACTTAAGGTTATATTAAAGGGCTATGAGGACGTTCAGTGATGTAATCATTTGCAACATATCAAAGATCTCTCAACAATCATACCTTATCTTGTCAAAATGTGATGCAAAACATTTTGAAACAGGCATTAAATACCAGTAGATACATAGAAATATGATATATATATACTTATACTATATATAAATGTTTTGCTCCAGCTTTTTTATTATTACATTTTTTCCAGAATCTCCCTTATGTCTCTTTGAAGGGTCAAAGATAAAAACAACAGTGAAGCTGACTTTGTGTGCCAGCACTGCATCATCTCTGGAGCGATTATTAACAAAGACCAGTACCTTTCACACATGGAGCAGTGTGTTGCCTTTATGTTGCTGGAAGCTCACATTATATGACTACAAAGACTTTACTACGTCAAAAAGCAATGTGCACAAAGAAGCGGGCAGACTAAACAGCTAATTAAGTTGAATGAAAATGACAAAGAAAGATTGTGCCCACCACACAAGTATACAGTTTGTATACTATATCAATATCCAATGACAAAGGTTACCGGTTTCCTCTTATTAAAAACAATTCATGGACAGGGAAAGAGGAAGTGAAGGTTCATGCTGTTTTACAATTCACATCTGCTGCTGTTAAAGTTATCTTGTTCAATGCCTCCTGCCCTCTTTCAAAAGTATTTTTTGAAACAAAACAGCTGTGTGATAACACAGTGGGGTGGCTCTGTCTTGTTACCCTGTAAATTGATTTGCTCTCCCAAATGTTGTGTTCTGGTCTGACATTAGGCCAAATCATTCAGACAACAGAAAAATGGTCATAAGTCTACACTGTGATTTGGTGGGAGTAACATGCCTGTGCTTTTAGTTCTAGGAGAACTCTGAACTGATGTGTCTTGTCAGTTGAATTGGGTCGTTTTGTGTAAAACCTGCATCAGTGCCTTCATGTCCTGTCCATGTTGTACTCTTGTTCTACTAACCTCAAATTCACAGAACCACACTAATGAAAAATAATGAGCAAGATGTTCATGTTGTATGTCTTTGTAACTAACACCACAGATATAAATGTTGAATATACATCCAGGGTGTGCCCTGCCTCAGGGTTCTGGTTTGTAATTACAAAGCACTGTGTAACAAAACACACCAAAGTACTCCCAGGCCCTGAATCAAATCGTCATTAGTTACATGAGTGTTGTCCTGTGATACCTGACTGGTATATGACAGCAAAGCACCTGTCAACTGAAGTCCACTTGGAAGCAGACTAAGGCTCAAGGTTCATTAGTTCACACCAGAGTTCACTGGACCACTGTCACACCGTCTCAAACAAACCAGACTAACGGACCCGGACTTGAGTTCCAGTTAAACGGGCCAAACACTTCAGCTGTGAAAGCACCTTAAATACATTTGATTTGATGGTCCAATAAATACTTCAGCTTGAAGAGCAAAAGATAGCAATATGCCAAAAGATCTCTATATGTTTATGGATTATGGTGGAATACACCAAGGTTATGCTGTTTTAACGTCAAATCAATTTGACACTAAATTCGGTGTTGGAGTATAAATAATACTGTAAAAGGTGGAAGCTTAAAAAAGCTTAAAATCTAATTTTAAGCAGTTTATTGTGTGACATTTGCATGCACACCGTCCTAATTACTGAGGATTACACTATAAACAACACCTAACAATTAATTTTCACTTGTTTAATTCTAATTTTCACTGCCTTTTTTTTGTGCCCTTTTATTTTTCTTGCTGTATTCCAAAAGAACTGAGTCAAATTTTGACATTGCCCAAAAGAGCAGCTTCTTTCTAACAAAATAAATTGAGGAAAAGGGTAATTTATTGACAAGAGACCAAAGAAAATGAGCAAACCATGTATGTACCTTTCTCACCTCAGTGGTTTAGTGCTTAATTGTACTGTCTGAGGTGGCTAGTTTTCTGGCCACAAAGTGTTTCAGTGGAGCAGGTGGCCTTGTTATGCTCCAGTGACCTGTACGACTAAATGCCTCACTCACAAAGCTATGAATCAGCTCACAAATACTGAAAAGTCTGTGCTCATAATATACAAATTTTGGTAAAAATAGGGTAAAGGCATCAGCCAATTCTAGTTTATCTCAGGAGTAGCTAAAGATATAAATGTAAAAAGTCTATTACTAAACATCCAACCAACAGTGCTATCATCATTACTGTGGAATCATTCCAGAGTTTGGTAAAGGTTCATCCAAACAAACCTGAACCCAACCCTATACCTTTCGTTTAAAAACAGCAGAAAAGCCTGGACTGTCTTTTGAAATATTCTCACATTTCTCCACGCACGTATGTATGAGTTAGTTACCATTTCAGACTCCCAACTCTAGGAGACTTTCAATTAGCTCCTCACTAGACTTTTAATGAACTCTGTCTGATTTCATAAAGTCGGAGCCAACGAGTCAATGGCAGCGAAGCACTTGTCAAACTAAAGCAGAGCAGGACCACTAGGGCTTAACGGCTTTTTTAACAAGCTAATCAAAAGTCTGGATTGGACTGTTAACAGTGGGTCTGAGGGCCAGTAGTGACGTAGCAGCGGAGTAAAGCGTTTATTATGATCACACCCACCGGTGGCACAGTGTACACCACGCTGATGTGCTCTCAGAAGCTCCATGTCGGACAGGCGTCACACAGTGCTCAACTTTTAATTAAGCAAAAACCAGCAGACCTAAAATACATCATTCTATTTCTTCTTAAAAACACTCTAAGACAGTTGACACAATTGATGTTTCACACACAAATTCAAATATGTTTAGGAGCAATGGCCTTTCCTCAGGAGCATCATTTAGCAGCAGCTCTTAATGATGACAGTTATCTCCAGCAAAACCTTGAAATAACACCAGGACTACACTGCATGTTCACAAGAGATAGATATATGCCTCAGACTGAGAGTGAAATTAAATTAAACTGAGTGAAGCAGCAGGTATCTTCAAGTCTGAGAGACAACTGTTCCATGTCTGAGTTTTACTCAACACGTAAGATGCTCCAGATTGTCCTCGCTCATGTCTCATTGAAATCTCCTTTCTCCTCAGAGCATCGTAGACTAAAGATGGCGCATGTAACTTCCTGTTTAAGAAATCAAGGAGACAAAAATGAGACAATTGACAGTGATTCCCAGTGCCATCCTTGATTTTTGGAAATCTCACTAAATCACTCCAACTCATTTTAGTTCAGGGGCCACATCCAGCACAATTTGATCTGAGGTGGGCTGGACAAGTAAAAGAATAGCATTATAACCTATTCATTATTATAACCTTTTTTCCTCCCTTTGTTTTAGTGCAAACAAGTGCAGATACATTATAGTGTCAGTGCTTTCATCAACTGCAACCAAAAAAGCCAATGTTGGCAAAAGCCATTTATGTTTATATTTTCACAAACTCACCTTCACAATATATCTTTGATGCTAATGCTGTTTTACTAGCAACAACATAACCAGGTAAAAACAGACTGTTTCCTCAAACATGCTAACAATTCACTTATCTTCTCTCCTCTCAGTTGTTCTTGCAAACTGTTGTATTTTTTGCTGCGATAGGTGTCAGAGTGCCACCAAATATTATATTCCTTGAGCACTCAGACTTGCTGCACACACACAAAGCACACAGGTTTCCTATTATCCTCAGTGAATAAACAGGAAGGTCCATTTTTCTTGGAAAATGCTACACTCTGTGGGTAATGAGGGTGCCAAGGAGTAATTTTGACAGCAAAAGAATAAGGCAAAATGGCCATTTATTGCTGCCATCTGTTGTTCAGTTCTAGGTCTTAGTGGTGTGTTAGGCCCACTAATCTTACTAAAACAGTACAGCCCCCAGTGGACATTTTAGAAAAAGCAGTTACTTTAACTTAAAAAATTGCTGTTCATGTCTTCTATGTAATTTTTTTTTTTTTTTTTTTTTCTTCACTGTTCAAAGTCATTCCACAGGCCAGATTGTACCCTCCTGCGGGCAAGCTGTGGCCCTCGGACCACATGTTTGACACCCCTGGTTTAGCGTAAACAAGGCAGACAAATCTTGATTAATCAATAAAAGTGAGTAAAGCACTGTATTACGCCATATTATTCCACACATTCCACGTTTGTTGAAATGCAGTCTATGTCCCATTCTTAAAATGCACCAAACGTAGCTCAAGGCCTGTTGTGTTCCCCACTCTCTTCCCACAGCACACAATTATCCTCATTTTTCACTCATTTAATTTCCTTATTGTTCAGTGTGTTTTTATCTGTCACTGCAAAAATCAATAACTGTTTTGACAAAAGCACGTTCATAGCCTATAGCGCAAATGTTTAGAGCCAAAATGCCGTGCAAATAGGCACAGAGGCTGTAGGAAACAATATGCAGCCATAAATCAATAGCAGTTGTGAAGGCAATGAGGCGGAGAGTGGGACAATTGGAGACTGGGGACAGACTCACTGGACAGTACACATTTCATGCACAGGGTCTCTATTTCCTGTCTCTTTAAGGTACATTAAGGTCATTATTAATGGATAGCATTTTTAAACCACTGACGCTGGTAACTGCCACAAACAGAACAAGGAGTAAAATCCTCAAGGAGATTATGATGATGGTCAAAAAGTGTGGATCTTTGTATCTTTGCTAAAACAGAGACTGCAGACCAAAAATGTGGGAATGAAATGTCCTCCCAAACATCCACTGCACATGCTCAGAGCTGCACTGTTGTCCATCACCTGTGTCTTTTGCATGTGTGTTTATTATAGTGTGGAGTGTCCCTGTTGTTGTGTCACACTGAGCAGTGGGTCGGTGATACATGGCTGTCCTTAGGCTTGTTCCCTGCTCCCACGCACAGACCTGTGTGTTTAGGCCAATTCAAGGAAGAAAGAATTACTATTAGATTGATGATCCATGTTCTTAGCTCCCAAGTGCACCATGAAGGCAGAGCACAATATGAAGAGAATGTTTAAAGCATGCAGCCTCCATCTCATCTGTGTCCAATGAGCTCATCAATATTAACAGCTAACATGTGGCAGGACTTATAGAGCCGTCTGTGTGTCACATACTTCCACACGACACACAGGTGACCTCCAGTATCTTCCAGGGCAGTTGCGCCCTCTGGGAGGCTCTGCGCCAGCCATAAATATTCAGGCGGCTCCCAGGCTCTGACAGGCCGTGCATGGTGATGGCTTGTGTTGGAACACAAATTCACTGCTACATCTTTGTCCCTGCGAGGCTTGTTCCTTTCTTTGATTCACCATCATCCATAAAGCAATGGTTGGCTTGGCATGTGCGAGGGGGGAGCATGAAGGTAATGGGCCAGTCATCCACGTCCTACACTGACATATTGAATTATTTTAACACTGAGGACCATGACATTTTTTACATGGACTTTAAAGAATGCTAACATTTCACAGGAACAGAGTGCACAGAGGGCTCAGACATCTGGGAATAGGCCGTGTGATGGATGTAGCAGTATTAATTACATTTATTTTTAGTCCACACTGTTCTTCTGTGGACATAAAACGGACCCTTTTGAACTCTTACTGTCACGTTCTCCAGGTTCTCTTTCTATCAAGTTAGAGCCTCATTATCCAGCATTACATCCCTCTCATGCTCCAAAACATGGGTGTATTCTTGGTCATGAAGAGATATCAGAACAAAAAATAATACACCTATTCTATTCAGAAACCTTGCTCCTTTAAGTGCACCGTAAAGCTTGAATATAAACTACAGAACTGTTCACTTAATGACCACTAGTATCATAACTGGGGTTTGAGACCATTTTCAACTTTTTTGATTTTTTTTTTCTAATACAAAACTATTTTTTTAAATTGTCTTCTGAAACGGATTTGTCAGCACTGCAAAGAAATTACACTTAAATATAACTAAAAACTGAGGCTAAAAAATGTGAATATTATAATTTGGGGAAATTAAATGTTAGTGAAGGAGACATGCTCCACTGGATTAAAAACTGATTTCTTGCCTAGCATTTTAAACCTGTCCACATTTAGATAATAACAGTGATATCTTGGGGACAGGCACCACAGCTGGCTGATTTCAACATTTTGTTAAAGGGTAGCTAAGTACCCTTGCAGAAAGTGTGAATATGAATGGTTTTCCTCACATCTCTCATGCAGCATAACCTCAGCAGCCAACTGGGAATCTCAGCCAAAGTGCACATTGGAATTGCCCGCGAGGTAGAATATTTTCCTTCTGGAATATATTCCTGAGCCTTTACAGTCAAGGGCCCTTGAGGGGAAGTAAAACTATACTCTAATTCTCTGAAAGCTCTTTGAAAGCATATTTTTGTGGGTTTGTTGGTGGCAAGTTATTTCCATATAGTGCGGCTTGAATAGACTGTGCCCTGCTCAAGTGATTTCATTGGCTCTGAAGTCTAAGTGAGGTGATTTGGTTATTGAAGTGAAGCCTTCCGTTCAGCAGGACACCAATCAGTTCTGCTTAAGATGGTAATTTTCTCTCTCTTAGTGATACCAATCATTTCTCGCTCCCTCCTCTCGGCTGCCTATAATTCGTATTCTCCTCGTTTCTCCTCGGTGGCGGCGACAATTATCCCCATCTCCAATCAGACGGGGGAGTATCCGAAAACTCGTTAGACTGATTTAAGAAAGCTTCTGTTGACTGTAAACACTGTGTGGAATATAAAGACGCTGGGTTTGCACACTGGCAATTCCTACAGGTGCAAGGGATGACTTTTAGAATCAAAACATCTCATTTATGATTTATATTGTCTCCAGACAGACACTTAATAATACACAGATTTAAACTGAATAGGCACAAGAGGGTTTGGACATCTAACTAAGCTCACATTAAATAAATTGGTCACGTTTAAAAAATAATCTGGGAATCTGAATTCACAGAAAACCTTCAGGTCATTGATTATTCTTCACCCTAATATACGAAGGCAAAATATGAAGTGACTTTGCCCAGGTATGTGTAGATATAATCAATACACGCTCTGACTCAAAGTGCATATGTTTGAGTGAAGGCTATGCATTTTTGACCCCCCCAAAGAACCGGCAGATTTTCAGCAGCAACAGAAATGTACATCTTCTTCCTTGGAGGTACAGCAAAGTTACACTGATGAGCTCATTAACACTTACTGACTTTTGGTCACATTAATGTATGTGTATGGCCCAGAGGAGGTGCAGAGAAGCCCATTTACCAAATTATGAAGAAGGAAACAGTCATCTTTTGCTTCTCGTGTGACACTGTCATTTTTCTTAGGCGACACCCTTATGCATTCATGATTAGTTTTTAAAGTTTTTAAGGAGAGTCAGGATTTAGAGATGACTTTATCTCTGGCTCTGGGGAGATTTACAACACACACATTCAGAGCGTGCAGTGATTGAGCACATTGGGAAAGACACAAACATGGCTACAAAGTAGATTCATGAATCTTGGAAAGGTCCCCTGATGGCACCCAGCCGAACACATGACCTCAAAGATCAGTTTAGGGTTCATTACCACAGACCACACTCTCTAACATGGTTTAACCCTCAGATATTAATCGGAAAAAGAAATAAGCTGTGATTGTGTATGTCGTCAGTCCAAACAGATCAATACCCAGTACCTATTGTTGAGATACGCGTGTGTGGCTTTAAGGCAGCAGCTGACAGTGAGTGCAAGACACGTGAAGGCTTATCACTAATCCAAGGCCAACTCCTTTCTTTGCTCCAAAAAAAAAAAGGGACCAAAAAAAAAAAATAATCAAATTCCTTCCTCTACAACAGAGAGCAGACTCTGAATACAAATGGAGCTGCAGTTTCCTGTGCGAGCAGCCATAGAAACTGCTCTTGTATTGTTTTGATTGCTGATAGTCAAGGTTATGAGCAGGCAGTGCAAGAACAGTGAGAATACGTCTTAGCAGTGGGCTCAAATATTAGTTTCTCCTAAAGGTTATCCAACAATGACATCCCTGTCTTTTCCTGAAACTGACTGCTTTAAATTAAATGAAAGACAGCCAGACACTGCATTCACAGTAAATGTGTACATGTGTTCTAACAAGTAAATCCCACTTTTTTTTTTTCATTATGCAGCACTCATTGTTGCTGGAGCCATTCTTTGTTCACCAGGAATTGACTTGCCTTCTCCTGTGTCTGCACCACTTTTAACATGCTGAGCTTTTGAGTTTTTTTTATACCATCAAGATAAGTTATAGTTACGCTTTTTGACCAAAGACTATCTGTTATATCTGTCCACATTTACTACAATGCCATTGAAAAACACCTACAAAACTTTTCAAAGCTGAAAAGAATAAGAGCAAAGTGGCCAGTAAAGAACTTCTGAAAGCCAGCTGAATACTCATGTTCTCAGAGCTGATTACGCTGCAGCCCATATTACAGCTGTGTGATTGTGTGTGTGTTGCTGTGTGTAGAAGCAGAACAATAGTGCCTGATTAACCTATCCTCACTTCCCTGTGGCTCTTCAGCCTCTGGCCTCTATGCAATCAGACCCGGGCGCCTAGCACAGCCTCCATTAATCTGGAATTAAGTTGTGAATTACACTAATCTGCTTTTTTATTACGCAGCCATGATAAAGTCATTACACATCTGCCCCCAAGCACTTAGATGACACATTTTGTAGATGCTGTGATTACATGTATGTAGCCTGTCATAGTCATTTATAAAATAAAAAAAAAAGGATGCAGGAGTTCACAGGTGATTAATGTTGGATACTGAGGAAAAATGGATTAATACTGGGGCTATTCAAGCTATTTCCGCCAACGCTAAATAATACATCTTTAGTCAAATTAGGGGTGTGCTTCAAGAGAAATTGAGCTATGACACAGGAGCGAGCTTTAGAGCAAGGCATAAAATGGCTTTTCAACGTACCACTTTAGTGTGATTATGTAGCATAAATGATTCCAGTGAAAAAGTGACAAGAATATAAATACTGTGTGAACTGAGACCAAGTGTACATCACTTACCCGCCCACTATTTCCTAGGGACTTCTCATTGGCCACAACTGGACTGTCTACCTCAGTACACTTGTCCTACGGTGACTTCTGCAGAGAGATGACACTCCTGTTTGTGCAGAGGAGCCAGATGTTAATGCATTGCTAGTCTACATTCATCATCATCATTATCATCATGGTCCATTATTCAGGGCTGGAGCAGTGTTTATGAAGGGAATATCACTACCCTCAGTGCTATGTTACCAGATAAAAACAGTGAACACAAGTGATCCGCAACAGAACATGCATCAGTCTCCTTACGGAACAATAAACCCTAATCACTCATGTTCAAGTGTTAAGAGACGGTAGAAGCTCAAAACACTCCTCAAACTAAGCATTCATCACATCTATTGCGATAAATCCCTTGTGACCCTTGCCCACAGCTGTGTGCTTCCAGTGCAGTATGCCCATGTCTGATGCACAGCCCAATAGTGTAGACTTCAATAGAACCACTTCTAATCATCACCAACAAATCACAAAATCTGCACAGATTTCTCTGATAATTCTATTCACTCATCAGTGTTTATGTTAATGCTGCAGCCATATGTCCCAGTTTATGTTCAATATAGGTTTAAGATGTTATCTTTAAATGACTGGCCAAATTGACTGTCAAAATAAAGATCAACTATACTTCAGTATTTAGCTGCACCATTTGGTAGCTGCCCCACTTTCAAAGCCCTTCTGACATAGCTGTAGTGTCCAGTGTGGACAGCTCCAATAGCACTTCGACATCCAAAGCTTGTTCTTTACATTTACCCAACATGAGGCACCAACTCACCAAATGACAGCAACTCAACTTTTATTTATAAAAAATAATATCTAAAAAGCCCAAGATGGTACTTTTTGGTGAAAATAGCATTGCTGCTGACACTCTAGAGCTAGACATTATGAAGACTTGGTTTTCATTTTGGTATGCTGTCACAGTGACCTGACAGCACAGGAACACTCTTTGATAACGCAGGCTGCACCTGACAGCAAACTAATAATGAACATTGATTTGAAGCAAGGAAAGAGGGTTAGAAAAGTTGTGAGAAGTGATGACTTGTATAAATGGGAGACACACTTTATTATGTTGTCGATATGACAGCACTGGCTTCAAGATCATGAGTTTGACGACCAAAGCAATGAAGTATTGAACAGCCATAGCTTAAAATAATGGAAAGACATTGTTAGTAGAGAACTGGATCTAAACGGATGGTATTTTAATTGCATGGTTAAAACTCAGACACAATGAAAAACACAGATGGAAAGATGGGTTGCATAGAGAATTACAAAAATACAATTCTGGATGAAAAATACAAGACAAGGAAAAGAGGGAAGATTGCGCTCCGTTAATTCACATGAAAGCCCACGTGTTGTTTACACCACTCTTCTGAAGTCAAACACCAAAGCACTCACTGAAGACCAGCATGATGTTTGTTCTGCTAATTATTTGTAGATAAATGATGGATCGGTTCCAATAATGTCTGTTTGCCTTTTTCCAAATGCCAAGGTTGAGCTGATGGTGAGACTCAGCTGAATCAGTCTCTGATCAGGCTCTCTCTAGAGACTCTCAAAACTACAATACAAATGTTTGGAAGCTGTTGTTGTGTTTAAAATGGCTGTGTATTGAGAATTTCCAAGAACATTGTAGATTCGTAGATGCATTAAGTTTGGATAGACATGACAAAACCCAGTCCCACAAGGTTGCTTCAAAATAAAACCAGTCTAGGCTTGGCGTCTGTTTGCAATTTGAAGTAGTGCATCAGAATCCACTGCCATCATTTCATACGAGTAGCTTCTAAAATATTACAGAGCTGAGGTCTGAACTGTGTGACCTCGTGCCCTGTGTGAGCCCCAGATCGATACACTTTCAAAGCTACTCAGCAAGCACACTTCTGAACGGACTGTTAAAAAACACAAAGAAACTCCACAGATGGCAACAGTGATTGACTGTGACCACACAGGCTGTAATGGTGCTGCTCACGATGAAGCTGATGCTGATAAACGTGGTTAATGGAGTCAAGTAATTAACTCCAGTTCACTGTTTGAATCCATCTTAGCTCATTTGTGTCCGACCAACACATCACGGCGTCAGACAGCTCGAGTCAAGAACAATAATCACCAGGCACAGCACGCCGCCGCCTCCAGCTCACTCCACACTAACCTTTTCTCTCATCTTGTCAGACACTTTGACTTGTCAAGACAGAAAAGCACAGGTGCTGCTCACAGAAACAGCAGCGCATTCGTGTAAATCACTGGCTTCAGCTGCACTGTATTTGCGCCCTCGTTATTTCCTTTCAGTTGTTCCAAATGTGTTAGGCTTAAATGAACCACCTTTCAATCAGATCATGTTAATAAAAAATAGGTCTGTTGTTTTTTTCCGCATGTTTTAAGAATTTATACTCAATGCTTTCGGCAATATTCAGGAAAAATAGCTGTGTGCTTCAAGAAGTAGTGCAGGCTTTTGAGCAAGTCAAACATTCAGAAAATCAAAACACTGACATGAGACGCCGGTGTGTGCCACTGAGGGCGCATATAATGTCAGCGCTAACTTTTCCCCAGTCAGGCTAAGCTTGTCTTTGTCCACCGTTTCAACTCCACTGCCGGCATAAAAGGTCAAACAATTACTGGCCCACCTTTCTGTTTCACGTTGCTCTTTTCAGGTGCGGCGTTGCACTGAATGTCAGCCTGTAGGTCACACACTGCTGCTATAACAGCATTTAAAGTGTCTCTCTTCCACTTTGTACTATATCTCTGTCTGTGACGCCCGGGCACTGTCGCAGTTCAGTGCAGACGTCTAAAGTAAGGGCCTACACTCATTTTGTTATCTTTATGCAGGTTCTGCTCGGCTGGGAGAAGGGGCCAACACGGGGGAATACAGGAGGCATGAGAGCAACAACAGTTTCACTTTAGGAAATAATGCAAAGTTTAAATCAGACAAACACTGCTAAAAATGCTAAGCTTAAAACACAGACAACAATTAGCCAAACAAAGCACTATTTGGTTCAATTATCCATTTAAAATCAAGCTCCTACAACCATCTGACCTAATATTGTAGTCAGTCATGGTCCTTTAAACTTAAAAGCATTTACTAAGTTCAAATCTCAGTGCTGCAAGTGACCTCTACAAGTACAAAACATCAAAAATAGTCATATGTGAGAATAGACAGGATGCACATGGGGACAAACTAAAAGTAAAGTCCTCCAGCGCTCTCTGGTGAGGCAAAGCTCATCAGGCATGGCAAATTAGGCAGGGTATCTGAAGGATGACTGTGTCCGCCCTCACACACAGTTTCTCCACTGTGGAATTGACTGGTTGCCTGGTTGGTTGACTGTCTGAGACCAGCCTGCCTGTTTGGCTGAGAGATCACCTCAGCAGCTGACTGCTCTGCTAATCCAGTTGCTTAGGATGGGAGAGAGTGACTTAAATAATTTCAACAACTCCACAGCAACAAAACTCACATTTAAGGGTTGCCCTGCTGAATGTATAAGACACACAAGGAACCTAAAACATGCTCAGATAAACCCTATATGTGGGGATACACACAGAGATGACCATAATAATTAGATTTACTGATTGACTCATCAGGACTAGCTTGGAGCGACTATTTCAGATCAGATTTCCTATTCAGAAGGTTCTGGTCCGACTGAACCAATTGGCTACAGTTGGATGTGAAATGTGGGCTATGATTAGCTGTCATTTTTGTAAATGGGCAGCTCCCAGTGGTTTGACATTTTCTCTGAACAACAGCCACTGATTGGTGACTTGATTTTTGCCAGAACCTGCCACACACATAAAGGTCTGATCCATATGCACACACACCTGCAGCTTCTGTCAACTGTTAGGAAGAAGCAGTCAAAAGGAAGTGGCCTCAGACTTTATCAGGTTTGAGCTTCATCAACACACCATGCAGTAAATAACTTCTCCCCTTTCTATTTGCATTTCCTTTACCAAGAAATGATCAGGTTTGGAAATGAGCAAGGGAACTCATTTTGTGCGACAACAGCGCAACAAGGAAACCCTAAAGTGAAATGTCATTTTGCATTTCTCACAAAACACTAAGGAGTTCTCATGTGGGTGCAACAAGGGAGAAAGAAGATTTAATGTTTGTTTTCCTTGTCTGCATATAAAACAACACAAAAGCTCTTTAACAGGAACAAATCAATACTATATGTAAGAAATGATCAACTGTCAAATTTACTTTCTGCATTTTTACTCGGGCATAAGACAAAAAAACATAAAATAACATTTGTCATTAGGCCTTTCTCAGATCAATTTTGCATTGGTCTAAGTTGAAATGCCCTGTCATTGTAACTATCCTGCCTGCTGCTGCAGTTTGTGGTCCACATGCATAAGTACAGTGCTTAACATTCAGTGCCTTATTCTGGGTCAAATCAGCCACCCACCCACCACAAGCTGCTGAGTATTACGAAACCACCGCTCCTCATTAAGACTATCCAAACTCACTGCACTGTTCTGTGTCGTAGTTAAAGACTGCTCAGGTCTCACTTTCAAAACTACACCATTGTATCAAGCACTTAACATAAAGGACCTGGGGCATCGTGAAGCCGGCTCCCTTTGAAGGAAAACTCTTCAGTGTATTTAGTAATTAATTCCTCTGGGTCTAGTGCCTGCTTTTGGTGAATATTACACACTTTCAAACTAAAATCACCGAATACAATCACATCCCAAACATAATAAACACACTGTGACTGCTACCTCCTCATTAATGTAAATCTAAACACCGTGTACATGGGATCAATACTTTTCCTGCTGCATCAAAGTAAAACAGAGGCCTATAACAGACTCATGTGAATACCTCTTCTATTTTTACCGCTAGACACGAGATATAAAATTAACTTCAATGTTCGTTATAAATAATCCATTCTGAGCCGTGCTGGGTGTCATCTTACACGCTGTACTGTAGGTTTGTGCATACGACTTAAAGAGGCTCAGAGTCTCTTCTTCTGAAGGAACAGATGGCAGAATGGAAGTGACAAATGTGACAGAAATGTGAATGCAAGAGAAGTAAAGCAGCGCCGGTGCGTTCCTCCATCATCAGTGTAAAATTAGATCAGATGAATTATTTCACAGGGTTTGCCTTGCTCCTTTTCCAATCTACCTCCCGTCAGTCTCCTCTATGCAATGCGGTTTATATCTTTCAAAGGTGTGTGACAAATGGCCCGGTGGAACACAACAGAATGATTGAACTTAGAATAAGGAATGGAAATGTAGTCACGTGGCATCCACACCCCACAGCAGCAGCAGAACAACAAAATTAACCGTGACACAGAACTTTCCATGTCCCTTTTTGATGAATCACGCGGTTAAGTAGTATCTAGCAGTAGTATATAGTAGTAGTATAATAGTAGCATATAGCTAAATTGTTGCAAACTTGTTCAAATGGGCCTTGCTAAAGAATTCTAAGAACAATTCCCAGAACCTTGTGTACAGCTTTTGCCACATGACACTGTCTACTGCCCTAATCTCACTTAAATAAATGCTGAAACCTGTTTACATGCACAGACAAGAATCCACAAGACCAGGCACCATCAGACAGGCTGTTTGAGTATTTCCAAGTGAAAGTCTTGTGTTTTTGTATTAGACCCCTGGAGTGCCATTACCTGCACTGAGCCACTTAAAATACCAATGAATGCAGCTGTGTGAGTTGTAGTTATTTTAGGGAAAGAGCTAGTTAGCTGCTGTTTTTCCACAAGTCTCAGGAGGAGCCAAAATATGCTTTCCTGCTTCCTGCCATGCTTTACATTATTGGATATAGAAAATCTTCTGCAAACATACACAAGAAGTATTGGTTCATCATTAAGAGGCGTTATTACTTGCCTGTGTTTAAGATTACATTTCCCATTTTGACCCATCTCTCAAGTTAAAACCTTCCCTCTGGGCGTTGCATGCAGTTCTGTGACATTTTTCAAGTGTAGCTCAAACAAGTGGAGTTAGGAAAAGTTCCCACACCCGCTGAACATGACACAATTCAATCCGCACATTTAATTATGTAGTTACTGCTCTTGAAGGACTGACTGTACTGAAAGCGTTCCAACTCAATTAAACATGTATTGTAGGTAAACACCGCTGAGACAAATGTGCCTCATGTTGACAAATTGCAATTTTCATTCATTTGCATGAGCTCATATGGAAATCCATTTGTGTACCAAGATGTATTACAGTCATTACAAAGCCACTGCAGGGGCCTTTAAGCAGCTGTGGAAATATGGAAAATGCACAGTTTGGGCAGAAGGCTGTCAAACATCAGGATGACTGACAGAGTAACGAGCAGATCCACATCAGAACAGCAGCAGAGGGCTACACTGGGGCACATTCTGGAATAAATCATCAAGAGCCCCTCCTTTGGAAGTCAAGTGTAGAAGGAAATGTTATTTATTCTCTATCATTTATTTGAGGTGATTTGGAGTGGACAATTATACTTTCCTTAGTTGAAAAATATTAATTAGCAGTTTTGTTTACTCATACTCTTTTATTTTGCGTCTCATTTAGACTCAAAAGAATACATCCTTTTCTTCTGACAGCTCTGGTAACATAAACACTTAACAGTCAGTTTGTTTTGACAGTGAATTTCAGTCAGATGATTTCATGGAGGTCTTATAAGGAAAGGATTATAACAAACTTGACTTTATGTAAAACAGACTTACTAAACTATTATTTCAGAATCAATCTTCCTTTAATTCCTATAATAAGAACATGGCCTATGTCGTAAATATACCAGATAAATCAGATAAACAGATATTTTTGTCTGTAACAATAATCCTTCATCCAAAGATCTACTTGTCTCTTGCTGGACCTGCTTTAATGTGTAGAAGTGGTAATCCAAACAAAATTCTGGATTTTCTTTTCTCTCTCTCTCCTCTGGGCAATGCCTTTGCCTCATTTTAAATAATGTAGTGCTTAATTTTGGAAACTATTGAAAGAATGACTGACGTATGAAAGCATTAGCTTAAAGGCAGTATTCAGAGTCTCCAATATTCCGGGTCAGATTTACTCTAAAATATAAGACAATGTTTAATAGATGCAGGGGCTGTGACAGATTCAGGCTTAGGGGGTACACGTCCCTTTGCTTCGACAATCCCACAACATGACCCTGTATTCAGGCTCCCAGTCAAGAAAAGAAAAAATGTCTGGAACCGATCGGCTTCAAAGGAAAGGCATAGGATTAAATTTGTATAAAGAGTAACACCTACAAAGAGGGCTGTGCATGTAGACGTGTAGAGGAAGGGAATAATATGGCATAAGCTGCACGATGACAGCCATAGCCAACAGACAAGCTCCACAAGAGCATACAGCATAAGGAGCTTGTAGCAACATAAGCTCCAACTGTGCAAAAATAATCTTATCTTTATATTACAATGTGTTGTGCATGAATCCATTTACTGATTTTCTATAGGCTCAGCATGTGAGACACAGCAGGTGTACTCAAGAGTGGAACAAGAAAATCAATAGAAATACACATCATTTCATCACAAATACTCAAATTGACCGAAGAGCAATATGTGAGCAACTATTTTATTGAATGGCTTCAATTTGGTCTAAGAATTGGAGATAAATTTGCAGGATGAACTGTACAACTTTACCATTATTATGCAGCAGACATGGTGGAAAGTACAAACCTAATGCATTCGAACTGGTGAATGAGCTGTGAAAGCTTTCATTCGAAATACTAGGAGACATGCTTTCACACACTCTTCGGAGTAATTACCATCCCTGACTGTCTCTGTCACCTCCTGCACAATTCCATCCCCCATCTACTCATCAGATTTAATTACTGCACTAATAACCTAAAAATACAAGTGAAGCTGTGAAGCCTCAGCACCTTCATCAAGAACATTTGCTGAAGATGAGAAGTAACCACGGCGATAACAGCTCTTCGAACATTTGCATAAGAAATGCCGTGGCTTTCTTTGTGTACTCAAAATGTTTCCGGGACCCTGAACACAACACCGCTATACTACACTGCGCAGACTTCTGTCTTCTGAAGCTTTGTGCATGAACAATGACAGTCAAGCTACACTGTCCTTCTTCACAAACAGACAAAGCGAGGGGTTCAAAGAGAGGTTTAAAAACCAACAACTATTAATATTTTACACATGGCTGTATCATTTCTTTCTAAAAAACCCTTTCATATCTACACAAAACAGCTGCTTTAGTTTGACCACCTCCAGAGCTGGAACTCGTCCAATGGTTTTGAAAGCCGTTTTAAGCCCACAGGTCACAAGAATGTGCCAAAAACCATAGGACCATGTAATTCTTCAAACTCAATTTCAAACACAACTAACTAAATGTAAATGGGGAAGGTTTTTATTGGCTGCCGACCTGCAGTGCGCGTTTGTTTATCCAACAGGCAGTTGATACGCATTGTTTGACACTGACACGGCCAAATGATCAGCCACTGCACTGCAATCAAGTGACAGTCTCACTCTGAACCACTGATAAGGGTTAAGTTTACCATAATCACTCGTATGATTATGTTTCGCTTTCAAACTGGGTCAGCAACTACTTAGTGAAGGTCACACACCGAGCAACTTCAGTTCTCGTCTGCATTTACACTCACAATAATAGACGGCACAATTTCAGTACCTCAGTCTGTGAGGCTGGAAGCAAAGTGGTCATTTCCATGTCATTTCCATAGGATTATCATCTAT
The DNA here is from genome assembly GCA_036850595.1 of Rhyacichthys aspro. NCBI lineage: Eukaryota > Metazoa > Chordata > Actinopteri > Gobiiformes > Rhyacichthyidae > Rhyacichthys > Rhyacichthys aspro. Next base: position 11,851,065 of record CM072169.1, on the reverse strand, counting down.
ACGGAGCAACACGGGCATGTCATTCACACAACCTTCAAACGGTGCAGTGTGGGAAACGGCCCAACGGAGAGTAAAGATATATTAACAAGACCTGCTGACTCATCTCAAAAGTAGTAGTGAAAGAAAACTACAATACATGACAGTTACTCTTCTGCCCCTTTCATAAAATAACCTTCTGCTTTAACACTGCAAACATAATTGGACTAAAAACATAAAAAGGCATAAAGGACATAACTAAAATCTTGCATGTTAACTTGAGGTACATAGTATAATACTCAGGGCTCATTAGACTCCTCAGAGCAATTTTCAACTAAAAATATCTTACTTGTTATAGTTATAGCACAGTGGTGTCAAACTGAAAGTGGTGAGGGGCCGCAAAAATTAATCAGAATCCTTTCAGGGGCCGAAGATGGTGACATTTGGAAGCTTTTACATTTTGAATGTGAGATTTCATCTTCATTTGAGTTTTACAAAAGTTATCACACAAACAATAATTTCCTCCTTTTATGGAAACAGGTTTTAGTTGAATTTGAACAGGTTTTAGTTGGATCTGAACAGGTTTTAGTTGGATTTGAACAGGTTTTAGATGGTTTTGAAAAGGTTTTATTTACATTTGAACAGGTTTGAGTCAGATTTGGACAGGTTGTAGTTGGATTTAAATAGATTTTATTTATCTTTGTTGCAAAAATCAAATCCATCTAAAACATGTTCAAATCCAATGATAACCTAGTGCCAAAAATATCACCTTTAAATGTATTTGTATGTAGGGCCACATAAAACATTGCAAAGGGCCGTATTTGGCCCCTGGGCCTTGAGTTTGACATGTGTGTTACAGCGTATCTGGGAACCTCACTCTGTTCCTCGAGTGTGAAATTAGGACCAACTTTAACGAACACAGGCATCATTCTTGAAGCGTATACTTCATCGCCGATTCCGTTTATCTCTGACCACAGTGTCCTTGAGCCCACTACATAGGTACATGAATTATTTATTGCCCCCCCACCCCGGAACATTTGTCTGTTGCCGTTATTTTTCCTCTCCAAGCCTATCTTGTGCATATCGTGGAAATGGCCCGTACATTAAGCACTGATTAATTATTCAGCCTCCACATCATGTAGTGATGATCATTCAGCTCGGTAGGCTGATGCTTTCTGGACATATAGCACAAGCCATTTGTATAAATCCTCCACATTTAACACATTTTATGGCCTTGTTAGTTTGTGCTAATGAATATATTTCAACTCAATGGTTTGTAGGGAGTAACATGTTAGGCAATTTAAAAAGGAGGATATTATGTTTGCTCCTTTAGGTTGCCGGTTTTATCTTAATTAGCTCATTTAGGAAGAACAAATGGTCCATTTGCTGTTGCGAAAGGATTTAGGAACACACTCTGCGGTTTGGAAATGGAATTGTAGTACAGCCCCACCAGTGATTCCATAATGTGAGCACATGGGCGGCTCCGACTTGTCCATCATGTGCATCCACGTGTAGCATGATGTTTTCTGTACTGCATCAGGGGGGAAAAAACAGCTAAAAATGTCTCCGGATTTGGAATGTGGTCCACTGCCTGAAGTGTTTTTCGACCATGTGTTATTTTCTGGGATGTGTTCATAAATAATTTACGACCAACAAAACAAAACAAATTTCCTTGAAGAGCATGAGCACTGGACACAAATCTTACATTATCGGATGAGTTTTACTAATAATTTATAGACTTTTTACCCTAGGAGGTCTCAATTGGTTGGATGTTTACCACTCAAATTACCCTGTATCACTGTTGTACTGCTCTCAGCTTACATATTATAGTGTGTGCTCTGATGCTCTAACATCTAACTTCTTGTTGCTATACCAGTTGTCTAATAATGGTTCAATGAGACACACACCCACATACCTGCACACACCACCACCTCAGCCTCCATCTGTGGCCTCTCTGCAGGGGTGCTGCATTGATCTCTATCTGCTGCAGGTTTTTGGCTCCCGAACAGAGCTTCTCCATCAAAATGTTATTCCTTGACAGCAGCATTTAGACTGTGTGTTCGGGTTTGATTCAAGAACAAACGACGCACACAAAGTTGAATCTCTCAGTCCTGCCCACTCACCCACTTTATTCTCTTGTTTTGTGGGAAAATGCAGCAAAAGGTAGGAGTGTTTGATTTGTTGGGAACCATGAACTTTATTTTCTTGTCCTTTCGGGAAATACTATAAATGCCAGAAAGTGCTCACTCATTTGACCTGAGATGTTTGCTTTAGCTTTAGCTTCTCTCCAGTATGGGGGGCAGACAGCGGGGAAGAGTTTGCAGGAAACTTTGCCATCACTCCTGGAAGTCATTACAGTCCTGACCTGGCATTGATTTACTGTGACACGCGGCCCACAGGAGCGGCTGGCACAAGTCATTCTTTATGTTAACTCGGTGCGCGTATTGATTTGCGCAGATGTGAAGCAGAGGGTGAGTCAACCCCGGCATTAACACTATACTTTACCAACAGACCGACACACGGAGAGCTGTGGGATAAACTGCACTAATGGATCTTCACTGCTGCGCATGGGTTCATATGAAGGCATGGATGGGTCACTTTGTACAGTCCTGGAGTGAACTTTTGCTCTTATCACACTTCACACTTGTCTTTTTGGACTCTAAAAACTCGATTTGTTCAAAAATGTGAAAACAAAACGCCGAAGACTCTTTAAGCTTTCGGATAACTTTGTTTCTGTAGATTTTACTCTTCTGGTCTGTGGGTTAAAGGTGTCAACCAATGAGACGGTCCCTCGTGTTGTGTTCTGACTAGAGCTACTCACCCACACTAAATCATATCACAGTCTGCCTCCCAGGCCTTACACTTGCTTCAATAAGAGACCAGACAAAAATAGCACAAAGCCTACTTGAAACTCCTCAGTCAGTCTGCAGTATGGTGGTTCAAAAAGATGTAAAAGATGTGTGTCAATAATAACAAATACTGAAACATGCAGGTGCTCAATTTGGTTGCAGATTGTTTGACAATTACCTGAAATGAATGGCAGGGCTGTAAAAAAAAAACAAAAAACAAACATGAGCCAATAAGAGAGAGTTCTGTAATTGTTTGGCCCACGGTGCCCTCTTTGGTCAGTCATTGTGGGGCTGATGACGCAGCCGACGTTAAGAGATTAAACAAAAATGGCTTCCGTGGCACTACTGCATGTGTGTTGCACTGAGGAGGGAGCAGGCACATGACTCATTTAGCCCACTGTGTACCGTGTATGTACTATCCCAGCTCATTACACTCCAAATTTTCCATTAGCAGCTCCACAAACTCATTTATTGTTTGATGAAGCACTTACAAAAAAATCAAAAAGGTTTTATTTGTGGTCAGGACTAACGGCTTTATTAAAGTGAAGTATATTCTCTCGCACACTCAAACAGGCACTGGGTCATTTAAAGTGGGATTACAGTGTCTCGTAGGGACTATCGAAAATGCTCTGGGCACTGCAGTGTTGTTGATGCCCACAGCAGCAGAGCAGTAGGAGGCCTATCTAACAGCTGCAGCCAACAGATAATGGAAACTCTGGGATCGCTTCTGAACAGTGAGCGAGTCATCTGCTGCTGCCCTCATCTGCTCGGGATCTCACACATGACGTTAGTTCTCAAGTTTTTTAAACTCTGGTGACTGTGGTGAGACGGGGCTGGTGCACGTGGCCGGTGCAGGTGGGAAATACGGCATTAACAGGAGGTTTTTAGACAAATATTATCATGTAGAGAAAAGAAAAAAAAAGGCCTAGCAGTTTTTCAAGTGGAGCAGAGGAATGTAACAGGCCATAAATATGCTTCCATCTAATCCCGTATGAGTTACAAAAATAAAATCAGTGACACAACCGTACACTTTGAGCCAAAACAAGTGTATTCTGATGTGCAAACGTTGTTCCTTATTAGTATGGACAACCTTAAACTAAAGGTAGACTTATTTATGACACCTTTGTCCGATACCACAACAACTTGTTCCCTGTATGCCTCTGAAATAGCAGCGGCTCCCTGCTGGTCAATAGGTTTATATGAAGGCAGGGGCTATTTTCCCAAAATGAAGTGCTCCCTGCTCTGCCACACACAGGCTTCTCCAGCAGCTACAGCCTGTTAGCTCTAATAGTCCGCCATATATCTCTCAGAGGCTTTGAGCAGCACCACTGGAAGCAGAGAAAGCCTGCTCCAAGGCTGTTGCCATTTCTCGTCTAAAATCCGTCGTAAAGATTCTCCGTGTTCTCATCCGTCGCCTCATATCCACGCAGTTCCCCTTTATCCCTGTTATGCTCCCTCTAATGGTGCATTCAGCCCCATTCATTAATTCACAACCTGCAGCCATGTCAGAGGAAAAGATGAAACAGAAACAGATGCTGACACAAAGCTCTCGAGATAGGGCACATTGGGATGGCACGGTGTCAATGTGGGAACATGAGGAACAATTGAACGGACGGTACTTGAGCTTTATCAGAATTAATTATTGAAAACACTGAAACACACAAAGTTGAGCTACAGGCAGGATAAATATGATTTTAAGTCACGACAGCCTGGCCATTTCCATTTTCCAACATAAAACCCCAGACACTAAGCACAAGCTTTTTGACAATAACCTGTGTTATTCTGTTCCTCACAACTCACAAATCCCAAAAATCAAGCACTGAAATCCCAGAGCGACGTCACTGGAAACACCAAAAGGTCATCAGTCACTGAAGTCACAGGGAAGTCAAAGTCTGCAAATTTAAAACAGGGATTAATCACACTTAAAGATCAGAACTGGAGCATGTTTATCTCTAAATATTCGATCAGATTTAACCCCCCGCTCTTGGTTTCAGAAGTATTTGTGATTGCAGGTTTTTAGATGGAGGTAAACACAAAGGGCTACTCTAGTGCGGGCTGTGATTTGTAGAGTGACTGTTGAGTTTTGTCAGTCTCTACGGCTCTTTATTGAACGAGCTGCTAGTGTTGGGCTGTCGGCTTCAAAACTGGCAAGCTCTGAGGCCATACTGTCAAAGATGAAGTCAGTTTTTGAACAGCGCAGTGAAAGAGCTTCTCTACACAGTGAGAACAATTATCATTTTGAGTTTAGTGCAGCAGGTCTGAACGTATACAAAACCTGTAATGGTTTTTTTGTGCCCAGAGATTTGGACAGTGCAGCTTTTTTTTATTTCTCCAGCACTGCACACATCTAAAAATGCAATCTGACCTTGTTGTCATTTTGTTTTACAGTCTCTTTGCTCATCTTCCTTTTTTGCCTTCCTGCCTTAAGTTTAAGACTTAATTTCCCTTTGGTCTGCTCTCCTCCGTTACTCTTTTTGTGTCCTGTTGTTAACTTTACTTCTTTTGCTTCATCTGTCCCTCCTGTTTACTCAGCCATCCAAACACTGGCACACAAATCTATATTTTAATTAATCCAATCTCTTCAAAGCCATCACTGATGTGCCAAGCAGTTACGAGACAAAGATTAAAATAAAATTCAGTGTCAGAAATGGAAATGTATTGAAGGTAACCGTGACAAAGCAAAAGAAAGAGGTGTTTTCAGTTTCCTTTGTGTCAGTTCGGCGCGAGTCTGATTAATGAACTTTCCAGCTCAAGGATACATTTCTGTTCCGCTCACAGATTTATATAGCAGCTTTGTGCAGCCGCTCCGTACGCATTTCCTGTGTTCATTGTCTCTCTCATTATACGGAAAACTTTGTCTCATCACTCACAGCAAACAAGATACAGCAAGCCATCATCGATCAAAGTCTGCTCTGTACAGTTTTGTCTTTTATTCACTGCCACTTCTGTTACGGTTAGACCTTTCCTGGAGCCTGGGAGCAGCCTCTGGAGTCAGGACAGGGTTCAGGACACGTACCGCGGCCGCAGTAATCTCATCTGGAGTAATCTGCTCTTTCTACTGAATCGGTGCAGTGTTCCTCAGACGTCTAAGTCTTAGTCAAAGTCCATCTCCCTGAAGCTGACCTTTTTTTTTTTTTTAACCCATCGCTGGTGGACTCTGACAAATTTAAAAGCTGTAAAATGATTCTAAAAACTGAAACAATCAAATAAAACATTCCACATTGCTTTGTAACTATTCTGTTTTTGCAATTGGCCCTGATCAAGGCCACAAGTTACTATAAGTGCACAATATCATTTAAAAACACAGGTTAACTTTTACTAGGCCAAAAGGGACATTAAAAAATAAAATTAATTTTAAAAAAAAATTTTTTTTTAAATCACAGTTACACATGCAACATTCAACATAGTTATGGCATCCTGTGCAATATTGTATACACATTTCAATCCAACCCATAACAGGTCTGCCCATATTACAGTACAGCTTCCCCACTGCTACATAACATTCATTAAAGATGGCCCCGTGCAGCTGATATTCAACACAAACGGTGCTAACGGTTGGACAGGATTGTGTGTGTCCGCTGTACCTTACAGATGAGCTGGCGGTGGATTTGTATGCGCCATTGTGATGTGACAGCAACAATTCCAGGCACTGGCGGTCAGAAGTAACAGGTCTTTTTATCTGAGCTTACACAGATGCAGAAATCACGCCAGCGCACATGACTGTTACTCTCCAAACTGGCCTTGTCACAAGCTCCCAGCAGAGATGATTTATCATCCATGTCGGCATGCAGAAAGAGCCACTTAGAGTCCCACCGGGAACACTCATGTCTTCATCCAGCAATGTTAACACAAGCTCGACGAGGAGACCAAATGTCTTCTCATTTGAAGCTGTCAGGGCAGTGTTCAGTCTGTAATCAGCTGTGGGGCTTTTAATTCCACCTAAAATCTACCTTTTGGCTCACTGGAGAAATGACTCCCTAGAATTATAATGAGACAAATTCAAGCACTTCACTCCTCATGTCAAAAGGGATCATATGCTACACCATTTTGCTGAACCAAGTAGTGTTTAAGATATGCTAACTACCATGAGCAGTCGGTGAAAAAGTTCTCTTTGCCTTTAAAAACTTGGGCAACTGAATAATGCTACTTCTCCACAATTTTCTGAATGACTTGGAGAGCTAAATGTAATAATGATGGGTCCTCTTACTTTGGCGTGCACCTGCGTCATTGTCATCAGACGCCATTGCTCAGCTGTCAGTCTCTGAGCCTTTTTTTTTTTTTTTTCTTTTTTGTAGGTACAGTGCCACACACATGCTGCAGACAGTAATTACAGGAATGTAACACATGGCAGCAATTACAGCAGCGTGCGCACATGCCACAACACGTGAGCGCTCTCTCGGGGCTAAATTAAGAAGGACATGAAGTTCGTCACTAGACACGCAACACGCAGAAGATAATGAAAAAGGAAATCATTCGAAACACACGATGGAGACAGAACAAAACCCATTGATATTCATCCTGTTTGTTTAGTTGTAGATCACAATAATATGAGTCATGAAAATAAATCACAGCACAGAACATGAGGAGGCGTGGGACAGAACTAGTGTTATGTGATGGAAGTACAAATAAACATAAAAACAAACATGTTAATATGTACGAGTCATGCACTTAAGTCTCCTCAGACCTTCGAGATGTGGAGAGCAGCATGGGCGTTTAACAAAAGACGCTTTTTAAATTCTTGATTCATTGGGAACAGGCCTCTTCATGAAGCGGTTGAATGGTGTAAGATTATGCCTGTGATTATATCTGTTGTGTATGTGTATGAAATGCAAATTATGTTGACTTCAACTGCACAACCAGATATTAACAACTAGCATCCTTGCAACACCTTGTCAGTTAAAAAAGAAACTATATCCTCACTATAGTTTTATTTAAGGAGCTGTGAAGTTGACAAGCTAATGACAAGCCTTCTCTTTCCCTCCATCAAGCTTCCTTCTGTTGGATCTCCGCCTCTCGCCTTCTACATCTAGTTAATTTCAGCAACATGAAAGCCTCCCAGCAGAACAAAGTCATTCTTTTGTTTCACCACTTCAAAGCCACCAAATCTCTTTTAAACTCGCCTGATGACCGACTTTTAAAAAGGCAGTGAAAGGTGGGCCCCACTCAACACATCAGACACACAACAGCCTGTGCTCTCCACCTCTTCTTTCTCCATTCTCTCCGCTCACTAGACATGAACTGTGGGAGACCATTACAGAACTTGACTAGGTTTGGTCAACAAAACCGGGGTGTACTGAAGTGACGTGTAACCAGGCCAGTTTCGTTTGTTCCGTCTTTACACACATCAGGATTTACAGAGATGTGCATTATTCTGAACTGTCAAATCTGTGCTGTTTAATTCCCTCCATGTAGACGAGTGACTTTTCCCCAGCTGGGTTTTTTTTTTGTTTTTTGTTTTTTTTAACTTTTTCCTCACCCTGATGGAGGGTCTAAGGACAGGGGGTGTTGTCTAGTTCAACCTGTTTGTATATGTCTTGTCCCTATATTTTCTGTCTTTTGTTTTTGTGAAACCCTTTGAGGCAATTGTTGTAATACTGGGCTATACCAATAAAACTGAATTGAATGTAGACGCACATGTACTTCAAATGTCGCTGCGGCACATGAGCATGATGTGTGCAGCATTTTTCAGTGCAAAAGCAAAACGATTTTGCAAGACTGCCAGTTAGTGCAGGTACAGGGAGGATTTGAATCTTCTCAGACAGAAATAAGGCTTAGAGTCTCACACCTGAACAAATCTTCCCCTTCTTTTTCAGGTGGCGTCTTTCTGCCATCCCCAGCTCTCTAATAATACAGCCCCATGTATCTGAAGATCTGTCCCTTTCACTTCTGTGAAGCTTCTAGAGACAAGCCTCACAGCTTTCCTTTCGGTCTGCCTAATTGGATTTCTGATTCACTCTCATTTTACACAGAAGTGCTCTGCCCCTGACAAGCTAACCTGTACATTAAGGGTCGACATGCAGCACGTGTCAGCGGCGGCTCGGTACGATCACAGAAATATTGAAATCAGACATCCTTGCTGCGATTTAATTGTATGTTGGCATCATTTAGACAAAGCGTGTGGAACACCAGGGATTTAATGTTTTGTTAGTGACCCCAGACCCCTGAAGAAAAACATAGCAACTATTTATCTCTGTAAATTGTTTTAAGCACAAAATTTAAAAAAAACTAAACTAAACTAAAACCGATGATAAACTGCTTCGAGTCTGGTGCTGTGACCTGCACATGCTCCTTCTCAGTTCGACTCAAATGTAGCATAAATCAGCGGATGAAACCAACCATTACAGAGATAGAGTATAATGGGCAGTCAGACAGGCAACAGTTGAACCAAGTTTAAGCAACACTGACATAGATTTGCACACAGTATACATTGATTAAACAAGTCCTAAAGGCTCTGCTTGGCCCAGAGGAACGTTATTATCTCTTCTTTCAGCAATGGCTCAAATGATTCAAATTAGTGTTTTTCTGATTAGAGTGCCCTCAGCTTCAGAGCATGCAGCCAAATACTGTGAAGACGACCTCCTCTAACAGTGGTGACTAACCCTCCACATTCACTATTAGGCACAGGTCTGTGTTGGTCCATTTACACCTAGCTCCCACTACTTTTCAGTGCAATGATAAAATGAGACTGTAGACTATGCAACTAAACCTACTGCTCTTCAAGTCCAGGCTTTAAAGACTGGTGGGTGACTGCAACTTTTTTTTTTTTTTGATCTGATAACATGATGCAGTTTGTGAAAGAACACATGTCGTCTCTGTAAGCTGTTGATCAGACACAAGCCAGAAGATGACAATTCAGTTCTTGTAATCAGCCAACAGTCAGAGAAGCCTTGATTTGTTAATGCATCATTGCCTAATGCCATTCCCCTTTCTCACCCTGTTTCCTGTCTGTCTACACTGACTGTTAAAGGCAAAAAAGGCAAAAATAATGATCTTAAAAACAAAACTTTTACTTTTGTTTCCAAAGCAACATAATATCAAGACGAACAGAGCAGCAAAACAAGGACAAAAGCCGACAAGAAAGGAATGAAAAGCTGCTTTGATGGCCAAATGTGGCCCTTGATTTCAGTTGATTTAATTTAAGAAGAAAAGAATTTTGGAGGTTATGAGTGAGAGGAAAAAGTGAGTAGAGTGAAATTCATCAGTAGCCAACAAGCTTTTAGTCTTTATGAGAGAAAGTGCCAAAAGAAAGTACAGAGGAAGACTGAAAACAGTGAAAGAGTGAGAGAGGCATGGAGGAAAGTGTTCAAGCAACACAAAGCTATAAAAGTCCCATTAAGCTCTCAGTCTTGATTGCGCTACAATTAAATGTCCATTTTCTTTGCCTACATAGACAGGGCTGGCAACTGCTGCACAGGTTTACTGTGGGGGGAGGGGGGGTGCCTGTTTAGTCTGAGTGAGGAGGACAAACACTTCCACGCACGTCAGGGTGCCAAGTTCCAGTCGCCTGCCAAATTGATTTCAGGTCAAAATCAGTTAATTAAATAAAGACTCAAACAGCTCTGGAGGCCAAAGTCTAGTGTCTGTAATCATTGTACTTTTACACAGGCAGAAAACATGCGTCGCGATCAGATAAACAGTCCCACAGTAAAGATTCACACAATATGTCATATTATAGTATATCATATAATATTCTTTGGTCACTTAGTATTCTACATGTCTCGAACAACAAACTTCAAGTTTTAAATGCGAAAACCAGTGGAAAACTTAGTTCAATATGTTTCGATTAGATAACAAGTCCAACTGAAAACTGTGATGTTCTCATTTCTTATGCATTCAACTTTGGCTGTGGGAATTTAAATTGCTTACTCAAGTAGAATGATTGACCCAACACACAAGCTGGAGTTTTGAAATACCATTGCTTGAAGAAATCTCAAAATACAAGTAGACACATGGCTTTGACTTACACAAGACATGAATGATTAGAGATAGTCATTTTGAGATATTCTGGAGTGCATCAGGCTTTTTCACAATAATGACACAAACACTGATTTAAAAACACAGCGCCAAGGTTTTACATGAGCACACTTCCTCTGACTGAGTCTACCGAGAGCCTGTAGGAGCCTTCTTATTGGAGGAGCCCTGCCGTTCGATCCTGCGTCTGTCTCAACTTGACACACTCACCAGGGACCGAGATAAAAGAGGAAACAAGCTCCGGAGCGCAGACAAAAGGCACAATCATTTCACCGAGGTGTGTTGGGACCTGCTCTTCAAACAGGACACCTCCAATCGGCGCCTCATTACTGCCAATCTCACTTTGGACCTGGAGGAAAACTGACGCCCCGCGCTCTGGCGGGGATTTCTGTCCTCTCCGCGTCCTACAGCTAAAATATACTGCCCTACCTTTCTCCAAACAGGGACTCCATCAAATACACAACATTTCTTTGTACCACAATTGTTTGGTTATGTTTAGTGGTTTGTTCAATAGTTGCACGTGACTTTGCCAAAGGATGTATGCTTTGGTAAGTAGCAGTGCAATAACAATGACTTTGAAATGACTTTATTCTACATACAAGCCCAGACTGATGTAGGATTTATTTAAATTGCTCACATTTTTACATCCAACAGCCTTCACTTACTTCTTGAGTGAAATGGATTCAAGTCAGTCACCCCAAATCACATTGAATAGATTTGTATTGTGCCAGCAGCAAACTCCTGCTTAGTTTACGTATAGAGATGAAAGTCACTTTTACGTCACATTTCAAATTGAAACTGAATTAATTACTTAGTTAATTATATAGAATTTCTCATGTCATTCATTTTAAAGCCAACAGTGGCTCAGTACTGTGGCTGTATCGGTAAAAAGTAGCCCACAAAATGCTTACGCCTCGCGGCTGGTCACAGTAGATCTAAAAAACACATTCATCAAATCAAATTACAGCATTCCCCTGATGAAAATTTGTACTCAGGTCCAGCAGCGTCCAAGCTTTGGACAAGAGTTCCTCAGTCTTACAGCCTTTGGGAACAAGCATTTTAGCCTTGTTCTGGCTTTGAGAGAAAGAACCAGGTTGTTCAATTCATCATTTCTACTTTTTTCACTGATTTAATGGCCCTGTCACATCAAACTAAAAACTGAACACTTAAAAGGCTATTGTTGACTGTACATGTCCACTGTAGTTTCTTCAGAGCTATATTTCCCACTGGCTCCAGACTAAAAAGACTTACAGCAATGAGCTTAATCACACTAACGGACCATAGCATTATGACGTATGCCGTTAGATGATTTCAAACACCCATCATCCCTTCCACTCGCTGCCTCTCTTTCTTTGAGCCTCGTGAATACAAGGAGCACATCAAATATTCATGGCACACACAACAGACTAACAAATGTTTGCACACACGCGTGCCCTCGTGCTCTAAGTCGCATACACTTGAAAGCACACATACAATCACGCACTCATTCACATGCTGCGAGGGGCCATGAAACTTTAATACATGGGTGTCCAATAGACTCACAGAGACTCACACGGCCCACATCACTTCCTCTTTGACTCGGACTTATTAAAGTTGCATCTATGGGATGTGAAGCGGATTCATTTTATTCTGCTGTTTGTAGCACCTGTGTTTTTACCATCCTTAAATATTAAAGGCCTACTCATGCTACACTGAAGCCAATCTCGTCGCCGTAAGTCCGCGCAAAGTTTAACTAAAAGCAGGGGAGTGTGGTGGAGAAATCACACGGTCTGTTTGGATTTAGTTCAGGTTCTGAAAGGTAAGGTAAGGTTAGGTTTGATTGTTTTATTTACTGCGCTCATTGGGCCAGTCTTAACTAAACATGATAATGATGATGATAATGGTTCTCTTCTCTCAGCTGAGTCTCAGAGTAATAACAGATCAAGCCAACTCAGTTTCCTGTTTCAGAAAACCGTGTAGAAACTCTGAATATGTTAACCTTCTTTTGAAAAAAGGCTCAGATGGTGCTGTGCATAGTTCAATTACAGGTTAGTTAAGGAACAGGTTTGGCTTGGTGTGTTTCATTTAATACTGGGTTTGAGTCATGTAATTTAGGTTTTAGCACAGGTCAGCACAGTCCAGTTTATGTTCTTTGGTCTCAGTCGGATAACTGGTCTGAGGAGTATAACCCTCAGCTCTGAGGACGTTCAACCTGCTTACTTAACTAGGTCCCTGGTTTGGTTTTCAATCTGTTTTTCACTTTTTGTGTTGTTCCTTCAACAGGGCCCATGCTAACACAATAATAGGCCAGAGCTCGTTTGCATCTTTGCTCCCTGGGCAGGAGTCTGTAATGTTATGAAGAGATTACTTGTGAGTTAACCCTGCGTCTGGCACCACAAAGCAGCACACATTTCTCAGGTGAAGTGCACTTGACCGAAGCCCAACAGTTCACTAATGTGCATTTTGCTCTTTGACTTGAAAAGAGCCTGTTTTAGAGAGTGGTCGGTGTAGTGGAGCACAAGAGGGTTAGCAATCTATTACTAAAATGTCTGCTTGAGGTGAAAAAAAAACAGAACACAAATCAATTTAGCCGCAAATAAAGAGATGACGCAAAGACAAAAATGGTTTAACTTTTTAGCTTCAGAGTAAAGAAAAATGGTTCTACAATATTCTGTTTACATTTAGAGTGAATGAATACTGAAAACTGTACAAACACAAAAACAGTGTTTCCCCACTCCTTTTGTTTCTAAGCTACCCCACTTCCCTTGTGTAGAAATTAATTACAGTGGAAAAGGCCCACAGAGCTTCATTCTGTCAGGTCTCTAGACTCTGACACTGTCAAAACCCACAAGGAAATTAATCACACACCATCACAGAGACGTGGGATGGCTATAATCACATAATCAAGTTAAATCAACATGTGACACTGGTGGGAATGTCTCACTACCAGTAATGTGTTAATTAAAGCTGCTGCAAACTGGTTTCAGAACCGAGGACAGCTCCTGCGGAGGTGACAGCTGCAGAGAGTCAGTCTACCTTCAGTGTTCAAGAAGTACAAAAAGTCTCTGTATGTCTTTAACGGATCGACGGGAAACATGACAATCTCCACAACAGAAACATATGAACAACACTGACAAATAAAGGCAGGCTGCAGATGCATCTATCAAACAATGACCTATTCTTTATACAGCAGTTCAACCTTCACAAAGTCCATGAAGTCTGTTTTTACGGAACTTTCCACCACTAACAACTCAGGCTCTTCTGCTCCACGAAAAACATTCTCATCTGAGCACTGAGGCTTGTGTGTCAGGAGCCGTCACTTCCCTGGACTGGACTACTCCATTTAAACATCACTGTACAATCAAACACAGCTGTAATTATGATGCACATGGACACCAAGATGAAATGTGTAAATAGAGCTGCCATTTAAAGATTAGCTTGTGCTGATGGTGCCTACACATGTGAATGAAGACAGATGAGTCCTCCATTAGAGTTTCTGTTCTGTGTTGCCGTCTCACATTTCCTGTCCCTCACTTAGCAGAGTGAAGAGCGACAACTGCACTACCTTGACATTCCCTCAGGGGTCTGGGGGAGAAATAAGAACTGATGTGGGCCTGATGCCAGCCCAGTGTCAGAACATTTGCTATAAAAATAAACTCATGGTTACTGCAGGGCTTCTGTGCCACTGAGTCAAAATGGCACCTTTTGAGGACACAACTAAAAAAAAAATCTTTCATTTCCTGTTTTGACCTTTAAAGATTTAATGAAGCATGTTAAAATGAGACCACATCATTTGTGTTCAGACTGATTTGTGTTCAGATGGCTAATGTGTTCCTGCGAAAGCTTGAATAGTAAAATACTGTGTGAAGATAAGATTTTTTTATTTTTATTTCATGGAACAATAACAATTTCCAGATCTTGGAAAATTCCATAAAGCCAGAGCAAGATTAATACTTTAGGGTCCATAAAGGACTCCCAGGGGCATGCCATCCTTAATAAATGGAATATCTGCAGGGTCTTTTATCACAGCCGGGGTTGAGAGGGTCACACCTGAATAAAACTCGACTTTTCGCCTGATCCTGACACAGCACATAAAACGCTGGCCTTGGACAAGCATGATTAGTATTGGTTACATCTACAATAGCAGTCCCATTGGGACTGCCCATAAGCACAAACAGACTGTAATTAGTGGCTATAACATTAATAGCTCAAGGGTCAAAGAGAGGCTTTCCTCCATCATGGCTGAATAAACCTGATGTAACATCCAAAAGAGGTTTGGTCTTTAGAGCCGAGGGACATCAGTGAATACTGAGTAAAAGCCATAGGAAGGGTCACTCTGAAGGGTCTATAGGATCTACCAGTTTATAACTAATGTATGCTCCCATATACTGCTGCACTGTGAGGTTTGAGCACATGACCCTGAAGACAGCTGTGCTCTCAACCCTTCTTCTTTTCTCTCTTAAACAGCTCAAAGATCTGCCCAGGGGCACTATAGGTGCACAGAGGAGTCTTTTAATATCAGCATGAGTCTGGAGTATTAAAAATGATTAAAGTTATGACTGTAATCTATCATTGATAGTGGGGTCTGCCCTCATTAGTGAGTTAAGAGGACTCAGAGGGACAGGCAGAGGAAGGAGACAGAAGGGGCATGAGTCAGACACAGATAAAGGACAGCGCTCTGCTGATGCCAGCCTGATAAAGTCACAGCTCAACTGCACAATGCAAAACACTTTTTCATCTCCACTCAAACTGTAGGCACAATCTAAAAACACTGTGCCTGCTGAACAAACTAAGACCAGAAGAGACAATGGAGGTACCCTCTGGTTTGTGCCCAGCTCCTGTAAACCCTCTTTACCCTTATTCTGCCTGTCTTCTAGTCAGCTGTGGACAGTAGCTGCTGTAATTCCACTCTTGAACACTGGTTGCCTCCACTGAGCTGCTGTAGATCATCAACTCCTGTGCTACTCTTCTTCTGTGCCAAAAAGATTAGACCACTATGAAAAGCATCTTCAGTTTATGTGTGTAAAGATCTGATAACAATAGAGCAACTGTAAAATACCAAGACTGTTGGTAAATTAGATTTTTATATATGAGAACATGCTGCTATTATCAATTAACTCTTAGCAGTACTGCAGGCGTCCTGGATCACTTCACATGCACTGATACACATGTACAGAAAAATATTGAGCAAAAACCTTCAAATGAAGGGTAAAGAGCAGCTCCTAGAAGCTTTTCATTTATTCTCATTTCATTAGTTATACAACACTGCCATCTTGTGACAACATGTCAACCAAGTTTTAAAAGAACCATAGCCAGTCAAAAGATATAAAGTGCCGTTTTATCATCAGGAAGTTAATTGTTTGGATATCTGAGTACTCAAACAAACATAACTGAATCCAAATGGAAAGGATACGTTCACTATATACAAGTTTCCCTCATGATTTATGTACATCTCATTATTCCTATTTTTAACTGCGTCTGTTATCACACATTTTTCCTCTTCCTCTGACTCACTGACATCTGCGTTGACTTTCCATAAAACGCTCCCCGAGGAAATAACAGCTATTTCAGTCTCTGCCATTGAGATGGTACAAAAAAACAAGTGGCAAAAGGGAACAGGGAGTGAGACAGGGGGAAAAGAGGGAAAGCAGCAAATCCACTGGGAACTAATTATACCATTACCACAGAGTTTAATTCGGGACAATGTAGGGAAAAAAAAGAACTCATGCTTGCACTTTCTATGAAACCGCTGACAACTGCACAAGGCTTTTCTCACAAATGCTGCCCTCTAGTGCGGGCCTCTCATTGGGAACTGTCTCCATTATGAACAAGAAACACACCATACAAAGAAATGATGTATTAAAGATGAATACTCCACACAATTTGCAAGTAAATGGTCCAACAGAATGATTTCTCTTAACATGGATAGCCTATTAAGCTTCGTATTGAAAATAAACAAATAAACTACTGTTTTTAGACATTACAGGACGCAGAAATGTGTTGCTAGGAATTCATTACAAACTTGGAACACACAAATCTAGAAAATCATCATTCACATCATTTTCAAGGTTTGCACCAACTAATACTAAGTCACTGCTGTCGTGTCAAAAGTAAAAGTTTACAGTATGTTGCTTTAAGGAAGGGCAGCTTTGGAGCTTGCACAGGAAAAAAAAAAAAAGCTCTAAGTGCCTACCTTTTTCTGAATTCAGTTATCCAGTCCCAAGGGTAGGCTGTAGTCCACTGCAGTGAAACATCATACGTCCACTTATTTGTTCCTCTAATGGTCCATGAATCCAAGAATTGACCGAACTTTTTCACATTGGTCTGCAACGTGGTTTTAAAGTGTTCCACAGGTGTTGTTAATTGATTGAGTGTA
This sequence comes from Rhyacichthys aspro, assembly GCA_036850595.1. Classification (NCBI taxonomy): domain Eukaryota; kingdom Metazoa; phylum Chordata; class Actinopteri; order Gobiiformes; family Rhyacichthyidae; genus Rhyacichthys; species Rhyacichthys aspro. Next base: position 11,833,914 of record CM072169.1, on the reverse strand, counting down.
ACATCTGTGTGACCAGCGCCATGCTGCAATGACACATTTGACCGCTAACAGAGGGGGCGCTGTAACACTGCTCAGAGACCACATTTGGAGCCTTGTTGAGTAGATCAGGGTGTTCAAATATTTAGCACATTGTCAAAATAACTAACCATTAAAGCCAAATGTCCACGTGAAGCCCACAACCTTAAACACTTAACAAAATAAAATAAGCATATTTCCTTTGACAGATTTGTTGTTTGTAACTGTGTATAAAGACCTGTCAAAAATGCATAAACCTTTGACTGTTTTGATGTCGGAATTTATACAAGGTTGCAAAATGGTCTGTAAATGTATTTAAGATAAAATGTTATATATATACTGAATTAAAACTAGCCTACATGCCAGTTAGTGTACAGTAAAAGCACCTTGTTCAAATATTTGTCATCAATATAATACCTGATTTATCTTCTATATGTAGTGTATAATCTTTCCTCCGTTTAAAAAAATACTATATTGGTGTGTTGTGGAAAATATCAATGGAACTTGTGTGAAAAAGAAATGAAAAGTCTTGATTCAACCAAGTTATTTCAGCAAAAGGAGCAGACATTACAGACAGTCTGTGAAAAAGAGCTCACAGAGGGAAAGATTCACTGTAACTTCTAATCAGCAGCAGGAGTCTCAGTTACAGATAGGAAAATATACAAACAGGGGATTAGGTTACTTCAGTCAAGGTCATTTATTCGAAGTCTAAATTGTCAAATGTATTTTTTTTTTATTACAAGTGCTGAATGTGTTGAGCCAAAGTCAAACTTAAAAGATGAGGTTGTTTTTTCTTTTTGTTTTTTTGATGCTATGTAGACTGTCCACATACATTGCACTTTCACTGAATTGGAACCGCAGCTCTCTCCGGCCCCGCCCATTTCTTTCACGTGAAGTCCGTGACCACGCCCCTCTGTCGGGCAGCAATGGGCGTTGATTTCCGGTATGTAGCTTCTGGATTTTCAGGTTCAAATAGCTCGTGTGCGGTATGTTGCGAGTATCCGAGGTGCGTGTTTGTAGCGTGTGTGGATGTAGCCGCTCGGAGGATATTGGCTTTTATTTATGTTTATGTCCATGTCCATCCATGCACCGAGTGGTTCCTAAGTCTGGGATATGTGTCAGTTCGAGCCCAGATGCGCTTGGAGAGCTGACTGATAACGGACATTGATGGACGCCAAAAGTTGTCTGGAAGCTTCTGTGGATGACAGTTTTTCTTCACAGTTTGTTGAGCTTAAAATCTCTGATGTGCTAAGAAACCAATGGCATTTAAGTATTGAGGATCTTAGTTATTTTTTAAAAAAGAAACTCTCCCAAAAATTGCATGTGTACATTCAAACATATGTGACTGTGGGATATCTTCCGCTGAGAGGGGCGCGCTGCTGTTGACTGAGCAGACCGTGGATGTAAGCGCTCCAGCCCGGATCCTGTCACCGCTTTGCACCGCTGTCATCCTCCGTCTCCCTACATGACTTCACAGCTGCGGACTAGAGATGTCTGAAAGCCCCGCAACCAAGCCTGCCAATGGGGAAGCGTCTCACCGCGGAAAGAACGGTCTGAAACCGGACAGAAACGGCTGGATAAAGGGTCTCCACTGTTGCCACGAGCAGCTGTCCAGAGATGAGGTGAGGCCCGGGATGGGACGGGGAGGACGGGGAGGACAGGCTGCTGTGTGCCCGCTTATTACTGTCAATGTCATTAGCTGCCCTCGCCCACAGGGATCTGAAGTACTGCAGCGTTTAGGTTGGAGATTATCACTTCAACTAATCTACTAGAGTCAAACAACAAACGTGATAGTTGAAACCAGTTTGCTGATACAGAAAAGGCAGTTTAGAAAAGATAAAGGTTATCAGATTGCAGTTTCACCGTCCAAGTGTGTAAGATCAAGCTTTTACTCTCAAGTTGTAAGGTACATTTTACGCAGGATTTACGCAGAATCAATCAAATAATGCAACAAAAACAAGACAGTTGCTTGAGGCTGCTCACCTTTCTTTGGTTTGTTAAACCTTATCTAATCTGTATAACACAATGAGAGTAACATGCCAACCAATGCACTGAACTCACAAACAATGTGTCTTCTCTGTTATAACAGTCATGATGTTTTGAATGTGCAGGTTAGGGACAAGGGAAGCATGTTTTTCCTCAAATATCCGCTGAGACTAAATGCATTCTGTGAAGCAGCTTTCCCTAAGAGTCTAATGAAATTTACACCCATGGGTGCACCTCTAACAGGTCCCGGGTGTAATGTGTATAATTACACAAAATAATTTATTTTTATTTGTTTATACCTGACATCCACATTCCAAGTGTGTAGTGTGTATTGCGTTAAGTCCTCCAGCTCCACCTTGTTTCTTCTTTGTTTGTCTCCAAATTGTAAATACTGCCCAGTCCTATTTCCTCTTCCCTTTTGGTATGACCCACTGGGAAGAGTTCAGTTTTCTGTTGTAAGCTTTTTATTTTTTATGTCCATATGTTTAGTTTTTGTCTTATTTTTCTAAAGGATAAACGTTAATGCACTGATACATGTAATGTATGTTTCTTATTGTCAGGTATGTTTGAGTATTGCCTCTTTGACGTGTCCCACTGGGAAGAGCTTAGCTGGAGATCCACTAACACCTGCTATGTGCTAAGTGTTTTATGTTTCTTATTGTCAGATTAAACGGAGCGTGCCTCCAAACGCAGTCTCAATGTCTCGTGGGTCCTTCAGCCACCACACACACAATTAAACCACGGAACAGAAGTCCACCGGTCACACACCCTCTTTATCTGTCCTAATTAACAGCTCCCTTGGTTTAGAGTATGCTATTAAACCATTTTACACAGCTGAGCATGCAGAGTAATACATTGTTGAATTTTGAAAGTGATAAGAAATGGCACTGTAATAATAGGCCTATATTAATAGTGTAATGGTTGATTGAAATGCTCACACTAAATGGTGCCACTATTAAGTATAAACCTGATTCAGTTGTTGGATGCTGCCAATATATAAGGCATTGTGTTGACTTGGAAAGACATAAAGTAATTAAGTAGCAAATCTTATCAGAGAACATTCTGGTGCCAAATACTGGGCTGGTTGTCCAGGAAACAGAGTTCCTGGTGTCTACACTACAGCTCATTACTGTTCAGCCAGGCCTATTCTACTCTGAGGTATTTGAGAGAGGCATGACCAGTCACATGCTGCACCTAGAAGCCATGAGCCCAGACCAGTATGATGGGAAGACAAATTGCCTAAGACTCAATGCCTAGTTCCTGTTAGGTTTGTGCTCTCTTTATTTTAGCACTACTACAAGATACACAATGTGTACTCTATGCATTTTCCATGAAATCTTTTTACAAATCACAGACTTGTATTTACACAGATGCCACATGTGTTTATTCTTCCATTAGATTTACATCAGCACTAGCAGCTCTTCCCATATTTGGCAGTCAAATGCTTCATGCCTGACCATTACTGCTCATATTTAGTCCTTACAGCCTCTCTACAACTAATGCTACAATCCTATATTGGTATTTTTTAATAGAAAATGCTGCAATGTATTTTGCATAATGTATTCTTGTAAATGTATTATAATTGAGAGCGTTGTAGTTATTTCACTTTATATTTCCAAATACAGTTTTAAAATACCGTTACATTATTTATCAATGTTCAATACAAATTTCCAATGCAGAGAGTTTAGATAATTATAATCACATACAGGCCTATATGGTAACTTTCAGAATAATTATCTCTATACCACAACTAAATTATTCACTGCCTGGATTATTATAATGTTTTTCTTCTTTCCAGATCAAGGAAGAGCCACATGGCCATCTGTATAACCGACCCTTCATTGAGTCCTTTGAGGAGACTCCCATGCTGGTGGCAGTTTTTACCTACATAGGCTATGGCATTATGACAATCTTTGGCTACCTGCGTGACTTTCTACGCCTGTGGAAGATCGAAAAATGTCACATTGCCAGAGAGAAGGAGGAACAGCGGGTAGGAGACAACACAAGACATGACTGTTTTTCAGTGAGAAACATTTACAAAACTCTAAAAAGCACTAGTTTAGACTGCATTGTGAGTTTCTATCCTTGGTGGTGTTTAACAGATATTCGACTTTTACTATGAAAGCATTTAGTGCACTGCGTCTTGGATATGAGTGAAATGTGATTGTTTTAGTTGTTTAGCGAAAAGCACAAAGGCCATCAGGCCAAAAAACAAAACAAATGTGTATCAGGTGTTGGCTTTAGGAAAAAAGAGATTCGATCATATGCTGCTGCCTAGAGAGTGTTCTCTATGGTGATCATATGTCTGCTTAACAATACAAGCCAAAATGCTGCTCATTGTCACATGCTTAATTTGGCATATTATCTGAGCCTGTATTAAATATTGTGACTGGGAGCTATATATGTGTAAATAAAAATCACATATTTCCATTTGTATCCATAGCAATTTTGCGCAGGTCTTTTCTTCGTATATATTGTTTTCAACTAGTTACGTAATATTTGAAAGTGAAGGCCATTGTTTCTTAGGTGTTAAGAGAAGAGGAAGTTTTTGAACAACCCCAGAGGATATCCAGTGAACATTTCCTCCAAAAGCTGTTTTTACTTTGAAAGAGCAGGAACATAAATCAATATCCTGCACTTTCCTTAACCACATTTGTCAAGATTAAATTCCTGCAGAGTGATTCTATTTAGTGGTGTTTATCTTTTTTTTCACTTTTGATGACCTTTCCTTTTTCCTTGTGTATGTAGGACTTTGTGCCTCTCTACCAGGACTTTGAGAGCTTCTACACCAGGAACTTTTACATGCGAATTCGAGACAACTGGAACAGGCCGATATGCAGTGTCCCAGGAGCCAAAATGAATCTAATGGAAAGGGAATCTCATGACTACAACTGGACTTTTGAGTAAGAGAAAAAGAGAAAAAAAACACACAAAATGAAAGTTGATGATAGGTTATTTGTGCATTGTAATGGAAATCTTGTTTCCTTTGTTTGTATTGGCTGCATATAATACAAATGAGCAGGAGTCATTTTAAATAAATGTAAAACAGTTTAAAAAAAAATGTCCAAGTGATTAATCATAGATATGAACTGACAGTATTCATTCAATCATCTTTCCTAAACACAAATAGAAGGAAGAAGTAAAAACATCCCACAGATTTGTATTAAAACCATCCTCTCTACTCCAACTGACACACTTTTCGAATATTATGAAAACTCATCAGGCTTTCTTTTGGATAGCATAGTTTAGCCTGCTATGTTAATTTGCTACAGGGATTAGTCTTTAATTATAAATGCAGTCATAGATGCAGACTGCCATCGCCATTACAGCTGGAAGAGGCATTCAGCCACAGATTACACAAACCAACTTCAGCGCTGATCGTTTCCTGATGATGTCTTATTGCCTCCCTCTCTGGTCCTTGCAGGTACACAGGCAGGAAAGTGCATGATGTGATAAACCTGGGATCGTACAATTATCTGGGCTTTGCAGAGAACACAGGCCCCTGCACTGACTCTGCAGCTGAGGTCACTGTGAAGTACGGAGTCGGAGTTACAAGCACCAGGCAGGAAATTGGTACAAGCACACACAAATATTTGCACTACAGCTTTCCCCGTGTCAAAACTCAATTAATTAACAGTCAGTTTGTTCCAAGTGTAAACTAAAGCAGCTGAAAAATAATAGATACCACTTGTCTTGGCTTTCTCTGTGTTAATTTAGGGTGGTAGCTTGGCTTCATGTCTTGTGCATAGCTTACTTTGAAGACACATGCTTTAGTGGTTCTGATTAGTGATCTGGCAGAGCCTTTGGTGATCTTTGAAGCAAAAACAGGCTCATAAAATCTTAATTTATTGTGTCAATACAGAATAAATGATGTAAAATAATCCTGCAGTCTCTGTTGCTGTTAACTGTGGTATACCAGTAGAAATCCACATTTCTGCAGGATACATGAACTAGTTAAAAGTTTATTGATAAACTGAAACAGTGACTGACTAATACAACAGTGGACCTGTACTCCTGCAGAGCTCTGATAGTTACTGTATATACTGAAAATAACTTGTATAAAACAGCTTGATCATTTGTGATTGCTGGATTTGGAGATATTCTTCTTCTTAGGAATAATAGCTGTTTTGTAGTAGTCTACCATAAAAGTCTAAGCCAATATAAATGTCTGTAAAGGTGTAATCTTTGTCTCTGTACCTGTGCTTAAGGTAACCTTGACATGCATGAGGAAATGGAAAAACTGGTAGCCAAGTTTCTGGGTGTGGAGTCTGCCATGGCCTTTGGGATGGGGTTTGCGACCAACTCCATGAATATACCAGCACTGACTGGCAAGGTAAAACCAATGGATGTCTCTCAGGAGATATTAATCAGTAAACCCCACCTTTCAAATGAATACATGCAAACATAAGATTAACCTTGATGTATTTGCACAGTCTTAAGCACAGTTGCCTCACACAAAACATTGCAAACATTTTTTCTTCTGATTCATCAGTGAAACCAAAATGAGCAACTACTCCGAGGTGTGTTGCATCAGGAGGAAACACCTCCACTCTTTTATCTACTGACAACAAAAAAGTCACATGAGATGTTGTTCAGCAGGTCATTGCATATACTGTTGCATTTTTAATTTGTCCATTAAAATGTACTGTCTGACTCAGTCCTTCCTTGACTGCTGTATAGGGCTTTATTCTTTTACAAAATGCACATGACAAACAACATAATCATTACATTAAAAATCATCTTGTTTACCTCAGCACTGATCACTACAGTGTACAATACAATGAAAGCAAAAGTCTGTCATGCTAATTACAGTATTTATTTGGACCCACAGGGCTGTCTCATACTGAGTGATGAGCTGAACCATGCCTCTCTGGTCCTGGGAGCCAGATTGTCTGGTTCTATTATTCGAGTCTTCAAACACAACAGTGAGTCAGAGCCCACCAACAGATCCACACATATATTTTACAAGCGTTTATGTTGTCTACACACCAGCATCTTGGTCTCCACTTTTTGGTTCAGCCCTAAATTATGTGTGTATAGCCTTCTTGTCTGATATAGCTTTATAATCGATTTACGTCATTTTACAAACTGACAATGTACCAATGTAATATGTATGATTATGAAAAATGGTCAGCTAATCATTTCCGTTTGGGTTATTCATGGTATAACTGTTTGAATTCAAGTCAGGGAATGTAACTCTTCATCTTTTCTGTCAGATATGCAGAGCCTTGAAAAACTGCTAAGAGAAGCCATAGTTTACGGTCAGCCCAGGACTCACAGACCGTGGAAGAAGATCCTAATAGTGGTTGAGGGCATTTACAGGTAGTGAATCCAAATAAAAATATTCAGGCCACACAGTAGTATCTAACCAAATGGTTTACCAAAAGAGCTTGATATTATTAGTGATGCTAACAGTATCTCTAATAATATAAGAGAGAGGATCTGATTGCAAATGTATAATTAAATAACACATAATAGTTTAATGTATAGTTTTATGTAGTTTATATAATGTAATACTTTAAGAGACACAAAGATGCACTGGAGTTATACAGCCACAGCTGGCTCTAACAGTCTGTTCTGCAGATGTTTCATACAGTATCTTTGTTGGCCTCATGAACCTGCCTACCATTATCAAACATAATATAGTCAAAATATTCATGAGCTAAAAGCATTAAGGGCTGAGTTTTACCCCAGTTCCAAACACTCACCTGCAGTTTCCAGAGAGAAATGAAAACCATGATATAAAAATAATGCTGTGAGAAACACTTTTTAACTCCTGTTGTCAGTTTAAGAGACTATTTTCCCACACTATAAACACCCCTGGGAGTGCACTGTTGTTTGGCAGCTGATTAAGTGTATGGTTTGCCTTACATACACAGGCGTCTAAAAAAAAGGCAAAACCTATGCTAAGATATCCTATATTGTAATGCACAGCACACCAGAACATCTGCGTGAAGACATTTACCAGCTGTTTTTCTCTCTGTAGCATGGAGGGCAGTATAGTACGGCTGCCTGAGGTGATTGCCCTGAAGAAGCGCTACAGGGCCTATCTTTACCTCGATGAGGCCCACAGCATAGGAGCCCTAGGGCCCAGGGGGAGAGGTGTGGTGGATTACTTTGGCCTTGACCCCCGTGATGTGGATGTCATGATGGGCACTTTTACTAAAAGCTTTGGTGCCGCAGGGGGATATATTGCAGGAAAAAAGGTAAGAACCAAGTGCTCTGGGATGGTTAAATGAAATGCATCACAGATCACTCTATAGGACATCTGGTGTCTAGACGCTTTAGTTAAAATACTATAACTACTACATTGTATTCTAAATAAAAAATACTCAACTAAACAGTCCAATGACTATTTTTTTTTCTGTCACCACAGTTTATGTCAGTATTCCTAGAAGCATCTCAAATGGATAAATCATTATCATGTCATCACTAAAGCTAAAGGCAAAGCTTTTCAACATTTTTCTGACTGTTATCACTTTCCATCTTTTTGAGCTTTTCACATATTTATAATAGCATAAGGATATGCATTTACTCACATTATCTGTACATTCTGGCTTTAGGAGCTCATGGAGTTCCTGCGCTCCCACTCCCACAGTGCAGTCTACGCCACCTCTATGTCTCCTCCTGTGGTGGCGCAAATCATCACTTCTATGAAGTGCATTATGGGGGAGGATGGCACAACAATAGGTCAGGATATTTACATGAATTTGTTTGATTAAAAATCTGTATTTCACAAATTAGGATGCAATATCAAGCAAGAACTAGAAACACATTATTTCAGTACAGCATTTAAGACTTGATCATTCATTGATGCAACTGATGGAGCTTTCACCATGAGCCACCAGGTGTCAGTGCAAACTAATGATATCTGACATAAGCTACTGACCCTTCTGTGTTGATCTCAAGCAGGTCTTTTTTAAATACCTGTATGTCAACTAAACAAATGCTATCTGTGTATATTTTACACAGAAGGTTGTGAGCACATTGTTTAGCAGTTTTATTGTTTGCTGCGAACCCTGCTTTTCACAGAACTCATAGAAGAGGTGTCCTTTGGAAACAGACAGACACAACAGAGAATGAATTACTTGATCTCCACATGGTGCCTGGATGCTTTGACATTCAGTTGTTTTCTATAATTTTACCTGCTTAACATTTTGATCATCTCATTGTTAATTATTTAAAACTCTTCAACCTTTTCCATGAAATACTGTAATTTTTTTTCATCCTAGGCCAATAGTTCATATGTTCACTTATTCTGCAATAACACAATATTAGTGTATTGTGGGTAATTAATTAAATAATTAATTACCTAGTATGAATAGGTTTCATGCTTTAAGTCGTTCTAAATATTTCAGTCAGTATTACTGACATTTTTATTATACCTGCTAGAGATAGATTCTTTAGCTGTATTTATATAATGTAATTTTTTAGTCTTTTTGATATGTGTCAGTTTGTGTAAGTATCTTCTTTTTGTCCTAAGGTTGTGATCGTATACAGCATCTGGCAGAGAACACAGTCTATTTCCGTAAGCGTCTTCAGGAAATGGGTTTCATCATTTATGGGAACAAAGACTCGCCGGTCGTCCCCATGATGCTCTACATGCCTGCAAAGATAGGGTATGCCCCAAAAGTTGACTGGATATCGATTACAAGTTGGTGCTTTTGCACATTCATCTATTTGTAATTAAAACCCAAACTATTCCAATTCTGTCTGTATCTGGTTTCCTTTAGAGCATTTGGCCGTGAGATGTTAAAGCGGAAAATCGGGGTAGTGGTGGTTGGATTCCCCGCTACACCCATCATCGAATCAAGAGCACGTTTCTGCATCTCTGCCTCCCACACTCGAGAGATGCTTGACACGGTAACTCATTTTGAGTGTCACTTTTAAGCTGAGTATCCCATATTAAAAAGGGTGTATTTTTAGACCCCAGCCCCTCAGGAGCATTGTGATTGAAGTAGACTTAGGTTGAAGTCCAGTTTTCACTGTGCTCTGACTCAAGCCTTTGTTTCACTGGAAAACGCCCACACTCTCTTTGCCTTGTTAGACCTTGTTAAATGTATTGTAGTACTCTGTTAACAAGGTCATGAGTTAGTTAGATCTGAACTTGTTAAATGTAGACAGCCTTTTGTGCTTGATTTTTCTTTTATGTTGCTAAAATATGAATAGATCGTTGAGAAACAGGAAATGTAGAATTCCTATGGGTCATTTTTTAAGTATTAAACAGTCGTGGCAGTCTGCAGTTGCTAAATGTTGCATTTTTCCAAATGGTAACAAAAGTAAAAAAGGAACCATTATGAGCAGCAGTGTTTTTTGCTGTGAATCTGGTGTGTGTGGGCTGTACAAAAATGTCCACTCAACCTAATACTCATATTTTTACGATTCACAACAAAACATTTTGTATTACAGTAACTTCTGCTGAACTCCTACTAAAACTGGTTGTTGTACTCTTGAATGTTTTTCCATCCTGTACATGTAAGATCTTGCTCAACACAGAAATGTGTATTAAAGTGAAATATCTAATACTTAGCTTAGTTAACTTTACCTTGATTAAAACTACTGCACTACAGTCAAGCGTGGACCATAAATGTTGCTTTCTGTTGCCAGTATTGTGTTGTATATATGAGACTTTACGGTCTCAGCTGCAGTCATTTTCTCTTCTCATTTTGTCTGCTTATGTTTTGATTGCTGTCTGGAATTTTGATTGGTCTTAGCTACTCAAAAATTGACCCAGCTTAAATAAGTGCTCTTTTCTATCAATGGGATCTCATTAGTTTGTATATCCGGTATTTAGGTTAGGGTGCTCAGTCTTTCCATCGTCAAACCATGAGCAGGGGCTACATAATGTTCTTTATGTAAATCTCTCCCACGCATGTGCCTCATACAGCAGTTGTATTCACCATTGTTAACTAGCTGTATATGTCTTATTGTATTCAGACGTAAACTAATGTGAAATGAAGGGCTTGAGCTTGTATTGCTTTTAAAGGAAGCTGTATTTTATCCGGACCCTTTTTTAATCGTCTCCACAGGCTTTAAGCACCATCAGCGAGGTGGGCGATCTTCTTCAGCTCAAGTATTCCCGTCAGAGAATACAACCGTCTTTGGTTCGGCCATTTGATGACAATTTGTTTGAAGACATTGACGACTGAATAACCACTTCTCCTATGTTTCTAAAGAAGTGTGTCCAGAACAACATCAAAAAATGCAGTCGAGACAGATTCAACGCTTCCATGCTTCCATGGACAAGAATCTGCACAGATGCCCTGCTCACATCATTCAATAAATCGTGATGTCCTCAGAAAATGAGAGGCTGTCTCTAATGTTGCTTTGCCTTACTCAGACCCTTGGGGATAACAGTGGAAAGTCAAACTTTTATTTTGTTTTTATTGTTTAATGTAAACAATGTATGTAAAGCCTTTTCTTATGTTTGTGAAATGAATATATAAGACAACAGGTCTCTAAAGGTCTGAGCCCTTGGGTTAAAAACTTAAATGAAGGAAAAGGTTTGCATTTGTTGTCAAGAACAGCACACAGTAGTGATGAGCCACAAGCTCAAGAAAGAAAACTGTTGGATGTCTTTGTTTGTAACTTCATAAAAAATGTGCTTCTATGAATATGTTGCTTTGTGGCCTTTTCCTTTGTCCATATTTGTCTGTTACTCTTAAATGGGAATGTTATTTTCTATTCTTTGGGAATAGACTAAAAGGTGTAATCTTGTCTTTTTATAGTCAAAAAGAGTGATTGGATAATTAAGACACATGGAGTATACTGTACATGTAAGATAAAACAGAAGTGGTTGGGTGCAAATTACCACATGTCAGGTTAGCATTTTCTAATACAGTGCCTTTGAAGTGAATGATTCTCCTTGAATTCGGAGGCAGTTGCCAGACATAGGTTATGTGTCTGTATGTTCTGTGAGAAAGCAATAAATTGTTTATTTGTTTTTATAGAAAAATATGCCATATTCACTCACTACTCTCGTCATCTAGTTAATGGCGGTCTTGAGCCCCTCAAAATGCATTGTGAGCACCCTGTGTTGACAGTGACAGTGCCTTTAAGCAGATTATCCAAAAGATCAATACAGTTTTACAGTCACTGTTGTCTGATGCCTTTTACCTTGTCTCTGACATTACTCAATCACCAGGTTTGCCAACTATTTACCATGAATTGATTAAAATATTTGCAATGTTTGCAACTTATCAGATTATTGTTGTATATAACACATGTCTGTCATTAGGTAATAAAATAATAAAGTTTTTTTGGAGAGTTGCGAGAGTGGTTATAATATGGAACAAATGAATTAGGAAAATTGAAATTGAAATATAGTAGTGACTGTTGATCACATGGAAGGAAAGGCCTATGGGCATTTCTATAAATCTAAAAGCAGTCTGCATCTGTGCAAATACCTAAATGAGATATTGACTACTTCCAAATTCCTGGGAGCACATCTGGACAACCAGCTAGGCTGGACCGTAAATACAGATGCACTTCAGGAGGGACTTAAGTTGGCTCAATTTCCGTGGATGACTCAGGCCTACTAATGTACACCACTCCTGCCTATATATCACTTCTTAATGATACACATTACGCCAGAGAATCAAAGTACAACTCTGTATCTTTTGTCTGCATTTCTGATTTATGATCTCTTCAAAGAAAAACATAGCTGTGCACAACTGAATTTGTAAATCGAAGAGATTACAACAAACCCATCAGTGAGGTTTTGGCTGAGATGACCAATAGAGACTGACTTCTCACTGGAATGTGTTGGGAACATGGAAGTCATGGGAGTTTATTTCTTGTAATTATCTGAAAGTGTGAAAAAAGTCAAACATTCAAGATGTTTATAAAGCACAATAAAAGTTTCTCATAGACTTTACACTTGATTTAACTGTGCCATAAGTCATAACCACAACAAGTATCTCTTTGTGTTGCGTTGTTGGACCATAAAACAGATGCAATTCAGGAAGGACTTAAGTTGGCTCAATTTCCGTGGATGGCTCAGGCCTACTAATGTACGCACACCACTCCTGCCTACATATCACTTCTTAATGATATACATTATGCCAGAGAATCAAAGTACAACTCTGTATCTTTTGTCTGTATTTCTGATTTATGATCTTTTCAAAGACAAACGTAGATGTGAGGGGTGTTCACAGATATTGATTGCTAAGTGTTGCCACAAGCACTCCCAAGTCCTGGCCCATTTAGGATTTTACGTAACTGCTCTCTCCATATTTAAACCTCTCGTCCAGAACCTCTCCTCCTTCTTTTCTTGTCCTTCCTTAACTTCTGTCTTCTTTTGCTCCTTGACTTCAATCTTCGTAACAAAAATGAGCACTGCAGGCAAGGTAGGATTACCATTGTGACCACTGGCATGTGCCGTATAAGAAAAAGATGATGCATTTAAATTTGAAAATGATGTGTCTATGTGTTTGGGATTGTATATAATGTTGTCTTTAGTGTATGTACATGGGCTTTAACAACTTTATATCTCAATTGTGCCTTGAACGAATTAGACTTTTCATTTTTTAGTAATTTCGTTTAGATTCTTAGCTTTAAGCTTTACCTGAAATGCATCGATCTCTGTTTTGTTTCGGGGTTTTTTTCGTCTCAGTTTGCAGTTTGATATCTCTGCGTTGTTGAAAACTCCAGACAGATTCATGCTACTGTTGTTATTGGCAAACAGCACCCACTCCCGAGCCAAGATCAAGGCCAGGACTTTGGTTAGAGCTTCACATTTCACTGTGGAAAATTTAAAAATACGTTTCAAGCCAAAATACTTCCCTCTTTTTATATAAGAGACAAAAGATTTATTCAGTATCCTAAAAATTGATGCAGGATTGCCAAAACCTAGATGGAAATATGATTGTGTAGTCGGCCCAATGCTCAGGGCGTGCGGGCATAAGATACTGGGAAATGTATGTACGCTGTGACGTTGAAGATGTCAAGTTTATGCTATCTGCGATCAATAATTGAAGCATCATAACCTATGCCAGCGGGCCTCTTGAAATAACAAAATGGCCGAAGTGTGTGTTCAGCTCATTGTGCTGTTCCTGATTAGGTTATCAAGTGCAAGGCCGCCGTGGCTTGGGCCCCCAACAAGCCTCTGGTGATGGAGGAGATTGAGGTAGCCCCTCCCCAGGCCAATGAGATTCGCATTAAGGTAAGTAACGTGTATAAAAGTCTGTCATTGATTAACATTAAAACTGACGGAGTGACTCAACACTGCAGATTGTGGCAACAGGGGTGTGCCACACAGACCTCTACCACCTTTTCGAGGGAAAGCATAAAGATGGCTTCCCAGCAGTCCTCGGGCATGAGGGAGCTGGTATTGTGGAGAGCGTCGGGGCGGGAGTCACCGAATTTCAGCCAGGTTTTGTGTTTTTGGTAGATTTTTTGTCGTAGAAATATGTTTTGAGATGCTTACAATTCACATCCACATTTCTTTTTTAGGAGACAAGGTGATTCCATTGTTTATTTCCCAGTGTCGGGAATGTCGATTCTGTAAAAGTCCCAAGACCAACCAGTGTGAGAAAGGATGGTGAGTCTCCACTTCCTTGTTATTCTTTTCTATCATATATTTTCAATGCATGGCTGTAAAGCAGAGGAGACTTGAGACTGTGTGTTTTCAGGGCTGCTGATCATCATGATGTGATGTCAGATGCAGACTCCAGGTTCACTTGTAAGGGGCAGAAGGTTTTGCAGTTTATGGGAACCAGCACGTTCTCTGAGTACACTGTTGTGAACCAGGTGGCTGTGGCTAAGATCGACCCTGCTGCCCCTCTGGACAAAGTGTGTCTTCTCGGGTGTGGAGTCTGCACTGGCTACGGAGCAGCAGTTAACACCGCGAAGGTACAAATCCTTTAGAGTGACTTGATGACAGTTAATCACATAAACCTAAGCTAAATGCTCCTGTAGGTAGAAGAGGGCTCTACGTGTGCTGTGTTCGGCCTGGGGGCTGTGGGTCTGGCTGCGGTCATGGGCTGCAAGGCGGCAGGAGCCAAAAGGATCATCGCTGTGGACATCAACCCAGAGAAGTTTGAGAAGGCCAAGGTGTTTGGCGCGACTGAATTTGTAAATCCAAGAGATTACAACAAACCCATTAATGAGGTTTTGGCTGAGATGACCAACGGAGGAGTGGACTTCTCACTGGAATGTGTTGGGAACGTGGGAGTCATGGTGAGGAAGATTTTTTTTTTTTTATTTCATGTAATTATCTGAAAGTAATGAGAAAAAAAGAAAGAACCAGTATAACAAGTCTATAATAAGTCTTTTTTGTGTGTGTGTGTGTGTTCTGTTTTGCTGAATTTACTTTCCTTTTCTAGCGGAGTGCATTGGAGTCCACTGTAAAAGGCTGGGGTGTCAGCGTGCTGGTTGGCTGGACAGACATGTATGACTTTTCAGCCCGGCCCATTCAGCTGATAGCAGGGCGCACTTGGAAAGGCTCTCTGTTCGGAGGTCAGACACAAATCCTACTTTATCCAAATTATTTAAGCTTGTATTTTCTACTAAAAGTCTGTTTGGGATGATGCAGGGTTCAAGAGTAAGGACGGTGTGCCGCTGATGGTTAAAGGCTACCTGAACAACAAGGTGAAGCTGGATGAGTTTATCACCCACCACATGAGCTTGGATCAAGTGAATGACGCCATTGAGCTGATGAAACATGGGAAATGGTACATATATGTTTTATGTGGTGTGAGCTTGAGTATTTAAGGGAGTCTTTAACAGCTTTTCTTTTCTGTTTTAGCATTCGGACTGTCCTCAATATTTCGACACAATAAGACAGAACGCTGTAAAAGCCTCATCTCCGGCCTTTACACAGATTGGAAGCATCATCAGCACGTTGACATAAAAAAGTCAAAGATTCAAGATGTTTATAAAGCGTAATAAAAGTTTCTCACAGACTTGACACTTGATTTAACTGTGCCATAAGTCATAACCATAACAAGTATCTCTTTGTGTTGCGTTGCCAAATTCCATGTTGTCTTCTGTGTTGTGTCCACTTTATTTGACCCTTCAGGGTGTTTTGTAATTGTGATCAGGGTTCAGTATAAGATCAGCAGCCCAAGCGCTTCTCCCACAGTGAATGTTTTCCACTTCCATTAAAGCATAAACAACATTTCAGTTACCCACGGTGCACACTGCAGGATATACACTAATTGCAATTAAATACTGTTAAATACTGTTGCATATTGCATGTTCTCCTGGTTGTTTGCAGCTCACTTCTACTCGTGAATGCAGACAGTTTAAGGTGCACACTGTTTACACACTTGAAACTGAAATATTTAACGCTGCTGTCCAAGTCTGTACGCCTTGGAGTTAATCTGCCAGCACTCTCTTTCCACCTGGAGACTGTTGATTCTGTTAAACTAAACAGTCCCCTGGCAGAGGGAGCGGGGTCCTCAAGCTCTTATAATGGATGCCAGGCCAGATGGTTGCAGCAAAAAAAGCTCTGAATAAAGCAGGAGGCAGCTCTTTAATCGAATCACTTGACGGCAATGTGTCCACTTATGACCCTTTTTTTTTGCCAATATATCTGACCTGTTTGTAAAGGATGATATAGTAGCTTTAGCCACAGATCGATAGAGTGATAACCAATCTGCACAATCTGCAACGTTTCTTTTTACAAAATCAGCTGCTGTGGCTGAATTATGGAGCCATCTGTCACTGCTTTAAAAAATCTTGAGAGTTTTAATGTCCACATCTGGGTGCCATATTGCTGTGTGTTAAGAAACTAACTTGGAAAATATAGTCAATTCTTAACTAGGGTTAAATTATAACAAAATTCTCTTCATGCACATGGTGAGAATATTGGCCAGTGTGGAGTAACTATGGATTTAATTATTAATAAACTTTGGCTAAAGACCTTTAGCCCATGTCAGCGTCTGGCTACATGTTACCCATTCAATATTTCTACTCTGTTCTGCTGTTTTGTCTTTTTTACAAAAAGTAAGTAAATGTAATGCTAACAAGCAATAACAGCTGACCTAAGGTTGGCCTGTTGGGGTCAGGCTTATCGCAGATGGAAATTGCGTCACAAGGATCTGTTGGAGTCAGGCCAATTGATCCTCTGCCTTGTTATAAATGTGTTAAGAGTTGTAGCCGATTTAAGCCGAGGCTCCAGAGTTTGCTTTTCTCACTGAGGGCTTTGTTGCAGCTGGTCATCTCTCTTTTCACGGTTGTTAACGGTGGGATTTGGAGTTAACATGGACACATCTGGCAAGGTTAGTAGCACGCAACTGGGACACAGACGGGTTTTTTTTTACTTAATTTTTTTTCTTTCTGCAAACCCACTGACAGTCTTTAAGCAGAAGGAAAATAATGTAAGCTATTCCAAAATTATTTACTCAACATTTGCAAATAATGGTATGCACTTGATGGCGTGCATTTAAACTTAGTAACTTATAAAGCTTCAAAGGTCTGACTCTTTTCAGGTATAACACACTTCAGAATATTGCTAATGAAATAAGAGCTTTGCACTTTATGTAAATGCCTAACTGCAATTGCTAAAACTGCAATGTAGCAACTGCAGACAAAAGTCAATGGAAAAAGCATTGACGTTTGCCACTTTCTTGAGGGACAAGGGGCAGGCGCTGTTCAAAATTGTGAGACATTAGTGCTTTTATAGACATTTGTTGGGCCATGCAACTTTAAACAAGGACAGTCTTCATCAGGGTCAAAGTCAACATTGCAATTTGCACTTTGACCTTTTGTGTGTGATTGTGTGTGACCTGAATGGTGAAATTAAAAAATAAACCATACTGATTAATATGTTGCCAGTGTTTAGTTTAAAAAAAAACAAAAAAAAAAACACTGAGCAGAATATGCAGTGAATGTTATATTTATCATTTTTTAGGATTTCCTTTTTTCGCATTTTTTCTACAGTTGAGTGATGTGAAGGCAGACAGAATTAGTAATGCAATTTGTTTTCTCTTTAGGTTATTAAATGCAAAGCAGCTGTGGCTTGGGAGCCCAATAAGCCTCTGGTCATTGAGGAAATTGAGGTGGCTCCACCCAAAGCCAATGAGGTTCGCATTAAGGTAAGAAACTAAAATGTTCTTCTACTGTCAAAAATATGAAAGATCTTTGCAGTTGTAGCATTTTTGACTGTGTTGTTCATGTGTAGATTGCGGCGACTGCAGTGTGCCACACAGACCTCTACCACCTTTTCGAGGGGATGCATAAAGATGGCTTCCCGGTGGTCCTTGGTCACGAGGCAGCCGGTATTGTGGAGAGTGTGGGGCCGGGAGTCACTGAATTCAAGCCTGGTCAGATTCACTTCGCTGAAAAAGATATGACGTGATGAAAATCTACACCACTGCTTTTCGAATACATTCTTAAAGTTACATTTTTCACAATGATTTTTAGGAGACAAGGTGATTCCTCTGTTCCTCTCGCAGTGTCGTGAATGTCGATTCTGCAAAAGCCCCAAGACCAACCAGTGTGAGAAAGCCTGGTCAGTTTTTTTGCTCTTGAGACACACTATTACAGTATAATCTCAAATTTACCTCATCCATTAAACTTCCAATGGTTATTTTACACAGGTCTGAGGTCCGTCCTGATGCGATGTCAGCGATAGACTCCAGGTTTAGCTGTAAGGGGAAGAAAGTTCTGCAGTTTTCGGGTACAAGCACTTTTTCTGAGTACACTGTGGTTCGGCAGATTAACGTGGCTAAGATCGACCCTGCTGCCCCTCTGGACAAAGTGTGTCTTCTCGGATGTGGAATATGCACCGGATACGGATCAGCAGTTAACATCGCTCAGGTTTGTGTAATGAAAACAGAGAGCACTGTTAATTGTATTCATATTTTATAGATTTTTATAGATTTTATAGATTTGCATGTGGTAGAGCCTCGACTGTGGAATACCCTGCCTTTAGAGATTAGAATGTCCCCTTCTTTTTCTGCTTTTAAGTCCTTGCTAAAAACTTATTGACAACTGCTATGTAGTAATTTTGAAATGGGTTGCTGTATTTCTCACCTGATCTGTCTTTTTTTTACAAAAATGTATTATATTCGGAGTATGTGTTTATATGTGCTGTCTCTTTAGGTGGAGAAGGGCTCTACGTGCGCTGTGTTCGGCCTGGGGGCTGTGGGTCTGGCTGCGGTCATGGGCTGCAAGGCGGCAGGAGCCAAAAGGATCATCGCTGTGGACATCAACCCAGAGAAGTTTGAGAAGGCCAAGGTGCTGGGTGCAAGTGAATGTGTGAACCCCAAAGACTACAGCAAACCCATTAATGAGGTTTTGGCTGAGATGACCAACGGAGGAGTGGACTTCTCACTGGAATGTGTTGGGAACGTCGGAGTCATGGTATAAACAGGAAATTGCTGTATATGTTTGGCCCACAGTTTGTTTTTTTTTTGTTTTTTTGCTGATTCTGTGCTTTTAATGGTCCTCAGCACTCTGCCTTGCTGTCCACTGTACAAGGCTGGGGCGTGTGCGTGATCGTCGGCTACACACAGGTTCAAGAGATCTGCGCTCGACCCATCGACCTGATCTCTGGACGCACTTGGAAGGGATGCCTGTTTGGAGGTAAAACATCCGTCCTTCACGTTTAGAGCACGTTAGATACTGTATAAATCTATCCAGCTGGTGTTACATTTTGTTTCGTCACGGTTCAGGCTTTAAGAGTAAGGACGGTGTGGCTGAGATGGTGAAACGCTACATGGAAAAGAAACTCATGGTAGACGAGTTCATCACGCACAACATGGCCTTGGATCAGATCAACGACGCGATTGAACTGATGAAGCAGGGGAAATGGTTTGTCTGTTCTTCTTTCTTTTTGCTCTAAAATGGCTTACTTTCTCTTCATGTCTGTTTTGTGTTTGTTCCACAGCATCCGGACTGTCCTGAATGTTTCTCCGCAATGAGACATTCACCGGGTTCACTGACCCTAGCTGCCTAAACATCGCAGAATCTCGTGCACTGTGAATGGAAATCTCTGCAAGAATTAATTTGCTCAATTAATAACATTTTGTACTAATTCAATGTGTTGTTTTTGAGAATGTGCATTTGTACCAATCAAGATCAATTTGTGTATTAGGAAAAATGAAAAATAAAAGGGACCACATCCTTCTTAAAGCTCACTTTGTTGTCGAGATTATCTTTTTTTGGCTCTACTTAATCCCTTTTCTTGTTTTTTTTCTTTGCACACATTTAAAGGATCAAGTATTTTTCATTAAAGGCACATAAACAATCTTTCTGGGATTTAGATATCAAGGGAAAAGTTTGTGTTGACCCCCTGTAAACTAAAAGAAATTACAGTGACACACCCATGGCTCTTAAGACATTTTTCACACAGTTGTTTTCTTTTCTAATGAAGGGCTGTGGAGATAAAATGAGGAGTGGTATGTGCACAGTGCTAAGGGTCAGCTGTATGGGTTTGGACGGCCCACCGAGGCACGGCTTTGCTCTGTGATTGGTTAGAACTGGTATAAACGCTGCTGTGTGTGTTACCTAATCACATGTGTGGCTTTGTTACAACATGGCAACGACAGGGAAGGTAAGCACGCTGAGCCTTCATGAAACATACATCAGATCTTGAACTTGTGCACAGAACGTAGTAAATCAAAGACTGCTAGGATTTTCTGGATTGTTTACAATGGAAGACAGTCTGGAATCTGCCACTTATTCAAACACAAATAATGTTACAGTCTTCCTACTTTATTCTCTACAAAAGGAGCTACAAGGGAGGTTTTTTTTTACTATTTCCTGTTTTTTTTGGCAGAGGAGGGTGAGCAGTGTTAAAGGTTCAAGGTGAAAAGTTTATCTTCTAGGTTGTTTACAGAGGAAATGACCAAAGCATTTCGAAAGGAAGTCCTGCCTTAGAGTCAATAAAATGTCCAGATGATATTTTATGTGCTGCCCTTTTGTTGTATAATGTCATGTTACAGGTGATCACATGTCGGGCTGCAGTTGCGTGGGAGGCCGGGAAACCTCTGGTGATAGAAGAGATAGAGGTGGCGCCTCCGAAAGCTGGAGAAGTGCGCGTCAAGGTAATGAATCGAGTGTATGAACAAGAGTCAACCATGTCAATTTACTTACTATAAATAACAAAGTAGACAAGTAGTAGCGATCTTTGATAGCACCTACTATAACCACATTTGATCAGATGTAGGATTTCTTTAACAATAATAATAACAATAATAATAAATAAAATAAATGTGCTATTAATGGTGATTAATTTATTCAGAATTATAATATTAATGACAACAACAAAAAACTGCAACCACAATAACAATATAATCTTTTTTATGATAATAAATATATAAATCAAGTGAGGGTTATTATTATCAATTCTTTGTCACTAATGATTCCTAATAATCACATGCCCCTTGTTCCTGGTTATCTAAATACTGCTCTAATGATGTAGAGTATACTTTGCACCTTGAGGTATAGGTCATGCATTCATTTACATGTGGGAGAAAGGTTTTTATACAATTTATATAACATGAACGGGTCACTTTTGAAAATGTACAACTGGAAATACTGAGCGAGAGTATGTGTTTTGCTTTAGATTGTGGCCACAGGGATTTGTCACACTGACTCCTACACACTGAGCGGCTCGGACCCTGAAGGTGTCTTCCCTGTGGTGCTCGGCCATGAAGGAGCAGGCATCGTGGAGAGTGTCGGGGAGGGTGTCACCAAATTTCAACCAGGTTCTCTTTTATTCCATGGGCTTTTCATTCCGCTCTTCTATATTTAACTGTGACTTTGGGTTGCAGGCGACACAGTTGTACCTCTTTATATCCCTCAATGTGGAGACTGCAAGTTCTGTAAGAATCCCAAAACCAACTTGTGCCAGAAGATCAGGTAGCGTTCTTGTTTCTACATTTATTCTGAAAATCCCAGCTCGTGTCTTACCTTAACTGTACAATCTGGTTCTTGTTCTGCAGGATCACTCAGGGTAAAGGCCTAATGCCGGATGGAACGTCCCGTTTCTCTTGTAAAGGCAAGAGTCTTTTCCACTTCATGGGCTGCAGCACATTCTCTGAGTACACTGTGGTGGCTGATATCTCTCTGGCCAAAGTGGACCACAGGGCTCCTCTGGACAAGGTGTGTCTGCTGGGATGTGGAATAAGCACTGGATATGGAGCAGCTCTGAACACGGCCAAAGTGAGTCAGGCCTACTCTATTGGGGATAAAATGCACTTAGTTCTTTGTTATTTTGTGTGCATGTTCATGTTGTGTTCTGAAGCACCCAAGTCCCACCTGTTTTTAGTATTAAACCAATGTACAGTACTATGTAAAGTTTTACACAGGAGTGAAAATATGCAGTAAAGCAAGAATGCTGTCAACAATGTGCAATTTACTTTTTTTTTTATCAATTTACAAAAAGAAAAAGTGAGTGAAGAGAAGAAAACCTTCAATTTTTAAAGTGATCCCAGAACAAGGACGTGATGGTGTAACTAACCTCAACATCATGGAGTCTGGCCTGGTCCTGTCTGGGATTACATGGTCTGATTTAGCCTACTTCCTAGTTCCTTCTGATATGTGATACTCTGATTTAGTCCAGTTTGGCCTGGTTTCGTCTGAGATTCTCCAAACCTGCCCAGTTCCTTCAAAATCTGACACAGTGGAACTAGAGTCACAGCAAATATTCGATTTAGCATTACCTTCTGTTCTTTCACTTTACATTTTTTAAGCTAATAAAAATGACCAGACTTTATAGTTTACTTTTTATATCCACAGCTGCATGAAACTTCTGCTGAGTGCTGTAGCTGCAAACTTTAATAATCTTATATTAGTTTCAAGTCCTTACATGTGTTTGCTCTATAGGTGGAGTCTGGTTCAACTTGTGCCGTGTTTGGCCTGGGAGCTTTGGGGCTGGCTGCAATTATGGGCTGTAAAGTGGCCGGGGCAGCCAGAATCATAGGAGTGGACATCAACTCGGACAAGTTTAAAACGGCTAGAGAATTCGGCGCCACTGATGTTGTGAACCCCAAAGACTACAGCAAACCCATCCAAGAGGTGCTGGTTGAGTTGACGGACGGAGGTGTGGACTACTCCTTTGAATGTGTGGGCAATGTGGGCATCATGGTAAGCTTCACCCCACAAACCTATGCATTTCTCCAGTCTCTGAGCTAAGTTACGTGGTATTTTGTTGTCTTTTTTTAATGGCAGAGGGCAGCTTTAGAGGCGTGTCATAAAGGATGGGGCACAAGCGTCATTATAGGAGTAGCTGCAGCCGGGCAGGAGATTTCCACCCGGCCTTTCCAACTGGTGACTGGACGCACCTGGAAGGGAACTGCATTCGGAGGTAAAAAAGGAATTCAGGATGACACTTTGGTTAAACAGAACTAATTGAGAATAAATGTGGCTGCTGAACTCTAATCCTTAGGCTACAAGAGTGTTGACAGTGTTCCCAAACTGGTAGAAGACTATATGAACAAGAAGATGAAAGTAGATGAGTTTGTGAGTCACACTCTGCCCTTCGAGAGGATCGCGGATGGTTTTGATCTCATGCACGCCGGCAAATGGTAAGGCTCCGTTTGACATTCAATCTAAACTTGTTTGTTATGTTAATATATGTGCGAGCGCTCGTCTCCCTGCGGGTTTTGTCTGTCAAACACCTTGTGATGCGTCACGCTGCCCTCTGCTGAGGACAATGTCGTGATGTGATAAAAGGAGAAGGGGTTGGATCTTTTTTTTTGCCTCATGAGAGCCTGTTCCTTTTCCTTAAGTATCATTGCTGTCAGAGTGATCTCATCTGATTTTTTTTCTATTTCAGCATTCGAGTTGTCCTACAGTTCTAGAAGCAGAAAGTACCATCATTACCGGGAGCTTGCTCATTTTAATAAATAATCAATTCAATTCCCTGTCTAAGTGTGTATGCATCTTTTTTTTTTTTCAACAATGCATTATTCGTCTTTCCCAGAAGACGGTAAGAAAAGGAGACAACAGAACCAAAAACAGGATGATTTTGAGATAGTCTGATATTCTTTGATGTTGTTTGAATAATGAATAACAAACTCTGGAAAAGTCATAAATAAGCACACGGCATGAATTTTGGTGCTAGTGCTTACAATGAAACAAACTCCAGACACTTCAAGTCTGGTCAAGTTTTAAACCCCTTATTCCTATCCAGACAAATTAAAATGATCTACAATGCAACACTTTAAAAGGACATTATCTCTTGTTTCATCACTGTGGTGTTAGATTACGTTGTTCAAGCTTTAAATCAAATACTCTTCAATATATGACACCATTAATATGGATTTGCTCTTAAAAGTATTTAGAACTAATCAGGCTTTGCTGTTGGTAATGGCGTAAACAACTACATAGTCATTATCAACCAAGTCCTCAGAGACCGCAAATACAATACACCTGACAGGCAACTAGGAACACCATTTTTAGTAATTAAAGGCTGTTATTTAAAGCCACGTTTGGGATTTGGACTCAAACAAACTCACCCACACAGACGTATAGAAGAGTCATTTATTACTCCTTAAGAGGAAATTCGAAGATGGCAGAGAAACCGTGATCACATTAGTCCTCTGAACATAGAAATAATGAACGCTACCACACCAGGAAAACCTCCCACATCAAGGTAAATGGTGACTGATGAGATACTGGGAAACAATTAATGGTCTTGAGCTCCGGTGCAGTTTAAAATACTAGCTTTATTAAGGCTTATTTTGCCACACCAGGGCTATCTGAAACAATCCACTTAAGGGCTACTCCTCTCTATGAAGCTACTCCATGGGGTGAGCAAATGTAATGCTTAGGACTTGCCGCTGATTATTTAAGAGATCAATGTAGATGCTCTCCAGCCACGTCATAATTCTCTTAGCAACCTTGATTGACGTCCATAGCCCAAAAAAAATGGCTGGGTACTAACAATAGCCGTATTACGTAGGTTTTTGATTAGAATGCTTCAGAGAAATCATATACAAAGTAAGAGACACATTCAGAGCTGACCTGAAGGGACTATACTCTCAAGAATTAAAAGGTACATTGAATTCTGCGAAAAGTGCTCAACCCATTTCTAGTGACCTTTTTATTTCTCATTTTTTCATCTCAGAACGGATGTGCTGAAGTGTGATAAGAAAAAAGCTGCATGACATGCTTATCTCCTGATCTGCACAACCCACTGTTGGGAAAGTGTAGAGTGAAGGGTGAGAGGTCAAAACAACTCCAATGTCAAGCCTGATGACTAAGTATAAATACTTTCTTATTTCCAGAGGATACAGTTCTCACTAATAAAAGTGATCCACATTTAATAAAAGACGCTTTCAAGTACTTCCATTTAATTTGAGGAACCATGATATTTAATTTAAAGAAGAGGAGCCGGTTATAACACTGAGCTCTCGAAGTGGTGCCTCTTATTGAGATGTGTGTGCTGGGTATCGTTTGTGTCCAGAAAGTCCTTGGTGAATTCAGTCGGTGCATTACATTTGGCTCAGGAAATAGGCGCGACCGTTGTCCTCAAGGCGTCGCGTGAGGATCTCACAGCCGGTCTCCGTTACCAGCAGGGTGTGTTCGAACTGAGCCGAGCGCTTGCCATCTCTGGTCACCGCCGTCCAGCCGTCGGGCCACGTCTCATCTTGCCAGCCACCTGAGATGTCACGTCAAGTTTAGGCTTACAAAGCATCAATTAAACACACATGGAAACAATATAATATGATTAACAGGTGTAAGGACTTACCTTCACATATCATAGGCTCAATGGTGAACACATGACCGGGCTTCATTACTCCAACTGCTTTGTTTTCTGAAAATTGACAAGACACACAAGTCACAAAAAAACCAGCAGCAGATCGTCACACAAAAGTGACAGTGTAGTGGATGTGACTACTCACTGGCATAGTGCGGCACATTGGGAGCCGTGTGGAAAAGTCTGTGGATGCCGTGGCCGCAATAGCTCCGCACCACAGAGAACCCATTGGCCTGGGCATGCTTCTGAATTATGTTACCAAGCTCTCTGTAGCGAATGCCAGGCTTCACTATGAAACAATTTTAAAAGACAGGAAAATTTGTCACCAATTCAATTTTAAACTATAATTTACACACATCACTTTAATATGTAAAATTTAAAGTCTCGAGTTCCTACCAGAGTCAATGGCTTGCATAAGGCATTCGTATGTGGTCTGAACCAGCTTTTTCGCCCCTTCATCCACATCACCGACAAAGAAGGTCTCATTGAGGTCACCATGGAAACCGTTGTGATAGACAGTGATATCAACTGCAAAAAAATGTGAGCAAACAAATATGTCAGAACCTTCGAATGACCAACAATTTCTATTGTATTACAAACAAAGTGGCTCTGAACCATTTGGAGATGCACTGTATGTAGCACATTGAGTTCCATAAAACTGCAACCCATTTGCAAGGCCAAACAAAAATGTCCTCTTTGGGAAATTGCTGATAAAATTGAACTTTCGAATAGGCAAACTGGGACATGGACCACTTTAGGAGAAATAGAGACAGAGGAGAATGTGACTAGCACAGCCCCACTGGTAAAGGTTAATGAAAGTATTTGTCTTGTCGAACCACGCTGCGAGAGATGAGTTGCTGGCGAGTCTTCCATCAGACACTCTGGGGGGAGTGACGGACGGAAAACATTGCCTAAGCAAAAATATTCAGGAGGAAGTTAAAATGGATGAACTCCTGCTGATACCATTTCATGATATAGTGTGCAAGAGACAGGTAACAAACGAAAGCTGATATGAATACCGTTTAGGATATCTCCTTCTTGTAGCGGTCTTCTATCTGGAATTCCATGACAGATTACTTCGTTGACTGACGTGCAGCAGGATTTAGGGAAGTTGTAATAATTAAGAGGAGAAGGATAGCAGTTTCTTGCTATGCAAGCCTGAAAAGATAAAACCAAATACAAAATAAGAATTATGTGCTGTACAGAGAAATCAAATGGAAATGGGAGAGAGCTGAATTAATGTTCTGCAGCAGGGGGTCCTGTTTACATGTAGAACATAGCTTAAATTATTTATTAGCAATGCCAGCATTACAATAATTATTAGTAGAATTTAAGGAACTTGTTTTAACACTGAAGAAAAAAAGATGAGTTATTTTCTATTTTCCTAAAAAAATAAAAAGTATTTTATGACAAATTAAAAAATTAGGTCCAACATGTATGACAAACGTGTCTTTATACCAGATGCACAGTGTGGTCAATTTCTTCTGTTGTAACACCTGGTTTCACCATCATGGCCGCAATGTCTAGAACTTCTCGAGCCAGCTGCAACCAAATCAAAACAACAAAATAACATTTAATATCGCAAAATAGATAAAATTACAAAATTGCAAAAGTTACAAAATTCAGTCAATTATTTTCCCTTAGCTGCTTTTTTTTTTTTTTTTTTACCTTGGACACCACTCTCATGCCCTCAATGTCATCTGCAGAAAGTATCTTGATCTGTGATGTCCCCTTCAGAAACTGCTCTGACTCAGACATCCCTGTGATGGGGAATGAGAAAAGACATCATTCTTTCAGTATTCAATGAGCTAAGTTTTTAAGGGCCAGCTGCTTTCAACACCTTCATACTTCATTTTGGTTTAGCAAAGTTTATACTCCATTAGAGAGAGTCTGCAAATAACAAGCCTGCTATTCTAAAACAATAACTTTTACCTGTTGTGGCATCTGTCTCCTGCGCACTTACAACACAAATGATGACATTTAAATCAGCTCCACAGACAATAAAAATAAGAAATAAAGAACTAAACTGAAATTGCATGACTAGAGCTTTAGCACAAGCAATAGTGCACTATAAAAACATTATGCAACTTCTATCTCTATTCAAGCAGCCAATTCTACAGCCATTACATCCTGTTTACAGATTTAGTCACTAAACGCACTTTGTATTATCTTGATGTAAAACAATAAATATAGAGTAACACTACAGCTTTAGGATCAAAAGCAAATCAGACAACAGTGACACTCACACGATGGACTCAGGATCAGGCAAGACTGTCATTGGAAAAAGAATATGAATGTGGACTTATCTCTTGTATTTATTTACTGCACTAAAAATTAAAAGCTAAATTTTATACTAAGCAACACCAATTTGAAATGCATGTTGGCAAAGCACTTGAGTCATGAAGAATTTGCTAATCTATAATTTATTAACTCAACAAGATGATTGCTACATGAGCATGAACAGTTGCCTAGCAACAAAGACAGGCAGGTTTGCAAGACCACAGTCAAAAAAAGCCCTTTGACCTACCGCATATCCTGAGTACATAAATTGATTACATTTACTTGTGCCTTTATAGAGCTCACTACTTAAAATTAAACATTATCACTAGCCGTCAGTATTGTCATTAATTAAGAAATAAATATGACAATGAATAATCCTTAAGCACCTTATCTAAGATGTTCTGAGAAACCGTTGCATAGAACAAACACTGCTTTAGTCCCTGAACAGGCATCACATTAGAATGAAAAAAGACAGTAACCATGGCTACCTGAGCATGGATCTATGCAGTCAGATGACAAGGATGTAGAGGTTGCCATGGTTGCACAGTGAATGACTTACCCTGAGACACTGATCTAAACAAGCCAAGTTACAATAACAGCTGTCTGATGATTAATATGAACAAAACTACCTGGTGATATAAGAAGCATAATATAGTGTGACAACGCACCTCTTTCTGCAATTAATCTTGAAACTAATTAAGGAAGGATATCTTGATACACTGACTATAAGAGACATTGATTCTGAATATTCATTTACTCTTTGCAGTTCCATATTCAAAAGAGGAAATTTGATTTGCCTTTAGCCATGACATTCTCATTTATTTAAGTTATTCATTCAGACATTCAGACAATGAGGTTTTGTAAACTCATAGTTTGTCTTAAACCCAGTACAGCAGCTGTCATAACTGCTTTTTTTGTTGCCATAGATAAGTGCGTGCTCACTTCACAATGAACTTTTGTGAGATTGCACTGTGGCAACGAATTTAATAAAAGTTTTACTTACAAGGAGTTTTTACCTAAATTGTTGTTGCATGAGCCATAACTCACAGACAGAGGAACATTTTCAAAGATTCCAGCCTATGTGTAACCAGGTTATTATTTGTCTCATACTAGCTGACAATTCCTTTGCCATCAAGTATGCAGACAGTAGGCAAGTAAGTTTTGCGTTTATGTTTCTGCACATGGGACCTCACAGAGTGGCCCTTTACATGAACGATGAACCAATATAAATCAAAGAAAACATGTTGGTATGAAAAGCAAATGTTACCTCGGGGATGGTCAGCATAGTCAGGTTTTTGAATGTTGCCAGGCACGGGCCTCATGGGAGTCTACAACAACAGCAGCAAGTAAAGGCTGTTACAACAAACTATGTACCACAAAAGATATTAAAATAAATAAATCTAAAAGGTTAGAACATTTTCTAGTGATATGTTTATTCATTTTTTAAAACATAATTGTTATATATACATAAATGTTGACGAATTTATTTGACAAAAATTGTGTTGACTTTTTAACATCAGAAATCAAAATAACTAATATACAACTTTGAAATTAGCATTGTTACACAAATGTAGGGCCAAAAATGCATGTGCCTTGCAAGACACTGGTCTTGACAGTGAGAGATTTGAACTGACTGTTGGTAGAAAACTATAGTCAATTTATTATTAGAAAATGGTTACAGAGCTACACACTGCTTACCAATGGATAGTGAGGGCGTAGTTTTCCTGTGTAACGGTACCCCGGCCATGGGTCTGTGTTCAAGTCCTTCTCCACACAGTTTTTAGTTTCACTCTGATTCTTGTCTTCTTCTGAAACACAAACACCTTAAGCATTTGGCACCACCGTGTCACTTTGCACTGCGTCACTTGAGCTGCAGTAGGAAGAAATCAGTACAAATGCCAAGTAAAAGTACACACACCTTTTATTTTTAGGCATAGACTTGCATAGAACCAAGATAGCATTTCCTCCTACTTCACTGCCAAAGTAATATGTTTTTACTATGTTATCTCTTATGCTATTTATTATGAATCACCCAAAAATAATCTATAGCATATCGTTAAAAATGACTACATAATACAAAAGTTAAGAAATAAGTTGCACATACTTGCTTTTTTGTGCAGCAACTTGTGAGAAGCCCAGCTCCCTTTGAAACATTCCTAAAAACAAAAAAATGTTTTAAGTTAGACAACAAATGGTGATACTTAGTTTCTATAGTTTAATTTCAATGGTATACATTGTGTGCTTTTCAAAACGTATATGCTGACTATCTACTGCAAAAAAAAAAAGAGACCAGAAAAAAGAGCAAAGTCAGGTTACATGGGTTAAACTGCAGTCACAGCTAACCTCTCATGGATCAAATATCATTTACTTAAGTTAGTTATGCAGTGGATTTCTTGGCAGCGTCTTGTAAAGTGTTTCAAAACAGATTATGCCTAAAGCAATCCTGCAGAGTCAAACAGTTAAACATCAAGGCATTAAGTGATGTAATTAATTGTGGCTGCTCAACGACCAAGTACCACTAAATAGAACATATCTAAAAAGAATTAATATTTAAAGGTACTGGTGTCTGCATAGTTAATACCCTCCGCATAGGTTACCTTTTTATTTAATACAAAGGATTAAATAAGGCTAATAAGCAGAGTTAGCAAGATAAGCTAAACGTTTACAAGGACCAAAACTGTCACCAAAAGAAGTGCATACACAATGTCTGCATACAGACATTTTTTTTCAGCAACACAATAAAAATACTACCAAATCAGAAAACAATAGTTCAAATCAAGGGAAATATTAATAACATCTCCCAAGTACATACACATGTCTAATGTAGCTTGAGAGTTAGCTGCCTCGTGATTTATAGACAAGGCCTAAATGTGTATTTACAGCCGCAATTTTCACTTAACATTGCTAGAAAACATCAGTACCTGTGAACAGAAATAGGAGCCTTGAATACCAAGCTTGATACATGTGGGACACTGAAGTTTGGCGTCCTTGCTGCAGCCTTCTGTCTCACACTCCCTTCTAGCCTCGGTGCTCGCCATGCCTTCGTCTGAAGGAGGGGTGGAGTCACACTGCGCATGTCCTCAGTGGCAACGTCACGTGGTAGAGCTTCATCCAATCAGCGTAAACTTTCCAAACAGAGATTTGTAAGATGGCGACTGCCGAACCGGTGAGTACTTTCTCTAAAGAACACATCACAACAGTTGTCGCAGAAGTAGCTTTATATTTAGCTCAATTTTTTAATTAAAGTTCGTGGACAACTGTAAACACAAGTATTTAAATAGAAATAAACTATGGGTTGGGGCTTATTTGCTGCTGTGGCGTGTTTCAAGTGTAGCTTCTTGTGCCACACGACCTATGCGTAAAAGAGGAATGCTTGTGTGTAGAGATCTCCCAACTTTAAGGCTGACGTTTGTCGCTGACCAATACACTGTTCACGTTTGTACAGACAAGTCATATCACAAAAATAACACATCTGTTATTTCTCAGTTTTCGTAAATCACCTCCACGGGGCCATACACGTATTTTTTAAGCGAGTGTGTCATTACACATTGACGACCGAACAAAAACTAACTATGTCCTTACTTACAGATAAGGAATTGGTCAACACTTAGGCTCCTGCCTTTTAGGCCACCCGTTGCTGTGTTGGCTTGTTTAGCAACTACTGTCTGATAATTCTAGACCTTGGGGAAAAAAAAATCACAAAATACATTTATTAACGTTTTAAATTATGTATGTACACATTATGTCTTTTTAATCCGGGGGTGTGCAGTTGCCCATAAAGGCCTATACTTGTAAGACCAATTGAAAAAGTAATTTTGTTTAAAAAAAAAAAAAGAAATAATAATTGAAAAAGAATAGCTTGAAGCGACGTGTACCAGATGTTTTTATGGAAAACACTGAGATGTGCATATATTTTATACATCATTAACACTGTCATTACATATTAGCAGTAACTATTGCCACAGTGCCCCTAATTCTCCATTTCTCTTGAAACTTACTTCTCCCTAACTGCTCTTTAGGAAACCAACCCAAGTCCAACCCAGCATGATGAAGATGGAGCTGAGGAGACAGGACAGGAGATTGTGAGCCCAGAGGCCTACATCAAACATCCCCTCCAGAACAGGTTTATGTCAGCTTTTTCTGGGTCTGGTCTGAGCCTAATTTTGAATAAATTATTTAGAGCCAGTTTCCTTAAAAATATGTTTAGGTAAGTCAAACATTAGGACACACAGAGATATTAGATGTGACCTTTAAATGTTGTTGTAAACAAAATGCAATAATATTCCTTTCAGGTCTCAAAGGACAACTTAGATGAGAAAGTACTTCAGGTGGTACTACAGTTCATGGAGCCCAGCTATTTGACATATTTAGGACAAACAGTACAAGTAGGATGCTTTAACAGAGAGAGGTGACTAATACCTGGAGATGTATCAGACAGTGAAGATATTGAGAGCTGTGTGTCATCTGCATAGCAATGGAAATGTATCAAGCTAGTAAGTGGAGAAGCATCCACTGAAATATGTAAAGAGAAGAGAACAGCTGAAATTCTAACTCTTGTGTTTCTCATGTGTTTGAATAATTCCTTAATAGTTATAAAAGAAAAAAGAAACATTGCCAAGGCAATTAAATGTAATTAAAGCAATTTTAATAAATATTTAATAAAAAAATTCTAATGAAGAGTTCAGCATTTTATCAAACATTATTACTTTGGTTTAAAGTATAAACCAAACTAAATAAATGAGTTATGGTGGGTCTAAACATAAAATCTAAATTAAAAAAACTAGCACTCACTGACTCTCACTGTTTAACCACTGCTAAACCTTCCATCCAGGTCCTGTACCAAGCTGTTTCCAAACATGGAGCAGTGAGCTATAAAATGTGAAAATGCTAAAAAATGCATGCATCTGCAGCATCAAAGAAACGCTGGGTGACATATACATCACACATTTGTTTGATCTCTCTGCAAAGACCGGAGCTAAAATAACCCTTCCTCCGTACAACGGCTCTGAAGGCGCCTAAAAAAGAAAGCAAGGCATGAATCAATCTTTCATAAAAACAATGAATTCTCTGTTCACCAAATGAGGGCTGAGCCATTTGGAAAATTGATTCTAGGCAACTCAGTGGGTTCTTGAGTTCAGAATACGTCAAATAAGCCGAAATATTATTAACTATTTTAATCCAATGAGTTAATTTCAACTTAGCTGAACAAAACAGAGCAAAAAGAGGTGCATTCATATTTGACATTTTAATGCTATGAAATTCGTCAGTTTGCTTTGTAGAAGAATCTTTTTGTCATGAATATTCCCAGGCTCTAGGTTGTTTGAGGCTTTGCAAACAAATGGCCTGTTGGCCTGCATGAAAAGATGACCACCAAAGATAAACATGTAAATGTTCAGTCTGTAAAAATTTTAAATCCCAGTAAGCAACTAACACCAATACAGGACTGCTTCCTCTTTGGCTGATGCAACCTGTTTTCTTAAGATATTCTTTATTTTACTTACATTTATATGTCATCCCCTTATAATTCGACTGTTCCAGAGCATACAGAGATTTTGCAGTAAACAAGTGTGGTGTCACAATTAATTGGACTAAAAGAGTGATGGCTTGATGCAGTGGATGGGCTCTGCATGTATGCATGCAGGGGGTTCCATACACCCCTCATTTGCTCCAAAGCTCAGTGGTGTTTGGTTTACTATTGTTTACCTCATGTTTTAATTAAGAGCTTGTTATATTTATGCAAATTTGTTTTACTGTTTTTGCCCAACAGATGGTCTCTCTGGTTCTTCAAGAATGACAAGAGCAAAACATGGCAGGCCAACCTGCGACTCATCTCTAAATTTGACACGGTGGAAGATTTCTGGGCGTAAGATGCAATAAATCTGTCTTGATTTTCTGTTCTTTCGGGTGGTGGTTTGAGGAGTAAAATGCCATGACTACACACTGTTTTTTAGAAATATTGTCAGATCTGCA
Organism: Rhyacichthys aspro; assembly: GCA_036850595.1. Lineage (NCBI taxonomy): Eukaryota > Metazoa > Chordata > Actinopteri > Gobiiformes > Rhyacichthyidae > Rhyacichthys > Rhyacichthys aspro. The sequence goes on along the minus strand of CM072169.1, from coordinate 11,800,007 downwards.
GAGAGTGAACGAATAAGCCTTTTTTTCTTTCAGCCTCTACAACCACATTCAGTTGTCAAGCAACCTCATGTCAGGCTGTGATTACTCCCTTTTTAAGGTATGTTTACTATTTAAAGGCTCCGGTTCAAATGTCATACTGACACTATTTACAGTTTTTTTTACGAATGATTCACATTTAACAAACAGAAGATCAGAAAAGGGCAACCAGTTTTTTGAGGTTTTCCTGGAAAGGATGTAAAAGTTCAAATCCAAACTGACTTGCTAACATAGTAGAAATTGTCTAATTTTTCCAGTCATGATAGTAGCAGTGTGGTGCAAGTTAAGTAATGTCAATTTGAAGCAGAGGGCAGCAGCCACCACTCGTACTGCATTTGAGATAGGTCATTAAAATAAATTAGAAAAATAATTGTTCAATTTGACTGCAGGCTTCAAATATTGAGCCTGTAATGTATCTCTTTGTTAGATTAGCCATTAACTGATGAACTGCAACAGAAGAGTAACTCAATGGGCACAATTAAACTCCTAAAAATGAGGTTTTTCCAAACAGTGTAAGTCCAGCAAGGGCGAGGGTGAAACTACATTTTTATATTAGCTGACATTCACAATTCATCCTCTTACACTATTTTAGCATCCTTTCATCTGTTCCCAATTTAAACTATGTGTGTTGATTCGTTTTTGAATGCATTTTGCATTCTGAGTCAAGGCTGAAGTGAACTCGTGTCAGGATTGTGAAGGCTTTGGATCCAGTCGTTTTCGATGTGTAATGACCGTGTGAACCTGTGCTGCAGGATGGCATTGAACCCATGTGGGAGGATGAGAGGAACAAGCGTGGAGGGCGCTGGCTCATCACACTCAACAAGCAGCAGAGGAGATTAGACCTGGACCGCTTCTGGCTGGAAACTGTATGTTGGGCTGTATCAGCTCTGCCTGCTTTCTATTCAGTAGAGTAACTTCAAAAAATAGTGATGCTGTAGAAATCTTCTCCTACGCCAAATCTCCGGGTTGTACTAATATTGTCTTTTTGGAAGTGGGATTTAGTTTTAATAAATCACAATTCTTTATTTAATGTTTTTCCATTATTTTAACAGCTGCTATGCTTAGTTGGAGAAGCATTTGATGACTATAGTGATGAAGTCTGCGGAGCTGTGGTAAACGTCCGCACAAAGGGAGATAAAATCGCCGTTTGGACATCAGACTTTGAGAACCGAGAAGCTGTAACACATATAGGGTGAGACTGCTCTCCCGTATTTACATTTCTTAATTGTTATGTCTGTACCTACTGTGTTATTTCTACATTAACAGGAGAGTTTACAAGGAGCGCTTGGGGCTTCCCATGAAGATGACGATTGGTTACCAGTCTCATGCAGATACAGCTACTAAAAGCGGCTCAACCACCAAGAACAAATTTGTTGTTTGAGAATTGCCCAATGTGCCTCTTTCATTTTCTTGTCTTATTTGTTGTTGGTGCATATGTTTACTAATTGCTGCAAAGACTGTGCGGAATGCAATCTGGAAGAAAAACAAAAATCGAATTCAAGACTACAATACATGCCAAATGTTTCCATAACTTCCCCAGGACTTGGAACCACAGGAAACCCTACAAGAGTCTGATGAAGATTATTCTTCCATAACACTAAGAGGTATTAATAGTGAATTACATTTAGAGTATGTCCTATTCCTCAAAAAAAATTTATGTTGATTTGTTTTGTTTTTTAATGGCAGGGAATCCTGAAATGCAAAAAAATGTATATTTTCTTCATTTTTTACAGCAGGGTTAGTTTGCTGTAATCCATTAAACCCTTTTAATTTATTATACTAATTTGCCTGCATATATTAGATTGTTAGATCTTTGTTTTATGCTTTTTTGCCTTGAACTATTGCACGTAATCCCATTTTATGACTTTTCATGACCTATATTAATTTGAGTGTTAATATAATTAAAACATTGGTTTTGCAAATATGACACAATGTGTGCTGTGCTTTTTTCTTTTTGGCAATTTTTACAATTCTGAACAGAAAAAATGAAATGGAAAAAGAGTATGGAAAGCTCATATTAGTTTTTTGTTCAGACACAGTCATTGGAATGAAAGTTTGAAATTCTACTGACCTATCAGAGTGTATTGAGAGGGCAGCTTTAAAAATGTCACCTTGGCATGACCAAAGTCTAAAAGATCACATTTTTTTACCAGGGGATCTTTCTTGAATTATTCTTAAATAAAGTATTGTGACCTTTAAATATTCAGGTCATACCCACTAAAGTAAAAAAATAAAATAATACACTGATCTATTCTATCACTGAATACAGCCTGATGTAGACAGACTTAAAGACGCAAGCTCGAACGATCAGAGTAAAATGAGTTGTCGATGCATCCATGTTAATTGAATGGGCACTCACATTGTCACAGAGTTAGGGACAGGGATCAGCAGTGAACACAATCGATGCAACAAAACTTTTTCACTCTTGTATTCTTTTCCTAGATGTACAGCTTTTCTGCCAGTGAAGTCAAATCAATCACAGAAGAAAGAAGGACATAATTCAATATAGCAATATCTACAAGACGCCACATTTGACTTGGTGAAGCAATTGTGAAACAGGACAAAGCATAAAATATGACTAGAAGTTGGCTTGTTTCTTTTTCAGGCTCCCATGTATCTCCATTGATTTTGTGGCTGCAGGCTGGCTTTAATAGCAAATACAAATTGTTGTACATAGCTTTACACTGGAGGGAGCTGCAACCCCATTTGAATATCTTACTGGTATTTATAAGGCCAGTTGTTTACCGCCATTAATTGACATCCTGCAGGGTTTTATCTTAAAAGACAACAATTCGGGGCCGAGGGTTGTCTGGGTTACATTACTGTTGTATTTACTGTCAGGGGCTTTGTTATTGCCAGCCACCATTTACAAAAAAAAAAAAAACATTATATTGTGAGTCAAGAGGTGAAGAGGGAATTTCAGCCAATCAACAAAGCATGAAGCATTTGTTATGTGTGTATTTCAATAACTGTGTGAGCGCCCCTACAATCTCATTCTCTCTTGCAGATGAATATTAATGCTTAACGGGAATGTGCGCCGATATGTGTATGATGAATGTTGCCAGCAGCTACAATTAGGACGTGATATTGTGACTATACCCTTACACGTAAAGGCTATAAGCTAGAGCAATTTGTGAAGCTTAACTCTTTATCATCTGGCATTCTGTAGATGGCTGATCAATGTCCCCAGAGTCCGCTCGCGCTCTCTTTTCTCTCCCAGCGGTGTAAGGATCAATGGTAGGATTTGTTAACCTAGATTAAATGAATGAAGAGGTAATCAGAGAGCTAGTTAGCCTATTTGGAGGCCTCATCATAGAAAAATTGTGGATTACACAGAAAGCCTGAAAACATAGATGATAACTGTAGCCATAGCAGGACCCGCGAGACACCATCAACACAGCCACAGAACAAAATCATGCTTTGGATGGCAGTCAGTGCACGCATCATTGGGTTTTAGGTATTGATCCATTCTCCCTGCACACCAAGCCAGTGTGCTTACTGTACATAAAACCCAGCTGACAGCCAACTTCAGAGAAGCAGAACATTATCCCATATTGTCCAGGTTTTCAATGTGGCATTCATTTTAGTTTTATTGATCATCTTTCTCAGACATTCAGCTAGATATTTTTTATAAAGGTGGTGAAATAGTGAAATTGTGATTGCTTTCATCTTCAAATAAGTGTTCATTATGGAACATATTCAATCATTACTACACTTAGCCCTATATATATACGATTGTCAGGAGGCTAGATGCATCTCCTCAAATGTCAAGCCTTTTCTTTAGCCTTTTGGCTGTCTGCTCTGATCATTGCTGCAAACCACTTTGCCCTTTTCTTCTTTTGTTTTCTAATTGAAAAATTGGCATTTAGTTTGCATTGTGTTAATGAACCTAGTAATTTGTCTTCTTATTCTGCTCAGTTCTTTCTCTGGGATCCACAGTGCTGCTGAGTATCCATCTTATCATGTGATGCACTTGATGACATTCAACTAGTGCTGCAAGTCTTGGTTATTGAATGGATAGCTTTCATAGTAATACTACTAAAAATGATTATAGTAATATTATGAGACAGTTAATGAGTTTTGGCACTTGTGAGACAGTTTCAAGATTAATCAATAGAAATTCCCATTAATTTGAGTCCATGTGCAAACTTTAAAAGCATGGTGAGGTCATAAAGTGGCTGGGTTCACACAAACTAGATAATTAGTGGTGGCTTTTTGTGAAGTTTCATGGTGCTTGCACTCACAGTTATGCATTAAATTGGCCAGTAATAACAGCACCCTGTGCTCTTGCTGTGCTATTCATCTGTGACAAATGAGCTCCCAGAGCCAGACGTCATATTTAATATCCCTATTTAATGTTCTGCCTTTAAAAGAATGGAAAAGTTATAGTTGTGGTTTATTATCTTTTATTTTCAGAAAGTTGTTTAGATGCAAACCTGAAATAAAAACGATGTCAGCTCAAGGCTGCATTTTACTCTGAAGCACTTTGAGTTAATTACTGCATTTTCACCCTACAGCACAATTATCACTAATTAATGTTTTCTCTCAATGAATCAATTGCATCGGCTGCTTTTAAGGTTTTTTTGACTCTCACACTCTTGATGGAAAACATCTGTTTTTTCCATTAAACACTTTTCTCCAGTCTCCAGTAAGTGAATCGTTTTTTCCGCTGCAGTATAGTCCCTACATTACCATGTCAGTGACCTCAAACATGTTAAAATGTTGCACATAGCTTGCAGTCACTGATCGTTGTGGGTTTGAAAGACCATCTATATAGTTCTTTGAGTGACTGAGATATCAGAGTGTACTGATGGTACAACAGTGCACTAAATAATTAAGACACAAAGGCAATACACTATAGTGTCTCAGTGGGAAATATGAGAATGCTAATCATTTTCACAGTTGGACATTTACATAATGCAACTGTAACAATTAGCTCAAAGTAAACAAATGATGTAAGAGCCTTAGGTGTTAAAACAGCATGCATGCAGAAAGTATGTTGAAAATGTCGTTTGTATGTCATGGTTGTGAGGATTGTTTGAGCTGCAGGCCATAGTTGGCCTTAAACTTAGATGACCAATCTTGTGGAAATGTACCATATATACCCTTAAAGATATGTTATTCCTAGACCTCAATAATTTGTTGCATTATTAGATGCAAAACAAAGTAGTTCATCAAATAACAGATTCAGGCAAGATATAAAAACATATATTAATGTACATCTTTTTAACTGAGTACATCTGCATTTTCTTAAGATCCTATATAAAGCAGGGTGTTCTGCCGAAATGAAACATGAAACTCTTTTTGTCTCTTTGTCACACTTTGCCTCACCTTCTTCTTAATTCCTCAAGAACAGTGCCGTGGGTTATCGCTTTTGTGTGCTCACTAGACTGATCCAGCCTCCAACTTGTCACCACCCACCTTAGAGCCACTTGTCACGTTTGTGTGGCTGTTATGTCTCAGTAATTCCCAAACAAGTGCATTTGGCAGATTGTTATAAGAAGGTTTGGTTTTATTCTGCATTGTAAACAACCTTTGTTTTTTTTTAGATTTTGTGTTGTTTAATTGGCCCTCTGAGGCATATACAGAAGAGATCTCTGCTTGAGCTACGCAACTAAAGCAGAAGAGATGCAGAATCATGAACAGTGAATGTAATTAACGCTGTATTCCAAGTGTTGCAATAAGGGAGAATGAGGCCTGTATACGTTTTACACTCAAGTCTTTGCCTTTTCCTGTAATCACATTTTCATACAGTCGAAAAAAACATTTGAACGCTATGATCTCTTCTTGCTAGTTGTAATGTGCCAGCCATGATGAAATTATCACAATACACTGGATATCTTTTTTCACATTAAACTCACAGTAGCTGCTTCAATGCCATTAGCATCCTCACATCAATGTCTCCCTGTCCACATTTAATAGGTTTTCCTGTTAAAACGATTTCATTACACATGTTGAACACTGAGCTACAAGGTATTACGAGAGGTCACAGGGTTTTGCAGCTCTCCCCTGACCAATTTACCTCCTCGTATGGTGTGGTAAAAAAAAAAAAAAAAAAAGGAAACCACACTGCAGAGCTCAGTGAAGGTGCCGCAGCTGACCAGTGATAAACCAGTTAATACCCCAGCCAGCTTTGCAAACCAGGCACTTTATGCTCGACTATGAAAATGATTTCGATAAATCTTCTCTGCTGCACTCCTTTTCCAAGTGATATTTGAGTCTGTCTTCATTAAAAAGTCCACATATACTACATCATCTGAGGCTGTAGTATTTTGCCACTCCTAAATGTCACCTTATTTGACTGAAGAAGCAAACCAAATTGGAAATCTTATTAAGTGTGAAATAAGCATGTTTGGTTAGTGTATACTTATTCACTGGCCTGACCTTTAAGCAGATTTTTGATTGCTCATCGGGGCGATACGCAACCTGACTCAAGCTCTGGACAACTACTGTTGCAGAGTAGATCATCTGGTGATGCTGCAGGTTGTCTAAAGGCCAGCTGTCACTCCATAGAGCATCTCCGAATGCACAAAACGTCTGCAGTCCACAAGACCGGGCCAATTAACTACTAACCCTCACAAGACTGTCTGTGTATTTACGTGAACTATGCTCATCACTCTATTACAGACCTGGGCATTTTAAGGCCCGGGGGCCACATCAGGCCCACCCCTGTCCGGCCCTCAGGAGGCTTGTGTGACAGAAGGAATTAATCCAAGTAGTGTAGTATTTTGAACGCACTCGAAGACTCTTTGCCAAATAGTGTCAACAATAATAAAACACTCACTCACCTTTTCACTCATAAACTGTTCATACATTGCATGTGTTCTGTCAGCTGAGGTTAGGCAGGTATTTTTGTGTGGTGAGGGAAAGCTGGAATAAACTGTTATTGTTAAAAGTATATTATGCCAAGCCAGGTTTTAGAACAAAATGGAAAGAGTAGCTGTGACAGTGGCTTATATTTCCCATATTTTTGCTTATAGTTTAAACTTATATGTGTTTTTATTGAACGTGAGTTCACTGTGTTGGCCCTGCCCTCCACAAGAGTCCCAGGTTCTAATTTGGCCCTTGAAGAAAAATAATTGCCCACCCCTGCTATTAGGACAGTGTGCTGCATCAGAACTGGTGTGTCCTATGGAAGCAATTCATAGGTCGTCATAAACCAAGACTCTCTGATAACATAACTCATAATGATAGAAATTAGGTACCTGAATTGTAACATTTAATTGATATCATATATGATTCAGAGGGGTGCACGGTGGCAGAGTGGTTAGCTTTACAGCAAGAAGGTCGTGGGTTCGATTCCCAGGTCTGGGAACACAAGGCACATGTCCTCCTCATGTAAGCTGTGAATAACTGGCAATTGTCCAGGGTGTTAGCTCATGGCTCCTGGGATATGCTCCAGCCATGAACAGAACTAAACTAAACTAAACTAAAATAAAATAAAATAAAATGTGACACTCTGACAACAATGGGGTGAAATATCTGGCAAAAATTTTTTACCGGAATTTGAATTCTTTTCTGTAATGTGCACACATACCACAACCAGAAATTTACAGTTACTGAAAACACATGCTATAACAATTTGCTTAATTTGTCGCATGCACAAATAAATAGTACAATGCAGAGTGAAATGTGTATAAACAAAACTATGCGTCACTCCAGCAGCAGGGCAGGCACTGGCATGGCACCAGCACTTTAGCCCAAAGGCAATCATTTTAGTTTGGCATGTAAAAAATATGAGGTGCAGCTTCCTAAATTTATCTATGATCATGTGTTCACAGTGAAGGCAAAAATGTCTGATTTTCTTTCAGGGCCTCTGAGGTGACACCAAATGGTTCACCTTCTGTCCCTGTTGTTTCTGTCTTTGTGACCAGAAGAAACATTTATCACAAGTTTGTAACCCTGCGGCTCCGGGCAATTATGGTCTCTGCGTGGGTAATCAAGCAAATAAGGACAGGTTTTAGGATATTTTGGTTCATGTCGTGGCCTGTTTATTATCTACTGCAGCAACAGTGTGCAGAACTAGACTTAAAACTAGCTGCAGAAGTGGACACTACATTCTTGTGTGATTTTTCCCATGGTCTCACACATACTAAACAGTAAAGAGTAGTTTCTTGGCAGTAAAGTGGCAACATAATAAACTCCATGATGGGTTTTGGAATGGCTAAATTTAAATAATAAAAAACAAAGTGAGTTACCCTTTTGTGCGTGTTCTGTCGCCCTAATAACACGGCGGCTGGAGAGGGTGCACGCAAACAGATCAGTATTAATTCACAACAAATTAAAGGATTGCAAAAGTGACTTTCACTTCATAATCGTAATTACTGCCATCCAGATCTGGCAGTGTGCTCCTCGTTTATGAAAGAGCTGTCAGTCTTAAATTAAGTTTACAGTCTCCTCATCTGACCTTTAAAATTGAATTAAAGAAAAACTGAAATGTCACGTAACCCACTTTGTAATCACAGGGGATACTTTACAGTGGAATTCATGTTTTCTGTTTATCATTCCAAAATGTCAAAATGCAAGCCGTCTATATATTCATAGCCTCTCGCCCATTTATTATGATTAAAACGTTTAGCAGTAAGCAAGCAATATTCATTATAAGAGTTAGAGGAAAACAGAATGTGTAATTTTATAGCTTATCTCTCGAGTGTTTTATAGTTGACGGTATAGTGCCATTATTTGGTGTAATTAAAGCTGGACTGAAAAGTTGCATCCACATGATTACGAGGATGTTTAATGTCAATAAAAAAAAAAGCCTGGAGGTGTGCTTGTTCCTCTCACTAAACACAGTTGCCATAGTTGCCAGAACTGTGTGTGTGTTCCTCTTTGCTGCTTCTATTTTGGTCTTCCTCTCAGTCCAAAGTGTCAGGCGGCACAGGAGGGGAGTGGCGAGCCAGTCCTTCACCACAGGGAGAGAACCAGAGACGGAGCTTGTCTAGCCGGTACCCCGTAAAGACGTTAGCCCCACAGGTACATGCTAATGAAGGTAGAGCGATCCATATTCCTGACACCCCCCACGGCCACACACTCAGGCATGCATATCAACTTGTGTCTCTGTACTTCTGGCTATAGACACCGTTGGCTGCACTTACTCCCCAAACATATGCATCGATGCTAAATAAAAGTTTGATTAGAGCAAACATCATTAATCATTTCATTATGGCAAACTGAAAAAATCCATGCTGCACTCTTCTATTCATTCTTCTGGGCATAAATGACTTTACATATTCCCCAGAGTTTGTTTTGTGAATCCTTTTGCATCTGTTATGACTTGGGTTGAGCTTCAACAAATTAGTCCAAGGATAAAACTCAACAAAATGCTTTAAGTCCTTTACCTAGATGACCTTCAGACAATGCTTTGGACTTGTTTTCTATATAGTCCATTACGAAGAAACCGAGTCCTAATAAGGATAGAAGTGTAGGCTGAAACGTACAGGCACACACTCCATGTCTTAATTATGCCACATGTGAGTCGGGGGTCCCTTGTGACTTAGTTACAGGGGAGACTGTGTCACAGAAGATTAAAATAAGGCAAAGATAAGAGAAACTGTACGAGTAACAAGGATCAAGGCTGGCAATGTTTAAAGGCTGATCTCGGGTTTAAAGGCACACGCAGCAAAATCAAGCGGAAAAAAGGGAAGTGGAAGTAGAAACCTAAAAGTAAGAAGTGCCTATGGCAGTCTGCCTGTCTTTTTGCCCCATGCTGAGAGCTGCTGTTCACTGGTAAAATCAATCTGATTCACAAGACTGGCTTCCCATCAGTTTACAGCAAGTTAGATACCATATTCAATACATATTCCTGTGATTGCTTTCAAAATAAAACCTTGTTTGTCTCTTCTCATGATATATTGATATTCTATAAGGTTAATTATTGTTATTTTCTCACATATTCTCTTTAGTCATTAGGATTCTTTTTCTGAAGGTTGTCCGAGGTAACAGCTGCACCGAGGTATGAAATTACACTCTGTCTTAGCAGATGTGATCACGGTTTGACTGTAATATCAGCCATAGCCTATTGACCTTTCTTCAGAATCCAGATAAGCCTATCTGTGAGGGATCATCCATAATGGTTCATTGTTTCACCTGAAATTGACTGAGGAATTGATCAGTGCTGCTTACTAGTGGAATATATTTGAGATATGCTAATGTGACATTATGAACTGATTCTGCTAAAACGAGTGGTGTGCATTCATTGTCTTCACTCTACTTTGTCACCATCAGCGAGGATCTATTTGGGTTCTCAATGCAACAAAGAAGATGTAACCATGTATCCAAATGTAATGGTCTGTTTTTGCCAAGTTAAACCAAATGCTTTGTTAATCCTCAAAGGTAAAGCCACCACTATCAGAGAGAAATGTCATAATATGTTTTTTTTTACCGTTTTTAATTGAAGCCTAATTTAATATGACTGTGTAGGCTATTCAGTGTTTAAGATGGATTTTTTTGTGTGTGTTTTTAATTTAGATTTTTTGTTTATATGTGATCCAGGTGGAGGAATTTATTTACAAACAATGCACAAAAAAAATCTATGTCAGAATCAATGTTTTTTGACATTCTTAGATTTGCATAATAAACTCCCCAAAATTCCAATTTGCATTTATGGGATGTGACAAAAATAAACTGTTGTGTGTGTGTGTGTGTGGGGGGTTACAAATCCAGAAAATTCATAAATATTTGTTATATATGGTGATGACTGAAGTAATAATGGCATTCATAAAGAAAAGGGAAAAAAGAGCAGACACAGGTGGAGCCCAAAACAAAGGGACCCCCAAGGGTTAATTCTAGATAACATACACATGAGCTGCATAGAGGTTTAGTCCAGTATTGAGTAAAAGGATGTCCATGAAATCCTTAGGAATACATTAGCTATAGCAGATAGCCTTACTGTTAGCACACCTACAGTCTGGAGAAGAAGACCAGAAAAATGGCCAAAAAAAAATGTGGCTTTGTGTTAGCCTTTTTATGGTCGCTAATGAGCCAAAGAAAACACACCAGTGAAGCAAACGAACAAGAATTCTGAAACTGCAAAACTACTATTAGTGCAAATATGTAGCAATTACACATATTTTTTTCAACATTATTTGACAGATTTTTAGAAAACCTATTAGGCTAAGCTTTTTCCAATCAGCTCAATGTTGTTGTCTAAATTTAATATGGGCTTGCAACACTTTCTGTGGAAATATCCCAAAGCAGATCCACTTTAACAAAATACTATACTTTAATTAACCACTATTCCCAGACATTTATGGTCTTTTGGTCATTTTCTGTCACATATTTTGCATATATAAGCAGGCTTTTGCTCTGAAGGTGCCAACACAGAGTCTGTCAGTGTTAGCTTGACTCCCACTTGACATCCCTTCTGCCTCCGTCTCTGCCTCTCTCTCTGCTCCTGCCTCGTTTCCCGCCGTCATCCCGTCATCCAACGCGGTCCTGATGCCTCGTTAAACCCGGAGCGGTCTTCAACAAGGGATGAGCCGCCTGGTAACCACCAACAATTATTAAACAGAACAAAAAGAGAAACAACACGGGGGGATTCTCTTATGTAGTTTTTGTTTTTCGTCTATGGAAGACATTGTGGAACTCAGAGAGAGGATTGCTTTGAAAGTCCTGTTCAAGTGTGAGTCACTCAGAGTGTGCCTCGGACTCCCACTCAGTCATGTAAAACGTGAAGGTGGATTTTGGCATGAGGAGCAGCAGGTAAAAGGTAAGACAACCAAATAACATTATTAACTGAGCAATGCAGATTTCATTTTTTTTGCTTTTCAAGAATAGTGTGAGATCCTATTGTTCCTGTCTGTTGCCGTGACCAAAATCTTTTCTTTCCAGCACGACTCACTATTAACTGGTTGTGAACTCGGGGGGAATAGATATTGACACTTGGTTTCATCAGCAGGCTAAAGGCGTAGTCGCTATGTGGGCACGAGGTGTGAACATTTTGTGGAGGATGCAAGTGGATTGAAAGAAACAAGAGACCTGATGAGTTCCCCCGTGGGGTTTGCACTGATGAATGGAGATAAAAAAAAAAGCTCTGCCTCAGTTTGGGTGATGAATGCACCGAGGGGAGGAAATATGGTGTATTCACAGTGTGAGTTGAGGGGTTAGATGACGACACTTTCCTCTTTACCGCTCTATCAAAATCGAGGAGAGATTCCTGTTGTGGGAGTTTTCACAGTACAGAGATGGTATCAGTACGCCGCATGACACACCGACACACAAGGTGGATGAAACCTTCCCGAGCTTCACAGCAGGAATGACACATGCACTGTATGAAGTTGGCGGATGGTGCTCGGTTGTGAGTTAAAGTGGCCCTGCAGCAGCAGTCCTTTTTTTGTACCCCCCAGAGTGGACCGATTTCTCTAAAAGCCTGCAGGGGTTGAGCTATAGTGTAGATATTCCTTTAATAGGGATGAGCACTTGCAAAAAAAAAAAAAAACTCTCCCTTTACACTATCTATCGTGGCCTTAAGTATGAGGAATATAACTGAATTATAAATGAGTGATGCTCCAGCCAAGGGATCGGGCTCTGGTCTCAGTCTGACTTCCATAAGCATTAATTGAGTATGCCACTGCTACAGTAATTGTGTGCAAATTGAATCAGCTGGTTCTTATTGTTATAATGGAGAGCAAAGTTCAAGGGAAATTGCCTACGATGCATTTGGAAACCATCTTCAAATACAAGCCCTGCTGCTTAGCCTCATACAAGGTGACATTAAAGTAAGTTTTTGAATTCAGGAGCAGCGACTTCTTCGTTTAGGGTACCTCCAGGTTTTTTTGGCCAAGTGCCGCCCCTGCTGTCTCCGAGCCAGAGGGATGCTAATGGAGGAGCGAAAGAGGGGAGGATAGAGGCGTTACCTACCGCTGCAAGACACAGAGAGCCAGAGAAAGAGAAACCAAAGCGTGTGTGTGTGTGTGTGAGTGTGAGTGAGGCGTTTCCATGGCAACCTGTCAGGGGTGTGTTTGGTCCCCGGAGACGGCGGACGGGGAGGAGAAAGGAGTGAGATGGGGAGAGAAAACTATCCCTCGTTAGGGTGGAGAGGGGGATGGGATAATGGAGGGGTAGAGGTGGGGAAGGTGGGTTCGTGTTTCCCTCCTCCTGTTGTTTGTTTGCTCGTTTCCCCCCGTTGTTTTCCTCCTTCTTTTCCTTTCTCCTCGTTCCTCACGCCACCTCCGCTGCTGCTTAGAGGTGGAAGTAACTCGCAGAGGTTGCCGGAGCCGTGCGTGTGCCATCAGGGAGCATGTCACGAAAGTGGTTGAACTCGCTCGAGGGCATCACTGTTGATTCACCAGGTTTTTGTGACTTCCATAATGCACTTCCATAACCATATCCAACAGTCTTTCCAGATTGATGACACCCCAGTCATGTTAGCACTTCCCTTGGATCCCGTGCCAAAGCGATTTCCTATATTGATTGTTATTGTTATTACAGCCATTAGAGCGTCTCTTGGCATGGAACACAACCACAGTGCAGCCGCGGCCGGTCTAATTCGAACAGCAGCAGCAGTAAAAACACACACCGCAGCATTTGAAACATCAATAAAATCTACATTAAGACAGAGCGAGGCACTGAAACAATAAATACATTCTGCAGTTCCTGGGAAGTGCAACACACTGCAGCAACAAGTGCCAAGTGATATTTGATCCGAGCAGAGTGTTTTCAATCCTCTTAAAGTAGAGCCGAGATGTAACAAAATAATTATTAGTATATGAAACAGTCAAATAGAGATACTTACTATATCAGTTGTGAATCAGGCGTATAATTGTGATATTTCTATTTTTATATCTGTATCTGTCTTTTCCCCCAGTGAACAGCAATACAGAATCTGCAGAACGTACCAAGTTTTTAGTAATAATCAGTCGCCTCTTGCTCAATAATGTGTAATGTGTTTCCTAAATATAAACTCAAAAAAGAAGAAGATTATTCATTTTATTGGTGCTTTTTATCAGATTAAGAGGCGGGTACATCATGTCAAAAACCACCAGAGACCTTGATCCACTACATTTACATTCTCACCCTTGTTTTTCAGTTTATGACACTGATGTTTTTTTTAGATGCCCTGTTACCAATAGATAAGGTCTGTGCCTGATTAGAAAATCAGGACAAAGCAGGCAACCTCTCTGGCTTCTGTCAGAAGCACAAGTGCAGCACCATTCACAAGGTGTTCCTTTGATTTCATTAAGAGAGAGTGCACTCTGAACTGTTACATAAAATAAAAGCTGGCAGACATTGGGATTCACCAATGCCTTTATTAACATAAAAGATAAAAGAGCCGCAAGGACACCATCACCGTGCAGTAAACAGCACTGGAGCAGGATCATGAGATAAAAATGATAGCATTCAGACGGTATAGCAGTTGACATGCTGACTGTCTAATCTCACCACTGTCATTCTGAATACAAATTTGTCCAGGAAAACAGCACAGTGAAGGGTTGCTGAAGATGTAGTGCTGTAACACATTAGTGATGCGTCGAGCTATGGAGTGCTTGGTTGTTATTGGAGACCAATTTTTCAGGGAAGACAAGGCTAGTCTGTTGGGTCCTTTACTGGAGTGTGATTAGCATTGCAGATGCAGGTTTCTGGAGGCGTCACTTTCAACAAACTCAAGGTTCCCTTGTCTCCAACGCATGATTAAAATGGAACAGTGGTGCGTGGGAAAGTCACAAGAGTAGAATAATGCTTTGAACACTCAAAAAGTCTATTTTTGCTCAGGTATGTTGCACCTTGCACTCTCATCCTCTTTCTGTCAGATAAACACACACCAGGGCTTGGCCTGCATGGGCCTTTCAGCGCGAGAGCCAAAATTCACTCAAACCTGCCAACTCCCATTATTTTATGCAGATATTCAGAATCAAAAATTAATATGTGAATGTGAAGGAGGACATTTCTGGAAATTAGGGCCATGCGACATTCTTAGAGAAAGGAAAAGTCAGCATAAGAACATTTTTAAAGCTCAACACTCAGCAGGAGCCTTTAAAATAATAATATCCATTACTAAATTATAGGCTCTACTCATAATAATTAGAATTATGACAGTATTGGCAATGAGAAACTAAGCTGAAGCTTCATTGTACTACTAAAATATGTCAGGAACGTGCACTGCTCATGGGGCTTAGAGAGATATAATATACAATTCATTATTATTAAAATTCATTTGAATGAGATCTACAGACCACATTTCTGAAACATATAATAGACCACAAAGAGATTTTATGTTTATCTAAGATTAGATCCATGATGGTAAAGGCAAGATGATAATGATTATATTACATATGTAAAATGTTTATAATATTTTGTCATTATGGGGTAAAGAGAGATTAAATGATATAGAGATGAGCCACACAGAGCTTTATGCAAATGAGTGACATTTGGTCTTTGTCTGATTTTGTTAGTATGGAAATAGGGTCAGATTTACTCTCATACGTTTTGTTGCATAATATAATATGCATAATTGTTTTCTCACTTACTGTTTTTCAACAGTGAACAGATGTTTGAGAAGATACTTCCTGGTTGCTCTGATGACAAAAAACACTTGTGAAGTGCTAAAAGTCAAAATGGCTGTAGGCATATGCCACACTTGCTGCTATACATAAACGTTCACCTCTTTGTCAGCACATATACCATTTACTGTTGTGAATGAGAAAATGAAGCAAAAGGCATCTGAGCGGAGGACACCAGCTTCTTCATGGTCTACTTGCTTCTATATTATCTCACTCACACTGAAGGAAAAGGTCTTAAAAGCTCAGATTACTACATTTATTTCCACTTTTCCTTTTGCTTTTTTTTCCTTTTTTGATAAATAAAATCAATATCAGTATTATCAGAGAAAATATTTCTTTGTTACATTTATATTTCAGTGGCATTTAAAGAGTATTTTAAAACAGATAAGGGAGGTGAAGAAATCTCTGTGACATAAGCTGAGGAGCTGATTTTATATTAAGAAGTCAGAGCGCCTCTTGGCCTCAACCTCATCTCTTTCCAATTTGGTATTTATTTCAACAGCGAGCCCCTGTAACCCTGCATCTGTTAGAGTTGCTCTTGCATCTGTCCCAAAATCTATCATTAGTTCCCCATCGTCTGCCTCCTGCTGCCTCCATTCATATATTTGCTGCCACAAATTCATTTCAGTTACGTCGACAATAAAAAAAGGAAATATGAAAAGTGATTACAAAATGTGCAGGTGATGAAAAGTGAGAGCCCTGAGGGGGTTCGTGAAAACGGAAACAAAAGGACACCGAAATGAGAAGGGGAAAGGCTCTGAAGACCTTGTTTAGCTGGATAACAGAGCGGAAATGATGCCAAAAGTCAACTGGGAGGCATTTTGGAATGTCATTTAAAGTGCATGGCCGACACTGTGTGGGGAAAAAAAGGGAAAAGCTGTTAGAGAAAATGAAAACGAGAGCATTGCTTGTGAAGCGGTGAGTGGGTGCGTGACTCTTATGAAATGTTGTGACATAAAAGCATAATGCAAAGACAAATTAGATCTCTTATTGCAATGAATCGACATTCTCTCTGTGCAATAGAAAATTGATAGTGTGCAATAACTCTGTGGCTGTTATCCTTCAGCGTGATTTTATTATAAAGCTTGAGTACATTGCCCATATTCCCTCAGGTGTTCGCTGAAATAAAAACGTCGGCTAATTGTCTGTCTATCATGTTTAGAAGCAGGTAAATTTCAACTATTTCAACACGTGATGGTCAGTATTGCTTTATTTAGCCTTGTGTCAGAACTCTGGGAGGCTTTGCTGTGCTCACAATAGCACTAATACCAACAGTGTGAGTGGATACAAAATCGTTTGTTTGTTCAGAGCTTTGCTGAAAGAGAAGAGTCACTGAATCTCGCTGAAGTTACTTTCCTGCCGATACTGTAGTGAAGCCAGTGAGCTGTTGTCTTACGCACTCTTCTCCTACCCGTCCCGAAGCACTTGAAAGAGCACCAAAGTCCATTAAAGTGACAATGTGGCGGCAGGTCTGCATGTGTCCAGTTGTGCAGCCTGTGGCCTCTCAGCTGTCCTGTTGTGCGGCGGACGCCAGTGCTTTGGCTGATCCTCTGTCTGAGAGCACACTCCTTGCCGTAGGGGCCACGCGGCTGGTTGCCTGCCAAAGCAGCCACAGCTTCAGCAGCTTATTAGGATGACAGCGTCACTGCCACATGCCCTGTAATAACAGTGCCCTTCTGTACTGCTGGCTCTTTCATCATCTCAACCTAAGGTAAACTGCAGCCTATTTATTTGTCACCATTTGAATAAAGTGTGCCAGTATTATTACTTATGAATATAGGGCCCAAAGAAAAATGCTCTCAAGGCTAAAATGGACTGGCGAGTGCTCTTTCATATCTGTCTTTTACCCATTTATTATACATAAAGGACTCGAGGCAAGATTGTGCAACAATTATCCTCAGCATCTGGTATTGTTTTGATAGCCTCTGGGAAAAAGTAAGTGACCTCAATGTTCATTTAACTTGACAGTGTTTTATTTTCATCTCTAGGTGACTTTCTGTATTGTTAAGTTATTTTTGAAATTGTCACCCCATGTGGTTACTGCCCTATAAGCATCTGTTAAGTCGCCTGACTCGGGGACTGTGGTTGCAGAAAAGTTTGTCTGATGTGGCAGCATTTGCCTGAATTTATCATCAAAGAATCCACAGATGACTTTTCATCAATAATTTTCACTTTATCCCACAGTGCAGAAAACGTATTTACAGTGCGAGACGGGGCACTGAGAAGAGGATGACAAAGAAGCAGGGGAAAGTAATTTCATTCAAATTCCTTTCACCTCTGTTGTATTGCAGCGACAGCAGAAATCTCAGGTGCAGACGATAACTCCAAACTCCAACAGTTGGACTCAAAACGAGATGCTTTAAAAGATTGCACCAAGAGGGCTCCTTTTATGAACATTTTTAATGACGGCAATAATTGAAATGTGGTTAGTCAAAATCTGGCACCCTCATAAATCTAGAGATTATTTGCAGACATCTTGCTCACTGCAGCATTAAACTCATCAAATTGCGTATAATTTTTCTGTTTTACTTGTTTACCCAGAGAAGTGCATCTGCTGCGATGTGGAAAGATTCTTGCCATGTAGCTGGCGAGCGCACAAGAATGAATAAAAGGCTTTCACTGTTGAAATGTGCAGCAAGAGCACACAATGTTTGGTGAGAGACGGATTTTGCAGAACAAAATATTTCAGAGCTAAGTGGAGCTAACACTTTAGCGCTGTTAAGTGGAAGCTGCTGTTGCAACTGGACAGTGACAATTTATGGAGGAACATCCCGACTGTGTTGCATTTTCCCTAATCACGCAAAAATGGGCAGTTTTGTTTTTTTTTTCTCAGTGTTTTTGTCAGCTGCAATGAGAATTAATTAGCAGAGCAACACTGGGAATGGATCCACAGCATTACAGCCTGTATTTAACACAAACTAGTTTTGAACTTGTAATGATGAGAAATTGACTGTGGCACTTCTCTTGGGTGAACAAACAAAAAACATAGGGATAAAAATAAAATAGATGAGGTAATTCTTATATGAAGCGCATTTTTCTAAAGCATTTTGTCATTAAGATACAGTGCTGCTTAATTTCACAGTGCTGTGTGCAGGAAAATAACATCTGCTACAGAAATAGTTACATCATACAAATGCCACAACAGGTTGTCTTTGTGTGTGAGAAATAAATTGTATGTGAAGCAAAGTTTATATTCAAATTTGTGTTGACATTAACTTGAATAAAGAAGAAAGTTAATGTTGCCAGTGGCTGGAGATGTAGCCACGTAAGTTAAGTAAGTAAGTAAGTTAAAAAACAAAAAAAAAACCTTTATTAGTCCCACAGTGGGGAAATCGTATTGTTGCAACAGCAGCAACAATGCAATTAGTGAGAGCAGCAAAAGTATCACAAGTGTCAAAACAAGATAAACTAAAATAGACTATACTTACGTAAATTAAAAACTATCCTTGAACAAATTTAAACCATTAGACCATGCATATGTACAATATATGGATATGAATACATAGTAAAAAAAAATTAAAAAAAAAAAAGTAAACTGCATATTGTGTGACAGGTATTGCACATTACAAATATTGGACCGGTGAAAATACTTACCTATTAAATGTGTTCATTGTAAAGCCTGACAGAAGAATGACCATATACTGCACCTAACACTGTCAGGTGCAGTATATGAAGAAGAAGAAGATTGCTTCTGGTTTATTCCCAGATTTCTAAACTTTGACAGTGTTGCACCATTTTAAGTGTAACTCACTCTTTCATGTCAGATGTTTGTGTTGAATTCAATGTAGACAGTAAACGCAATGTTTTCATTCATAAAGAGAAAGCAATAAGAGGCCCACTCTATGTGTAATCAGAAAAGCACCATTTTTGCCAGACATCACAAGATCATGACAAGAACAAGACACAAATCGCAATTTTTGCTCAAATTCAGCAGACTTCAGTGTTTAGCTCCACCCTTTGGTAAGTGTATCACACTCACTCACCAAAGCCAACAGGTTAACAAAGTGGTACGGTACTTTTACTTGGGACACTTGTACCCTTGACCTGCACCGTACCCTAATACCCTTATGGAATTGTGTGTTAAATTCAAGCTTAGTGGTGCAAGTCAGTGTGTCTCAAACCTGTTAGAAAACAAACTGTTTCTGACTGAGGTTAACACGTGGAGTGAAAGCATGGTGATAATGAGGCACAGATATGTGTTCTCAGAAGTCATGGCAGGCGCTGTTGAGGAAAGTGTTGGAGCATGAATAAATTAGCTTCAAGGGTGTGTATGAGCCGTATGTAGATTGAGGATTTATTAGCAACTGTATATGTTTTTATTTTAAAAGGCCATAGTCAATTAAAATGTATTTTTGAGTGTCTTTCCTAAAACAGACAAACTTTACATTAGGCAGCCAGATTAATTCTACATCCTGAAGGGTAAGATGAGGAGAAATGTTTTATTTTACTGCCCAGACATATTTTAATTTAGAAACATAACAGGACTTCCTTGTTGGGGAAAAACACTAACAGCACTATTAAATATTCATTTGGAGAGTATTAATGCCCTCTTGCTCTTTTTCACAATAATTGCTTTGATAAAGTTTTAAATGCTGACGCCTACATCTTTTAAAATTTTGGATATTAATAATTTTGTGGAAGAATCCCCATCCCTCCTCTTTTTGGAGACATCATTTGCTTTGTGGCTCACTGCGGGATTTATTAGATAAAGCATGAAAGTATTTTACATTCGGCTACTTGTGTTAAATTTTTGATCAACTCAGAGATCTCACTAGGCAATCGCTGCCTATTACTCCCTCAGACATTTGCATTGTTGCACCGTTGGACATGAATCTGCGGTTAAGTGCTCTTTTATGGGGCAGTCTTGTAATAATTTACTCCTTCTTAACTCACATTGTCTTAAACTGCCGAATAGTTTGTCAACTACAGCAAAAAAGCTTCAGATTATTTTTTAAATACATTTGGAGACAGAATGTAAGTGTAAAAACCTAGAGCTCTTATACATTCATGTTGCAATTTGCAACTGATTGTTCTTTTAACAGAATAAAAAAAAAGTTTTTGCCAGAACCTAAGTGGTCGCTATGTCTCCAGCCATTTATACATTTAATGGGTCATTAAAAGCGAGGAAAGTAGCGGGGTGCACTCAGGTTGCCGATATGTGCTAAGTGCACTTAGCGCTGTTCCACATGGACATTGTGCTTTGCCATATTTGCACAAAGATTTCTAAAGCCACTCAAGTCGCGAGCATCAACATCTCTCCATGTGAGGAACATATTCTAAACTGCAATGCATCGCAAGGAATAATTGTATATTATGGATTTTTATTTTTGAATTGAGCAGCTATTGAGTGCATCATTGGGCATGCAGTTGCATTGTAAGTAGTAAAAATGTCCCAATTATTTGTAATAGAGATGCAGAGGACCAAAATATTGCTTGCATTGATCTGTATTAGGTGCCAGGAAATAAAAACTTGTCCAATTTTAAAAAGTATGCTTTGAAGCGCATTCATAAAAGATGGAGCAGCAGCTGCCACTATTTGCTGGGCTCCTCTGTGTCTTATTGATAGAAATAGATGAGGTTCTAATGGAAGCGTGCCACCGGTAGTCCTCAATCCTGTGTAAGACACGAGCTTTGCTACATACGCGGCTTTGTCCTCCACGTCTTTCTATTGATTTTTTGGAAGACAGTTGGTTTTACTGAATGGTACGGTTAGGAAGATTTATAATGTTGAGACGGCTCGGCAACTGCATATAGACAGAGACTGCCGAGGGATTGAAATCTAGGGATTCATTTTGCCAAAAAAAAGGATTTCTCTGCTGGTGTGGTCTGTCCCTGGAGATCCATTACAGTATACAGGAATAAAGAATCAGTGTTTAAACATAAAGTAGCTCAGAGAGGCAGACTGTACACTGGGAAAAAGATTCTTCTTAACTTTGTCAAGTTTTTCAAGTGGATATCAGACTATGCATGTACGCATGTTTGTGAATATGAGCTAGCCTGGAATTTCAGCACATTTAGCAAACATTTAAATCTTATTTCCCATAAGAGTTCACGTGTGATTTTCACTGACTGTGTTGGTAGGGAACTGATTATGCTGCAGGTAATATCCTGTGAAAGGATCCAGTAAGTACACACTTCCACACACATTAAATTAATGCTGTTATATATTAAGTCTGTGGAGCTGCATTCGGGCGTAAACAAATCACAGAAGAGCTTGTGTCTCAGTGACTGTGAGCCTCGGGCCTTTGTCAGATACGCAGTTAGAAATACACAGTGCCTTTACTGCAGGAAGGCTTTTACCTGAGAGAGTTGTATTATTTTATTGGAATAAAGTCGAGTTTGGCTTTTGATTGACCTCAATATGAATTAAATTGTTTGGATTTTGCACTGTTGATTGGGGTAATTCTTTATGTAGCGTTCTGGGATATTATTATGTGAAGTTATTACCTTTTTTAAGGTAAAACTATAAAATTACTTATGACTTATACATACATAATATAGTCTAATATTTTGTCTTAAAGAAGATGCATGCCACACTTAAGTCAATTATTGTTGCTAACCTTATCTCAAAAAGAGCTGAGCTGACATAATCACACATAATTACATTCTGCTCTTGTCTAAGCAGGAGCATATTGCTATACTCACATTGTGAATAACAGCTTCCTTCGTTAACGCAGATACTAGTTTGTTCACAGTCGCTGTTGACTGTAGACATGTTGAAATGAAGCTGTTTCAGCCCCTCTAAAGGCCATTCAAAGTTAAATTGTGTTATTTGTATTTATTGTGCATTAACAGGACTGTAAAGGGGTTATAACAGAAAGGAGTACAGTGCTAGGAGAGAAGATTTGCCTATTCTCATCTAACGTTGACTTTTTTGTTTATAGGGATTAAATAATTAAATAACCATCCATATTCTCATTTGTGACTGATATCAGTGTATTTGTACATTGTGCACAAGCAGCTGAACCCCACTGACTCATTCATAGCTGCTGCCGTGCACAAAACCACTCTTATTTGACTGCTCCCCATCATCTCTTCAAACATGCAGTACAGTCCAGTGTGATTAAATACACTTCACATTTCCTTATGTGTCACTGAATTGACATTTCATATGTGCTTTGATTTCCTCATTGACGTTCTATTCATGCTTTCAATTAACACTTTCCACAAACGCCGGCATTGTCTACGCGGTGCACTGTGTGTCTGTCAAAGGAGGCTGATAATGAAAATGACGAGTTCCCTTTCAATCCAATGTCACCTTTGCAGTCACACTGACTTGAATTTGTTTTGGAGTGAATTCTCCGGAGTGACAGTGGAGATCGCTAATCCGTCGGAATGATTTGGTGACAGGAGAAAGTGCTAATCCCCCTGTGTTATTCAGTGCCGGCGAGGACTGCTTAATCCTTTTCTGAAGGTCTGATGTAAAAAGAGATGACGCTAACTAAACGGCTCTCGAGGAATACGATAGGAAGGTCCGGGTCCAAGTTCTCACTCCCAACAGGCTATTAGCACAACCAATATTTACAGCTTTTCCTTCCTTTACATAGTCATAGTCAAAGATTCACACACTAATGTTAGGTTTTCTAAATGGGGATGGTTTTGGCTGGAGCGGCTGGAGCTTATTACCCACTCGAGCTGCTTAAATATGTACTCAATTGAAACCAATGAGAACGCGGCGTTTCTTTGGCACCAAACAGCCACATGAGTTCAAACATCTGTCTGAAAAAGTAGCTGTGCTTTCATAACCTTCTTGCTGTTAATACGTACTAACAGGCAAAATTACTTCCTAGAAATTGTGGAGTTATATACTGAGATGAAAGCAGGCCCCATGCTGGCACAGTGGGCAAGAACAAAAGCAGTATATGGGTTAGTCTCAAATGTTTTCACTATGAGTTACAGAGCTAGAGTTTTATAACTTGAGTAATGTTTTTAATGATAATATTTACTATAAAATCAATCTTAGTGTGTTTCAGGTGCAGGTTTTGGATCAAATATGAGTGCAACAATACAGATCTATAAATATGCATGTTATATATTATTATAGAGTGATGAAGGCCATCTGTTGTGTCATATGAGGACACGTGAAGACATGTCAGTGACCACTGGTAATGCCTCGAGGATGAGAATAGACTCACTAGACAGGGCAGAACTGGCTCCAAAGGTGCAGCAAAATTGATCTAAAAATAGAGCCGAGCACAATCCACAAGAATTGATGTGAACAGAAGTCTAATTTATATGAAACTGTGAATAATTATTTTGGAGAAGCACTTCAAAATGAATGATTTTGCAAAATAAATTGCATTTATTTATAGAGAGGATCTTACCAGGAGGTCTAGTTTCTATCATCTATTGTACGGAATGCAAACGTGAAGACAAGATTGAGTCATTCATTAATGTCTGAGTTGATACAGCAAATAAAAATGGTGTGTTTATTAGCTTCCTTGCTGTGTTTAAAATGAGTGCACTTTCCACTGTTCTCATTTCCTCAGAAAACCTAAGAAGCGTCTGTTGAATCTTAAAAATCAAGGGCGGACTTTAATCAATACGTGCGATCAATATGGCACCATATAATTGCAACAGGGCCCCTACCAGGACAGTACAAATGCCTCCCCCGAGTGTTGTGGCCTAACATAAAAATGTTGACAACAAGACACCGTCTAACATCGGCGGGTTCTTTTTTCCATTTTTTATTTTTAGAGGTACTATAGACTAGATGTAACTTAACACCTGACCTTTATAAAGTAGTGATGACTCCTCGCAGTTGTGGTTTCACGTCAGGTGGAATTTAAACTGATTGGAAAAGCAGCAACGAGAAGCCCTTCACCTTTATCAAGATGCTTTCTACCGCCTCAAGACTCTGCACTATTCTTTCTGTAATGATTGTACACAAGCTTCTATTGGAGGTAATAGTAACCCTTCTATAGTTGCCGTTGGATGGTGTCTCTGCGGGCACTACAACATGACTGTACGCTGTGTAAATACATAACACCAAACCTGTTTGTCGAAGATATGATTATTTGTATGTAAGCAGTACAAAGTCTTGTAATGCGCTAAGTCGAATCTCATTTTGGTGAATAGGGAAAGGGCCTATGCATCAGGATGGTCCACATATACCATGAAAAATGGATGAGTTCTACCTCCCAGGACTAAAATTAGACAGAAACCTAATATAGTGAATGTCCTTCAAGTAACACCCTGATTTATAAGCAACAACAAGAGAGAGGGTGAGAAAAATTCAGCCGTCCTAAGAAAAACATCGGCAAAGATAGGTATGGAAACATAATGTCAGTGGACGCACCGTGGGAAATATGATTATTCCTTTGGCTGGAAATCTAAGCAGCTCATTGAAATGAAGCAATGATATTGAAGCAAACACAGTGTGATTACTGTGTGACTGTCCCTCAATGAGAACAGTGTGAGACAGAATATAGAGTGGCATAAAGGATCATCTATAATGTTTTATGAATAGTGATATGTCTATTCACTACAGGTAGCTACGGATACAAGTCTGCATTTTAATATAGGAAAAAGTTGGAATATATTGCAAGCAGACAACTCACTTACTTTACAAAGTATAGTCCAAGAAGGGCTCCCAGAGAGAACAGTTTGATTAAATTATTTAATTGTATTTTAGGTAAATAAATAAATAAATAAATAAAAATTCATTTAAGGATTATTCTTGAAAAAGCACTCAAATCCAAAGAGCACATCATCACACACTTTATTCACCTTAGAGACTGAATACCTAGGATCAGAATGCTAATAGCCTTTTCTTCAGTATGTAGGTGTCTTCTACATAAATATTCTATGTGTTTCAGTAAAATAATGAAGGGTAGGGAGATATTCACCAGTATAAAGGTTCCTGCTGTGTCTACTGGAATAAGGGGTGACTCGGACATTAGGCTGATACAGTACAACTGAAGGAGTCAAATGATCAAATGGAGTACATAAAACTTACATAATCTGAAGGTATTTTTAAGCTATCTGTTTCTACATACAGGGGCATTAATATTAATATGTGCAAGTTTACTGTTCCACATAGCAGTTTAATCGAGTGTAAAAGATGTGCATTTCATTTGCCTATATATGAGCCGGGAGTGTGATGAAAATGTTAATTTTCAGTAATTAAACCTGAAGTGGGTGTTTAAATGTGACTAACATCGTGACTGTGTAGCATATCACATGGTGAACAGTTTAATGTGACAAATAAGAAATGGCACATGCCGTTGTGAGGAACTAAAACGTTACATTATTTACTGTATTTCCACAGCATGCAAGCTGTTGGAGAAGGCGTCAGTGTTTGTGCTCTTTGTTTCTTTCTCCAGGCTGTGCACCATTCCTCCCTCTGTCTATCAGTATGAGCAAACACTGACTAAGTATTAAGTGGACTTGTCTAAATCCAGAGACTGCAGGGTAAAGCAACATCCCTTGTGAGCTTTGCAGCATCGTGAGCATGCAACAAGCCACACGGTGGAAGACAGGATACGCTGTTGATGGCCCAACAAGGCACCGCTTCAGAGGAAACATGGGCAGTGATGCAGAAAGGAGCTGTTTAATTGGCAGCGTATGAATGCGCAATCACTAATTAGCCGAGGAGAACACAGTTCGACTTCCGAATCCCAACAGCATCCTGAAAACTCCACTGACATTTTGCACTCGACAGGGTGGTCAGTGGGTGTGCAGAGTGCCACAAATCCCAGAATAGAAAATGCATCTGGCTTGTATTTGTTTTGAGTACACTCTGTGTGTATTATTACTGAGCTTTGTGTACATGTAATGTACAATTGGCTTTGTTCTGCTGCAGCACTAGTGTTATCAACGCTTATTCACCCAGAGCGCAGTGTCTTAGATACATGGTAGAAATCACGTGGGCTTTCCTTGAATTAAGTATTACCAATGACATTAGTGTCTTCAATTGAATTTACACATATTGGTTTGTCTGCCTAAAGGTGAGCAGGATCGGTTTAATTTGTTTCAGGTGTTATCACACAACATACTCTACAATGTGTTATAAGCTCAGCAATAATCTCATACGTGTAAATTTACTTTAGTAATGCCATTATTCATGCCACCTTTCAATACTTTCTATTGGCTCTATGTTGAATATTTTAATATTAAGCAATATCATTCTTTACATGCCCCATTGAGATTTAAAGTAAAGGAAATGCATTCTAGTTAAAATGGTAAACAACTATAAATGCAAATGATTGGTACTTGCAGAGGTAGCAGTCTGTATCATAAGATTTATGTTGTGTAAATTGTTTTCCATAGGGCTGGGTGCTGAATAATTGCAGCATGTGCAAGGCTATGAGGATTTATTGTAGATTTATCACGCACTGTACAAAGTGGGCAAAGCTTTTATTGCTACAATCCTCTAACTGTTGTAGTAAATGCTAACATTAGTTCAAAGTAGCAGCGCCTTGGATTCTCACAAAGATAAAACACAGTCTTAATGGATGCCCAAAGGGAAAGGAAGGTGTTGGATTCTGTCAATAGACTTCATCATTACTTCATTAATAATTTTGTGGAAAGCAATAATGTAATTTAGAGTAGTAATTGGAATAATTCTCCTTGGACTGAAGTGCACTTTTGGTAATGTCAGAGGCTGCAGATTTAGAAAGTGGTGGGATAATGAACAGGGTTGTAATGGCACAATGTGGTGTATACTTGCGTCTTAAGAGCTGCAAGTTGAATTCAGATTCTCACTCATGAAATGGCTTTTATCTGGCCTCATACGTGTGGCTCTACTCATTTTGTCTTGCTTTCCACTTTATCTTATACACCACTGTTATTTTTTTCTTCGTCTCATTTCTTCTCTCACAGTGACTCATACATCACCCTACAGCTCCTTTTCGGATGTCAGATTTTCTACAGTTTTACTGTGACTCTAATCCAATTCAGAACCAAATCCCACAACGCTCAGCCCTGTAGGCCGACCTTCTCAATGAACCCTCTCGCCATTACCATTTACCCAGAATTTTCCTTCTTGCCCTTGACACAGTTGGCTTCAAGACGGATTTCTAAATTTATACTTCGAAGAGAGTTCAGAAGTGGCCACAGCAGTATGTGTGTCACTGAGGTCAGTCAGGGTCAGGTATTTGGGGCTCTTGTAGCTGTTTACAAATGGGACACTCGTGGACAAAATGAAACCTGCCTAATTGTTTTTGTACTTGAATATATTTCAGTCATTTTTGTCGACTGAAAACTTCTATTTTCAAAATGCGACCTATAACAAACCCTGTTTTCACAATTTTGTCAGTGCCTTGTTGTCAGTTGCCATTGGTTTTGAGCTTGGACCTGTAGTGTTTTAATCTCATGTACCATGAACTGCTTATTGTCTAGACTTTGTCCCTAATAGTCTTGGTCTTGTTTTAGTCATGATGAACTCTGGTCTTGAGTCTATTGTATATTGTATATAACACAATTTACAGCAAGAAAGTAAAGGATTTTGGTTGCCCCAGTTAATTGAGTTAGAATTGCCAGACCACAGTCATTATTATGAATGCATGCACACTGGAGTGACCTTTTAGCCTTAATATTACAGTTAAGAAACACTGATGTTCATTGAAGGTTCTATTGACAGAATACCAAGTGGTGCTTAATCTATTTTTTGCAACATTGACTTGCTTCGACCCCTACAATTAATCATAAACTTTAGAAGACTCCCATTTAGTGCTGCATTACCCACAGAGTGATTTAAGTGCCAATGCCAAAAGAGGTCTACTGCATCTGAGATTAAATTTAGTATGCACTATTTTTGCAATAAAGCACTGATTATTGCAGTCTACTATTATTTCAATATTATCATACTGACAGCTTGTTGTTTACTTTGTGTTAAGCTGCTGCTTCTCCATTCAGTGACAAGGTTGAATAATATTGGCCAAGACAACATTTCATGCTCTGTGCAATATCATGGACAGCCAATTTTTAGCTACATTATATGTCATCTGGCTTTTCTCATTCTTATGATCTGAGATTGCAAGATAAAAAAAAACCAAAACTTTCCTTAAACCAGAAGATCTTCAGCTAAATTGGACCAGGTGTGAGGCAGTTTAAAAAGGTACAGGCTGCTTTCCTTTGGGTAAGTGCTATATCAAAAAAAAAGAAAAAGAAAAAAAAGGCACACACATTCTGCCATAAACACATGTCGGATTGCACATGCATATATTGTATTTCAGGAAACCCTTTTCTATCCTATGCTGCCTTGATGTCTTCTCACTCATTGTGCAGTGAGAGTAGCGTGTCTTCAGGGACAAAGAGTGAAAAAGACAGCCTTTAAAGTCAGTAGGCTCTCTGTCAGATATGGATTGGGGCATCAAACGGACTCACTGGTCAGATCTGGATCATTTTTCAAGGTTGCGCACTTCAACAAGAACTGAAATAGCGCTTTATTCCAAGGACATGATTTATACAATGGGGCATCATTTTTATTTTATCAGTGCCTTCTTTTGTAATATCTTTTCTTTACAGTAAACAGGTTGCAGACAGCACAGCTCAAAGACAAATGTTATTAAAATTCTCATATTGAAGTGAGATTTTGCAAAGACATCCCATATTCCGTTAATGCCTGGTTTGGAATACCAATGTCCATGTAATCATGATTTTTCTGGCATCTGCTTAAATAACTTATAAGGCTGTAGTGTTTTATGTGGCCAACAACTCTCTGAGCAGATGACTACATGCTGCCTCACACACAACTCTCACCACATCAGTCCCTCGCCGCGGCAACAGACAACCGGACTGTAATTATTAAACAGGGAAGCAGAGAGGAGCAAGGGCTGATGGGTAAAAGGTAGACTGATAAATACACAAAGACAGAAACAGCCTTGTGGATGGATAATAAGGTAGACAGACAGAGATAGTTACCCCAACACCAGATGGATGGGCAACAAGACAGGTCGACAAATAGCAAGGCGGTCCGAATGACAGATTGGAAACACCCTAAACTAGACTCCGCTTTCCCAATGAAAGTGAATTTTACTTGGAATGTGTTCAATTTGTGTCACTCCTCAATACGCAGACTAAAGGAATATGGAAGAATGTCACCCTCCTTACTCTATTCCTCCCTTTTTTCATTAATTTGATTGGCAGACTACATAGAGCGGATGGGAGTAAGGGCTTGTAGTTGCTGTGGCAACGGCCTGCTCTTTGTTAAAGGCTACATTCCTGGCATCTGATGTGTCTGTGCAGCGATCGATAAAAACACAGCCTGCTGGGATTGATGAACGGACCGGGGCTTTTGCCAGGCCGGGCAGGACGGCGGACTGAGAAAAGGTGGAAGATGTGCGAACAGGACGACTGGGAGATTAAACGGAGATAGGGAAAAGGAAGGGATGCACGAGATATGGAGATGCGTGCGGTGCGGCGTCTGAGCTAGGCGAGGGGTGAGTGCTGTGGGAACAGCAGAGACTGAGCGCTCTATACCAGCCTCATCTCGTCTATTTTCTGAATGCTACTCGGTTTACTATCAAAGTATGAAGTGAGTCGGTCTTTGTGCTCTTTGTGATCGTACCTTGGCACGACTTTGCATTGCAGTGATTGACACAGTTCTGAAAGCAGTCAAAAGCTCTTTAAAATCACCTTTTATATCTGAAGCATTTTTTAAATCCTTCATGATAGTGCATTGAAATTTCCCACTGCTCACAGATGTGTCTTGCAGTTTGCACACCTAATTGGCAGAGTTAGCCATGAGCTGAATGCAGATACAAGTGGTAATGAGGCAATTATGGGCAGCCTCTCTGTCTACACAGCTATCTGTCAATTCAACAACCTGTGGCTGCAGCGAGGTGCTTCTCTGTCAAGGTCTGTGCCTTCCCAAGCTGTGGAGAAGCTCGGTTCCCACAGAACATAATGTTTAACAGTTGAACTCCACATCCTGCCTCTCATTACCCTGTCATTATCTCCTTGTCTCATACAACCACTGAATACTGGCTGGGAATAGCAAAGAAAAAAAATAACGCCCACTAAAAGCTCTCCAACACATTTCAATAAATAAAAATTCAGTTAAAAATACATAAAACATAAGGGATTATTGCTTTGTGGAATAATTTATTTCATATTTTTAAACCCACTCAAATCATCATGCACTTGAAGTTGTTTTTGTTTTTTTGATATAGTTAATAGGATGTAATAACAGTAAATTTGTGCTGTCTTGCAAAAAACAACGTCATGTGTATGTTGGCATTAGGGCTTAAAGTATTGTGCAAACCCACAAAATGAATGCAATAAAAGACAGAAGGAGCAGAATGGAAAATATAGTATGATCCAAGAAAGCAAATAAAGTAACAGTGAAGCCAATATGACAGTTGTAAGGATTATGCAAATGTTTAATCGGTTAATCTTCACTTTTGTGTTAAGTGTTTGATTTGTAAATGATTGCAAAGCCAAAAATTTTATGAGGAAAGTTAGACTATGGAGTACCAAGATGGAGCAATACATCTATATCAGCTTAGAATGTGACATTAAATTAGCTTGCTGATTATTTATTCAAGATGTTTAATATATACAGTATGCTTCATTAATTCTACAGATGTGCTATAGTTCCATTAATAGAAGCAAACACATGCTGCCTTTTCATTCCTTATTTAGTTTGAAGACTTGCCACATTCAGAAACCCACCCCCTTGGACACAATATATACTGTACAGACACATCGGCAGCTTATTCACTTTGGAATCTCAGTGCACACTAACGAGGGTCATTTCTCGGCACCGAGCTGCAACATCTCCCATCCTTATGAAACATCTCCAGTTAGCCTGCAACCTTTTGTGCCAGCACAGCTCACGGTTTTACGTAGCTGATATTTCTCTTGCTTTCTTGGCCTGCTGTGAGCTTAATTCCATCATATCCACCTTGGCAGAAACAGGAACAGTTAATTAACAGAGAAAAGGCTTGGCAGTTTAACAAGGCATAAAGTGTAAAAGGTGGAAAATGAAAAAAGGCAGGGGTCCAACAGTTACAGACAATTTAAAAATGTATTTTTAGTGTAGTTTAAAAAATTTTTCTCATCTTGTTTTTTACAGGGCTCAATCGTGATGGTGCTCTGTATGGATAAGACACGTTGCCATGACAGAGGGCATCATGGGTAAAAGAGACATGCGACAACCAGCGCAGCACCACTGCCACCTGCTTCTGGGTGGGGCCTTGCTGCTTTTGCTGGCCAGCTCAGGCCTGAGCTGCCCCGCTAGATGCGAGTGCTCTGCTCAAAGCAAGTCGGTCAGTTGTCACCGAAAGCGTCTCCCCTCCATCCCAGAAGGCATCCCAATAGAGTCGAGAGTTCTGGATCTCAGTAAAAACAAGCTACGGATCATCACGCCGGACAACTTCTCTTCGTTCCAGCAGCTTGAAGACCTTGATCTCAGCGATAACCTCATCAGTGTAGTCGAGCCTGGATCATTTCGTTCACAGCTTGCTCTGCGCTCCCTCAACTTTCGCAGCAACTTGCTTCAGCTGGTCCCTGCTGGGGTTCTGTCAGGCCTGACCAACCTTACCCGCCTTGACCTTAGCCACAACCGACTGGTGGTTCTTCTGGATCATGCATTTCAAGATCTGCGCAGGTTGACGTCTTTAGAAGTTGGCGATAATGAGCTTGTTTTTGTTTCTCAGCGGGCCTTTACAGGATTACTTGGACTACAAAGTCTGACGCTAGAACGTTCCAATCTGACCGTGGTCCCTACTGATGCTCTAGCACATCTGCACAGCCTGGTTGAACTGCGAATGCGTCACCTGAGCATCAGTTTTTTAAAACCGTTCTCCTTTAAAAGACTATCACGCCTCCGCCATTTAGAGATTGATTATTGGCCCTGGCTGGAAACACTGCCACCGCTCTCACTACACGGCCTCAACCTCACTTCATTGTACATTACCAACACTAACCTTTCTGCCTTTCCTGGCGCTGCATTGCGCAGCCTGCCCTACCTCACACATCTTAACCTGTCCTTCTGTCGCATCAAGCACATCCAGCAGGGGGAGCTGGGGGATCTGCCGTACCTGATGGAGCTCCGCCTCCAAGGCTCTCAGCTGCTTTCTATTGAGCCCTTTGCTTTTGTGGGCCTCAAATTTTTGCAGTTACTGGATGTGTCACACAATCGCCTGGACTCTCTGGAGAGGGAGGTATTTGGCTCACCAGACAGCCTCCAGAGGCTTTGTCTGGGTGGAAACCCATTAGTGTGCGACTGCAGATTGCTTTGGCTGCTCAACAGCCACAAGCCTCCCTCTCTGCACATCCTGGATGTCCAGCCTGAGTGCAGCGCCCCTGAGCACCTCCAGGGGAAATCTCTTCGTGAACTCAGGGAGCCCCTAGTCTCCAGGTACATGACCTGCACCAAGCCACGGATTGGGCCCAATACAACACAGCTGCTCATGGCCGACGAGGGTCAGCCAGCTCGCCTGAGCTGCATGGCAGAGGGAGCACCACGGCCCTCAGTAGTCTGGATTACACCTCACAGACGCTACATCACAGCCAAGAGCAGTGGCAGGGTGGAAGTCCAACCAGACGGTACCCTGGAGATCAAGGCAGCAGAGCTGCATGACAGCGGGGTGTACTTATGTATCGCCAGTAACCCTGCTGGCAATGCTAGCCTGTCGGCCTCTTTAGCTGTGAAGAGCATGGGCATTGGGGACAGATTTCACTATAGCAACAGGAGCTCAAACTATCTGACAGACTCTAACAACACTTGGGGAAATGGAACAGTATTGTACAACATGACAGTCCCCATAGACATAAAGACTATAATTATATCGACAGCCATGGGCTGCCTGTCATTCCTAGGTGTGGTGGTCTTCTGTTTCCTGCTTCTGTTTGCCTGGAGTCGAGGGAAAGGACGACACAAGAACAACTTTGATATTGAGTATGTCCCGCGAAAATCTAATGGAGCAGCATCAGATGTGGCTGAAACAAGCGGGCCACGGCGGGTCAATATGAAGATGATTTGAAAAAGAGGCGGCCAGATGCATACACAGTGCACACATATCAACTGAAAACATGTTTTCTATGACACAGTGGATTTGTGACAACGAAAAGTGATGTATTCTATAGTGGATGTTGATATGAAGGTGATCTCGTGCTAAAGTGGACATGTGAATATAAAAGTAATATATGAAACCGTGGACGTGTTTATATGAAATAATGTTCTCATACAGTACATTGAATATAATACTATAACCAACATATCAATATGGGAGTGATATAGTGCTGCACTAGACGTGTTTCAGTGGTGATGTTATGAGTAATGATGTTGTCGACTCACCGTGACATCAAGGTGAAGGAGGGAGCCACTGGGAGTGACAGGGGACATCTTTGGCTGGCAGTAGACCTATCATCGCTGCAACATGTCAAGACTAAATTGTCTTATACCCATCTTAGCTGCTGTGTGAAAGGTGTGAGTTATGTCCATGTGCGTGTGTATGGGTGGGTTTGTGAGTGCATGTTGCATTCATGTGTTTCATTGTGCATGTGCACGTATTGCCTTTTTTGTCGGTCTGAACAATTAAAATGAATGATAGGGTCCAATGCATTTCATCAGGCCGCTGATTTTGCTAAGTTGTTGTAACAACAGTAATGTCACTGTTGAGCAGAACACAGAGTTATAAATGTTTGTATGCAAATCACATTATTGTATTGAAGAAAATGCTGCATACATTTTGAAATCACCCCACTTGTAATGATTCCAAAGTTAGATAGGATTTTTTCTAATCTTAAAGTAGACTCACATTAGTTACAGTGTGAATTGTCTCAGCTTTGTCTTTGCCTTAGATTTATGCCTTCCAGCAGCAGCACTTTTCCTGAAGAATAACAGTGTTCAGTGATGTTATTCCTCTTGAAAATCTTCAAGCTATAGAAATGGCATGTTAAACCCATTTTATAACATTATAAATCATGGGCAGATTTTCCTGCCAGACAAATCCCTTGATATGATATAAAATAGAGCGTGGCCAGAGACAATGGCAAAGATTTACTGGCCAATGTCTTCTTTGGGACAAGACAAAGTTGAGTTTTACAGATTTATGGCTTGAATTTCCCCCTCTCATTTTTCTTTGACCGCACCAACCCAAGCTTGCGTGTCCGGATTCTTCCCTGGGGCAGTTAGGGGTTCTGGGGTATTTAATAGATGGCAATTTGAAAGTTGTAGTGGATTCTTGTATTGTATAAGTTTTTTGTTCAGAAATGTTTTAAGTGTTAAAAAAGAAAAAAAGAAAACAATTAAGGGCAATTCTTTGTACCACAGGGACGTGGGTGTTAAATTGTGTGATCCTGTTGTGATAAAATGTTCAAGGTTGTATAATTGTTTTCATATGACAAATTTATGGGTATATTTTCAAAAGGAAATAAATCGTAATCATAACCCTAAATGTGTATTGGAATCTGTCTCTTTTCATTGTTTTTTTCATAACACTTATGGAATTTGCCAAACTTTTGTGTAAGCTAAGTACTTAAAATAAATATCACCATAGGTTTGTCCTTGCATACCTGCAGGCTATTTTGAGTCAGCTCAGTGTGTGTTGTATCCAGTGGTTCGCCAAGATGTTTGCATACTAATTGGCTCACACATTTAGTAAAACGCAAGTGCACTGTCAAACAGAGTACTCATAAGCACATGTCGACAACATCTCACACTTTCCCGATTCAAAGATAGCACTAGACTAGCTGCTATTTGCACACTGTGTTAACTTGACACTTCTGATTAGCTTTTTGCATCAGAATGGTTTAAAAGATTTGGTTTTAAAATGTTATTCTGCTGCCATGTTGTTGGTAAAAGAAGCATTAAAGACAAAAAAAAAGAACAAAGACATACAAGACAGAAGCTAACACCATTAAGAGACCATAGTGCTTTGAGAATAACTTAGCATTAAATTTCCACACATGATTTGCTAAGTGCTTTTCCATGGCAGGCATAAAATGGAAGATTTTTGGAAAGTGCAGCAAAATACGGTTTAAAAAAAGAATTAGGATACCTTTTATTGTGTGGCAGTTTACTTCCCTCAGAGTTTTCACTCCACTGTAGTTTTTCAAGTTGCTAGCTGTTCGTAACCCCACGTGGCTGTGAAAGTGTACTACAAATGTTGATGGTCCTGAAGGGAGTTGGAAAAAATGCAAATGTTTACAGCTTTCTGGTGTTCATACTGATCAGAAAACATCAAAACTGGGACACACGAAGGGGAAAAAAAATCCAAATTGGGACACTTCTTTGAGCCACAGCGAGCATGTAACCAAGTCAGAAATAGCTTGTATGTTACATAAATCCTCCACATCTGACACCAGATACAAACTGGAAAAGTGAAAGCCATATCTAAGATCATATCAGAATATTTTCACCCGGACTTCACTAAAAGCCATTTTAAAAACTGTACCTGATATTTTTTTTCTTCTAAAATGGTTTAAACCCCAAATAATATTTTGTAAAAGCAATAATCAAAAAAAAAAAAAAAAAAAAGCAATATGATGCTGTCTACTGTTTTTATTTTTTTTATTTATTTATTATTATTAATTCTAAGAGATTTTAATAGATTAAAACCTCTACTCTAGAACAGAAAACCTTGGCCAAACATGCTTGCAAACTCACATGCTTGAATAAGGAGCACTCCCATTGGTCTACAACGGCTTGTCACATGACATTCCAGGAAATTTAATAGCGGCTAATAAGGTATATTTTCAGCACTGAATATGTCTTTTAACACAGCCAAAAAGCTCAAAAAAGAAAAGCATCAGCAGAGAAAAGGGAGGCAATGTGAAACACCAATTAATACTATCAATTCACACATAATGTTTAATAAGGTGGCGGTTATTGCTGTACTGACGCTGAATCCGCAGCTAAGCTCATACTAAACTCTAAACTTCAGTTTGGTGAAATGAAGTAGTATTTTGTGGAGAAAAAAATTGTACATTTTTTTTATTTCTTTTTTATAAAAGAAAAACAAGAGAGGTCCCTTGGCTGCTTTTGGGGTGAGTGAAAAAAAGAAAATCAGGTTGTGAAGATTTAATAGCTTTATTCTTACCTGTTGCACCGGCAGCTCTTGGATAAAAATTTGAATTTAGCAATTTTCCTGCACTAAATGAGGGGTTTCTTTTACAGCCTCAGTCGATGCTCTCATACTAACGTGTAAAAGCTCACCTTCCTGATATTGTGCTGTTCTGAAGATGAGATCAAAGTTCCTGTGGTTGACTTTTATTACTATCGTAGCATGGCAGCCTCCCTTTTTATCTAGTGCATGCCGTAAACAATGGAGAGGAAATGTAATGAATCTATTAGCGTCTCATTTCCCTCATATCTGGAACATATGAGGGTATCAGCTCTTTGATGGTGTGTGGGTTCAGTCGAGCAGCTAACAGTGTAATTTATGTCTGAATGTAAAAGATCCCATCTCTCAGTGAAGACCCAATAAACCCCACGTTATTAGCATCATTTAGCTTATGGGATTAAGCTGCTTATTGAACTCACACATTTTGATGCATAGACTAGATTAAAAAAAAATGTACAGAAAGATTAGCCGTGTTTAAATTCAATAAGCCTAAATTTAAATTAAATTTCACACATCATAAAGTATCTTCATAACGATCCCTCAAGGCTCCGCAGCTTCGTTAAAAGAGGAAGAACCAAAGGAAGCAGACTGGAAAGTAGAATCCTCAGGTCAGTATGTTTTGTTTGTTATAAAGTGACTGGACAGGAAGGGAATTGTGCAGTCTATCATTTATGAATCAAGTGACAGATGAATGATATGTTGTTATGTAAGTGCATTTAGGGTAAACAACACAGCCAGCACTTATATTATGTGAATGCGCATTGGGATAGCATTGAGAACATAGGTCTATGTAATAAAAACACAATTTTCCTTGTAATACTGGTGAACATAAAGTGTCTTTATTAGTTTTCCAGTAATGATCTATTCAAAGTTGTTGTGTGGTGTATTTTTTTACAGACAGTCTCTGCAGATTTTAGTGTTTCCTCCTTATGGGAGCAAGGGTGTAAATTGGATTTGAAAGAGGGCAGGGCATGAATTTGGCAGTGATCATGTCCTTGTAGCAAAAGTAATATGTTCAGAGCTGTTGACACTGACACGGTAATATCATGGGCACAATTTTAGGTTCACAAAAAAGTTGCTTTGACATATCATATGATTGTTAAGGTGTAAAAGCTATTCTTGGGGTATGGGCTTTTATAGTCTGTATTGCCCTGCTAATTCAAATATAAAACAACATCAGTTCAGTTCAGGAAGAGGAATAGGAAATGAAATGGCTCCTGTCACTGTCCAGTTTTCATCAGTTGATTTGCTAACCTGAATGGCCAGATGGTCTGTTTCATAGAACCAAAAGGTAAGTACCTTCAGCTTCAGTCAGTGACTGGATGATAATGATCAGATCAAGCCTGCCACTCCACTGGTCACGAGAAATTGCATTGAAAAAGTGAGTTTGTGAATCCGGCTGCTGTGCAAGGTAACTGATTTGTGTCAATCATGTTAGTCTGTAGTTGACGTTGCGTTTTCTCAGCATCTATGAAGCTAATCAGTATAATTAAATATTGCTAACCTAAGGTTATCCTTAAAAAGAGCTATGTAAAAGACATTATGTGTTGTTTGTAATCACCAGACAACAAAATATTAATATCAATATCAAGTTAATTTTTATTCTATATTATTGTATTTTCTCAGTTACAGTTTGCAACAGAACAAGTTTCTAAAGATCTTTGAAGTCTAAATTGACGGTGTAGCTGGTCATTCTGTATCTACTGTATTCTGGGGATCTTTTTACATTTTACACAACGCACTTACAGTGTCAACATTAAAATACAACAAACCTAACTCTTTCCACACAGTCCAACTACATTATATAGTTGTCTTTACATGCATGGCTGAAGATTTTTCCCCAAATATTTTCACTGTCTCGTTTTGTACCAGTCGGCTTGTTTTGATGCAAGCTTTGTAGTAAACCAAATCAATAAAAGATATTGGAGTTTGGTGCGGTGGCTCCTCTTGCTGCCCTGGGGCCACACTGATGATGTGCGAACCATAATGAAAGGTCAGTCGCTAATCGAGCTAGCCTGCAGAGATGGCAGGTTCAAGACCCCACGAGGCCTTCAGAGAGGAGATGTAATGGCCTAATGTATAGCAACTTTTAATGGCTCCATTGTACTCCAGAAGCTGCCGTTCTGTCACAGTGGAGCTGAATTAATCCTCCTCGGGCCATCAATCAACAGAAGCACAGCCCTATTTTAGTTTACTGTGCATTAGTGCAGATAAGTGCTCCAATTACAACTCTCATCATTCTCAAATAAACCCTATGAGATTAACACTTTCCAGTTAACATCTACTGTCGAAATAAAACACTTGTAGCTGTTTTAGTCAGCATTTTTGAAATATGACCCCCACTCAAAGTAATGAGGCTCTCAATGGTGTTAAAATGTAAGCACTTTAGGAGCAAGATTTATACTTGCCTCTCCCAAAACTGCAGCCTTACAGCACTTTTTGTCTCCAAACTAGTTAATTGTTTCAGGTAAGCTTTTCCAATGAAAGCCTTGAATTACAGATTTTAACAAACAGTTGGAAACTAGATTCGCAATGGTAATTTGAGCACACATTTTGCCTCTTTGTTATGTTTAATTGTACGAGTTTGAATAAAAAAAAAAAAAAAACAGTCAGGTGTCTTTATGAGCACTCGAACAAGCTTTGCCCACAATGATCAAACCTCTTGTTCATAATTACTATTAACAAGCCTTCAATTATGGGCTTTCAATGTCAGTGATGGGGGAGGATGGAACAAGGGAATGATTAGCGCGAGCAGAGCTTGATTTAGTTTTTATGTGGGCACCTGATAGTTGTTTTAAAGAGGACGCAAAGTGGGTGAACAGGTCGAGATCATAAACTGACCGTATGTGTACAATATGGTGCAGGAGCAAACCTTGTATTTCCAAAAGGGCTGGATGTCACAGGGTTCAGAAAATGCCCCACTCTGATGTGTTTCTGAAATAACTCAATGAAAAATGTATATAATTCAATAAGATTAGATGATAAATGTAGCTAAGAGGTTTCCGTCTGACAGCAGCAATATGATCGCCATGTTATTGTAGCATATGCTTTTCCTCTATGTTCATTCCAGTCCAAAAACATATACAGTAAGTGCACAGTTGACTCTAATGTTAATGCCATATAAGGGAAATGTCAGTGGTAAAATAATGCTCTCTATTGAGCCATAGTCTTGGTCAAAGTTGAACTCCAGTCGCCCCATCTCTGTGGAACCGCCCTATTAAAACACAGCTGGTGGCAAGTGTCAGTGAGAGGTGCAGTGTGAAAGATGAGAGCAATAACAGTAAAGGAGCATCAGCGGCCCACCTGCAGGGGTGCAACGTCGCCCAGAACCCCTGTATATAGACCGTGTAACATGACGTCACTTTACAGACTTGTCTCCTTTGTATTAACCTAGGAGTGGAGCTCATAAGACCACCTTGCTGCAGAGCGCTACACGTGTATAACAGTTACAGCTCAGCGCTCGAGGGCATGCTGTGTGATTTGTGCTGAGCCTGTGGAGAATTACAGTCACATTAGAGATGTCCTCTGGGCACCCTATGTGCACACCGGCCCTGCAGCATTGTCCTCAAAGCCCACACCACCTTTGAACGAAAAGGGAATGAGGGGAACATGTCATTAAGATGTCAACGTCTTATTAGTCCTTGCCAATTCGTTACCACTGTAAGCTAAAATAAATGATAATAAATGACTAATTTGTGAGTTATGAATGCCTGGGCCTTTCTTCCTGCAGACACTAAATCGTAAAGGAGGAAAAGCAAAGCTAGGTGCTGATTAATTCCAACATTAATTCTCCTTACAACAAGCCTTCCAGTCAGCTTTAAATAGGCCCATTGTTCAACTGAAATTCGCTCCCGTTCCACACAGTTGTCTTTGCGTGACAGCGTTCTTGTCAGTGACTCGCCAATTAATCTTGTGCATACAGGAGGGCTGTCCAATGGCGGACAGATTTACTCCAGTCACATGTAGCAGGACTCTGTGTAAACATGCCAGCGCAGACAGCTTGGACATTACACAGGCAATGATTACAAATGTCAGTGCTGTAATCATTAGCATTTGCCTCATTAAATGTATTATATAACAAATTATAGTCAGGGAAATATGTATTAATTATCATTGTTTAGAGAACACATATTGCCAATTAGTCTATTATAGATGTATGTATTTGATTTGAATCTAGCCAAATATATATTAAAATATCATTACTATCTGAAAATCTTCAAATGTTTTGCAGGTTTGACACATTTGAATAGATCTCTTTTGAATTTGCCCACCAAAGGATGGTACCTGCACTGAGCTCTGGAGCTTGTCAGCTAGCAGTCAAAGTGATGAGGCAGGAGTCAGCCTTTACCAGATGAAGAGGTCACGGCGATGCTTAGAGGGTCAGGAGAGCTAATTAGACA
This sequence comes from Rhyacichthys aspro, assembly GCA_036850595.1. Lineage (NCBI taxonomy): Eukaryota > Metazoa > Chordata > Actinopteri > Gobiiformes > Rhyacichthyidae > Rhyacichthys > Rhyacichthys aspro. The sequence goes on along the minus strand of CM072169.1, from coordinate 11,759,057 downwards.
GAATGAATGATGGGACCTGGGGGGGAAACGCAATTACCAACAGAATGAAAGGCATAAGTCGAAGAGATAAACCCCTGAGATACCCGCTGATGAAAGTTTCAATATTTTAACTTTAGACCCTGGAATCAAATGTATGCAGCCATGTCAGGTGGGTAGAGCTTTGAGTTTGCAGGATGAGCTCCATGCAGACAGCTTTGGGCACACGGCAGAATAATTGTAATCAAAGCTGGTTGTGGTGATAAATTTTACTCCCCTCTATGAGAGATTTTATGGACAATTTGACAGTTACAATGACTGTGTAAAAATTGCTCTCCTGTCAAATTAAACTGACAAAACGGCTGAGTACTGAGGCAGCGAGGATCACCTGCTCCTAAATATACACATCCCTGCAAGATTGGTCCTCTGCTGCAGATGATAGACTGTCACTTCAAGCAAGACTGGAGTAAGAAGCAGCCCGAGTAATCATTATAGCTTGTTCAGCTCTTTCCCCCAAAAAGAGAGCAATAAGCCACAGACGAACAGGCTAGGCATGTTTCATGTTGTCTGTTGTTTGATCCAAGATAAAAGACAAATGGGAAACCCAGACGGCTGTCTTCACTTGGCTTCCTTTCAAAGACATCGTCATCGTTAGGAGAATACTGGGAGTCCCTTAATATCTTTTAGAGAATGTCGAAAAGCATTTAAATCTGTAAAAGTGGCACTGCGGGTGTCGTGGCTCAACAGGAATACAAGCAGCAAAGCATAAGTAGACTGCTAAGGAAACATCTCATTATATAAATCATTTTTTGACTCATACAACACATAAGCCCAACCGAAAAAAGCTATGATTTTAACAGAAAGGAGGATTTTTTGTGCTTGACTGCTCAGGTGTGGATTTTGTGTAAAACTGAATGCCACTGGCACTCAGCCGTAGGGAATTGGAAAGGAAGTTCAAAGGGATTGCAGAAGCTTTGGTGTTGACCAAAGAAATCCTGCAAAGGGACAAAGCAATAACCTAAAAAAAAACAAGAGGCTCATTGTGCGCCACAACAAGGAGAGGGGAAGCTACTTCAAAATAAACCCTGAGCAATTACTGGATAGCATTAGAAACAGAAGCTTTGTCTTTAAGCTTAATGCGCCTTGTGGAAAAGGTGTAAGTGACACTTCGAAGGGAAAACAGAATGTCACAGCTGTTGCGGAGAATCTGTAAAGGCGCCGTAGTTAATGTTGCCGCATGATTTGCATTTACATTCTTTATCTGTTTGCTTCACTTTGAGCTAAATGTATGTGCAGGGATTAAAATGCAGCTTAGGAATCAGCCGGAAACAGTGCATGTCTCTCATTTTTATCATGCTCCATCACTCCCAGTCAGTTACAGTTAAGGAAATGTTCACTGCAGGTTGTCCCTTTAGCATACTGATTAGAACCAGCGGAAAACACCGGCATCGACAAATGGTATAATCACAGCAAAAATGCTAAAGCAGAGGTAGTCACCCAGACAAATAAAGCATGATGTGAAGTGTGAAATCCCAACACAAACAAAGCCAATTGGACTGTCTTTTGACAAAAACTGCTGCCGCCTGAGCCCAAGATGAGATATTACAACAAAGAGGCACGCAGAAATCAGGATAGACAGGTGTGTTTGACATTAGGGAGGAACATGAAAAACACTTGCTGTCAGAGTATGTGAGGTTGTTTAAAGAAGAGGTAATGCATTAGAAATCAAAAGAGGGTCCAATGTTGTCATAGGCGCCGCGCCCGTGAAGGCTTGTTCAAGGTGAAAATATGTCACCAGGTTTTAGGAATTCACTTTGCCTTTGAAAAATAAAGACTTTGAATGTTTGCTAGAGAAGGCAAGTGGGTCTCTTAAACATTCTAGTAGTCTTCTTCCAGTGAAGCACTTATTGATTCTTTTCTGCTTAGGGCCTTCGTGGCGTTATAGAGCTCCCAACCCTTTCAAAAACTTTGGGTAATTTGTATTGATCTTAGAGTGTAGTGCTATGTATTCATGCAATGTGCTATTTGAGAAAAGAAAATTCCCACATTTCTATCTTTTCGCTACCTCAAAGGCCTTTTTAAAAATTGCTTGACATTTACAGAGTGAACAGCGACACCTATTTTAGTCACACTCTTGCTGGTGTGACATTGGGTGATGTTATACATGAATCTAGAGACATCGTTTGCAAAGGTTTAATGGTTAGTGTTTCCTTACTCCACCCGAGATGATACAGTGCAGCACAGAGGCCCAGAGCTGGACTCGGTTGCACAGAGCCACTGGGGCATGTTACAGTCTGAAAAAGCTAAAGCCTCTGCAGCCACCCTAATCATAACAACCCTTCAGGAACTGTATGCAATGAAGTGAAAAAGATGAACTTCACACCATTGTTTTTTTCGGAAATGTCAAGTCAAGTAATGCAACAGTGTTCAACACAAGCTGGTTTTAGCTAACCAAACCATTAACTACTGACTCCTGTGAGTGCAAACAGCTAAGGAGCACTTCCTTTTCAGTCATTAAGAACAAGCATCATCTTTAATGTATTGCATTGATTATCCTCTGTGCTTTAATGCTTGGACTATTATGTGCCCACTGAGAATCACTAGCAGGTGTACCAACTGCTATTAAAGCTCCTGTACTTGAGCGATGGAACATGCCGTGATGGTTTTTGGAGGCTCTCGTTTGAGCGTTTCATACAGTAGTTTTTAGTGTTACTCTGTTTAGCTGTCTATTCCACAGTACTTTTTAAAAACTCATTATAATGATTGGCCTGTGGCAGCAAGCCACGGTGCAGCTGGGCAAGAGAAAATGAGCTTCTTTGAAGTTGCCTCTTTTGAAAGGCAACACAGATCGCTGTTGTTGTGCCTTGTTTCAAACCTGGGGCATGCTTTGAAACCATACAAAAGGACTGAGCTTATTACGCCTGCTAGTCTGTCCGTACTCGGTCCTTTTTTAAAGAAAATGAATAATAATTGGAAATGGCAAATGAGCCCCTTCTGAATGCGATCATGGCCACAACATACGTCATACTGAGTGAGTCAGTGTGGGTCATCTATTTGTAATGTAAAACTGTACAGCCAAGATGTACAAATAAATAAAAGAGAGCATTATTTTTGTGGTGAAGCTTTAATACCAGTATCTTAAAATGGATGTTATAACAAAAAATGCCATGCCATTTCTCACAGCTTCATACACAGAAAACACAAAAATGTATTTACAATAGCTTGCTAGCTTTGGGTTTGAGGCAGAGTACATCCAGGACAATCAGCAGTTAATTGTAGGGCTAGCAATTATAAATAACAACAATTTGGCAACAAAATTACTGTTTGCTTTGTAGTCAAAAGACATATCCTGCTTTAGAAAATTAAGAAGAAAATAATTCCAGTTAGATAAGTTAGCTTTTGCTTTGAATAGTTGGCACTATGTAATGAAAAGGCAGGATTTCTTCCATTGTTAGTCTCCCTGATCTGGGTGAAAAAAAATGTCCACTGATTGTAATACCAATGGAAATCTGCATGACTCAACAAGGGTTATTTTTAATTCCAAGAAAAAAATCAGGAAATTCTTTTAAAGCAAGAGGGGCAAAGTAAGGTGGCAGAAGGAGGAAAACATGGATCCATGAAGACCCTGGAGGCTGCTCCGAGGGTGGTTTTGCTCCATTTCTCATGGCCATGTGGGTTAGTGGGTAAAAGGAGGGATGCATAAGCGATCCTAATAGATGCTGGCGGTGGGCTCTGGCGGAATAGGAGCCCTTCTGTCTGCCTAATGTCAGCTGAAAAGAGGTGCTGTGCTGTCACTGCTCTCCATCATGTTTCCCATGCAGAGCAAAAACCACCAAGTCTAATGAAGTGCACACCGACAAAAACGCTGTAACCTCAGATCACTGCACGCTCATCCGATTTAGCTTTTAGTCTTAAAACCCCTGATTAATTGTATTAGCAATTCATGAGGTGTTTATTCTGCCAAACACATCCCATTTGAAACCATTTAGTGAGATGATTGAGGATCTGTCTTTAGACGCAAATGAACATACTTCACAATAATGCAGGGTTTATTTGGATTGGAAACAGTTAATGAATGGAATACTGTCACAAGGTCCTTGTGTGGAAGTCAGCAAGTAAAAGCGTGTTAATTATAGAGAAAATGAATATATAAAAATTGAACATTTTGCGTAATGCTTTTTGCAGTGTTGTGTTTCAAAGAGCAACCCTCACGGTGCTATGGAAACACTGAATCCATTAATACTGTGTGCAAATACCAATTATGCTGAAATTAAGATGAATCATTTCATTAAGAAATACACCAAGAATGAATGAAATGATATGCGGTCTCACACTTTTGGCGGCTGTGGCTGTGTTGGAGAAATAAAGAAATTGCATGTGGCATGCATGATTGTCCAAGCCAGGCTCCTGGTGCAAGAAAAGCTGCAAGGAACACACTAACACCATTACACTGCGGGTAAGTTGGTTATGGGTCGGGTGTTTTCTGACTGTGGGTCTGAAGGTAGACGGTCTGATTGCATTCAGGGAACTGGTCCGCAGCCAAAAAAGAGGGAAATGGGAAAATCAGATCTCTGAGATATGATTTGTCTAACACTTATTATATTAGAGAGTAACACCAAGCTACCGTGTCACAAAGTGGTTAAGAGAAATAATGCACGATACATTTTTGGAAGTGAAAGATACTCTTTTTCTAATATTTGGGTCAGGAATCAAAGAAAGACAGACATTCAACAAACTAAGGCTCACACCCAGTCCAATGACAAAGTGAAGTTAATAGGCACAAATAGTATGCCAGTCTAATGGGGCTTTGATCATTGTAACAGCTTTTATCTTTGTGCAGGGAGTAATTTTCACCTCCTCAACAGAGTGCAATAACATCAATGGGTCACATTCGAGGGACACACTTTGGAATGGGTGTTAGCCTCTTCACTGACCTTGAAAACTTCAGTGCAAAGCAACTTTCTTTTTAAAGCCACACATGGCCCTTAGCTTGCTGAGGGTCTGCAGAATAAAGATATTATAGACACTGTTTTTTTTGTGGGGTTCATAAATTATACAAAAGTGGACATAAGAAGACTAAGAGATAACAAACAAGAAAGCAAAACACCAAAAAGCCACAGCAGTTCAGCCCACATTTGTCCTCCTGCTCCTGTAAAATGGCAAAGATCTACTGGTATATAGATCTATTGTGGCCCAAAACTCATCGCTGCTTACCTCGGGGAGCTGGCTGCGCTATAGGAAGATGCACTGGAGGTTCATGACAGAATTAAATCCAGACAGTGAGTTAACAACCAGCTCTGAGCAGAAAAGGCAAGACAGCCATTTGGGAGATGGCTCCTCGGCAGCAGAAGCCTTTCAACTACTGGTTTATTCAGTGAGATTTGTAGTCATGGGGCTGCTGGAGGCCGCAAGAGGAATCCGAAGAAATAGAAAACACAAGCCAAGACTGACTGGGCCAAATGACCACGGTAATATTCCACACATAAGAGGACAGCTCTAAATAGCATCTACAACTATGGTTCATTATTAGTGTTTGCAGAGGCAGTTTTGTGTTTGAATTGCTGATTAGACATTTAGAGCCATCGGTTTACATCACCGAGACCAGTGGGAGTTGTATTATGAACCGGGTGTGGCTTATGTGCACACATTGGGGATGTGCTGTGTGTATACACTATCCTATTGTGGTTTAGCGAACATGTGCTTTTGGATGAATTGACCAAGGCCTAAGTTTGAACATGCTGCATTTTTGGTAAGCTCTCATAAGTAAAGTTAGAAAGGAGATATATTTTAAAATAACTTCAGTAAGAATTTACCAGGGCAATGTCATCTGAATGCAATAATCTTTTGAATGATTGAAGAAAAGCAAGAAAAAGGCAACATTAAATTCTGACACAAGAGTGGGCAGCTATTAATCTCAGCCTTAAAAGAGGAAATTAAAAGGTGGGCACTCTGTGTTTTGCCTGCAGATGTATCCATTTGCACGTCCTGGCTTCATGTAAATGAATCTTAATAACTCATTTTTTGCAGGTGGGCGCCTTGAATAAAAATGACATCATTGGTGGTTAATGGCGGGACACTGTCACCAGAGGGCGCTCTGCACGGACAGCGATGGATGACGTCGATGGACGTACGCGGAAGTAGCTTTATGGACAACAGAGATGCTAAACACTAGTCATACGAGGCTTGCTTTATAGTAAATGGCAACGATGGTTCTTTAGCAGCAGTTCAATGATTTATCTGAGAAGGCTTTGTCGTGACGGGTTAATATAGAAAACCCTACAAGTAAGTAAGCATAATTTATTCCCTTGTTTTGGCTTTTGGCAATCGATATGCTGCGAGGTAGCTCAGTTTCAATAGGCTAACAAATCTGTGACTGTCATGTATTTCTTCATTCAAAACCGTGAATATATACTGTATTAACTGTTCTTTTAGTTCTTTGCGCGTAACCGTGACATGTATTCCGGTTAGAGAGATGTCTAAAAATATGAAACACTTAATGCAGTCCTCAAGGCTGCTAATTTAAGATGTCCCATTAACTAGTCAGCTGATGAGCAACAAGGAATAGTGACAAATACAAGACTTTAATCGACGATGTATGGTTGTCAATTTGCCATAAGCTACATTCCCATATAACTGGTCAGCTATTTAATTGTGGCTGATTATAATAATTTCCCCCGATGACAACAGTGTAACCTATTTTAACAAAGGATGGTAGACAGACAATACATCGAGATATTATCATTCAGATAAAATGCCCCTGTAATAAAATGACAGTTATGTTCTACCAGAAATATTTACTTAGCTTGCCAGAGGTTAATTATTTTACTAATATTGAAATACCAATACTTTCTATATTGTAGGATAATTCATATTCAGCCTTACTCCGACGAAGACAGTGACACCTTCAAGTCCTCTAATGTCTTCTGGCTGCCCACCCCAGTCTCCTGCTGTGGCAAAGACTGAAGTTGCCATTGAAGGAGAATGCCCATTGCTTGCTGCCACATTTGCCTACTGGGACAACATCCTAGGGCCCCGTGTGCGCTACATATGGGCACCGAAAGGCGACCATGTGATGTATCTCAGCGATGGAGAGGTCACTTTTTTAGCTAATCACACTCTCAATGGTGAGATTCTACGCAGTGCTGAATGCGGAGCAGTGGATGTAAAGTTCTTTGTCCTGGCAGAGAAGGGCGTCATCATTGTGTCACTTATCTTTGACGGTGAGCTAAAAGGAGACAAGAACACATGTGCCTTGTCCATTATCCTGCCTCAGACTGAGCTTGCCTTCTACCTACCGCTGCACACCATCTGTGTAGAGAGGCTGAAACATGTTATCCGCAAGGGACGCATTTGGATGCAAAAGGTATACTGCCACTGCAAGTTTTTTTTATTTTTCAGTCTTAGTATACTAACACAAAAGAGTAAGTTGCTATCCGCTTTCCCTAGAAGGATGTCTAAAAAAGCTTTTCCATTTAAATTTGGTTTTAATTCATTTATCACTTCAGCTTTACTCATTAAGCACTGAAACAACACTGGCAGAATAATAAAGTTGCAGTCTCTCAACAGAAAGGAGCAAGATGTCTAATTAGCTCTGAATGATCCAACTGAGAAAACCAGAGATTATGTAATAATAGGAGCAGCCAAAATGAAATGACCACATGTGAAGCAGGCCTTCAACCTTTAAAAAAACAGCATCATCATTAAAAACACTGCTGCAGAGCCAGGTCAGTTTTCAGGTTGGCAGCCAGTCACTGTTCTCTTGTTTTGTGTTTTATTTTACCTTGTCTGACAGCTGCTTCTTCAAAGTTGTTCCCTCGACACAATTAATATTTTAGAAGGTTTCAAAGTTTTTATTTTTAGGGTTGTACCTGCCTTTTCTTTTTCTTGTGTGGTTTGGATATCGTATCAGTTCTTGTAGCTGTCAGGTAATGTTAACCATCAAAAAAAATGGTTGTGGTTGTGAATTGATCTTGGGCTTAGTGCTAGTAATAATATGGCAGTTAGATGGCTTATTCATGATTGTGCTATATTTTTAGGGCTACAACATCATATCAGTGCTAGGCTTGGAGATTGTTCCTATCATGGAGCTTTTGGCTTCAATGAAGACACACAGCGTCCCAGATGACATAGATGTGAGTAGTAGGATATTTTTTCAACTCTATGCACTACTGTCTCTTTTTTCACTCCGTGGTTTCATTGAGTAGACATGTTTTTAACGGTCTCATGAAGGTATGGGTGCATTAATACTATTTTTTCTTTTCTCTTTGTTTTAAAATACTTAATTACAAAACACCCAATTTTAAATAATCAGTTGTTAACTATCAACCTTTCAATGGAGCACAAAGAAACTCCATAGGCTATTTGTAGTTTTTTTAATGTTGTTTGTATTCCTGTAATACATGCTAACCTCTCATTTTCTCCTCGGGTTGTGCAGATAAAAGACACCATTCTAAATGATGATGACATCGGGGACAGCTGCCACGAGGATTTCCTTCACAAGTAAGTACCGCAGTACCTGCAAATGGAGACAGATGATGAACAATGCCCATTTAACACCTATCAACCCTGCAATGATAAATAATGGCTTTCCACTTAGCCCAAGTTTCCTCGGGAGAAAAGGGTGAAATTGCTGTTAGTGTTGAGAGCTTGTGAGAAGTCCATTCTGGCAATAATGTGCTCAATCACTCAAAGCTGAGCAGGAGGAGTTCAACATCCTGTGGAGATGACAAAGCATGTATTAACCTACACTCATTTACCTGTGTATAAAGGATATTTATAGCTGTGGAAAAGACAAGATTGCGAGACTAACTAAAGGACTTAGCTCAACTGAATAATGTTAATATATATTACTCTTGGGTGCTCCTTCAGATATGTGATAAGGATATAAGTGTAAATATTTCAATTAATTTATTATTTTCCTCATTTAAATCTATGTCTTTAGGACACAGTCGTTGACCATTAGCCTTAACAGCTGCCGTTAATCTTTAGAAAAGTCCTATTGTGGCTAATTGGCTCTAATTTGTGTATCTTTATTTTTGTGTGCCAGGGCCATCAGCTCTCATCTGCAAACTTGTGGCTGTTCAATAGTGGTTGGAAGCAATCCAGAGAAAGTAAATAAGGTAAATTCCATGGATCAGAGGCAATTTTGTAATGGCTCTTCATAATCTTTGAAGTGCTGCTTGGTTGCGATTTTTTAGCTTTTGTTCATTTCTTTGTTGACATAGAGTGTGTTTCAAATGTTACCTCACAATCACAAGTCCTTAATTTGGCTTCATGCTGGGTATAGATCTAAAGAAGGTAAGTCTCAACATGTGGTTCTTTCCCACAGATCGTAAGAACACTCTGTCTCTTCCTGACACCCTCTGAGAGGAAATGCTCTCGCCTCTGCAAAGCTGACTCCTCATTCAAGTATGACACTGGCCTTTTTGTTCAAGGTCTGCTCAAGGTAGTCACCACCTATTAACTCTGGTGTCAAAGAATGACTCTTTACTTCATGTTTGGAATTTTTAGTTTAGTAGCTGCTTTGCCTGGTTAAAGACTAGGAATTATATACTTGATGATGTTTCAAGTCTTATCATGTTGCCTCTTTTATTATAATTAAAACACACCAATTTGGTGATAATGCTGTCATCTTTTTCACCTGCAGGATTCCACAGGCAGCTTTGTCTTGCCTTTCCGCCAGGTGTTGTACTCCCCGTATCCCACAACACACATTGATGTTGACATCAACACAGTGAAGCAGATGCCACCATGCCATGAGCACACATATAACCAGAGGCGCTACATGCGCTCAGAGTTGAGTGCGCTATGGAGGACAGATAGTGAGGATGACATTCCTCCTGACACAGTCATTCACACAGATGAAACCTTCACACCTGACCTGTAAGCTCGAGACCGACTGTAGCTTTTCTTTTAATATGTATCAGAACAATGCAAATAACCAGTACATTTTATGTTTTTAGAAATATTTTTCAAGATGTCATGCACAAAGACACTTTGGTGAAGTCATTTATTGATGAGGTGAGTATGATGCAGTAAAAAAACAAAACCATGGCACTGTATCATACTTTGTATTATTACTTTAGGTCTCCACGCAGTTGGTGGCGGAGGTTTCAGTTTGTGTTGTTACTTGCAAAATAACTGATTATATGGTACTAGTGCAGAGCCTCTTGAGGGCATGACAGTTTTTTTTCCGAGTGTCATTGAAGGTTAAAAAAAAAAAAGAGAGAATAATTTTATATTGGTTCAAAGTTCTGGTTATTTGATTGTATGTAGGCCGTTGTTAGACAGCCCTTTGTAGTGAATTGCTTATAAATTTTAATGTATGACTAATAAATACAAATGGACCTGACTACTGCAATCTCTAGCGCATATATATATATATATATATATATATATATATATATATATATATATATATATATATATATATATATATATATATATATATATATATATATATATATATATATATATATATATATATATATATATATATATATATATATATATATATATATATATAAAAAACGAGACTCATTCTCTTGGGTCACTTGCCATCATCTGTTTCCACGGAAGACCTCCCCCAGCTATAGTGTAAGGTTTTTGTTATGACAACAGCAATATGTTGCTTTCTCAAGGTTAGCACAGTGGTGGGGGGAATATACTGTATTATTGGTGGCATTTCCTGCAGAGCCGTAGCCTAGACTACTAATTGACATCCTATGTCATACCCAGGTGTTCATGCTGAAACCAGGACTGTCCCTGCGGAGCACCTATCTGGCCCAGTTCCTGCTGCTACTCCACAGGAAGGCCCTCACACTGCTCAAGTACATTGAGGACGAAACGTAAGCACTGTCAATAATAAGACTTTAATCCCAATCACAAAAAGCTCAAGACGTAAGGCTTAAGACTTTTGCAAACTCACTCTGCATTACAGAAAGAATGTTTCAAAATCCAAATACCTTTGCTGGTAATTCCTTCAGTTTTGGCCCTTGTTACTGCTTTGACTTTGTACTGAAGCCACTGACCTTGCCTTGATAGTGACATCACCACTGGCCACCCCATAGGACACAAGGCCACAAGCAGCCTATAGCTTTGTTGTTTGCAGCCTGGTGCACTTTTCAAAGCTGTACACAATACTGTCATGTTTGTGTTTTTTCTGTATTTAGTAACATAATCCCTAGGGGTTTGCTTAACAGGGGCGAGGGTACAATCAGCTCAGGGACAAATCACCAAACACACAGTGAAGAGAGACTGACAATGTTCAGTTCACTTGGAAAACATCTGCTTGGTTTGATGTTGGAACAAAAACAAATGTGAAATGCAGCAACAGTAGGTAGTGAGAAATACCCATGTGAAATATCATTTGGAGCTCAAAATGAAAACATCAGCAGCTGTGTATCCATATCCATGTGATATCATACAGGGGTTTGAAAAAAGTGTGAATATAGACAGGCATCTGTAACTGCTTCCAAGGCTACTGAAATAAAGATGCACAGCAGTGCACTGAGGTATAGAAGTGATTCGGTGCAGAACATGCAGGTTGCTTTTACAGGTAGTGGGGTGAGGAATGGCATTGTGCTGAGCAGTGGGAAGAGCTCATATGATCAGATGAATCATCCCTCACTCCGTCTGTGACGGGTAGAGATGGTATGCATCACACAGTGTTCTTGTACAAAAAAAACACTCTGATTTTTAACTTTGATCTACTTTTACATTTAATTGTGATATTATTCAGGTGTCTACAACATAACGTTGCTCGCTGCATTTGGCATACTTCCTGCCAATTGTGGTGAAAAGTTGACAAAACAATGTACATGTTCCACTCTAAATAGCTCACATGCTTATTGCTCACCACTCAGTTTGCAGTTTTTAAATCTGCAATGAGAAATAAATGAAATTCCTGCTGAAGAGTAGGCAGACCAGAAATACTCTATGATCACTTTTGAAAACCAGAAATCATGAATTGCTCAAGATATAAAGGTATTAAATTGAGAGTTGCCGGTTGTTGTTTTCTGTAGAATGATGAATGGTCAGAATCATCCTATGACAATCTTGTTACTGTATGTAAATGATGTGTGTAATGAGAAAATTAGGTAAAGCTTACAGCTCTTAGAGAGATTTAGTATAAGTGCTAGGTCTGATTGTTGTAAAGGTTGTCTTGTTTATGGTGTTGCTAACAGCCTGAGGTCTCAGGGCATGCTACTTTACAGGTGCCTCAACCAGATTGCTTATGCTCAGTTGCTATCGCGTAGAAGCATACATAATTCATTGTAGCATGGCATCTTTGTGCACAGCTGCAACCCAACAAGATGCTAATGCAAATCCTCTGACCTGGAGTTCTATGTTACAAGTTTCACTAAAGAGTCTCTATTTCTTCTTTTGCAGGCAAAAAGGGAAGAAGCCGTTCCGGTCTTTGCGCAGTTTAAAAACTGACTTGGATCTGACTGTTGAAGGCGACTTGAACATTGTAATGGCCTTCGCAGAGAAGCTGAGGGCAGGTCTCCACTCATTTGTGTTTGGAAAGCCATTCTACACTAGCATGCAAGAGCGAGATGCACTCATGAGTTTCTGACTCTTTTCTCAAGTTGGGCTTAGAAAGGATAATGGGATATTTTTGCTTGTGGTATTTTTGGTTGCATAAAAGCATGCCCATGTCCTTTTGGTCCACATCTGACATTGCTCTTAAAGTGTATTTCTACTGAGCCTAAATGGGAAATCTTGGTTTGTCTTTTATATCCTTAATGATTAGGCATGATTTCAGACTCTAATGTTACTGCTATTATGAGCCACGTTTCTGATATGTTGCCTTTACCTGCTATGTTAATAATATTTTTTTTTTAGAAAACCTAATTTATTCTGAGCACCTTTGATTATAAGTGTGTCTTTTGACTGTAATTTTAGGCATCTGTGGCTTAAGTGCCACCAAGACTTTTAATTTGAAATTAAACTGCCTTTGATATACAACTGGCCTTGACCAACTAATACTTAAAATATCAGGTGACAGTAAAGAAGACATGAGAAAAAGGAAGTTCAAATACTGAAAGATATTAACTATGAATGATATTCATCTCAGTCCCTCACGAATCTGATTTGTGTCTGTAGTTGACAGTGAGTGCCATCATTAGATTTGTTTACCCAGCTGTGTGTGGGGAATGGATTCTCACTGATTTTGTTCCCTCCTCAAAGCATCAACTCAGCTATTTGCTGTTCGGATTATCCATCTTAACAGCAAACATGAAATGCTGTGGTGTTATTTCTGGACAGTTTAGTTGTGATCACATTACAGTCTCTGAAAAAAATGGAAATAGTGTGGACATTGTAGTGTTAAAGTGCCAAAATCAATCTTTACTGTATTTACATAAAAATAATTAGTGACTCTTCCCTTTTGACCATCTTTATCTGTCAGTGCTTATTTTGTAATGCAACAGTACTGTTCTATTGATTTTAATGATGACATTTATGGTAAAACTGCACTCAACAATAAATGTTTCTGAATAAAGTCATGTATGTCTGTCTTTTCTGTTTCCAGGAACCATAAAATGTATGCTTCCTAAAATAAAATGTGAAACTGCTACTTTAGCATAGTATTTATTGAACTTTTAACCTGATTAGTATCTGATAGATGTTCTCATCAATAAATGATATCAAGGAGGAAAATGCTTTGATCCACTGGATTAAAAAGGAATCTTGATTTAATTGCCTCAAGCAAGAAGAAAATAAAATGTAATGTCCTCTGGAGGGAGTTGAACTGCTACATATTTAAAATATTACAAATGAAGTCAAATGTTGGTTGGCTTTTTTAATAATAGAAGTAATATCATTGAGGAATGTGTTTGAAATTTTAAGTCATAGCCTACAGGCCAAGGAAAGATTGCAGTGCCAACCTCTTTGCTGAAGCAACAAAAAATGTATTGTTTAGAGGTAATGACATTGAGCAGATGTTCTGTGACAAATTTATGAGATAACTAAAAAGCAAACTATTTTGTTTCTGCACATTCAAAAAATTTCAACCACTTGCAACGACATGTCTTGAAACATGTCATGACTTTGAAACATGCGAGGATACTGTATCTTCTATTGCAAAACTATCTCCAGATGTCTTCTTTAGAGTTTGATGACCTTTGACTGAGACTCTCCACAAACATCTGGCTATTCACTTCAAGGAAGGTACCGTAATCTTTTCCTAATTTGGCTACTATATACGGTTTGGCAAAGGGATGAAATGACACTACTATGAAAACATTAGCGTTGATTGGTAGAAAATCCTGTCAGTCTTTTCTGCGTCAGCTGTTGGCCCTGCCTCTTTTCATTGATTGGTCAGTTTTTGAGACAGGTTTTTTCCTATTGGTCAGTTGTGTGGCTAATCGCGTCAGAACAGGAAGAGTGTCTGTTGGCCTGATTCCAGGTAAATATTGAACAGAAGATGCTAGCTTTCCCCATGTCTCGCATGACAAAAGGACATCTCCTGAGAAATCGGAGCCAAGATGAAACCACATGCTGTGTCGAAGGCATTAAGGTATTTCTCAACATTTCCTCGATTTGTTTTCAGAATTGAATAAAAGAAGTTGCAGGGTGCGGCCTGCTGTCATTAGCTCGCTAGCTATCTTCCGTGCTAACAGTATGATATTCAGCGCTCAGCTTAATAACTGCATTATACATAAGTAAAACGCCACACACAAAGGAGCTAGCTGGCGTTTGGGACAAGCCAGTTATTTCTTTTATACAGCTAATAAAACATGTAGAGGGAAGTTGCTCTGAACCAATTTCGTTTTCACGCAGTTGTTAGGGTTATGTTCAGGAAATTACTCAAGACTTGGGATTAGCTGAGGGTGTATGAAGTTGTTAGGTTTTGTTCTGTAGTGGCAATTTCACTGTTCAGTTACGTAGGAAATTCTGGTTATCCCAGGTGAATGGTTGTCAAGTAATGTACACTAAAATCGTGGTCATAGCTTATAAGTAATATGCGAATAGCTTCCTCGTTACTACAATGGTTTTCCTGCTTCTGTTAAAGTATTATTATAGACAGCTGTACTGGGTGTATATGCAATATGAGCTTTTGTGTACGTCTTACCATTATTGCATAACTTAATACTCACATTACACTTTTAGTTAACCAATAGTTTTCTGTTTCCATATCTATGCAGCAGGCGTTTTGTACTCACTAATAATAGATTATCAATCAGTTAATTTTAATTTCTTTCTTCTTAATATCCCTGCTGTTTTTAAGGGGATACAGGTGACATAACATTTTTGTCTGTACTTACCGCTAGATGAAAACTGAAATACTGACTGACTGTCTTTTTTACGAGCCTAAACTGATACCTGAAGGGGGAACTTGCTTTTCAAGATACTTGGAGCTATAATCACCTTTGACTGGAAGAATTAATGACATCATTTTTTTAAAGACGCATGTTTGGTAATTGGTACATTTAAAATCTACTGCATCCGCAGTAGGCTAGAAACTCAAAAGATTAGCACATTCCAGGTACTCACTACTAAGACCCCTTTGAGGGCCAGATCAGGTGGATTAAAGAAGAGCAAGTATAGTTAAGTGCAGGAGAAATTCAAACATGTCAGTGATGTATAAGAAAGAGGATGTATTCCATTCACATTTCCTCAGAAAGCAGATCAGAAGTGTCCCATGCCTCCTCTGGATGTGTCCTGAATGATCAGTTTGGGAGGAAAACTGTATATCCATTGAAATCACATTCACTGCATGTTGTCAAGAGCACTGGTGGTTACTGTTTTTGTTGTTGTTGTTGTTTTTCTGCTCTTTAATCTAGTGGCATTTTAAGGGGGATTAAAAGATTATTTCAGTTTCTGCTCATGCTACTTGTATTGTTCATATATTACATGTATTTAAACTTGTGACCCTTAAGTATGGATTTACTGCATGTGATTGTTGCTGCATCGTGTGTGCAGTATGAAGTAATCCTATAGAATATAAAGTCTTAATAAAAACAACACATTGATTCACATCATCTCACATGTTTTAAGGTACCTTGTTACCTTTAGTGCAATGGATGAGAACAATTTTAATAACTATGCGCACATTCATATGTTTACCAGAATTAGAGACATTTTTACCTTCATTCTTTCAGACATTACACTGAGAGGCTGTAGTCATGGATGGCAACAACACCTTTCCCAGCTTTGTGGATTTGGATAAGTTTCTTACAAAACATAACTCCAACTTCATCTGGCTACTTGTGGGTAGGTGCTTTAAAGCTTCTATGTGAAACAAAATATGTTGTTACATACAACAACAGTGAAAGTTCTATTCATATTTTGACACTGTCCTGTCTTTGATTTTTAGCCACTATTCTGTCCTGTGGATGGATTATTTATTTAACTTATTACAACTCCCGCAACATTGGCCTGATCCTCACCCTAATCATCAACAGACTCTACAAAGATGGATACATTCATATTGGTGCGTACCACAGGAGCTTTGCTGGAGAACAGTGAACTATGTTGAGGAACATGGCTAATGTTTTCAGGCAAAGGCGTTATTTTTTATCATCAGTCAAGTTCCTTCAGTGATTATGACCATAGAGTATGATGAATACCCACCCTGACTTATTTCATTTTTTACTGTAATGTCTGGGGAGACTGTAAACTGATGTATTTTAAAATGTTTTTATGCGGACAGTGTGAATTGTAAGATTTCTCAGGTTTAACAGTGCTACCTGATACCAGAGACCTTGATCTACTTTAACAAAAGAGGAAGTGTTAGTGTGATGACTCGGGCAACATTAAATTTTAAATATGTTGACCAGGGTATAGTTAACACAACAAAGTAGCAGCGACCCATGTGCCAGCTTATTTATTTTTTAACATTCTCTACTCCAATGTTTAATGATTTTTCTTTCATGATACTATATAGTTCAGGATATATAAAATCTTTCTGATTAACAATATTTTGTAAAAATATTTTTAGAGCTGTGTGAGTGACAGTACAAATCCTTTTAGCCATTTACATGTTTATCTCTCTTGACATACATGCACTTTTTGTTACTGTCAGGTACTGTTACTTATAAATCAGTTACATCTGCTCCACAGGCTCCTTCTCCTTCTCTGTGCTGTCAGGAAAAGTCATGTTCAGAGATGTCTACTTCATCAACCAAGACATGTCTATCAGGTACAACATTTGACTGATGCCCTATTTTATTTTATTTTATTTTCAAAAATCTGCTTTCAGTGTGATTTTTGGATGATATATTTTTGTGTAATAGGATACAGGATGGCTTCCTTATATTTCGATGGTGGAAAATGTATAACCCAAAACAGAAACAACATGGTAAGTTATAAAGAGTTAAGTTTCATCTTGAACAGAAATGAAACTCTGTTACTTAAAAGGGAAGTAAGTTCTGTGTCAATGATAGAAAGCTAAACTTACTTTTGAACTCCAATTTGCACTTGTTTTGTTGAATGCAATATGTTGTGGTGATCTGGCTAAAAAATAAAACATTTGTGTGATTTTTCTCTTGTGTGTTTGCCTCTTGTCACCAGATCCCAAAGCAGAGACCAGGCTCTACGTGACAGTTAATGGCTTTGAATTTCATGTCTACAATCGGACTGACCTTTATGCCCGCCTCCAGGAGACTTTTGGCCTGGATCCAACACTAATTACACCTAAAAAAGATGAAGATCGGGGAATTGAAGAGAGAAACCAGACCCTAGAAAGGTAAAATTGTTCTTCATCTTATTGTAAGCACCTCGTTTGGGAAGTCAACCAAGTATTATTAAATTCTAATTGAAGATGTACCTTATAAAGTAAAATGCTAATGTTATTGTCATAAAGGCTGTAAACGTGTGTTATTTTTGCTTTAATAATTATTTCAAGGTAATATTTTACTGTTTTACGCTGCAGCTGTGATTAATAAGATATTTGAGTAGTCGTACTAAATGATAAGACTACCCTGTATATTCCTAGTGTGAACATCAAAGCAGAGAGTCCAGATCCCACCTCATCATGGCGCTCCCTCATCCCTGTCATCAAAGTAAACATCAGCACAGTAAGTACTGCACACACTAAACACGCAATTTGGTCAGTGGTCAATGCTATATAGCAGGAAATTATTCTGTATAATATTCTGTATATTATTCTTATTTTTTTGCAGGGACATTTGGCATTTGGGAATCACCACCTACCCCAGACCCTGTGTGTGAACTTTGAAGATGCCTTTTTGACTTACGCCACCAAGCCTCCATCCAGCCACCTCGACCAATTCATGCACATCGTCAAAGGCTCGCTTGAAAATGTCCGTGTCATGCTGGTTCCCAGTCCACGTTACTTGGGCATGCAGAATGATGAGTAAGGACACAGCACACAACTGTTTAAAAGCAATGAGAAATTACTGTGAGATTTAAGTTCAGTTTACCTGTTCATATATTCAAAGAGTTTTGAAATATGACCCCATTTTAAACTTGCTGTTGGAATGGATTCTATCAAGATCAAAATCTCAGTTCAAGAAACTCAAATGTACAGCTGTCTCTCAATAGCCACGTTACACAGTAAGGGGTGTAAAAATAATATTCCTGTTTTAGTTCTCCAGTACAGTATTCGTATTGTGTATTAAACAAATCTAAAATGATTAATTTAGCAGATTTGTGTCACTTCCGTGGAATTCAGCAAATGTACATTTTTGCTTAATTAAACCTACTCAATATAAATGAAACACCAGAGGCTCCTAAGTATAGTATTATTGATTTTATTTACACAAATAGTCCATCATCAGACATTAATTGTGTTTTTAATATATGTTTTTTTTGTTGTAGACCCCCAAGACTGATGGGTGAAGGCTTTGTGGTCATGCAATCCAATGATGTGGACATCTATTATTACCAAGATGAACCAGGTATACAGCACACATTTCCAAACAAATAAATGCCCAAACGAGCCATTCTTCTTACATGTACAGTTTTGATAAATTTATGGCCCAATATTTAAACAATTCATCTCTTGTTGAGTTCACTGAGACTGTTTGTTTTTGTACGGTGCAGGTCTCGTCCCAGTGGAGCAGGGGAGAGAAGAGGAAGCCGAGACATGCAGTGAGGATGATAAGCTCCAGGATTTGCCGCCCTGCTGGGGACTGGACATTGTTTGTGGCAAAGGAACAGACTTTAACTATGGTCCCTGGGCTGACCGCCAAAGGTGAGCGTTTTGTATTATAATACTATATATATAGATATAGATAGATAGATAGATAGATAGATAGATAGATAATTACTTTGAATATAATTTTTTTAAATTAATTCAAGCTAAAGGAAAAAACACTTGAAAGCTAAACGTACAATAAAAATGCTTACAGAAAACAAAAACATATAAACATATAATTTTTCAGGGACTGTCTGTGGAAGTTTTTTCTACCCGCTGACTACCAGGCAATGAAGGTTACTGAGGTCGCCCAGCCTGGGAAACCTCGGCAGATCCAGGCCTTCGAGCTGCGAATGAACATCATTGCTGACGCCACCATTGATCTGCTCTTTACCAAAAACAGGGTGATTCAGACTCACTCACTTCAGTCTCTTTTCATTATGCCAGGTCCTTTTGAACCCACTTCTCTCTGCTGCTTTCTTTGTCTTTATGGCTCCGCATGTTTTTTTGGCACTGATATTAGTTCATTTTCTATGCTATTCACCTGAACAGCTGAGGGATTGTCACAATTTAGAAATGTGACGAGCATGCTAAAGAATACAGTACAGTATATCTGTGTGAAATAAAATATGAATGAGCTTAAATCAGGGAACATGCCATTTGAGTTCTTCATTTGTGCTTAATTTTGTCCAATAAAACTTGTAGGTAGTTTTATTTTTAGCCATTAAGGGTCCTTGTCATGACGTTTGCTCTTTTGTGTCTTTGTTCTGTCTTGTTACTAGGAAACCAATGCCATTCATGTGAATGTGGGTGCAGGTTCTTACCTAGAGGTCAATATACCTATGACTGTGGGAGAGAATGGTAAGTAAAATGGAGCTTTTATTGATTCTTCAATTTTTAAATACTTAAATATATGTGTTTAGATGCCTGCATTTTTGTGACCAATCTTTTTAATAAAGAGGTTGTAGAGGTTAATATTTCTTTCAACAATTTTTCGTTATTTTTAGATTTATTATTGATAATATAAGCAGTTACCTTCTTTCAAATAAATACATCTTTTAGCCACTTTTTATAGCTTACAATATAATATACTTTATTATCACCTTGGGGAAATTTGCAGAGATCCCACAAACTAAGGGACAGTATAAAGTCATTCAAAAAAACTGTCTATGAACCTATTGTTATTTCACTTTTAATAAATAATACCACAAGGTGTTGCTTAGAATTTGTAATTGTCTGCACGTACAAATGTTCAGACCACCTAATCCATAGTGAGACACTCTGTAGTTTTTCAAACTGAGAAAATAAGTCAGCCATAAGTGAATGGTCTCCTCTGTCCTCCTCTTGTAGTTAATATATGTTTTACACTGAAATATGAACCTTATTTTAGATTTTAGGAATTGACGGCTCTAATTTTCAGCTTTTTATTTCTGCACTTAGGTTACTCACCCACCATCAAAGGTCAGTTGCTTCATGTGGATGCCACCAGCAGCATGCAATACAGGACTCTCTTAGAGGCTGAAATGCTTGCCGTGAGTAGAAAACACATATAACCAGTTGATGTTTCTACTGCTGTTCAACTGTGTAATAGTTCAGGAGTTAAGTTAGAAAAGGAATTATGCATTAAATGACTTACAAAGTGTTATAATGGATTGTTGTCTCTTCAGTTCCATGTGATAGCCAGCTACCCTCGTGTGTGGAACATGCCTCAGACGTGGCAATGTGAGATTGAGGTCTACAAAGCCACTTACCACTTCATCTATGCCCAGAAAAACTTCTTTACTGGTATGGAACTCTTTGGAACAGACAGAATCTATTAGCATTACAAAACACATTTTCATTTTATTTTCAACCACATGACAACAATTAAATGAATGTTCTTTAATCTTTCCACTATTTTTTAGACTTAATTAAGGACTGGGCTAGTGACAGTGCCCCTGATATCTATACCTTTGTGCCCTATTCCTGGATGTTCAAAGTTCTTTTTCACCAGTTTGAGATGATCTGGGCTGCAAATCAGCACAACTGGATTGATTGCTCCACCAAGCAACAAGAAAATGGTAAGCATCAAAAACTGACATACCAATATGTCCATCGATTGTTTATAATGTAACTTACTTTAAGATAAAAAACTCATGGCTACTTAGAAAAAGCATTTGTTTCTCAAATAAGTCATGATATATAGTACAGTATAAATGTTCTTAATTTAGAGACGAAGAATCTAAAATATTATTTTACTGGTTTTCTACAGTGTACCTGGCTGCATGTGGTGAAACGCTCAATATTGAGTTCACTCTGCCTTTCAATGAATTTGTTCCCACTACCTGCCATACTCGTTTCAGTTTGAAGGTTAGTCACGCCACGTAAACGTTCTTTGTGTTTCTGAACAACAGACTTTATTCTCTATTCAAAGACATGCACATTTGCTGCACGCCTACATATGTGTCACTAATTCTTGTGTGGGTGCTTTTGTGATTCGTGCTCCTCAGGCCGAGGATACAGATATGCGCCTTTCTCTGCCAGAGTGTCACCCAAGCCGCTATCCTCTCCTCACCCTGGCCAAAGACTACCAGAATGTCAAACTGCCTCCTGATATGTTCATGCCAGGGGAGAACCAAGGGCCTCCTCCTCCTCCTAAACCCAACAAGTCCCGTTGGAGAAATATCACCCTTGCTGAGTGAGTTGGATCTTTATCTCTACGTTAGACTACATTTCTGTTCTCTGAAGGGGGCCAAAAGTGTCTTTGGTGCAATAAAATATGATTGATGACTCATGTTTATAACGCTCGCTCACATGATTGCAGATGAGAGAAGCAACATGTTGGAAGGGTTCTATCTTTTTCACATGCAATATGATTGTAACCTTTTCTAAATTTTGCTTTTCCTAAATAACACATCTCAGGGCACAGTTATAAAGACAGAACCATTTTAAGGACTTTTATTTATGTATCTTGAAAATGCTTAATTGCAGAAGCCACTTTTCAGATTTAAAGTTCAAAGATGTGCTTAAAGCCAGAGCTTGTGAGAAGGCACTGTGTACGCCATCTATATGTCAACTGAACATCACGTTCATTTATTATGAATAACTCTGTGCTGGAACATGTGCTCTACTTATGTAGCCTGGGAGAGTCCCCCATACTCCTGGGAGGTTTCGATCGGATGCTGTCTGGAATAGTGCACACTGCTACAGCGGTGAAATCAGGCGCAACCCATTTACAGTCCTTTATCTACACTCAATGTCCTTGCATTGAATGCTCCATAAAGCAAACGATGAACTGGAAAATCCACTTAAAAAAAAAGAGTCAAAGTGTTTTTTCTTCTTGCCACAGAGCTGGCTGGGTGGACTGTTGGAGTGTACCCAACTTCTTGCTCATCATTGACTATACCTGGCATCCTATTTATCCCCAGAAGGCTGATGAGCAACTCAAACAATCATGTAAGCCTTGCTTCATTAGTAATTTCACTGTTACATTACCATCTATGTGAAGACGTTTTTGAAAATTTGATGCTTCATTTGTTGCAGTTTCTGAAATGGAGGAATCTATGTTGTCAGCTCTGCGGCCCCCAGAACATCCCTCAGGACCCCACACCACCCAGCCACGCCACACCTCTACAACTGCCTCTAATGTCTACAGCCGTATGCCCACTGACCCCTCAGAGCTTCCCCCTGATAGACTTCATGTGGAAATGGAAATGTCCCCAGACTCTCAAATCATCCTCTATGGCCCTCTGCTCCGAGCACTTATCGCCATTAAGGTGCAAATTTTTTGATGGACAGTGATTTCAATTCACTTACTTTTCTTGTTATTGATTAGTTGTTTTGTATTATAAGATTGACTAAACAAATCTATTATCACTGTTTACACAGGAGAACTATTTTGGTGAGGATGACATGTACACAGACTTTGAGGAGGCAGTGTCCAGCCCTGTGTTGTCCACAGCCACCTCCTCAGGCCTTGGTTGGTCTCCTCTGGGTATGGAGGACACTGAACATAAGGAAACCTCTGACATTCATCCCCTGGATCTGCGGCCCTGGGACATCACTGTGCTCATTAACCTCTACAAAGTTCATGGTCGACTACCAATAGTAAGAGTGATGAGGCAGAGATAAACTACTTGCATAAAAAAAATAGCATTTAAGCAATTTTGTACCATTTGGGCTAAAATTAATCTAAAATGTTAGATGGCATCTGTATTGATATTGAAGATGCATCCTTCAATGTCACACGGTCTTGTCACTTTCAGCACTGCAGCAGTGAAGGTCCTGAAGGCCCATCGGGCTTCTTGGAGCGACTTTGCTTCGAGATGAAGAAGGGTTATAAAGAGACCATGCTTCAGTTGCTTCTGTCCCCCATTCACATCTTTGTCAGTGATAACTACCAGGTATTATAGATCTCATCATTTAAGGTTAAACAAATCGAAACAAATCCTTTTAATACTATGTAATATAGATTAAAAAGACTAATAATAGTGCCTTTATTCCAACTTGAAGTGGAGCCATTACTCAGTGTTGCATTATGTGAAGCATGTACCAACCATATATTGTATAACCTCACTGAATTCCTAAGTTTAAGTGTAGCTGCTCTTACTGAATAATGTCCCTTGATCCCTTTAGAATATGTAACCTCTCTTGTGGAGTAACCTCTATTATGTATGTGCAGAGATCTGAAGAAAAGGCTGATGGGGTTAATACTGTGGTCAAAGACATAGCTTTTAATGTGATAATTGCACTGCCTTAATATAAATGACAAAAAATGTTTCTACTTTTCTGTTCACAGCGTCCCACAGCAGATGGAGTGCTAAGAGACGGTCACCTGAGTCTGTCTGGACTGCAGATGCGCGCCCATGCCATGTTCTCTGCTCAGGGCCTTCCTTTGGGCAGTGACACGTTGGAGTACGCTTGGCTTATTGATATGCAGGCAGGGGGACTAACTGGCAGAATCACTGTTCCACAGGTTTGTGTTACCAAAAAAATGTAATTATTTTGGTTGGCAAAAAGGGGGAGTGTGTTCTTTTATTAAAATTGTTAAAATCGTAATGTGCTACTTGTATTTGTGATTACTAGCTGGCCAGCATGATAGAGTGGGGAGAGACGTTTATATTCCATGTGGTGTCTCGAGAATTCCAGCTAGATCAGCCTAAACCCACTGTCATCTGCCAACATGGAGTTGATCGACGCGCTTGTGATGCTAAGGTACAAACAGGACACTCAACCAGAAATACTGCATAAGCCCAGAGCCTCATGTCTCCACACATTTTCACCCCTGCTGTTGCCATGTGTTGTTTAAAACCTGAACAAGCTGTGTGCATGTGAATCCTTTGCAATATCCTTTAGAAAATGCTCATTATAGCCAAAGGCACTTTTGGCTTGGTGCAGTGTTGGTGCAAAAACAGCGATAATAAATGAAGATCACCACAGATCTTTCTCTAATGATCTGTTATTCTGAAGGTACACAGTTGGAAAGATTGAACAGCAGCAAGTTATACAAAATTATTCACTACAAAGCAAACACACAGTGCTATTTCATTACATTAAATTGTTTTATACTTTTTTGTGTGAATACAAAACTTTATAATTTTGTAATATCAAAGTACCTTTGTCTCCGGACTATATAGTTGCATATAAATCCAGTAAAGTGTACAAAATATAATGTTGTCTTTCAGCTGACCTGCATGCCTGGTCACTGTCGTACATCAGAGGAGCTGAAGTACACTATGACCCGACTTGCCATGGATGGAGTGGACTTATTTTTTGTGGAGCATGGGTGTGCCGCAAACATTAAGGTAAAAGCATCAGTCGTCATCATCATCGTCAGTGACACAATATTTAGAATGAAGCTTTAGCTTAAATTTGGTCATTTTTGTTTTTGTTTAGACTGGTATCATTCGAGTGGCAAACTGCAATCTGCACAACCAGGCAGTTGGAGAAGGTATCAGTGCTGTGGTTCAAGACGTTAATATCCGGCAGTACATTGAACAACAGCAGCAGGGTGAAGCAGCCAGGCTGCAGCCTACTGGTCAGAGTCAAGGTCCATGTCAGCCGCTAGGTCTCGGTCAGCCTCCTTTGCTGCGACGCTCTGTTTGGCTGGAGGCAGGTTCAGTCAACCTGAACCTCATTACAGCAGACATTGCCCTGGCTGCTGACCACCCAGCCAAATGTGAAGTCCAGAGGCATTTTTTGGAACTGCACGATACTCAGACCAAAAGGTAGAAAGACTGTCATCTGTTATTTGTGTCTCAGTGCACTTGTCACATTGTATATAGAGGTGTGGCTATGGTTTATACACTTCCTGACTGTTGTACTAACTTGCAGTATGGCAGTATGGTTTGTATAACCAATTATGTCAACAAAAAATATGATGTTGCACAAATCTTTGCCATAAAAATAAAATTGTAATTCAAAGACCTTCCAAAAATTCTTTTATTTATTTTTTTTTACTTTTCAGACTGTGGTTCCTGTGGCCAGAGGAGGCTAGCATTCGTACCAAGCGTGGCAGAAATCGCTGTGGCTGTCTTGGAGGCTGCAGGTTTTTTGGAGGGACCAACATGGGCCTGGACTTTTTTAAGCTCGAAGAGCTCACACCTTCCTCGTCTTCTGCATTCTCTTCCTCCAGCACTGAGTCGGACATGGGTTATGGCCAGTCCTTGCTGCAGTCTGGAGAGTGGATCATTACCAAGGAAACACCCAAAGTGGATGGTATGCATATTCTTAAATGTATCAACTGTATTTATTTGTTATATATTGGATAAATGAGGAACCACTTCTGAAAAACCCTGACTGTTTTCTTAGGGAGGGTTGTTGGACTGAAGACAGACACACACTCCCCATGCATTCCTCCTGAGGTGCCTGAGAGGCGATGTCAGCAACATCTCAATCTCCAGGTGCCTCAACGCTCCCATAGTTCTGCCTCCTCCTCGGAAGAAAATAGCTCCTCAAGTGCTGCATTGCCCCTCTTGGCTGGAGAGAGAGATAGCCCTTCACCAAGCATAGAAGAACGCATGTTTTCAATAAATGGCAAAAGCCCAGCCGAGTGAGTAATTAGCAAATATTAATATTTTCTACTCTCTACTCTGGATCATCTAATACTATATTTTTTTTTAATTTATTTTTTGTTTAGTACCCTTGGAGAGGTTCCAGAGGTCTCACCAGTGTCACCAAACAGCTCCCAGGAACGCTCCTCAGTGCGCTCTCCCTTGTGTTCTCCTCTCAAGCGGCAGTCATCTGTGCACTCAGGCCGACTAGGCAGTACAAAGAGCCTCTCAGCAGCGGTCTTTACTGACAAGCCACCCCCTGTGCTGTCCGGAGGTGTCCAGTTCAGCAGCGAGGTTTCCCGTAGTGATGAGAATGTTTTGGATTCACCTCGACAGCGTAGGAGTTACAGTTCCTTTCCGTTCACGCCGTCGGCAGACTCCAACACCTTCCATCAGTACCGTTCTGCAGACTCCAGCATGTCTGTGGCAGACAGTGAAGCCTACTTCTCGGCCGCCGAGGACTTTGAGCCAATAAGTAGTGCAGATGAGGGTCCAGGGACTTATCCAGGAAGGAAGAAGAAGAGGAGGCAGCCTCAGCCTCAGCAGCCACCATATCACATGGAGAGCTACAGGTCAGCTTTGTCAAAATGTAGATTCAATTCAGTGCTTTAAAATGTATTTCTACTCTCGGTTTCTCACTCAAAATATTTATGAACTAAAGTTTTGTACTATCACTATAATTTAAAAAAAAAGGTTTTACATTTTCTTTTTCAATATTCGTGCTCATTAAACAGTGAAGCAGCAGAATTACAGATGCACATTTGATCACATTCCTGATGCCACTGGTTCTGTAGATCTATTTACATGGCAATTGAGCTTTTCATATTTTTTAATGTAAAAGAAATGAGCAATATAAACATGTGTGAATAATTTGCTATGCACAAGGTTAACCACTGGATTAAGATAATGAAAGGTTCAAGACAGCTAACAGTAACATCAAAGATACTCTGTGCTCAGCTCTTACTAGTAGATGAATAAAAAACTGTCTTGCATGGTCTGACCTTGCCAGTTTTCTTAAACTGCTCTATAAATAATGCAAAAGGTCCATTTAGACTGTGATTAGATCAGGCATGGTAATTTCATTATCTCCAATTTGTCAGGCTATGTAACACTGTCATCTTTCACTGTTATTACTAATACTCCGTCCTTGTTTCACTGATTTATATATGCACTGTAGCTGTGGAGTTACTGTTGTGGCAAGGTCTTAAACATTTAGCCCAGACTCAAAATAACATTGAAAATTTTTTTTTTAATATAAACAACAACTGTAATGGTTGTGAATGGTATTGAAACAGTATGGAATACATTAATTGGGTGTTGATGATTTAGACCAAACCCATTTGGCATTTTATTCTGCAAACTAACTTGGCCTTGAGCCAAACACGTTGAAGCTTTCATTTATTAGATTGATTCGATCATAGAGGGATGAATGTGATGGAAATGGGTTGTACCAAATGAGGTGTTTGATCCGTGGGCAGCCACTTATTGCGGGTGTGTTTAGCTAATTGGATTTTGTTCTTGCTGTGCAACTACCTTGTCATTTTTCTATTACTCCAAATGTTGTTATTGATTTTAGCATATTATATGATTGATGTAGCCTCCACACAAATAGAAATAATAATTTCAGACTCAGGGTTTCATCAGATTTAACCTTGTGCAAACATGTAACACCATCAAAGTGAAGCCTCCCTAGATTATAAAACAGTGTAATGAAACGCATGTGAAAATTAAGAAAGTATTGTGTGAGTGTCTGTAATTCAAATCTATATCAAATTATATTCTGCAGATGGACATAAAGCCAAGAGCTTGAGCTATTGTTTTCATATTGATGATTTTTCTTTTCTTTCCTGTAGTCGAAGCTCTATCTACCACAGTGTTGAGGGTCCCCTGACCTACGTTCTCAATGGAGAGCTGATAACTGAGCCACGACCACTGCCTTTGCCTCCAACACTGCCACCTTTGCCACCCCATCCACTACCCAGCCACATGTCTCAGGCCTCTTTTGTCTCAGCCCTAGCTATGGAGGAAGAAAGCTCAGTAGAGGCAGAGAAGACGGCGGAACCTGGGCCCGTAACTCGCCAACCCCACGTCATGGCATGCTACCAAAACTACCTCGCCCAATATCAGGTAGGACTTGTATTTTTATCCATGATGCACACTATTGCCCATTTAGAAATTCAGAAGCAATGCAGATTAGTCAGTTAGGTGTCCATTTTTTACATCTGTTTGAACATTTTTGTCAGGTCTCTAATTGGTCAGTCAAGCAGCCCACAAACAAAAGGACCTCCAAATCTTCTCTGCACCGTCCCTTAGACCTGGACACACCCACCAGCGAGGAAAGCTCAGGATCCTTTGACCAGCTTTCTGTTCCTTGTTTTAAGGTATATACTTTTTTTTCCACTATGTAACAAAAATGAACACCCACTCATATGACACTTTCAGGCTAATCTTGCACATAAAATTCTTCTAAACTAAGCGAATACATGGAACACAACATTTTATTTGATTTATTTCAGGTCATTAAGCAGGGTCTCTCTGCCAGCTCTCTACTAGACAGAGGAGTTCAGCTAATGGGAGAAAACAACAGGTATTCACTAATTGTTTTCATTCTGCTTAATATATTCATCAAAAAATGTATTATTGGCTATTTCTCAGTCACCCATACACATTAAATTTCGTTCTTTCTTTTTTGTAGTACACCATATACTCCCCTTGATAAAAGGGCCATGGAGAACACAGATGAAGACACAACGACTGATGACTGGACTCTAGAGCAGCCTCTAGCGCAGACTAGGACCACAGCCATTGTAGAGGTGAAAGGAGCCATCAATGTGGTGCTGACACCTCTTGTGGCTGAGTCTTTGGACAGGTAGTAACTAGCTTACAGCTTATTGTTACCCATTCACCTGTATGCACTTCACATTTTGATTTTAGAATGTCACAGCGTAACAGAAATTGTTCTGTTTCAGGTACATTGAGGCTATGGTTCATTTTGCCAGTATCCGACACCCTGCAGCCATTTTGGACGACCTACATGGCAAAGTTCTGAACGAGGCCTATCAGATCAGCAAGTCTACTGTCACTGAGACTGTAAGTTACACACAGTTACACAGGTGAAAGACTTTGTGTAGTGTATTTACAAGCTTCTTTAATTACCGAACATACAGACTCACAATGACAACATATAAAGTTAAAAGCACCATTTATCATTTAATATTATGTAAAAATAAATTGCATGAGTATGTTAACACCAACATTTGTTAATATTCTCTAATCATCAGTAACAAAGTGAATTGAATAAAGCTTTTCTGCACAAAGTCTGATACCACATTGTTTTTAATCTGGACCTACACAGAGCCAAACAGGAAAGCAGGAGCATAAGCTATCCA
Organism: Rhyacichthys aspro; assembly: GCA_036850595.1. Taxonomy (NCBI): domain Eukaryota; kingdom Metazoa; phylum Chordata; class Actinopteri; order Gobiiformes; family Rhyacichthyidae; genus Rhyacichthys; species Rhyacichthys aspro. The sequence continues at coordinate 11,729,556 of CM072169.1, read as the reverse complement.
AGACAGAGGGCACGAACCCCGGTTCCCTGAGCGTCTCCCAAGGCCAGACAGACCTGTCTGTCAAACCAGATAATGTGAAAATCAAGGGCCTCCAGGCCAACGTCTCCATCCCTAAGGTAAAACCTCTGACCCAGATTAATGAAGGTTCCACAAAATGTGATCTGAAGAAGAATGGTCCATGAGAATCATCAACCTTGCTTTAAATGTCCTTTTACATAAACGACACATAAACATGTTACGCATTTAATTCAATAATTTAAAAAATATGCATGTTTGTACATAATACTATTATTATAATGAGAAATAAATTGTTAACAGAACATATATGTATTAAAACTTTATGCTCATGCAGTTGAATCTTATCAATTAGGTTGTTATCATCCTTAAGGGGGTAGATTTATTACGTATAACATTGTTGTATGATTATATATATGTTGTTTTAGCTTTATATGTATTTAAAAGTAGTATTTTACAGTGCAAGTTCTTTGTTCAGGTTAACCTTTGCCTCCTGCAAGCTTCTGTAGAAGAAGGGTCACCATCTTGCTCCAATAAGTGTGTCACACATGTGTCACTTGTAGCCCTGTGCTTTGATAGGATCGCCACCCAGTTCAGAATGAACAGGTAACTGATTTGTTATTATTCATTTTCATATTATGACACCGTGAATGTAATTTTGTTTGGTTTAAGAAACTGGTAATACGAACTACATATTTTTGTACTCACACATGACGATAAACATTTTTTGGTTCTAGGGGTATTGTGGAAGAGACGCCAAATACAACAGAGCATGGTCGGCCCTCAGTCATGCTTGAAAAGTATGCCTCAGCCACCAAAATGCAGCCCCAGTCATCCGGCTCGTTGCGCTCAAATGCAGGCATTGAGAAAGGCAAAGAGATTGCTGCTAGACTCAACATCCACCGCATTCACAGCCAGCTCCGAGGCCTCGACTCTACAGGTCAGTGGAGCAACTCTGGCAATTTCACTGAGTCACCATTTGAAATTTATTTACAGTTTTTTTTTCTCTCTAGATATTGGCACATGTGCCATTACAGCCATTCCTTTCGAGAAATCCAAAGTACTCTTTGGCCTTGAGGAAATGGAGGAGTTTTCAGGGGCAGATGAGACCGATGTCCAGGGCTCTGGAGGTGACATGGGTCGTTCCATGCCTTCACTTGAGAAATGGGGCTGGATAATGTTTGAATGTGGCATTGAGAATCTTATAGTGAAAGGTAAAATATCACAAGCTCTATAAACAGAGGTCACCTTATCAATTAATCACCTGCCCATTCATTGGAAAAAAGTATTTTACAAACATGGTATGAAATGTTATTTTCAGGGGGTCGCCAATCAGGTGCCATTCTTTATAATGCCTTTGGTGTGATGGGCCGGTCAGACACAGGGGGAAAAGCGGGGATGTCAAAGTCTAATGGATCCACAGGCTCCCAGACAGGCAGCGGTTATAGCACAGATGTTTCAGATGACAACTTGCCACATGACCCATTGAGTCCAGCTTCTGATGCCAATGAGCAATCAGATTCAGATGACCAGGTGAGAAATTAAATATTTAAAAGAAATAAATATTAAAAAATCATCTCGAAGAGAAATATGTGAATCAACCCAAAGAACTACTCTTTTTTTCTTCTGCAGGACGAAGGGGTTGAATCAGATGATCTTAAGAAAGATTTACCCCTCATGCCCCCTCCTCCTGACTCCAGCAGCATGAAGCTGACCATCCGAGAAATCTGGTTTAGTTTTGCTGCACCAACAAATGTGCGCTCACCTTCACAAGCCATTTCCAGGTACAAGATAATCTCAGTGCAGTGAATTATTTGGATGATGTGCATCATTTCAGGATACATAAATATTAATATTTCAATCGGAAGGAAGAAAGAGTAGTCTGGCAGCACTATAGCAGTCACTGTTACTCACCAGGGGTAGCGTCGAGTGTGTATAGGAAGATTTTTATACTGTCATTGGCAGGTGAATTGTGTCAGCCTCATATCTTTTGAAAAGTAAACCGAGCTGCTGAAGTCTAAGTGTCGGGATATAATCATACCTAGAGGTTCATTATTTAAAGCTCTACAGATGCACATCACTGACATTTTGCAAAGATTTTGAACATCTCCACAATAAAGCTTTCATTCTGTTTTTTAGGCAGCTGAATCTGCTTAGCACAGCCACCCCTGCAATTGGTGCCTGGTTAGTTCCTATAGACCAGCTCAAATCCTCACTACGCAAACAGGACATGGAAGGCACGCTACGAGTCTGTGCTGTAATGGGCTGCATAATGACAGAAGCTTTAGAGGTTAGTAAATCCTGTAAACAAGCTATTTCAAAATGTCAAGTATTCAATTATAATCTGTTTTTAATATTTATGCAAACAGAAAAAAAGCATTCACATTCCATTCCGAAGCAAATACAACCGTGTGACCAAACGAGCGCGCTATCTGCATGAGAATCCTTCCTGTATGCTGTGTAACATCCTGCACCGTTATCTGCAACAGGCTGACTATTCTATCATAGAGGAGGCTACCATGGTGAGTACAGAGCCTTTTTTTGGGGGGCTCTTATTGGAAAAACTCTAATTTATGAAGCTCTGTGCAGAGACATGTGTATGGCACTTTTTCATACTTTTTTTTTTATTTTAGAATGATGGCGTTCCAGCACTAGTGACTTTAAAGAAGGGTCTTGTAGCTTTGGCAAGGCAGTGGATGAAATTTATTGTGGTAACTCAGGGTTTCAAGGCTATTGGTCTAATGAGACCTAACCAGCTTGCCAAACCCAAGGAGCCGCAGCACAGCCTGGGTGACACAAATTTGGGATTGGACAATGGTGCTGCCCTGCAGAGTGACACCAGCGCTGATGGAGCTGAATTTGAATTTGACGCAGGTGGGAACATACGGCTTGCAATGTGTTAAAAATATTTTGACCCACCCATCTGTTAGCACAGATGGTCTGTGAGTCTCCTAACCTCTACTTGTCAGTGTTTGCACATAAATAAATGAGACTGTTGTCACTTGTCAACACAGAGGTGATTTAGAAATGAATATACCACTATTCAAATATTTTATTTCCTAGCAGTCTTCGCAGAGTTTGATTTTATATTCTTTTGTGAAGCCACAGTGAGTGAACACACCATGTTGCTGGATGGAGTGTGTAGCCGTCCGCCACCAAAAGAAGCAAATTCTGGTCCTGTCAGTGGAGTGGAAATCATGAGAAAGCTGTCCAAGTCTCATACACACAATGACTCTGCACTCAGAATAAAGGTAATAAAGGATAAATCTGTTTTTGATAGTGATATATTAAAATATCCAGACATGCAGACTTAATGCATGTAGAGGAAAGAAAATACAATGTCAGGGACAAAGCTAGTAGCAGCCAATGGAAAGAAGAATTAACAAGGGTTATTTTATCTTTTAATAAAAAAAGCTCACATATAACTCTGTACATTTGTCAAATTTAGGGCTCACATCCCTACCAGTCACTAAGTTACACCAGCGGCGACACAGCAGCTGACTCACCTGCCCATGTGAGTCGTGTAGGCCTGCCAGCGAAGGACAGCCCCAGGAAGGAAAGTCTCCTGAGCAATCTGACAGGCAGTTTTCGAAGCCTGCACAACTTACTGGAGGGCACACCCCAGAGGAACGAGGCGACTGCTGCCACTGCGGCCAAGACCAGTTCCCTCACTCGCACAGGTATTTGCCCAGCTGCCAAGGTCCTGTATTTAAGCCCACCACTTAAAATGTAGTTTTAGTGTTCCAGTATAATGTAATGTAATGGAAAAAAAATCAAACAATAATAGACTTTTCTGAGCAGTGAACATAGGAAGTTAGAATTTAGTTTCAGACAGATTTATGTATAGACTGATACTAGTATATAGTATATTTTTATAAGACTTCATTTAAATTGTGTTGTGACATTTCAGGAAACAGCCTTGGGACAGACATGCTGACAGAACACCCACTCCTGTCTGCGCCGTCCTCAGTAAGTTTTTACAACTGGATGTCCAATGCTGTGGGCGGCAGGACTGGAGCTGGCACCCAGGACTCACCGGTCAACCGTTCCCAGCACAACAGTTTACAAACAGGTCTTTTTAAATATTTAATTCTGTCTTCTTTAATTTTCAATATATACTGTATATATAGTATACAATTTCATTTGAAAATGTTGTTTTACTAGACCCACCGGATTATCTTGAAAACTATTATCATTATCAACCACTGCCAACAGTTAACAGCCCAGAAGGTCAGGGATTGTTTGTGCTAATGCTGTCTGGTGATGTAATTAGCAGCAGTTTTTCCTTGTAGTAGTGTTGAGTAGTCATACATATGTGGTTTTTTTCCTGGTAGAAAATTTTTTAGCTTTTGCCATGCAACTTGACACTGTGGTGGGAAATATTAGCATTCTCTTTGAAAATGAATATTTGAACATAAAAATTATTGTTTTGTGTCCAAATGTTATTGTTATCTGCTCACCCAGCAGTTAATCAGTTACAGCACAGAAAAGTCAATGCTTTTACACCTCAAGGTCATTTATCTCACATTTCCCATTCATATTTTTAGGTGGGACCTGTAACCTGCCTACTATCCCCTCAGCATCAGACTTCAACACAGTTTTGTCCAGTGACCAGAACACCCTAGATGGAACCCATTCCCAACACTCCCAGCACAGCACCAGCCAGGATGATATTGCTGACATTGAAGAGGGTAATATGTGTCCAGCTGCTGTTCAGCTGGCTGATGCCCAGGTACATCTCTCAACAATCTCACAAAACACAAATTTTATAAAATATATGAATGACCATCCATCAAGTATTTTTGGTGGATAATTGTTTTCTTTCTCAGGTTGTTTTCAAACCTCTCCTGAGCTATACGGGCATACAGGCTCAGGACACCACTCCTTTAAGTTACAAAATGTATTTTGGGGAGCACCTGTCTTTTTCTGGAAACCTCGAATGTCTCAGAGCAGATATTGTTGACTCAGACACTTCTAAGGAACGCAAAACCAAAAGATCCAGGAGGTAAAACCATGTTCCTAAGTTTAAATTATATTGTAGTGTTTAAATTGATTTAGTTTTTTTGTCATACCTGTTTTTATTGCTGTTATTTTTCTTTGTCATCTTTATATGTTTTTAAAGACAAGGCATGGTGAACCTCCCTCCTCTGGAGTTCAAACCAGCTCTGTTGATTGAGACATTTAGCCTGAATGCAGTTGTGATGGAGAAGTCAGCTAGCGCTCCACAGGGTCCCACTGCAGCCCCACTTTCTTTCCACGACCTCAACCGCCGCCACTACAACACATTCCACTGTGACTTCACCACTGCCTGCCAGGCCATAAGTCAGCGTGTTGACATGGCTCTAGTTCGTCTCATCCACCAGTTTAGCACCATGATCGATGACATCAAGGCAACACAGACTGATATCAAGCTGAGCCGGTATACTGCGGGGTCAGCATCTCCAACACCCACTTTCAGGGCTAGACCCTATCGCCACTTTAGATCATCTGACTTCAGCCGCAGCTCGAGGGGTAGCATCAATGGGGCTGGCCGAAGTGCAACACAGACTCTAAAAAGCAAAAGAGGAGCAGCAGCTGCAAGTGGAGGAGGCGTGGGTATAAGTGGAGGTTTGCCACCAAATGGACCTCCCTCAGGAATGGACACTCTTGGAAGAAGGGAACCTCGTGGGCGCACCTCCCTTGGACGAACAGAGAGACGCACCTCTAAGGTTACTGAAATCATGAGACCTTTCTTATTAAAAATGTAGATTTAAGGCCAGTTAGTCATGATTTACATTTAGATTCTATCGCTTTGTTAAATACAAACTTTTCTGTGGCCTAAACAAATGTAAGATAGTCTATATTTGATAAAAGCAATTTAAAATGTTTTTTCTTGGTAATCCTAAAATGGGTAGCTACTATGTATTGCTACACTTGTTTGGAGTTGCAGTAATAGCCATTAAGCTGAAAGTTTGTTGCTACAAACACTAGAGGGTGCCAGTAGATTACACAAGTTTAATTCAACAGGCATTAGCCAACAAAAGATGATAGCAAAGTGTACAGTTTTTACTTCACTAGGAAATATACAATGCATATTTTATTTAAATTTGTTGCATTTTAACTGGTAAAAAAATAATATTAAACAAATTACTTTATGACTGCAGGTGTCTAGAAAGGGTTCTCGTGACGTGGCTGACCACATGGCAATCCAGATGGATGATTCAGACTCCATCACAGTGTCGGAGCAGAGTGAGCCGTCAGCGGAATGTTGGCAGAACATGTACAAGCTGTTAAACTTCTATTCTCTCATCTCTGATCCCACGGGCATCTTGGAGAAAAACTCCCCAGAGAACTGCCTTACAGGTCAGAAACAATTTTTTCCCTCTTTATTAAGTTTTGTCAAAGTTGATAAAACAAACTCCGCTCTGAGTATTTTTGGAGGAAATCACGTGAGCTTTTTCTGTATTTTCTGTAGAAAAAGGACGTCGACCTTCAGAGCCGCTTTGTAAAGTGATTTTTGAGAATGAGCAACAGGAGCCCACTACACCCAACAAGCCTGCAGGAGCAGGAGGAAGGAGGAGAAGTCTTGTGAGCTCTGAACCACAGCATGTCACCCTCATTGTGTTTGGTATTGGTATGGTGAACCGAACCCATTTGGAGGCTGACATTGGTGGATTGACAATGGAAGCTGAGCTCAAAAAAATCCATGGAAGTTTTACATTGAAAGAGAAGATGAAAGGTTGGTCAGAGGTCTGAATACTCAGCCATTTTTAATTTTTTTTTAGCAAAAATAAAAATAACATAATGAATGTATAAAATTCAATTGCAACTGCATTTTGGTTTGGAAAAATTAAAGAATTGAATACTTTTTTAATGTTTTCCCAGATATTCTGCACCAGAAAATGACAGAAACCTGTGCATCAGCTCACATAGGAGGAGTTAACATAGTTCTTCTAGAGGGCATCACACCTGACATTCAGTACGTACAGTGTCTGCTCCAAATCTGCCAAATGCAAAAGTTGATTTCAGATGTTAACATCGTATATATTTAATCTACTACAACATGTTTAAGTATGTGGATCCATATTCTGTTAGGATAAGAATACATTAGTCTTTATTATGTGTTGACATTTAACTGTAAACCAGATATACACGTATTTATTAAATCCAGCAGATTGTTTTGGTTGCACCTCTTGCAAAACTTTACATCTCAGAAGCATTCCAGGACAAAAAAGTATGCTTTCATCCAGAATAGCATGTACCTTAAAAAGATAAAGTACCAAAGGTAAAATAAGAAAAGGGTGCAGTGTTTTTGCAGTGTTTCTGCTCGGCTAGAGCCAATTACAAACTCCTTACAGCTTGGCAAGCAATTTTCCTAAAACACAACAACCCTAATCAAGTTACAAGGCTCGGAGTCATGCACCCAGACAAGGCTTTGAATTCCTGCCCTTGCTTAAGTGTAGAAGTTGGATGCTGTTCAAAAACATTTTTTAATGCAAAAGATCTCAAGACTCCACAAAAAATATGTATACTTTTGTATATACCATACACTCATACATATTCACTTACTTATGTATCAAATTCCCATAGGTAGTTTTTTAATGTTTCTCGTATGGTTTAATTTTTTTTCAGTTGTCTTAGTCTGGGTTTTAAGCATTGTCATTGATGGCATTATTACAGCGGTGAATACAGTTTTCCATATTGGTTTTTAGCACTGTCTCATGCGTTCCTCTGTTCTTCTGTTTTACCTTTTTTGCCTTTCTCTTCCAAATATGCATAGACTGGAGGATTTCCCAACTTCACCCACCAGCACAGCTAAACAAGAGTTTCTGTATGTTGTTGCTACAGTTTTAGGCTCACGTTGCATTTGTAAATCAACACTATCTGTGCCCTTTTTGCACATGTTCATTCGTCTGATTCATCCACGTGTATTTTAGGATCTTCATGTTAATCTTTTGTTAAGTTGTGTCTCATTGTAATTATCCTTTTTTATGAAAGATGGGGTTTTATGGGTATTAGCCTAATTCAAAATATCAGTGTGTGATACAAAAATATTTGCTTGAAAGAGGCTGTGGGTGGTTTGTTTGTCATTTTCTACACTGTACAAAATCATGGTCATAGTACAGCCATTGTCATTAATTCCTTATTTCAAATGAATGCTATCCTGCAGATGCATGACATTTGAATGATTCATGTTCGCTCATAATTTTCTATGGTTCTTAAATCATCCCAAGCAGTATAATTTACCCATGTGATTTAGTTGGTGCATTTTGTGTTTCAGAACGGTGGTGAAGTGCAACATTGCTAAGTCCCAAGCCTTATATAGTGCCCAGCGGGGACTGAAGACCAATAATGCCGCTGTTTTTAAAGTGGGGGCTATCATGATCAACATCCCCCAGCATCCAGCTACTTTGCACAGCATGATGGTCCGCAGCTCCCACCAACTTTCAAAACAAATCTCAGATCTCATTCGTCAGCCTTCCAATGCGTAAGTCCGGTACTATTGTGATATTATGATATTTCAGATGTCTTAGGTGTTGCAACTCTTGTCATCATTATTAACATTTTTTTTGTTATGTATATACAGTCAGCCTCCAAACAGAGAGGATACACCTACTCCCCAGCCCTCTGACAAAGCATCCAGCATCAATCAGACCCCAGTCGAAGCCAATGAGTTTCCTCAGCTTCCTGAAGGCCTAGAGAAGAAGCCAATTGTGCTTAAATTCAGTGCCATGGTGGATGGTATCACCATTGGAGCTGCGCTACTGCCCTCTCTGAAAGCGGAGTACAAAATGGGCCGAATGAAGAGCCATGGCATGACAGGTGAGTACAGGAGATTCTTTTGTAAGAATAGTGAGTGGCCTTGATAATGTAGGAATAATATTAAATATTCAACACTTGAGGGACACCACAATTTTTATTTTTAAACACAGGGGCTCAAACCAGTTTCACTTTTGAGTTGCCAAACCACAAGCTCTGCTTCCAGTCAAAAGTGTCCCCTGTAGACTTGTCTACCATGCCTCCATCAGCCAGTCTTACCTTGCCACCGGTCACTATGTCTGGTGAGTACATCATGGAGGACCATGATAGCCACTCAGACCATGGGTGGGCACCTGACGATTTTCCAGCCAAGCAGGGAAACTATTTGCAAGGGAATTATTTACGCTGTGTGGCTGAGGTAAGAAAGACCTTTTCAACTGTGTATACCTTAATGGAAACTATGAAAACCAGTCCAACACCCTCTTGTGCCCTTATTATATGCAGATTGGCTCTTTTGAGCATAACCTGACCACTGACCTGCTCAACCACTTGGTTTTCCTCCAGAAGGTTTTTATGAAGGAAGTCAATGAAGTCATTCAGAAGGTGTCAGGTATACTAGCACTGACCTATGTTTTTGATTATATTGTACATTAAACATGCTAAGTCAGTAATCCAGTAAAAGCAATTTATGTTTAATGATCTTTATGTGTAATGAGCAACAGGTTTTATGCCATATTCCTGTTGCCAAATGAGCTTTATTACTAGTCTTTGAATTCTGCTACTCAGTTATCCCTAAGGAAAAATAGGGGATTTATGCATGACTTTGGGAGCAGTACAAAATATAGGCATCTTTGTTAGGGAAAAGTCCAACCTTAAATCAGTATAGGTCAATATAGTTTATCTAATTGGAAACCACTGACTTTCCCCCAGAGTATTATGTTACCTTCACCTGTAGCTCGAGGGAATGGGGAAAAATTAATAATATCAACAACAACCTGTACCAATCTATTCAATAACAATGATTGCTGCTTGTGCTTGCCATCCCTTGTTCAGATAAAGATGCTAAGTTAACTAAGCATTTGATATATTAAAAATGGTTTGTATGCTGCGCACGCAGGAGGAGAACAGCCCATTCCTTTGTGGAACGAGCATGACACCTCGACCGATGCCGATAAGCCAAAAATCCTTCTTTATTCACTTAGCCTCATGTTTAAGGTATCTATCAAAAACAATTCATCACCTTTGAGTCTATATTTCTCCATTGAAGTAAGAAAGCAGTAAAACTTTCTGCCTTTTTCTGTTTTTTAGGGAATTCAGATGACAGCCACCACTCCATCCATGCGAGCTGTGCGATTTGAGACGGGACTAATTGAATTAGAGCTGTCCAATAGAATCCAGTGTAAGACCCAACCTGGTGGCAGCAGCAGTTACCTAAAACTCTTTGGCAAATGTCAAGTTGATCTCAACCTGGCCCTTGGACAGATTGTCAGGCATCAGGTGCAGATTAGCAACATTCTTATGTCACTGGCCTCTCAAATATGGTCAATATGGTATGGATTAATTGCCTATCAATTCTCCTTTAGGTGTATGAAGAAGCAGGCTCAGACTTCCATCAGGTGGCATACTTTAGAACTCGAATTGGTTTGCGCAATGCTTTGCAGGAAGAGATCAGTGGCTCCTCAGACAAGGAAGCTGTCCTTATCACACTGAACAGACCAATTGTTTTTGCCCAGCCAGTGGCATTTGACAGAGGTTTGGGATCTCTTTGGCTCAGGTATTTGACATCAAACTAGATGTTCTAGATTATTTATATTTGTTACTCTGTTGCAGCTGTGCTGTTTTGGCTGAATTACAAGGCGGCATATGACAACTGGAACGAACAACGCATGGCTCTTAACAAGGACATTCACATGGCCACCAAAGAAGTGGTAGACAAACTGCCGGGAATCCAGCAAACCTCAGCTCAGGCCTTTAGCACTCTCTTCCTGCAACTGACTGTCAACGATCTGGGCATCTGTCTGCCCATCACCAGCACCTCTCAAGTAAGTTACCCCGCTTTGTTTGATTATTCATTTTGTAACAATTTCTTTTGTACCTCTATGTTCATTCAAATGGTTGTTTTAGTAAACGGTGCATTTTATACTTCTTAGTAGTAGTAAGGTGTAAGTTTAGGGAAGAATGTGAAAGAATAACACTAAGATCTTATCAAAATGTTATAACTTCTCAAATCAGTGTTTCTAATATGAAATGCATAAATGGCTTATAATTATTATAAATTCTGATTCTATTAGTGAAGTATTATAGTCTTTAGGGCACTTTTTATCGCTGAATATATGTATATATAAATATATCTCTATATATTTCAATCCATAGTCTAAAGTCTAACAAAATATTTCTTTGCAGTCATTTCTTTTTTTCTGTACACAGAGATTATTTTGTGCAAAAACAGAAAAAACAGCATTGTTTGGGATGACACTCTATATAAACAAATTAACCTATATTAGTTGTCTTGTCATATCAGCATAAATGTGTGTAGAAACAAGATCAGCTGTTATGTTACTCACTTATTTCCATAGAAAGGACCAGTTACGGAGGCCATCAGCTCTGAAGCTGGGACCAGCACATCAGTAGGCTGCCATAGAAATGCACGAAAAGTAACCTATGGTTTATTACATCTTCTGTGGCTTGTTGTGGGGCAGTGACTTACTGTGATCAACACTCTCTGTGGCTGCAACACAAGTGCAGTTCACAATATTCTGTAACAATCACATTTCCTCTATCAGACTGGCATAACAACTAATGAAGCTTAAAGTGGTGTATGGGCTTGTTTGAGGTGTCTTAATACTGAATACTCAAAAGGTGCCAGTTTATGTCCTAAGTATTGCGTGTATGTGTGCTAAAATGGTATAAGGGTCTGTTGTGAAATGTACATTCATATATCCAGTCCTTATGGCTCAGTGGTGAATATAGTAAATCCTATTGTTAGTTATAAAATAATTTATTTGATTCTTTGGAAATTTCTTGGATTTCTACAGTTAATACTCTCAGTGCTCTACCTGGTTTTAATCAAAGTTAATATTATTTGGGGTCTACTGAGTTAGACTTTCATGAAATTAAGGTGGTCATATGTATGCCTTTTTCTGGATTTTACATTTGAACACCACTCTAGTAGAGTGTAATGTTACCACTAAGCCCTTATAAGCCCATGGAAATGGATATCCATATGTTCTTCCATTTTTTCCAGATCTCACAAAGTTGTGCCCCTCTTCACTTTTTCTAGGCGAACCACAGCATAGACTTTGACACTGGCTCGGCTTTGGTCCTGACTATTGAGAGCACATTGATCACTGCTTGCTCATCTGAATCGTTGGTGAGCAAAGGGCACTTCAAAAACTTCTGCATCCGCTTCGCTGAGGGCTTTGAGACCTCTTGGGATGACTGGAAACCTGAAGTGCGAGGAGACTTGGTCATGAATGCATGTGGGTGGCACATCAAATTTAAAATCCACTTAAGGAGTGTAATGAAATGTGATTATGTTGTAAAACCTGAGAGTTACAGAAGATCTCCTGGTGGCCCTTGTAAGGCAGAAATGCTGTACAGTTTAGTTTACTTTCTTTGTGCATAGCTTCTCTGGTTATTAATATCCTCTGTTTGTGTAGGTGTAGTCCCTGATGGTACGTATGAAGTATGTTCCAGAACTACAGGACAACCCTCAGCAGGTAAGTTCTTTTATTTATTCTCTGGTCTATAAATTATAGATTATAGACATTGTAAAGCTGCACAATAAGCATTTGACAACTGTGTCAGAATGTAACTCCAGTAATTCTTCTCTTCCACTATGTACTTTTACTTTTCTCCTCCTCTGCCCTTCTGTATTATTTTTTTCTCTACACAGAGAGCAGCAGTGCTGGGACCTGGACATTGAATGTTCTGTGGAAAATGTGTGGTATCGATGTTCACATGGACCCCAACATTGGGAAGCGCCTCAATGCTCTAGGCATCACACTGACATCACTGACTGGTGAGGAGGACACAGATGACATTGGTGACCTCAACTCAGTCAACATGGGAGACCTTTCTGATGAGGAGGAAACTGACAGCATGTCACCCACTCTTCATATGGTATGCCCAACACTCATTCTTAGATAACTATTATGTGAAGAAATACTTTATGTATACAATATCAAGCCAAAAAAAAAAAACTGTCATGACTAAGCACAGGACCTTACCCGACATTACCTACATTTTATGATCCTGCCTGGCTTACCTCAAAGACAGTAGTCAAAGGTATAGTTCTGGCCAAATTGAATGTTCTTCCTGCCCTTCCATCTGTCCCTGTTACTTACAGAGTCCAGAGACCCAGTTCAGCCCCCGGCTGACCTTAAGGAAACGTTTGGTAAACCACATCCTGGGCCTGAGCCCCAGGCCTCAGAGTGTATCTGTCCCAGCTGACTACTTAAACTGTGCCTCGCCTTGCCTCCGAGCAGGCAGTGCCAGGTCTCAAAGACCCCTCTCCTGGGCCTGTGTATGTAGCCCCACAATGTTTAACTCTTCTCTGGGCTGACAAACAAAAATCATCTCTCTCCTTTGCAGCTTAAATTGAGGCAGTGCTTACTAAAATGCTGAGCAATGCTGTTTCATACTAAAAATACATAGCATGAAGAATAAGAAGCAATAATAAATGGTGTTGCTTAGCATTTGCTGCGCTCGTTAAGCTTAATGACAGGACGAATAAATTAAATTGGTGTTGCGCAGTCCCCTGTGATAAGGTTGCTTTTTTCCTAAACTTTGAGTGGAGTGGTGGTGGTTTTATTGTTTTGTGATCTAGATATCATTCTTCCTGGTGTGTGGATCGGACAGTATATTTCTAAATGGATTTGAAAAATAACAGTCAAATTAAACTGCTAATTATTGCACATATGGGAATGATGTGGATGCTGACTTAAGTTTTAATTCTTCAAATTCTTTGGGCTTGATTGAGTGGGACTTTTCACCCTGGCCTCATACTTGTGTGTCAGTATAACATGTATTTGACCCAACAGGAGACGTTTGACCCCAGACGGCAGATGGTAATGGGGAACCAGGTGATCGACGCCAGAGGGAGGAAGTTTACTAAAAGGGTGGTGGACATCAGAGAACTAAACGAACAGGCCAAAGTTATTGATGACCTCAAGTAAAATTCTTTCTATATGAACTGCATTTAAAAATTCTGTTTTAAACAATTTTTTAACCTCATCAACATGGTCTTCATTTCAGGAAACTGGGAGCAAGTGAAGGTACTATCAACCAAGAAATCCAGCGCTATCAGCAGCTGGAGTCAGTGGCTGTCAATGACATCAGGAGAGATGTCAGAAAGAAATTACGGCGCTCCAGCATGAGGGTAAAAATGTCTTTATTTTTTGTTATTCTACACAATATGTGCTAAGAGCATAACAAGCACTATACACGTTTAATCTTGTCCTGTTGTTTCTGACTTTGCTTTGTTTCTCTGTGCCAGGCGGCCAGTTTAAAGGATAAGTGGGGTCTTGGCTACAAACCAAGCTACAACAGATCCAAAAGCATCTCTGCTGCAGCAGGTAGACCTCCTCTCAAAAGGATGGACCGACAAAGGTATGATAAATGCTTTTAGTCACTGATAACTTTCAGTGTGTGAGTAGCTTGAGTAATATTATTGTAAATGTTTCTAGTTCCAGAATAGGAGATGTGGAGGATTTTCCTGATATACGTGTTGATGTAGCTTCCCCTGGACCGCGGGTCACTTTCAACATTCAGGACCCGGTAAACACATTATTTGTAATATTTTATCAGTTTTAGAAAGCAAGAAAAAAGAACATTACATTTTGCAGCATTTCCAGTACATAATTTTTAATTTGACAGTTCATTTTTTATGTAGTTTTTGCTACTATTATTGATTCCTAAAACACTGAGAAAAGGTTTATTGTAACATTAGGCGCCATAATAACAATAATTGTGTTCATCCTTCATGGGGTCTCATTTGTATGTCACTGTCTGCATAATGTGTCTCATAATACCAGGACTTTAAATTATTATACAATAGCACTTTGTTGTAAGTGTTATACTTTTCACTGACAGTTCTTGCATTTTTGGTTCTCTTAGTACATTTATAAATGGGTTCTTTAATCATTTTAATTTGTGTTTAATTTAAGACTAATAATCAGGCCTCGGATTCCACACATGCACCTGTCAGTCCAGGAGAAGTATTTAAGGTATATGGTACAAAAATCAAACTTACAAAGTCAGATATCTAACCAACACCAACAAATCTTTGTTTCCTCTTCTCCATGATTACCTTTATATGCCTAAAGGGCTTTTGTATGTAAAATCAAATCAGGATGATGAATGCTGCCTGCAAGAATATTCATGGCACCACAATAGTATTACATTTCTATGATAATGTACTCTTATTTAATACTTATAAGTATATTGAACTTAACAAAAATATGAGTGTTTCTTTCTTTGGCTCTGCAAAAACTGCCATCCGAAACTGAGTTGGCATAATGCACTCTAAAACACTGTGGGCTTGTAAAGTTAAAGGTTGTATTTGAAGTCACACATTCTCATCCTGTCTTGAAATGCCTGAATATTTAAATCAGCTTTTCCTCAGTCACTGATTTCTAAATTCTAACACCTACTTCCAAACCATTATATTTCACATAGCTTATACACATTTCTAACTTGCTAATATTTTAAAACATTCACTGCATAATAACCACTCTGTGGTACTTTCACAACCACTGTAAACTTCTGACCTTCAATACAATTAATGTTGCAAAATTATATAGTCCAGTACTACTGGCAAACCTATCTGCTTCTTTAACACTTGCTGTGTTTATAATGCAATTTAAATGTGGGTGGATGCTCTCCATCTTGCTTGGTTTGGGGCTTTTTAGCTGCAGTTCATTAAAATGTTTGCTCTAATGAGAGACTCACATTCTCTACCTCTGCCTTAATCAATGGATTTGCAATAATACCACACCAGTTAAAAAATAACAACAGTTTTAGGGCAGTTACTGGAGTCGTTTGTAGTTGATCGGATGCAGGTAAGGCACTTACAGTTTAAGATGAAGTACTTTTTGGGAAGCCACTGTCCACCTTTGTTATGAGCTGCTTCAGGTGTTCGGCTGTACTATTGACAGCTGGACTCCTTATCCAGCTGGCCGGGGATGTACTTTATCCTTTATTTGGGAGTGTGCTTCATCTTGTTTTATTTTGGGGTGTTACCCATTCTCATGTTCAATCTTGTTGCACACTGTCTTTCATTTCTTTTCATAGAAAATGCATGTCATTTCAGCTCACTTTAAGTTTGGTAGTGTTTTGTCAGTGGAGTATCTAAAATCAGCATTGCAATACATTTCTGATTTTATTTATTTTACGGACATTGAACACTATTTACTTTAATGAAGAGCACCATGAAAATGTCAAAGAGTTCTTGAATCTGACTCTGTGTCCTTCTGTGAAGTTCCCTGAGGAGTCAGAGGTGGACCTGTTGTCAGTCACCATAGATGATCCATCCCATTCACATCATCTCCATCCTCATTCTCCATCCACCGAGACCCAACGCTCAATTTTCAGTGCTCCTGGCACTCCTGCTGTCTTCTCACCCACAATTCCCTTCCAGCACGATGATTCCAGGCGTGATGACCTCTCCTCTTCTTCATCTGAAGACTCTGAAAAAGAAGATGATTTTGACAGATTACCTAGCTATCGCAGACCTTTGTAAGTTGTCTTATGTTGTGTGTAGCAACTAAAAAAAATATATATATTCTTAATAGATTTTACTATAAATGAAGCTTTCCATCACTTTTTTCTTTTTACAGCCAAGCTTCTCACAGGAAGTCATCAGGTTTCTCTGCTGTTAGTCAGCTGTTCACTGAGCGCTGGCCAAGCACGCCTACCAATCGCAGCTTCAGTGGCACAGCAACTGAGCGCAATATTGACTTTGAGCTGGATGTGCGTGTGGAGATTGACAGCGGGAAGTGTGTTCTTCACCCCACTACTCAGCAGACGGAGCATGAGGATATTTCCTTGAGGAGGTGTGATGAAAAGGGCTTTCACACTTTGAAAAATACAGAATCTTATTTGAAGTCTGACTGACATCTCCTGCTGATTCCTTTGGGGAAAGAAATGTCTCTGAAATAGAGAAATTAGACTTCACATAATGAAATTTTTGAAATGATTTGCCACATAAAAACTTAGTGTTAAGAATCTAAGTTGTTAAATTTTTTATGACATGCCATTACCAGCTAGACACAGTAACTTCAAATTTATTCTTTGT
Source organism: Rhyacichthys aspro (assembly GCA_036850595.1). NCBI lineage: Eukaryota > Metazoa > Chordata > Actinopteri > Gobiiformes > Rhyacichthyidae > Rhyacichthys > Rhyacichthys aspro. The sequence continues at coordinate 11,712,506 of CM072169.1, read as the reverse complement.
GCCTTACATAGGAGCTGTGAGCGGAGTCTTAGGAGTTTGGACCAAGACTCTCCTCCCAAGAAGAAAAAACTACAGCCTACCTACACCTCTACCACTCATCTTCTAGCTGGCAAGAAATGCCCTTCCTCTTTACAGACCAAATCTAATGACTTGGAGACCACTGTGTTTTACATTCCAGGAGTAGATGTTAAGGTCAGCATCTCAGCCATTTATATTCTTCAAGTGTTGTTTTTGTTTATCGCTTTTTTTTTTTACTCATTTTGCTCCACCCTACAGTTGCACTACAACTCCAAGACCCTAAAGACGGACTCGCCTAATGCTTCACGTGGATCCTCTCTCCCACGCACTCTCTCCAAAGAATCCAAACTGTATGGTATGAAAGATAATGGCCCTTCCAACCCTTCCAATGCTGTACAAAGCAAGACTAACTCGCTCCTACCTCCCCCGCCCCCACCTATTCCATCAGGTATTGACCTTTACCTTCTAAATTATTGCATGCCCTAATCCTGGACATTAATGTGAACCAGCTTCCCAATCTACACATGAACTAAAATCACCACCACATCAAGTGCATGTGTTATCACCTTTATTTTGAAACAAGAATCCATGGGACACCTTTGATCAAATGGGCTCATGCATATTTGTTGTGCACCACAGAGGGGGGTGATTACAATTACAAATGACACCAAAAAAGATTTTAAACAAACCTCTGGTTTATTTCAAATGAACTGCATAGCCAACTAGAAATTTGCATATTTAACCCCTGTATGTCTTTGTAGCCAAAGGTAAAGGGAGTGGAGGAATGAAGACAGCCAAGTTGTATGCTTGGGTTGCTCTCCAAACTCTGCCAGAGGAAATGGTCATCAGTCCTTGTCTGCTAGACTTCCTGGAAAAAGCCCTAGAGACCATTCCTATTACTCCTGTGGATAGGAACTATGCAGGTTTGTCCCATCTCTTATGTAACAGCCTGATGTACCTTAAGCTTTTAAAATATCAGTCACATGCTTGTGTTTGTTTATCCTCAGCTGTAGCTTCCCAAGAGGAAGACATGGGTCAGTTCGATGCTGTGGAGCCACTGGAAGAATCTACTACTTCCCTGGTCTCCTCATCTACATCAGCCTACTCCTCCTTCCCTGTGGATGTTGTGGTCTATGTCAGAGTCCAGGTAACGCATAGCTATTGTCTTAAAATCTTGCACAAACTTCTCTGTGCTTTTCTTGTACATACAGCAAAGCAGTACTTACAAATGAGCCAGAGAGGATTATGGTGCTTCAAATAGTTCTTACTGTTTTTTTTGTTTTTTTTATAGCCATCTCAGATTCGGTTTAGCTGTCTGCCAATGTCCAGGGTGGAGTGCATGCTCAAACTGCCCTCTTTAGATCTGGTCTTCTCCTCAAATCGTGGAGAGCTGGAGACCCCCACAGGAGCTCACACCACTGACGGATCACACCCACCCTCCTCCACTCCACCTGGGCAGCATGCACCCAAGCTGCCCCCCAGCAAAGGTATGTGAGGCAAGACCTGCTTTGATGTAATAATCGTGTCACTGTTTTATTTCCCAAATAGAGAAAATGTCAAACAGGTTAAGTATATCTTTCCTGGTGCGTTTCTGTTAGTTACTCCATGGTGTGTTCAGCCTTTTTTAATTTTAACATTTTTCTCAGCCTCCTTGTTACATTGCCTCGTTTGCTTTTTATACTTTATTTTTACTTTGTATTTTAGTGGATTGGTCTTAAAGAAAACTGTCACATTTCCTTATGAATGTATACCTGTGTAGCTATAGTATCCTATTTAGTTTTTTATAAAGGTTTTCATTACTTCTTTATTACTTCCTCTTTGTGTTCTCTGCAGCGTCTCCTTTACTGGGGAGCCCTCTAGGCAGGACCCGCCACAGCAGCAGCCAGTCAGACCTCACTGGCCCCCCTAGTAACTCCTCCGGCCTCAGCTTCACTGCTTGTATGTCTGACTTCTCCCTGTACGTTTTCCACCCCTACGGCGCCGGAAAGCAGAAATCTGCTGTCACAGGCTTGCCTCCAGGTCCTGGGCCCCTGGGTATGGAAAAGACAGAAAAAAATCAAAATATTATATAATTATACACAAGTTTCATGCAGTATGTGATGATCCTCACTTTTTTATTGAAGGTACAGTTGATGAGGAGCCCTCTTCAGTCACAGGAAGAAAAGACTCACTTAGTATCAATCTGGAGTTTGTGAAAGTCAGTTTATCCAGGATGAGGCGCACTGGAGGCCCAATGCTCATTGAAAGCTTCATCCCTGCCAAAGGGGGCAAAATTGACACCACACTTATCAATATTTCAGGTACATCCATCCTTGCAATTATATGTCAAGAACATCTCGTTCAGGAATTAACTAAATGCTGAGTTTGTTAATTAAATGATAAAAAAGTGAATCTCGCAACAAAGTTACATTTTCCTCTGTTATTTTGTTCTCCTTTAGCTGTGTGTGACATTGGTTCGGCTTCTTTCAAATACGACATGAGGCGGCTGAGTGAGATCTTGGCCTTCCCAAAGGCCTGGTATCGCAGAAGTATTGCCAGACGCCTCTTTTTAGGAGACCAGACAATAAACCTGCCAGGTGAGCCTTTTTCTTGATTAGCCATGATTTGTTTTGTGTTGCACAAATATCAAACATCAAGGTCAATCTTTAAAAAATCACCAGTGCTTGTCAATTATTTTGGAGCATTTCATCATTCCAAGCTATCCCTCTGTGGAATAGGCCTGTGTTCAATTTTAATATCATATCATGTTGGCCTTCCTTGAGCCAACATTCTCTCACACTGCTCCATGTTGACATTTCCCCAGCTGTCCTTTACTTATGTCTTTCAATGTTTATTCTGCTTCAGCTTCTGGACCAGCAACCCCCGACTCAACTGAAAACGTCACTCAGCATCTGTCCCCCGAATCCAGTCGTAAAGCCTACTGGAGGACGTGGGACGGCAGCAGCGGGGCGCAGCATGTGCCCCAATCCCCGAATGTGTTTTCAGAACATTCCACTGGAAGCAACATGTCCCCTGGCCTTAGTCACCTTAAGTCACCTGGACCTGGTCGCACAAGGAGTGTATCTGATTCCTCTGCCCCAAGGAGAGGTAAACAGAAAACTAAACTGAAATGAAATTTATATTGGAACCCTTCTAAATTAGAAAACAGACAAATGTTCATGTTTTTTTCTTTTTCATTTTCTCTAGATTCAGTGTCAAAAACATCCACTCCATCCTTCAATAAAAATGGAAAGGCCATGGGTCAGCAGGGGGCGCCATGGGAGACTCTTGTGGTGTTTGCCATCAACTTAAAACAGCTCACTGTACAAATGAACATGAGCAACGTCATGGGAAATAATACGTAAGGGGAACAGATCTTTGTTCAACATGTTTATAAACAGTAGACAAGTTACACACTATTCTAACAATTTTTGCTTTTTTATATAGTTATATATTTTAGAAAACTAGTGTAAATGCAAGCTGCTTTTTATAAAACCACACCTATCCTTTCACTGTCAGCAGAGAAAGTATCTGAGTCTTTGCGTCTGCTTATGGCCATAATAGGCTCATTATGTACCTAAGCTGGACAAAATCAGCATTGTTTGTTTACATTGATGTGAGTAATAAGTTGCTGGATTATTGCAGATGTATATCTCCTGGGCATGTCTTTGCTTATTCCTCTCATTTTACCATCAGTTCAAATCTGATTTCCTAACCCCTAAGGCCTCTTATCGCCCACTCCTCGAGGCTCCATTCATCTCTCGTACATCGTTGTATCTTCTGTAGTCACAGGAATATGCAGTCATTACAGCTTTTATCTTTCCAGTTAAGGTGGCATTGCAAAAACTTCTGCTGATTCAGTGACAAACAAAGAGCCTTCATAACTAAGACGGTACAGTTTTATGAGCTCTGCATCGTCTTCAAGCCTGAAAGGAATTGTGTGGGCTCACTTCTCTTCTGTAACACACATTTCTGCTTACAGCAAGCATCAACAAGACATTTCTACCTGCAATTTAAATAATGTACAAGTTTATATATATATATTCTGCGCTTAGAAAGAAATACTTGATTAACTTGATAACTATTTATTGCACACAATGGCAGACCTTTCAGAGTGTCAACAAAGCCAAGAATGAAAGTGTCAATCTTAATCTCAGAGTTATTTTTTTTATATACCTAGCCAAGTCCTTGCAATGAGAGTCATTTATGTTTCATAGAGAGTGCTGTTCCATTATTCAGCAGCCTTTCAGTAAAACTCACAGTGTGTTTGCCCCTGCAGCTGGACGACCAGTGGTCTGAAGAGTCAGGGCCGACTGTCTGTGGGCAGCAACCGGGACCGTGAGATCAGCATGTCGGTTGGCCTCGGCCGCTCCAAACTTGATTCTAAAGGCGGGGTGGTGGGTGGCAATATAGACGTGAACACCCTGGAGATGGTCTGTAAGTAAACAAAACATCCAGTCCGCAGACATCTGGTGTTTTGCTGCTTCTTGTTAGCAGCTCCTACTGGTATTGACCTGAGCCAGAATTAGAGTTCTCACACAACACTGAGAGCTGTGCCGCTGTAAACACCACACATTCTAAGTGTTTATGATGTGATAGGTTAGGTATTATATAACTGCTGTTTTAACTGAATGTAATGCAGGTGTTTTTGACATTATTCTGATCTTGGTTTATATACAGTATTTGTAAGTGATTGTAATTGCTGTAAAAGCTCAAGAATGGAATATAAGGACATATTTTTCCACTATTACAAATTACTCTTCTTAAAATCATAGTCAATATTTGACATTGAAGGTTTTAATTTTGCTGCAGTAGTAGTTAAAAGTTGTATAATTTTTATTTTAACTTTTTCAGCACACATCTCTGAACACCCCAACCAGCAACCAAGCCATAAAATTCAAATCACCATGGGGTCGACGGAGGCTCGAGTGGATTATATGGGCTCCAGCATTCTAATGGGAGTGTTCAGTAATGCTGATCTTCAACTTCAGGATGAATGGAAGGTCAACCTTTGCACTGTGGATACCAGCATGTCAGAGAAAAGGTGTGAAATGTCAAATAAAAATATAGATATGTAATTAAAATGCTCTCTGCCTCCCCTCCCCCCACTCATCTTCTTCTTTTGCTTCTTCCAGTGAGATCTTTGTCCATGGAGACTTGCAGTGGGACATTTTCCAGGTGATCATTTCACGCTCCACCACACCGGACCTCATCAAGATTGGCATGAAGCTGCAGGAGTTTTTCACTCAACAATTCGACACAAGCAAACGGGCTCTTTCCACCTGGGGCCCTGGACCTTACCTGCCTCCAAAAACCCCAGTCATTAACAACGAGAAAGGAACTGCTGAGATCTGTAAGCATGTTTCACTTGCTGATGCTTTTTGGATATCTGCTGCATAAGGCATCTTGCTCAGCAGAGATACCGTATGTTGCAAGCAATTAATGTGTCAACAGAGTCATTTGTTAATTCAAATGAGCATTTGAAATGTAAAACATTTTCTAACAAGTAAGATGTTTTAGGTAATGAGTCTGGTTCAGATTAAAAACAAACAAAAAGCTGAATATATTGACAGCATGAGGAACAATGATTAATGTGCTTTCATATGGTTTGTTGTCCCACAGATATGGATGCAGCTCACCACCGTCACTGGCCTGGGGTGCTGAAGGTTATCGCTGGCTGCCACATCTCCCTTTTCCAGATGCCTCTGCCTGAGGACACTGTACAGCTGGGTGGCTCCATGAGCCTGCATGGCAATCACATGACCCTGGCCTGCTTCCATGGGCCCAACTTCCGCTCCAAATCATGGGCTTTGTTCCACCTTGAGGAGCCCAACATCACCTTCTGGACTGAGGCACAAAAGATCTGGGAGGACGGTGAGATGAAAAGCTACTTTTATTGTGTAACTTTACTTTGCATATATTGAATTTATTGTTTTGGGATTTAACATTTTTTATTCATTTGTTTTTACTTCCAGGTTCCAAAGATGATTCTACCTACATAGTTCAAACACTGGATTTCCATCTTGGTCACAACACTATGGTAACCAAACCCTGTGGAGCCCTTGAAAGCCCAATGGCTACAATAACCAAAATAACCAGACGGCGTCACGAAAACCCGCCACATGGGGTCGCCACTGTTAAAGAATGGTTCAACTATGTCACTGCCATGAGAAATGAAGGTACAATAAAATAAAACTCAGCTGTTCAGCTTATCTTTTGTTTAGTTACTTTAAATTGTATATTGGGGACAGCACTGGGAGCATTGCCTCAAAGTCTAAACTCTTCTTTTAGAGTTAAACCTGCTGAGGAACGTTGAAGCCAACAATCAAGAAAGTGGAGCTGCAGCCAAAAGCTCAAGTCTCCTGAGCAGCTTCCGCGGCTCGTCAAGCTACAACCACGAAACAGAAACCATCTTCGCCCTTCCCAGAATGCAGCTGGACTTTAAGTCTATCCATGTACAAGATCCAGATGAGCCTTCTTTATCAGGTAAAATAATAGCACATAGGTAGGACAGGGCATTTAAGTAATAGTAGTAGAGTAGTAGTAAACAGTACATTTTAACTACTTAATGTCAATGGGCACCAGGTTAAACAGTTTTGATTGGCTTTTTAATCAACAACTTTATGTTTTGTTCAGATTGAAACTTTATTTTCATCTTTCCAGATTCCAACAGTAAACCCAAAGTGGAGTGCAGCGTGGTGACAGAATTCACTGACCACATATGTGTCACGATGGACGCTGAGCTTATCATGTTCCTCCACGACCTGGTCTCAGCTTACCTGAAGGAAAAGGAGAAAGGTTCCAAAAGTTCATTGTCTTTCTATGCAATACTTGATCAGAAAACAACAGCTGGTTTATTAATAAAATATCAACATACATATGGGTGAAAAAACTGCACAATAGGAGTTGTACATCATTCATATTGCTCATGGACATTGGCATTACACTTTCCAAGATGAAACAACAAAGCTGTGTACATCTATAGGAATGAAGCTGTTTGTTTGCTGATGGTCACACATGGCAGGGCAGTTAGAGAAAGCAGTACAGGCAGCATTTTAATGACCATATTGTTATTACAAAGCACAAAGCAAAATTAGCAATCCCTTTGCCTGCAACCTTTTATTCTTCATGACAATTACTGTTGCCACTTTGTTCTGTTTACTCTGCAATGGAATGGAAGAAAAGAGTCAAGCAGTGGAGATTTTCATTAATGTGTTATTGCAGAATAATTAAGGTGTGGCAGATGGCCATTTGAATGAGAATGGAGTCTGATCTATAGTATCAATGAGCTGACAGCTCTCGGGGCAGATGTTTGTTGTGATCTACTTCTGGGAGTTATTTTCTTTATCTTCTGTGTTTGCCATGTTAAAAAGAAAACATCAAGGCAGTGAGGCATAGAAAAACACGATCTTATTGTTTTTCTTTTCTCATTATTTCTGTAGCTCTGTTTGCCCCACGGATGTTTGCAGCCCGGCCGGGCCAGAAGAGCCCAACTGCCATACACGACGAAAGCTCCTCAGACAAAGGTGACAAAGATGACAGCAGTAACTACACCACAGTGGATTGGAGGGAGTTCATGTGCAACACGTGGCACTTGGAGCCAACTCTCAGGTCAGCTCTGCTCTGCAGCACCACTGACATTTGAAGTGGTTTGTTTTGTTGAAGACGCACACCCATTCCCATATGACACGTTGTTTATGAAAAGTGTTCTGTCGAGGTCAGCGGGAAAAGAAAGTCAAAATCGCACCTATGACGCACTTCTGATGCTGGGCTCATAAATCGTCTGTAAATTTGATCCCAACTTTCTTTCTCAGACAAACTTCCAATCTTATTATTATATATTACTTACGCATTATCTTCTAATTACAGTTGTTTCTACTTATTAAGAAAAATCTTCAATAGATTTGTTTTGTTTCACACTCAGCGAAAGTTTTTATAAGAACACACACAAAAAAGTTATTATTGTCCACCCACTGTATGGTTTGCAGTTGAAAAGTTCAAAAAGAGTGTATAGTGAGCTAAAAGCAGAGCAGGGTGCTTTTTAAAACCACACAGATGCAAAGTAACTCACTGGTACTCCTCTCAAAAAACTCTACTTTTTCAGACTCATTTCTTGGACAGGACGTAAAATCGACCCAGTGGGTGTGGATTACATCCTGCAGAAACTGGGCTTCCATCATGCAAGGACTACGATTCCAAAGTGGCTGCAGAGAGGTGTGATGGACCCGCTTGATAAGGTGCTGTCTGTGCTTATCAAGAAGCTGGGTACGGCCCTGCAGGACGAGAAAGACAAGAAAGGCAGAGACAAAGAAGAACACTAAAAACATACCACTGTAATGTAAGCTGTGCATAAGTTCTCAGACAGTCAAACACTGGATTTCTCTTTTACAGATGCCACTAACAGACATTATGTCAACATTTAGCAACCTGTGAATTTCGGCTTAGTTGTTCACTGTGGTGCATGCCACTAGCGGCTCTGACTGAAGATTTTTGCACCTATGTTTTGTATTGTGTATATTTGGAACAAAGTAGCAAATTGTAGTATTATTTGGCTGCTTTAATGGTAAAAACCGACCTCTTGTAAATGACCTTCATGAAATTGCTTAAGGCTTACAAATATTTCATCAGAAATGATTTCTTAAACCATTGCCTTTTCTTTGTTTCCCATGGAACACATGGTAGATATGCTTTATGTACTGTATAGTGTAGTTTTAGCGTATTTAAGAACCGTTTGATGGTGGTGATTTTGTTTCTATGAACAAAAAAAATACTGGAAGCACATCATCCAACTGAGGATGCTATGACAACTTGGAAAAATCATTTGCATTAAGATCATTATTTAAAGGGTAGGGGAAGTGCAATGTTGATTACATGTATTAGCTTGGTGTGTCAAGCTTATGTTTGTCTTTTTTTAATCCAAACAGTAGAACCAGTGTACATAATGTAATTTCCTAACTTAATAAAACAAATGCCATTCAATTTTACATGGCTTTCTGTTGTTCTGATTTAAAGTTTTACAACTTCTAGATAAATGTATTGCATTCTTTTTTTTCTCCCTCAAAAAGGGAAGAAAAATACCCTGTGACTGTTGTTGAGTACAAGTCCACCTTGTTTGGAGACAAAGTATGATACATTTCTTTCTTCAGGCTGTAATTTGTTTCTGTTCTGCCTTTTTCGGTCGATTAACAAGCTCATGTTCTCACCTACAAGATCCATTTAGTAATTTATAACAGCTTCCAGTAGTTTCCTCTCATGTTTGTTGGGACACCTCCCCCCTTCATAAAGATCCCGTTGCGCTCACTGCAGGGTACAGTACATAGTCTTACTGTAAACCCCACACCCCCACCTCAGCAACTCTCCGCCTCTTGATATTCCACTTTTGGTTCCATGCCATGATTTTTGCATTTTTGATGGAGCGTTGGCGGCTGAAGAGTAGCGCAGTGGCGTGTCGGGGAGGAAGAGAGCTGCGGGTTTCCTCTATGATGCCTGCTGTGAGATTATAGCAGTTCTAGCCTTAGGAAACCCAGCACCATGTGAGAACAAAGTTTCTGCTCCTGCATGTCTAAGCTGGACATTCTTTTTAATTTGAATATTCTGTAAGACTTTCTCCTTGAAGTAGTTTCTTCTCTTCATATTGTTATGTTTCTTTTTATTTCTTGGCAGTTTAATAAGTGAATGGCCAGTAGATGGAGTCTAAAGCCAGACATCCCTCACACTGCATGCAGCTCTAATGCCCCCTGTTGTATACTGTCCTGCAATAAATTATGAACTATAAGCAGAACAGACAACATTAAAAAGTAATGAAGTGCACAGATACAATATGTTATGAATATAAGTCTGAATAAGCCCATTGGAGAACAGTTAGGAATGTGTTTAGGCAGTAAAGAGAGGGAAATATTTTAAGGAGCTAATTGTGAAGCTTAAGCTTCTGGGGGCATGCTGAGAAAGGTTGAATATTTTATCTGCAGTATTCAGATGTTTTAACATAACAGGCTCCCAGCTTTAAAGTGAGCCAGATATTGTGGGCTTTTTACTGCTACCTATATACAGCTATTTTTCTCTTTGCTTAAAGAGAAGATAAAGATAGAAATGGTTTAATGGTCTGTAATGCCACTGTTACTCCAAACATTATGAAGCTTTTCTAAACAGTGCAAAGACATTTGTACAGAGTTGTTCTCTTTATATTTTAGCTCACTTCCTCATTTTGTCTCACAGGTTAAACCCATAAAGCTATATTTTATTAAGCCCCTTTTTGGCATACATAAGTGGAGAAGAAAGAATCCTCTCATGTAGGATTAAAATGCTTTCGCTAATGGGAAAAGGGCCAAAGGTTTGGCAAACTAAGGTTCACTATGATTGGACTTCACTGTAGTCATTACAGGGCTAATCATCTGAAGCATTTCCTATTTCATAGATTCTTTTCAAACGATATGACCCAAATTAGTTTCATTGTTGCTCTGCTCATTAGGAAGTAAAAACAATCAGACCTGGTTATAAAAGTCTTCATTAGCAGCAAATTAAAAAGATTTCAAATATAACAGTTGGAAAAAAAACAAAACCTCTTCAAAGTTGACTTCAAAGCTTTGCCCTACAGAACAAACGTGCCCATGTGGGGCAATAAAGACTGAAGTGCAATAAATTGAATACCACTGAGCATTGTTATGATGTACAGCAATTAAAATTGTCTTAATAGCAATGAGCAAATTGAGATTTGGGCTACTTTTTGATTGAGTTTCTAATTGCTTGTTCCACTTCATCAGCTTTACTTCGATTTAATAATTTGGTGTAACAATATGGCTGATGTTTTGAGAGGAGTGCTGTAGTTAACATAAATCAAATGATTTCTCCACTTACTCCTCTACAGCCTCCATACAGAAAACATTACAGACCTCAGTCCTGGCAGTGACCTTGGTGGCTGTAGTGTTGTCTGCCATGAGCATCTGCCACGCTGTTCCTCTCATGTTTGCGAGCTTGAAAATAGTGTGTCTGTAGTTAAGCCAATGTGGCAGGTTCAGGGTCCTCGTGGGCGCCAGGAGGCAGTTTAAAGGCTGTCTCGCCTCGAGGGGCTCACACTTTCCAGAAGTCAGACATTTTGCAGCTGCTTACCTCCAGAACTAGAGTAACCAACGCTGGCTTAACCATTTTTATAACAAAGCTTCTTTAGGCCGTTGATTTAGACAGTTGATTAACAGGGATTGAGCACTGTCCATCAAATGAGTATGAGCAATGTCACATAAACATAATCATTTTTGTCTTGTTTTTGTGATAGAGTCATAAGATTTCCTGTAGATAAATAAAAGGCATCTGTTTTGGTATTAGTGAGTACATGACCTTGTCTAATGTAGTCTAGTCAGTGAAAGTGATTCTGACATTAAATATTTAAAGAAAGTATGGGTTTTGCACAACTGAGTCTTGGACTAGGCACAGAAAAGATCAAATATTGTCTTATCTTTAAAAAATGTAATTATTCCACAGGCCACTATCAATAACACCGTATTATCTGTACAGGGCTAACTGTTGTGGACCAGGCATGGGCCATTTTATTTTTTTTTTATGTAACCTTTTTTTATCCAGGAAAGTCGTGACTGGTGTCCTGGCCCAATGGGGGGAGGGGCTATTGTTCATGTCTTTGGTGGTAACCAGAGCACCCGGAGGAAACCTGTACAGACAGGAAGAACGCAACACAAAAAGTCTGCAAGGTTCACCCGAACACATCGCTCCTGCCACAGACGCAGCATCATCACATGATTCATTCATTCATCCATTTTCTACCGCTTAGTCCCGTTTGGGGTCGCGGGTGGCTGGAGCCTATCCCAGCAGCTTTGGGCCTTAGGTGGGGTACACCCTGGACAGTAATATGCAAACAGGTTGAACAGGACAACACCCTGGACATAAAATAGAAAATTGATTACGAGGCATTGTTAATAAACCAAAATAAACCAAAATAAACCAAGCGCTGAGGATTGCTAATTTAACATTTGACAAATTAGGCACAGATTTAAGGGCCCTGAGCTGTTTTGCTTTGACTTTTGACTTTGATTAATTTATCCAGACTCATGTTGCTTAAGGCACAGTATGAACTTTCTATCTGTTACCTCACAGCTTGTCCAAAGACTCCCAGATTCTTCAAATGCATGGAAAGAACCTCTTGTCCTGTGATTTTACCAAAAACAAAAAAGTGGCTCTTAGTCTGAATCCCATTGATGTCTTTTACATAAAGGCAACATCAAAAGAACCATTAAATGATAAGAGGTTTTTGTGCCCGACAATCCTTGAGCTCCAAAGCCTATCATAAATCTAAACGGCCACAGTTGGTCTTAATTCTCTTTGACCTCGTGCGTTTTGGATTTGACTCTGAAATTTTAATAGTCTCGTTTAAGGCAGATATCTGGCACAGCTGTCTTGCAGTCTACCTTTTACAGAACTTTGTCTCTTGAACAATTAATGTCTCACAGTGAGGCCAAGAGTCCCATAGGCCTACTTCTGTGTCCTGCTGTTTGAATCAATGCATTTGTATCTTTTGTATTTTTACCTACATTTGCATGACAAGTTATTTACCCAGGAGATATGTCATTTGTGTAATGGATTTTGTTTGTTTAGTAGGTTCAGTAAGTAGTTATCAGAGGTAAGAAGTAACAAAGTATTTGTACTTTCCTTGAGTTTTGAACTGGGGACCTTTTACTTTTACTCCCTACTTTTGAACACAAATATCTGTACTTTATACTCCTTACATTGTCAAAATAGCCTTGTTATTTTTACAGCCTCCGCGGATGACGACATGACGTTTGGGTTTTCAGCCTCTTTGCTTTTTATATTAAGTGTTAAAAAAGTGAGTTAAGTACAGCATTGAGTAGGGCTGAACAACAATTAAACATTTGCCATTAAAAGGCTGCAATCAAATAGCATTATGTACAATTACAGGATATTTTATAGTTTTCTCTGTTACTGGCAGTAATTTTTTTAAGGATACAAATAGTTAAACACTGAGGTAAAGGCAGAAATGGTTTTTTCTCTGCTTTGTTACTTACTTACATACATACATACATACATACATACATACATACATACATACATACAATATCTAATGTTGATTGGTGATTGACATCAGTATGACACACTGAGCTTCTATCCTCTGGCTCCGTCCTCACTCTATTTTATTATAGTTTACATATCTTCTTAGTTCTTTGCTGTTCACAAGTTGTCTCCCTGTCCCACTCTCCTCTGGGGGAGTAGATACTGTTGCAGATGTCCAGCTGCTGCTAGACGTCCCAGTGATGACTGGATCTTAGCTGTGACCCATCTGTGATCCTGTCCCGACCCATGGTCCCCTCCTGACCCCAGTTCCTCTCATGCAGATGAACTGTTCCTGACATTATCATGGACTATATTTATATACATTCTCGTTCACTTGTACATATGATGGACTATTTGTCAGTGACTGTGCTGGACATATCTATTGCACGGCCTGTCCGTCCTGGGACTGGATCCCTCCTTCTGTGGTTCTCCCTGAGGTTTCTCTTTTTCCCCGGCTGGGTTTTTTTAGTTTTTCCTCTGACCCTGATGGAGGGTCTAAGGACAGGGGATGTTGTCCTGCTAAACCTGTTTGCATATTTACTGTCTGTTTTGTGAAGTCCTTTGAGGCAATTGTTGTCTTGATACTGGGCTATACAAATAAAATTCAATTCAATTCAATTGAACTGTATGATTGTGGTGAATGATAATTTGTTATGTAATCGAAAAATAATTGCGTAACACATCGCAGTTGCCATACTGGATCAGTCTTGATTATTCTTTAACTTCTCGATTAACTTGAAACCTAAACTGAAACAGCAAACTGACACCAACCTGCAGATTGTTAATGAAAGAGTTACTGCAAAGTTATCGCAAATGTATTGTGTATCTTTCACCGCTAAACACATTTTTACCCTCATACCCTCATTTTTAAGACACGTATCTGTACTTCTATTTAAGTACAGAATGTAAACACTTTTGCCACCTCTGTTAATTAAAACATAGTTGGGGGGTAACTGACACAGATACATCTGGCTCAAACTGTAATAGTAAATGTGTGTGAGAGGTGGATGTTGAGATCTTGGGTGGTGTGACAGGTTGATGTTATGTGATGTTGGGAAGAGTGGACAGGTTAGACAGTTTATTTTGAAATGTATGTTCCCTGGTATGTGCGACTGAAACATTATGACATTGTTGCATGAGCCCGAACTCACCATGAAGCCGCCGAGTCCATATGTGCTGCCAAAAAACTATCAATAATGGAGCTGATCACAGACGATTGCACCCTGTAAAATGTCTCCTTTACAATATGTTCATAATCTCTAGTAACCAGATGAATATTACCAAACTTATCCTAGAAAAACTGTGAAAAAGTATGAGGCTGAACCTGAATGAACCCTGCTCCACTTATTGTCTGCCTCAAATGACATTCTGATTAGTTTTTAGTTTGAAAGAAAGGTTTGTCGGGTAAGAAAGAGATAGAAGCTGAACCAATTTGCAGCAGATTTCTTAATGCCAGACAAAGCGCTCAGTAGCACAAAGGCTGTGCTAAGATAGAGAGGGTTCATGAGGAAGTTTGACCTAAAATCACATAGATTAGGACATCATTTTACTACTTTATTCAGTTACCGCTTCATTCTGAGCTTTGTTCGAAAATTAGATCCCCCAGTTGTTGCATGGATCTTATTTCATGAAAGAAAACAATGCAGACTCATTTATAAAGGAAGCCAATTTAATGATGATACACTACAGCCCTACAGTAAACCCAAAAGACTGGAATAAGTAAAACCTCAGCTTTAGAAAAACACATTTTAGATGAAAAAAAAAAGGATGTCACTTTGAAGCTTCGACATGAGCTTTTCAAAGCTTTACTTCAGATCTGGAGCTGATAGGGCCCAGCAGAACCTTAAAGACAACTGTTTAGTGGAAGTATTTCTCTCTGAACTGTCAAACACAAGCAGATGCTCCAAGTACAACATTACACCAGAATTGCACTGGATTACAAAGCATTTCTTAACATTTCAAAGCATTCCTGCAATCATACAAACATATGGAGGTTATGGGGAGTATGGAAGACTCCTAATGTTTATCAGGATAGCCTTTAGAAAAAAAAGCAATGATTTGTAAAAATGGAAAAGATGAATTTGTAAAATATTGTACCAATTTATCATTTCCATTTTACAAATCATTACTTTTTTTCTGAGTGTGTAAAAGAAAAGTGGCCTTGTGGCAGTGTTAAATAGAACCAGTACTTTTACTCTTATTGCCAAACTCACTTGAGGACCAGAGACTTATGTTTCAAGGTAAACCACTCTTCTTTGTTTAACTTTTGTTTTACTGCACATGGAAAATGCATTCAGTAACTTGATGCATGGTATTAATTCCCATGGCTACGTTCTGCACCATAACATTTGCCTATTATTAAAAACACATGTAATAAACCAGTGCAAATGTCTTCATTAAAACTTTTGGAGCAAAATCCATTTCTGTTTATCTTAGCAACTGTGTGCAGCCTAGAAATGTTTGCATGACTAAACTTGTGTCTGCATAATGAATTCCACCAGGCGCTTTATTTTTACAGAAGGTAACAATCAAAAAAACATACTGCCTGAGACTTCATATCAGTTTGTGCAGAAAATCCACCTAAGCCTAAAGTAATATAAAACTGCATGTGCTGTTGATGTGTGCTCGTCGCATGAGAAGAAGCCAAGAGCATTCCTGACAAACATGCCTTTTCAAATACACTGATACCTTTTCACAGTCTGTGATGATAGTGTGGCGCTGGAATTGCCAGATATAGCCCAGCACGCTAACGCAGACCGCCACTGCACATAATGCTCTAATCCCAAAAGCAACAAAAACTCTTCGAAAACGATCCCACTAATAATAGACCTATAATCATGTTGCTTTTCCATTGCGTAGGCTACTGTATCGTCCTCTGTATTTGTCAGTCTATTTATAGCCCTCTGTGGCTCCAAGGAGAGAGAACTGTTTGATGATGTTATTTATGAAAAAGTATCTTGTTTGGTGAAAAATGCTCAGCCCGTATCAGAATGTGTTGCAGCGTGCAGTGGTGAGTGTGAAGGTTGTTCGAGTCATAGAGCCCTCCCTCGGGCCTGCTGCGAGGAGTCAGGGCAAGACTGGCTCAGAAGGCCATCTCCAACCCATCTATCCCAAGTGAGGAAATGAAAAAAAGCCTATAGGCCTCAAGCATGCCTTTAATTATTAAACATTTTGTAATAATTTCACAGGCTATAGGCTTACTCGAATCACTCGACATGTTAAAAAGGCATCTGTTCCTGTAAACAGACTGTCATTTGAGCTTAGAGATCATATTTGGATGACAACAAAAAGGCGCTGACTAATAGACTGGTCTGTAACCTCACTTGATCTCAATGCATCTGTCACTCAAAAGGCTCATTAATGCAGCACACTCGACTCGCCCCATGCAGCTGATATCAGAGATGCTCAACTCAAGTTTCCATAGATACATCATGCACATTGTGTTCATAATTCTGTTTTTGTGTCTCTTTATAACCTCACCCGAAAAAACAAATATGCATAACCAAATATGCAAGGATTTAGCATAAGGCCTATTTGGTGACAGTCACGATCTTCTGCTGTTACTGCATTTAATTCATATGAACTATATTTATCACTTATCGCTTTTAGATCATTAGAGTTATTTAATGCCCCTCAGCTTTTTTTTTTTCTTCCAGTTGAGGAAAATGGTTTAAACCCCAAAGAGTATCATGTCAAAGTAATAATTTGTGGGGAAGAAAAGAGGTTTTAATAGATGAGAACCTTTATTCAGGAACAGGCCAATCACATGCTCACAAAGTCACATGTTCGAAAAAGGAGCGCTCCCATTGGTCTACACTGGCTTGACATGTGACATTCCAGAAAGTTGAATAGCCGATAAAGTGTCTTTTCGGAGCTGAATATGTCTTCAAACACAGTGAAAAAGCTCAAGAAAGTTAAGTATCAACAGAGAAAGGGGAGGTAACGTTAAACACTGATACATACTGTCAATTTAATCATGTAATAATTGTTGTGCTGAAGCTAAAGTCGCAGCTAAGCTAACGGTAAGCTAATGCCGTAAACTTTAGTTATTAAACATGTATTTTGTGGAGAAATAATTTGTCTTTTTTAATAAAAAAGAAGCAGAAGAGGTGATTTACATAAAAAAGTGATTCACATAAAATGAGACTCTATTTTGATTATAAATGCTCTAACCTTCAAGCAAGAACATGTGCTCCAGCGCCGCATGGCTCACCTGGAAGAGCGCATACCGTACGCTACTCACTCTGTTGCTTATCTGTTTACTGTCCTATCAAATAAAAATAAAGCCGTAGTATATCTTATATACAGTTTGCCCAATATTATAATTTAATAATAATTTTGGCTTTACTGTTATTGAACGTTTCCCAAAAAAAATAAAATAAATAAAAGTAAAATAAATCTTGATAGTTCACCCAGCTTCAACTGCGGCCAATATGGTAACGTCAGGCATATCCGGAACAGTCCTAAAAACCAGTGAAGACCCCCAGGCGTGCTGCAGAATGAAGGGGTTAACGTGCCTGAGCCTGACGCAGGAATGGTTAATGTGAGGACAGCAGCAGCAGCAGGTGGAGAACCACGCAGACTGATGAGCGGCGCCGAGCAGCACACAGCCCCGACAGTCAGGGCTCATCCTCGGACTGAGAGCACCACTACACAGCCCCCCTTCAGTCCAGCCATGTCCTCTCCGTCCGCCGCTGTCAGCAGACGGGATCCCGCTGAATAATACCCGCAGTCCATTCGCCGGATAAATGACTTGAAAAAACTCTCGTCGAAGTCACTGGACAGGAAGAAAAAAAGCGGTTTTATGGGAGATGAATGTGACAGGGAAACAGCCGCCCGAGCTAATAGAGCGACCCGCCAGCCTTTTGGTTCCAACTTCGGTAAGAAATGACTATTTTTAGTAAAAACTCAAGGAAATAACTATTTTTGAAACTGTACCTGTCTGAAAAATCAATGCACTAAAAGCTGTATTGCCTTTAATCACATGCAAATTATGTTTTCTAGATAGTATCTTCCAAAACACTATAATGTCGACTGTTTGGGCTTACATTGCATTTTACACTTTTTGGTGGGCTGTATTCTATTGCATTCGACTGAAGGAGCGTGAAACTGTGCAAGGACAGGACTTTGCAATGAGCATTTAACCCATTCCTTGTATTTATTCCATGTAGGCTGCACATGAAGTATCCATAAACACTCACTGAATAATTCTTTCTTTTTTTTCTTTGCAATTTCTCCAAAAAGATGGAAAACCCTGAAGTTGCAGAGTAAGAATCAGAGTGTGGTATGTAGAGCAGTTGGAGTTGCACTTATCTTATAGTGTTTGAGTGTCTGGTGGAGATTTATAATTGATATTCACTTGTATTGATTTAAGGCACCACTGTATCTTAACCCCAATACCACTGTCGTATGTATGAACCTACCTCATAGTACTCAGCTGTAGCCCTTTCTTACCTCCACTAGACACATAGCACCTTTAATTTCATCAGTCCCCAGGGTCCTGCTTGGTGGGCACTTTCCGGTCACAGCATTTGCTTTTCGACTTGAGCCTGAAGGGACTTTGAGTGTGAAGCTTAAGTCCTCACAGTGTGTGCTCACATGTCACATACACACACACACAGCCCCCTCTTTCCCATTTACCACTGACTTCTGGCTGATATTATGCAGTAAGCCGACTTTTCCTGTTGCAGTAAGCTTTGGTTTGTCTTTGAGGCCGGTGCTCCATCATAGGTATATGTGATCACCTGGTGTGCACAGCGCACTTTTACTGTTATTAAACTCAGGATTCGGCAGCCTCTTAGTGGTATTTAATGGCTTTTGTTACATAAAGGGTAAAGGTGAAGAACTGTCGGTGTTTCATCTGTAACTTAATGCATTCCTAATGGATAAAAATTGTCACTTGCATAGACTTGTCAGTTTGTGGTACATTGCATTATTTTATTTTTTCACATTTCCAGTTTTCAAATAGCAATTACATTCAACATAGTCTTTCTGTGACACGCAGAGTTATGAGTGGCAATCACAGAGGATAGAAGTGTTGGAGAGGCTTGCCTTTTTTTTTCTCATATACTGCCTGAGTGAGCATCAGAGATTATTATAGGCTTTCTAACCATCAGTGGAATGATTATCAAGTAATGGCGGTAAATCAGGTCACAGGAGAAACAGCAGCCGCAGTTCAAACTTTGTCATCCCATGCTCTACATAGTGCCTTCTACTATGGTGTTTTAAAGTTCTGGTTTGGGAATGAAAATTCATTCAATTCCAATTCATTCAATGTCTATTCTGTATCATTGTTGGATTATATATGAGCGTAACTTGTAATACGAAAGAGTATACATGTAGGAAACTGGAACAATAAGGTAATAAAGCAGGTAATAAAATAGAAACATTTAATTAGCGGTATATGGCTACACCTCTAGCCTCTAGGCTCTTCTATATTGTCATTGGTTACATAGCAGACTCTCCTGAAAACAAAACAGTGGAAATGCAAGCGTTTTTTGGGGTTACTTTACCAAATTTGCCTTTTATATACTGTTCAGACTCAATACAGGAAACATATTACTCAATAGTGTAGGAATAGTGGGCCAAAGTATAATGAGGTTTCATTGAGGTTTAATTAGAGTCTTCTGTCTTCTATTTCAGGAATGTCAACACTTTTTACAGTTTACTAAGGAGTAGCTCTCACTAGCTTCTGACCCACACTTTATTAACTAAGCATTTTTAAGGTTATATTTAAGACACTGTGCTTAGCGTCAGACCATTAACAATGTGTTTCTCCAAAGCTTTATGAAGATTCCTTGTACTTTGCTTTTGCTAAGCATTATTGTACTGTAGCTGCAGTTACCTCTTTCTTTTGGCCCCATACAAGCTTCACACGTAAATCTTCCATTTACTTCCATTTTTCTGAGTCCTGCAGCCCACCAAGAGTGCTTGTATGAAAGCAGTTAGTAACAGAAAAAAGTCTTCTTAAGTATTGGTCCAGTTTCAGTTTTCGTTCCAGTTGATATATATTGTGAAGAGTTGTCAACACCAACTCTCTTCTTTAGAGTTTCTCTTGTAACTTTCAACAGTGATTATCTGCTCACAGAGTCATATGAGTGCTGCTGGAGCATTGATTAAAATAACCTTAACTGCAGGAACAGGCAGATGCAGCAAGGGCAACCCAAAACTCAGATCACTGCAAATGGGATTAAATAGAAAGCGATTGAAAGCAATTATCAGACAATCACACCCTGGATCCTTTTTTTCCAAAGGCATAAAATTAAGTGACGGGGATGTCATATGTAATAGTTAAACCCCTGTGGTCACACGGCTGTGGGTTGCTCTGGGCAGAAGCTGCGCAAATATAATTATACTCCATTGGAACGTGAAAGTCAGTGCTTTTGTATTCAGAGAGTCAGTCATATTTAAAAAAAAAAAAAATTGCATGAATGTGGAAGAGCTATCGAGGTCATTTTAAAGAGACAAATTAATCACATCTTGTGTAATTTCCTATTTTTATATTTCTGTTTCTCATTGTCTGAACGGGATTTACTGGTTGAAGTTGGGTTAAATTTGTATTAATTTTGTACATTAGCTTCTGGTGTTTAAATATGTTCTTTCAGATGGATGTTCAGTTTCACTTAAGTCTTCTTATGGCGTATGAACCTGTGCCAGAGCCTGTGGGATTGAAGAGTTGGGCCAAAGGGCACACTTCATAGTTATATCATAAATTAGTTCTTATTCGGCTCATAATTAGTCCCTAAAGGAAGAGCAAAGATACATATACGGTATCCGGTCATATTCCATTATTAAGCCCAGGACAAAAGTAGTCCTAATTATCTGTCGTTTTTAAATTTTTCAAATGTCACGAGGATACGCAGTGTCATACATCCTGATGCATCCAAACAAGTTGTGCTGTCACTGTCAAGAGGCTTTCTTGAAATGTTTCCTTACCAAATGAAAAGGAAATGCATCCCCTGCATTATTAATACCCACAGCGTGTCATTAGCATTTTTATTTAGATTCAAGGCAGGAAACTTATGCATTTTAATGTCCCTTTCATTTCCAAGGGAGATGGAAAGAAATGTACCTTGTCCCGTTTTAACAGCTGACACCAAATTGTAGCGGACATTTAGCAATATTCAAAAATATCCCACTTTCTTTTATTTTTATCTCCTTGAAATTAATAGCAAACTAGTTTTTCCAAATCTACATTCACCTCAAAGTATTCCTCCCTTAGAGCTGCCATATAAGAGCACCCAACCCCATCTTAAAAAGCCTTCGCTGCGTTGTTTCCTCTGTGGATGCAGGATAACAACACACTCCGAACACTCTAATTTGATAAGCCAAAGGGAATTTTTATGGAGCACAGACTGGCCTGGCTAATTTGCTTGTTCATCTTTCAGAATAATCTCACATATGTTTGCTGGACTTGGTAGAAATTGTAGATATGATGCAGTCGGCCATGCTCTTATTTAAACAGTAAAGCTCAGACAGAAAGACAGGTCTATACCAACAATGAATATACAGTGGAGAGGAAATGCATCAAGTTGTTTGATTCCTAGCAGATCCTGGCTTAGCAGAAAAAGATGATTGTTGGTGATACAATGTCAGGTTTCTGTGAGTTCTGTGCAGATGAGGATGGTCTGTCCCGGCTCCAGTCTACTGACCTTCCAGGATATTGAAATTCACAAGAGGATACTGGATTTTCTGATGCATAGGATTATTATAGTCCTCAGGTTTGTGAGAAAGATACATGCTCTAAGGTACTCTACTCCCACATTGTTACAGGCTGCTGTGATGCAAATATAGAAGCTAGGAAAAGCAATTTTTGCCAATTTATTTGGAAGTAGCTGTAGCAGCTTATTGGGATAAATCTATCAAGGTGTATTTTAGCTTTTACTGCACAGAAAACTACAAAAGAACTAGCTGTGTGACTCGTGGAAGTGGAGGCAGTGACTCAGTGGTTCATTGTAAAGAGAAAAGAATGTAGGGTGTGTTTCATGAGTGTAATTAGAATTAATCAAAGAATTTAATTAGGTTTTAATTGGGTTGTACAGGATCTTTCCAGTGCTTGCCCTATAGGCAGAGACCAGACTTTCTGTGGTCTTTGGATGTATGTGACTTAAAGAACCTAAACATGCTGATTAAACATTAACATTACTCACACTCCACATCTTAAAATAGTCATCATTCAGGAGTAAAGAGAACAGGATTTGATCAGCCATCCCGTGATATCTAACCATAAACAGAGCAAATCCCTGTCAAACCTTTCGCTGTCAAATCAGTGAAAGCCTGCAAACAGTCACGCTCGGTCTATTTACTGTACCAGAGTCAGTGTGTAAGAGTCTTAAGCTCCTGCTGCTCCTAAAAATACATTAAAAACAGCATGTGGAGACATGCTGCTGCATTGATGAATATAATCCATCACTGTAAATGAGATTGCTGCATTTCCCTTGTACACCCATATGATGAAAAAGGCCACGACTGTGTTGAATGTAAAAAAAAAAAAAAAAAGGGGCCTTTCTGAGAGAAACCTTTTCTCATATTTATTTTTACAGTGTCTAGGATGTTTAGGATGAGTGTACAATGTAAATATATGAAACACAAGGTCATTAAAAACCCAACCACAGTAGTTATATTGGCTTATATTATATGTAATGTATTGGTAAATACAATACGTGCTCTCTAGCTCTAGTATTTTATAGTGAAAGTGTGTTAAGAAGGAGATGCTGAGTTGACTAATCAGACTTCCATAGCCCAAAGGCACTAATAGAAAATGCTGAGATCATTTTGTTATACTCCATTTCTGCAAATAAATCATTCACTTCATCTGGAGTTGTACTTTGGTTCTTGTCTTATCGAAATAGTTCCTGTAAATGCTGGTATTTGTGATATTGTAAACCAAAAGTTGTAAAGTATTGCAATTACCTCAAGTTTGAAGTTGCTATGTAAATATAGTCCAGCATATAAATGGAGTCTTTTGAGAATTAATGTTTTTGTCCTTGGCACATGCCAAAGTCTGAAATAAAAACGGGTGCAGTATTTTTTATGACTTTAAAAGTCCCATAGATCACATGAAGCTCTCTGGCTGGAGAAATGATGAATTGTGTTCATTAGCTTGGCAGTATCTGGTTTTATCAATATAGATTTTTGAAATAAATCTATTTGTGTTATTAACCTTTAAGTAAACGGGCAGCATTTCCCTTGATAACTCACGTGATAACCTTAGAGACATTTCAGTTATGTACGTTATTGGCAAATGCAAAAAAAAAGGTGCTTAGATTTCCACATGCATATTAAACTATTTGTAAATGATCCATTTATCAACTAGAGATATGAGAAATTTTGTTTTCTTAACACTTTCCTCCTCTATGATTTTTAACATTTAACTTTATCGGGTTATAAATGGCTGTGCTGGAGGAAATCCCAGGCCAATGTAGATTATAAATTAGATGTTGAATTTCCCCGTAAATTTAAGTGTACATTCATTTCACATCTGACACCACCACTTCCTCACGTCGTACATCCATTAAACGCAGAATACTCCTTTAGTTAAGTTGTCCAGCGAGGTAATATATGCATGAAACAAATTCAACTTTGAAAACACACTACACTTGAGGCTTTTTAGTGAGAGGCATCAGTGACTTTACAAATAACCGCAAGCAACTGTCTGCTCGGTGTAATTATTTACCATCTGCAGTAGACACCCCTTCAGTAGACCTTGCATTTCAACCTTGCTATTTGGACCCCTTTGTGCAGTGCTTTGTTCCTCTGATTGTATCTATTGTCCATCCGATTGTGTCCAGAGCCAGTATATTGCTCGATCTGATTAGTCTGTCCAGTATTTTGATTGCAGGTCTGAAGTGGCCCAGTCTGATATGTAGCGTGTGTCTGGAGTTGGGGTAGATTAAATGATGTTCAGAGTCTGGGGGCTTTTTGCATGGCTACACTCGGTGGTCATATCTTTTCCATTCCACTATTTAAATGTCGTTGGATTACATTTTCAGCAGGATGCGGCTTCAATCTGGACGCGGAGTTGGTCGAAGTCATCAGGCGCTCCTGGCCAAGTCGGTATCAGTAGAGTGTCTGTGCGTGACAGTTGTGGTGCTTTTCAAGGTTATCAGCGTCTGAACCATTTTCCTTCACAGCAGCCAAAGTAAACTCAACTGTCAACCACTTTGACATTTGAAAGGAGAGATTGAGGAGACAGAAATGCCAAGGCTAAGACTGGAAACAGCTAGAAGTCAACATTATACCGCTGTAGTCTGAAAAAATAGCTGTGAGGAGACGTCTGTTTCTCTGGTGCAGGACCTTGCTGTGGTCTGGTAATATCCTCATATGGCACTGTGGCCCTGACAACAGTATGCCACTCACTCAGTGTTGTTAATGGTGAAAAATAGCACTCCTTAGAATGTTTATAAAATGGAGACCACGATCCACTGAGACTAGAGTGATTTTGTGTCTTGTGTGTTTTTGATTTTGTGTTAAACCAAGTGAACCTCTCCAACATTCACTTCAGACAGCTCCTCCCACTAGAGTCACACTGTGGCACTAACACCACAAACAACCGAAATACTGTGACTAGGACCTTTTACAGTTTCTGTCTCACACAATTTGGAAGTGCTGATGTTGTTAAAAATGACAACTTTTCTTGTGGGTCTTGCCTTTTCTGCTTCTCTTGTCGAAAAAGGCTTTGTGGATGTCCTGCAACAATTGAAAAGTGTATGTACAATGTATGTGTAAATATTTCATGCTCTGATGCAGCTGAGCAGAATCTAAATTCTCTTCACTTTTTTTTTGGAAACATGTCTCCGAAATCAGACAGGGGTGCCTTTAGATTTGGAGAAGCAAGAAAAAGGTTGTATTTTATTTTTTTGTTAGCCATTAAACAAAGGGCAAACTCCAGACAGAACATTACATGTACATTAGAATTATGTCTAGGGCTACTGCATATTGTATATGTAAACTATATTGGCTTTTTTACTTTAATCATAGGCAATAAAAGCATTAACCTTCAATCTCTGTAATAACTGATGCTTTTAATATCAACACAGCCACAAACAAATCTTCTGACCCCTGTTTTCTTTGTGCTGTTTTATTTAAATTGTTTGTTCAAGTTTTAAATTGGCTCTTGTCTGGTGTCATGACTGTGCGAATATGAATATAGAAATATAACTTGCGCTTTTTGGTTATAAAGAGACAAGCTAAAATGATCAAAAACTTAATAATGGTGTGGTTTAGCAAACAAACCAGTGTCATGCTCAGTCTTCTTTTTAATTGCCAGTGCAGAAGCTATTCTTAACAGTGTATATGTTTATCATGTTAGATGATTAAATATGAAGAAGTTGTTATCACAGTGCAGCAGTTTGGAAAGGGCTCAGAAATAACTTGGTTATGCATGGAGTACCAGAGAATTACTATTTCATAGTCGTTTCATTGTTTGACAACTGAAAGAGAAAAAAAAATGTAAATGAGAAAAGCTTTATAGTGAATTGGAGTGAATTAAAACACAGCACGTGTGAGCGCAGAGGGATGGACAGAACTGGACAGAACTGGACAGAACTGGACAGAACTGGACAGAACTGGACAGAACTGGACCACAGTGACACTGGACACACTAAGCAGCTGAGGCTCTCAGAGACCACTGGTAGTGTTGCATCTAAATATCACTCAGAATTATATACAGCTGTCATGGATGTTCATTTACTCAGCTTTTTTATCACAGTAGAACTCTAAACAAGAAACAAGTCTAGATGATTACTTTTTGCTCAAGGTTGAAGCCAGGTTTAAACTATACACTTTTGTAAGTCGACCTATTGTTTTAAAGTTTGCACTAACTGACTTGAGAAACTCCTCCCCAAATAATTTCAGATGCTTGTAATTAAGATCTTGTACTTTAGGTGAGAGTAGGAATGTAGATCAACCAGTAAATCTACATTGACCGCATTGCTGCTGCAGCACCGATCTTGTAAATCTCCTGTTCCATCTTTCTCTCACTCATGAACAAGGCCCAGAGATACTTGAACCCCTCCACTTGAGGCAGCAGCTCTCCTCCAACCTGGAAAGGGCAAGCCACCCTTTTCCAACTGAGAACCATGGCCTTAGTGCTGCTGGTTCTCTTCCAGCCGCTTCACACTCGTCTTTAAACTGCCATCATCCACCCAAACAACATAATGTGTTGAAAAGATTTGCAAGATGCAACACAGAAATGATGCAACGCTCACTCAAAAGAGGAGTTTCAGTATAGACCAAAACAAGAGGTACAAGTTTGTGTAAAAGCAGGCACTGTGTAATATGTGTCTTTGAGTTGAGCCATTATATTTATTTCTGTACTACTAAAATTTGTGGCTGGCCTCATAATTGGGCTACACAACAACTCTGGCCCAACATTGCTAGTTTACAGTCCAAAAATATCATTGTGTAGAACAGCACAGTTGTATGCATGTGTGGCCTTTTTTTAGGGGTCATGAGATTTAATTTTTCTGTAAGAGTTTAAGCTCCTCTCCTCAGAGGAGTTCTCTCGCTGCTATGTGTGAGACTTCTAGTACAGCATTCATTTCAGTGCATTACAGACAGGATTTAGCCGGCTGTCGTTTTCACCCCCCACAGTTTTGCTTCTTAAGCAAAAAGAAGAGAGTTTGGATTTGGACCACTGTCAGAATCATAAATATGATGCGCTGTCACAATAGTTTACTTCACCAGAGCTATAAATATACCTACATCTACAGTTTTAGTGGGATTTTGATTTGAGAGGTTTTGTTTTTCCCTGGATTAAATACTGCTTAAAGAGAATATGCACTTGGTGTCTCGTGTCTACTTTCATGCACTGGTGTCCCACAAAAATGAATATTATTTTGTACTGTTTTTACACGTTTGAGGTTTGACTACAGCATGTCCAAGACTGTTCTTTGGCTGCTGATATGTTTATGTGCCAATGTCATTAATAAGATATGCCCTTCCTACATGGCATTACCCAGATGAATGTGGGGTCAATAAATCATACATGTAAGTTATTCAGTGTGTTGTTGAGCAGCCTGACAGTTAGATTATCAGACTAAGTCTTATCCTGAATTGATTTGTAATTTGTTAGGGCTAACAGCAGCTGTGACAACTGACAGTGACAAAGTAAAGCTCAAACTGATTTATTTTGTCATTATGCCATAAGCAGTCAAGTAAGACGGATTTATAGTTGAGATCATATGTTTGCATAAACCTGGGCTAAACATCAAGAGTGTTTTCCTTTCAGTGTTTCTGTTCACATAACTTTATATTGTCCTCATGCCTTTAAAGTGGGAGGGAAAGGTTTTGCTCTCCATTTCTTCTCACTGAACTGGTCACAGAATGCATCGTTGATTAAAGGAAATGCAAGTGGCTTATTCATTGTCCATGTTGCTGTTTGCATTGACGTTTGTCGGTTTTACCTCAAGCTAACAAACAACAAACCTAACTTTCTACAAAATTGTGGCACTTGTCAAAAGCAGTGAAAAACAGTTTACCTTCATGTTTTCTCATGATCCACTGTGCTGTATGTATTCTTCCCTCTGACTGGAGAAAAGCAGAAATACCAGAAATAATCTTCTCCCCAGATATGCTGTCCTCTGTTTGTTACAAAGCAGAAGGACAGGGACACATAGTTACTGACTGCAACAATACTCTGCATGTTAATTGAAAAAACTACACAACATATAAACCTTATCCACTGCTCTTCATTCTGTGTAAATTTACATAAAACTTACACAGCATAGAATAAAAATATTCAGTATGTTGGCATTTTTCTTTCTTTTGATCATAATGTTATTGCATTGTTCTCATTTTATGGTGGTTCTGATTTATTTCAGGCATGTTTGCCTCCCATTAATAGGCCAGGATCACAATCGCAAACGTATAGTCCATGAATATTTATTTATTCATTCACACATGTAGCATTATATCGGTCTCTGGTAAAACTCTTTTCTTTTGAACTCATTCTCATCCCTCAATTTAACTGCATTTTTTATTTGCTTTTAGAGCAATAAATGAACTAATGACTAGCGCTGAAAGAGTAATATAGAATAACCTTCCTGTGTATTCTTAGCAGTGCTCAATGTTATATTGAAAATAAATCAGTAAAAAGTTTAGAAACACAGTTAATAGTGCTCTGTGGTGTGATTTATCAGGAGTGCAGTAGGAGGACATTTAAATTTGAGTCAGAGGGTAACTGCGCTACAGCAGCAAAATAAAACTGAGGGTGGTGAACAATAATATCTTTTGTAATAAGTTCAATTGTTCAAAATGTACTGATCCAATTTGAGAGGAACTTTTTTGGGATGTTCCCTCCTCCTGCTCCTCTCGGGCTCTGATTGAACAATTATTTTAACATGCATCAATTTCTGTCAGATGGAAGACCATAATATTGTGATTCAAGCAATTGTTTTCCCATTTATTTTTGTTGAGTGATTTCACTATCAGTATTTGATAAGATTGGGCAAATGTAGCATAAACAGTATCCTTATGGGGAC
Organism: Rhyacichthys aspro; assembly: GCA_036850595.1. Classification (NCBI taxonomy): domain Eukaryota; kingdom Metazoa; phylum Chordata; class Actinopteri; order Gobiiformes; family Rhyacichthyidae; genus Rhyacichthys; species Rhyacichthys aspro. The sequence goes on along the minus strand of CM072169.1, from coordinate 11,683,953 downwards.
TGATGGTTCGGGTAAATTAAATAAGTCTAAGATTTCACTTCCCTTCAGCTTTTATAGTCATTATTCAACACAAATAACATGTGCCTTTTACGAGATAATTTGTACTGATTTGAATAATTACAGGTTAGAAAATAGCACACCACAATTATATCAAATGGGACGTATCTGTCTGCAGGCGGCCAAAGTGTCTGGTCTGATGTCTAAGCTGTTGTCATCACTCCTCTCCTTGAAGTCAACCTTTCTGTTGCCACTGTCTGAACTCTTGTGTTTTTGCCTTTTTGAACAGACAGATATGAAATTCAAGACATGCTTCTTTTTTTTTTTTCCTCTTCTTGCACAAAGGTTTCACGCTTTTTCAATGTCAAGCAAACCAATTAACCCAAAACTAGACCAGTAAAATGGTGTGTGCAAATGACGCATTCAGAAAAGAGGATTAAAATGTTCTTTGTGTATATAATTGCTTCGTTTGGCAAAACGTCAATGCTCTTCTCAAATCCAACAGACAAAATCTGGGATTGCTTTGCTGTACAATGAGGAGACCAACAATACGTATGATGTCTGCCTGAAATTGACCAAAGAGGCATTAACCATACAGAAGCTGGATGTGGTTTGCACGAGAGGAAGTGAATCCCAAGTAAATGTAAGTGCGCCCGACAGCTCGAGCCTTGCATTGTCATTCATGCCACATAACTGCAGAAAATATGCTTTGAATGTTCTCGATATCCTTTTGCCAATAAGAAACTCCCACTTTCTAAAGCACAGAACTGTTGTACTGCGAAGACAGGCGGCTGGCGGACTGGGCTTAAGCATCAAAGTAAGCAGATAAGTTTTGATTATGAAAAGACTAGAGTCAAAATGAAAAGGCTTTGGGATGCAGATATGGCTGTGTGTCTAAGAAAGCAGCTTTGGCAGCAAGTTTCTGCGAAGAAATTCAACAGCTTTCCCACTTATTATTTGTGTTGTGCTTTTCAGGGAGGCGCAGAACACAACGTGCCTGTGGTGATTTCAAAGATTTTTAAAGATCAAGTAGGTAAGAAACTATGTGTTTAATACAGATTGAGTTTTTGTCATATCGTTAGAATTTATGTGATAAACATTTTTAAAACTATTATATTTCTTGCATTGACCAAGGGTAGTCTGTGTTCTTTTTATTTCATGCTATTAAATTTGCATACCACATGAATGCAAGGGAAAATCTTGCCTCCACATCCAAGAAGCAAGTAAATAAAATAACGTTACTGCACTGTTTGCCTTATTAATGGAATGAGGAGAACTGATGACCTCCAACTGTCCTGCTGACGAGGACCACAATGTAAACAAATCATCGTTTACGTTGCTGTCCACTACCTTCTTAAATCTTTTAAGGATTGCATAGATATCTTGACCTCCCTCGTGATGCGATCAGAACCCTTCACAAGAAAGCTTTCACTGCCTTTGTGTGGCTGCAAATGAGTTTTTACATTTTTTTTTTTTTTTTATCCTGATTAGTTTTGAATTTCATGCTTTCGTGTGTTCTTTTTACTGAGGTGTAGGATGATTTCTAAGATTACTCAGGCAGAAACACTGATTGCCATTACATTACTGTGTGAGATGAACAATTATTCAGTAATGTTTTCATTAACCTCTGACATTTAACAATTGTCACCCGCAGCCGATCAGACGGGCATGCTGTTCGTTGGGGATGCTGTATTGCAGGTTAGTACATCAGTTTGAGCCCGGTCACATTTAGGAACTTGTTGCATTTTGTAATTTCATCGAGGAAATGAGAACATCAGTTTTATTTGAACTAATATAAGGGTGTTGACAAGCCTATTATGGTATTGTTTATTATATTTGCAGTAATGTAGCACATTTCATTTGCTTTAATTGCTTTTTATTCTGCCTAATTTTTATTCCGACAGCCACTAAAGATAGGTTTCAGTTGCAGAATAGCCCTCTAAACCAAAAGAAATCTCTTTTTATTTAATGATGAAATTCATTTAAACTTCATCAAAAAAGTTATTTGACTGTGTCTGGCAAGAGCCTGGCTTTATTGGATTTGCTGTTTATCTGGAATATCAAGTAGATTCATTGGACGGTCGGGCAATATAAAAGATTCATATGGGAGGTTATTATAAACTGGATTGCCTTTGCTTCCACCTTTGGTTCATTACTGCTTTTTGTTATTTACCTTATTGAAACTGGCATTTATTTACATATTTACAGCAATGGCCCTGTCTTTCATCAACTTATATCTTTCTGTTTAGGTCAATGGCATTAATGTAGAGCACTGCACTCACGAGGAAGTGGTAAGTATACTTGGATTTAACGGGCTGCCAAAGTGTAAAAAATAAAATCTGTTTGATAATTTATACTTTAGTCTGTAAAAAAATATCTGTCACTTTGAATCCTTTTGATCTAGGAAGGCCACAGAGAAAATGCATTTGAATAAAGTGCAGACAAAACGTAGACGGACATTTATATACAGAGAATGTAGTGTGGCTGCATTCATGTTTTGGCGACACATCAAAGTAATCTAAAACAATGGAGCAGTCCACAATATGAGGGTCAACGGCCGTTCAGCACTTCTCCCAGACTGTACCCAAATAATACAGACTGGCTGAATCCCCTTTTTCCTTTTGTGTGATCTATTCAAAAGAAATGAATTCTGTATCTAAAGCGGCATTGGAAATAAAACCGTTAATATTTTCATCCACAAACTGTACGTCAATCATTCTTTTCAGGCGAGCATTTCTCTGCAACTGAACTCAATCCAACACGAATGCTGGCACTTCCGACGTCTGTCATCCGTCTCCTCCTCTCTGCCCCAGACAGCTGTTCAGTGCACCTTTTACAGCATCAAAATACTTAATAAGCACTTTCTCTTCGCTACAAACTGCTTCGCTTTTAGCAGGTTGTCCCACTGACAGATGGGTAAAGGACATGCAAAACTCACTCAAAGATGGCACTGAGGTCACCTTGAACAATAGAAGTCATAAAACCATATTTATTCATTCTATTTTGGCATTCATTTTCTGATTTAATAATGTGTAAATGTATCTGAAACGGATCACAGTTATCACTATGTTTTCGTTACGCTACAGTTTGACATAAACCTGGCTCGTCTCATTTGCTGTATCTGTGAGATTACACTTTTATCTCGCTGCATCACGCATTATCTCTTTTTGCCATCTCTGTCAGGTGCACCTCTTGCGTACCGCTGGAGATGAGGTCACTCTCACTGTCCGCTACCTACGAGAAGTCCCATCATTTCTGAAACTGCCTCTAGGTTTGATATTTTACGCCTTTATAACCATGTGAATTTACAATAAAACTGCAATTTTATTTGACTCTTTTCAGCCCAAAAAAACAAAAAACAAAAAACGACCACGGTTATAGGAGCTCGCTGTTTTGGGTGAGGCTAAACATGTTAAAGCTGTTGAGTAGACAGAGTGTTTATTTCAAAGTAATAAATTGTCACGCTCAGCGGCCTGGGACGAGCCGTAATGCTAGAATCACCCGTAGACCCTCACACCCATGTGCCTCAGGACTTGACTTACAGTAGAGGAGCTCAAAGAGATAAAAGCCTAGAATCACTGATGTGGAGACACTAAGAGGTTAGAAATTGGATGTGTGGGTAAGATAAAGATGAAAAAAAAGATAAGAGGAAGCCACATACTGTAAATGAAAAAGAGAATGAAATTGAATGACATCCCCAATGACAAAATAGACCACTTAATGCAGTTTCTCAAAGCACTTAAGGCTTAGGACATTTATGAACTACAATGACTTTATTTCCAAACGTTTAAAGTGAACTGATTGTCTGACCCAGTTCCACAAGGGTTACTCAGCAGCATGTCCCTCCAGGGCTACTGTAGTTGTACACAAATCAGAAAGGACAACAGATGCTGCCAAAAACTAAACACTCTACCTTTCATATGGCCACAGCGGAAATGTAATTTGTAATTTAACATGTACATGCAAAAGCCTCATGCTGAGTCATTACTGTTTCATATGAATGAAATGGTAGATGTATCCCATTTAGGGCAATTATTTTACCCTAACTATAATCATTTTTGTACAGTCGATACAATTATAAAGAGCACACAGATGTTGTAAAATAATGAATATTTATAGCTGGGGTGATAAGGCGCCTCATTCTCTCAAATTCAAAGAGAAGCCCAGTCTAATGCAGTTAACATTCATGAGCAGGCAGCAGTGTGGAGATAGTTTTGCTGTAGGCTACGACTGCTTTGTTTCCGGAGAATTAAATGTTCAGGTCGTCTCCGCTCTAAGCCGTTCCTTTGTTTCAGCGTGGCACAAACCAGAGCAGGGGAAGCCAGGAGCGCTTTGCCACACTTTACCGAGTGTGACCGAATCACCAGGCAGGACGTCTAAAGCCAAGCTAATATCATATCAAAGGGCAGCATTTGTCTCTTTTTGATACTGGCTGTGATTCACACTCCATGGCTTAAAGGCAGGCCAGCTCTAAAGTCAATAATAATTCTTCATTTTTAAGACCAAACTATGTGCACAGTTTGAAGCTTAAATGCAACTTTGACCAAAATCGTGTTTATTTCTAAAGAACAAAATTACAGACTGTGCGTGGCATTGAGGTAAATATTAAGCAGTGACTCTTTTTGTAAAAAGCATAAATCTTGTTTTGGTTTTTTTTTAGGTTCCCCAGGGCCCTCCAGTGATTACAGCAGTCGTGTCTCGTCTCCACTCTTTGACAGTGGTGTGCATTTAAATGGAAACAACACAGTAAGTACCATCTGCTAAAAATGACATACTGAATATTGATTTGATCTTCAACACGTAAACAAACCTTTACCTCTCATGGCTACTATTGTTACTGTCAGGTTTTCTCTTTTGAATTGTTCAATGCATCATCAGTGACATGAACAGAAATAATATAGAATACTACAATAATAATGTAATAAATTGTATGTTAGTCAAAGATGGAGAAACCCAGGTGTAGACAAGCACCTGGATACATGAATGATGGTTGAATCTCATTAAGCAGCTCAAGATGCATTGTCCAGGTATTATTCATGCAGCCTCACTGTCATAATGCTGTGGTATTCTGGGACACTCATATGAAACAAATCTATTATTAATGGCATTAGTAACACCTGCGCTTTTCCTGCTGTGATGAAGAGAAATGTGGCCTGATCTGAAGTTGGATAAGGCTTGTTTATCTGTTTGAAGTGGGCACACTAATTCGAGGGCATTGGGAGCAGAAGTCTTTTCTGTACTTTCTGTGCAGACTTGTTTTCATCCGCCCAGTGACATTGCCTCAGTGGGACTCAGCTGTGTCCAGGTTCTAGCAGCACTATCGCTGCAGCCAAGCCCTTGGACTGCCTCGTACAAATCTTTGACATGTTATTAAATGTGAAGTAATCCATAATGTCCTCTACACACACAGTGCATGTGAGGGTGGTATTTTGCTGTCCAGAGAGTGGCTGCTAACTGTGGAGCTGTTCCCTTGGCAGAGGGAGGAACATTAAGCTCATATCCGCAAAGCTTTTGCTTCTGCTCTCGCTGGAACCTAATGTCGACAAAGGTCAGATAGGACTTTTAAAGCCAAAGTCTGTTGTCTTTGGGTGTCTCAGACAACTTTTCTGATACTCAGCAGAGAGCAGATGCTGTTCAGTATTAGTGTTTTTAAGGGTTTGTATGTCAGGGCTTGTAAGCCAGCTTCTGTGATTTAATAAAGGAGTATATTTAATTAAATATAATTTCCCAAGGTGCTGAAATGCTGACTTTGAATGTATTTAGATTTAATGTATCTCTGTGTTTCCCGGCTTTGCCTGATACCGAGTGTTGTACATTTTGCTTTTTTTGTTGTTGTTGAAAATATATTTTATTTTAAACATACAAGCGTTTCACATTTGTGAGTTTTTTTAACTTTGATAATTGATGTGAAGCCTTGCACTTTTAAAGTTGGATCCAAAAATATCCAATTCAATAGATAATTCAATCCCATGTAAGTACATTGCTTTCCAAACAAAAGAACAAATCTTTTTGGTCAATTGATTATTGAATATTGAAAGTGCGTTCATGAATTTGAATCTTATTTGTGTATTGGAATTTGTGTACACAATGCCCATCTGCACCCACATAATCAATAAAAGTGCTTTATTAGGAAAGAAAGGGTCAGCTGCAAAAACAAACATTCTGCCTCTTATTAGTTTGTGTGGCAGCAGTCTGAGGTTTTATTGGCTCCTCGGACCTGCTTGATGTCAGAGCGGTGATGGCTGTAATTGCTCTGTGTACTGCTGGGAGTTGTGGTAGCTGGAGTAGTGTAGTAACAGATGGGTTTTTGCCAGTTCCACTGAGAAATATTTCAATCTTTGTGTAGCATATGTGATGTGGTCCAGTCCAGCCATATCGGAAGAACAAAGCCTGCAGAGATACTCTGCTAATAATTCAGCGAAAGGCCCAAGCCCAAATAAACAATTAGTTTATCCAACTGCGTGCAAAAGAAGGAATATAAATCTGCCTTTCCCCCTAAAGCAACTGTTGTATGGTTGTGCCAGTATTCACTGTGGACGATTGTGTAGTATTGTGATGTATAATGAATAGAGTAGTAGAAGACTGTATCTCTTACTCATGATTTTACATGAATTATTCAAAGTAAGCATGAGGGGCATAAGCTTTTCCCCTTAAAAAAAAAAAAAAAAAAAAAAAAAAAAAAAAAAAAAAAAAGAGGGGAAAAAATTTTTTTTTGGCGGGGGGGGGGGCGGGGGCCTTCTTCCCCCCGGAAGTCTTCGTTTAGGCTGGAATTTATCTGAGGAATGAGGGAGAAATAGACTCTGACAAACTTCTGCCAAGATAAATAAGGTTTGACTTGATGCGACATAAGAGGTCAGCTGACTTTAGCAGGTCATCTTCCATTTCAGTTCCTTGTTTAAAAACTCTGGAGCCGACAAACACAATTAGCAGTATCTCACACTTGAATCAAAATCGTGGAGTGAAAAGAAGTCGAGCTGGCCTCCAGTTAGTTTGTAGGTGTCAGGAAAGATTCTTCTCGGCTCACAAATTCAGGAGGATTAAATAAGTGGTTGTTTTCTCTGCTTGGAGTAATTGCATGCTGTGTTTTCCCAGTGCAGCACAAGTTGTGATTGTACTTTAATGCTGCAGCTATAATGATGGGAAGCCTCCAGACGGAGCTTCACATGAAAGTGGGACAGTCATAACTTTTTACTCTCAAGAAAATATTACTAACCAACACTGCATCCTAGGAGTCCATAATTGAAAGGTTCACTTAGGCTCCATGAGATTGTTAATTTAAATTGACATTGTATGGAGCAACTTAAATGTATATTGTGTATTGTTGAAGTAGGGTTGTGTGGGTTACTTGTGAGTAGAGAGACAATTACCTGTGTTAAATTTCAGGCAGAGTGGCTGCAGTCTGGAGAGAAGCAAGTAAGTCTGACTGGTGCTTCAGGCTACCTATTTTAGTAATGCAGGGCCATACACGAAAAACGCCAGACAAAGGTTGACCAAAACGAATGAAATAAACACTAGACTGAGCAGTTTGACGTTATACAGCAGCTGTTATTTTGTCAACTCCTTTGTCTTTTAGTATTCTTACGCCAGGACGGGAGCACTCACTGGCAGCACGCATGAATCATATTCAGACACTAAACAGCTGGGAAGTTCAACTCAGCACAAACAATAGAACAGTGAGTCATCTTGATGAGCTTATTTTTAAGTTCATTTTGATTTTGATTACAGAGTACTGATTCATTTGCTTTGTCGAAAATGGTGCTTATACTGTATAAAGAAGTCAAAATGCTGGTCTGTTAAGTGTTCAAACATAGCTCATTGATCATTCTTTCATTTTACACATGGACAAAAAAGATCATTGTGGATGTGAAAGCTTTAAAGTTGGGAGTTTGTTTTTTTTGTTTTTTGTTTTGCTCTGCTTTAAAACGGCATCAAATCTAATTTTTATGCTGAGAATGGTTCTGTCATTGGCTGTATGTTTGGGGTTGCTTACCTTGCATTTCTTTTCTAAACTTTTTACAATTTCTTACTTTAAACAATTTCTTGTCTAAAACTTCTGCACTATCTAAAGCTGACTGTTCCCCAGGCTTATCCTCTTTTGGCCCACATGTTGACCTTTTTTACATAATAACAAATGCACATTATTTGGCTCATTTTGCAGAGTAGACAAACTGCTGCTAAGATTTTTGTGATTACTGGTAATTAGGATGGACACTTTGTTTTTTGTTTTTTTTTTGTTACCATAGCTTTATCTTTCCGTTACATATCATTCATTTTTACGCTTTTTAATGATTTTGCATGCTCTGTGTCACCTCTGGAGGAGAATGAAATAATGAAATCATGGAGAGGGGCACTCTAGTTTCTCTAAGAAGAACAATGCAATGGCTTTAGTTGCCATTGTGCAGCTCCTCAGAAAAGGCTGCAGCTTTGTCAGAGTAATCCTCTCTGACTGCTGATAGTTTTCTATTTCCTGCCGCCTCACCTACTCCCGGCAGAGCCTCACATGCGAGTTAACTAAAACATTTTGTTATGGGCTGACATAAATGGAGCGGAGGATGATCATTTCTTTAGAAACGTAGTAATTACTGGGGAGTGGCTGACAGGGGTCTAGATGCCACACGCTGCACCTCAGCCGCGTTGCAAAGGTAGGCACTTTCTACTGCTTCTCTCCTGACTGCTTTCCACCCAAAGGCTATTTTAATGCCATAATCTATTCATTTTTTTTGGAATTGATGGAACGGCAGGTGACTTTGCTTTGGTGTAATGACTATACACCTTGCAGTACAGTGTCTAATGATCCAAGAACTGCACCGTGGCATTGTTAGGATATTCAGCACTGACAGATAATCTTTAGCTTCAGGAGCAATTCACCCTTTGATGCTGCTAAAGCTTCGCTCATCTCATGCCTCGGCTTGTAACTCATTAGATAATGTGCAAAGCATCTGTTCTTCATTAAGTGCGCTGTGATTAGCATTTAAATGTGGCGCTCTTCTAGGACCTTTTTTGCCAACATATTGCACTTAAGGAACTTTTGAGTGAACAATTTATCATGCATCAGGGCTTTATAAAAGTTCTAAAACATTGTGAAGCAGCAGTCCTGCTGTGTTGGGATAATACTTTAAGGCCTTTAACTTGTGTTTTCGATAAAGCTTTCTACAAGGATGACACAGAATATTGAACATTTACTTATTCGTATTAGGGTTTCCATCCATGTCAAAATAATTGGCCAATCAGAGTGTTGAATCACATGGTGTGGCCAAATAAGAATGGGAGAGAAAGTCTAGAGTTTTGTGTTTTGTTTTTTTAATTCATTTGAACCTTTAGTATTCTGAAGTGATTGAAGTGATTTGTCTAACTCTGGTTTCTGACATTTTGGTGTAGTCAGATCACATTGCTGTCTTCTCACAGCAGCCAGTGAGCTAAGCTGACACTGTCCTTGTGTTTTGTGCTGTTTGCTGAAGTCTTCCTGCCTTGACCAGACCTCAGGCTGCTCTGCCAGTTCTCACAAACCTCTGGAGGAGACCGAGTAATAGAATTTCAGCTTGTGGAAAACATTCGGCCTCCGGATTAAACTTCTATGAGAATGAATTCAATTTGTTGGCGTTAAGCTGTATTGACATTTTCTGTCATTGTGAACAGCTCTTAATTCTTTGTAAAGTGTCTCCCTACTCTTACTTTGCAGTTGTCATTTATCTATTCTAGTAATATAAAGCTTTTAGCACATTGTTATCAGCAGAAGTGGAATGTAAGTGCAAGCGTGGCAAGGCTGCCGGACAGTTTTCTATCCTGTTTCAGCCAACACCCATTTAAAGGATTCTTCAAGCCATTGCAAAATTAAAGACTTTGAGCTGCTTTTGTGGCTTGGAGGAGTAGAAATAAAAATCTTAAAGTCAAGCCCCAAGCCACACGTTGACCTTTTTTATATAGTAATAAATGCATATTATTCAAAGTAGAGTTTTTAAATATCCATCAAAGAGAACTTGCAGAGACAAACTGCTGCTGCGTTTATTGTGATCTATCAAAATAAATAGAGACTGCATTATCCTCTTCAGTGTTTACAGCAGTGTATTACTCGAAAGTCGAGATTTGATCAAAATCTTTTTATCAAAAGCACTTTCATCCTGGCATTAGCCGAAAGATGGACAGGCTTTTTCTTTCATTTCAGTGTTCAAACAATTTTGGTCTATTTTTTGTAGAACCACTTGTATGTGAGGGAAGTGGATGTGTGTTGTTTGTTTTATTTTATTTCAAGTGTCACACAGAGAAGGCACATATGTTTTGTCTTATTCAAAAGTATACATTAGAGCAGTGGTTCTTAACCTGGGTTCGATCGAACCCTAGGTGTTCGGTGAGTCGGTCTCGGGGGTTCGGCGGAGACTCCACCGTGTAGGTCAAGACACATCTGACTCATTGTGTCAATTCGTGATGACACGCCCCGCTTGGCCATCACTGGCTGCAGATGATCACGTTACATTGCTTGGCCAATCAGTGCTGTGGGGATTTTAGTGCGCTCAGTAGTCAATGTGTGACTGTCGTGGTAGTACGTTGTGTGATTTCTTTCTTAATATTTTAATCCATACTAACTCACACTATCACACTGATTTGCAGGTGAGTTCATGCACTGTGTTGGTTTTGTTCTTTGAACAAGGTGATGAATGAATACGGTTCATTTTGTGCACCAGTAAAAAAACCATGTACCTATGTCTTGAATTTGAAAAAAAAATCATATTTTATTTATATTACTAAAGAAGGGTTCGGTGAATGCGCATATGAAAATGGTGGGGTTCGGTACCTCCAACAAGGTTAAGAACCACTGCATTAGAGTATTCTGAACATTGATTTTTCTCCTGCTTAGACCAATCCTGCACACAAAGACACTAGATTAAAAATATTGGAATTACTGTTCAAAAGTATACAATTAAAACGGAAAATATCAATGAAAAAGTGTTTTACATTGTGTGTTATCACATCACAGTTACACTTTATGAATTAGTTTAGCTTGGAAAAAAGGCTGTTTAAGCTTCACAGAACCTGTGGAAGTTCCTACAATAACTCACGGTGGAAAACCTGAGCACTGCACACTCTGTTTCTATTTGAACACCCATTTGTAAATGAAAGTTAAGGGCACTGAAGTGATTTGATCTTTTTTTTTTTTTTTTAAAGTCAACTAATCTTCTGGACCAATGAGAGCATGTCCCTACAGGGATAGCATAGTGACAGGTGTGGAATTACTGTCTGCACTTTTACAAACAGATATCGTCAAAAAGGCCAAAAACTACAACCTCCACTTTAATATGCTTGGTCTAGAAAATATTTTTTTACTATGAGAAAACTTAAATCTCCTAATAATGTGTTACAACTTGTGTGTGTATGTGAAACAAAGATGCAGTAGTGGTAAAATTAGCTGGTGGGCAGTATTAAGTGGCAGTAACCTGAAGTGTTTTGATTTTACAAGCCGGGTCAAGAAAAGTAAGTGTAAATGGTGTCAGAGCAGCATCAGGCCACATCCTTAATGATCAAAAGGAGTTGGTGTTGGAGGCAGGAAGCTCATTGCATTCTTCATGTATTCCACCCAGGCTCCGTCGCCCCCTTCGCCCTCAGCTAATGAGCCAAAGTACGAGAAGCGCTGGCTGGACGCCGTCTGCCTGCCCTTGTTGATGGCCAGAGTCTCCAGATACAAAGCGGGCACAGATAAATTAAGGTAAGTGTAATCCGGCATGATAAAATTCACCTCCGAGGTGCACAGTTCACTTAGCACAGTTGTTGGCTTAGCGAGCACTTTTCATTTAGGCGGCAGGATGTTAATGCCAATATCTATGCACAGGCATAAACGGCTCAAAAGGTCAGTGCAGCTGTGAGCCAGAGAGGGCATGACGGCGAGAGCACTGGTCCAACTTGTAAATGCATTTGATTATTATGCCCGGCCTGTTCCTATTGATTTTCATGTGTACTGTACTTTGAAAATTGTTTCCCCTTTCGAAGCCCTTTCAATCAGTGTTTTCTATTTTCAAACCAAGGCAGACAATATTAAATCAGGTTTTATTCTCCAGCAGAAACCTAATAACGCAAGATATATTTAGTCAGTCTAATTCGTGTTTAGTTTTCTAATAATTCTCATATTCTCCTGCATGAGTTCTGCATCTCACAAATGATATTCATGATGTTGTTAAGATGAATCAGAGCCAATTTTTACATTGTATGTCTCATCCCAGACTGGTTGTTTTCTCCGTGTTTGGGCCATGTGTTAAGACTTTTTGGCTTTGCTGCTTCATCTACTGCAAACAAAATGAAACTTTACACTCTATTATTGAAACACATTTGTCAGAGTTGGCTTTTACCCAATTTGAAGTCCTAGGAAGTTGACTGAGAAAAAAAAAAAAAAACCAGGAACCACTGACTTGAAAGCAAGGTCACAGTCAGTTTAATGAAAGTTGTTCAGACACTTTGAAGAGCCTCAAACTTTTCTTTTCTAAATCATAGCTCGTGACTAGTGTCTCCTGTGCTTTGAGAGCTATATATAATGAAGTTTTTATGCATATCTTTGAAATGCAGCGCTGTGTTCATCTGTAAAGGACAGTGGAGTACAGAGAAGCAAGCTATGCAAATAATTCCCTCAACCAACTTCATATCACAGTCAAAGCAACAGATGAGAATCCCCTAAACACAGACACTCACAGAAACTAAGATTAAGTGTTGTTTTGGACTTGTACTTTTATTTAGGATTGAGTTTTTCTCCCAAATGCAAAGCTTAATCGACAGTTAAATGACTGCCCAAGTGTGTGTTTTGTATTGATGAAATTGCAGTGGTCACAGTAAAGCTAATAAGCTGGAGCAGTATCAGAAGTTGAGTCAGAGTTGAGTTTATAAGGAGCCCCAGAGGCAGAGAGCATGTCAATACCTGAGCTCAGTCCTCCAAATGTGGCTAACATGCCATAACTGAGCACACAAACACACAGCAGATCAATGTGTTGTTAATGATGACTTTGGACACATCATTTTATAGACAGATAGTCTTCACTTTTTACATTACATGTCCCTAAATAACTTTGAATAATAGGAGCCATTCTGCCTGCTGCTAATGGTCAGCAGAAGACAAACACAGCTGTCATTTAATAATAATGCTCTCGTCAATAAGAAAAAAACTATTGACTTAAATATGAGGTCAGTAATACAGTATTTTCTCCTGAGGCCTTTTTTTCTTTTTAAAGTAGTTTCTGATCCTGTGTCCACGTTAACGCCGCAGTTCAAGAGTTGCCATTCCACTTTTTAACATCATTAGTGCTCAGATGTAAATACCCGCACGAGTAGCACATCTAGAGCCGCCATTCCTGTCAGTTCAGGATCTGACTCATCCACTCGTCGAATGTTGATGTGGAGTCTGTTCACCACAACAATATTTGGCTCAGTAAAAGTACTTTTCCAGGCCTGATTGCTCTCTCGTATAGCCGCGCAATGTTTTTCATCTGGAGGTAAAAACCGAATGAAACAAGGCTACCTGGATCTCTGGAAGAAAACACTAAGGGCTGATCTTGTTTTCTTTCTTTTTAGCTGACAATTTTCCTCCAAGTGTGAGGTGTCAGAGCAGCTGTTCAGCCTGACGGGCAGCTTTTCTCAACCTTTTGTTTAAGCTGTCTGTTTTTTCCAACCTGTACTTTTCAACTTCAGAAGAGTTCATTAATTTACCATTCATACAAATGCCACAATTAAAGGAATTCATTACACTTTAATGAGCTACTGTCCTGTTGTGGTGATTGGCCTGATTAGTGTCATGCCCTTGCGTCAATGCATTTTTAGAGAGAAATCAAAAGCGAGCACATTTCTTGCACTAATTATGCTGCAAATGCCCCAAAGCTTGACTGTATTCCTGCCTCACTAATCAGTAAGGAATGCTACATTTTCGCACTCATTGCCATTCACAGCAGAACTAGCAGCTCCACACCTCACCAAAACTCCTTTTCCCCCTCCATATAGTCTTCATGTATCTCGCCGCGTGTTGACTGATAATATATCTCGCCATTGCCTCTGTACATTTATTACTGCCTAGTCAGCAGACATACCACAGTAATTTGTGCCTTTGGGAACAGTGCAGATGTATGAAACAGTTGGGCTCCCTGTAGATCCTATTGAGCACTGAGCATAGCCGTCTTGTTCGCTGAAGGTGGAGGGGCTCTGCAGCGCCTTCTGACGAGAGCCGACTTTGCCTGACAGTGATCCGCCAGCTGTCCATCGCTTTGATTAATCTCTTCGTTTGGAGCTCTTCATTCACTGCACTTTTATCCGTCGCTGGATTTCTCCCATTCCTCCCACACGTCCAAGGTTTTCTGCTTGAAATAAAAAGAACTTTACTTTATTACATTTGGATTCTGTCTTTTATTTACAAATCTTTTGAAATGAGCAAAGTCCTGTGGAGGCTATGTCTTAGTACACAGGTATGATTTAAATAACTGATATATTTCCAACTATTAGGACACAACTATAAATGCTCTCACTAGTCTACCAGACTATTAGGTGATAAAATGATCAAAAATACTCCAGTACCAGAGAATAACCTTCTGATTTATTCAAGGTTGTCATTTTTATGGATAGACATCGAAGTTGAATTATATTTAGAATTGCGTTACAAGACAAAGTGATAAACTGTAGGCTTTAACTGTTTTTATCATTAATATGCTCATGCACAATACAACAATGATAATGTGTGAATTAAGCTGAGACATCACACTGTTTTACCCGTCTAGACATAAACATGGGTCAACCACATTATCTTTGTGTCATTGACAGAACATACTTTATTAATAAGCCAATTGCTGATACAGTATACAAGACACATGCTCACCAGAGGATTAGTTAGTAATGCTGACTTTGTAACACCATAGAGGACATGCTGTTTGCTTAAGAAAACGGGAGACGTGTTGGTTTTAGAAGCTGTCTTCAACGATTCAGTCTCTCATGTTGAACATTCAGTCCATTCCTTCTTTTCATTGTATATAACTGCCTATTGTATAACGTCATCAACTCACAATGTTGTCTTATTTGGCTGCATTACATTCTTCCCGTCTTAGTCTCACTCATATAATGTGGCCTATATTTACAAGATTTTTGACATAAGACTAAAATTGTGATTAGCCTGCAGATGGCCTGAAATTAAATGTCACAAACAGCACATTAGGCTAATAAGTGTGATTCTGCTAGATGACCTCATCAGCACCTCATCAACAGATGCTATTAAAAGTGTTGTGTTCGACCTCCGCGACCTCCGAGGGGATTTCAGAAAGTTGAAACACGATACTTTTGGGCTAATCTCGCGAATAAATGCTTTAGTGAAGCACAGCCTTCAACCCGAATCCCGAGTCATTAATTTGACGTGTCTTGGATGCAATTAACAGCATTAACATTTTCAGAAGCACACTTTAATGACACGACTACAGCTACAATCGTTTAAAAGCAGCTGTGTTCAGAAGCTGTCACACTAAAAGACAGTAACTAATTGTGGATAATAGTCTAATTGTGTGTTATTGCTCATTAGTCTTCATTCAGTATTGTATGTAAACTGGTGCATGTTGTGATCATTGACAGGAACATAGCACTCGGTTTAATGGTAAAGATTGGAGTCTTCTTTGTGAAAATGTTGCCCTTAAAACTTCAGCACCACTTCTCTCTAATTTCAAACTCTATGTTCCTCCAGGTCCAACTGTTTTGAAGTCTTTGCCTTGGATGGAGCCAGCACCTATATTCTTCAATTTTGCACTGCAGCAGAAAGCACAGACTGGCTCCAAGCAATATCTACCAATATCAACGATTTGACACAAGAGAATGTAAGTCCATCTCTCCACATCCAAAGCTTGACGAGATGGTTCTTAGAGTATTTATTAAAAATAACATTTCCACGAAGAAACATCTGTGAATTTCAGTTTTGTTTGATCATTTTGAACGACATGAGGGTTTTTTTTTTAAATACAGCCAGGTATCAATCCATAGATTTGCTGCTGTCAAAATATCTCATGAAAAGAGTCAGTCAGCATCTTAACCTCCAGCAATCGACATCAAGCCAAACAGTTTCCAATGAAGAAAAATTGTACTGAGATATAGTTCCATTTTCAAAAGAAGTTGCAGTCAGGAAGCTACGGTTATAGCCAGTCAAACTCAAACAGCTTTTACTTCTTTCTGGCTTGTTGTTAAAAAACATCTTTGAAGTGAATTGATTTTGGTCTTATTTTTTTAAAGTTAACAAATTATGTGGCCTGTTTCTACTGGGCATGTTTAAAGACAACAACATGTCCCTACAGACAAGTGTGAGGTGTGGAATTGCAACTTGCTGTTTTCCCAGCAGATGCCACCAAAAACAACACACTCCATATTAAGAAAATGTATTTAGGTTTTATTTATTACAAAAGTGTTTCTGGTCATATTTTGTTATGTGTGTTTTTTTGTCTAATGGTTGACCAATTACTTCCATGATGCCTTTTTAAAGTAAGCATTTTACCAGGTCCTTCATGAATACAAAAGTCAACAAAAATATAAAGAAGAAATATTTTCCTCTGTTTACTTAGCTGCCACCTTTTATAAAAATATGCAAATTTCAAAAATAAACTTGGAAATAATTTCATCACAGCTTTTATGGTATGTATTTAAAACCGCAAACCACATTTGATACTGCAAACCCTGCCATCCACTTTTGGGTCCGACACATTGAGAATCATTATAATGCCTGCGCTCTCATCATTTGCAACAGAAAAAGGCTAATGTTGACAAAAGCCTTGAACATGTACAGTATTTTTTTACAAACTCACAATATATCTTTGATAATATGTCTTTGATGCTTATGCTATTTTGCTGGTAGCTTAGGTCGCTAAGGTACCCTACTTTCACTGCTGCATCACGGACTTCGAGGGATGAAAACAGACTCCTGTTTTCCTCAGGCCACTCTTCACATGACACGCGGTCATCCATCTTCATTCTGGCTCTCACAGTTGTGTTAGGTCCAGTATTCTTACTAAAACAGTGCGACCCCCCGTGTACAAATTGGGAATAGCAGTTACTTTTACAGTTACAATCAATGTCTGTAATTGTCACACTTTTCAAATTTATTCCATGGACCAGATTGTACTCTCTGGCGTCTTGGTTTTGGCCCTCAGACCAGGGGTTTGACCCCGCTGGTCTAACATATCAGAGAAAAAAGTAGTTTAATTTATTTATAAAGTGCTGTAAAACAGTCCAAATGAGTTTGATTTATCCTGATGAAATTACATAGGACCAAAAGGATCAAATACCTGGGCCACTGTGAACATAGATTTTAATATTTAAGATAAGGTGAGGTAATCAAACAATTAAATTATTCAACAGGGCGTATTGGTCATTTATTAAATCATGAACTGTTCCTCTCAGTGAATGTTTGTCTCTGACTTGACAACAGCATCTTAATGGAGATCAAATTGAGATGTGTAATGGATGTGTTTTACCTACAGTATGTTGTTCTTCTGATAATTGTGAGGCAGCTGACACAGACTAAAGTCTAACCATGTCTGACGAGCACTCATCGACAGTGACAGCCCCCCCACCCCCCTCTAAAGCGCAAAAGAGCCTCTCTCATCTAATTAATGACTGCTAAGTAGTCATTCTGCGTGTGCGCTTCTCTCTCTCTCATTTCCTCCTATTTCACTTTGATTAACACGCTGATGATGCGATGCATTTTTTCGGCGAGGGCGCAGACGTTACTGTAAGCCTGAGCCTGTCAATTGCACAGCTGCCTTTTTTAAAATGTGTGATTAATTCATGGCTGCATCACATAATTACGGACATGGAGTGTGATTGCTAAATAGCCAATCAGGAGGTAATTGTGTAGCTGCTTCGACAGAGCGGAACTTTTGTTTTAATGACCTACAACCTTTAAATAGACTCTGTAACATTTATCGTCCCTCGTGTGTGTTATATGTGCATGACAACATGGCTTCCTGATTGATGATTTTTTTTTCCTGAAGGGAAAGACTAAAAATGCAACTTATTTGTCTATTATTTTGTTTTTCATCCATAGATAAAAATAATAAACAAGTTCTGCTCTTCAGACGATCAGGTATGCCTACACTGACCTCAACATGAGTCATCTCTCCTTTTGGTTATTATCTACAATACTAACTACAAACTATTGGCAAAATGTAAGATAATAGCAGTCTACTTTAAAAAAGATAAGCTGTGTTCAAAACAGTTACCTTCCAAGTATAATAGTTTATTTCAAAGTAAGTATTTACAGGTATTTTATTATCAACACACAGTGCAGTTGAATTACTAATGTTTTAAAGGCTTGCAGATTCAAGCTTTTAGTTATTAAATATATTGCTGCAACATGCAATTTGATATGATATAGTGTAATATAGTATAATAGCTAAATATTTGCATGATGTTGTAAAAGTTGGATTTCATTCAAACATACAAAGATACAATCTCAGAACTAACAGGTTTCACTGGAGCCACTAACAGTTTTATTTAAGGCTCTTGGCAGGTTATTATCTTATTATGTCATGCAAGAAGGCAATGTATGAAGTACAGAATACCATGATATAATGATAATATAACAGTAAGTTAGCTTTTGCAGACCTACTTCTAAATAACTTCTCTAGTATGCAGTGAAGTAAATACAACCAACTCTAATTCCACACAATGCATTGTTAAATGTACCTTTGTAAAACGTGACCAGATTGACTGTAGAAATGGAAGCAGTTAAGCTCTTACTGTACAGAGAGAGGCTGAGAGTCAATCTGGAGCAGATCAAAGCAGTGCAGCTCACACTGCAGCAGCACAGCATAATGGTGTGGCAGTGAACTCTTCTGTAGGTTCTGATTAATTCATTCACTAAAGCACTTCACCTTCTGTTGGACTGCTTTTATCTCTGTGTTTAATAGTGTAAATGTGATTTCTTTATCTGCAGATTGTCCACATGGGCTGGGCTTGTGAAAGCCCCGAGGGCAGCGTCGCTGGTCGGACAACAGCATTCAAGTTCCTAGCACTGAGGGGGCCCTATTTTTTTATTTTCAGCACTCCACCGGTGAGCCTTTAATCTATCTCCTATTTAACCTGCCCTATATAGCTGTACCTCAGCGAAACTAAAACCATAATTAAAACCATAGCCAGTTTTTCATTAGATCTCTAACATCTCTCAGCGGAACAAGTGCCTAGTTCTCTCTAATCTAATAACCTACTTACTGCATCTTACTTATTCATCTGTATTCATTAGTAGATATACATTAAGTGCTCTTGTGAGGATGTTTTTGAAAATGAGAGGTGCTGAAGTGTAATCCTGGTTGTAGAATTTGTCTATTGGTACTAGAAACTGCTCACCAGAACCATCAAGTAGCTAAACATTATAAGGGTTCACATGGGTTGGATCCTTCCTCAGCTGCCGGGATGAGTCAGGGAGAGAAGCCATGATATCATCTCATCACATGTGCATAACAATGGCTAAAGCCTACACATTGTTTTTTATTGACAGCATTCTTTTCAGCTGTGTATTGAGCAGCCTTTGTAAACATTCTTGGTGATACTAGTTCTCTTTCTGAATAACAATAGTGTATTCTAAGGACTATTTGTCTACAGACTAAACCCAACTGTCCCATTTTTATAAAACACACTTGCCATCTTTAGCGCAGTTAAAACAAACTCTGGTGTAGTTGCTCTGTTAACAGAGTTCATAGGGACCTTAGGCATCCAAACAGACCAAAAACAGGAAGAATGTGATGAGATGCAACAGTACACTCATGTGGCTTGATAGGTTCCTGGGAGCAGAAAGTGCAAAGTGTTTTAAAATAAATCGCTCGGAGCCCAAACATGGCTCAAAAAAGAGATTTAATGCATTGTTAGTGTTTACGGCAGGCTCATGTTATCATCATGTCTCATCAGACTGAGAGTCACTTGGCTTTTTGTTGAAAATGCCACTGTGAACACTAACTGAACCAGAGGAGTTTTCTGTTTTGGTCTGAACTTGGTTCTTTGGCAGGTATTTCTGCAGGTTAATCACATTTCCTCTCTGGACACCAGGATGTTCCTGTGCCAGGGAGTAGGTGTTGCATGTTATGAGTTGCTCAGTCCCGTCTGACCTGTCTTTCATCAGCCCTTAACACTCTTTGATAAGCTGTTGTTCCTCACTTTTCTTGTTTTGAAGGTTCCTGAGGACAGTTTTGTTGTGTGGGTGACTGTGTTTCTATTTTAAATTTAAAAGCAGTTCCTCAGCTTCCAGCTTGACAACCTGTTACTTGATGCTCTTATCTAACGCAGACAATATTTCTTAGTGTAAGGATATAATATTCTGAAGTGTTCCATCAAAAACAGGTTTTTCACTGGTGTGGCAAGTGATGGTCAACATCGAACAATGAATTTTCCTCTGGGCTCAATTCACTCTTCTTTGCCCTTCATTTGATCCAGTCAAGGAGATTGGACACATAAAAACAGTGACCTAAATTAGAGCTTTATGACTATATGACACAATAAATGCTTCTAGTTCATTTGAAGCCAAGTCCCTGTAATTATCTCCAAAATCTTCGCCAGCTCCAACTTTGCCAGCATTTATTTTCTTCCAATTTTCTTCCAGCTTTGTCCTGTAAAGTGAAATTGAATGCATCTCCTTGTAGCTCTGTGCAACATGAAAGTCTACAATCAAGTGGCTACTGGAGCCTTCTTCATTGCATTTTGATTTCAGCATCCAACAGAGTGTTTTGAGCACGAGGTCGCAAATGACTTCCTGCGCCGCTGGAGTGGCACATATTGCCAATTCTTACTCTGCATCAGTGCAGTGTGAGGTGGCCACTCCAGCCGGCTGTTACCATAGTGAGAAAAAAGACAGTCTGGGATCTCTTTGACCCGTATATTCTACTTGCTGGTAATTGTAAAACTAAACCCGTCCAAAAAAGACACTAGTTGGATGTTTCGAAGGATGTTCAGCCCTGAAGCAGAAATAAATGTTGAGTTTAAGAAATGGTTTCCTCAAGTGATGCAGCTGTGTCATTTATGCAGATATTTATGAGGTGACAGTTGTAACACAATCAGTCAGCCATATCTATAATTAATGTCAACTGTTGATATAAATATATATATTTTAGGCTTTGCTATTTGAACATATTATACCAATAATTGGGTGTAAAATGGCAATTCTGTCCAGTTTTGCTTGTGTCTGCTGTCTCCTCGATAGTAAAATATCTAAATTGGTTGGCCTCAGAAATAAAAACAGTTAATATAAACATCATGACAACTACTAGCAAAACTTACACATTAAGGTAAAAGGCAGATAATCTTAGAGGATTATAAAGTTATTAAAAGTAAATTCCAATGATTCTTATAGCAATCTGTGCACTTTCAATCTATCTATTCTCTTCTCTAGGTTTATCACAACAAACAAACATCTGCATGACTGTTGCAACATGTGCAGCAACATTACATTATAAAACTGATTACAAATGAAAACAAAGATTTGCATTTCAGTTGTTGATCCTTGTCTCTGCGTGTTCTGGTTTTTTCTTTTGTGAGACTCTACATTTAAAATGCAGGTCTTGTACTTTTCTACATATTCTGCATTCACATATTCATCACCTGTGTAACTTTAATTTGCATTAAGTATCTGTCTTCAGACGTGCTGCTAACAAGTGCAGAGAAGCTTGTTTTCGTGCTCTGTCTCTTCATCTCTCACTCTTTGGTGGTTATTTTTCAGATCAGTGCTGCTGACTGGGGACACGCTGAAACAACATACAACCTCTATGAGGTTCTCTTCAAGGTTCACAAGGTGGGTTCAGAGCCCAGCACTGGAATTGGACATCTCAGCTGTTCAAAATAGGATTAGAGTGGTTTTCATCTTAGCATAAGTAGCACTTTTTTGATTCTTCAAACAGAGGAGTTTTTCAGGTGCCTACTAAACAGGATTCACAGGGGTCACAGACCTTGTGCTAAAACTAAAGTTTTCTCATTTAAATACAGACTGATGATTAAATATAGATATGATGTTGACAGGTCATGTTAGTGGACTCTATTAAAGTGTCACTGTGTTGCAGTCATGGATGGCAGAGGACTGCTGGCTTCAGGCCAGGCTCTACCTTGGACTGGAGCATTCGCCGGAGCAGCAGGACGAGTCGCTGTGCTTCAGTATTCTGGTCGGCCACGGTCAAAGCCACACCTTTCGGGTGGAGCTGGCCTCTGACCTGGCCATTTGGGAAAAGTCCTTCCAAAGAGCTGTCTTCTTGGAAGTACAGCGGATAAGAGTGAGTATAAAGTTCTTTTTCTAATAAAGACTCATCATGGCTGGGCCAAGCCATGGATTTGCTCATTTATAGAAAATATTTTACAGCAAATGTATGTGTTTACCTGCAGTTATCCTCCATAGTCATTTACAAAACAGTAGTCCTAACCATCTTAAACAAGAAATCATCATGTATTTCTTCATATTCAACAAAGTGAATTTCTTTATGGTTATTTACTGCTTCAACTGTGTGTCATTATGTGTCTGTGAAGACATTAAAGTGGTGCACTGCTAACACCTTCTAGTCTCCCAGAAGTTAATCCCATTCAAATTGCTATTACGGTGGTGCTGTGTTTTTCTTAATTACTACTGATATTTAAATGCCTTCAGCTTCAGTAAGAATAAGTCTTCACCTCAATGAGCCATTAAATTGCTTCTTAGGCAAATAGCCTGTGTATGAAATGTAACGCTGTGAGCTCATGTAGAGAGTGCACGCTCAGCACTTTTGACCAGCACTTGACTTGTCTTCAGCTATACTTGTTCCACTCTTTATCTGACTCATGTCAGATTGGGATACATACTTTTATTAGTCATCTGTGTTTCTTGAAAAACATGCTTGTCAATCATACTGGGAAATACTGGCACATGAAAGTTCTCGCTAAGATACACGTGTTTTGCCACCCATAATTGTCAGTGTGGTAAACAGTAAATCCAACTTCCAACACGTTAACATTGATATCATATTATACCATGTTTTTAATTACAATGGTGTGATAAAAATATAAAAAATACAAAAATATGTAGCATTTCTTGTTTAGATAAAAGACAGAATCCATTCTTATTTTGATCATTAGTGTGAAGTTTCCGTTCAAAGAAAAAGTATTGATAATAATATTGATTAAGTTTACCAAACATTAATAAATGATTATGGTCTCATCAGTGAGCACTCATTGGGAATATCTCTTGTGTTTTATATTGTGTTATGTTACGCTGTTATAATGTTTACTATGGTAGTGAGGAGCCCTTGTTTTAACTCAAAATTGAACTAAAACATTCTCTGCATATATTGATGCTGAACTATCTAGACCTGTATGGTTTTTATTCCATATTCTGGCGAGTGTCTGCCCCAGTCCTTAGACATTCATAGAGTAAAAGGGGAAAAGATTGAAAATGTATTAAGTGTAAATAGGTTTCACTTTCCCTGAGATAACAACTGCAAACCTACCCTGAATTATTTATGTGTCTCTATCGCTTCCTTCTAACGCGGTGAGCCTTTAAAGCCGTCATATAATATTAAGGAACGCATGCCAAATGTCAGATCAGTCTTTTAATCACATTACACTTGTGTCTTTTATAATTTTACCCTAATTCTATCTTTCAACCCACTGAAGAGTAGTCAAGGAAAGATAAAAACTAAAAACATTATAAAGCCTAAGGGTTTTGTTGGACTGGAGCCTTAAGTAGGGACATTTATAAATATTACAGAGCCATGCACCTGTCACAATACATTCAAATCACCACCAGACTGAGACTTCTCGGTTCAACATGGGATTACACATAATTATTCCATTTATTTCTTCTCTTGTTTTTGGGGGTCATATTCGAGCACAGCCAAGTCTTTCATAGGACACTGTCTCTTTAGCAAAAGCATCAAACTGAAGGTCTTAGTAACTCTGTCTCATCCTTTTCATGTTTGAGGGGCTCATGGGGTCACTGAGAGGTTAGTGTCATAACTCAAGCCTGCAGACTGTAGCTGAGCCTGAGTCTGTTTAAGATCTCAGGATTAGGATTATACTTTAGTGAAACCATGTGACATGTGTTTAAAGGTCCCATATTATGTGAAATCGACTTTTCTGAGCTTTTAACCATGTTATAACGTTGTTTCTACCTCAAACATATACCCAAAGTTGTGTTTTGTTTCATTCGCGCATGTTTAAGTAATTTATTTAGTTTGAGCTACAGTCCTTTCAACGAGCTGTTTCACGCAATGACGTCAATATGTGAAATAAACCACTCCTCTCCAGGAAGTGCTCCTCCACACTCCTCCTGCCCCTCTCTCCTGCACTGTCAACAAGTGCCGTGCTCTGCAGCTCAGACACAGAGAAGCATCGCTGCTACTGTGTTAGCTTACTTACCGTCAGCAACATGTATTACTAACAAGTATTACTGCATAGCTCTACATATTGCTAGGCTACTTTATGTTTTTGTTTTGTTGAACTGTGCTATGACTTTGGACTAAACCAGGGCAGAGCCTCTTCATTCCCATTTCAGAAGAAATGAACAGTGCAAAATGATAATTTATCTTTTTTTCAGCCTTTAATGATACAAATATGGAACAAAATCCTTTGGGAAACCTATAAAAGTGATGAAGTCTTTCAATTTGCTTGTTCTCTAGCCAATTAGGCAAACCTCCTGTGGCTTCAGAGGAGCACTCAGTGGAGTCCAAGTCGAACAACTCTTCATATTATCCCAGAGTGGGCATCATGTAAACACTGTTGATGGGGCAGGGGCAGGGGGTACAGCTGCACTACGATGCACTTTATCTTTAATATCCCGTCTTCTACTTCTGAGGAATGATGGGACCCATCATCTCTCTGATGGGGTGTTTTAGCTCTCAGCAAGTGCTTATGTTTTGTCATATTTCACCTCTTTTCACATGTGTAACACTAGAGAAGACTTGAGTGCTCTCTGAAAGATTCATATTGTGTTACAGTATGTGCCCAGAATCGTTCAACTTGACTCGAGGAGGGTTTGGTGAGGAGTTTACATCTGTGTGGTTATTTATTCATAGAAATAAAAATCTTATTTGTGTGTGCCCTGCCTTTTTTTTTTGTTTGTTTTTTTTGTTTGTTAGTTTTGTTGGTTAGTTTGTTTCTTTTAA
The DNA here is from genome assembly GCA_036850595.1 of Rhyacichthys aspro. Taxonomy (NCBI): domain Eukaryota; kingdom Metazoa; phylum Chordata; class Actinopteri; order Gobiiformes; family Rhyacichthyidae; genus Rhyacichthys; species Rhyacichthys aspro. The sequence continues at coordinate 11,658,865 of CM072169.1, read as the reverse complement.
AACCTGTACCTGACCATCAGTTCTCGGTGGTAGGTGTGATTGGGTGTAACTTCTTGTAACTACTGGTTAATACTTTGAGTATAGGTGGATGATGAGTTTGACATTCTGGCCTCCTGCCACTAAGATCAGCTTGTCCCAGTACGTGGAGTTTGGTGACATGCCATTAAAATGAGTCTTGTGAAACTCCAAATTGGCATATATAATTTCTGTTTGAGGCAAGGTAAGGTTAAGTTTTAGATGGTTTGTGCGTAATCATTGATTAAACCACATTAAATATTGCACAACAAACAATGACAATTAATCTTTTGCTTAGACTGTATGCGTCTTTAATCTGGGTACCTTTACCTGCTCAACATGAGCAACTTTTAAATCCCACACTCGAACATTTGTCAAGAGTTTCTCGTCAAGAATATTTCCTGTTGCATTTTAAAGTTGCTAATTCCCACTGAAGAATCTTTTCCAATTAGTGAAGTGTAGTCATTGCTTTCCGTGTCACAACAAAGTCTTAGTGGGTGACAGCAGGAACATAAAGCTTTGCCTCTGTTATTTTTTTATTATTCTAGTCACAGCTGAATTGATGACAGCGCTACAGAAAAAAACAGGGCAGAGGGCTATGAGCACAAACACTTAGAGTAAAAGGGCCACACAGTCCCTGGGCATCTTCACTGCACACTGCTCTGGATAATTACCACCATGCCTTCAAGTCAAAGGCAAAATAAAGTATGACAAAAGAAGATCCGAATCTTTCCACTTCTTGGTATTCCAATCGAGTGGCCGAGAGAGAATCAAGTCATGTGGCAGGAAAAGTCTTAAGAGGGATATTGCTCCAGTGAGGATAGAGCGCTTCCACGTCACTGATTTCAAAAGACCTGTTAAAAGCCTCGTGAGCCAACAGTTTGTTTGTGTTGGGAGCAGAAAAAAATGAATGTTAAAAGATTTGTGGCTTCAGAAATGGTTTTCCTCTGTCGTGTTTCCAGATCTTGTCAGGAAGCTACACAGCAACTGAAGCAGAGAAGAACAAAGGAGTCATGTTTGTTCTTATCAGATCATACTTCGACAAATTTAAGAGTATAACCAACAATGTACTATTTTCATTCTTTAAAAGGCATTAAACTGTTCCCATTGTGAAGTTGTGCAGCTGTTTGACTTCTTTATCAACACGTGCATTGGGTTTTTCAGAGTACGTTTTGTTTTAATGAGGTTGATTTATTGCCAGGCATAGTTTAAAATAATTAACTCAAAGCACCGTGCTGACTAAGTTATGTCACGTGTGCTTGGAAAATTATGCTAAATCACAATTTTTTTTAATTATAAATTTTAATGAAGTGCCAAAAACACCTTAATAATGTTGCATCAGTGAAACCTAACAAACAATAAATATAGATTCATCCAAAACGTTGGAATTTAATTCAGCTGCTGTTATTTTTCTCACACTTTTCCCGTCGGTGCACTTTAGTGGTGATTGACAGACATTGACTTGTTGCCATTGATTGTTATTACAACCTGTTAAACATGTGAGCCTCTGACACAGGTGATTCTCACTGAAGCTGTGACTAATGCTGCTATGAAAAGGCATGACTCACTAGTTTAAATCTTTGAAGTGATTAAGACGCTTGAAGACACTTCCTGATGCCAATTGACACAAGGCTATAGAACGTTTTGCTGGTAAAAGTAGAAACGCAATGAAAATGCATTTATAGGTGTTAAAGCCCAAAAGAGGTGATCATAATTCATTGTAATTAAGTGTGTAATTAAGACAGAAACTGGGAGTATGGCTGTGATTATTAATATGACTGTATGTCTAATGTCTCCCACAGACCAAAAGCTACATGTGCAGCAGCCAGGGCAACGTGGTCTGCTTCACTGTTGACTTCGACTCTGGCTTCACGTGCTCAGAAAGCACTTCAAAGGTAAAGGATCACCGGCCACAACTGTTTTTGACAAAGTGCTTTAGTGTTGCCTGTGTTCTGTGCTCCGTTGGCCTAACATTTGAATCATCAATTTATTAAGTCCAAAGTCTTGAAAGAAAAAAAATCACAAACAAAACATTTCACTTGTTTTTCAAAAGAAAGATCTGCAGAGTTACTTTCGTTAGATTAGAAATAAGAGCCATTGTTAGCGCTGAGTCACTTCTGCCGTGAGAATATCTAAGACACTGCAGGAACTGTGTGTTATTTTTAAAGTACAATCTTGTGAAACATTTCAGCACAGACATCTCATTTATTGAACTGTATTTGAACTGATATAAAACCAATAAGCTGCTGCTGGTCTTTAATTCCTTCTCTGCCACGTAGACTGTACTGTGGCGATATAAGTTCTCTCAACTAAAAGGCTCGTCCGATGATGGAAAAACCAGGGTAAAACTTCTTTTCAAGAACGCTGAAAGCCAGCAAATAGAAATGAAGGTATGTCAACGTATTAAACCACAACATATTATTTAAATGTTTAATTTTGGCTATAAACTCATGTTTTCTTTTTCCTTCTTGTCTTCAGGAGCTGGAGTTTGCTAACCTCACAGCGGTTCTCCACTGTATTCACTCTTTTATTGCTGCCAAAGTGGCTTCCATGGATCCTCTGTTCGTGTGCAGTCAAACTTTCCTTGGAAACTACATGAACACTTGAAGACTTGTGTCCGATGCACACCTGCAGAATTTTTATGCACAAAGACTAACATTATTTAACACTTCTTGTCACTATTTTTGTATGTAAAAAGTAAAAATGTATTGTAAATAATGTAAAAACTACTCTACAGGAAATGAGCAGGACATCTGACACTCGTCATAAGTGAAACATCGAATACACTGCTACAGTTTTTACATTTTCATGAGCTCAGATTCGAATGCAGTGGCCACAGGGTTTATCGTTGGTCACTTCATGTAATGGTTTCAGTCGTGTCTTTTTTTAATAAAAGACCCTAAGCACAACTTCATGTAAAATGTGCTTCTGGTATTCTTTCAAAGTAAGATGCACACAGTCAGAAATCAATCATGTAAATCTAAAAGCCTGCATCTGGTAACATTATGTGATGTTAAATGCTGACTTGTTCTACCAGTTTCTAAGCACATATTCTCTTTTAATTAGTCACTCTGGAATTACCGGAGCCTCTCCCACTGTCATGAGTTATTGATATCAAGTGAGCTTTTGTTTTTGATCTTTAATTAGAGATTAAAGAAGGTGCATGCAGTTCTCTGATGACATGAGGTTAACTCAGAGTTTCTGCTCTCTGGGAACCGTAGGAACCTGTTGGATCACTTTTTACCGTATTCATGACACCAAAAATAAAAACAAAAGCTAGGCCAATGAAAAATTTTATTCTCAACTAAAACATAGAACTATCTTATCTTTAGCAGTTATCATCAAAAGCAATGAAATTTCACTAAGACTGATGAGTTATTTTATAGTGCGTTGTCACTTACTTACACATACAAACTGCTGTTCATTTCTTCAGATTTTTGTTTCAGACGCAGTTGCCGTGACGACGCCAGTGCAGTGGGATCAACTGAGCCTGCTCTTGAGCTTCATTCTGCTGCCACACACACACACACACACACACACACACACACACTGTATTATAGAGTTGCATCAGCGCTGTGTGTCGAGCATACATTTCAAGTGTTCTGCTCAGTTATCAATGGCCCGTGACTCTCACAGTTGACTCCACCGGCTGCGAGGGATCCTGAATGCTAACCGGAGTATTTGTGATGAGAAAAGTTTTTAGAATGCAGAGTTGAGGTCTACTTTGGGTTTTTGTTGTTCTGACAAATGACAAATTCTGTATGGTAGAGTTTGTGTGTTTTGAAATGTTTGAGATCATTTCAGTCTGTTCACAAATAACTTTCCACTTTGTCATTTCTGTTAAGCTTTAATGACTCCAAAGAAGATGCCCAGCAAATATATTTATACAAATGACTATAGGAGCTGCCAGGCCGCTGTCTCATTAGTGCTATTTCACTTTCTGCTTGGACAGTCTTTGGAGCTTATCACACAGATTCAAATCAGTCTCTCGTTTTTGCTCTACACAACTGTTTCAGCCCTGAATGAACACAGCACTTCTCATATACAGTACATATTGGACACACATCAAGCATCATTCCCAGTAGAACCTCTGTTTTTTTCTTTTCTCTCTCTAATTGTTGCAAAGTTTTTTTTACAGCTTGGTATATTTTAAACAACTTGAGCAAGCGCTGCTGCAGATCAGTAAACTGGAAACAGGATGCAAAGGTCAGCGTAGTGTGGACCAGTTTATTTAAGGCTAAAAGGGACGGTCCTTGGGAATATAAAGAGGAGTTGACTGTTTTCCAGTTCCTTTAAGGTTTAGCATCTAAACTTTTGTAACACAAATTGTAAATTGCCTCCAATAATGGCTTGTTTTATAAGGATTATTTGCCATGTGGTGTTCTTTTGGGTTATTTTTCCAGGCCTTTCTAGCAGACAATTTAACAGTAAGTGTTTTCATTTCTTTTCATGGTTTTAATCTCCTGCTTACAAGATGTATAGGCTCAATAAGCAAGTATTAATGACAAATCAATTTGTTTCAGCCTCTAATATCAGAGACTTGCTTCTCTCATCGTATCAAGAAAGTCTAGAAGTTGTAGATGAAGCTTTGTTCCACTCCAGACATCGGTACTGTCCTTGTCCTTGCCCTTGTATAATTTAGCAATACCTTGTCATAATGAACTGATGGTAACGTCGTCATTTGTGACCAGACGAACCCCAGCCTCATTTTCCACACGGATGTTCCTGAGACAAATGGAGCCTGGGACCGTGGAGGTGTCCCGAGCTGCTGAGATCTTTCAAACGACTTTACAAGTGCTGAAGAACAGAGTGAGAAGGAGATATAAAAGGGATGTGACAGCAGCAGGTAGAGCAGCTTTCTTTCATCTGCACAGAGAAATATGAACATGAATCTTGGACACAGCTGGAGAACATATGAAGTTTACCCAGTTCAGATTCAGTTTATTTAGACTTTAGTCGAAAAGTGGGCCACTGTGTGTGATCAAAGCCTTAGTTTTCTCCAGTGCGTGCAAGTGGTGCTGACCGTAGATGTGTTTTTCATGTGAACACGTCAGAGCTGCTGTCGTGGGATGACGTGGAGCTGATCTCAGAGCTGTCCCAGTGTCCGCCTGCTCCACATCCAGCTGCGTGTCAGGACATCCAGCACGACAAGTACCGCTCTGTATCTGGACTCTGCAACAACAGGTGACACAATCTTCAGAGAAGCCAGACAGAAACTAAACTGTATGAAGAGGGCACTACTTAATCTCACTGTTAGACCATCATTTATACTAAGGGTTTAAATCTTTCAGTGTCAGGCGATTCGATTCCAATTCGATTCAGAAACGATTTTTGATTAAAAAAATTTTTGAATAAAAACCATTCTTTTAATTTGATTCAGACATTTTGGTGACAAGGCAAAATAATCAAAATACACATAAAAAGTATGTAAACAAAATATAAGTCTTGTTCCAAACATGTTTCTTAGTAGTCCTCCAAATTGTTAGTTATCCTTAAGAATTCCTTTAATTTGGGGGAAGGCTGAGTTAATGTAGTCAAAAAATCGATTTTAAAGTCCACGATTCAATTTGATTCAGCTTAATAATCTCGATTTTCCGATTTTTTTTGTTTTTTTTGTTACACCCCTAATTTATACCAGGAGAGCTTTTTGCCTTTATTAGCAGTGTTGCAGATGTAACTGACTTTAATTTGACTTTGAAGGCATATATTTGTGTGAGGAAAACAAATGATGTTGTCACTGTGTGTTGGCATATCCAAGCTCTGTGTTGTGGGCAGAGCAGTGTTTTTGGAGAAGCTTCTTGATTCTTTTTGTCAGGCAAAATCCTCTCTGGGGAGCAGCCAACACAGCTCTGGTCCGATGGCTTCCAGCAGAATACGAGGACGGAGAGAGAGAACCCAAGGGCTGGAACCCACCACGCCTCCATAATGGATTCCAACTTCCCTCGGTAATCTACAAAACGCCGCTCTGAGGGACAGTAAAGTCTGGGGACACAAATTAGAAACATACAGCGGGCTCACCCTGCAAACCCAAGCTAATGTAGCATTACATTTCTGCCTCTGACCTGTTTTACAGCTGATAAGTTAGGACCAATATAAACTGTTCCGTAGATAGCAAAGATTACAACTAAATCATGCTTTTTCTTTGCTATAAAAAGTTTGGTTTCGAGTAATGTAGATAGTTAAACATCATTTCTTTCTCAGGCTCTAAAATGACATTAGTAGCATTACTTTTGGGCAGTAAATTATGCACTCATTAAGACTGGTATGGCCTTTTAGTGAGAAAAGGAACTCATTAAATATGACTCAGTTGTATTTACTAAATAGTTTTAGATAAGTTATAATCTTTGATCCTAACGATCTCCCTCCGTAATGATGGAGGCTGAGTTAACAGCAGCCCTTGGTTGTTAAATACATTTCATAATTCATTTTAATTAAATTCCAAAGTCGAGTTTGTTAGAAGAATTCAGAAATGAAGGAAAAGGCTCGGCTTGGCAAACACATCACAGCACCAACGGAAGCTCAGTATATTTATGTGTGTCATGACCAGTTTAGTGACATTAGTCCAACAAATGAGACTGAAACATGAGAAGAATCATATTAGTTACTTCAAACTAGTCCAAATGTTTTGTCTGTGGTATTGAAAATTTTAATCCCAGCAACAAAATGAATATCCATATTTATATTTTCTAATCGTGTTCCATTACAAAATATAATCTCCATTCTATTTGTGATTTCATGATTATTTAATTGTATTTTTTCATAAAAGCCGGATGCACATTGCGGTGGTTTCTCCAAATGCAGTAACTAATTCTTTTTATGACCAGGTTTGGAATGTAAGCAAAGAAATCCTGCGGAGCTCCAGTAAACCCACAGATGATAGTTATTCTCAGCTGCTGGTGGAGTGGGGGCAGTACATTGACCATGACATAACGTTTACCCCCCAAACCTCCACTATGGACTGCCTCAACACATGTGAAAGTGTTCATGCATGTTTTCCCGTGAAGGTACCATCGGCAACAATCACATCTTGTTTGATTCTTATCTAAACTTTGTCAGAAACACTTTTGTTTGTTATGTCCTCAGACGAATGATGCCTGCATGCCGTTCTATCGCTCCACACCGGCCTGTTTCGTTGATTCCGGCTCTGATATGAGCCAAACGCTGCAGCGCCAACAGATGAACGCCATCACTTCATTCATAGACGCTTCGGTTGTTTACGGCCACAATCCTGAACTCCAGGTCTCTCTGCGGGACTCGTCCGGTCAGAGCGGGAAACTGGCCGTTCATAATGAGTTCAGAGATCCCAAAGGCCGCCCGTACCTTCCCTCTGTAGCCTCTCTACCCTCTGGCTGCCAACAGGACGTCCAGCAGCCGGAGGGGCCCAGAGTGGAGTGTTTCAGTGCTGGAGACAGTCGGGTGAACGAAGGTCTGCCTCTGACCGCTCTGCACACTCTGTGGCTCAGAGAACACAACCGGATTGCACAAGAGCTGAGAGTCCTCAATGCTCACTGGAGCTCGGACACGGTGTACCAGGAAACACGCAAAATTATCGGGGCGTTACACCAGGTAAGTTTTAAATGACTACACAGAGATTCTAATGAACGTAATAGCTGTTACTTCCCAAACAGAGTGTCAAGATATTTTGAGATTGGACCAAGATTTATGAATTGACTTTTTTTCAATTCTTCTTATTCATGCATTTTTCTCAAATAAAAACAACAATATCAAACAAAAAAGGAAAAAAAAAAAACAGCTTGTGTGGTACTACACTTTCAGTGTAAAAAAATTTCCTCCATGACATCTCGCCATTGTTTCAGTCTCAAAGGTTCACTTTTCAACCAGTTTCTTTACATTCTCATCACGTTAAACTGGCAAGCATCCTCCACTCGAATCACTTCTTTAGGTAATGGGCCTAAATACAAAATCTGTGGGTTATTTGGTATTTTGTAGCTTAAGATATCCTCAACAATAATTTTCAAAAACTATAATGTCCAAAAGACGTGGGAATGAGCATTGAAATGACCAATGAGTACTATTACTTACTTTTAATGTGGGGAATGATAAAAAAAATCTTGTCCAATTTTTCCAGCCAAATTCTCTTCATTGACTGGAGCTAGTGGAAGTGTGCTGTAACAGGCAGATCGAATGGCAATCAGTGCATTGTAATTTTTAAGTGGATCCTTAGAAAAACACTACAAGCTTACATGTATAGTTTTATTTTTTAAGATTTATTTTTACAGTTTTTTTTACCAATAATTAATAAACCAATTGAACAACATTAGGATTATCAAAGTGTGGTTATTCATTTTGAGAATTTTACTTCCTATATAACTCTGAAATTTGTCTTTGGTGGTTCCAGTCAACGTGATTAAGAAAAGAAAGTGAAGAATGTAGATGGTAATAGTCCTGAGTGATGTGTTATGTATCGGGCACACCGTGTGAATGAATGCAAGGAATGAAATTAATTAAATTGCAGTAATTGCACTTGGATTGTAGTGGAAACGTGGACTAGACAATTAGGGACACGTGCGTGCCAGGACAACCACAGAGATGTAACAAAAGGCGCAGTTCTTAGTAAATCTTTTGTAACGGAAATAGTAAGCATTGTGATTCAAAGCTATAAATTCACCAAACGTGCCATGAGTGATGCGTCACAGATGAGATTGTGCATTGCCCTGTTACATGGTGCTTGTTTGACAGCCACGAAATTCTAAATGAATACCCACATAGTTACAATGTGACCCTAGACCGTACTGTCTCTAAAGCAGTGAGAAAATAAGTGTGTAATCTCGAACGTAATCTCTGGGTGCCGACACTTGACAGCTCTGGTGGATTAAAAAGTCCTAATTTCAGTCGACTCAGGGACAATGCATAAGGAAAGAGGTTTAGAATATTAAAGAGGGATGGGCCCAAGGTGAGAGACAGCTTCTTTAAATAATTTGTGAGGATAAAGTGGCAGGTAGGGGATTTACACACTGCAGCTTTAACCAAGACCAACTTTGAAAATCCCTTGATTGGTGCTGTAGTAAAATGGGAGCTACTGACTCAATAGACTGTGACATTATGGATTTTTTTTTTAAACACTGAAGGTAAGATGAGCAGGTGAAACTCTGAGCTTAAAAAGTCACTACTCCAGCCCAGCTCAGGGTAGGGGACATTAAATGTGCATTTTTTGTGTTTGGGGACAATTTATCCTATAATCCAGCAGTCTGCCCCCTCGCTGTAATGTACCTGCTGCGCTGCTGCTTGTCACAATAAAGAAGATGGAGCACAAACATTTATGTCAGGCTGTGATGGAGGTGACCTGTTAAAAGAAAAGAAGAAAACTTGAATAAATGAATAGATGCATCTGATATTTTCAAGATGATTCATCTTTTGATGTTGACAGAAAGTACTTCTTATCAATATTTTTCATTGATTTACACAGTTGTACGCCTAGACTTGGACTGCAACTGAGCCTTATGCTTCGTATAATATTCCTCTTTATCAAGCTGCAGCTGGTTTCGGATGGAGCTTGTCAAGTGTCCTGGGGAGGACTGGCAAACATCATGCCGATATCTGCAACTTAGACTGGACAATTACAGAAAATAAGCTGTTGAAGTAGCCACTTGATACTCTAAAGCTCTGCAGGTGTTGTCTGGAGGGGCTCTTCTCTGTATTCTTCAACATTCGAGTCAGGTTCAGGTCTTGACCACTGTTAATATGTAGTTAGTGTTGAAAAGTAATACTTAGCCTTTTTTTTTTTTTAAGGCATTTTCAATTTGACTTTTCTTTTACTTTAATCTTTGTGTTACATTAAGAAGAAATGTTTTTGATTGAGGAAACTCTACAATGCTTCTGGTGCTAATTATATAGGTTTGATTGCAAATTGATTAAGTGAGTTGGGCAATCGGAACATGGAAAAACTCTAAATAATGAAGGTAGTGGTCTAAAATAGCAGCAATTCATCAGCTAACTTATTCAGATGGAGCCTTTTTATACTTCTAAGTGTATTGTCTCAGCAGTTGACACAAATTAGTCAGAAATACTGGTTTAAACAGCACACCGATATATATTTTTTCAGGTGAATATTATAAACGGGAACAGTCCTGCTAAAACAGCCAACTCTGCAGCTTTTAGCATCTTCCATCTCATTGTTTTGAATTGTCAGTCCATATGGCTATGTACCAGCAGTTCTCAGTGCACTCCCCTCAGGCAGCTGATTCTAGCAGAAACCAGCGTATTCAAGGTGAACGTCAGGTATCAGGTACTGTTTATCTACAGTATTCTTAACAACCTCTGTTAAACATGCAAAGGCCCACATCCAAGGGTCAATTTTGCAGGAAATGTATTGTTTTTTTTCTTTCTGAATGTCTTTGTAATTATTGTATGTTGTCTAATTAACTGCTGAAAATACATAAAGGCAAAGATAAACCATCAGTGACATCAAACTGACCTCAAAAGTACAGTTTAGTTTATTTATTTATTTTTTTTGAAGCTGACTTCCTTTTCCATAATGATAAACATAATGGATGTGTTTGCTTCTGCTCGGCTCCAAAAAATAACACACAAAAATTAAAAAAGTAACTATTTATAAGGATATAGAGCCTCTGAATGCAGTTAAATTAGCAATATCTGTACATTCATCATTCCAGTCTCTTCATTTTTTATTCCGTGTGAAAGGTGAAGGTAAACCTCGAGTGCAGCTGGTAATGGAGGCCAGAGGACAGTGAGCAGGTGAATAAATTCATACCTTATATTCAACTCACTCTCTGTTGGCTGGCACTTAAACAGTCAGGGAAATAGGGTGCTCTAGGAATCCTGCAAAAAACCCAAATGTAAAGGTCAGAAGTCATTTTCATACAGAGTGGAAACCTGTTATTTTCCAGGACACTGCAATCACAAATGATGAGCTGGTTTCACTCCAGCTTGCATTTCAATTTTGGTGCTTAAGGCTCTTCCTTTTTTGTCATCCTATGGGGGAAAGTTATTACATTTTTGATTGTGTTTTTTTAAGTGGTAGAGAAATATCAGGCAAAAAAAAAATGTTGAGGTTGCTTGATTATGGCAAAATCAATTATTTTAACAATTATTTGGGTCATGATTGAATAATTGATCACAATTTTTTTACACGACTACTCATTGACTTTGGAAATATGTTGGATTTTTGGAACAAAACAAAAAAGAGCATATGCCTTGCACACGGGTGACCCGGATTCAACTCTCGGTCGGGTCATTTGCCTAATGTCATTCCCCATTCTTTCTCACCCCATTTCCTGTCCAGCTACTGCTCGTATCAATAAAGGCCAAGAGCCCATAAAAATAATCTTAAAAAAAAAAACCAGAAATAATGATTAAGATAGTAAGATCAAAAATGTAGTGCACTTACAGAATCTTGTGGAAAAAAGTAACACGCAATAAATAAAAACAAGTAAATATAGGTTTTGTAATTGTTGGGAGCCAAAACTGAAATTGAAAATAAACAAAAAGGGCACATTTGACAGAAATGCACTTCAATGAGAGAACATATGTGCTTTCAAGTTTGGGGAATTACATGCATCTCAAGAAACCAAGCGTGAATCCTAATTAGCTGCATGCGTTCACAAAAAATAAAAATGTGTCTCTTAATAACCTGCTTTTTTTTCTTTTTTTGATTGTGATTCCTCCTAGATCATAACCATGAGGGACTATATTCCTAAGATTATCGGCTCAAAGTCCCATGAACATCACATCGGACCATACGAGGGCTACAACCCAACCGTAAACCCTTCAGCTTCAAATGTGTTCGCCACAGCTGCCTTCCGCTTCGGCCACGCAACCATCTCCCCGGTCCTCAGGAGACTGAATGAGAGCTTCCAGGAACATGAGCGCTTCCCCCATCTGAGACTGCACAGCACTTTCTTCAGTCCGTGGAGAATAGTCAAAGAAGGTCAGTATATGTGTGAAGCCAGCTGTTTCAACCACAAACCTAGTAATGTCACGACAATTGAAAACAGAACTATAGCCTAAACTGTGATTTGTTGGGTCTGCTCCACCATTTTGAATGTAGTATAGACATCTGCCTACTTATGTAACATTTAGTGAATGAATGATTTGCAAAATGACAAATTGCTGGTCAGTATAGGAATAGAAAATGAAGTGTAATTCTGTCTAACACATAGATGTCTAAGGAAATCCATTGTGTAGCTTTACATACTGCTAATTGTGGCTCAGTTATTTTATTTTGAAATATTTAATGTAATATAATAATTCCATTTGATCTTGTACAAGGCCAAAAGCTGGCAATGAAGACCCAGCGGGTTCCCCATGTGGGAATAGTATGAACGTTATATTTTATTTGATAAGCAAATCCTTCGTGAATCTGTATCCAAATAAGTCTGAGGTAAAAGTAGTTGTTTAAGGAGGGAGGTCTTGAACTACTTTTGTAAATTGTAATTTAAATGCCATGATTCAGTCTAAATCTTGAGCTTGAATATCCATTTAATTTCATTAATTTGTTTATTTGCATGGGATGGTGCATATTAATGAACATACGTTGCATAAGTTCACACATGGTTGCTGTAAATTCGCTAAATTTGTAGTCCCAGACAAAGAAGCTACACCCATACTACAGACATAGAGAGACAGTACAGTACCACAATACAACACTATAGTCAATATAACAAACCTACCTACTCTAAAGTGCATTTGCAAAAGTTTCAAAGTACTTTGTAGTACTTTTGATGGTAAAACATGAAAAAAGCCATTGTTCACTCTTCAACAATGCACACTGTTAGTGCTAGGAACCCTTAAAATGACAGAAGGAATATAATTCTTTATTCTGTTAAAGACTCAGCAGTTTGACATGTGTGGGTGCATTTAGGGGGAATTGAACCGGTCCTGAGAGGTACAATTGGAACTGCAGCACCAGCCGTTAGTGCAAACATGCTGCTGACGGAAGAGCTCACCGAGCGACTGGTCATTCTTAATATTCCACAGCAAATGGACTTGGCTGCTCTGAATCTGCAGAGAGGACGAGATCACGCACTTCCAGGTACGTCACCGTTTTACACTGACTTTAACTTGCTCTTCTCTTAGACTTGACAAATTGACATGCGTCAAAGTCAATGTGCTGTTGTTCTACTGCTCCTCCCTGTCCTTTGGCAACACACTCCACCATTGTTTCCAGGTACCTGTCAAGCACTTAGAATCACAAGATGTTTTAGGTGACGCTAATGTTTCAGTATCTGTATCCTAGAAATACAACACTGAGCCTGTGTTAAGCATTGGTAATAATAGCTGCTTATTCCCCATGTTTTAAATGCTGACATGACTGTGCTGAATTACTTTTCAGGATACAATAAATGGAGAATATTCTGTGGACTGAGGCCCATTCGGACACTAAATGATTTCACAGAGGTTGTTGGAGACAAAACCGTTGCCAAGAAGCTACTCAGAATATACAAACATCCCGACAACATTGACGTCTGGCTTGGAGGACTCCTGGAGAACCTTTTACCAGGTTCAAGAACTGGTCCTCTCTTCTCATGTCTGATCGCAAAACAGATGAAAGTGCTTCGTGATGGTGATAGGTACTGTATCGAATAGTTTACAGAGCACTTAAGAATATGAATGCAACAAACCTGTGTTTTATTCTAAACACATTTTGTGGTGTTTTGTAGGTTTTGGTGGGAGGCTGAGGGTCAGTTTACTCATCAGCAGAAGGCGGAGCTTTTGAAAACATCCATGTCTCGGATCATTTGTGACAACAGTGACATTAATGAAGTCCGTCCTGATTCCTTCAGCCTTGAAAAATATCCCTTTGGTTACATTGCTTGTGATCAAATACCATCAATGAATTTGAAAGCTTGGAGACCTTAAAAATCATAGTTATTCCACATTAATGTCTAAAAGTTTATCAACAGAGTCCAGACTGTCACAGAGACTGATAAAGAGTAAGGATTTTTTGTTTTTCTCTGGAAGTTAGTGCTGGCTCTGTATTCCTGTTTCCATGGTTTCAAATTAAGCCTACTGCTGCAGTAGTTTGTGAAGGAAATCAGTACAAGTGATCAGCCCCCACAAATACAATTTGAAACATATGGATTTCATAGCAGGTTGTTTATTTTATTTTTTAGTTTTTTTGTTTTTTTCTTGGCTACTTCAGTAAATGATGAAATATAAAATGTGACAGAGTCCTGTTTCAGTTTGTTTTTTGTTATCATATATGTTACTGTATAGACTGCTGCATATTCAAACATAGTGTTCTATAGGTCAATTCAATTTTATTTGTATAGCCATATACAAATGGTCAGCCATATATGTCATATTTTTATGAACCAGAACTGAGCTCCTGATCCAGTAACATTTGTTTCTTTATTTTTTTCTGATAATCTCTATTTCATGTAGAGCTTTAATACTTCATCATATGGTTAGTGAAAGTATTCCTTGTTCTGACACAGCTCTAATAGAGTGAGTCAGACATCAAAGAATGAAAAGAATGGAAAAGTGACAGTGAGTCACCAACATCATGAACTGACTTTACCACGTTTTTGAGACCATTTGTTTTTGAAAATGCAGCTGTATAACTTTCACTAAATGATAAACAAATGTGCTTCTGAACTAAAAGTGCTTCTAACTAATTTTGTTCAATAAAAGGATTGGATACAGTATAAGTGACTCCATTTATTTACTTTAAGTTAATTATAATATGAGGTGACTAGGTAATAATAATTTGGTTATCAATCACCTTTTAGAACTGAAACGTTGAAAATAAAAGGGCAAAGATGGTGGAGAGTCAGTTATTTTCTCTTTTAGAGATAAACTACACAGGAAGAACCCAGAGTAAAATTGAAAAACGTAACGGAGTTCATTTCAACACTATTTCAGTGAACATATGGTCCTTACCCAGAAAGTGTCAAATTTATTCTTGACATAGAGTTAAAATTTCAGAGGTAATCCAACAGTAAGACTTTGTGTAAGTGATACTAAAATGTTACACTTTACTGACATTTTATGATGTCATTAAAAGAAAACTCTACGTTAAGTCTTAATCATAAATTACTTTAATGAGAGCCCAAGCTACTAAACACTTGTTTTCTAGTATCAAATTACTCCCAAAACAGAGTTAATTTGTGAATGACTCCTGCGTGATAATGTACTGTTGTTAACCATCACCATCACAAGGAGCAGAATATAACCCAAAAAAGCAAACCTAAAATATTAAAGGGATAAACATGACATATATCTACATTATTTTACCAATTTATTTCAAATAAAACATTTGTTATGAAATGTGCACATGTTCACACGTGTGGCAACAATGTGGTATCTGTTAGTACACTGTGAGTAACAGTGTTGGTGGTTCCCTGTATTCTCCTCCTGCACCCTCTGTTGTTTTTGAGAACTTTGAGCACATTTCTTAATCACTCGTCACTGAGTATGTGCAGAGTATGACATCGACCAACTGTCCTCTGGGCATTATTCCTGCTCAAAGAGGTTTTAAATACTATTGTGCCAGGTCTTCTCACTTTTATCAACAGTTGTCTCAGATTAGAGTTGGTCCTTGGTCTGACTTAAAAAATCAAATCTGGATTTTAAAATTTTTAGACCCGTTTCAAATTTCCTATTCTTACTGAAAGTTTTTTTTAAGTTGTAATTATTCAGTTACAATCATTTGTATTTAATATACTTAATATTTATTTAATATACATAATTCATTTCACTGAGACTGTGCTTCAGTGGTTTTACAAGTCTTACTAGACCTACAGGACTGTTATGGTTACAGTTAAGGACCTCTTATTGTCCACTTCCCCTGAAGGACATCAAACAGTGGCTTTACAAAATGTTCTGCATTTAAATGAAAATACAACAGAGTGCACTTTGCCTCGGTACTGCAGGGCATGCAAATGATTTAGAGCCATTACATCACTTATCATTAGAAATGAAGGTCTGGAAATACTAGCTATCCTGGCTCTGATTCAGTTGCTACCCCAGTCTGACAGGATTTAAGAGATAAAACATTGTAAATGTATGAACACAGCTTATCCATAAATCATGAAGATGTTGGCTACTTACCATACTTCTTTCATTAGGTTTCTTCTTTGTTTTCTTCAAATGCAAATTGTTGCTGGAATTTTACTGGAATCACATTTTATTAACTCTTGCCAATGTTAAATTAACTATCAAAGAGTTGATATTATTTACCAATGTTTTTTTACTCTGTGCAGTGACATTAAAACAAACAGTTTGGTAAAACATGAAGTAGCTTAACCCCCTTAACTTATTTTCTTTTTTTCTGTGTATAGGTGCCTCTCCACTCACCTGAACAGGTGCCTGACACTCCTATGTCAGGCATCTTTTGATGAGCCCCACCTAGAAAGGATAGTTTACATTTTATTACACTTTCAGTCTTTGTATTTCGATAAGATCTTGTGGAACACCAGCATATTATGATTAGCTCAAAAACAACTTTATAAGAGTTACCATATAATGCAGGGCACCTACTGAGGTCAAGATAATGGTCCAGGTTCATGACCTCACTCACAACCATGAGGAAATACAAACCTTATTAAGTTAATCATATGTCAGACATCCTCAAATTATCTTGAGATGATTTTGTCACTGTGGGAAATAATGCTCCTTACAGCTCGCTCAACCAATATTCTCACAGTAAGCAAAGGAATTTTTCATCCATCACTAGTTTCCAGAACATGCTTTTCAGAGGTGTGTCTGATGCACTTGGTGTATGAGTTATACTCTATGTGTTATTGGTGGAATGTTGTCTGTTACTTTAAAACTTCATTCACATTTTGTATTTGATAATGTATAAAATGGACAAGAGGATTCACTAAAAAAAGTCATTTTATTGACGCTTTATTGCCAATGTTAATGGAACATTGCAATATCTAGGAAGCTCTGACTATAATTTCAGCTAAGGGTTAAAAGTAGGAACTGAAAACCTCCTTTTCACTATTGTCCAGACTGCAGGAACTGTTCAATAATGAATTCCTTTAGCTCCCAAAGAGACATCCAATAGTTCCATCCTATTTCAAAGATTAAACAACAGTAAATGTTGGAAATGCCAGAAAACCTGTTCATATCAAACTCAATTATAATTACATGTGTTTTTAATAAGAAAATACAATGTCTGCTTCAAATTGAATGGAAATGTGTTAATCTAATAACACATTTCCATTCCAACAGTTATGGTCCATTTACATGATTACTACATGATTATTACTTATACTGGCAACAAATAAAGACATAAACTATAATCTTATTGAAATTAGTAGTATAATAACAAAACATATTGTTATTACTGTGTGTTCTTATTGTTGCAAATAACACGCTCCACTTGCATGAAATATTTTGAGCATGATGGTTAGAGCCTCCAAACTGTGCTCCACCCTAAATATACCTGCCTCACCTGTATCTGCACCTCTCACTTTTCACTCAAACAGCGAAAAGGACACATAGGTGAGCTTTCTTCCTATCACTTTTTACCCAACACTGTAGTTTTAGGTTTACTTATATTTTGCATTGCATTATCATTACTAAAATTCTTATTTTGTTATTATCATTATCATATTGTTATGCATTTAGCTTTGTTAAGCACTACATTGTATTAAACTATAAAATATATCTCTATCTTTATAAACAGTACTTTAATTTGTGTTTCTCAGTGTTTAACACACTATTTTTGAATAAAGCTTTTACGAAGTATCCCTAAATTATTAGTAAAAAAAAAACAAAACTACCAAACTTTAAAAAAAAGTGATATAGCTGTAAAATATTTGTTTATATTTTATGCCATTCACATTATATTTTTTATTTATGCATGACAATGTCTGTTATTTTAAGATTCATGTCTTGAGCAACAAGAACAACCTTTTTCACCACAGTTTCCATTTTACAGTGAAAGTTTGAAAAAACAAAGAGAACAATACAAGCAAAAGTCTGTTGAGCAGACAGTCTTGCTCAGAATGGGGGGCTGCAGGACTTCAAATGAGGTCCTAAAGCTATTCTCGGTCTGGGCTGGTAAGTGTCATTATTTATGGAAAGAAACGTGTGTAAAACAAGAAGTTAAACTTAAAATTAAATGGTCTTTTTTATATTATGTGCAGTTTGTCTTGCAACACTGGTCTCTGCAACTGTAAGTCATTATTATTCTACATGCAATTGGCAATGTTTTATTAAAAAAGAACTAATATGTATTCTGCTTGCCCTTTGTATTCCAGCCAAATACAACACAAGGTAAACTGAAGCCTTTTTCATAAACACTGCCAAATATTTCAATACAATTATTAACTAAGTAGTAAATATTTAAATGTATTATTTGTAGGACCTGGTCCATTGACACCTCAATATGGGTCAGTATGCAACTGAGAGGATCTAATCATCTACTTTTAACAAACAGCTGGTTTTAATGCTTTTGTTCTTTTTAACCAATTAGTCTAAACGATGGTCTCGTGGATAGTTGTCGGGAAAACAATCTACAAGATGCCACTCAACGGGTAAGCGAACAGAAAGCGTCTATCGGTCTATGATCGGGACTCGCCAGAATAAAGTGTTGATAACTGACGCCCTCTAGTGTTCAGTCATCAGCAGTAACCAGTTCAAATCTCAATGTGTCCTTAGATATCGACGGCAGTTGCTGCACTTACAGGACAGCTGTCCTGTAAGACCAACTCCAGTTTACCAGCAAACAAGACCAGGGAGGTGGAGGAGAATCTCAAGTTGATTGTTGAATCTACTTTGAAAATCTTCTTTCACCTGGTAAATAAGATATCAACTTAAAAAGACACTTGAATTATTAAATGTCAGTTCCATTGCGATTGTAAAATAACAACAAAAATGACACATTGGTGTATATGTACTTATCATTATAACAGGACAATAATGAGTCTGGCATTTTGGACGTGTTTGATGTCTTGGATGACCTTAATTGGGGAAACCTAAGTGACACAACATTCATCCAACGATGGTTCTCAGTTAAACTGGCTCCTCTTTTGCCTTTTGTCAATGAAGTGTTTTTGAACGAGCTGAGTAGCCAGAACTTTAGCTGCAGTTCTTTCCAAGAGTTGTAAGTAAAATTATTCAAGTCAATCCAAACTAAATAAAAATACAAATAATCATATAATAAGTTTATTACCAATTTTAAATCTTCTATCATGTCAACTAATATATTTGTTCATAAAAACAATGTTTTACAGAATCCATGGTTTAAGCAATGAAATGACCAATTCTATAAAAACAGAAGGGAAATTAATCTACAAACACTTCATTCAGACCTTTCTATCAAGAACAGATGTCCCAGGTAAAGAAATATGACAAAAATTGTTGTAATAGAATCATGTTTTGATAAAACGGTGAAAGAAGAAATAAATTCTGCAATTTTTCAGATCCTGGATGCAATCAAAACTCAAATGGAACTGAAGAATGGCTAGAGAAAAACTTTGGAAACTTTGTAATCTTTGCAAATCTGAGAGATCTGAAAACGATAAATGACAATTTGGATGTAGTGAGTAAAAATCTATATTTTAAAAATGGTATGAAAAAGATTAACGATAAATCAAAAGTCTGTGCCTTATTTGCACAGGGTGAGGTTTTGCTGAGCCAGCAGGTTGACTTTTTCCTGGATCCTGAGAGTGGCAGTGTGGAAGATGAAGCCATCTTTAGGGAGATATTTGAGAGTTTCCAAAAGTCTGAGGGTAATGAAACAAAAGATGGCGGGAAGCTCAATCAGTTCTTTGAGGCCTTGTCAAAAAGGAGCATGCAGGTAAAATTTTAAAATTATTAAATTTATTCGAATGTAAACTAAAGCACAAACTAAAGCGGTTCCCGTTTCACACTATGCATCAGTATATTTAAAAAGCTTGTTTCCATATTTTAAAAGTAGTTGCTATTAAACAGTTTGAGTTACAGCTAAAATTACAACCTGTGGCTGACAATTACGACACAGTAAAAGAAGTCCTGGACTAAGTTCAGAACAATATCTTTATGCTCTCAATGTAAACTGAAACCTTCTGGCAGAGATGGGGACTCGTTACAGAGACTCGGACTCGTGGTCCAAAGACTGGGGACTTGACTTGGACTCGTAGTTTGAGACCCGTTGACAATGAACCGGCGCTCTTTTTATTCCTTGTTCTATTTGTCATATCAGTGGAGTGGAGATTTATTTTTTTTAGATTTTGTTATAAACTGTTCAGTTGTTATTGAGAACAACGCGCTGTGCGTCATGCAGGCGCACGTCTCTGTCTCAGAGACAACAGCAGTGCAGGAAGCGCGCTCTCACTCAAGGGGAACAGCTCGCTGCGCGCTCACGAGCAGAGCAGGGTTCAGCTGAATCAGGGAGAGGGAACAAGAGTGTGATATACGCACCTGCTTTGTCCACACTTGTTATTTATTAACTGTTGTTCAGATTGCAGCTTCTTGTTAGCAGCGAGCTAAAGGAAAGCTAACACTTTTATCACAGTTTCACAGCCCCTCCCTCCGAGTGTTAACACAGAGCCCTATGGAGCAAACTGCTGTCTTTATTCACTAATATGATTTACATGAGTGAGGTTTAACAAAAAGCTGCTGTTGTAAAACGAATTTTATTCATTTTGAGTGTAAAACAGTAAAGTTACAATCCCTTAAATCCATCAGCTGGTTTATTAACTTGTCTTCCTCCTAGGATGATTTCTATTCCTTTTGATTAGATCAGTGCTAACCTCTGGGTTATAGTAGCCTACCACTAGAATCATAAAGAATGAATCATAAATAAAATGAATTACTCTTTTCTAAGTTGATATTGTATGGCTATACAATGGAAAAAGTGGTCTTTACTTTCTTTTTATTTGGACAAATCTATTCATTACAATAAAATGTAATAATAATCCCTATCTCCATAATGGGTCATGTAACAAATACAAGGGTCTTTATTCATATGATCTATATTCAAATACCAGATGGATTGGGTCAGTATCTGATCCCTGCAGATCCTCATCCTGGATCATGATCTTTTCTAAAAAAGCTGGATTGATGCATCCCCAGTTAAGAATACTAAAAATGTTTACTATACTTTGTAGCTTACTTTTTATGATACATTCATAGATTCATATACAATAGGATTATTAATAAGACAGCAGTATCAAGCTTCAAGTACTCACATTAAGCTACGTCTGCAAAGAGACTTGTGACTTGACTTGGACTTGTGACCAAAAGACGTGGACTTGACTTGGGCGAGGGACCAAAAGACTCAGATTTGACTTGGACTAGTGGTCAAAGACTTGAGACTTGACTTGGACTTGCAAAAAAAGACTTGTGTACATCTCTTGCCTTCTGGTTACAGCAAAACATCACCTACATCACAAATCCAACTGTAAGAGACATCATGTTCAATCTGACCTGGACAGCGCTTGCTCCCGAGCTGGAAGAGTTTGAGTCTGAAGACTTTGAGCTGTGGTTCCAAGTGTACTTGATTCCTTTGATACCCAGCTTCCAAACTGAGAGTTTGATGTTCATTCCTGAGAACATCACCTGTGAATCCTATACAGCCATGTAAGCAGCAGTATCTCTGAAGCAAACGTGTAGAGATTGTGGTGTGGAATGCCGTAAAACTCTTGCTCAAGTTGCGGCCATTTTCTGTCTTATTCCTTCAGAGTCTCTGGCCTTGAGCAAAGCTCAAAATCCCTGCCCCTGTCTCTTTCACGTGGCGTGAGATCCAACACAAAGGCACTCGAGGATAGATTCACACGTAAGTAGTAAAATGATCTGCCAACAACTATTTTTTCCAAGAAAGAAAATTGCATCTTCCAGAACAATAGCTGAACTGACACATATTTCCTCCAAATGTTCTCTTCATGCAGGTTGTTCAATTCCAATTTCATTCGTGGTAAGTTAGTTCTTTTAGGTCTCTACCAAAGAGTGTTCTGATCTTATCCATGTTAAGACAGCAAGGTTTTGACACTTAAAATGAGTTGAACTGGTTCAATTTTGGGATTGTATGATGATGTGTCTCTTGCCACAACACTAATAGTTGCACTTGTTTTGTCCACAGTGCAAAGAGACCCAAGTTAAAGGTAAGTTTGTGAAACATGGAGACATGTGAAATGTTGTTACACGTATGCATTTTGAAAGTGCGTTAACTCACACATAATAAATGTGATTTCACAGAGGATTTGATCTGTGCCGAGGTTGATAGGTAAGTGAATCACTCCTTTTTTTAGCAGTTCAGGTCAACAACAAACATTACACGGTATAACCGATTGCCATGGGTCAACAAAAAGTATTTTGTCATTGTTTAGCTCACAACTCGAACAAACTCTTGCTACCAATCTGTCATCGGAGGCCGTGTGCGACTTCACAGTCACTGAGCATGCCTGTTCCATGGTAAGACTGATTTAAACTGTTATAGGCACAAATTTACTGGGCTACAGTTACTTCACTACACCAATTTACATGTGCATAATCTCTGAGCTTCTATTGATTTCTTTGGTGCCACTTTTCTTTCAAGGCTACAACTATCACAGCCAGCAACTTGGCCACGCTCTTAAAATGCTCAACAAATGGCCAGTTGGAATACCCAGAAGAAGTTTGGAAGCTCCTCTTCCAGAAAGCTTCAGCGGTGCTTGACGCAGCTCTTGAGAGATTCTCCACCATGGTAAATCTGCTTTCCCTCATTCACATTAGTGGGCGGCTCCCTGTGTAACAACAATCTCAAGGTGAATTTGATGCTTTATTTTTGGCAGGTCAGCAACGTGAGCAGTCCATCCCTGTCAGCTGCCCTTGAAGCTGTTGGAGAGATAAGAATTTCCAGCTTTGACCAGACACAACTGCAGAATCAGACCTTTATTGGGAAATGGTTCAAGACAGAGATTGGCCCATTTTTAGCCTCTCCATCCCGCAACTTCCTCTTTTGCCTCAGCTCAAAGGACTTCAGCTGCTCCAGCTACCACACTGTGTAAGCCAAATTGTCATGTGCTGCTGCACTGCATTACAGAGCTACGGATAAACCATCATTTCTTTCACTTTATTAGATGTTTAAAACATTGTGTCACATTTTAGCATCCAGGCCTTCAACAGCCAAAAGGAATCCATGGACCAACAAGCAGCACAAACCATTTTCTCCCATTTCATCAAACCATTCCTTTCAAGAAACAGCTCATCGGGTAAGGGATGACACTAATGTCAAATGTAAAACGAAAGCGGCAACTGGATGTGTCAATACCCAGAACTCACCTTTTTGACTCTTTCTATGCAGATCCTGGCTGCCTTTCATTCTCCCCAGATAGCAAACAGTGGCTGGAGGACAACCTAGGCAGCTTCTCTGAATTTGCAACCCTGCAGGATTTGCAAGACCTCAATCCAAACATTTCCACGGTAAGTTTCGACCGCAGATAAAGACGTCCACTTCCAGCCTCAGACAGTTGCCAGTGCGTTAACAGTTACTGGTCTTTGATTTCCCACTTGTCTCCTTTTCCAGGAGGAAATATTGGCAGAGCTGACCCCTACTCAGGTAGCACAGCTGACACTGAGTTCTGGGGCCTTGAATGACACACGCCAGATTGACCTGATATTTGAACGACTAGAGGAGGGAGATGCTTTGAAAAATGTGGACGAATTTTATACAGAGCTCACGGCCGATGGAACGGTAGGCTATTCCTAAACGCTAAGGACGGACAATGGCTCTTTTGACCAATTTTACACAGGAGTTAAAAAAAAAAAATCTAAATATCTTCTTGTGTCGCAATTTGATAGCTCCCTGATTTCCAACCTGACGCTCGAGATCGTGCTATGAATCGCACATTCACCATCATCAGCCCGCACTTCCCGCACTTTGACGAAGATGACTGGTATCACTGGTTTTATGTAACACTGGTTCCTGTCCTTGCAAGCTTCGATTCAACAATGCTCGAGATTGTAACAGCCGACATAAACTGCACAAACTACCATGTTGTGTAAGTCTCAATGATACTGACAAAAAGGACATGATTCCATGAAAACCAAAGTTTACGACGCACTGAATAATGTATCTAATTTGCTCCTGCAGTGTCAAAGGAATGGGCAAAGCTTTCCACGAGATACCTCTGCATGCACAAAAAGAACTCACAGATGTTCTGCTGGCCTACCTGAAAAACTCTACCAATGTGGCCAACTCACCAGGTATTGGATGTCACAGTTTATTTGTGACAACTCGCGCTTAAAGTGCAGTCAGAGATGACAGACATGTGAAATGATGTCACCTGTAGCACAAAAAATAATCCTCTGCAAATTGGATAGACGCTAAAATACACCCATTTTATCCTAGGCTGCAGGCAAGGCATTTTGACAGATGCTGACTGGTTGAACGTCAACCTTGGCCCATTTGTGGAGCACTTGACCTACTCTGACATCAAAGCCCTTAACCTCTTTCAGGTAATTCATGTTTTTGTTTTTTTTACCAGGTTTCCGTCAATGCAAAAGACCGCTATTAAGGATATGTTTTGGCTGTGCACGGTGCTCCATTTGTAAGGTTGTCTGAAAAGACATGTTGATCTCCTGATTTGTTTGTACCACCAGGCGGATATTGTGGACTCCCTCTCACCAAACCAGCAGGCGGGGCTGATCCTGGATCCAGAGAGTGGTGCTTTGGAAGATGAGGCCACTGTCACGAAGGTGTTTGAGAGCTTAACAGAGTCCCCTGGTGTCGAGAGGCTTGATGAGTTCTTTGAGGCCTTTTCAAACTACAGCGAGCAGGTAAAAGCTTCATGTTAAAACGATAAAATATTTTTGCCTGTGGCTGACAATTAAGACACAGTAAAACAATGTCCTGGGCTAAGTTAAGAACAATGTTTTAATGCTCTCAATCAAAACTGAAACCTTCTGGTTACAGCAAAACCTCACCTACATCACAAATCCAACTGTAAGAGACATCATGTTCAATCTGACCTGGACAGCGCTTGCTCCCGAGCTGGAAGAGTTTGAGTCTGAAGACTTTGAGCTGTGGTTCCAAGTGTACTTGATTCCTTTGATACCCAGCTTCCAAACTGAGAGTTTGATGTTCATTCCTGAGAACATCACCTGTGAATCCTATACAGCCATGTAAGCAGCAGTATCTCTGAAGCAAACGTGTAGAGATTGTGGTGTGGAATGCCGTAAAACTCTTGCTCAAGTTGCGGCCATTTTCTGTCTTATTCCTTCAGAGTCTCTGGCTTTGAGCAAAGCTCAAAATCCCTGCCCCTGTCTCTTTCACGTGGCGTGAGATCCAACACAAAGGCACTCGAGGATAGATTCACACGTAAGTAGTAAAATGATCTGCCAACAACTATTTTTTCCAAGAAAGAAAATTGCATCTTCCAGAACAATAGCTGAACTGACACATATTTCCTCCAAATGTTCTCTTCATGCAGGTTGTTCAATTCCAGCTTCATTCGTGGTAAGTTAGTTCTTTTAGGTCTCTACCAAAGAGTGTTCTGATCTTATCCATGTTAAGACAGCAAGGTTTTGACACTTAAAATGAGTTGAACTGGTTCAATTTTTGGATTGTATGATGATGTGTCTCTTGCCACAACACTAATAGTTGCACTTGTTTTGTCCACAGTGCAAAAAGACCCAAGTTAAAGGTAAGTTTGTGAAACATGGAGACATCTGAAATGTTGTTACACGTATGCATTTTGAAAGTGCGTTAACTCACACATAATAAATGTGATTTCACAGAGGATTTGATCTGTGCTGAGGTTGATAGGTAAGTGAATCACTCCTTTTTTTAGCAGTTCAGGTCAACAACAAACATTACACGGTATAACCGATTGCCATGGGTCAACAAAAAGTATTTTGTCATTGTTTAGCTCACAACTCGAACAAACTCTTGCTACCAATCTGTCATCGGAGGCCGTGTGCGACTTCACAGTCACTGAGCATGCCTGTTCCATGGTAAGACTGATTTAAACTGCTATAGGCACAAATTTACTGGGCTATAGTTACTTCACTACACCAATTTACATGTGCATAATCTCTGAGCTTCTATTGATTTCTTTGGTGCCACTTTTCTTTCAAGGCTACAACTATCACAGCCAGCAACTTGGCCACGCTCTTAAAATGCTCAACAAATGGCCAGTTGGAATACCCAGAAGAAGTTTGGAAGCTCCTCTTCCAGAAAGCTTCAGCGGTGCTTGACGCAGCTCTTGAGAGATTCTCCACCATGGTAAATCTGCTTTCCCTCATTCACATTAGTGGGCGGCTCCCTGTGTAACAACAATCTCAAGGTGAATTTGATGCTTTATTTTTGGCAGGTCAGCAACGTGAGCAGTCCATCCCTGTCAGCTGCCCTTGAAGCTGTTGGAGAGATAAGAATTTCCAGCTTTGACCAGACACAACTGCAGAATCAGACCTTTATTGGGAAATGGTTCAAGACAGAGATTGGCCCATTTTTAGCCTCTCCATCCCGCAACTTCCTCTTTTGCCTCAGCTCAAAGGACTTCAGCTGCTCCAGCTACCACACTGTGTAAGCCAAATTGTCATGTGCTGCTGCACTGCATTACAGAGCTACGGATAAACCATCATTTCTTTCACTTTATTAGATGTTTAAAACATTGTGTCACATTTTAGCATCCAGGCCTTCAACAGCCAAAAGGAATCCATGGACCAACAAGCAGCACAAACCATTTTCTCCCATTTCATCAAACCATTCCTTTCAAGAAACAGCTCATCGGGTAAGGGATGACACTAATGTCAAATGTAAAACGAAAGCGGCAACTGGATGTGTCAATACCCAGAACTCACCTTTTTGACTCTTTCTATGCAGATCCTGGCTGCCTTTCATTCTCCCCAGATAGCAAACAGTGGCTGGAGGACAACCTAGGCAGCTTCTCTGAATTTGCAACCCTGCAGGATTTGCAAGACCTCAATCCAAACATTTCCACGGTAAGTTTCGACCGCAGATAAAGACGTCCACTTCCAGCCTCAGACAGTTGCCAGTGCGTTAACAGTTACTGGTCTTTGATTTCCCACTTGTCTCCTTTTCCAGGAGGAAATATTGGCAGAGCTGACCCCTACTCAGGTAGCACAGCTGACACTGAGTTCTGGGGCCTTGAATGACACACGCCAGATTGACCTGATATTTGAACGACTAGAGGAGGGAGATGCTTTGAAAAATGTGGACGAATTTTATACAGAGCTCACGGCCGATGGAACGGTAGGCTATTCCTAAACGCTAAGGACGGACAATGGCTCTTTTGACCAATTTTACACAGGAGTTAAAAAAAAAAATCTAAATATCTTCTTGTGTCGCAATTTGATAGCTCCCTGATTTCCAACCTGACGCTCGAGATCGTGCTATGAATCGCACATTCACCATCATCAGCCCGCACTTCCCGCACTTTGACGAAGATGACTGGTATCACTGGTTTTATGTAACACTGGTTCCTGTCCTTGCAAGCTTCGATTCAACAATGCTCGAGATTGTAACAGCCGACATAAACTGCACAAACTACCATGTTGTGTAAGTCTCAATGATACTGACAAAAAGGACATGATTCCATGAAAACCAAAGTTTACGACGCACTGAATAATGTATCTAATTTGCTCCTGCAGTGTCAAAGGAATGGGCAAAGCTTTCCACGAGATACCTCTGCATGCACAAAAAGAACTCACAGATGTTCTGCTGGCCTACCTGAAAAACTCTACCAATGTGGCCAACTCACCAGGTATTGGATGTCACAGTTTATTTGTGACAACTCGCGCTTAAAGTGCAGTCAGAGATGACAGACATGTGAAATGATGTCACCTGTAGCACAAAAAATAATCCTCTGCAAATTGGATAGACGCTAAAATACACCCATTTTATCCTAGGCTGCAGGCAAGGCATTTTGACAGATGCTGACTGGTTGAACGTCAACCTTGGCCCATTTGTGGAGCACTTGACCTACTCTGACATCAAAGCCCTCAACCTCTCTCAGGTAATTCATGTTTTTGTTTTTTTTTTATACCAGGTTTCCATCAATGCAAAAGACCGCTATTAAGGATATGTTTTGGCTGTGCAGGGTGCTCCATTTGTAAGGTTGACTGAAAAGACATGTTGATCTCCTGATTTGTTTGTACCACCAGGCGGATATTGTGGACTCCCTCTCACCAAACCAGCAGGCGGGGCTGATCCTGGATCCAGAGAGTGGTGCTTTGGAAGATGAGGCCACTGTCACGAAGGTGTTTGAGAGCTTAACAGAGTCCCCTGGTCTCGAGAGGCTTGATGAGTTCTTTGAGGCCTTTTCAAACTACAGCGAGCAGGTAAAAGCTTCATGTTAAAACGATAAAATATTTTTGCCTGTGGCTGACAATTAAGACACAGTAAAACAATGTCCTGGGCTAAGTTAAGAACAATGCTTTAATGCTCTCAATCAAAACTGAAACCTTCTGGTTACAGCAAAACCTCACCTACATCACAAATCCAACTGTAAGAGACATCATGTTCAATCTGACCTGGACAGCGCTTGCTCCCGAGCTGGAAGAGTTTGAGTCTGAAGACTTTGAGCTGTGGTTCCAAGTGTACTTGATTCCTTTGATACCCAGCTTCCAAACTGAGAGTTTGATGTTCATTCCTGAGAACATCACCTGTGAATCCTATACAGCCATGTAAGCAGCAGTATCTCTGAAGCAAACGTGTAGAGATTGTGGTGTGGAATGCCGTAAAACTCTTGCTCAAGTTGCGGCCATTTTCTGTCTTATTCCTTCAGAGTCTCTGGCTTTGAGCAAAGCTCAAAATCCCTGCCCCTGTCTCTTTCACGTGGCGTGAGATCCAACACAAAGGCACTCGAGGATAGATTCACACGTAAGTAGTAAAATGATCTGCCAACAACTATTTTTTCCAAGAAAGAAAATTGCATCTTCCAGAACAATAGCTGAACTGACACATATTTCCTCCAAATGTTCTCTTCATGCAGGTTGTTCAATTCCAGCTTCATTCGTGGTAAGTTAGTTCTTTTAGGTCTCTACCAAAGAGTGTTCTGATCTTATCCATGTTAAGACAGCAAGGTTTTGACACTTAAAATGAGTTGAACTGGTTCAATTTTGGGATTGTATGATGATGTGTCTCTTGCCACAACACTAATAGTTGCACTTGTTTTGTCCACAGTGCAAAAAGACCCAAGTTAAAGGTAAGTTTGTGAAACATGGAGACATCTGAAATGTTGTTACACGTATGCATTTTGAAAGTGCGTTAACTCACACATAATAAATGTGATTTCACAGAGGATTTGATCTGTGCTGAGGTTGATAGGTAAGTGAATCACTCCTTTTTTTAGCAGTTCAGGTCAACAACAAACATTACACGGTATAACCGATTGCCATGGGTCAACAAAAAGTATTTTGTCATTGTTTAGCTCACAACTCGAACAAACTCTTGCTACCAATCTGTCATCGGAGGCCGTGTGCGACTTCACAGTCACTGAGCATGCCTGTTCCATGGTAAGACTGATTTAAACTGCTATAGGCACAAATTTACTGGGCTATAGTTACTTCACTACACCAATTTACATGTGCATAATCTCTGAGCTTCTATTGATTTCTTTGGTGCCACTTTTCTTTCAAGGCTACAACTATCACAGCCAGCAACTTGGCCACGCTCTTAAAATGCTCAACAAATGGCCAGTTGGAATACCCAGAAGAAGTTTGGAAGCTCCTCTTCCAGAAAGCTTCAGCGGTGCTTGACGCAGCTCTTGAGAGATTCTCCACCATGGTAAATCTGCTTTCCCTCATTCACATTAGTGGGCGGCTCCCTGTGTAACAACAATCTCAAGGTGAATTTGATGCTTTATTTTTGGCAGGTCAGCAACGTGAGCAGTCCATCCCTGTCAGCTGCCCTTGAAGCTGTTGGAGAGATAAGAATTTCCAGCTTTGACCAGACACAACTGCAGAATCAGACCTTTATTGGGAAATGGTTCAAGACAGAGATTGGCCCATTTTTAGCCTCTCCATCCCGCAACTTCCTCTTTTGCCTCAGCTCAAAGGACTTCAGCTGCTCCAGCTACCACACTGTGTAAGCCAAATTGTCATGTGCTGCTGCACTGCATTACAGAGCTACGGATAAACCATCATTTCTTTCACTTTATTAGATGTTTAAAACATTGTGTCACATTTTAGCATCCAGGCCTTCAACAGCCAAAAGGAATCCATGGACCAACAAGCAGCACAAACCATTTTCTCCCATTTCATCAAACCATTCCTTTCAAGAAACAGCTCATCGGGTAAGGGATGACACTAATGTCAAATGTAAAACGAAAGCGGCAACTGGATGTGTCAATACCCAGAACTCACCTTTTTGACTCTTTCTATGCAGATCCTGGCTGCCTTTCATTCTCCCCAGATAGCAAACAGTGGCTGGAGGACAACCTAGGCAGCTTCTCTGAATTTGCAACCCTGCAGGATTTGCAAGACCTCAATCCAAACATTTCCACGGTAAGTTTCGACCGCAGATAAAGACGTCCACTTCCAGCCTCAGACAGTTGCCAGTGCGTTAACAGTTACTGGTCTTTGATTTCCCACTTGTCTCCTTTTCCAGGAGGAAATATTGGCAGAGCTGACCCCTACTCAGGTAGCACAGCTGACACTGAGTTCTGGGGCCTTGAATGACACACGCCAGATTGACCTGATATTTGAACGACTAGAGGAGGGAGATGCTTTGAAAAATGTGGACGAATTTTATACAGAGCTCACGGCCGATGGAACGGTAGGCTATTCCTAAACGCTAAGGACGGACAATGGCTCTTTTGACCAATTTTACACAGGAGTTAAAAAAAAAAATCTAAATATCTTCTTGTGTCGCAATTTGATAGCTCCCTGATTTCCAACCTGACGCTCGAGATCGTGCTATGAATCGCACATTCACCATCATCAGCCCGCACTTCCCGCACTTTGACGAAGATGACTGGTATCACTGGTTTTATGTAACACTGGTTCCTGTCCTTGCAAGCTTCGATTCAACAATGCTCGAGATTGTAACAGCCGACATAAACTGCACAAACTACCATGTTGTGTAAGTCTCAATGATACTGACAAAAAGGACATGATTCCATGAAAACCAAAGTTTACGACGCACTGAATAATGTATCTAATTTGCTCCTGCAGTGTCAAAGGAATGGGCAAAGCTTTCCACGAGATACCTCTGCATGCACAAAAAGAACTCACAGATGTTCTGCTGGCCTACCTGAAAAACTCTACCAATGTGGCCAACTCACCAGGTATTGGATGTCACAGTTTATTTGTGACAACTCGCGCTTAAAGTGCAGTCAGAGATGACAGACATGTGAAATGATGTCACCTGTAGCACAAAAAATAATCCTCTGCAAATTGGATAGACGCTAAAATACACCCATTTTATCCTAGGCTGCAGGCAAGGCATTTTGACAGATGCTGACTGGTTGAACGTCAACCTTGGCCCATTTGTGGAGCACTTGACCTACTCTGACATCAAAGCCCTCAACCTCTCTCAGGTAATTCATGTTTTTGTTTTTTGTTTTTATACCAGGTTTCCATCAATGCAAAAGACCGCTATTAAGGATATGTTTTGGCTGTGCAGGGTGCTCCATTTGTAAGGTTGACTGAAAAGACATGTTGATCTCCTGATTTGTTTGTACCACCAGGCGGATATTGTGGACTCCCTCTCACCAAACCAGCAGGCGGGGCTGATCCTGGATCCAGAGAGTGGTGCTTTGGAAGATGAGGCCACTGTCACGAAGGTGTTTGAGAGCTTAACAGAGTCCCCTGGTGTCGAGAGGCTTGATGAGTTCTTTGAGGCCTTTTCAAACTACAGCGAGCAGGTAAAAGCTTCATGTTAAAACGATAAAATATTTTTGCCTGTGGCTGACAATTAAGACACAGTAAAACAATGTCCTGGGCTAAGTTAAGAACAATGTTTTAATGCTCTCAATCAAAACTGAAACCTTCTGGTTACAGCAAAACCTCACCTACATCACAAATCCAACTGTAAGAGACATCATGTTCAATCTGACCTGGACAGCGCTTGCTCCCGAGCTGGAAGAGTTTGAGTCTGAAGACTTTGAGCTGTGGTTCCAAGTGTACTTGATTCCTTTGATACCCAGCTTCCAAACTGAGAGTTTGATGTTCATTCCTGAGAACATCACCTGTGAATCCTATACAGCCATGTAAGCAGCAGTATCTCTGAAGCAAACGTGTAGAGATTGTGGTGTGGAATGCCGTAAAACTCTTGCTCAAGTTGCGGCCATTTTCTGTCTTATTCCTTCAGAGTCTCTGGCTTTGAGCAAAGCTCAAAATCCCTGCCCCTGTCTCTTTCACGTGGCGTGAGATCCAACACAAAGGCACTCGAGGATAGATTCACACGTAAGTAGTAAAATGATCTGCCAACAACTATTTTTTCCAAGAAAGAAAATTGCATCTTCCAGAACAATAGCTGAACTGACACATATTTCCTCCAAATGTTCTCTTCATGCAGGTTGTTCAATTCCAGCTTCATTCGTGGTAAGTTAGTTCTTTTAGGTCTCTACCAAAGAGTGTTCTGATCTTATCCATGTTAAGACAGCAAGGTTTTGACACTTAAAATGAGTTGAACTGGTTCAATTTTTGGATTGTATGATGATGTGTCTCTTGCCACAACACTAATAGTTGCACTTGTTTTGTCCACAGTGCAAAAAGACCCAAGTTAAAGGTAAGTTTGTGAAACATGGAGACATCTGAAATGTTGTTACACGTATGCATTTTGAAAGTGCGTTAACTCACACATAATAAATGTGATTTCACAGAGGATTTGATCTGTGCTGAGGTTGATAGGTAAGTGAATCACTCCTTTTTTTAGCAGTTCAGGTCAACAACAAACATTACACGGTATAACCGATTGCCATGGGTCAACAAAAAGTATTTTGTCATTGTTTAGCTCACAACTCGAACAAACTCTTGCTACCAATCTGTCATCGGAGGCCGTGTGCGACTTCACAGTCACTGAGCATGCCTGTTCCATGGTAAGACTGATTTAAACTGCTATAGGCACAAATTTACTGGGCTATAGTTACTTCACTACACCAATTTACATGTGCATAATCTCTGAGCTTCTATTGATTTCTTTGGTGCCACTTTTCTTTCAAGGCTACAACTATCACAGCCAGCAACTTGGCCACGCTCTTAAAATGCTCAACAAATGGCCAGTTGGAATACCCAGAAGAAGTTTGGAAGCTCCTCTTCCAGAAAGCTTCAGCGGTGCTTGACGCAGCTCTTGAGAGATTCTCCACCATGGTAAATCTGCTTTCCCTCATTCACATTAGTGGGCGGCTCCCTGTGTAACAACAATCTCAAGGTGAATTTGATGCTTTATTTTTGGCAGGTCAGCAACGTGAGCAGTCCATCCCTGTCAGCTGCCCTTGAAGCTGTTGGAGAGATAAGAATTTCCAGCTTTGACCAGACACAACTGCAGAATCAGACCTTTATTGGGAAATGGTTCAAGACAGAGATTGGCCCATTTTTAGCCTCTCCATCCCGCAACTTCCTCTTTTGCCTCAGCTCAAAGGACTTCAGCTGCTCCAGCTACCACACTGTGTAAGCCAAATTGTCATGTGCTGCTGCACTGCATTACAGAGCTACGGATAAACCATCATTTCTTTCACTTTATTAGATGTTTAAAACATTGTGTCACATTTTAGCATCCAGGCCTTCAACAGCCAAAAGGAATCCATGGACCAACAAGCAGCACAAACCATTTTCTCCCATTTCATCAAACCATTCCTTTCAAGAAACAGCTCATCGGGTAAGGGATGACACTAATGTCAAATGTAAAACGAAAGCGGCAACTGGATGTGTCAATACCCAGAACTCACCTTTTTGACTCTTTCTATGCAGATCCTGGCTGCCTTTCATTCTCCCCAGATAGCAAACAGTGGCTGGAGGACAACCTAGGCAGCTTCTCTGAATTTGCAACCCTGCAGGATTTGCAAGACCTCAATCCAAACATTTCCACGGTAAGTTTCGACCGCAGATAAAGACGTCCACTTCCAGCCTCAGACAGTTGCCAGTGCGTTAACAGTTACTGGTCTTTGATTTCCCACTTGTCTCCTTTTCCAGGAGGAAATATTGGCAGAGCTGACCCCTACTCAGGTAGCACAGCTGACACTGAGTTCTGGGGCCTTGAATGACACACGCCAGATTGACCTGATATTTGAACGACTAGAGGAGGGAGATGCTTTGAAAAATGTGGACGAATTTTATACAGAGCTCACGGCCGATGGAACGGTAGGCTATTCCTAAACGCTAAGGACGGACAATGGCTCTTTTGACCAATTTTACACAGGAGTTAAAAAAAAAAATCTAAATATCTTCTTGTGTCGCAATTTGATAGCTCCCTGATTTCCAACCTGACGCTCGAGATCGTGCTATGAATCGCACATTCACCATCATCAGCCCGCACTTCCCGCACTTTGACGAAGATGACTGGTATCACTGGTTTTATGTAACACTGGTTCCTGTCCTTGCAAGCTTCGATTCAACAATGCTCGAGATTGTAACAGCCGACATAAACTGCACAAACTACCATGTTGTGTAAGTCTCAATGATACTGACAAAAAGGACATGATTCCATGAAAACCAAAGTTTACGACGCACTGAATAATGTATCTAATTTGCTCCTGCAGTGTCAAAGGAATGGGCAAAGCTTTCCACGAGATACCTCTGCATGCACAAAAAGAACTCACAGATGTTCTGCTGGCCTACCTGAAAAACTCTACCAATGTGGCCAACTCACCAGGTATTGGATGTCACAGTTTATTTGTGACAACTCGCGCTTAAAGTGCAGTCAGAGATGACAGACATGTGAAATGATGTCACCTGTAGCACAAAAAATAATCCTCTGCAAATTGGATAGACGCTAAAATACACCCATTTTATCCTAGGCTGCAGGCAAGGCATTTTGACAGATGCTGACTGGTTGAACGTCAACCTTGGCCCATTTGTGGAGCACTTGACCTACTCTGACATCAAAGCCCTCAACCTCTCTCAGGTAATTCATGTTTTTGTTTTTTGTTTTTATACCAGGTTTCCATCAATGCAAAAGACCGCTATTAAGGATATGTTTTGGCTGTGCAGGGTGCTCCATTTGTAAGGTTGACTGAAAAGACATGTTGATCTCCTGATTTGTTTGTACCACCAGGCGGATATTGTGGACTCCCTCTCACCAAACCAGCAGGCGGGGCTGATCCTGGATCCAGAGAGTGGTGCTTTGGAAGATGAGGCCACTGTCACGAAGGTGTTTGAGAGCTTAACAGAGTCCCCTGGTCTCGAGAGGCTTGATGAGTTCTTTGAGGCCTTTTCAAACTACAGCGAGCAGGTAAAAGCTTCATGTTAAAACGATAAAATATTTTTGCCTGTGGCTGACAATTAAGACACAGTAAAACAATGTCCTGGGCTAAGTTAAGAACAATGCTTTAATGCTCTCAATCAAAACTGAAACCTTCTGGTTACAGCAAAACCTCACCTACATCACAAATCCAACTGTAAGAGACATCATGTTCAATCTGACCTGGACAGCGCTTGCTCCCGAGCTGGAAGAGTTTGAGTCTGAAGACTTTGAGCTGTGGTTCCAAGTGTACTTGATTCCTTTGATACCCAGCTTCCAAACTGAGAGTTTGATGTTCATTCCTGAGAACATCACCTGTGAATCCTATACAGCCATGTAAGCAGCAGTATCTCTGAAGCAAACGTGTAGAGATTGTGGTGTGGAATGCCGTAAAACTCTTGCTCAAGTTGCGGCCATTTTCTGTCTTATTCCTTCAGAGTCTCTGGCTTTGAGCAAAGCTCAAAATCCCTGCCCCTGTCTCTTTCACGTGGCGTGAGATCCAACACAAAGGCACTCGAGGATAGATTCACACGTAAGTAGTAAAATGATCTGCCAACAACTATTTTTTCCAAGAAAGAAAATTGCATCTTCCAGAACAATAGCTGAACTGACACATATTTCCTCCAAATGTTCTCTTCATGCAGGTTGTTCAATTCCAGCTTCATTCGTGGTAAGTTAGTTCTTTTAGGTCTCTACCAAAGAGTGTTCTGATCTTATCCATGTTAAGACAGCAAGGTTTTGACACTTAAAATGAGTTGAACTGGTTCAATTTTGGGATTGTATGATGATGTGTCTCTTGCCACAACACTAATAGTTGCACTTGTTTTGTCCACAGTGCAAAAAGACCCAAGTTAAAGGTAAGTTTGTGAAACATGGAGACATCTGAAATGTTGTTACACGTATGCATTTTGAAAGTGCGTTAACTCACACATAATAAATGTGATTTCACAGAGGATTTGATCTGTGCTGAGGTTGATAGGTAAGTGAATCACTCCTTTTTTTAGCAGTTCAGGTCAACAACAAACATTACACGGTATAACCGATTGCCATGGGTCAACAAAAAGTATTTTGTCATTGTTTAGCTCACAACTCGAACAAACTCTTGCTACCAATCTGTCATCGGAGGCCGTGTGCGACTTCACAGTCACTGAGCATGCCTGTTCCATGGTAAGACTGATTTAAACTGCTATAGGCACAAATTTACTGGGCTATAGTTACTTCACTACACCAATTTACATGTGCATAATCTCTGAGCTTCTATTGATTTCTTTGGTGCCACTTTTCTTTCAAGGCTACAACTATCACAGCCAGCAACTTGGCCACGCTCTTAAAATGCTCAACAAATGGCCAGTTGGAATACCCAGAAGAAGTTTGGAAGCTCCTCTTCCAGAAAGCTTCAGCGGTGCTTGACGCAGCTCTTGAGAGATTCTCCACCATGGTAAATCTGCTTTCCCTCATTCACATTAGTGGGCGGCTCCCTGTGTAACAACAATCTCAAGGTGAATTTGATGCTTTATTTTTGGCAGGTCAGCAACGTGAGCAGTCCATCCCTGTCAGCTGCCCTTGAAGCTGTTGGAGAGATAAGAATTTCCAGCTTTGACCAGACACAACTGCAGAATCAGACCTTTATTGGGAAATGGTTCAAGACAGAGATTGGCCCATTTTTAGCCTCTCCATCCCGCAACTTCCTCTTTTGCCTCAGCTCAAAGGACTTCAGCTGCTCCAGCTACCACACTGTGTAAGCCAAATTGTCATGTGCTGCTGCACTGCATTACAGAGCTACGGATAAACCATCATTTCTTTCACTTTATTAGATGTTTAAAACATTGTGTCACATTTTAGCATCCAGGCCTTCAACAGCCAAAAGGAATCCATGGACCAACAAGCAGCACAAACCATTTTCTCCCATTT
The DNA here is from genome assembly GCA_036850595.1 of Rhyacichthys aspro. NCBI lineage: Eukaryota > Metazoa > Chordata > Actinopteri > Gobiiformes > Rhyacichthyidae > Rhyacichthys > Rhyacichthys aspro. The sequence goes on along the minus strand of CM072169.1, from coordinate 11,621,676 downwards.
CATCAAACCATTCCTTTCAAGAAACAGCTCATCGGGTAAGGGATGACACTAATGTCAAATGTAAAACGAAAGCGGCAACTGGATGTGTCAATACCCAGAACTCACCTTTTTGACTCTTTCTATGCAGATCCTGGCTGCCTTTCATTCTCCCCAGATAGCAAACAGTGGCTGGAGGACAACCTAGGCAGCTTCTCTGAATTTGCAACCCTGCAGGATTTGCAAGACCTCAATCCAAACATTTCCACGGTAAGTTTCGACCGCAGATAAAGACGTCCACTTCCAGCCTCAGACAGTTGCCAGTGCGTTAACAGTTACTGGTCTTTGATTTCCCACTTGTCTCCTTTTCCAGGAGGAAATATTGGCAGAGCTGACCCCTACTCAGGTAGCACAGCTGACACTGAGTTCTGGGGCCTTGAATGACACACGCCAGATTGACCTGATATTTGAACGACTAGAGGAGGGAGATGCTTTGAAAAATGTGGACGAATTTTATACAGAGCTCACGGCCGATGGAACGGTAGGCTATTCCTAAACGCTAAGGACGGACAATGGCTCTTTTGACCAATTTTACACAGGAGTTAAAAAAAAAAATCTAAATATCTTCTTGTGTCGCAATTTGATAGCTCCCTGATTTCCAACCTGACGCTCGAGATCGTGCTATGAATCGCACATTCACCATCATCAGCCCGCACTTCCCGCACTTTGACGAAGATGACTGGTATCACTGGTTTTATGTAACACTGGTTCCTGTCCTTGCAAGCTTCGATTCAACAATGCTCGAGATTGTAACAGCCGACATAAACTGCACAAACTACCATGTTGTGTAAGTCTCAATGATACTGACAAAAAGGACATGATTCCATGAAAACCAAAGTTTACGACGCACTGAATAATGTATCTAATTTGCTCCTGCAGTGTCAAAGGAATGGGCAAAGCTTTCCACGAGATACCTCTGCATGCACAAAAAGAACTCACAGATGTTCTGCTGGCCTACCTGAAAAACTCTACCAATGTGGCCAACTCACCAGGTATTGGATGTCACAGTTTATTTGTGACAACTCGCGCTTAAAGTGCAGTCAGAGATGACAGACATGTGAAATGATGTCACCTGTAGCACAAAAAATAATCCTCTGCAAATTGGATAGACGCTAAAATACACCCATTTTATCCTAGGCTGCAGGCAAGGCATTTTGACAGATGCTGACTGGTTGAACGTCAACCTTGGCCCATTTGTGGAGCACTTGACCTACTCTGACATCAAAGCCCTCAACCTCTCTCAGGTAATTCATGTTTTTGTTTTTGTTTTTTTACCAGGTTTCCATCAATGCAAAAGACCGCTAATAAGGATATGTTTTGGCTGTGCAGGGTGCTCCATTTGTAAGGTTGACTGAAAAGACATGTTGATCTCCTGATTTGTTTGTACCACCAGGCGGATATTGTGGACTCCCTCTCACCAAACCAGCAGGCGGGGCTGATCCTGGATCCAGAGAGTGGTGCTTTGGAAGATGAGGCCACTGTCACGAAGGTGTTTGAGAGCTTAACAGAGTCCCCTGGTCTCGAGAGGCTTGATGAGTTCTTTGAGGCCTTTTCAAACTACAGCGAGCAGGTAAAAGCTTCATGTTAAAACGATAAAATATTTTTGCCTGTGGCTGACAATTAAGACACAGTAAAACAATGTCCTGGGCTAAGTTAAGAACAATGCTTTAATGCTCTCAATCAAAACTGAAACCTTCTGGTTACAGCAAAACCTCACCTACATCACAAATCCAACTGTAAGAGACATCATGTTCAATCTGACCTGGACAGCGCTTGCTCCCGAGCTGGAAGAGTTTGAGTCTGAAGACTTTGAGCTGTGGTTCCAAGTGTACTTGATTCCTTTGATACCCAGCTTCCAAACTGAGAGTTTGATGTTCATTCCTGAGAACATCACCTGTGAATCCTATACAGCCATGTAAGCAGCAGTATCTCTGAAGCAAACGTGTAGAGATTGTGGTGTGGAATGCCGTAAAACTCTTGCTCAAGTTGCGGCCATTTTCTGTCTTATTCCTTCAGAGTCTCTGGCTTTGAGCAAAGCTCAAAATCCCTGCCCCTGTCTCTTTCACGTGGCGTGAGATCCAACACAAAGGCACTCGAGGATAGATTCACACGTAAGTAGTAAAATGATCTGCCAACAACTATTTTTTCCAAGAAAGAAAATTGCATCTTCCAGAACAATAGCTGAACTGACACATATTTCCTCCAAATGTTCTCTTCATGCAGGTTGTTCAATTCCAGCTTCATTCGTGGTAAGTTAGTTCTTTTAGGTCTCTACCAAAGAGTGTTCTGATCTTATCCATGTTAAGACAGCAAGGTTTTGACACTTAAAATGAGTTGAACTGGTTCAATTTTTGGATTGTATGATGATGTGTCTCTTGCCACAACACTAATAGTTGCACTTGTTTTGTCCACAGTGCAAAAAGACCCAAGTTAAAGGTAAGTTTGTGAAACATGGAGACATCTGAAATGTTGTTACACGTATGCATTTTGAAAGTGCGTTAACTCACACATAATAAATGTGATTTCACAGAGGATTTGATCTGTGCTGAGGTTGATAGGTAAGTGAATCACTCCTTTTTTTAGCAGTTCAGGTCAACAACAAACATTACACGGTATAACCGATTGCCATGGGTCAACAAAAGTATTTTGTCATTGTTTAGCTCACAACTCGAACAAACTCTTGCTACCAATCTGTCATCGGAGGCCGTGTGCGACTTCACAGTCACTGAGCATGCCTGTTCCATGGTAAGACTGATTTAAACTGCTATAGGCACAAATTTACTGGGCTATAGTTACTTCACTACACCAATTTACATGTGCATAATCTCTGAGCTTCTATTGATTTCTTTGGTGCCACTTTTCTTTCAAGGCTACAACTATCACAGCCAGCAACTTGGCCACGCTCTTAAAATGCTCAACAAATGGCCAGTTGGAATACCCAGAAGAAGTTTGGAAGCTCCTCTTCCAGAAAGCTTCAGCGGTGCTTGACGCAGCTCTTGAGAGATTCTCCACCATGGTAAATCTGCTTTCCCTCATTCACATTAGTGGGCGGCTCCCTGTGTAACAACAATCTCAAGGTGAATTTGATGCTTTATTTTTGGCAGGTCAGCAACGTGAGCAGTCCATCCCTGTCAGCTGCCCTTGAAGCTGTTGGAGAGATAAGAATTTCCAGCTTTGACCAGACACAACTGCAGAATCAGACCTTTATTGGGAAATGGTTCAAGACAGAGATTGGCCCATTTTTAGCCTCTCCATCCCGCAACTTCCTCTTTTGCCTCAGCTCAAAGGACTTCAGCTGCTCCAGCTACCACACTGTGTAAGCCAAATTGTCATGTGCTGCTGCACTGCATTACAGAGCTACGGATAAACCATCATTTCTTTCACTTTATTAGATGTTTAAAACATTGTGTCACATTTTAGCATCCAGGCCTTCAACAGCCAAAAGGAATCCATGGACCAACAAGCAGCACAAACCATTTTCTCCCATTTCATCAAACCATTCCTTTCAAGAAACAGCTCATCGGGTAAGGGATGACACTAATGTCAAATGTAAAACGAAAGCGGCAACTGGATGTGTCAATACCCAGAACTCACCTTTTTGACTCTTTCTATGCAGATCCTGGCTGCCTTTCATTCTCCCCAGATAGCAAACAGTGGCTGGAGGACAACCTAGGCAGCTTCTCTGAATTTGCAACCCTGCAGGATTTGCAAGACCTCAATCCAAACATTTCCACGGTAAGTTTCGACCGCAGATAAAGACGTCCACTTCCAGCCTCAGACAGTTGCCAGTGCGTTAACAGTTACTGGTCTTTGATTTCCCACTTGTCTCCTTTTCCAGGAGGAAATATTGGCAGAGCTGACCCCTACTCAGGTAGCACAGCTGACACTGAGTTCTGGGGCCTTGAATGACACACGCCAGATTGACCTGATATTTGAACGACTAGAGGAGGGAGATGCTTTGAAAAATGTGGACGAATTTTATACAGAGCTCACGGCCGATGGAACGGTAGGCTATTCCTAAACGCTAAGGACGGACAATGGCTCTTTTGACCAATTTTACACAGGAGTTAAAAAAAAAATCTAAATATCTTCTTGTGTCGCAATTTGATAGCTCCCTGATTTCCAACCTGACGCTCGAGATCGTGCTATGAATCGCACATTCACCATCATCAGCCCGCACTTCCCGCACTTTGACGAAGATGACTGGTATCACTGGTTTTATGTAACACTGGTTCCTGTCCTTGCAAGCTTCGATTCAACAATGCTCGAGATTGTAACAGCCGACATAAACTGCACAAACTACCATGTTGTGTAAGTCTCAATGATACTGACAAAAGGACATGATTCCATGAAAACCAAAGTTTACGACGCACTGAATAATGTATCTAATTTGCTCCTGCAGTGTCAAAGGAATGGGCAAAGCTTTCCACGAGATACCTCTGCATGCACAAAAAGAACTCACAGATGTTCTGCTGGCCTACCTGAAAAACTCTACCAATGTGGCCAACTCACCAGGTATTGGATGTCACAGTTTATTTGTGACAACTCGCGCTTAAAGTGCAGTCAGAGATGACAGACATGTGAAATGATGTCACCTGTAGCACAAAAAATAATCCTCTGCAAATTGGATAGACGCTAAAATACACCCATTTTATCCTAGGCTGCAGGCAAGGCATTTTGACAGATGCTGACTGGTTGAACGTCAACCTTGGCCCATTTGTGGAGCACTTGACCTACTCTGACATCAAAGCCCTCAACCTCTCTCAGGTAATTCATGTTTTTGTTTTTGTTTTTATACCAGGTTTCCATCAATGCAAAAGACCGCTATTAAGGATATGTTTTGGCTGTGCAGGGTGCTCCATTTGTAAGGTTGACTGAAAAGACATGTTGATCTCCTGATTTGTTTGTACCACCAGGCGGATATTGTGGACTCCCTCTCACCAAACCAGCAGGCGGGGCTGATCCTGGATCCAGAGAGTGGTGCTTTGGAAGATGAGGCCACTGTCACGAAGGTGTTTGAGAGCTTAACAGAGTCCCCTGGTCTCGAGAGGCTTGATGAGTTCTTTGAGGCCTTTTCAAACTACAGCGAGCAGGTAAAAGCTTCATGTTAAAACGATAAAATATTTTTGCCTGTGGCTGACAATTAAGACACAGTAAAACAATGTCCTGGGCTAAGTTAAGAACAATGCTTTAATGCTCTCAATCAAAACTGAAACCTTCTGGTTACAGCAAAACCTCACCTACATCACAAATCCAACTGTAAGAGACATCATGTTCAATCTGACCTGGACAGCGCTTGCTCCCGAGCTGGAAGAGTTTGAGTCTGAAGACTTTGAGCTGTGGTTCCAAGTGTACTTGATTCCTTTGATACCCAGCTTCCAAACTGAGAGTTTGATGTTCATTCCTGAGAACATCACCTGTGAATCCTATACAGCCATGTAAGCAGCAGTATCTCTGAAGCAAACGTGTAGAGATTGTGGTGTGGAATGCCGTAAAACTCTTGCTCAAGTTGCGGCCATTTTCTGTCTTATTCCTTCAGAGTCTCTGGCTTTGAGCAAAGCTCAAAATCCCTGCCCCTGTCTCTTTCACGTGGCGTGAGATCCAACACAAAGGCACTCGAGGATAGATTCACACGTAAGTAGTAAAATGATCTGCCAACAACTATTTTTTCCAAGAAAGAAAATTGCATCTTCCAGAACAATAGCTGAACTGACACATATTTCCTCCAAATGTTCTCTTCATGCAGGTTGTTCAATTCCAGCTTCATTCGTGGTAAGTTAGTTCTTTTAGGTCTCTACCAAAGAGTGTTCTGATCTTATCCATGTTAAGACAGCAAGGTTTTGACACTTAAAATGAGTTGAACTGGTTCAATTTTGGGATTGTATGATGATGTGTCTCTTGCCACAACACTAATAGTTGCACTTGTTTTGTCCACAGTGCAAAAAGACCCAAGTTAAAGGTAAGTTTGTGAAACATGGAGACATCTGAAATGTTGTTACACGTATGCATTTTGAAAGTGCGTTAACTCACACATAATAAATGTGATTTCACAGAGGATTTGATCTGTGCTGAGGTTGATAGGTAAGTGAATCACTCCTTTTTTTAGCAGTTCAGGTCAACAACAAACATTACACGGTATAACCGATTGCCATGGGTCAACAAAAAGTATTTTGTCATTGTTTAGCTCACAACTCGAACAAACTCTTGCTACCAATCTGTCATCGGAGGCCGTGTGCGACTTCACAGTCACTGAGCATGCCTGTTCCATGGTAAGACTGATTTAAACTGCTATAGGCACAAATTTACTGGGCTATAGTTACTTCACTACACCAATTTACATGTGCATAATCTCTGAGCTTCTATTGATTTCTTTGGTGCCACTTTTCTTTCAAGGCTACAACTATCACAGCCAGCAACTTGGCCACGCTCTTAAAATGCTCAACAAATGGCCAGTTGGAATACCCAGAAGAAGTTTGGAAGCTCCTCTTCCAGAAAGCTTCAGCGGTGCTTGACGCAGCTCTTGAGAGATTCTCCACCATGGTAAATCTGCTTTCCCTCATTCACATTAGTGGGCGGCTCCCTGTGTAACAACAATCTCAAGGTGAATTTGATGCTTTATTTTTGGCAGGTCAGCAACGTGAGCAGTCCATCCCTGTCAGCTGCCCTTGAAGCTGTTGGAGAGATAAGAATTTCCAGCTTTGACCAGACACAACTGCAGAATCAGACCTTTATTGGGAAATGGTTCAAGACAGAGATTGGCCCATTTTTAGCCTCTCCATCCCGCAACTTCCTCTTTTGCCTCAGCTCAAAGGACTTCAGCTGCTCCAGCTACCACACTGTGTAAGCCAAATTGTCATGTGCTGCTGCACTGCATTACAGAGCTACGGATAAACCATCATTTCTTTCACTTTATTAGATGTTTAAAACATTGTGTCACATTTTAGCATCCAGGCCTTCAACAGCCAAAAGGAATCCATGGACCAACAAGCAGCACAAACCATTTTCTCCCATTTCATCAAACCATTCCTTTCAAGAAACAGCTCATCGGGTAAGGGATGACACTAATGTCAAATGTAAAACGAAAGCGGCAACTGGATGTGTCAATACCCAGAACTCACCTTTTTGACTCTTTCTATGCAGATCCTGGCTGCCTTTCATTCTCCCCAGATAGCAAACAGTGGCTGGAGGACAACCTAGGCAGCTTCTCTGAATTTGCAACCCTGCAGGATTTGCAAGACCTCAATCCAAACATTTCCACGGTAAGTTTCGACCGCAGATAAAGACGTCCACTTCCAGCCTCAGACAGTTGCCAGTGCGTTAACAGTTACTGGTCTTTGATTTCCCACTTGTCTCCTTTTCCAGGAGGAAATATTGGCAGAGCTGACCCCTACTCAGGTAGCACAGCTGACACTGAGTTCTGGGGCCTTGAATGACACACGCCAGATTGACCTGATATTTGAACGACTAGAGGAGGGAGATGCTTTGAAAAATGTGGACGAATTTTATACAGAGCTCACGGCCGATGGAACGGTAGGCTATTCCTAAACGCTAAGGACGGACAATGGCTCTTTTGACCAATTTTACACAGGAGTTAAAAAAAAAAATCTAAATATCTTCTTGTGTCGCAATTTGATAGCTCCCTGATTTCCAACCTGACGCTCGAGATCGTGCTATGAATCGCACATTCACCATCATCAGCCCGCACTTCCCGCACTTTGACGAAGATGACTGGTATCACTGGTTTTATGTAACACTGGTTCCTGTCCTTGCAAGCTTCGATTCAACAATGCTCGAGATTGTAACAGCCGACATAAACTGCACAAACTACCATGTTGTGTAAGTCTCAATGATACTGACAAAAAGGACATGATTCCATGAAAACCAAAGTTTACGACGCACTGAATAATGTATCTAATTTGCTCCTGCAGTGTCAAAGGAATGGGCAAAGCTTTCCACGAGATACCTCTGCATGCACAAAAAGAACTCACAGATGTTCTGCTGGCCTACCTGAAAAACTCTACCAATGTGGCCAACTCACCAGGTATTGGATGTCACAGTTTATTTGTGACAACTCGCGCTTAAAGTGCAGTCAGAGATGACAGACATGTGAAATGATGTCACCTGTAGCACAAAAAATAATCCTCTGCAAATTGGATAGACGCTAAAATACACCCATTTTATCCTAGGCTGCAGGCAAGGCATTTTGACAGATGCTGACTGGTTGAACGTCAACCTTGGCCCATTTGTGGAGCACTTGACCTACTCTGACATCAAAGCCCTCAACCTCTCTCAGGTAATTCATGTTTTTGTTTTTGTTTTTATACCAGGTTTCCATCAATGCAAAAGACCGCTATTAAGGATATGTTTTGGCTGTGCAGGGTGCTCCATTTGTAAGGTTGACTGAAAAGACATGTTGATCTCCTGATTTGTTTGTACCACCAGGCGGATATTGTGGACTCCCTCTCACCAAACCAGCAGGCGGGGCTGATCCTGGATCCAGAGAGTGGTGCTTTGGAAGATGAGGCCACTGTCACGAAGGTGTTTGAGAGCTTAACAGAGTCCCCTGGTCTCGAGAGGCTTGATGAGTTCTTTGAGGCCTTTTCAAACTACAGCGAGCAGGTAAAAGCTTCATGTTAAAACGATAAAATATTTTTGCCTGTGGCTGACAATTAAGACACAGTAAAACAATGTCCTGGGCTAAGTTAAGAACAATGCTTTAATGCTCTCAATCAAAACTGAAACCTTCTGGTTACAGCAAAACCTCACCTACATCACAAATCCAACTGTAAGAGACATCATGTTCAATCTGACCTGGACAGCGCTTGCTCCCGAGCTGGAAGAGTTTGAGTCTGAAGACTTTGAGCTGTGGTTCCAAGTGTACTTGATTCCTTTGATACCCAGCTTCCAAACTGAGAGTTTGATGTTCATTCCTGAGAACATCACCTGTGAATCCTATACAGCCATGTAAGCAGCAGTATCTCTGAAGCAAACGTGTAGAGATTGTGGTGTGGAATGCCGTAAAACTCTTGCTCAAGTTGCGGCCATTTTCTGTCTTATTCCTTCAGAGTCTCTGGCTTTGAGCAAAGCTCAAAATCCCTGCCCCTGTCTCTTTCACGTGGCGTGAGATCCAACACAAAGGCACTCGAGGATAGATTCACACGTAAGTAGTAAAATGATCTGCCAACAACTATTTTTTCCAAGAAAGAAAATTGCATCTTCCAGAACAATAGCTGAACTGACACATATTTCCTCCAAATGTTCTCTTCATGCAGGTTGTTCAATTCCAGCTTCATTCGTGGTAAGTTAGTTCTTTTAGGTCTCTACCAAAGAGTGTTCTGATCTTATCCATGTTAAGACAGCAAGGTTTTGACACTTAAAATGAGTTGAACTGGTTCAATTTTTGGATTGTATGATGATGTGTCTCTTGCCACAACACTAATAGTTGCACTTGTTTTGTCCACAGTGCAAAAAGACCCAAGTTAAAGGTAAGTTTGTGAAACATGGAGACATCTGAAATGTTGTTACACGTATGCATTTTGAAAGTGCGTTAACTCACACATAATAAATGTGATTTCACAGAGGATTTGATCTGTGCTGAGGTTGATAGGTAAGTGAATCACTCCTTTTTTTAGCAGTTCAGGTCAACAACAAACATTACACGGTATAACCGATTGCCATGGGTCAACAAAAAGTATTTTGTCATTGTTTAGCTCACAACTCGAACAAACTCTTGCTACCAATCTGTCATCGGAGGCCGTGTGCGACTTCACAGTCACTGAGCATGCCTGTTCCATGGTAAGACTGATTTAAACTGCTATAGGCACAAATTTACTGGGCTATAGTTACTTCACTACACCAATTTACATGTGCATAATCTCTGAGCTTCTATTGATTTCTTTGGTGCCACTTTTCTTTCAAGGCTACAACTATCACAGCCAGCAACTTGGCCACGCTCTTAAAATGCTCAACAAATGGCCAGTTGGAATACCCAGAAGAAGTTTGGAAGCTCCTCTTCCAGAAAGCTTCAGCGGTGCTTGACGCAGCTCTTGAGAGATTCTCCACCATGGTAAATCTGCTTTCCCTCATTCACATTAGTGGGCGGCTCCCTGTGTAACAACAATCTCAAGGTGAATTTGATGCTTTATTTTTGGCAGGTCAGCAACGTGAGCAGTCCATCCCTGTCAGCTGCCCTTGAAGCTGTTGGAGAGATAAGAATTTCCAGCTTTGACCAGACACAACTGCAGAATCAGACCTTTATTGGGAAATGGTTCAAGACAGAGATTGGCCCATTTTTAGCCTCTCCATCCCGCAACTTCCTCTTTTGCCTCAGCTCAAAGGACTTCAGCTGCTCCAGCTACCACACTGTGTAAGCCAAATTGTCATGTGCTGCTGCACTGCATTACAGAGCTACGGATAAACCATCATTTCTTTCACTTTATTAGATGTTTAAAACATTGTGTCACATTTTAGCATCCAGGCCTTCAACAGCCAAAAGGAATCCATGGACCAACAAGCAGCACAAACCATTTTCTCCCATTTCATCAAACCATTCCTTTCAAGAAACAGCTCATCGGGTAAGGGATGACACTAATGTCAAATGTAAAACGAAAGCGGCAACTGGATGTGTCAATACCCAGAACTCACCTTTTTGACTCTTTCTATGCAGATCCTGGCTGCCTTTCATTCTCCCCAGATAGCAAACAGTGGCTGGAGGACAACCTAGGCAGCTTCTCTGAATTTGCAACCCTGCAGGATTTGCAAGACCTCAATCCAAACATTTCCACGGTAAGTTTCGACCGCAGATAAAGACGTCCACTTCCAGCCTCAGACAGTTGCCAGTGCGTTAACAGTTACTGGTCTTTGATTTCCCACTTGTCTCCTTTTCCAGGAGGAAATATTGGCAGAGCTGACCCCTACTCAGGTAGCACAGCTGACACTGAGTTCTGGGGCCTTGAATGACACACGCCAGATTGACCTGATATTTGAACGACTAGAGGAGGGAGATGCTTTGAAAAATGTGGACGAATTTTATACAGAGCTCACGGCCGATGGAACGGTAGGCTATTCCTAAACGCTAAGGACGGACAATGGCTCTTTTGACCAATTTTACACAGGAGTTAAAAAAAAAAATCTAAATATCTTCTTGTGTCGCAATTTGATAGCTCCCTGATTTCCAACCTGACGCTCGAGATCGTGCTATGAATCGCACATTCACCATCATCAGCCCGCACTTCCCGCACTTTGACGAAGATGACTGGTATCACTGGTTTTATGTAACACTGGTTCCTGTCCTTGCAAGCTTCGATTCAACAATGCTCGAGATTGTAACAGCCGACATAAACTGCACAAACTACCATGTTGTGTAAGTCTCAATGATACTGACAAAAAGGACATGATTCCATGAAAACCAAAGTTTACGACGCACTGAATAATGTATCTAATTTGCTCCTGCAGTGTCAAAGGAATGGGCAAAGCTTTCCACGAGATACCTCTGCATGCACAAAAGAACTCACAGATGTTCTGCTGGCCTACCTGAAAAACTCTACCAATGTGGCCAACTCACCAGGTATTGGATGTCACAGTTTATTTGTGACAACTCGCGCTTAAAGTGCAGTCAGAGATGACAGACATGTGAAATGATGTCACCTGTAGCACAAAAAATAATCCTCTGCAAATTGGATAGACGCTAAAATACACCCATTTTATCCTAGGCTGCAGGCAAGGCATTTTGACAGATGCTGACTGGTTGAACGTCAACCTTGGCCCATTTGTGGAGCACTTGACCTACTCTGACATCAAAGCCCTCAACCTCTCTCAGGTAATTCATGTTTTTGTTTTTGTTTTTATACCAGGTTTCCATCAATGCAAAAGACCGCTATTAAGGATATGTTTTGGCTGTGCAGGGTGCTCCATTTGTAAGGTTGACTGAAAAGACATGTTGATCTCCTGATTTGTTTGTACCACCAGGCGGATATTGTGGACTCCCTCTCACCAAACCAGCAGGCGGGGCTGATCCTGGATCCAGAGAGTGGTGCTTTGGAAGATGAGGCCACTGTCACGAAGGTGTTTGAGAGCTTAACAGAGTCCCCTGGTCTCGAGAGGCTTGATGAGTTCTTTGAGGCCTTTTCAAACTACAGCGAGCAGGTAAAAGCTTCATGTTAAAACGATAAAATATTTTTGCCTGTGGCTGACAATTAAGACACAGTAAAACAATGTCCTGGGCTAAGTTAAGAACAATGCTTTAATGCTCTCAATCAAAACTGAAACCTTCTGGTTACAGCAAAACCTCACCTACATCACAAATCCAACTGTAAGAGACATCATGTTCAATCTGACCTGGACAGCGCTTGCTCCCGAGCTGGAAGAGTTTGAGTCTGAAGACTTTGAGCTGTGGTTCCAAGTGTACTTGATTCCTTTGATACCCAGCTTCCAAACTGAGAGTTTGATGTTCATTCCTGAGAACATCACCTGTGAATCCTATACAGCCATGTAAGCAGCAGTATCTCTGAAGCAAACGTGTAGAGATTGTGGTGTGGAATGCCGTAAAACTCTTGCTCAAGTTGCGGCCATTTTCTGTCTTATTCCTTCAGAGTCTCTGGCTTTGAGCAAAGCTCAAAATCCCTGCCCCTGTCTCTTTCACGTGGCGTGAGATCCAACACAAAGGCACTCGAGGATAGATTCACACGTAAGTAGTAAAATGATCTGCCAACAACTATTTTTTCCAAGAAAGAAAATTGCATCTTCCAGAACAATAGCTGAACTGACACATATTTCCTCCAAATGTTCTCTTCATGCAGGTTGTTCAATTCCAGCTTCATTCGTGGTAAGTTAGTTCTTTTAGGTCTCTACCAAAGAGTGTTCTGATCTTATCCATGTTAAGACAGCAAGGTTTTGACACTTAAAATGAGTTGAACTGGTTCAATTTTTGGATTGTATGATGATGTGTCTCTTGCCACAACACTAATAGTTGCACTTGTTTTGTCCACAGTGCAAAAAGACCCAAGTTAAAGGTAAGTTTGTGAAACATGGAGACATCTGAAATGTTGTTACACGTATGCATTTTGAAAGTGCGTTAACTCACACATAATAAATGTGATTTCACAGAGGATTTGATCTGTGCTGAGGTTGATAGGTAAGTGAATCACTCCTTTTTTTAGCAGTTCAGGTCAACAACAAACATTACACGGTATAACCGATTGCCATGGGTCAACAAAAAGTATTTTGTCATTGTTTAGCTCACAACTCGAACAAACTCTTGCTACCAATCTGTCATCGGAGGCCGTGTGCGACTTCACAGTCACTGAGCATGCCTGTTCCATGGTAAGACTGATTTAAACTGCTATAGGCACAAATTTACTGGGCTATAGTTACTTCACTACACCAATTTACATGTGCATAATCTCTGAGCTTCTATTGATTTCTTTGGTGCCACTTTTCTTTCAAGGCTACAACTATCACAGCCAGCAACTTGGCCACGCTCTTAAAATGCTCAACAAATGGCCAGTTGGAATACCCAGAAGAAGTTTGGAAGCTCCTCTTCCAGAAAGCTTCAGCGGTGCTTGACGCAGCTCTTGAGAGATTCTCCACCATGGTAAATCTGCTTTCCCTCATTCACATTAGTGGGCGGCTCCCTGTGTAACAACAATCTCAAGGTGAATTTGATGCTTTATTTTTGGCAGGTCAGCAACGTGAGCAGTCCATCCCTGTCAGCTGCCCTTGAAGCTGTTGGAGAGATAAGAATTTCCAGCTTTGACCAGACACAACTGCAGAATCAGACCTTTATTGGGAAATGGTTCAAGACAGAGATTGGCCCATTTTTAGCCTCTCCATCCCGCAACTTCCTCTTTTGCCTCAGCTCAAAGGACTTCAGCTGCTCCAGCTACCACACTGTGTAAGCCAAATTGTCATGTGCTGCTGCACTGCATTACAGAGCTACGGATAAACCATCATTTCTTTCACTTTATTAGATGTTTAAAACATTGTGTCACATTTTAGCATCCAGGCCTTCAACAGCCAAAAGGAATCCATGGACCAACAAGCAGCACAAACCATTTTCTCCCATTTCATCAAACCATTCCTTTCAAGAAACAGCTCATCGGGTAAGGGATGACACTAATGTCAAATGTAAAACGAAAGCGGCAACTGGATGTGTCAATACCCAGAACTCACCTTTTTGACTCTTTCTATGCAGATCCTGGCTGCCTTTCATTCTCCCCAGATAGCAAACAGTGGCTGGAGGACAACCTAGGCAGCTTCTCTGAATTTGCAACCCTGCAGGATTTGCAAGACCTCAATCCAAACATTTCCACGGTAAGTTTCGACCGCAGATAAAGACGTCCACTTCCAGCCTCAGACAGTTGCCAGTGCGTTAACAGTTACTGGTCTTTGATTTCCCACTTGTCTCCTTTTCCAGGAGGAAATATTGGCAGAGCTGACCCCTACTCAGGTAGCACAGCTGACACTGAGTTCTGGGGCCTTGAATGACACACGCCAGATTGACCTGATATTTGAACGACTAGAGGAGGGAGATGCTTTGAAAAATGTGGACGAATTTTATACAGAGCTCACGGCCGATGGAACGGTAGGCTATTCCTAAACGCTAAGGACGGACAATGGCTCTTTTGACCAATTTTACACAGGAGTTAAAAAAAAAAATCTAAATATCTTCTTGTGTCGCAATTTGATAGCTCCCTGATTTCCAACCTGACGCTCGAGATCGTGCTATGAATCGCACATTCACCATCATCAGCCCGCACTTCCCGCACTTTGACGAAGATGACTGGTATCACTGGTTTTATGTAACACTGGTTCCTGTCCTTGCAAGCTTCGATTCAACAATGCTCGAGATTGTAACAGCCGACATAAACTGCACAAACTACCATGTTGTGTAAGTCTCAATGATACTGACAAAAAGGACATGATTCCATGAAAACCAAAGTTTACGACGCACTGAATAATGTATCTAATTTGCTCCTGCAGTGTCAAAGGAATGGGCAAAGCTTTCCACGAGATACCTCTGCATGCACAAAAAGAACTCACAGATGTTCTGCTGGCCTACCTGAAAAACTCTACCAATGTGGCCAACTCACCAGGTATTGGATGTCACAGTTTATTTGTGACAACTCGCGCTTAAAGTGCAGTCAGAGATGACAGACATGTGAAATGATGTCACCTGTAGCACAAAAAATAATCCTCTGCAAATTGGATAGACGCTAAAATACACCCATTTTATCCTAGGCTGCAGGCAAGGCATTTTGACAGATGCTGACTGGTTGAACGTCAACCTTGGCCCATTTGTGGAGCACTTGACCTACTCTGACATCAAAGCCCTCAACCTCTCTCAGGTAATTCATGTTTTTGTTTTTGTTTTTATACCAGGTTTCCATCAATGCAAAAGACCGCTATTAAGGATATGTTTTGGCTGTGCAGGGTGCTCCATTTGTAAGGTTGACTGAAAAGACATGTTGATCTCCTGATTTGTTTGTACCACCAGGCGGATATTGTGGACTCCCTCTCACCAAACCAGCAGGCGGGGCTGATCCTGGATCCAGAGAGTGGTGCTTTGGAAGATGAGGCCACTGTCACGAAGGTGTTTGAGAGCTTAACAGAGTCCCCTGGTCTCGAGAGGCTTGATGAGTTCTTTGAGGCCTTTTCAAACTACAGCGAGCAGGTAAAAGCTTCATGTTAAAACGATAAAATATTTTTGCCTGTGGCTGACAATTAAGACACAGTAAAACAATGTCCTGGGCTAAGTTAAGAACAATGCTTTAATGCTCTCAATCAAAACTGAAACCTTCTGGTTACAGCAAAACCTCACCTACATCACAAATCCAACTGTAAGAGACATCATGTTCAATCTGACCTGGACAGCGCTTGCTCCCGAGCTGGAAGAGTTTGAGTCTGAAGACTTTGAGCTGTGGTTCCAAGTGTACTTGATTCCTTTGATACCCAGCTTCCAAACTGAGAGTTTGATGTTCATTCCTGAGAACATCACCTGTGAATCCTATACAGCCATGTAAGCAGCAGTATCTCTGAAGCAAACGTGTAGAGATTGTGGTGTGGAATGCCGTAAAACTCTTGCTCAAGTTGCGGCCATTTTCTGTCTTATTCCTTCAGAGTCTCTGGCTTTGAGCAAAGCTCAAAATCCCTGCCCCTGTCTCTTTCACGTGGCGTGAGATCCAACACAAAGGCACTCGAGGATAGATTCACACGTAAGTAGTAAAATGATCTGCCAACAACTATTTTTTCCAAGAAAGAAAATTGCATCTTCCAGAACAATAGCTGAACTGACACATATTTCCTCCAAATGTTCTCTTCATGCAGGTTGTTCAATTCCAGCTTCATTCGTGGTAAGTTAGTTCTTTTAGGTCTCTACCAAAGAGTGTTCTGATCTTATCCATGTTAAGACAGCAAGGTTTTGACACTTAAAATGAGTTGAACTGGTTCAATTTTTGGATTGTATGATGATGTGTCTCTTGCCACAACACTAATAGTTGCACTTGTTTTGTCCACAGTGCAAAAAGACCCAAGTTAAAGGTAAGTTTGTGAAACATGGAGACATCTGAAATGTTGTTACACGTATGCATTTTGAAAGTGCGTTAACTCACACATAATAAATGTGATTTCACAGAGGATTTGATCTGTGCTGAGGTTGATAGGTAAGTGAATCACTCCTTTTTTTA
This sequence comes from Rhyacichthys aspro, assembly GCA_036850595.1. Lineage (NCBI taxonomy): Eukaryota > Metazoa > Chordata > Actinopteri > Gobiiformes > Rhyacichthyidae > Rhyacichthys > Rhyacichthys aspro. The sequence continues at coordinate 11,604,958 of CM072169.1, read as the reverse complement.
GCAGTTCAGGTCAACAACAAACATTACACGGTATAACCGATTGCCATGGGTCAACAAAAAGTATTTTGTCATTGTTTAGCTCACAACTCGAACAAACTCTTGCTACCAATCTGTCATCGGAGGCCGTGTGCGACTTCACAGTCACTGAGCATGCCTGTTCCATGGTAAGACTGATTTAAACTGCTATAGGCACAAATTTACTGGGCTATAGTTACTTCACTACACCAATTTACATGTGCATAATCTCTGAGCTTCTATTGATTTCTTTGGTGCCACTTTTCTTTCAAGGCTACAACTATCACAGCCAGCAACTTGGCCACGCTCTTAAAATGCTCAACAAATGGCCAGTTGGAATACCCAGAAGAAGTTTGGAAGCTCCTCTTCCAGAAAGCTTCAGCGGTGCTTGACGCAGCTCTTGAGAGATTCTCCACCATGGTAAATCTGCTTTCCCTCATTCACATTAGTGGGCGGCTCCCTGTGTAACAACAATCTCAAGGTGAATTTGATGCTTTATTTTTGGCAGGTCAGCAACGTGAGCAGTCCATCCCTGTCAGCTGCCCTTGAAGCTGTTGGAGAGATAAGAATTTCCAGCTTTGACCAGACACAACTGCAGAATCAGACCTTTATTGGGAAATGGTTCAAGACAGAGATTGGCCCATTTTTAGCCTCTCCATCCCGCAACTTCCTCTTTTGCCTCAGCTCAAAGGACTTCAGCTGCTCCAGCTACCACACTGTGTAAGCCAAATTGTCATGTGCTGCTGCACTGCATTACAGAGCTACGGATAAACCATCATTTCTTTCACTTTATTAGATGTTTAAAACATTGTGTCACATTTTAGCATCCAGGCCTTCAACAGCCAAAAGGAATCCATGGACCAACAAGCAGCACAAACCATTTTCTCCCATTTCATCAAACCATTCCTTTCAAGAAACAGCTCATCGGGTAAGGGATGACACTAATGTCAAATGTAAAACGAAAGCGGCAACTGGATGTGTCAATACCCAGAACTCACCTTTTTGACTCTTTCTATGCAGATCCTGGCTGCCTTTCATTCTCCCCAGATAGCAAACAGTGGCTGGAGGACAACCTAGGCAGCTTCTCTGAATTTGCAACCCTGCAGGATTTGCAAGACCTCAATCCAAACATTTCCACGGTAAGTTTCGACCGCAGATAAAGACGTCCACTTCCAGCCTCAGACAGTTGCCAGTGCGTTAACAGTTACTGGTCTTTGATTTCCCACTTGTCTCCTTTTCCAGGAGGAAATATTGGCAGAGCTGACCCCTACTCAGGTAGCACAGCTGACACTGAGTTCTGGGGCCTTGAATGACACACGCCAGATTGACCTGATATTTGAACGACTAGAGGAGGGAGATGCTTTGAAAAATGTGGACGAATTTTATACAGAGCTCACGGCCGATGGAACGGTAGGCTATTCCTAAACGCTAAGGACAGACAATGGCTCTTTTGACCAATTTTACACAGGAGTTAAAAAAAAAAATCTAAATATCTTCTTGTGTCGCAATTTGATAGCTCCCTGATTTCCAACCTGACGCTCGAGATCGTGCTATGAATCGCACATTCACCATCATCAGCCCGCACTTCCCGCACTTTGACGAAGATGACTGGTATCACTGGTTTCATGTAACACTGGTTCCTGTCCTTGCAAGCTTCGATTCAACAATGCTCGAGATTGTAACAGCCGACATAAACTGCACAAACTACCATGTTGTGTAAGTCTCAATGATACTGGCAAAAAGGACATGATTCCATGAAAACCAAAGTTTACGACGCACTGAATAATGTATCTAATTTGCTCCTGCAGTGTCAAAGGAATGGGCAAAGCTTTCCACGAGATACCTCTGCATGCACAAAAAGAACTCACAGATGTTCTGCTGGCCTACCTGAAAAACTCTACCAATGTGGCCAACTCACCAGGTATTGGATGTCACAGTTAATTTGTGACAACTTGCGCTTAAAGTGCAGTCAGAGATGACAGACATGTGAAATGATGTCACCTGTAGCACAAAAAATAATCCTCTGCAAATTGGATAGACGCTAAAATACACCCATTTTATCCTAGGCTGCAGGCAAGGCATTTTGACAGATGCTGACTGGTTGAACGTCAACCTTGGCCCATTTGTGGAGCACTTGACCTACTCTGACCTCAAAGTCTTCAACCTTTCTGATGTAAGTAAAAGGATTCACAATTAGTTGTTCTTACAGGATCCAAAAATAAATATGATAGATAATTATTTGAAGCAATTTTAATAAATTGAAATTTTATGTGTCAACATTGCTGTAATTAATTTTTTTTTTCCTAGGAAAATATAGTAGATCTTTCTGCAGAACAACAAGCAGAATTCCTACTTGAACCAACCAACCTGTCAAATGAAACTCTTGTGAGTCTTGTCTTCACTAAGCTGACTGAATCATCAGACATGGACAACCTTGCATCATTCTTTGACAAATTTATGACTGGCGCTTCACAGGTGAGTATCTCTTTTTATTTTGTTGTCTTCTTTGTTATTTTTTTTGTCAAAAAATATGCTTGATAGTATAGTTTTTTCAAAGTTGTGTAAGTACTACATACATTTTCCCAGGAAGTGAATATTATATGATAATTAAAATTTAAGAGGTTAATTTAGTTAAGTTTGGCTGAGGTCATGTTTGTGAATCTTGATGTGTTTGTTTTTGACTTATAAAGTCTTTTTGATATTACTGGTGGTAAAAGATACTTGGTTACTTTACATGGTACGAATTGAAACCATGAAGTTAGTCAACACAAAAGAAAAACATGTTACATGGAACACTATGTAATGAGGTGTATGCAGTTAAATCGTCAGTCCTGTGTTTCTATGAGAATTTTAACAGTGCTTTTCGCAGACTAAATCTGTGAATATTGAGTAGTAGCTTTTATCATTAAGTTTCATGAATAACAAACTATAATTTCTTTCTAGCAAAACCTAACAACCATTGAACCAAACATCAGAGACATCATCTTCAAACTCACATTATCAGCACTTGGCCCTGAACTTACTTCGCTAGATTCTGAAGTGGTCAAGTTGTGGTTCCAGGTCTACCTACCACTGTTCCTTCCAAGCATTGACTCAAATACCTTTGAAATAATTCCTCAAAATATCAGCTGCGAGTCGTATCAACAAATGTGAGTAAAACATCTACAATGCTGATGGAAAAAATGTGTCACCTAGCTGTTTTTTAATATAAAATATTTTCTTTGTAGTATAAAAGGCTGCAACAATGTCTTTGCTCAACTCTCAGAGAAGCAAACCCAATATGTATTTAACTATACAAGAGGTTATCTTAGAAGACATTCTTCAGGTAACTGGAATATTCCATAGTAATGTGATAAATGTTACTTACATTACTTACTTGCTTCCATGCTTTAATTTCTTTGTTTTGATTTCTAGGTTACTCATGTGTTGACTCAGTAAATGATGACAGAAGCTGGCTTGAAAAAAACTTTGGTCAATTCAGTACACATGCATCTTTCACAGACTTACTAACATTTAAGGAAGATTTTAAGGGAGTACGTTATTTTGATATTTTGTCTTTAAATGAGAAACAATTTATAGAACCCATTACCTGTAATATTTTTATTAAATGTGTCATACTCTTACCTGAACATTAAATTAGATTGTCTGGTATTATGACTTACTTAAATGCTGTTCAATCCTTTAGGCTGAAGTCGCAGACCTTCTTACTTTCAACCAGCTAGTAGAGCTCGCAGCGACTCCTGCGCAGCTGCAGGGAACGGATGACGTGACTAAAGTCATGACTGTGATCAGCTCAGATGATCTGGGTGCTTTCTTTGACAGGGTCTCACCAGCTATTGAGGTAATTTTCAATAGTAATTTAGGCTTTTCTAAGCTAGAAGCAAAATAGTGTTAGAAGTAGCTATCCTTTGAGCTCTAGTTCGAAACATATTAGTTACCTACTTGCATTCAAATAAGTGTTAGTAATAAAATGTAAGATTTGTACATTTTAAATAACCTTCAAAAATAAATGTTAGCAGTTAGCCAAGTCGTATGTAGCCTACTGCTGCTCTTGCTAATAAAATTAGCTTAGCAACTAAGGCTCTGCTAAGTTACTTACTTGTAAATTTACTACTACTAGCGTCGGCAAATTTAAGAGCTTTTCTTATTTTTTGTGATATAAACTGCTAACCTAAAGGTTACTAAAGGCTTAACTAAACAATTGCACATAGCTATAACTTGATGATGGGACATCCCCAGTGGCTTATGGGTAATTCACATTCACAATAAAAGTGGTAACCTATAAATAATGCACAGATTTGATTTTATTGTAATGCTTGTATATTTATGTAAATAACATCAAAGAAATAACAAAATTTCTTCCGTATATCAATTCCCCCAGATGCATCAAGCCAACTACACAGAAGAGGTGAAATTGTCCCTTTTGCAAGTAGTATTCGACAGGGCAAACTTGTCTTCCCCATCCATCAGTGACCACGAGTATGCATTATGGCTCAATGTTCGACTTGGACCCCTTCTGAACAACCTGTCATCCCATCTTGTGACACCTTTGTTTGACTCTGTGAAAACCCGCAGTTGTAATAACAGTCAAGAAATGTAAGATCACATTTTTCCACTTATTTTATTTTAATTTTTCACATATTTTAAAAAATGGATGACATTATTCATGATCAATTCATGAGTCATGTACTGTACAGTTCCCAGTGTAGCATTTAACTTATTGCTATCATCTGCATTTAGGATTACATTACTGGACACAATACAGCAAACACTGAGCAACACCACTCTAGAGGAGATCTATAGAAACACCTTTCTATTCCTGCAAGGTTTGTTACTTAACAAACAAACATCACCTTTTACAAAGTGATATAGATTTATATTCTGTACGTGTACTGGAAAAATGTGACTGATTTCTGCCGTTCTGCTGCCTGAAAAAAAAATAGGTCCACCACCCATCAAGTGTTATGAGAGTGGAAGCTTCTATAGCTATCTGAGAAACACCTTCCTCAGCTTTGGCTTTCCAGATTTGTCCATGTTCATATCTTTGCTTCCAAAGGCCAAGGAGTCAGAGGTAATATAAAGTAGACTGTTTTTATATCCAATATGTTTGTCCAGTTTTAACACACAATTAACCTCCTTTTCCCACAGCTTCTGGGTACAATAACACCTTCAGAGCTCAGTCAGTTCCTCAGTGAACCAAATGTGATTGGGAACTCTAACATCTGTTACATCTATGAACACTACGACAAGACACCTGAGTTCTTAGAACATGTAAGTATCCTATATTTCACACATTTTATTATAAATAAAAGTAAAACCCAATAGGATAGGATACTGAATCTTACTACTACTGATACTACTCTATTTTTATATACAGTCATAGTAGTCCCTCATTAAATATGTACACGCTTACAGGAAAATGTTCCAGACAATGTGAAGATGGTGACACTTCCTTGTGTTTGGCCCACGGCACTGAGCAGCAACAGCAGGTCTGAAGCTGATTTGTGGTTTGACAGGCGATTAAGGAACTATTTACATTTCCTGAGCAAGAATCTAATCAGTTCAGTTCAAGTGGAGAATGCTTCTTGCTTTGGCTTCCGAAAACTGTAAGTCTCTACAGTAGAAAAACTTCTCAATAATCGAGAGTAGTTTACACACTGACAATTTTTATGTTCACAGGGTGTCTGTAATGGGAGATAACTTTACCTACAACAGCTCTGAGTTCAAAAAAGAAGACGTGTACAACAGCATGAGGACCTATTTAAGCACTGGTGAGATTAAAACATATTCTTAATGCAAGACACAGAGCTGAAGTTAACACTATGTACCTCACACATATATGTTGATTATCCCAGCGTATAACCTACTATCTACTATTGTCATTTACCAACAGTATTCAAATGTAATTGTAAACTAAATAGATACATACCGCTACCAGTTCAGCTTCAACTGCTGCATTGTCTGCAAATTTATGCCTATGTTACATTGTTGAATTTTTGAGATTGTACAATGTACATGTCAGCTAATCTGGGAAAGAGTATTCACCCAGACTGGTGTATAAAATAATGCAGAAGCTCAGTATGCAATTATTCAAATATCCTGTTAAAATTAATGGTCTTGTTTGAGCATTCATTATGTATTTTTTCCTTTATAATGGTATTTATTTTTTAGTGATCAAAAGCCACAAAAGTCTGAGAACTTTTTCATTTGTTGTGCTTCAAGGTTCTGGAGTCAGGTGTTACAATGCAAACGATGCAGAACTAAACACGACTTCCTGGTTTGTTGAATACATTGGCAGCTTTGTAACATTTGTCACAGTGGACGATCTCAGCAGCTTCGTTTCAACCAATGAAGTATGCCATGATTTGAGCTTTAGTTTATTTCTTTGATAAAGTACGTGCCATGTTAATTTTGTATTCTTTACTTTTTAAAGGCTAAATTATTCTTTGAAGATCCAGCCAACCTCCAGCTCTTTAACAACCCAGTTATCTCAATAAATGTCAAGGGCTACTACATCTCACGACTCTATGAATTCAACCCAACCTACAGCCCTGTCAAGTAAGTTTACACAAAAAGCCCTATGCATAAGAAACGATAATGCTAGTATTTAAATCAATTCCTGTACTTGCTGTGTGCATTTATTTTTTATGTAATATAGTATTAATTGGACAAAAACCTGACTGACTGTAAAATGTATAGGCTTCGGGGATATTTCCTGTGTTCACCTGAGATCCCGACTTCCGCATATGAGTCGATAAATGAAGCTGACACCTTATTCATCCTCAGTCAGCTTGAGAAGTTCTGCAATGGAACTGAAAATCCAGAGGTACCCACCACACTGTCTCCACACAATCTGATAGTTATTTCTATTTATGTAACTTTATACATTGCGCTTGCACATTTGGCCCTCATGAGGCTGGTTATTTTATATCTCGTTCTCCTAGGTAAATGCAGTTCTGGCATCCAACTTTGAGACCTTCTCAGTGGAGACATTTAATGCCCTGGGCAGTGCCAGTGACGGTTTGAGCCCAAGCCAGTTTGCCGCTGTTCCACCGTCAGTCCTCATTTCATCTTTGCCCACTCTGGGATCAGTAAGCTCCTGGAACCAGGATCAGGCAACAGCAATTCTTCAAACTATGATGGCTTCTGGCTTCCAGGTTAATTTATATATTTTATCATTTTCACATTTCTGTATGAGGGGTATTTATTTCAGGTACAAATTTAGCCGGAAATACATGCTTAACAACAACTCTTTATTTTAAACAGATCAATACCGGATCATCCCTGGGTTCACTAGGGAGCCTTATTGTTGGAATTTCTTCAGGAACAATTGAAAGGATTTCCTCTGCAGAACTACTGAGCATCTCCAAAGATACCACATTTGTAAACTACATGCTGACAGCTTCAACGGTTGTCCAGCAGACGTTTGTTCAAAAGGTACTAAAATAATAAAAAGCATGCTCCTGAACAGCATTGTACATGAATGTCTAATCTTGCCTTTAAATTGTCAATAGATCCTTGCCATAAACCAAGGTGCACAGAGCGTGGTGCTGAATGTGCCTGATGAGATGGCCACAAACATCCCACTGTCCATGCTTATGTTTTCTGAGGAAACACTGGACATCAATGTTATCAACAAGAAGAAATGGACACAAGAACAGGTTTGTAGCAGACAATGCTACTATAGTTACCATTGTATGTAAAATGTTTACATTTTTGTATTAATTAGAACCTTGAGCAGAGCTTCTGTTTAATCTAATAAAAAGTATGTGGCTTTAACCCTTTAACCAATTGATAACTGTCTTTTCCCAGGCTGCCATGCTTTTTGAACCACTCTCAACAGTCGACTTTGACACTGAGCAGTAAGCTGATTAATGACTGATGTTATCTTTGAATAGCAAACGTTATTTTGTTAAATTTATACAAAGTTTAACTTGTGGTTTCTCTCTCAAAGGCTCTCGACATCCGTGCTGCAAGGTTTTACATGCACAGCAGTTCGCAAAGCATCAAAGTCCCGAATCAAGAAACTTGTCCATGCCTGTAGGCCAAGGAAAGGAAGAGGCAAGGTTACACTGAAAGAGTCCCAGGTAATTTTAATAATGTTTCAATACAATTTATCTGAGATGGATGCTTAACACAAACAAGATGTTAATCCTGGTGTTGTTTCACGATGTTCACAGTTAACCTGCATGTACAACTTGCTAAGTGGAAGTCTCACCCAAAACTTCTCAGATTATCCCTCAGACATGCTTCTCTACTTTGAGTAAGTATAGACTGTTGCTATTCTTTGGTTCTACATTAGTTCTGTGTTTTGTCCTGTTAATATTTAATAATATCTTACAATGGTTTTCCAATTTTCTAATGTGTATGTGTTTTTATTTTTTTGTTTTAGCACCAAAAATGTTGAAAAAACCAACTGCAGGTCATACTTAGCGGCAGTGGGTGCTGCAGATTTTACAGTGGCTTCCAGTGTTTTGAATAAGAAATCACTAATATTCAGTCAAGCCCAGAACTGCTTGGTAAGGCTACTGTGAGAGTGATGTGTTTAAACCATTTTAAATATGTATACACATTTGTATGTGCTCTATTTTCCATTGTGTTCTGATTTCATTACCGATTTTGTTTGGGACAAATTGTAATATGTACTATGACCATCTTCACTGATGTAAGTCTTGTTTTGTGTCATGGTTTCTTTAAGTCTAAGTGCGGTGCATTACAGTCAACCATTCAGTCCATATAATTCAACAGTTACACAAATATTAAGAAAGAGGCGCTGAGGCACTGTAGTGTTTCTTTATTACAACCAACGCGATAATAGTTTTCATCAGGGTTTGGTTTATTAGTTACACAAATATACTGGATTAGATTTAAATACTTTTCATGTTTTAACTTTCCAGGAAATTCGTAGTTTTAGTCTGAGCAGAGACCACTTGGAGGTGCTGGGGAACACAGCCTGTACTCTGGACCGCTCTTACATCCAGAACTCTGACCCTTACATCTTGGAAAAACTCAAATCTTGTAAGGACTTCTCTGACGACCAAGTGGCTGCAATGGAGACCCTGCTGCTGTCTGGAAATACACCTTATGGGTATATCACTCACCTTAGTTATTCTCACTTTACCAATATAACATGAATCAATGAAGATGTGCTTGATGTGAAATATTGTATGTTATTTGTATGTTATAAGATATTTTTGTTTTTTTTAGAAATGTCAACACATGGAATGAGGAAACGCTACAAAACCTGGGAATCTTACCTTTGTATTTCACAAGAAATGCTTGGGGCCACTTTAATTCTGTGTGTATTTTCTTTTTCTTGTGCATTATATTTGGGTCCTGAATTGATATTAATATGCCAATAAGAGTCAATTTACTTTATTAATATCTATTTTTATAGAAAAACAAGAAAAGGTTCCTGAAGAGCTTTATGCCCAGACTTCGGAAATCAAAGACAGAGAAGAAGAAGCTCAAAGCACTCTTTAAGCAGGTCAATCCACTCAGATTAAAACGAGGAGCAGGTATGTTTGTATTTTTCAATCAGTATGCTGCTGTAATTTTTCTAATATTTTGGAACGGATTTAATATTTGCTTCTTATTTTTGTTTTTGATTTACAAGGTTGCACCGAGGGTAACATCACCCAAGTGACAGTTCGAGATCCTTCTTTCCCCTTTGGCTATGACCAGACCCAATTTGACCTCTGCTTGGATATTCCTGTGCTGAAGGACAACCTGAACTCTATCTGTGAAAAAGTAGATGACGATGAACTACAAAAGATCATACTGAAGAAACTTAATGAGGTAAATTGTTTGTTGTAAGCCTTTAGAAGAAATCTAGTTTTATCTGTCTTTAATAAACTCTATTTTTTTTTTCCAGGCATACCCATCTGGTGTTTCTGAAACGAATGTTCAGGTTCTCGGCTCAGTCTCTCGCATGGCAACTCTGCAGGACATATCCAAGTGGAACATAACAAAAATAGATACCCTGTCAGCACTCATGGAAAGTGAAGATGGACCATGGGAAGCAGCAAAGGTTAGCTATAAAAAACAACAACACAGAAACATCTTCTTGTTTGTTTCTTTGTTAAATAAACAATAACATCATTGGTGTGCTCCTGTCCTTTAGAGCAAAGCCATCATCACCAAGTATCTGAATACATCGGGTAATTCCTTGGGCAGCTCTGAACTGAATGCTATTGACTCCAATGTGTGCGCATTAGATACCACTTTACTGAACTCCATCACCCCAGAGAGCCTCAGGTCTGTATCAGAACATTGTCCATAGAAAAGCATTATAAGCAGTTATTTTGATATTTAATTATAACTTACTTTGCATTTTCTCAGAAATGCCAAACCTCTGAATGTGGAATCATGTTCACTCGAGCAGAAGAAAGTCCTGTACGAGATCAGCAACACGTCATTCAGCTCAAACCGTGGCACTCCAACCACATATTTTAATCTAATAAATAACTATCTGGGTAAAGTTTTGTCATTCTCCTTGGCTCACAGTTGTATAGATTCCCCATCCTCTCAAGTCTTCTATCATGTCTTGTTTTCTTCTTTATGCTCACAGGTGGAGCTCCTCTGCAGGACATACTTGCACTGTCGACCCAAAACATCAACATGGACATAGCCACTTTCCAGAATCTGGACCCTGATGTTACCTCTGTAAGAATATTCATTTATCTCTCTTTCCAGTAATGTTATTTCTTTGCACGGAAACTTTAAGATTTGTCGACAATTATGTAAGAGCATTTTCTGTTATACTCTTAGAAACTGAACGTGAGTAATGTGCAAGGCCTCCTGGGAAGCAGCGTGCAGGACCTGAAGACATTTCAGAATGCCACTGTGATTCAGACCTGGATCAACTTGCAAACACAAACCGATCTAGATACTTTGGGATTGGGCCTAAGAACCACCAGGGTAGACCCCACCACTGTAACCTCCAAACCCACTGTCACATTTGCAAAGGGTAAATACTGTATTATGACTGACTGACAAAAGCATTAGTTTGCACACCATATTTAGATGGAATTTAAATCAAAACACGTCTTTTTGTATATACTCGATATGTTAATGTGTAAATTACTGTCATGTGTGCATTGTTTATATAATGGGCATAACTAGAGAGCCTAGCTAACTGTGTTCAATTCCAATTTAATTCACAGAAAGTTCTGCTGCAAGTACCGTGAGCTCTACAGTAACACAACCAGGGACACAAAGTACTGCAAATACCATGAGCTCTACAGTAACACAACCAGGGACACAAAGTACTGCAAGTACCGTGAGCTCTACAGTAACACAACCAGGGACACAAAGTACTGCAAGTACCGTGAGCTCTACAGTAACACAACCAGGGACACAAAGTACTGCAAGTACCGTGAGCTCTACAGTAACACAGCCAGGGACACAAAATACTGCAAGTACCGTGAGCTCTACAGTAACACAACCAGGGACACAAAGTACTGCAAGTACCATGAGCTCTACTGTAACACAGCCAGGGACACAAAGTACTGCAAGTACTCTGACCTCTGCGGCAGATCAAACAAGGACTACAAGTAAGAAACTAGAGTTGACTGATTTTAAATATATTACCATAATTTAAAAAAGAAACAAAATATTCAATTTGTCTTTGTTCTGTTGTCTTTTTCCAGCTAACAGCGCACGTAGGGGAGCAGATCTGATGAATCTGCCATTTTCCATTTACCTGATTGCACTTCTGATCAGTGTGCTTCAACTACTACCAGTCTACAACTAACTTTAATAATGCCTTGTTTAATGAATGTCTATGTATCTCTTTACGTCTCTCTTTAATTTTAGCATTTATTTAATGACAAAAGAATGTAATTATAAGTAATGTTCTGATCATTTATGTTTTCATGTGTTAATTCATGCTACAAATTACAAATATAGAACTGAATCATTAAAAGAAATTAATATTCCAAACAAATGTAGTTCCTAAAATGGAACTAGAATAATCAATCAATCAATCAATCATTTAAGGGTAAAATCAAAGAAAATATTTTAATAACAAATATCTTAAATTTTTTAATTTTTGCTTATTCAGCACTGTTTAATAATGCTGTAATGTAATGTAATGCTGATGTTACATAAATAAATCATTATATCATCTATTTATGTGCTTTTTTCATTATTTGGTATAAAAATAGGACATAGACTTATTATACTCTGTGTGGTTTTATTGTGTGCCATACGGAAAAATTTTATCTTTTAATATGATTGTGATCAAGCCCTGACCTATAAACAGTTTAGTTCACAAGTAACAGAAAACAAAAATAAAATGCCTATTGGATATATCAAAGCACATGAACGATTTTTACCAGAGTGACACCTCTTGCAGCATTTATTCACCAGCAATCCCATCATCCACAGCTGTCTAACACTAAGATTGGCATATACAGCAGCCTTAATAGACACAATGACAGAACAATAGGACAGAGCATTTTCTGCATGACACAAGTATTTAGCAAAGAATGATTGTTGTGTTTATTTATGCACAATAAGAAGACATTTGTCACCAGTAGAATTAACCAGATACAGATTTGTTGAAGATCTTTTGATAGTTGATTAGGTGTACATGGACACATACATCCACTGTGAAAGAAAGAACAGAGTTGAATGTAAAAAGTGTAATCACATTTTAAACACTCTGGAGTATTTACTTGTATATTCATTTGCCTTTTGACAAACTTGCCTCTGATTCACGAAGAGTCATTGTCATTCCATCAGCCAACTGCCTAAAGATTTCTAAAGACAAGAAAACAGATGAATAAAAATGTAGAGATGTAACAGATTAAAGCTATAATGGATGTGTTTTAAATGTCCTGCGAATGATGGACTTGACTGATTGTGCTGCCAGTAGAGGGAGCTCTGCTGGTAGCACAACCTTAACTACAAAATGCAGTTTCACTTGATTTGCATTGAGTGGGTTGTGCAGGCACCTACTGGACATGCATTCAAAGCGAAGCACGAGACTGATGAAGTTCTCCAGCGTCATGTGACCAGAGGAAGCTCCATAGCGCACGGCCATCAGGTTGAGCATGTCATCACTCACCCTCATTCCTGAGACACAAATACAAAGGTAAAGGTAAATCTTGTCAAGCTTTCTTTTTTATTTTAGTGCTGGCTTTATTTTGTGTGAAACAGCGCTTAGTCTTACAGCAGTTCAGTTGAAGTTTAAAGGTGTGGTGGATTTTGAAAGGAATCTACAGTAGCTTAGAAAAGATAAATCTCTACCTTGTCTTCCCTTTTAGAGAAAACGAAAAGGATATTGTTGTGCAGCGAGAGTTATGAAAAATGATTACCTATTGCCATGAGAGCATTCCTGAGTTCACTCAAAGACAGCGTTCCAGTATGGGATACATCAGTGCGGAAGAAAATGTCCTAAAAAAAAGGTATGTGGTTACATAAAACCCCTAAAGATGTTCTTATTAAAGAGCAAGATTTATATTCTACAGTATTTCTTTTTACCTTGTATACGGTGACCTTCTTCCACAAACGAACTAATTCTTCATTGTTGAGTTTCCCTGTAATTGATGTCTTATAATGTTAGGTCAAGGCATGTACTATCACAAGTCACTCAGAACAGGATTTCACTCTTAAACAATTACAATGGAGAAATCAGCAGGATACATCCAAGAGAGCGACCATACTGCGACAGGCGTCGACACTGAAGCCACCAGATTTCAAGTCTCCTAAACAAAAAAAAAATGGCAATGACAGAAATCTTTTTTTGTTTTTTTGTGGCTTTTAGTGATCTTGTGCATACTTTTACAGTCCACACCTTTGAGCATGTTATTATTCAGAATCCGCTGAAGCTGCTCAGCGTCCACGTCGTCATACTAGAGATAAAAGAACAGAAACAAGAGATTCTAAGCGTTCTTTAAAGTACATACTCCAGTGTTTTGTTGATCAGTTTGTTTCTTAATCAGGTGCACCATCCAAACACTCAAATAACATTTTTTTTTTGTTACCTTATCTGAAACTTGACGGAACAGTGTTTTCTTGTTGTCATCCTCTCTTATTCCAACTGGTGAAAACTGCAAAATGTATCATTTTAATCATCGTAAGGAGAGGAAATAATATGATAATATAATCAGCATCCCACAGACCTCTTCGACTTCGATATCGTTGTGATTATGGCCTTCAGAGCTCTCACTGGCAAGAAACAAATTCAGCATTGGCATTTTGTCAATAATAATGGCTTTAAAGTCTTTGTTCAATGCAGTTTATTGATTGATTGATTGATATATTATTTGAGTTAAGATGGACTGACTGGACGTGGGTTTCAGCCTTGGAGAGGATGGTAAGCAGAAAAGATGCTGTCTCATTGGGATCGTAAGTGGACGGCACAATGAGGTATTCACCAGGCTTCAGCATCATAAACTCCATCACCTCACGTGAGTTGGTGTAGGATTTGGTGTGGGCCACGGGTGCATTGGTGGTAAAGAAAGAGGCAGGAAACTTTCCCATGACTCTCTTGTACTGTAAGATTGACAAGACATGTTATTGTACACACTGTATTTTGTTCACATTGTGGTGAGACTGCATATTTAATAATCACTTACTGCTTCTGGCACCTTGAGGGAAGTCAAGGAGACAATGGAGAAAAAATATTTGACATTAGAGTCTTATTATTGATTTCATTTAACTTCCCGTCTGAACACATTACCTCAAATACTGAGAAACCAATGTGCAGGTTTTGCACCAGGCGTCTGTTCCTTTTGTCAGGCTTTTGCATGAGAGATACAAGCATGTTTTTTTCTCCCTGGCCCTCAGCACATTTTTCAAACAGTTGGTCAATCGTCACTCGATACTGTGGATTTGTCCAGAAGCTGGCTGCAGGGCAGAGTTTACAAAAACGGCTTTTAAAATACTTTTGAAGTAAATGAATCATACATGTGTTGCAAATGCTGGTGTATAAAAATAGCTTTGGCACTGCATGTGATGTGGGTACTTAAGTAGAATTTTTAGGTTGGGTGGATGCAGATCTGGCATGCGCTCACATGCCAGTGCATGCTTCTGTATTTGTGCAGACAGTGTAAACAGTCAAATCAGTAACTTGCTGAACATGTTTTTTTTTTTTTTTTCTTTTTTTAATTGTTTTTGATATATTTCAATCCCAATTTCAATTACATGCAAATGATCCTTACAGGAGCAGTGTTCACTTTGTATTGCATATATATTTCTCTGTAGCTGTTGTCTATGCATCATGTTGTAAGGTGAGCCATGTCGTTTGTGAAAGAGTTGATGTGCTTGTCCTGTTGACATCTTTAAATCTGATGTAGTTTTGTTGATTCAAATGGCAGTACCTCTGTTGTTCAGACACCCTCCTGCTGTGGTCCCTGCTACCCATCTGCCCTCATAGAAGGACTTTTTCCAGTGACAAGTGGAACTTCCATCAAGAAAGTCAGGACACAGACAGCAGATATCCAGGTCTTTGTAGAACTTACAGAAGTCCTCCAAACGCATCCTGATAACATCAGACAATTCGATTATTACTCATGACTATTGATCACTATCGTATTGTATTCACAGATTAGACAGTGTTTACCAAAACTCTCCATTGTCAATCACTGCAAGGCACAAGTCACGTTCCTGAGGGCTCACAGTTTGCCAGAGAGGTGACCTGCACAAACATTGTGTATATATAATATGAGAGGTGCAATAATATTATTTTCAAATGAACACAGTTAGACATGGCATTCTCACACAAGTCATATTTTAATCATTTTAAATATGTGAAAGATGCACAAATTCCCTACAAATTATTTATTATTTAAACCATTGTTATATATTTAATCATTTTGTTGTGTTTCTAACTGTACTACACATGTCATAATTTAGTTCTGTAATATAAAACAGGTATTAGCTCACTGCAGTTGAATTCTTTATGCTTGTAACACAAAAATGGGAAATCAAGGAGTTGCTACTGTTAACCTTTTAGTGCTTTACTTGTTCTTACCGATCACTCCAGGCTCCATTCCACTCTGTTTTGCCCCATGGGTTCCACAGACGCACAAGCTTTACAGCCTGCCCCTGGCTCATCATCTAGGTCCATAAATACACACCACAAATACATCACAAGAAGGACAACTGGTAATATTTTGAACATTCATTTATACCAAATACATTGTTTACTCTCATACCTCTCTGACACCAGTCACAGCGTAAGCATGGCCTTGAACCAATCCATTGGGCAGCACATCGTTAGCATCTGTCTCCTACAAAATATTGATAATGATCACATAACGTAGGCTAAATATAATCCGAGTACGATCTTACCCCTTTTGGTGTGCCACATCCCATCAGAGATTTGGACTGCCCAGCTCTTGACATAAGCTCCCACAAATTCGGAGGGGGCTTGGACAGTTCGATAGATATGTGAACTCCTCCAGTGAAGTCCACCAGAGCCTCAGCGGGAGTCCCAAAATGCATGTCTGAGTAGGAACCACACACCCTGACAGAAACAACCAAGATATTGAATTAAAAGATGTTCTAAAGCTAAACTTACATAGAATACATAGTTCATAGTTCATACTTAGCATAGGCTTTCTCTAGCAAAGCCGGCCAGAACTCATTTGGTTCTTTGGAGTGAACAAAGATCAGTTTGCCATTGATTGTGGGTAGTTTGTCATCAATAACAACGTCAACCCACTTCCCAAATCTCCAGAACTGAATGAAGTCAAACAACAACATAAGCACGTCTTAAAATGTATTTACATAAAAGTCATTTGTCTCAAATAGTTCATCTTTACCCTGAAGTGGAACAAACCACAGTAGTTCTCATCAAATGACTGGTCCGGTGGGACAACCTGCTCCATTATGGGTTTCTGGAAGGTCAGAGCCCCAAGGGATGCAAGAAACCAGCAGTTTCCTAAAAATACATGTACACGTAACATATATTAGACTTAAGACATTTGATTCATATCTTCTAAACACTTCTGTGTAATTATGTAGGCTTTAGCAAACTCGAGCATACATCAACCTTGGTTTAATAATGTTCATACTGTATTATACTGCCATTTGCACTTCTGGTTAGATGTGTAATGACAATAAAGTTGAATCTAATCTAATCTAAACACATATGTGCAAAAATGAAGATGAAAAATGCATCATATTATTTTCTTACCAACGCTGCCTTGGCCAAAATCAAACCTGGAGACCCCTTCAACCACAAAAAATGGATTCTTAACAATTTTCTAAAACAAACAAACAAAAAAAACAAAACAAAAAAAACAGCAACAGTTATAATAATGTAATATAGTAGCTTCCTTCTCCTGTTCATCCCTTCCATGTCAGTCAATATGCAGTTCCAGCACTCACCCGAGGTCTGAGCCACACCACTCTGTCCAAGTCTGAGGGTTTGAGGATGGTGTTTCCAACGGAAACGATGGACTTTTTGTCCGGAGGGAAGTGCTCGTCTATGAAGCGGACGTTCCGGATGAGGCAGTACTGCTGGAGCTGCTGGTAGTCCTGGTCGAGGAAGTTCTCAGGGGTGGCGAGGCTCCCTTGGCCGTCTTTGGTTTGTCTCGCATTGATGATGTTCCTACACACTCCGGAGACAGCCATAGTTGGGACGTAGATAAGTTAGAACTGAGGCTACAGCTATGAGAGTGCACTGTGAGTGAAAGAAGCAAGAGTGAAAATCACACCTTAAAGAGAGGTGTGGAGAGAGGATGGGTTATCATAGGAAACCTGATCCTTTAATACACAGGGCCTGCCCATGCCTGAGGACAAATGTGCGTGCATCTTTCCTTGTGTTTGATTTATTGAGCACAAACATACAACAGATAACAGACAGATAAAGTGAAAGGGCATGTGCGTGCAAGTTAAAAGGAAAAACCTTTAGATGGGACATAAGTCAAAAAAGGTTTATGCATGCTCAGTTTATTTCTGCAGCAGAAATGTTGATGTAATTAGGTGCAATTATCCTCTGCCCATAAACATAAACTCATTACACCTCAACCAGTCAAGACTCATTCTCTATGTACATGCAAATATATATCCCTTACAGTAAGATGCCCGCGGTGACCTTTTTGAAGGAACACGTTGACAAACCACCACAGCTACACCCAGCCACACCCTGCTACACACTTGGCTTTACTTAATGTCCTCTCTCTGCACAGTTGGCTCAGTTGATTTTGGGGTTTCCTAACAGTCTCATTGGCCACTGACACAATTTTGTTCAGTTTGTTTTTGATCTGCAGCTCATATGGTTATACCACACAGGAAGGTGGAACTTTAGAACACTTTGAACAATTGATTTATAGACAACTTGTAAGATTTGTTGACTGACCCTGAGGTTCAGCCGCTAAGAGCATTTTTTGTAAATATACTCAGTGTTGTTTTAGAAGTTGAGAGTCTAAAATTGTGCCAAAGTATTTAAAACTGTTGACAATCTCAAAACTGTGGCCATTGAGTTGTACATGTTGTATTTTCAAATTTCTGTGGGATCATATGATGAGGTCTTTTGTTTTGTTCACATTAAACTAAGAAAAATCACATTTTCAACAACATGTTTTCTGTCACCTCATGACAATAAGGTCTTGAGTTTGATTTCCACTCAGGGTCTTTCCGAGCAGCTTGTGTGTGCTGTGTCCAGTTGGGTGTCCTCTAGGAACTTCAGTTTTCGCCTCCACCATTAAAGAACATGTACAACAGGCTAATCCTCAGTTAATGTCATAAACAAGTGGCTCTGGATGATTGATGGGTAAAATGCAGACAAATTAATAATGATTTTATCTGAAGATTATTCATATTATCATTATCAAACACAAACAAAGGACTCCATGTAGTTTATTGATTATACAAGGTGCTTTGTTGCATTTATATTTGTTTTGTGTCAATTACTCAGGTGCAAATCCTTCATAAAAAAGTATCCATTAAGCACAACTCAGAGTTAAAGAGTCTAACATGTTGCTCTATACCATGTCTGACAAATAGTTTACACAGATTCTTTAGTTTTGCGTGAACAAATGCCACAAGTAAAAATGAAATATATTTAGGTTCCATTGCTCATTTGTCAAATATTTGTCAGTCATTTGTGTTGCCTTCTAGTTATGTGTACATTGAAAGGTACATCCACTGTAAATAAAGAGAAAACAAATGTTAATGCTTGAAAAATTGAAGTAAAAACTGAATTTGTTTTGTACCTCTGACTCCTGAAGAATCATAACTTTCCCATCAGTCAACTTGTTGTAGATTTCTGTAACACAACTCATATTAATACTTAAAAAGGGCTCATGGAGATGAGATTAGCTGATGTATGCAGGTTGACGTACTGCACATGCACTCCAGACGGATGCTCAGACTGATGAAGCTCTCCAGGGTCATGTGACCGGCCGAGGCTCCGTAGCGCAGAGCCATCAGGTTGAGCATGTCGTCGCTCACCCTCATTCCTGAGAAACACAACAAGGGCTCAGAAAGGCTTAGGCTTAGGTCCATTCCAATAACACTTGTTGTGACTCATCATATTTTACAGTGTGCTCATACAGATAGTCACAAGCAGCCATATTTTAACAGGACAGTGGTGGAGGAAGTACTCAATTTCAAAAGTACAGACAAAAAGGTAGAAATGTACTCAAGTAAAAGTATTAAGTATTAAAGTGCTTTTAAATGTACTTTAAAGTATGAAAGTACAAGTATTTGACTCAACTTTAACAACTAATCAATATAGAATTGATGTATTTTATTAATAAAAAAGGTTGGTTGGATAATAATTAAGAAGGATTAAAAACTGTTCTAATTAAGGTAAAGCTCACCTGTATGTGTCCATTTAATAGTTGTATATACAGATCAAAGAGAGATGCTGTATTCAAGTGTGTTTTGTGAAATTCAGTGCTATAGGTTTAGGGCACTAGTTGTGTAGCACTTTAACATTTAATGTAAGGTGTTTACAACAATTTGCAAATGTACTTGTACTTGTACTATTGGACTATTTTTTACTTTGTTACATTCTCCCACTGCCCCCAGTCTCTCAGTCTCATTTATCCAACACCAAAATATTTTCCAGCATCTGATTCTTTTTCATATTCAGTGGTTTATCGAACACCTCTTTCTGTGTCTTTGTACCTGAGACCAAAATAGCATTCCTAAGCTCTCTCAGTGACAGTGTTCCAGTTTGGGACACATCCGTTTGGTAGAAAATGTCCTGTCAAAAATATAATATGGGTAACACTTTAGATTACGGCCCGGTACTTCACGGTTACTTATAGTGTATTTACAGCGTAAGTTCCCCAGAAAAATTCTAGGGAACTCAAAAAAAAACAAAAAAAATTATTTTTTTTGTTCCCCAGAAAAAAAAATATATTTTTTTTGAAGTTCCCCAGAAAAAAAAAAAAAATTTTTTTTGAGTTCCCCAGAAAAAAATTTTTTTATTTTTTTTTGAGTTCCCCAGAAAAAAAATTTTTTATTTTTTTTTTGAGTTCCCCATTAAAAAAAAAAATTTTTTTGGACTTCCCCAGAAAAAAAAATTATGAGTTCCCAAAAAAATTTTTTTTCCCAGTTCCCAAAAAAATAAAATTATTTTTTTGAAAAAAAAATTTTTTTATTCCCAAAAAAAATTTAAAAATTGAGTTCCCCAGAAAAAAATTTTTTTTTTTTAGTTCCCCAGAAAAAATTTTTTTTTTTTTTGTTCCCCAGAAAAAAAAAAAATTTTTTTGAAGTTCCCCAGAAAAAAAATTTTTTCCCAAGAAAAAAATTTTTTCCCAGAAAAAATTTTTTTTGTTTCCCAGAAAAAAAAAATTTTTTTTTTGGTTTCCCAGAAAAAAATTATTTGTTCCCCAAAAAAAAAATGTTCCCCAGAAAAAAAAATTTTTTTTTGAGTTCCCAGAAAAAAATTTTTTTTTAGTTCCCCCAAAAAAAATATTTTTTTTTGTTGGAGTTCCCAAAAAAAAAATTTTTTTTGAGTCCCCCAGAAAAAATTTTTTTTTTTTTTTAGTTCCCCAGAAAAAAAAAAATTTTTTTTTGAAGTTCCCCTGAAAAAAAAATTAAAAAATTTTTAGTTCCTTTGAGTTCCCCAAATTTTTTTTTTTTTTTTTTGAGTTCCCCAGAAAAAAAAATAATTTTTTTTTGAGTCCCCCAGAAAAAAAAATTATTTTTTTTTTTGGAGTTCCCCAGAAAATTTTTTTTTTTTGAGTTCCCCAGGAAAAAAAATAATTTTTTGAGTTCCCAGAAAAAAAAAAAAAATTTTTGAGTTCCCCTGAAAAAAAAAAATTTTTTTTTGAGTTCCCCCCCAAAAAATTTTTTTTTTTTTTTGGAGTTCCCCAGAAAAAAAAAAAAATTTAATCTAATTACACTCTGTACCCCTTAATTACAGGCCATACCCCTTAATTACAATTTGTGTCCTACAAAACCTTACGCTGTAATTACACCTTAAGTAACAAGAGAACTTACGCTGTAAATACACCATAAGTAACCGGGAAGTACCGGGCCGTAAAGGTGACTTTTAAGCACTTTTACATCATACAACAAAACTGCTTTTACAGTTTTTACCTTGTATCTGACCACCTTCTTCCACAGTCGAACAAATTCCTCAGTGTTTAATTTCCCTGTAATTGATGTCTTTGAAATATCAAGGCACAACATTTATTATCATATAACTCTCAGAAATGTTCTCCCGCAATCAAAGTCCCCTAACTGTATTTTGGTAACACCATGAGAGAGGATACGTCCATAAGTGCTATCATGCTACGACAGGCATCGATGCTGAACTCACATACAGATTTCATGTTGCCTAAGAGACAAAAAAAAAGCAGCATCATTATAACTCATTGTACATTTAAATTCAGTCTTTTACAGAACAGCATGGTCCAAACCTTCAAGGAATTTTTCATTTAGAAGCTTCTGGAGCTGTTCCGCATCAACCTCTTCAAACTGCAAATTAAACCCTCAATAAACCTTATTTGGTATTTAATATTAGTATAGAGTAAGCATGAAGAATATAGTCAGTATATTTGGGACAAAGCAGATTATAGAGAATTGAATGGAGCTCTAAAGGACTGAATGTGGGATGCTGTCTGATTTTGTTTTTGTGGAAAATCAGCAGCATTTTATAATTTTTTTTTGTATTCATTTTATTCATGTTTGTCTTATTCTTGTCTTTTACTTATTTATTATCATTGCACTTTAAAATTCTTGCACTTTATGATGTGCATAGTTCAAGGCTCTTATGTAGTCTATGTATGTATCTATATAATATTGTGACCTGGCTGAATGATGATGGTTATTGGTAATATGTGCTTTGTCTTGAACAATGACAAACTGAATTGCCCTAATGGGATAAATAAAGTTTACTAAATCTGAAATGATTTACCTTATCCGAGTAGTGGCGAAAAAGTCTCTTTCTGTTTTCAACCTCGTGCACATTTGGGACAACTTTGACCTGGAGATTGTGCATGGAAATGGAAACACAGAAAAATGAGCCAGTCTTTGCCAATATTATCAAAGGCAAATACTGTGACTTTAACCAGATTACCCTTTGAGTCTCCTCATGTTGGTTTTCAGAGGAATTCTCACTGCAGTGGCACATTAAAAACACACTTAAAAGTTCACATCTGTATTATATTTGTATTTCTGTGTTTATCATCATGTGTGTGATCATACTGGCCGTGGATCTCCGCTTTGGAGATGATGGTCAGGATGAACGAAGCCGTCTCGTTGGGTCTGAAGGCGGATGGCACTATGAGATACTGTCCTGGCTTCAACGTGAAGAACTCCATCACCTCGCGCGCGTTCATGTACGTTGTTGTTTGGAAAACGGGAGCGTTACTCCTGAAGAAGGAGGCTGGGAACTTCCCACTCGTGGTTCTGTGCTGTAACAAGGCCGGACGCCATAAATACAGGCACATGATGTAAAAGGTTGTGCATGTTAATGAATAAAAGGGGTTCCTTACTTGCTCTGTCAGCTTCAATGCGGTGAGGAGAGTTTTCGTGTTAAGAAGAATAAAGATATGTTATCAGATAGACTTTAACCACTTTACTTTGTTTACTTTCATTTTATATCTAAGCAAGTCACAGTAAAACACTTTTATACAGTGCTCTCTTATCTCTAGGGGTCTTTTTTACAGCATACAGGGCAGTTGATAATGCATCTTGAGTCTGGATATGCACTGTCTACCCAACATCTTTATCAATATGTCTATGGGCTGGTTGTAATTATCATATTCTTAGTTGTTATTCATTCTACAGTAATGCACGAAGCACATGCTAGTATTTACTTCAAATACAGTGAATCCAATGTGAAGATTCTGGGCCAAGCTTCTGTTCCTTTTGTCAGGCTTCTGCATTAGAGACACCAGAATGTTTTTACCATCACTTTTCTGATCTTTCTCGTTGCAAACCTCGATCCTGTACTGTGGATTGGTCCAGAAAGTGTCTGTGGGCCAAAGAGGAAATCAGATCAATCATACAAAATAACATTGGTAATAATTATTGTTCAATGTTGATTCATGCAACAATGGCAAAACTGTTTCATCAAGTTACAAAGCATTTACATTTCATTATCGCATACTGGAGAAATAGACACTGAGGTCCTGTCTTATCTCTTCTTCTATCTCGTCTGAAGTGAACTGCTTTATCTTCTTGTCTTGTTTACATGAATGATGCTATATCTCCTAGTCTGGTTAGTCTAAGCAAGTCTAAACAAGATCTAAAACCAACGTTTGGTAGAACAGCTTTCTTAGATGATACAGATTTAATATTTTTGAATGGCAGATTCCCAATAAGATGTTTATAGAGATTATAGTCCAGTGTAAATGTGCTGTTCAGCTTTAAATTCAGGTGATAGTAAAACAGTTTTTTGGAAGATTATCAGAAATATGAAAGCAGGTTAAGGTTTTTTCAGATTCGTTGTACTGTTGTTGCAATGTTCACATTTTGAAGCTATGGACACACTATACAACTTTGACTGACTTTATGAATTTTGAAAAGAGTAGGAGCACACACTAACAGACTGGTTTCAGCAGATGTTTGTATGACTAGGGATTACACACTTAACAACTGAGCTGGATGGAACTAAAACAACGCATCAAACTTTTGTGCAAACTCTTGAAAAATCGAATCCATTATTAACTCATCATCTTCAGACTCTATTTGCTGTGTCCCACCTTCTCTTTTTTATTGACTGTCGGTAACACATGTTTACAGTTGGGTCAGTAATCAGTTCACACTTGACTGCGTCCAGATTCGGCATAAAAAAATGAAAACATGTTTGATTGACTTCTAGGCCAAAACATTGAGAGAAATATGACACATTGAGCTTCTGTCCTCATTTTTACGATATTATTGACATTTCTGCTTAGTTCTTTGCTATTTACAAGTTGTCCCTCTGCC
Organism: Rhyacichthys aspro; assembly: GCA_036850595.1. Taxonomy (NCBI): domain Eukaryota; kingdom Metazoa; phylum Chordata; class Actinopteri; order Gobiiformes; family Rhyacichthyidae; genus Rhyacichthys; species Rhyacichthys aspro. Next base: position 11,580,592 of record CM072169.1, on the reverse strand, counting down.
CCGCTCTCCTCTGGGAGAGATGATACTGTTGCAGAGTTTTTCCTCACCCTGATGGAGGGTCTAAGGACAGGGGGATGTGATCTTGTTCATCCTGTTTGCATATTTACTGTTTTTTGTGTTTGTGAAGCCCTTTGGGGCAATTGTTGTCGTGATACTGGGCTGTATAAATAAAATTGAATTCAAAAAATTGAATTGACTGTGACTGTCCCCAACTCGTGCAGATTGGTGCAGACTTTGCATAACTGGGAATTGTGGGTAAAATCTGGCTAATAATCTTGTAGTGTGTCCTTAGTTTAGACAGGAAACAGGGTCAGAGAGAGGGGGAAAACATTTGGTAAACAATTTCATCTTTTAACAGTCCCATATTTCTATTCTATTTCAGTTCTAATGAAAATATCAACCTTTATTGTTCAGGCATCCTCCTGCAGTGGTCCCTGTCACCCATCTACCATCAAACACTGAGGTTTTCCAAAAGCAGGGAGGTGTTCCATCAAGAAACTCCGGAGTCAGACTGCAGATGTCCAGGTCTGTGCAGAACTGACAGAAATCTTCTATGGCCATCCTGTCAACAGTAGATGTAATGGCATCTGACACATCACAGAGTTGTGTTTGTTAATATATGAATGTGTCAGTTTTTACGTACCAAAACTCTCCATCGTCGGCCACCGAAAGGCAAAGTTCACGGTCTTGAGAGCTCACAGTTCTCCACAGAGGTGACCTTTCAGAGATTAAGACAATATTTATCCCACTTAGCCATAATTTAATGCAGTTTCAAGACAAATTGTGCTACATAAGTGTATTTGAGTTTTAGTTTTCAGTCAAGTAAACCCAGTAATTAATTCAATAATTCTTCTGTAGTAATATTTATTGCACATTGAGGGTCTTCTTACTGATCACTCCAGTTGCCGTTCCACTCTCCTTTGCCCCAGGGATTCCACAGACGCACCAGTCTGACTATTTTACCTTGGCTCATGACCTGAATAACACACTCTCTATAAGTTTATTTGCATCAATCTGACCTATTACTGTGGTTGTTTTATGAAACAAGTGTAGGTGCTTTAAAAATGAAACATCACCTCTTTGACCCCAGTAATGGTGTAGGCATGTCCTTGGACCAGTCCGTTGGGTAACACTTTCATATCAGAATGTTCCTACAGCACAAGCACATTCAAAAGTGAGGGAAACATTACTAATGTGAATAAGACTGTGTGTTAACCCTCCTGGGTCCCTGGACATTTTTTGTGCAAATGGCATAAACTTTGGGTTCAGGTTGTGTATGTTGGGTTGAATAGATTTTTTTTACTTGAAGGATTTCCTATGCCCTTAAAAAAATAGAACTACCTGTGTCCCTTTGTTCCCTATTCCAAAGGCATTTTTTCAATACTCATTGCATTGCAATGTGATTTCTGTTTTGTTTTTGTTGTTTTTATTTCCTGGTACTGAAATCCCTTGATCCATGGCAACCATTAAAAGACAAAACAGACAAAACATTTTTTGTGTCACAGGGACCCAGGTAGAGCACTTCATAACCGACTTTGCACAAAAAATAAAAATTGATCAGAATCAATACTTTTTTGCATTCTCAGACTTGGATAATATCCCCTCCAAAATTCAAATCCGAATATATGGGATGGGGTGAAAAAAATCTAATTTTTGTGGGGTTTGTTTTTTTTCCCCAATAAATCTTGAAGAGACTTTAATCGCTAAAACATTAGGGATGAAAATCTCTGAAAATTCCTAAATATTTGTTATATATGGTAAGTACTGAAGTTGTGTAATGGCATTCATATGTATTATATATATTCATATATATATAATATGTTGACACATAATATTTCTATGTGACAATGTCTAACAGAGCATTTTTTGTGTTGAAGGTGGAGCACAGAATGAAGGGACCCCAAGGGTTAAGTAGTTACCTTCTGAGTAGTGCCACAGCTCATGAGTGACTTGGAGGTTCCTGCTCTGCACATGAGCTCCCACAGGTCTGGAGGGGGCTGTGAAAGCTGGATAGTTAAGTGAACACCCCCAGAGAAGTCAACCATGGCCTCGGAAGGGACTCCTGATTTCATGTCTGCGTATGAACCACACACCCTGGTGCACAAGATGAAAGGTTTCTACACATACTCCTGCCAGACATGCATCATTATCATGTTATTACTCATACTTAGCATAAGCTTTCTCCAACAAAGCTGGCCAGAACTCATTTGAACGTTTGGACTGAACAAAGATCAGTCTGCCGTTAATTGTGGGTAGTTTGTCGTCAATAACAACATCAATCCATCTCCCAAATCTCCAAAACTGAACAGAAATAACAATGTATAGTTAAAGGTAAATGCAAATACAGTTATACAAACAAGATGTGACCTTGCTTACCCTAAAATGGAAGATCCCACAGTAGTCATCATTAAAAGTTTGCTCCAGAGGGACAACCTGACCAAAGATCTGTTCTCGGAATGTAAGAGCTCCAATAGATGCAAGAAACCAGCAGTTCCCTTTAAAATATAATCACTTATATTAATACCTGACAAAAAAAGGATTATTAGAAGATTATTCTACAAATCTTACCGAGTATTCCTTGTCCAAAGTCAAATCTAGAAATGCCACCAACAACTAGACACGGATTAGGAAAGATTTTCTAAAAAAGCAGGGACAATTATACATCAGTAGGGGTTGGTTTTGTGTTTGGATAACCTTCAAACACTTACTGCAGGTCTGAGCCACTCCACTCGAGCCAGGTCGTCTGTTCTGAGTATTCCTGGACCGATGGAGTGTCTGTCGGGAGGGAACGTCTTGTCTATAAACCTTAAACCTTTGGTTAAACAGTACTCTTTCAGCTGTTCGAAGTCTTGACTGTTGAACTTGCTCGGAAGAGAGATGCTTCCGTATCCGTCCTGCCTTTGACGAGCTTCAAAAATGTTGAGACACACACCGGGAGGAGGCATAGCACCTGTGTGTAACAGTGATCCTAAAATGATCATTAAGACCGGCAACATAATGTACAATATTAAACAAAGAGAAGTAAGTCATTAAATCACTTGCAGATAGCTTTGTTTTGTTCTTTTATTGCAAGTATTTTTCAAAAGTATTTTTCACTTTTAAATGTTTTAAAAAATCAAACAAATTTAAATATTAGGCAAAGTCAACTCAAGTAAACACCAAAAATAGTTTTAAAGTGATGATTTTATTTATTAAGGAGAAAAAAAATCTGAACCTTCATGGCCCTCTGTGAAAAAATAATTTTGACTTGTTAAATCATGAATTAACCATGCTCAATCACATTTTATGGGAAGGTTAAGTTCAGTTTCACTAGTCACTGATTCTCTGAGTCTCTGATTACTGCTAAAGAGCCATGTTGAGAGCTATTATCCACAATTGGAGTAAAATAAAATATGGGCTACCAAAATTACCCCAAGACACAGATGACTCATTCAAGAGGTCACAAAAGAACACACGACAACATCTAAAGAACTGCAGGCCTCACTTGTCTCAGTTAAGGTCAGAGTTCATGACTCAACCATAAGAAAGAGACAGGGCAAAAATGGCTTCCATGGCAGAGTTCAAAGGCAAAAAAACCCACTACTGAACAAAGAGAACATAAAGGCTCTTCTCACTTTTGCCAAAAAAAAAACCATCCTGATGACTTTTGGAAAAGATTCTGTGGAGCAATTACTTTTTCACATAGGGTCATGTAGGTTCAGATAGCTTTTTGACTGTAATAAATACAATCATCACTTAAAAACTGCATTTGGTGTTTACTTGAGTTATCTTTGTCTAATATTTAAATTTGTTTGATGAAGATAAGAAATCAGGAAGGGCCTGTGTACATTAGAGTCAACTTATCTGTACGCTAGTTTTTACAGTGTTGGAAATCAGAGGCACACCAGTCTTACTCTCATTCTTAACACACTTATTTCTCCTCTGCTCTGACTACACAAGGACCTCATATGTTGTATACATAACTCCTGCTGACATCGCACTGGCTCATTTAACCTCAGCAGTATTACAATCTTTGGTATGAAAATGATTCGTTTTATTGTCTTACCGTTGAAGCTTTGCGGTAAAGCTGGCGCACAGTGGTCGGACTGGATCAGCAAGTGTCTTCCACTTTAAAGCTTACTCGTTGCCAGCAAATACCAAACACAGTTCAGCTTGTGTTTCTGTCTTTCTGTGTCGCGTGATGTTGCCTTAAATGATCCTCAAAACACTTCGGTTAGAACAGCCATACTTCAGATAGAAACATCTCAAAGAAAAAGACTGTGACTGATTTGACAAGCGACAAGCGGCTGTGTTTTATATACACACACACCTTGACCTGTTAATGTTTACACTGACACAACTACTGGCTGGATTTTTGATAGTGGCTTGCTGTGATAACACATATTAACAGCCACTTCACTTTAAATCATTTATTTTAATTAGAAGAAATACAAAAGTTCATATGTTCATTCTGAACTCTGATAAATAATAAACCACTATAAAATGTTTACAGCTGATCTTTCATTTAAACTCTGAGCAATGAGTCTGGCCTCGCTCTGGAAGCTTTATGCTCTATTCCCAAAAATCACTGGAGCAAAAATAGTAGATGATAGATGCAAACTATTCCGTGAGAAGACAGAGAGTCAAAGAGAATATACAAGACAAAAAAATGACTCTTCTCCTCCCCCCAGTAAGTCACCTGAGGCTTTCACTGCCAGGACATGTATGTATGTATGTATGTATGTATGTATGTATGTAAGGTGTGGCCTGGGAAAAGGTGAACATGTGTCTTCTTGAATGCACTTTTCATTGTGACAACCTCTAAGCAAAGCAAGAGGAAATTGACCGTGCATGTCTGTACCTCAACACCTTCTTTATTCTCTGCTCGGTTCTTTTTCAATGCCATGATCCAGCAAAATGAACACAGACTCTGCTATGATCTAACGCTTTGTTTAGTCTTGCCTTGTTTTATTTTACTATGGAGAAGCGTCAAATAAGATGAGAGTGGAACTGTGAGACACGGAGCACTGCAATTGTCTTTAACAGGAGCACAGTACTATATAATAATATTTTGCATTACATGTCAAAAGAAAAACACATAATTATTTCATTTTTTGTAATATATATTCTCTCTGAATCTCTCTCGGAATAGTTTGCCTTCATTAAAAAAGGTTTATTATCCACAATATTTGCACCAGTTATTTTTTTTGAATGGAGCATAAAGCTTCCAGAGCAAGGCCAGAGTTGTTGCTAAGAGTCTGAATGAAAGATTAGCTGTAAACATTTGACAGTGGTTAATGATTTCACATTTATTATAGCTCAGAAAGCCTGAACTTAAGGATTCCTTCTAATTAAAATCAATTATTTAAACTGAAGTGGCTGTTGATGTGTGTTATCACAGCAAGCCACAATCAAAAATGAGTCATTTTTACAGGCGCACAAACCTGCTGTTTCACTTGTATCCAGCAGAGGGCAGTAAATTACAGCTTCTCACCAACATGCATTTAATAAACAATGAATATTTCTTCTCATATAAAAATTACACATAATACTATTCAAATTATGACTCATTTTTGGGGCAAGTAAATGTTTGGAAATGTTTTAATAATGAGCTGTGAAAAGAAATCGTATAGAGACACTATTCATTTCTTCATTTGGTAATTATTAAGGTCTTGTCTAAACTGGCATTCAAAGTCATGATGCCAGTAGAATAGTTAGTTGTGCAGTATAATATTAAAAATAGAAATTGGTCTATTGTTATATAAATAAACCGTTTTCACTTGTGGAGAACTGTTATGTACTGGCTGACATTTTGTAGAGTTTGTTTGGACTTGTGTTCTATTAAAATGTGTGAGCTCACTGGGTGGAGGAGTGTCTTACTCTATTTCCTGTGATTGTAGCTGGGGTACTTCCTGTGTTCAAACTGTGGTTATGGCTTAAACAAACACAGGATGTGTTGTGGGGATTCACAGAAATGTCCCTGACACATTCCACACAAAGAACAAACAGGTATAAACAGATGATATTGGCTTTATCTTTCATAAATTTAACTTTTAGAGGGAAAAAAAATCAAAATTGTTGTTAATGTATGCATCCACACTATCCTGCCATCGAAAAAACATCAATCATATTCACAAACAATGGCACAATTTAAGACTCAGACAGCTTAACATAATGCGTTGGTGCCATGCTCCTTCTCAGCTACTGCATTCACTCCATCCATTTGTCTTGTCAAGTGTGTGACCCCTTCACGCTCACGTATTGTACGGTGTTACAATCAGGGGAGTCACTTAACTGCCTTAGGCCCACTGAGGCCGGAGACATCTGGAGGGGCAGTCAAAACACTGTGAAACATGCCATTGTTTTTGGCCTCATAACGGAACTGGTCAGCAGAGGAGAGAGAAAAAAAAGATCCCATATCTGGCGCTGAACATTTTTCCGTCTTTATTGTGTCTCCTTAAGGCATCAAACCAACAGGCAGCAGCCACATGAGGCTCGTATTGTTGCCATGAATGCGCCGCCACGTTTTGGTCCATCAAACTTCCAACGAGAGTCTGGATTTAAGCTGATTTTTCGCAAGTATGCTGCTACTTTTTCTACTAATGCTGAGTTTGTCTAGAGCGGAACATGAGACCCTGTGCACTTCTAACGCCTGCTTCACCCTTCACATGGACCAGGTGAGCTTTAAGAAGGCTCGTTCGAACTGCGAGCACAATGGAGGTTATCTCATGACGATTAGAGATAGGGAGGAGGAGGACGTGCTGCGGTCGCTTCTGTCACAAGTCCAACGCCAAGAAAGGCCCCTTAAAATCCGAATCGGACTGAAACTGCAACGAGAAAGCTGCGTGTTATCTGACACTGCTCTAAGAGGATTCAAGTGGGTGTCGGGGGAAGAAGACTCCCAATATTCCAACTGGGAAAAAGATCCACTTTACACTTGCCATGAGAGATGTGTCAGTGTGATTTATAATCCAACGGGGCACAACCACATGAAATGGACTGCTGGGAGTTGCAAAAGTGACGCTGTCTATATCTGTAAGTTTTATTTTAACGGAATGTGCAAAGCTTTGACACTTTTGGGACTTGGACAAATAAGCTACACTGCTCCATTCTCACAAGAACCACAAAGACAACAGATGAAGTCACTGCCGGTGGGGACATATGCCAATGTCTTATGCAGCGACCAAGAGTCTCGCTACTCTGTGTGCACTAACACACATCAAAACATCTACAGCTGGACGGACCCTGGCCCTTTTTGTGACACAAACAGAGAATGCTCAACTGAAAATGGAGGATGTGAACACGTTTGTCGGCAGAGCTCGGACGGTGTGATTTGCTCGTGTAATGACGGTTACGAACTAGACGAAGATGGGTTTTCCTGTAGATTAAAAAACCTTTGTGAAGCTGACACCTGCCAGTATGAGTGCGTGGTGGAGGAAAGAGGATTTACCTGCCACTGTCCACAAGGGTTTGAGCTGGACTCGAACCTGCGCACTTGCTCGGACATTGACGAGTGCCAGTCTCGAGTCTGCGGAGAACATTTGTGTGTAAATACCGAAGGCAGTTATGTTTGTAAATGCAACGTGGGCTATGAAATGGTGGATGGAGAATGCAGGGATGAGGATGAATGTCTGAACTCCAGATGTCAGCACACATGTTTGAACAGTATCGGATCCTTTTCCTGTCACTGCCACAAAGGTTTTCTTTTATCAGAAGATGGACATTTCTGTGAAGATATCGATGAGTGCGTGAGTAGCACTTGTGAGTTTGAATGTGTTAATACTCCTGGGAGTTTTTTGTGTGCGTGTCCAAATGGTTTCCGGGTTGACAGCGATGGAGAGGCCTGCGTTCCTGATGTTGCATTCTCAGCATCTCCGTCAGAGTCACCGACCGTCAAGGAAACAGAGGAGAACTTCACAGAGTCGTTGAGTGGCACGGTTGAACTTCAGCACGAGTCCCCTCACACCGACGCACCGCTTCAAGACTTCAATAATACACACGATGACGGTCAAATCGATACATCCCTCGCGACGAGCTTCAGCAAATCCTTCAGCTCCAGGGTTTTGATCTGCGTCCTCGGTTCTGTCATTCCTCTGGTGCTTTTGGTCACCATCACTCTTGGAATTCTGATTTATAGATTTAGTCAAGTCAAAAAGGAAACCAAGAAAAATGCAACGACGGACGGCTACTGCTGGGTGTCCTCAGGTCTGGACCCACGTTTGGAGAAACTGTACGAGTCGATCCCCACAGATGACCTATGACCTCTCAAAAAAGACACAAAGTTTTTGTGGTGGATTTTTCTACAATCACTGTGTCCTGATTGTGTTTATAAGAATTAAACATGTTACATATCTTAAAGTTTGCACAAAAATGTCTAGTGTACAACAAAACATTAGAAATTAGAGCAACATATCACTTATACTTTAAACATGTGTGTATATTTCATTTCCCATATGTTTGCAATAGGATGGCCTATTTCATTCTATTTACTGTATCGAACTTTGTGAACATATTCAATAAATTGCAAACAATGATCATTGTTTTTCATGTTTAAAATCAGAAGAAAAAATAGTCCATTTTATATATAGATCTTACATTGTTTATGAGCTGCAAAGAACAATAGATTAAAAAAAAAAAACACACAGTTTAGTGCCACCTGCTGTAGAAAAGAAGTATTGTAACCACAGAGCTGTGTTCAGTTCAGTTTATTTTAATCAAAGGAGTGTAGGGCTATGTCTGCCACATAATGGAGTGGTGTTGTTACTTTATTATATTTTTGTGAAAGGAATCATGCAGTATTTTGTTAAAGGAGGACTATCATTTACTTATGAGTGAGAAGCTTATTCCCTTCCGTAGGTACACAATAGTCCCACTCTCCAGTACTAGCACCTGAATGTATCTGAACCAAAATTGGGACTGAAACAATGTCATCCTGTGTTGCAAAATATACATTTAGAGTGGTTTCTTTTGCAGCAGTACACATGTCAGTCTTTGTGGCTTTCCTCCTGTCTGCTTCTCCAACCTACGAATGACAATTGATTGCAAGGAAAACAAAGGAAAATGATAAAGTATTCCATAAAGAGACAATCCAATCCAAATATTTACTACCCTACTGCTTTAATTTGTCAAAATCTAGCTCCTGGATTTCTCCCATGACCACAGATTTGGAAAAACACAGAGGGATATTATCTTGTTTCCTTCCTGTGTTAATCTTTGTGCTTGTTCTGAGGGTGTTGCTTCCTGAGTAGGTACCTTAGAGCCCTGTGTCTTTCCTGACTTCCACCAGCCGACGTTTTTTAATATAATCCACAGCATGACAACATGGCCCGCTCACAACTCATTCAGACGGTAATACCACTCTCTTTTTGGATGGCCGTCTTTGCTCTGGGCATAGACCTGACAGGCGGCTGTAGACCTCACTGCACCGGGAGCCACTGTGTGACCGTCCACAGACTCAAAGTGGATTTCGAGTCAGCAGATGAAATGTGTCGGAGCAGCAACGGGGAGCTGCTCACACTTCAGACGAATGGTGACATCCTAGAAGCGCTGAGTTACGGAGACAGCGGAGACTTCTGGATTGGATTGAGATTACCGGAGGGACTGTGCAGCGACCTGTCAGCTCCACTCAGAGGCTATGAGTGGACAGACAACAGCAGAAACTCAAGTCCACTCTTCAACTACTGGAAAGACAGCGTAGAAGTGTGTTCCCCGAGCTGTGTGTCAACATCCCTTGATCTGAAGTGGACAGAGAGGCTGTGTTCAGAAGAAATAGATGGCTTTTTGTGCAAAACAGACCACAAACATGCATGCCTAACTCAGGAAGTATCAGATTTTTTTAAAAGTACCAAAGGCTGTACTGAAGGCCCCTGTGAGCATAAATGTACCGAGGTAAAAGACGGTTATAAATGCTCTTGTTTCAAAGGTTATACCCCAGACAGTGACAATCCAAGACGCTGTACACTGCACTGTGCAGAAGAGAAATGTCCGGTAATATGTGATCAAAACGATGATTCTCTCTGCTTTTGCCCTGACGGTTACATAAGGAATGAAAACTTTTGCGAGGATATTGACGAATGTGCAATGGAGCAGTGTGAGCACAAGTGTCAGAACACATATGGGAGTTTCAGATGCTCTTGTCGTAAAGGATTTGTTCTTAAGAATCAAGTGAAATGCGTAGAAAGTGCAGACAGTGAATATTTAGATTCCATTACACCAATCACACCAGCCTTTGTCAAGCCAGCACCTAAAAATAGTACATTGAAAGGTACTTCCTTAGCTGCTGGAGGCTTCATTTGGATTTGGATCCTCTTAGCTGTGGCTGTGATTGTGTCAATATGTGTGATCAGGTTTTATGTTTTGAAGAGACAGAAAAGAACAGGCCAAAACGCAACTCAGCAGTTTACTGTTCCTCAGGGCAATAGTCAGTGTTAAACTAACCCTAAAAACAGTGTTTGTATAGTTTACTTATCATTCAGTTAAATGTTATAAATGTTTTTGTCTGTTTTTTCTTAATATTAATAAAAGTTGTTGTATAAAAGAATGTGGCACAGACAATTGTATTGGTGTTGCTCTGGGATCGTAGTCTATGTGCGCCATCTACTGTTTCACTGAACAAACTGCAGGGAGACATGAGAAATACTGTACATCAGTGTCGTGCATTAGCCTAACTTTAGTATTTTGTGTTTTCAGTAGACTAACAATAAAACAAACATTAAAAAAAACCTTTTGTCTTGTTCAGAATAAGAACACAGAGAATATATTGTGCAGCCCCCTCCTGTGGTCATGATGAGCATAGCAAGTCTACTAAAATACTAGACTTATGATCTGAATAAAGTTAAAAGGCCTGCAGTAAAAACACTTGCCAGTTAGTCTTTATCTGATCATCTTTTGTATTAGGACTGTGAACTCAATAAGAAAACAATCTTTTTAAATTAGTTTTAACTTACACCAGTTGTAGGCCAGACGTAATTGCCAAATCCTCTCTTGACATTGAGCAAGTAAGTTTGGGACATTTGCAAGAAGTACATGATGGAGTGTCCCCCAAGAGTTAGGCTCTAACATAGCTTTTTAGGGATTGTTGTAAGACCAGTTGGTTGTAAGATTGCTTTTTTGAGCACTTAAAAAAGTGATTCCGTGTCATTTCTACAGAACACCCTCGTTACAGCGGAAAAGCCATCCCACTTTCGCGAAACGCCAGACAAGCCAGCCCCCTCCTGTTTTCGGAGTGCTCCCGTATTAGACGCTTTACGGTAAATGCATGGAAACTACGCATAGATGTCCTCGTGAACTTGTAAAGTAAGTTTACGTAAATTTTAATATCGCCGTGACTGAGGCTTTTAATGCAATTTTATCAACATGTAGTTTTTATCTGAAATATTTGTAATTTATTAAAATCATTATTTTTATTTAAACTATATTGACAGTTTTAAAACAAGAACTTTTACTGGTATTTTTTTTTTTTTAACTTCCACCCCTCGTACTTTGACACAGATTTCAAAAGAAGAGTAAAAGTAATTTCGGAACAATAAGATGTTGCATTTCAAAATAAAGGTCCTCTGAAAATTCAAAACTGATGGGATTTTTACGCTAACTTTGGCTACAAATTAAAAGAAGACTACTAGTTACCAAAGTCATTCCACTTCTGGTGAGTATCAGAGGACCACCTGATGTCCTCCAGGTAATTTCAGGACTATCTGATGTAGCTTTTCAAAATAAAGGTCCCCTGATAATTCAAACGTTCTTGCCATTTCTGGTGAGTGGCAGAGTAGCTCATGCTTCTCAGTTAATTGGACCTGTTGTTTAAAGGTCATATATGTATATTCTTTTAAGTATGAGCTGAAACGTACTTAGCTGATTCTCTGACTACAGTGATAGCATATTAATGTCCTTGCCAGACACAAAGAAAACAAAATAATAATTCCGTTTTTGATTTTTATGTCACAGAACTTAATGTATTCAATATATATATGAATAAATTAATGATTTTATGAATTACAAATATTTCAGATAAAAACTGAATGTTGATAAAATTGTATTAAAAGCCGCAGTCACGGAGATATTATAAAAGTTAAGTGACTGACTTTATCAGTTCATGAGGACAACTATGTGCTGTTTCCATGCACTTACCGTAAAGCGTCTAATATGGAAGCACTTCAAAATCAAGACAGGGCTGGCTTGACTGGCGTTTCGCGAAAGTGGGATGGCTTTACTGCAGTATCTCGTTGGATTCGGGGAAGTGGCATATCTCTGAACAATCGCAAAATTTTAAATGGGAATATTTTTTTTGTCTGGTTTCTATTGTGTTAGCGCTACAGCAACTGTTTTTCTAGTTAAAGTTGATATATTGCTCACATGATAACTCCACTCACACACGGGGTAAATACTTTTTGTTAACTGCAGGGTGTTTGGCCTTCATCATCCTCAATAGAAAAAACAGTTTTTTCTGATATCGCCAAGTATTTTCCAGAATGATTGTAGAGGTGACTGCACAGAGTGAGAGTCTTCAGAGAGTACTCTTTCTTTTAACTGAAGTAGAAGGTCTGTAATGTTTTACTTAGAGTTTTTTTTGGAAAAAGGTTAAATATGGCCTAAAAGTAGAAGATTATTTTTACTGAAACAGATTATGAAGCAATGATATACTATATATAAACCAATAAATAGTCCTAGACTCACAGAAGACTAAAATATGACATGGTACATATCAACTACATCCTCATGAAAATAAACATGTGGTGGTTTTGTGCATACATTGTTAAACACATGGGTTTTCTGATGTAAAAAAAAAAAATCTTTATTTTTCATGTAATGCTCTGACATGAATCAGATCTTGTGAACCTTATTTCAAAAATTTCACTACATCCTTCGTTCCCACCTGTTGTTACACCTCAACAGTGCTTTGGGCTCAGTTCTAACAAGAGAACTCTTTACTTACCAAATCCTTTAAATTAAAATAGTAGCAAGGATTAGGCATTTTTACACATTTCAGCTCTGATCTCCTAGGCCTGCAGCAGATAACACAGAAACCTTGTAACTGGGTGAGTATTATGTAAAATGTGGTGGTGGGTGGGTCTACCCTGGACTGTTCCGGTTGGAGCTGGTAATTATAGGGTTCTGTGGGATTTTATGCAGCCAATCACATCAGGAGGAGTTTACCGTTTGGGAGGACTGTACAGAAAGGCCTTTGGGTGTTAAAATGAATCGGTTCGGTAAATTTAGAGATTTCACAAAGTAATAGGCCCTGATTGTAAACATAATGTAGTCAGAGTGATGATAACAATGAAGTAATATAAGTTCAGTGTGTGAGAGGTAAATTGATGCGTTAGACTCGGGTGTAGACGGTCATATTCAGAGTTAGCCTAAACCTTACAGCATATTTATGTCTATCATTTATTTATAGATATTTATTATACGTCTTAATGACAAAATATTAAAATTGTAACCTCACTTATGTCACTGCTCTTTAGTTAAAATGTCTTATTGTGTAAATATTTCGTCAGAGGGAAGGTAAAGGTATAATAAATTTCATATTCGACTCGTTTCTGGGGCTCGTGAACATAAACACGGAAGTGTGGGTTGACTTCCCCCTTTTTTCGACCAATCAGAAGGTAGGCGTGAGTCACTGGCGGCGCGTCATTGGACTAAAGTTTCCCCATTAGATGGCTCATATAAATAATAACAAGCCAAACTGTGTTAGCATGTGCTGAGAGAAGTCCAGCCCTGTAACACGTTTACAGAGCGAATATAAAAAGGCAGCTAGCTGTATAAAGACTGGTCTGTTCGCGAAACTTGAAGAAACTTGAAGACACAGCAGCATGTCGGTCGACAGCGTGTTCAGGACCCGCTCTCTGGGAGTGGCGGCCGAGGGTCTCCCTGACCAATATGCCGACGGGAAAGCAGCCAAAGTGTGGCAGCTGTACATCGGGGACACGCAGAGCAGGACGCAGGAGTACAAGAGCTGGGTGTTGTCTTTACTGAAGGAGCAGGGGGTGAAGCGTGTGCTGGATGTGGCCTGCGGAACTGGGTAACGCACACGTTTAACTTTCCCTTCCCGTTTCACTGTATTACATTCATTATTTTACCATTTTAATGACTTTTCCGTTACGTAGGCCTACTATGCCACGCTGCAGTGTGAATCCTGATCATGGGCTACCAAAAAGTTATTACATACACTTATATGACTGTTGTTACTTTAGTAAATTGGTGAAGTATTAGCAGTACCCAGTTTGAATTTCAACCTGCTGACTCCTTTAACTCCAGACAAAATCCGGATTAGGTCAGAGAGAAGTGAATGAAACTGCAACGTTGCATTAGTCTCTTTGGCAGTGCCACAGGTGCAGCCAGCTCTAGGCCAATAAGTTCAGATATGTTAGCTGTTTTTCTTTTTGAAAGGCTTTGTGGCTGTTGGGTGTATTGTACATGATGTGCTGTTGCATTTTAACCAGGTACCATAAGCATAATATATTCATTATTTTTTTAAATGGGGCATCTGGTTATCACTGGACATCCCGAATACTTGAAACAGAAGATGCAGTGGCTGATTGGTCAGTGTTTGGTCGCTTCAGCGTGTCTTAACTGGTTTGCTGCAGTTGACTCTTTTTCTATGATAGTATATCTGTGCTCTTTGAACCCACCAAGGTCAGGGGCAACTGTCAGAGCACACTTTATTTGACTAGTTTACTGAAAGAACAGCACAAGAATGCCCAAAAGTCTTAATTTAATTCATTCCATTTATTCATTTGTTAATTTATTTATGTGAGATTTTTCTCCTTTGCTTAAATGGGATCATTTTGTACAAACCCTAATAGTACTACTAAACCTGAAAAATAACTGTAAACATTAGAAAGTGCTGTTATCTTTCTATTACCACCATTAACCCCAATCCACAGCGGTAGTGGCTGCTAGTTTACCAGAGCCCTCAGGAGCAGTCCACACATGCTCATAGTGGAATGAGGTTACAACTGGCCTTACTATTTTGGGCTTTCCAGTGTGTTACACAAGAGACAGAAAACATCCAAATTTACTTTTACAGTCAAACCTATTTACTGTAACTCACTCATTTCTATTGTATCAGTGGCTTTGAGAAATAACTGACTGTGAAGTGTCAGTGTTTACATATCTATGAATCTTAAACAGAATAAGTTACTAAGTGTACATTTTTGATTTTGCAGAATCGACTCCATAATGTTGGTGGAGGAGGGCTTTAATATGGTGAGTGTGGATGCCAGTGACAAAATGCTCAAGTATGCACTGAAGGCTCGATGGGAAAGACGAAAGGAACCAGCATTCGACCAGTGGGGTATGAAGCCTTTTCATTTTCTGAAACATATCTATATGTTCAAATTGTGCACTGTGCAGTTGTGGATGTAGGTCTCTCGTGCTTACAGTGATTGAAGAGGCCAACTGGCTGACGTTGTCTGAAGATATTCAGAAACCAGGAGATGGCTTTGATGCTGTCATCTGCCTCGGCAATTCCTTTGCTCATTTACCCGACTTTAAAGGTAGAGGAAGAATTAAAAGAACCCTTTCTTAAGCCTGTGTTTTTTCCATCACATTTTAGTAATATGAGAAACACTGTTGACTATATTTTTCCTACTGACACCTAGCGTGTTTTCTTTTTATACAATTGGGTTTATTGTGTTTGTTGTCATTAGGGGACCAGAGTGAACAGAAGTTAGCTCTTCACAACATTGCCAGTATGGTCCGACCTGGTGGGATCCTCATCATTGACCACCGTAACTACGACTACATTTTGGAGACTGGACGGGCACCGCAAGGCAAAAACATTTACTACAAGGTACTAAATCTTTTTGTCTACATTCAAATACTCTCGCACAAATAACTTCTGCTAAAAGGACTTCTGTATGGTTTAAAACATAATTTTTAATTTATTGAATCTAATTCATGTGCACAGTTTGATTTGCAAAATAATAATCCATGTATTAATGGTAAGATATTGAAAAAGGTGTTATTAGGTTGTATGGAGAATCTTAAAAAATAATACATCAAAGAATCAGTGAGAGCCCTGTTTTTGAATAACATTATTGTTCTCAAGCCAAATTCCATATTGTTTAATCCACTAAAACTAGGAGCCATCCAGCTGGAAAGCTTAAAGATAAATGCTAAGTCAACAGTAAGATGCAGGAGAAAAATCCACTTCATATAGCACTGTAATCCCTGTCTGCTCTTGTGGTCCAACTGCTTGTTCAAACAATCATATAATGTATTCTACATTGAAAAAGTATGTTCAGATACATTCTTTTTTTATAATATGATGACCTGGATGATTGAGAAGCTCCACAGACAAGCTTACTCTAACATCACAAGCCACATCTGCTTTGTTCTGTCAGCACTTGACTTAACTAATGTGATACGGATTTATTTTATTGTGCTACTTTGTGTTGCAGAGCGACTTAACTCAGGACATTTCCACCTCTGTTCTGTGGGTGAACAGTAAGCCTCATATGATTACTCTGGACTACACGATCCAAGTGCCTCAGGATGAAAACCAAAAGGCTCCTGAAGTCAGGTAAGATTGCAATGTGTTACAATAATCCAAACGTGTTAATTGTAACATGTTGCCTTTGTGCAAAAATTGCGTCTCATTTACAGTATGTTTTAGGAATACAATTTGCATCTATATAAAAATGGTTAAAATAATTAAATTGGTGCCAAGTGATTATGCAGCGTAAACATTGCAAATGAAGGTGTAAAGTGTATGCATATTTATGTGCCTCAATGTGAAGTATTAGTGCTATGATTGTGTCAGTTTTTGCACTTTGTTGATCTTAACAGAACATATTTGCATACCTAAAAACCTACTGTTCTCTCTTCTCACCGTCTCAGGTTTTTTTCCACTGTAAACTTTCTCTTACTGTTTTGTTCAACCACTTGAACCCAAGGCCAATAGACTCTATCACCTAATGTCCTAGACACAATATGAATGTTTTTGCATGTGTTCTTGTTTGTGCAGTAAATTCCGCCTGTCCTACTACCCTCACCAACTGGAGCAGTTCAAAGGCCTGCTGAATGAAGCATTTGGTGGCAAACTGAAACACGAAGTCTATGGAGATTTCAAAACATATGTCCCAGGAGAGACACAGGCCCCCTGCTACTTCATCCATGTCTGTAAGAAAACGGCTTGAGGACGACCAAACGCAAATACTGTGCACTCAGAAGGTGTTACATTACAGTTCTCTAGGTTTAGGTAAAACTGTAGTATTTCTTGGTTTTCGTGCCAGGTTCAATAAATTTAATGTATTTGCAGTACATTTAAAAAGAGGCCTTATCGTTACAGCTCTGCTTGAGTGATTTGACCTGACATGATACGCTCATGTTACCAAATCAAATGTTGACCAAAGAGTGTCCTTGTGAGCTCAGTAACCCAAAAAGTCAGGTCACAAATTATATGGATGAAATTTAAAAATAATATCCAATGCGCATTGACGATCTTTATCCAATCATATTTCTCCTGACTTTGCTTTGAGCTTTTTAAAACTTTTTTTTTTTTTTCTTTTTTTTTTTTTTTAAAAGGTGCTGGATTTTGTGAATATTCCTTGGGATGGAATATTTAGTCTTTGATAGTTATGTACAAAGTAGATTATTCTAGGTATTTTTTATTTTAAAGGTCTTAAAATACACCAAAAGTGTGAGAACTATCAAAAAGGTCTTGGTGTTGTGTCTAAGGTGTAACTGAGTAGACCAATGAACCGATCCTGTCGTGCACACAAGAATGAATCACTCTGCAACAATCTAACACTTGGGCAGGGCGCCATTATTAATGTTTACTAGATTAGTTGAATGTGAGTGTTGAGTCACAGTGACATGCAAAAATAGTAGTTTGTCTCTGGCAACACTGAATATATCTACTGTACTTTGATAGTTTGTGAACAAGTTAAAACATATTTCAATCCATAAGCATTTAAATCTTTTTATTCAGTTCTGATTTTTTTTATTTCTCATTTTGTTAATGTGATTCAGTTTACAGTGTAAGGCAACCAATGAAATGGAACTATCGCAAAACCAAATGACATTGTGACAGTCCGGTTGATAGATTCTCTTTGTGACTAAAAATTGATTGGCTTTGTTGATTAAAAAATTATAGAAAAGATCATAAAAGGTATTCTGATTTTACATATAAAAACTTTGTATAATCTAGATGCTCTTACCAAAATAAAAATGTATCCCACATTTATCCCTGGCTGGTTGCCTGGTGCACAGATAAGTAAAGTCTTTAAGCTAACTTCAATCTTGATTTATTGTTGGGTACAAAATACAATACAATAAAGTCTTATTGTATGTTTCAAATTCTGTAAAGAAAAATCTGAATTTTGCATGTTATATAAAGCATTTTGAAAGAGTCTGGTGTTGTGTTTATTTAATAACTTCTGAATTGCATAGCAGTTATCAAATACATAGCATTCCCTTATTAGATTTTTAACCTGTATTTGAAAGTCCATGTCTCTCTGTTACAGAGACACCATGCTAATCCAACATTTAACGATGTCTTTATATATTAATCCCAATTTAAAATAAAAATCAATAATCAAATCAATCAAATAATCCCTGTCCATTGTGCGAAGACATATTGTGACCTTCTTCTTTACGTTTGTTTGAAAGGATATGACGCAACACAGTAACTATGAACTATTTCATGTTTCGTTGGAAGGGAACATGGATGGAAGGGAACAACATGGCTAATTCATAGGAACTCTGTAACTATTTCATGGGAAAGAAGTAGTATTTCATGGGAATTATTTTTCTCACTTATGTCATGAGGGGGGCTCCCTACTCATTCTAATGCATGCTATCCATTTTTTCTTGCATTTGAGTGTATATTGTAAACTTGGCACAAGAGGGCAATGTTACACTGTGACTGTTCAAACCCAATAAGAACATATGAACCATATTCTATTAGGAAGGTGTTTTTAGTATTTCAATATGTGCTCCCAAAAATAAAAAAAAATCTAACACCATTATTTTAACTTTTTAAAAACTTTTTCACAAACAAGGTGCAATGTTCTTGACTTCCTTTTGGCTTCTTTCACTAAACGTGGCTTGTTTATTGGGAAAACTTCTTTAATTAGTCTTTACCGTTAGTAAAAAAGTACTATAAGTTTGTCGCATCAAATAGAGCAGCACTTTCTTTCTTCATTTTTCCCGTGATTGACATCTCTTGCTTCTCCGTTGTGACCTCTGGCCCTCGTCCTCTTCCTCGCCTCCCGTGACTGTACCCCTCTGCTCTCAAGTGTCTGAACTGTGCAATCAGACCGTACTCTGGTCATGCTAAAGCTCTAATACACAAAACAGATGTGAGAGCCATTTGCCAGATGTGGCTGCCGAGGTTTTGCTGTGCTCTAGTTAGGAGAGTCAAAGTGGTCAACCATGACTGGCTTTACTGGGGAGGCTTCGATTTCACTGCACGTCATTGGATAAATCAAACAAAAACAAAAGCACACATTGGCTGACGAATAAGAGACGAGTAAGTTCTTCAAGCTCTGGAAATTTGACTTGAAAATTTATGGACATGATGAATAGCTATTTGATACACCCAATTTCCGGCTCTGTTGTTATCACAGTGTGAGCAAACTCAGTAAGCCATCCGTTTTCTATTTTATCTGGATTTCAGCAGAGCTTAAAAAAGTTTGTTTAGAGTTAATCTTCTGTAACCAGACATGGAAATCATAAAGCGTCCAGAGATATTTGGTTAACAGGACACAAAGGCCTGTTGTTATAAATCAAAACCATGAAATTCCTCTGGACGGACAGAAAGAAGTGACTCTGCCAAGACTAAAGTAAGAATTCAGACACTGCTTAAGAGGAATTTAGTTTAAGACAAGCCTTTTTCAGCCTGCACCGTTGGAAATATAGGCTATGAATGAATGAATGAGTTTAGAGATTAGGATTATGGAAGATTTTGCACAACAGCATCTTTCATAATAAAGAAAGAGTGAGATGGGGATTTGGTGATCGTGAAAAAGCGAAGCTGACTTGCTCTGGCAGCACAAGAAAGATGTCGCCAGCATCATTACTTGCGCCGGGGTGTTGATAAGACAGAGGTGTATGTTAGCTTTAGCCTCCAGGTGACAAACTGACATCCAAATATAGCCTTCATGTAGGTGGATGACTGTTTGTTCACATTGTATAAGTTTGCTTTTATATATATACTTTATTAATTACTAAATTGTTTGAGAATTTGCAAAAAATCAAATTCTGTAATAATTCTTAATATTCTGAATATTACTTTCTCAAACATCTGCTCAAACTACTGCAGCCTCAATCAGAATCAGAATCAGAATTCCTTTATTTATCACCAAAGGGAAATTCTTATCAAAGGAACAAAACTCAAATCACTGCAGCCTCAGAAGGTCAAGATTTAAACTACAGCAGCCTTAAAGGAACAAAAATCAAAGTACAACAGCCTTAAAGAAACAAAAATGAAAGTACAACAGCCTTAAAGAAACAAAAATCAAATTACAACAGCCTCAAAAACAAAACTCAAACTACTGTGGCCTTAGAGGGTCAAAATTCAAAGTACTGCAGCCTCAGAAGTGCAAAATGCAACATAGAATAGCCTTAAAGGAACATAACTCACACTACTGCTATCGCGAAGGAACAAAATTCAAACTATGGCAGCCTCAGAGGAACAAATCTCAAAGTACAACAGCCTCAAAGGAACAAAAGTCCAACTACTGCAGCCTCAGAGGGTCAAAACTCAAAGTACAGCAGCAACAAAGGAATAAAGCTCAAACTTCTACAGCCTCGGAAGGTCAAAACTCAAAAATGATTGGTTTAGGGAGCGCATACACCAAATGTTGGGTCTTCTGCCAAGTGAGGTTCAAACAAAAATTTACTATAGTGTACAGCAATCTTCAATGTGATGGGAAATATACATAATTCCTGCCATTTCAATATTTTATTCAACTCTCAGGTCATTTCTAAGACCAGATAACAGCTCTAAATTTCCACGTTTTCCAGCCGCGTGGGAACCTTGTAATAGGGTAAGTAGGCCTATAGGCTATGTACCTGTGAAACAAGCTTAAGAAAAAAGCAGACAAATAAGTCAGAGTGTTAGAGTGAGAAAAAAGAGGTGGTGAAAGAAAAAAAAAAATGTTGGCGTCTCACTGACATCGGTTGCCAGATGATGATTTTCCAGATGTAGAAGGTAGACGGGGGATGGGGTAAATCACACACATTCACTCTTCTACTGCTTTATTTGTCTGTGTTTTTGAGTTCCAACAGCCTTGTATGTGGAGAAGTGGCACTAAACACTATGAGGTCCTGTTGGTATAAGAGCCTCTCAGAAATAAAAGTGCGTCTGGTCTGATAGCCTTGTATAAACTCACTGAACTGCCTCCCTCTTTTCTCTCTTTCCTTCGCCTCTTCTTCCTCCCACGTCGCCGATGCTCCTCTTTCCAGGGCGCCTGAGAAATGATGTTTTTTTTGTTTTTTTTTTTTATGTGTGCGTCATGCGATTCCTTAAGAGCCTGCTTCTCATTTTTCAATTCCCTCACGTACTGGATGTTGTTCGGAGACGGAGGAGCTCGACTAAGGAGTCCCAGCTGTAATGTTTCCCAGTGGCTTGAATGGTAATAAAATAATCGAATTTACTGGGTAGTTTGTGTGTCAGCTTTCCCCTTGTATGTACGTACTGCGGCATGTCATGTGTGCGTAATGTCTGACAGGGCTTTCTAGCAATCCTTTCTTCGTGACAGGCCAAGTTTGAAGTCTGTAAGCATTTATAGAGTCATTATAATAAAAAAAAAAAAAAACAGTGGGTCACACTAAGGAACTCAACGGCAGCTTTGGGATTTTCCAGTCCTCAGCTGTGTTTGTGCCAAGACAAGAGTTTGGACAGAGAAGGCTGGAGATACTGAAAGGCTTGTCTAGTGTTACGCAGGGGAATAGGCTAATCCAGACAGGGCCATTCTCTCACACATGAATAGTGTGTGTTGGTCTGAATAGTCTGTAGATGTGTGTGTGTTTCAAGAGAGAGAGGCAGAGAATTAAGAAACAGACAACATCCTCCCACCGAGCAGCAGAGAGGGGCCCGGCGAACAATAAAGACTGACGAGTGAAGGAAACGCACTGGCGCAGAGCCCGACGCCGGACAACGCTGTGCTTGTTTGGGCGCCTAAACAAATAAATGACAGGGTTGCACTCGGTTTCACAAAGAGGATGCACACATATGGGAAGGAGTGTGGTCTGATGGTCACATGAGCACAAAACGTTTAAACTGGACTCGGTTACGTTTTTTGCAGGGGTCAGAGGTGGGTGCATTTACTTTTGAGCGACCGATTCATTCATTTTCTACCTCTGGAGCCAATCCCAGCTGCTTTGGGCATTAGTTGGCACACACTGATCAGTTAATATTGACACAACAGTCAACAGTTCATTTGCAGGTTGGAGTCCATTAGTAAATCGTGAAAAGTTACATAGAGGTGCCTTCGAGACATTTTTAAAAACAGGAATATAGAGGAATATAATAACTATAGTCCAAACTTACACTTTAAATCCACATTTGTGTGTAGTGTCAATGCATTTTTTGAAAGTGCAATGTTCTTTATTTATTATCAGACATTTCAGCCTAATCTTGGAAAGAGTAAACCTAAAATGACATATCTAATGAAACAAAGGTTTATGTGTTACTGCAGGTGAGCTTTAATAACAAAGACAGTCAGTAGGGGCAGATTTTATTTACAATTATTTAAACTACCTTATATTAAAAGGATCTGCAGAGGTGAGGCATGTCCCACAACAGAAAACACCCAGTGCAAGTGCCACAGCAGCCAATAATCTCAAATAATGTCAATATCCAAAGTGAATCTCTACCCCACAGTCCCACACCTACTGCAGTATCCTTATATTGAACTACATCTAAGAAATAATCAAATTCTATAAAAAACAGCAAGGAAACGGCAACCAGCACTGTGCCTGTGATTTTTAAAAACACTCATACATTTGGACTTTGAGCATAATCTGGACTGTTCGGACCCTTTGAAACACAATGCAAAACATTCACATACAATACATCTTACACATTTCATAAAACTTGAATAATATAACAGGTTTGTTTGGCTCACCAGACAAAAAAAAAAACACACAGGAAGAGGAAGCAAGCCTCTGACCTTTAAAGCCTTGGTCACATGACATGATCACATGACACGCTACCCCTGCCACACTAAAATGTGAATCAAATATTCAAATGTGAAATCAGCCAAGTGACAAACTCCAGTCTCAGGAGGCAAGTCATTTTTGTTTTTTGGACTCCTGTCTGATAAATGTGTACTGATAGTTTTGGTATTGACCTCATTTTGATTTAACAAAATGTGAGCATCCATTTGTGACACTCAGTATCACAATATGTGACCATATTGTGATACTGAGGCCTCTTTACAACAGAAGTTTAGTTTGTTATTCTTCAGTGAGACTCTAAAACTGTAGCACCGGAGTTCCTCGTAACTATTCTGTCTGTCTATGCATCCGCCCGGCTTTCCATTCATGCCTTCTGCTTGTTTTTTTCTCCCAGCGGTCCTTCACGTTCAGCACAGACTATTGCCAGCTGGCCACAGGTTAGACAGAAATAACAGCCGGCCTGTCCAAGTTAAACAAGGACCTCGTCATGGCATCTGAAAGCCCCCGTGCTTCCTCTGGGCGGCCCAGCACTTAAAAGAATGCGTCTTCAGTTCTCTACCTGTGCACATAAAAGCGACGTACAGTATAACGTGTGAGAAGGTGTCATCTGAATGTGCACAAAGCAGACGGCCGGAGCGGTGTTTTTAGTGACAGTCCGGAGCACACTAAGTCTATTGTTTGGGGGCTTTTAGTGTCCCAAAGAGAGCAGTTAAGTCCTGAGAGGAGGCGGGGCAGGGCGGGGATTCATTTCTATACACATCAGTAAAAAGCAGACATATTCCTCTTAACTGCAGCCACATGGCCCGCTCCGCCTAATGACACACTGCACTGTACACCACCAACTGCAATCTCCCGCTTTCTCTCAGGCGTGCACACGGATAGAAAACGTACACGCGTGTCCGTCAGCACATAAAAGTTTGATAGATGGAGGTTTTTCTCTTGGTGGGTCCATTGTTGCAGAAGCTCAAGGTTTCCAGTGTTTTTTAAATGTTAAGAAAGGCTTTAGGTAAAGACTAGACTCGAGTCGTTAAACGTTATGGAGTGAGCCGAGTAAATCCAATGAAATCCCCATAAGAAAAGAGATAGTTACGTGGACATAAGTCATTTTAGAGGCAAGTTTAAGTTAATAATAGAGGCCCTTATGCAGACAGTCAATTCTTAGTCAATCACAATTTTTTTTTTCTACTGCAAAAAATGGCAAGTTCTGCATAAACAAGATGATATTGGCAAATGAGTGACTACATATGGGTAGAGTGTCTTAATATGTAGCTGCTCTATTTATATGAGCATTTAGGGCACATCATCTAAAGGCTAAAAGCTCCAGGTTGACACATAGCACTATGGTACCATGTATACAACGCCAAACAACACACAGAGGACGCAAAGTGCTTCCTCATCAAAGACTGCTAAATGTAGATTAGTGTCTGTATGTATGTATGTATCTAAAGTGTTTAATTGAGTGAATTTTTGTGGTTATATGAATGAGTGAGTGTGGGGCCTGTATTAAAAAAAACAAGCAAGGTAAGTTATTCGATGTAGGTAAAATTTTAACACGTTTTTTAACATTGAATTGTCTCCCAATAGTCTTAAATGTGATTCTGACTGGTCATTTTGACATTCATCACAGCAGCAACACAATGCAAACCTAGCTTGAGTTAGATTCACAATCATTCATCCACTTTACCCAATAGAGTTTTGAAGCTTTTACTGGTTTTATATCACAATTCAAGTGTGTTGTGTCATGACTGATGCATGTTCTAAAGTGACTGTGAGGTAAGTTCTGTTTTTTTGAAGAGATTGTTAAAGATAAGGTTCCTTTTCTGAACAGCTTTGAATTTCCTAAAGCCACTGGAAAAATCACATTAGAATCCCTTTTAATCTCATTCATCTCTTTCTTTTCTGGTGAAATCCTCTTTCAGAGAACGTAGGAGGGATATTCTATGAATTCAAAGCTGAACTTCTGAGTGGGTGTGATCTCAGAATGTGCATAAAAGTGGAGGACAGAAGGTAGACTTGAAAGATATCTCATATAACGTCATTTATTTAGGACTATAGATGTTTTTCTAAGTAGCATGTCTGTTTTTATCTGCGTTTATGACGGTCCAGTGGAATACAGTAAAAAAAAATCACCATCCAAATGAAAGTCTGCTCTACACTGTTGCTGTAAACCATGCACATGAGATATGTCACAGTGCAGAAGGCCTTTGTTCGTCTGCTCTCTAATTGGTTACACTGGGAACCATCATTTTAAAACTATGACCGCAAAGGCGCAAGAGGAAACAAGGCCGGCTAATTGGAATTTAGTTTGTGCACCAATAAAAGAGTGGAGTTTAAGGTCACGCCAGGCCGACAGAAGAAATGGAAGTGACTCAGGGCGATCTGAGTCATCGCTTTAATACCATTATACCCAAGACTGAGAAATCTTTATTTTCACTTTTTTCAACTCAGATGAGACAGATGACTGTTTGTTCATGGGGAATTCCTTTCTGAATGCTTTGGTTATAAATGCTTTTCAAGATGATTAAAGTTAAGAAGTCTGTAGGATTTTTACAGTAGGAATATGTTTTTATCCTTAAAAATAACCATGATTAACTTATTTTGATCATTATTTTGCATCTTTCTCAGTGAATGTTAAATGCATGGGTCACTATTAGTTGTTGTTATTCTCTATTTTTGAAATGCTCAGATTGTATATAAAAATTAACACACTTTAGATTTTTGGTGAAAAGTAATTTTTACATATTTAAGATATATACAAACTGAGTCTAAAAATAGTTGTATTTCTTTCTTTCTTTCTTTCTTTTTATTATTTTCTTTTTTTGCAGGTTGCTTGACCTTATTAGAAACTGACCAAACAACAACTGACCAAAACAGACAGAGATTTTAAATTTTCTTTATGGAATGGACAATCTTGTTTGTCTTAGTGCATTCATAAGCTAAATTAATTTTTTGTTCATTTTTTTTTTAAATCACATTTTTAAAGGTTTGTTCCCACACACTGCCATGTCCCTCCTGGGCTACTGTAGGTGCACAAAGAGACCTAAGACTTAATGCATAAGAGCGAGAAGGAAAAGGGAGAACATTTTTATGAATTACAAGTAAAAGTGTTTATAGAAGCTTTGATTTCATCCTTTAGCCGGACATTTTTTCATAAAGCTTTCACCCATCAACCATGATTCCTTTTCTATTTCACAACAGGATACGGTGCACTAGTACATGAAGTACATGAAGAAATAGGGCAGCGGACTCGGGCTGGCGTGCCAGTGTAGCACTTGATCCCAGGGGTCGTACAGTTTGCTGTGGCGTGAAAAAAGGGGATGCGGCAGGACAGATATAGAACAAGGTTAAAGGAGGACACCATGCAGATGCTCTCGGGCCACTGTTTTCCTCCGACGGTTAACCTCATTCTTTCTCTCAGGTCCGTTAGGCCTCATTGCCACCTCTTGCTGCAACACTCCCTAAACCAGGCTCTTGACAGGTCACTAAAGATATCTCCTTGTTTAGTTGTGCATGAAAGCAGATAAAATGATTTGATTAATGCTAAAACAATTTATAGTCGTCTGATTGTTCGATTGTTCATTTCTAGTCACAAAAATACGGCCTAGTCACAAAAATATGTCACATTTCTTGGTTCAATTCACGGGCAAGTTCGTCTTAGTGCCATGAAAGCTGGACTGAAGGGGAATTAGAGCGCTTTCACAGTCATGGATTGAGGCCATCCTACACACATTTCAAGTGTTTATCAAATACCAACAGCTTCTTCTTCTCTGTGCGCTGTAAGTACAGATGCATTATGCTGCAGGGAGAGACCCAGAAACATCAACAACACTCAGAGCAATGGCTGTTATATAAGCTGAATCAAATTGATCCAATGGGAATCAACGGTGACATGGAGGGAAAATCCGCCGTAACAAAAGCACCCGCCGAGGCCAAATGCTCACACTTGTATTTGTGGCGGATCTATCTGTTTATTTGTATTTCACAGCTGTTATTAGATAAACTTGACCGGACGCTGACGGCGGAAGCAGAGCAGACAAAAGCAGAAATCCTCACAATATGTTTGAAGCGGTGAGGTGAGCCGGGTGGAGGAGGGGTGGGACCTCCGAGGCTTTGGAGCCAATTTGAGGACCTTGTGATGCAAAACCAGTCCTCAGTAACAG
Source organism: Rhyacichthys aspro (assembly GCA_036850595.1). Taxonomy (NCBI): domain Eukaryota; kingdom Metazoa; phylum Chordata; class Actinopteri; order Gobiiformes; family Rhyacichthyidae; genus Rhyacichthys; species Rhyacichthys aspro. The sequence continues at coordinate 11,553,323 of CM072169.1, read as the reverse complement.
ACAGTTCCCATGGCAACGGCGAGCTGCCAAAGTTCCTTGTTGACAAATGACAGCTCCCCTCTCCTCAGCACTCGCCGTCTCTCTCTCTCTCTCTCTCTCTCTCTGTGTGTGTGTGTGTGTGTGTTTTATTTGGCAAGTCCCCATCTTGCCTCAGGCACAGCGGACAGAGACAGAAAGAGCATTGTGTTGTGTGCAGACATACACTCACAGGAGCTGCTACAGTGTCGAACATGCCCTCAGTGGCTCCTGATAAATCCATGTCTTAGATTGTATAATGCTGCGTGAATATATGAATATATTGAATAGGGATAAGAACAGGAGATTTAAGTGATATGTTCTGGATAAACAGAGGTGTAATGGCTGTCTCTGCTTTAATAAAACTTTAGGTATCCTGTTACCTTATGAAACAACTGAATTCTTGAGAGAGTTTACAAACCCACACGATTTCTTCTTGTCTTGTTGTTTGACTAAACCGAGGCTAGTTTGTTCCAATGGTGGGGGAATACAGACAGTAAAGTACAGCTTAACAAGGAAGCAACCATTGCCGTTACTAACAATTTACAACACGGCCTTTATTTTAAGGTGACAGTCCTGGTTTTAAGCCCCCTGTCCCGGCAAGAATCTACAAAAACACTAAATCTTCCTGTCCCGAATGTCCCGTGTTTTTTTTTTTTTTTTTGTTAACTTGGCGATGGCAATATTAACCAATTGAAAAAGATCATCAGTGTTCCTCAGGTCTTTAGCTCAATAATGACTGGTCTATTTATGTTCTTAAGCGCAAAGCTATTGCTAAGTGGTCCTTCTCAGTTCGACCTGTCATCCGCCGAAAAGAAATTTGTGATTTAGAAACGAGCTCCAGCAACAACACAACAGTCTCAAAAAAGTACACCGTAATGACTATGCTTTTCATATTTAAAAAGTTGTATCTATTTGAAGTGAAATAATTAAAAGAAATGCTAACGCTAATCAGTGCAATCAGTTATTTTTTTTTAATTATTATTTTTTTCTGGTGTTGTATTAATTTCTTACATTAGTTTTTATTTGTTGATATACTGTTGTTGGATTTGCTGTAAAATTAAAGTGTCACGATTTTTTGGTTTGAAAATATGGTCACCCTACTCTAATTGGATGAAATTACTTCTCAAAAGGGGTTACTGGTGCATCCAATCACTGAACAGTTCTATTTGACCAATCAGATTAGGTATCTTGTTCCCTTTTATCCAATCAAACGCAAAAACCTGCAAATAGGCTCAGGTCAGTTGTGCACATTTAAACAAACCAAACAACGCTACGTTTTGTTGTCCATTATTTATTTTACTGTATGTACCTAATATATAAACTACAAAATACAACGCTACCAGCAAAATGTCAAAAAAATGACTGAAAACGAACCGGTCTGATGCTACAAACTGTTCAGCATCTATATTTAGGCGTAAGGTTTGTTAGCTCTTGATCTCATTGTTATTCCGACCGAGTTAACGTCTCTAATGCAAAAATCATTTCACTCAGAGCAAAGCGGGCGAAATGACAGGAGCGATCCGAGGTAGGAGCAGAGAGTGGAGGTGGGTGGGTGGGCGGGCGGCGGTGATGGTGGTGGGGTTTTCAGGCTGAGCGGCAGGATACACACACACCCCTGCGGCACAAGTGTCGCGCAAAAGATGATCTTCCCTCCTCACCTCGCAACAGAGCTGTCAAGATGTTCCGACCTGTGATTTAACCTCAACACTTCACGCTGTTAGTACATCCTCCACACACACACACACACACACACACACACACACACACACACACACACACACACACACACACACACACACACACACACACACACACGTTCAAAGGTATGTATTACAATGCTCTGGCTGCATTCAATGTCATGCTAAAACCTGTATTAGAGATAATCCAGTCATTAGGCTGCACATGTTCAGGGCTATTACAGGATCAAAGGTACATTTAGCTTAAAGTCTGTTTAATGGTGGAGCTGGCTTATGTTGTATATGTCTCGTCTTTAAAGTCGTTGTAATTTTTGTGATAGTTTTTCGTCAACAACATATTTTTGTGGCCGAAAAAAAAAGGGGAAAACTAAATAAAAAGTAATTAATGAGAATGAAAACTTTGACTGAATGTATCAACACTTCTGTCAACAAATCCAATCATAAGGAGGAGGAGGCGGGACGAGTTCAGAAGAGATCCAATCAGAACTCATGTTTTTAAGCGTCGCGGAAGTGATGTCAAATGCAAACATTTGTTAGAGCCACTGGAAGATGACGGGAGATTAAAAGAGGATGGCTTTAAATATCAAACTATGTTAAAAAATGTTTATTATTCAGGGAAAACAGAAATCTCCTACTCATTGAATAATTATTGAGATGGTGTTTTATTTAAACTATTTTAAACAAAGACACATTTGTGTTTGGAATAACTTTGAGTGAAATCTGTTGCACATTCAGACCTCAATACCAGCTGTAACAGATTAGAAGCTGTGTTGAAACCGCATCACCCTTTATATTTTAGATGACTAAATCTATTGTAGATAAAAGTGACTGAAACTAGACTAAAATAAGGATTAGATGACTAAATTATGACAAAAAATAAACAGCATTTTAGATAAAAGACTCAAGACTAAAACTACATTCAAATTTGCTGTCAAAAATAACACTGTTGGAGGGACAAAAGATGTGACTGCTCTCAACAAAATGTCAAAGAGATTAGCAAGAATCGAGTGGCAAAGTGACACCTGAGAGACGTTCGGCAAGTGCAATAAGCCGCGGTGTTGCACTCCGGTGAACAAGCGAACATGACGGGAAGCAAGACAATAAGCACTTTAACACACACACACACAGACACATAAACACACCACACTCCATCTCCATCCGAAAAGAACAAGGAAGCTATAACCCAGCCGGAGTTTTATGGACAATTCTTTTACTTTATCTTTACACATCACAAAAACATCACAGAAATGTTCAGAGCTGACTTGCTCTTTTGTTGTTTTTCATAACAGACAATGCATTTAAATGTCTTTTTTCCTTAGAAACACCCACTGCTTTGTCAAGATTCATGATTAAAAATGAAAAAAAACAAAAACAAAAAACACTGATAATCACAACAGCTTTATTTTTTACTGTGTCCTTCAGGTAAAATAAAAAAAAAAAAAAAAGCAAAGAAAATCCATCAGAGAAGTGGGACTATTGACTGACTTTTGATCAACTTTGGTTCGGGTGGTAATTAGTGAGTGGCCTATTCTTCTGAAGTGCCAAACAAGACACATTGACGCACGAGACACCACTTATTACTGCATCGTGACACAAAGGCTCGGATCTGCGACAAGCGTTAATCACGTTTTTAGTCGAGCTTCTGCCCTCGATTGGCGATTCATCTATTCATCAAAAATGGAAATGCGTGGAAAAAACGATATAGTCAAACGGCACTGTTATTAAAAAGTGCTTTGTCAGAAGTTACAAATGGCAAAAAAAAGGACAAAATGTTTTAGGCTCAGTTTTAAAATGTGATAGTATACATATATTGAATAATTCTTCTCTCCTCTGTCGGGGACCAGCATTTTCAGGCTATTGCAGCTCTCCGTAAACATTGTGCATCGTCAAGACAGGTAGTGCTAAAGCATGCATGTAGAAGGAAAACAAATAGGCTTGATATGTCATTTGTTTTTTTAAAATAATAAAAAAAAACATTTGAGAAGAACTGTCCACTTAACACGTCCAGTTTTCATCAAATGCAGTTGCTGGGAATGCAAGATAAGCTACAAGAACAATTACAATGACGTACAATATGTTTATCCATTAAAAACAAAACAAAAAAAACAAAACAAAAAACCTAAGGCACTTAAGTTGTTTTTTTTTAGGGACAAGAGATGTAACATTTCAAATATCTGATTGTTTTTGTTTTTTTTTTCCTTAAAATTATTGTGCCATCATTGCAGCAGTTGTGTGTTGTTGCCTGAGACAGCATAAAAAACAACCCATATATAAAACTGCTTAAATCAAGTTTTCAAATGCTACATCACCTCTTTCATATTCCACACACACATACACACACGAGCACACAATACCAAATCCTTAATTTCATAGGCTTGTTTAGGGTCCGGAATGAGACCGTGCACCAATAGAAAGCCCCATGTTTTTTCCTTTAGTTATTGTGCTGCAGGGCCTAGAAATGGTCTTGGAGACAGTGCAATAACAAGCTGAACCCACTGAATAAGACCTTAACCTTTAATAATATCGTCAAAGGTTCCAGTGCTAACAGTGGTCAACACATTGCTTTTTATTTAACCAAAGTTGAATGAAGCTTGAAGCTCTGACTGTGTGCTACATGAAGTATACTCGAATAAAGCTTCTGTGGGATCACAATAGACAATGTATAAAGATGGACAGAGTGATAATTCCCTAAAATCAATGCCAAACCTTCTTCTTTAAGCTTTTTCTATAATCGTATTTTAATTTTTCTTATTTTAGTCAATTGGCTCCAATCAGTATACTCTTTCCACAACAGTTATTATCATCACTCTATCCATCTTTACACAGTCTGTGGGTGAATAATGGTACAGGTAGGTTACACCTTCAATCTACAGAGGACATAGACTTTCATTATGGTTACATTTTCAATGCCATTCTCGTAGACATTAAATGTCAAGTTCTCAACATCATTGTCTGTGAGCTCTACGGTGCCAAAAGCCAACCTTGTGGAGCTCTCTTTCTGAGACGTCAGCCTCCCACTGACAGGGGCTCACAGCCTCCTCCTCTTCCTCCGCCTCTTCCTCCTCCTCCTCGACCCTCTCTGTCATGCAGCTGTCCTCCTCTGTCCTTGTGTGAGCATGTTTCTGACCCAGCACCGCCCTAGTCCTTCCTTTTGGACTTGACTTTTCTATTAAATCAAGGGAAGACCCTGCTTGTCGTCTCTCATCGCCTTCCTCCTCCTCTCCTTCTTCGTCTCTCTCCTCATCTTCTTCGTTTTCCTCCTCCTCCTCGACATCTTCATCCTCCTCGTCCTGTTCTTCTACGTTAATAGTGAAGCCTAACTTGCTCTGGTTGGTAAGTTGGAAGAAGGAGGAGGAGTGTGGTGTGGTGGGGCAGGTTGACAGTGCTGCGTCGTACATGGAGAACGGGAGGTGGAGGTAGTGTCCCGCTGCTGCTGCTGCGTAGATGCAACAACAAGTCTGAGCACAGTCAGGACGCAGATCCCCCGGACCCCCGCGCATTATTCTGAAACGCTTTCTCAGGGGCGGTCCGGCCTGCGGCGGTAAGCAGATCCTTGTGGGTAGGGTGCCGTGGAGTGCTTGGTGAGCCGGGTTGGAGCTGGGTGGGAGAACACAGGGGCCGGCGGCGAAAGCTGGATTTGGGGGGAAACACCAGTCAGTGCTCTGGAGGAGAATCTCAGCTCGAAGACGCCTTAGGAGGTTGTTCACAAGAACAGAGCGTCGCAGAAAGGCCTCAGGGTCATCGATAAATCTCATCTTCTCAACAGAGAGTCGCAGCACATGGGCACGCTCTTCTAAAACTGGTGTAACCTGCAGGAGTACAGCATTCTTTAACACCTTGTTACCTTGTAAATAATGCCAAATGTATTAAGTATTGTAGAGAAAAAGACTTTCATTAAAGCCACAACATTATAAACACAGGTGGAGTCAAGAACAATATCTTATTTCTTAGCAAGTTTTGTCCTGAAAACAAAAAATCTCAATGTCTAAGTAACTGACAAGTCCCAACAGACCAGTTTATGACTAACTACATGACTCTATCATTTAGGTAAAAAGTCATGAAGACACTGCCCAGCAAAAGTGGTGCTGTAAGGAGTGGATTAACGACAGGGGCATAAAGAATCTTCTGCTAACACACCTTGAGTGATCTAGTCAAGTCCAAGCCTGTTTGGTTCTGTATGGTTCTGCCACTCTCAGCAAAGAACAGCATTTGTCCAGAGGCCTGATCTTGTATTAATACTTACAGTCTGGCAGTATGTCCTGAACCTGAAGGGGGCTTCGTCTTCATCTTCAATGAACTTCCTCTTAAAGTAGGTAATCCTTGACACTGAAACATGATCAGGAACTCGCCTACAGTGGGGTTCTTCAAACAGAAACAGAAAGTGATTATTTTTATATCAGTTGTAAAGACATGTATTGGAAACAAGTCGAGTTGTTAGTCACAGTCTTAAATCTCAAAGTTAGCATGTTGGCATCATGTTCTCTCGCTCATGCTGTTAACCTGCTAGCTTGTTCATTACTTGATTGCACTTCACTTAGCACCTGCTGGAACGTCAGGTTTTTTGCCTGATGTGTACCCAGTGCACTTACAGTATGAACGTCTACATGAACATCTGTGCAGGCGTGTGCGGCGTACCTCGTGTAAACTGTTCCTCTGAGCTGCACGGCAGGGCAGAGTTTGACAGACAGGTCTTGGTGCAACGTTCGGATTTCCATATGGGCTGGTACGTGGAGAGGGGAGGGTCTCCTTCTGGGTCCAAGAAAGGATTCATGGACAAAACAAGGGTCATCTCTTTCTTTGATTTAGGTCTGGAAAAGAAAAAAAAAGTCAATTAAGTAGTATAAAATATGTTATAAGAAGAATCTACTCCAATGTTCAGAAATGAAAACTGACACTATTTATTCAAGGTGACGCCTGTTGGCAGAGAACCACAAAATCTCCTTAAATCCCCAAAGCATTATTTCTATTTCTCTATAAATGTTAACAAGAGGGTTATCAATGTTACGGCAAACACACTGGTGTTTAGCGGAGGAGTAAGCAGCTTCTGTTGTGCCAAGCTGCCTGAGAAATCTAAATGACAATAACGACACACAAAAAAAATTGGCAGATGGCAGGCAACACTGTGATATGTTTGGTACTGTAACAAGTAGGACACAGATGGAGAGATGACACCCACTCACACCATGAATTCCCTATTGATTAGACGGTAGGAGAGTTAGTGAGATGTTTGACACCAATTTGTTCAGTGAAATGGATCCCACACATCGAATTGCACTGGGAAGCCGTGTCAACAGCGTGGTAATCTAGGAAGCAGAGGAAATGTGTGCCACGCCAGTCGGAGCGGTGCACAAAACAAACAACGTAGAAAAAAAGGTGAGTTGAAAGCACATTTGAGGTTAAAACTACAAATAAGAGCATGACAAATCAGCTATAGCAGTGAAGCCCAATAAAGGAAGTGTCATATGAGAAATAGGAATATGATGAAGGACTTATTACACAGGCCTTTGACATATTTTAGGAGTTAAGAGTTTTTATGATTTTATTAATAGTGAGGATTTATAGATAAGAAATGTGGCACAGAAAAAGTTATAAAAGACACACCAAAAATTGAACCAAGCTTGCTTTACTTTAAGTGGTATGTGATCTACCACAAAAGGGAACAAATTATTCAACTAAATGTACCTGCAAGGGGCCATATTTGGAACACAGGCCTTTAGTTTTAAAAGAAAGAGCTTGATAAGTGTTGTACGGCTCCTGAAACCAGTGTCAGCAGGAGTTTAATGAAAAATAAAATGTTGAGTTTTGGCTGCCTGTGTACACAAGGACTGCATTCTCTCTGCACAAAACCTCAAACTTTTGTTAATGGCAACTTGTTATGGCACTCGCTGTGTTGTTGTGTAAACTGTGAATACAACCTCCTCAATGAAAACAATGACGTTCCAGCCAGTCCTAGACAGCACCCTCCTACTGGCCTGGAAGACAAACTACAGCATCCGCAGCTGATGATATAAATGCAGATTTATTGCGAACGATTTATGCTTATGTATGATTTTTGCATTGTGGTTGTAAGGCACAAGATAGACCTGAAGTCTGCCAACAGTTCTGTTCTGTCTGTGAGAGCCTAAAGTCTATTTCTTTAATAATAGATGCATGAAAAGACTGAGGTGAGGCTCTTTGATCAAAGTGAATAGCTGTCATTTTGTTCTTTGTGATTCCTCCCCTTCATGCAGAATGCACAAGCAGCTGTTTGAGGTGTCACTAGCCGAACCGTACCCCCCGTGCCCCCCTCTCCACCTTCCCACAGACCAAACTGAGACGACATCATCAGCCTCACCCATGTAGGGTAGCTGATTAAAATGTCCGCTTCAATAAGCTCCCTGCTTTGCTTGGCTGAACCGTTTCATTTCTGCATGCTGCCTTTCTAGTGTTTGCTTTTAACTGACTAATCAGACACACCTTAAGCTGTTGGAAGATCATGTCTGACGGTGTGGCTCTTACCCGACTGAGCCAACCCCAGGACGTAATGGATTACATATGATTCAAGAGCATTTGATGTGTTGGGTGGAATTAATGGCATTTATTTTAATGCAGTGTGACATCAGAGGTGACACTGTGTGAATGTGAGTTAAATCCACAGGAAAAACAGCAAATGTCCCTGTGACTGCAGGAACCACCATGTCAGGTTAGAGCACAATGCTAACTACAGGGTTTATTCCACAATTTGCTCTCTTGTCATTTCTATATCCTTTTAGTCACCCAAAGCCATCAAAATGATTGGGCAAATGTAGGCAGAGGCCTGACATGCATATTTAAAGTACTGTTTATGTGTAGACTGTAGAAGCTGGCAGTGTTGTGTTTGATAATCACATAATAATTAGACTAATTAGACACAGGGCTTGTGTTTACAGACCAGGTTGTGGATGTGGAGTAGTTGTGGTGAGAAATACTCCTGAAGCACTGCTATGACTGTCAACCAATGAGCTGATGTTATGTAAAAGCAGGAAGGAGAGAGTCTCTTCAACAATTAAGCCCAATAATATGTAATAATGATCAGATTCAGAATTGTATCAATCAGAATTTATGCTTCTACTATCTTTATAGATTATTTACAAATATGACAAATACCAAGATATAGTCAGATTTAATTGCAGGACATGAGAAAAACAGTTTAATTTGCAGGATTATCATTGCACAATCCCTTTTTGAACACACCTGTGCTCCCCCAGAACCATGTTGATTGTGTCTCTAAATCCAAATGCTCTCTGACCATTGACCACCATTTTTACTCCACACTTTATTTACGTGGAAGACATGTTTTAAATATAGCTGTCAAGCCAATACCAGCTCACAGAATACAAAAAGAGAAAAGCCACAAAACAATAATTGTGGTATGAGCCAAAACATGTTACACTGACCTTGACCTCTGACCTTTAAACTATAACCACTTCCACCTCATTTTTGAACCAACTTTGAGTGAGTCAGTGTATTTGTATTTTACAACGGGTGCAAAGGTGATCTCATACTGCGCTAATGTCTGCCATCGGTGGCATGTAGAAGTGTCAACCTCACGAGGCACCTTACTGATGGCTGAAAAGAAGCAGATGCTGAATTTGTGTGCGTCAGAGGCGACACATGTCTATACTCGCTTCAGGCCAATTGTGGCAGACACACAGAGAATCACTGATTTGAATTTTATGAGGGGAAAAAAATAGTCGCAAGCAGCAGACGGCAGACTTACTTTAGTGTTACATCACGGGTTATTCACATTGTATAACACGGATATTGGACTTAAATTCCACCACTGAGGGCTCCCCCGCTAAGGACCACCAATGAGGGCCAATTATGTCGGTGCCATTGAGCGCTAGTGCCACGGTTAATTAGCAGCTTTGGCCCTGCTCGTTTCCCCCTCGAGCTGCCTCTTTCCTCTCAGCGATTTTCCTGCGCATCACCTCCGCTCGGTGCGCCGTCGCTGCGTTTGCTCGGGCACAAAGAAACAAACATGCCATCGCTCCCCGTGCCCTCCTTAGGGACCTGCATCTCGACAGCCCACCCCTCCTTTATCGCCTCTTTCATCCTCCCACACCCCCCCAGTCTCAATCTCACTCTCTGCGCCGCTCTCTCTCTCTCTGACATCCTTTCAGTGGCGGTCACAGTTGACAGCTCTCTGAACCAGGGGCTGAGAGAGAAAAAAAAAAATAGAATACCGACAGAGCCGCTTCCCTGCATGTACAGCAATACTTCTTGTTCTTCAAAGAAAATGAGGAGGAGGCAGCGGAGGGGAAAGACAGAGAGAGGGAGAACGGAGAGAGAAATAAAAACAAAGGCCGAGGAGAGGAAAATCTCCTCGGGGGATATCATTCCTCTGTTAGATGCTGCTGTCTGCATGTCGCGGGAATGTGAGTATGATTGAGAATACAGCTTGTGTGTGCTACGGTGTTAAACAGAGTGTATTCGCCTAAAAAGGTAACAGTCGGAATGGGATTCTGACGCTATGATGACCTTGATGGAAAACATCACAATATAATAGCACCACAGTACTTTAAATTTTATTAATTGTTGAGTAAAATTACAGTTGCTTGTGTGGTGTGTACATAATTTTTCCACTACTTCTTTTTATGGAACAACTAATGTAAAATTGGCTTGTCTTTTCGCTGTGTGAACATAAATGGGGCACAACGCTGACAGAGATAGGATATTGGAAAGAGAATTTTCCACCAACACCACTGAAAGGAGGATAAAAAGGGTGTGTGACCTCTGTCTGAATATTGTTCTCCTAAAATTTAACCAAAAGTCTCTCCGACACTTTCCTATGTAATATTTTGAATGCACAAATGGAAGACTGCAATCGCCTAAACATAATCAAAACACCACAATATAATTGGAGCATTCTAAGAACGCTGAGTGTTTTTCATATTGTGAAAGCTGCTGTATAACCTCAAACCTGTAATGGTCCCTAGGCCCAGGTTTAACAGACACCTTCACCTCTGTTCACTCCTCTGGCTTCACCCTCTTATCTCCCTCGCTCTCAGATTCACTACCTCTGTCTGACTCTCCATCTGAGCCTTCTTTTTCATTACAGCCTTTGATGACGAGAAGTTAATTGCCGAGCGAGGGCACTAGACAAACTGATGGAGAGGGGAGGGAGGGATGGAATCAGTCAGGGGAAGGAAAGATAAGTGCCTTCGGAGCCTTGTCATGAGCGGAGACAGATCACCCGCGGGGATGATTTCTGCCGCTGTGATTGACTCACTCCCTCCAGAGCGCAGATAGACAGGCACAGCACACTCTCACATGCACAACTTGTAGTGTCCTGAAATATTTGAAGAAGAGAGTCAACTCAGGCCACAGCAGTCGACTCCTCTGCTCCCAGTGAAAGGCTGATGTAATGCCACTGTAGATCTATGCTCATACTAAGGATTCTGCATCTAAAAAACACATCTGCTAAATGATAAGTCATTAAATAACATACTACAATAATTAGGGCATGAAAACAATCAAAATGCTTCTCCTTTTTTACTGACTGTAATATCATACAATCCGAGGCCTAAATGGGCTGCACAATATATTGGACAATTGGTGCTATTGCAATATCTGTATTGCTAAGACCCCATATAATACATTGGTAGCTCTCATATGACTGGTGTAAGTTATTATGGCAATGCTAATGAGTATTTCTTTGTAAATTTGTAAATTTAACTCAACTGTGCAAATGACAGTCTCAAGTCATATTATTCATATATCATAATATTCAACACAGTTATTGCATGTTTCCTTGACTCTACTCACAACCAAGAAGGCATATTTATGTACTTTATGCTAATATTATAGTTAATATATGTTAGTATTGTGTATTTGTATTACCACTATACACTCATTGTATTGACATTGTACACATAGTTCTAACTGCATAATGGCTTGAAGACATGTCTGTTAAGAAAACATACAAGGCTGTTATAGATAAAAAAATGTCTGTGGGTCACCAACTTGAGATACTCTGTAGGATGCATACAGACCTACACCAGTGACTGCTCTAGGGCTCAGGCAAAAAGCACTTGGCAAAAGACAGGAAAAATACTTTAAATATTGATCAAACCAGTCAGTGCATGAAAAGTCTAACCTATTTAATGAAAGTTACTACATTCTGTCTCGCAGTCTTGGAGCGGCCCGAGCAGGATTCCTTGACTTCCTCCTCCATTATGGGGCTCACTTGGCGGGTCTTCAGTAAAATATTCATGAACTGTAACCTAAAACTGTAATATTTCCAAAAGTTTAACGAACGACTTGGGTATAAATAGTAAAAATTAGACTTGCTAATCATATCATCAGCATCTTAAATCACGAGCGTGCTTTAAGTGCCTCCTAGAGATGAGTGGCTTGTTATTCGTACAGTACAACCGCCATTTTTCTATCAAGTTAGACCAAAAATAATGACTGTGCTTCCACCAGAGGAGTTAGATTTTACTTGCAAAAGCTTCCACATCTCCACCATTAGTTTTATAAGCATTTAATACTAGATAAAGGTAAATAATTACTTCCTCTGTAAATGAATGTAGTTGAAAGTACAGAGTATTTCCCCTCAGGCAACTCTAAGTGTATATTTTCATATGCGGCTTTACGAGGTTACCAAGACACGGCCTTTAATTAAAAACATTTCTAAGAAGACAGTCATGTTAGAGCCAAAACTGTGGCATGATTTCATTTGTTCAGCGACTCCGGGGAGCAACAACCATGCCTCTAATAAACCTTGAGCTCTCTCTCAATATATTTTTCTCCGCGGCCTCAAAAATGCTAATCGATCCAGCATGTGCCTTTTTTTCTGAAGGAAGTTCTATCTCTTAGTGTTTATGTGTTTACTCCCTGCGCTTTCTGCCAGGAGTATTTCCGAGCCACAGGGGAACAGAGAGCAAAGGACACGTCTGAGGTTTTCACATCGTGGATCCAAGAGGTCTACGCAGAGTGAACGCCTCGAACAAATGTGTTGAATGGGGCTTTTATATATATATATATATATATATATATATATAAAGTTCTTAGAAACATATGACAAATTATAAGCACTACGGAAAAAACTGACCTTATATCGAGTGAGAAAAGTCACTTTTGATGTTGTCAGTGTCAGCTCTTGTATATGTCACTACATGTCCCAGTTGCAGTTGCAGGTGTGGGGTGGACCTCGTCTGATAGTGAGGGAGAAGTGGGTGCAGCCCAAAAAAGAGCTTTTGTGGTTGAGTTGACAGTAACTTCAGCAGTTCTAAGATCTCCTGGTGGGTGCGTTGGGTTCCTCTGGGAAACATGAGTACAGGCCATCCCTTACATCTGTTTTTCTTTCTTGTCTCTGTCTATTACTTGGGATATTTGCAGTTATGTTTAATGATAGGATGTTAATTTCAACTTTGTTTGTTGGTAAATACTAGAAATTAGGGGACTTTCACAACTGCACTGTTTGATATGGACTTTCCCGTTTGGTTTGAACTAAATCCTCAGATGTAAAGGCATGAGTGGACTTTGGTTCGGACCACACAGCTGCTCTTTGGTTTGGCAAAAAGAGGTGGTCTCGGTTCAGACCAAACTGAATCAAAATACGGATAGTTTGTAGTGTGAAAGCACATTTGCCAATAGTGACCATAGTTTCGGACATGACTAGTATTTCATTATAAATATAAATTCAATTGAGACTTGACCCTATATCGCAATCATAAGTGCTATACTCCACAGGTATTACATATTTAATGTTTATATAATATTGAGAAGCCTTAACTTTGTGCATTATTGATTATTTATTGTTTTAAAAGTCTATGCACTGTTGCACCGTGGAAGTACAGAATTTAGCTGAGTCAGAGAGGGGTCACAGTTGTTTTTTTTTGTCTTTGCTCCCACTTGCTTATATTTGTAGTCTGCAAATATGTCGAGTCACGAAAGAGCTGGATTGGATTGAAATGTGTCACATGTAGAATACCTGTTGTATCTGTGGTGAATATCCCGTTTGAAGTTAATGAAAACTCACTGCACAGAGCTCTATCCAGACTGTTTTGATAAATGTATTCAGGTCTTTCTATGTCCTTTTAGTGCCTTATTGACTGAATGCAGCATAAAAGGCTACAAATAAAGCCTGATAATACATTCCGTCCTACTTGAGTCAGATGGTCTAGATCAGAAACAGCATTTGAAGATCGTTCAAAGTGAGAAGTCTGAGCCAGGCTATCAATATGGCTGTTGGAGAGCGGACGGAGAGTGCTGCCACGAGATGCTGAAGTATACACAGCCAGACGGAACAGACAGAGAATAGATAATAGCTTTTACGACATCGAATCCTCCTTCAGAGAACAAGCAACACTGCACTGTGCGCCACAAATCAAAACGGAGCCTTTGAAAAAAACAAGCAATTAGCCCCCTGCTGGTAGTGGTCCGGACCAGCAGAGAAGCACATCAGACTGCAGCCTCAGACGTGATACAAAAGGATACATCAATACACTTTAAAATGGGAATAATAGCAAATAAAGAAGTCCACAGTCCACAGTTTCATTACAATATGCAGCAATCTTTTCTGGACAGCTTAGGTAAACACAAATAATTACAATGCTCCAAAAAGTAATATCAAGTCCTTTCCACGTCATAAATGTTTGCCACTATTTAAAGCAACACATAGGTACAGTATTCATTACAGTGGTTTTAAACCACAATGCAACAGGGTGGAGCCTTCTTCTCTAAATAAAACTGTGAACAGCTGTTGATGTGACTTTGACATTGCTACAGAGTTGTGTGAAAAATGTTCCTATTCAGGCAATTCTACCACTTCCGTAGGTTATTTGTAATATTTTTTTCTCAAAATGGGACTAGGGCGGCTCCATATAAGACAAATTTATAGTTATTCTAACAACAGAAACGGCAAGATCCACAGTGCAGCGAGCTGTCTGTATCGCAATAACATTATGGAATTTGAAGATGTGGTTAATCCAGAGTCCAGTTCTTAATACTTTTACATTTTTCTGAACTTTTTATCAGCTAGAGGGGGCATTCAAATTTCTTAAGTCATTTCTTAATTGCAGTATTTTGTGTAATTAACACATATCACATGTTTTATCTAAAAATAAAGTCCCCAAAAGGACAGTTAATGCTATTAAACATGGCTATTATCTGCAGTCAAGAGTATTCTAACACTTGATGATCTAAAAAGGGGCTTTGGTATCAGAATAATGAATGAGACTGATGCGCCTATGAAAGCCTTTATCCTGATGTTGGTCAAAAATAACAGCCTATAAGAGCAACCATTCTGTGTGTTCCTTTCCTGTTCCATCTCAGATTGTGTTTGTGGCAGCTCGCAGCCTGTCAGGAGGCATCAGTGCGGCGTGTGGTTGGCCGTCATGGCGGCGGTGGCGTGACTAAGCCGGGTTCAGGGGCCTCGGGAGGGAGGCTGAGCGGTGACACATGTGTTGTGACAGGGCAGCTGCGCGGGGCTGCACTACGGACTATCTGGGGACAGCTTGTTTTGGCTGTGAGGGTTAACAGGCCAGGGCTCTGTGCGTAAGTCAATGGCACACTCCCAGAGGGGACACATTAAAGACACAGAAGGGCATCACCTTGTGTTTAAAAGAAAAAACCTTGGTTGCTAGATACAAGTAGCAGGAGCAATGTGAAGCTCTTTGTTTTATTTACAAACAGAATCTTAGAACATAGCCATAGATGTGTTTTGAAAGTATTTTAAGGTTTTAGGATTGTACGCTGAGTAAAGGCACTACTGTGTTTGACTTCCTGGAATGTTTGTGTACATTTTGTATTTAAGGACATCCATAAGTCTTAGGAGTGAAAACAAGCTGCTAGTTATGTTCCTCTATTACAGTGATGTCTGCCTTATTTTTATCAAAAGTGTGTCTCTAACTTTTCCATTAACTCTTGGTGGTTTAAGTGGAAAGAATTTGTACACACTGCAAAATAATTCAAGACAGTCTTCAGGATTTCATCACGTTTTTTTGTGTTGAAGTCATGGGGTTGTTGCTATAAAAACCCGTCATGTCACACCTTCCCTTAGAGACAAATGTGTGTCCGCCTGCCTCTCAGGTTGCCCACCTCAGTGCTGAGTCTTTCTTTAGCACAAAAGCGTATTCATGATGGGGAAGCATTGCCACCGCCTGAGGGGAAAAAAGAAGTCTGGGGCTACACCCTGCAGTCCTAACACTCACAGTAACAGTCAAGCGGCTCAACTTGTCTTGGCTGCGACCTTTTTACACAAACAGAGCAGAGAAACGAGACAGACAAAGAGAATGCACTGAGAGCCCTGTCTGTATTTCACCAACTGTCAACAACGGTGTCGTAGCATTTCTGTCTTTTCAGTGTTGTTGGTAAATTGCAGATAATTCCACGTCTGCGTATGAACAACACTCTTATAGCAGTGTCACTTTTATGGTCTTACGTCTGCTGTGAGGCGGCCTGTAAAATGGATTGAACGTGCTTACATCTCCACTAAGAGCTGTGTTTTGAAATGCCTCTCCAGATGTGAGAGTGTGCCCCCCGCTGCGGGAGATGAATGGCTGGGGAGGAGGGGGGCTGCAGGGCTACCTACAGGTTCACATCCTTAATGAGCAGAAGAGTCTGCTGGGACCACGATATGATTGATAGCGGCACGACCGAACAGGAAAGAGGGAAAAATGCAGCAAGTGCTTTTGATAAAGACGGAGGGTGGAGGCGAAGAAAAGGAATCTGGCATCGGACGTCCTTGATTAGATGCCAAGAACTGGTCCACTGTGAAAAGCCAGAAAGCACTTCTTCTCAGTTTAATGTGAGCCTGATGTTCCTCCCTGTTGCATACTCCACATTACACACTTTTCCCTCTAAGGAAAATAAATAGCAAAGGTGGAATTCCTGGCAAGCGACTCCGGATGTTGTTGGCAGTGAATGGAGGTGAAGCGCATCCAACCCTTTTACCAGCTTACAGCGCTTTAGGACTGTCTTTTATCACAAGAGCAGATAAATAAAGAAGTCAGGAGCGGAGACGGTGTGTAGCTATCCACCGCTTGGCACAGTAAGACGTGCTAATTTCTGAAATCCTCTCTGTGGAGCTGAAAGAGTGTAAGCGGTCCACTCTGAGCCAGTCGATGCAGTGACACTAAGTCGAAGAAACCACAGAAATGACATCAAGGAGAGGGGGGAGGATTACAACAGCGGCGTAGAAATGCTTTTTCAGAAGGCAGTGGTAATTTGCAGCCGAGAGCAGTTCCCTACAAAATAATGAAGTGAGGCTGGACAAATGCCAAAGAGGGTGTCTGGTTATGTCAGCCTGCATAATGTGTTAGAACAAGGTCTCTGTCATGTCACAGCAGAGAGCCATT
This sequence comes from Rhyacichthys aspro, assembly GCA_036850595.1. NCBI lineage: Eukaryota > Metazoa > Chordata > Actinopteri > Gobiiformes > Rhyacichthyidae > Rhyacichthys > Rhyacichthys aspro. The sequence continues at coordinate 11,536,285 of CM072169.1, read as the reverse complement.
GACTTCACTTATACTCAATAATCCCTGCATTACATCCAATCATCAGTCTAGTACAGCTAATGATCTCAAAGCACAAGTTTTTTTTTTCACATCTGGAGACGTTTCAGTGAGCTGTCAGGCATTTTTGAAACTAACTGACCACACAAGACATTTTTAGAAAACATTGCATGCTAAACATCAGTCAAATAAGGGCACAATGTCACTAGTGTTGTGCCAGAAAAGTAGGTAGCACGTATGTCTAAAACCAGAATTGCAATTTTTGCCATTTTTTGTGCTAGCTTACCTGACTTGAATTGTTTTGACCTCGTCCTCGGCTCCACACTTGCTTTGTGAATGCCACCGAAATCCAATGTGCACTGTTTGGGAAGAAAAAAAAGAAAAAGAAAAAAAAAAGAAAAGAAAAAGAAAAACTCCTTCTAAATACTGTAGCTTCTCCTCGAGTCGCAGATTCACTGAAGCGCCACGGTGCTTTAAACACTACTTATGTAATTACTGGTTAAAGAGCTAATTGTCTAATCATTGAGCGCGCGCGGCTTCCGCTTGCTAACGGCGCGAAGCATCCCCGCGCTTTTACTCAGCGGTTAAAAGACAAGACGCTGTTGTTTATCTTGTCCTCAGTGGTCAAAAGATAAAAAGATTGGTTGTTTTTCTTTTGTACGCGGTAGTCCATTCACGGTGGGTTTCCGCACAAAAAGAAGGGAGTCCGAGCAGCTCACGGTGTCGCGGAGGGGTTGACAGTTGAAATGAATGTGCGGCGATGAAAACAACACCAGCGTCGCAGCTCCATCCCTTCAACTACTGCTGAGGCGTTCATGGGCCGCTCGGAAATTTTGTCAGAACTCCAAGTCGGGGCATAACAATGAGCCCCAGTGCGAACCAAGTATAGAATTACACATAGCTATAGCCTATTACTATAATGTTTTGTTTTTTGTTTTTTTTTCATGCTTTAGGACAGACTTATTATTGAATATTTAAATAGACTTTTTGATTGATTACCTGTATTCTTGTCATGTTTTCTTTGTTGTTTTTAGTCCTGTGTTTGAAGTTTTATTGTTCATTTCGTGTTTTACAGGATTTTTATTTCTCGTCTGCAACACAAAGAAAAGTCTATTAAGCATGGTATGTTACCATGGATTTTTCCATTAATCCAACATTAATTTCATCCACATAATAGATTTGCTTCATTTTTAGTCTTAATCTGTTCCTTTTAGTGTTCATATGTTGTCTTTTACTGCGATTAATTATTTATACATCATGTTGTATGTCATTATAATTAATATGTTATAGTTTTGTAGTACCATAATATTCAAGATATGCTTAACCACTAAAGCTTTGATATTTTGGTTTGACACATTTTATGATACCACATAATTGTAAGCAACATCACGTGCAAGTAATTGGCCTAAATGTATTATTTTCTAACATGAATATTTCTTCACTTTCAAAAATACTTCCAATAATAACAATAAGCTACCAACTGTGTAATCTGTGTGGTTTAAACTGAGATTTCCTACTGCACCTGAACGCATTCACTTATTTTTTTCACACTTCTTTTCGCCTGCTTGTGTGTTGGAGATCTGCTCTGCAGGGATGTGACCGACAAAGAGGGGAGGGAGCGAGCCCCAATCATCTGTTATGCATTTCCCCTTTGATTCAGCAGCAGCCACTGAATCTTATTTTCCAGCATTTCTCCCTCTAAGCGTTTTGTCCTGTGTTCAACAAAGGAATGTGCTGGAGAATCTGGGCAATTGTCAAAAGTCTATCTTCTATTGTTGCCTTTTTCTGCCTTCTTTTTTTTGTAAGAGCTCAAACAGACAAACAAACAGTCCCATCTCTGCCCCATGCCATTCTCAGCATAAGCCTGAGAGCTGAATATTAATATCTGTCAGAGTGATCAAATCTTGCTCCTGTCCATTACATATAGATGTCACAACAGGACACATCTGTATGACATGTTATATCCTTTTTCCTTTGAAAGCAGATTGAAAACAGAGTCAAATTTACATCCAATGTCATGTACTGTCTGTAAAGAGAATCTGTGCTCAGAGCCACACTTGGCATCCCTCATATACAATTAGACTATTCCTACACATCCAGCTTTCAAACAATTCCAGTTCTAAATACAATACTTGCTCCACCTGTTGGTTGTGTTGTAGCAATGCAGCTTTTGTTACCAGGATTATAAAACCAGTCTTTTGAGTGAGCGATACAATGAGGAGTACTGTTTTGGATTTTTGTTCTTTTATAAGCAATAATATCATCACATAGAAATTCCTTCCATCACAAAGACTTTACAAATAAATCCTCATACAGAAGGGAAAAAAGTAGCCTAAAGATTTACAGTACATTAAGACACTTGACACAGGGTTTCGGAGTGAAAAACAGTAAGGCACCAATGCCATTTGTGGCACAGGTAGTTTAGAAAGGAACTGAAAAAAAAGTCAGCAGTAATAAAAAAGAAATATAAGAGAGTTGTAAAGCCTGGTGGTCTAGTGTTAATTTGGGTGAAGACATTATGTGAAAGACTGACATTCAAGAATCCAAAATGTGCTCGCTACTTACATTCAACATATACATGAGTTTAGCGTAATCAATCTTTTTTCTTTTTTTTTTTCTTTTTTACAAGACCTGCTCTGAGCATGGTGGGTCTTTTTTCTTACTGTTTATAACCTTTATGAGAGGCTTAAACTCTACCTCTTGTAAAACGCTGAGTCTTTCATATAATGTGTTCAGATATTGTGCTCACTTTGTAAATTACAGCAACATTTGTACTTGAGCTTAAAACAATAACCTTTAGAGAATAAATTCTGTAGTATTGCTCTAAGGGTGGGTTACCAATCTTTGATACAAAAATAGATATGAAACATTTACTCTATATAAAGAATATGGCAGACAATCAAATGTCATCTAAAAACCAGTTGTTAAAAGAAAAGTAAAAAGCAAACACTACCTTTATCACAGCTTTCCACTTTCTTTGACTTTGGCCCACACGCACAGACACACTCAGTAAACACTTCACTAGTTTAGCTCACACAGGCACAGAGTACATTCAAATTAAAGGAGAAAGTGACCACAGTAGAAAAGCAACAAAACGTTGGCCTGTCAACATTCTGTAATATGTGAGCGTTAGACTGTGTGCTTGGTGTCATTATGAAAGCAGGTCTGTGTGCTCTGGATCTGGTTCCCATTAGAAAATCCAAACTATAAGGCATAATCTGCTGTACACATGTGTATGGTGCAAAGAAAAACTATTCTGAGAAATGGAAAAAAAAGGTGTGGTAGTGTCATTTTTTCTAGTTTCTGTCGGATAAATGTTACATCGTACTTGACATTCTGCATTGAATGGTGGATGAAAAGCTAACACCAAACAACCACCACAGTTACTACTTACTTACATTTGTCTATGTATAAACATCTCTGTTGAAACTGAGCCACATCATGTAGGCCACCATTAAACAGGCTTTCATTATACAGAGAGAAAAATAGGCCCTGTAAACGTCTGAATAACAATAATTGATGAATGACTAAAACTTTGGCAACGCAATATCCAACATATGGTAAAACACACAATAAAACATGTCATGTCTTTAAAGAAGACATCACATATAATGTGTTGCAGTAACTGGAGAATTGAGATTTCAAATGCTTGTTAAATGATAAAGTTAAAAGCTAAATTTGATTGTCATTGAAAACACTATAAAACATGTTGTTCCACATCTTAATAGAAACAATTAAAAGATAAAAGACCTAAATTCTAAACATCATAAATGTGCACAAGTTTATGATTTAGCAAAATACTTTTCCTGACATTGGTTGGCTGAGCATGAAGTGTATATACACAACGTTAATCCCAAAGTGTATTGGATAATGCTCAACCAAATGAACAGACAAAATGAATAATGCTTATAAACCCTAAATGAGACATTATATGCAATGAAAATGCTGTGATGTTCCTTCTTTCCAATCGTGCTAACCCTGCTTCCCAACCGCGACATGACTTCAGCCCAGCTGCACTTCTCTGTTTCATTCCCATCTGGGAATAACAGCCGCTGTGCAGTACTACCTGACATGTTTCCTGACTTCTGATGCTGTTAGGACTCCAACAAACTGTGCCAGCGGCAAACCTGCTGTCCTTTAGACTCTTTCATCTCAGTCCAGTGGGTGAGCTCCTCCTCTCCAGAGCTGTTGAGGCCCAGTGAAATCCAGCCAATCATCTCCTTGCGTTTCATGCTGCGCTTGTTGTAGACGGACAGGATGAGCGTCACGTCGGAAAGCTGGAAAAGCGCTACCTGGAAGATAAATGTCTCTTTGTAGGTGGGGTTGGGCTGGCCTCGACAGATGGACGTCTTACACTTGGACATCTCGTGGCCCATGGAGTTCAGTAAGGTCAGCTTAACATATGTATCTGAACAGGAAACAGGTGCAGCTTACAGTTACAGGGGAAAGGATGACAAACTAGTTATTTATACAAACTATACTATACAACTGATAGCTTTGTAATGGATCACTTGTGCAAAATCCTTATGTCTGAGTAGTTTATTTAACCATCAGTATGTGCCGCAGCAGTAGTTTTTTATGCAAAGCCATTGTTCTTGTAAAAATGTCACTGCAGTAGATGTATAACATTACAAACACATAGGATTCAGTTTTCTTCTGATCAAACACAAAGCACAGCAGTGAGTGTTGCTGATAACACAGAGCAAGAACTCAAAGGGTGCAAAGAGTGTTCCTTTAGTCCTGTTGCTATGCAACTATGTTGAACCTGAAGTGGATGATTATTTTGAAGATAAAAATGGACTACAAAGTTGGTAATACATTTTCCTCCTCTTACAGCATGTGAAGCTCCTGCAAAACAGATAATGATGCTAAAATGAATGTTCCTCACCAGAAAAACCCTCCAGGAGCTACTATTTTTTCTTTGACTTTGGTTCAGTGTCAGTGTCATGACATAAAATGTGTTTCCACAGCCCAGGGCACTGTCCTGAAAACTGCTCTATCCTAAACATGAGTCTTTTCTGGCAGATGAGGTCCAACCTCAGTCCAGCAAATGTACTGTAAATGACATTGTTACAGCATTACCTGAATGACTAAAGCCTAAATAGAAGTGATCTGATAATGGTGAACTTGAAATGTGATTTCTATAATAAAATTGAAGCATTTCTTTTCATTAGAATAGAATAAAAATCAGACGTAGAGCAGTTGCTTTTTACTCTTTTTCCAAAAAATGTCATTCATCAAACCACAAACTGCTACGAATAAAAGAAAGCGGCGTATGACTGCCATTATCACGTAATTTAGCATTCACAGTTTTCTCATTCACTCTACATTTCACACAGGAACCACAAAATGAAGCCACAAATCCGGCTGAAAGTAAACGAGGCAAGACTGGCAATCACAATGGGTCTTTGAGAGTGTTTCGCCCCTCGTCTACAACCACACTCTACAATAACGCTGTGTATTATGTTCCTGTCGGAGAAGGAGTATACCGAATGAATTGCAGAGGCTTTCATGCTGTCGAGTGCCAGCTGCCTTCCAACGCCTAACTCACCGCCTTGAATCACACATTCAGTTGCTCTCTTTGACATAAAAGCACAGTGGAAAAAATAGCCTTGATTTCTTTTTTGACTGCTGTTGAATGGGCTCTGTAGAGCTGTGGATGTCTTAAGTGGTCAGTAGCAGTGATGCATGGCTCTTGGCTATTGTTACTGAATGAGAGGGGCTGTGACTGATGATTAACTTGACTCGTAGGCTCTGCACTGTTTTGAAATGATCGAAAAGCAGCTTTGAAATTGCTCTGCATCATTCAGCGCACTCCTTCCTCTTTGTGTGACACAAAGTCAATCAAGGCCTTCATAAGGATTTTGCACAACATTTTTTTTAGTGTTAACAGATGTTCAACAGATATTTTCTAAATGGAGTTTGTGCTGTATGTGGATACGCTGTATCACTGTAAGTAGAGACAATGTGAAAATCTGGCAACTTGTCATTAGTTACACAGACTGATGAATACATGGAAGACATCATTTAATGGAAGGGCAGTGCAGTGTGTCTTTTGCATGAATATTTATTCTCCAACAATAGCCATGTCTGTTTCACAAGCTCTTTAAGCAGAGCAGAAAAATTTAAAATTACACTACAGGCAAGCCAAAGTTTGGAGTGTGAATGAAGCCAACAGTCACTGATGCACAACATTTTCCTTGTGCTGGCCATTAGCCACCAAGCAAAGCAGATTGAGATAGGATGAGAAATGCTACTGCTGAGTAGGAGTATGAAAGATTTAATGGCATGACACAAACACAGGGACACAATCAAGCAGTGGAGGCTGAGAGCTGGGAAACATGCACAACTAGACACAGACAAGCATCTTCATGGATGGAGTATTTAGTGTACAGTAAAGGCTTTTGAAGTTAGTAGTATGTAATTAAGCATTTATAATGCTTATAAATGTGATATGCGTTTTGTCAAGTGTAAACAAAGACAGTAAGCAATGATGGTCAAAGTGAAGTATTCATTTCTTAAACATCATCTGCACCTGTGGAAAGTTTCCTTTAGCTTTAGCAGGTTATTGGTATCATCTTATGCTTATAGAAGCCAATATGATGCTGTGGTATGCACCGTTTAATGATTGTGCAACATGGCAGAGGTGCAAAAATGTTGCATGATATCAGTCCTTGCATTTAGCAGGAGACCAAAAATTATTAAGAATTAGGAGATTTGTTTTAAATTTGAACAAGATCAACGTGTTGAAAAAGTACAAGATATTATTTGATTGGTCACTTATGATGCCACATTATTATGAATTATGAATAATCAAGAGATTTAAACATGATCACAATTCACATTTATTGTTTATATTGCTGGTGCATGTATACATTTAACCTGTTGTTTAATCCAGCATAATGCATATGTTACCTTCTTGATATTTTCAAAACATCAGATATGCACCATTTAAGTGCTGAACTGAATTCTTCCTAATCTGCCACAGATGCATGCCTCTCACCTTTCTAAGAGCTAATATCTTGAGTAATATCTGTGTAATATGTGGGGTGTCATTAAGTTTAATATTTTGGCTTCACTCTTTCATCTTTTCTGCCCCCACATCCATGAAGGTAATAGTAAAAGTTCATAAATGAACACAGATACTTACCTCTGATAATATAAACCTGTCCACCTATCAAGTGTTTTAGACAACAGAACAGCCCATCTGACAACAAGGGTTGGACAGCAGTAAGAAAAACAACGGACCAAGATGTCAAAAGGTAAGTAGGGTGAGAGAATAGCAGACATAACAGAAGAGGTGAGGAAATAAAGGGGCAGGATCAGAGGCCAACAACATTACACACAGTTCAACAAGAGCCAGTGTCTGCTCAGATCCCTGGAAATAGACTGAACAGGAAATGAAGGACAACAGGGATCAATCCACAGAACTCAGGCAGGTACAGCTGAGGTAGGACAGACTCTCATTACAAGCTGCCATTTAACATATCCAACTCTTCAAACATGTACTATAGGTATGGGAAAAGTATAAAATGTATTGCTGGTAAACAGGAAATATAAAATAAGTTATAAGCTATATTCATTATATAATGTTGGTATGGTGGAAATTCAACATTCATGTAATTTTGTCTTTAGTAATAGATGATGACAGATGCGCATTATATCCCTGGATGTTTCATTTGGTTGTATGCAAAATACAAACTGTGAAATCTAAAACATTTTTTAGGCTTTAGGCTTTTTCTGCTCTGTCCACATACACTAAAATAAACCTTTTAGGGTACTTACTGGGTGGCTTGTTGGCAGCCAAGTTTTTGAAATGGATGCCTTTGATGACCTCCACAGACAGCCGTCCTGTTGTGGCATTGTAAACCAGGCCCACAAGGATCTCTGGTGTTGAAGTTTGGCTGACGGACTGGAATGATGAAGCGCTTTCACTGCATGTCATATCTGACAGGCTGACTTGTGATTCACCACCCTGAAAAATGTTAGTGGCCATTTATGAAACTGTTCAGTTGTAGGAACTGAGAATGTCACGTTGAGTGTATTTTGAAACAGCACTTCATTCAGTATCAAATATTCACTACGTGAGATCAAGGATTCATTTTATTAAATACTATAACTGCTCAAGCTTCCAACACTTTGCCAGAAAACAAATGCACAATAACCTAATCAAAAGATGGAAAAGACTGCTTTTGGCAAGACGTTCACACTAAGATGAGTACAATGCTACAACAATAATATGCTTCAAATAAAGCTTAGTTGTCATCACAATGGGTTATAAGAATGACACATGTTCTAATCTCTCAATAAAACTCCAGCTGAAATCTTACATCTAAATGTGTCACTGAAGACATTTAAAGGGATTTGAGATAAGGAGGAGATGGTCTTATTTTAAGCTCATTATTTTTAAAATGTGGTGCAACGAATAAAATGAAAGGTGAACAAAAGTCCCTCCTGAATGCTTACCGGGAGTGTGCAGCATGGATCTAAAATGACCGGCACAGAAATTTTGCCCTGAAGGTTGAGCTTGTTGAGGTAGAACACCTTTTCTCCGAGCACCTTCTCCTTCTTCATGCGCCGCATGCTGTAGAGTCGAAACCTTATGGCGTAGTTACTGATCATCTCTGACTCCACATGGCTAAAAAAGAACGTCTCTGTGAAGATGGGACAAGGGCCTCTCTGGATGCCCGTCTTGGCCCTTTGCTTCTTGGTGGGTAGCAGCACCAGGTGGACCTGCCAGGAGATGTTCCCTGTACGTTTTACTGGTGGCAGGTCAGTGGCTGCCATAATGGTCACTCCCAGCTGCTGATCCTCGGAGTCATAGTCGAACACCACATCCAGGGTGCCATATTTGGCCACAGGGTCCGGTTCATATCCTTTAGGAAGCTGTGCTGCTGATCCTCTGGCGGACATGTCCTGGACAAACACATCAGATGTTTCACATAAATACCTTATGAATAAGTAAAGACAGGTACAGTGAGTGATACTGCACCTCCGGACTGAGCACAGCTGTACTGTCGCTGGGTACGTCCTCCTCATAGCCCTTGTTGAGGTAACTCTCAGTCTCTGGGCCATCGCTGCCCTCACTGGGGCACTTGCCAAAGGAGAGATGAGGGCTGCCGCTGGTGTAGGACAGGTCACACTTGGCGTCTCCCAGGTCTGAGAGAGTACAGGACATGCGTGGGGAGCCATTTTCATCCTGATACGGTGGCGGCTGTAGTTCATCCAGTGGAGGAGTCCGACTCATCCGCTGGATGCAGTTTGCTGAGGGAGTCAGATAAACATCAATATAATCCTACAATAGTTTAAGAGTATTTTAAGCAGATAAATTTCTTTAAATGGTTGGCACTTGTTCAAAATACTGGAAGAGGGACTTTTTTGGCAATGCTTTCTAGGCTGACATGCAATTTTAATTCAGTCTTATACTGTTTAAGAAAATGCAAACAGAACTTTTGCATTCATGGTTCAATCCTAGATGTATTTCTGTGATCCTAAACTGATCGTGTTGTTCTTTGAAGGAAACACATTACAGACAGTAATAGGTCTATGCGGCTGAGTGCCTTGTGCAACACTCAGCAGCTGTTTTCATGGAGCAAAGGGAATATTGTCTGAAATTAATGCATTACGTCAGAATATAATTTATAATGCAGAGCTACAAATATTGGTACCATAGTGTAAATTATACTGCTGGAAAACATAACCAGGACATTTGTATTCATGAACTTCTTTAATAAAATGTATTTAATTACATGCAATATCTTAGAACAGTAAGGATTCTTTTTTCTCCTGTATACATACGTCCATCCTACTGTATACTCAGTATTGAGCATACTCAGTATGGAGTATACAGTATGTACACTATAGTATACAGAGCAAAGAATTAACATAGACTTACACCTTATGAGAGATGTAATCACTGTCTAGCACTTTCACCACATGCCTGTGCACTCAATAATTAATTTGAGGCTTCGCAGAATTTCACGTAATATAATTCAGTATTTATTTCCAGAGACTTTTCTACTTTTGTACATTGTCTGAACCTCAGTGGCAAACAGTGATTAATGTTTTTGTTTTGTTCTGTACATCAATTGCAATTGATATTCTTCTTCCTATCAAATGGAACACACTTTGCTTGAGCGTATAAGCATAATGTGAGAGGAGTGTACCGCCTAAAAAAACATCAGATATGCACCATTTAAGTGCTGAACTGAATTCTTCCTAATCTGCCACAGATGCATGCCTCTCACCTTTCTAAATGATTCAGTTGCCTGGAAGGCAAAGAATAAGGCTACACTGAGTGTCTCTGTCGCATTTACAAAGAACCTTGAATGGTGTTGTCAGCTGCTTTCTCAAATCTGCCTCCCTTGTCCAATTTGGATTCACAAAAAATGAGCAGCTGATGCTAATACTCCCACAGGGACACTAGCAAAAAGTGCTTTAAACCCGCTTTCTTGCAAGACAAAAAAATAAAACAAAGAAAAATGATGAAGAGAAATAACACTAAAGTCCTCCTAAGTTTTAGAAAAGCCAACAGTGTGGTGACGTAATCCACTGCGGCTCATTGTTCCCAAGTTCTTCTTGAAACTTTCACTCTTAATAATGTCAGTGAGACACCAGCTCAAAGTGGCACGTATCAGTGGCAGGATGGAGGCAAAGGAGTCTTAACTAAGTGTCATGGAGGGCTTGATAAAAGGAGCAAATCCGTTTGGAGCAGTTTTTTTCCCACCAAGCTGGGGGCGGTTGATTTGATGGAAGCTGCTGTGTAAAAGCACTACTCTTTTCCGCAGCCTGCTAATTGGAATAGTTACCATTTCTTCCCCTCGTCAAAGCCCCCCTCCCCCTTCATAACCTCTATACCGTCAGTTGCCGTGTTCTGCCTTCTTGTTGCTCTTCAATATGCTCTGTGAGTGTGAGTGTGGAAATAAACATTTGAGGTAAGAGATAAATAGCACCTGTCTTATGCATATCAACAACAACAGAGACAAGGAGGTGACCCAATCTGTTAGTGCTCACCTTTTCTGGGTCAGACAAGTACTTTTGCTTTTAAACTATATTACCTATAGTGCCTTCTCTGTGGGTGCTCTTTAAGTGCAGTTTGAATGCAACAAGGCCAAAAAATAAAATACAATTTACAACCATTGCTACATCCACCCTGTAATGAAAGTTTCTATCACAGTGAAATGTGCTCCATGACAGTAGGTATAAATAATAAAACCTAAAACAGCATTCTAGCGTTGAGCAATACTATATTTTCTGAAGATAAATGTTAACTGCAATATTATAGCATGGAACATATAGGTCATTTTCATTTTAAAAAGAAAGGCGCCTAATTAAGCAGTTTTGTGGAGAATTCTGACCCATATTTTATCTTTTATTTTTTTGTCTGAATCTTGAATGTGTCTCAAACACACGTGGGTTTGAGCAATGACCTAAAATAGTGCGTTTTCTTTGAGAGGTCCTCATTAAGCAGTGTGTTCGGACTCAGCCCGATGTCTTCTTTCACTGCTTCTATTTTTGGAGGCAGCGCAGAGGCATCAGGGCACACAACCTCAGTGATTGTGCAGCCTCGGCACAATCCTCCTCATGTATAATAAATACAAGTCCCGAGGATAAAACGCTCTTGTTCCTACTCACAAACAAGCTGCAGTTTGGAAAATAACGCTTTTACAACTTTTACAAGTGCTTGTTGAGATTAATAAAAATGAACCGCACTCAGATAAACACTACCTTAGGAAATGTGCAAATATTTCATGGAAATTGCTGCAATGGGTTCATATACTTTACAAAATACAGGATATATTTTACAATTACCCTGTTATAACCTCTGTTAGACCTTACTAAATATGAAGCTGAGGACCTTAAATCCTCTATACAATCCTCTCCACAGTTTTTTGAATCATACACAAACAAATATGGAAGCATTTGTCAAAATAAATGACTCAACTGCTGCCAGCATGACATTAATGTTACCTGAGAGTCAGCTTGGTGCTACAGGTATTAAATATGTATTGTATTATTTGAGGTATTAATTGTTCCCTTTCTGTGACAGTGACAGAGACCATCTAGTGGTAATAAAAAGAGCGACAGCCACAGCAGCACTTGTATAACAACAACCTTGAACAGTTTTTCTTTACTAATGAAAGCAGAAGTGTCATACATTATTTATGCCTTCGAATAACAGCCAAAGATTGCTTTAAAGAGATTCTAAACCTGCTGTTTTATACAGCTTAACAATGGTTCAGACATTATTCACCAGTTAAATTATAGAAATTATTCAGAGGTAAGCTGAGGTGCATTATGCAGGTATCAGATTTAAGATTACAGGTGCATTCATACATGTCTTTTGCATTATTTATGAATATTATAACCATTGAATCATCATTTAATCTAGATTTATTACAAAAAATAACTAATAATGCACTAGTTTGCTCCAAAGAAAGCTTCAGCACTCAAATCATACCACACCCTTCCACTTTCCTGACAAACATGAATAAGAAATAGATCCAAATAGGCCAGGCCTGATGTTCTCCTATAACTTGCTTTCCATCCGTCACAGTGGAAACGCATTGTGACGGGAAGTCTGGCAGATGGGAAAAAGAGATGTGTGGTGGAAGAAAAAAAAGAAAAAGAAAGAAAGGGGAAGTGCAAGGCTGCGGCAGCACACAGACAGTTTGACTGTTTCACAACCCTCCCACGGAGAGTGCGCTGAACGAGAACTTCACTTTGATCACCTCTCTGGATTAACTGACAGTGTGTGTTCAGTGTGGGGTCTGTTAGTGTTTGTGGTAAAGAGGTTTGTGCGGTTGACTCAAGCTCATTAATGGAGAATATCTGTGTTTATTTATTTACGTCGTATCAAGAGTTACTGTATGCTGCTGCACCGTCTTGATTTTGAGATTATGAGAACCTACCGTCATCAGCCGAGGCATCACTGCTGTATCCGTCGTAGTCAGCAGTGAGGAAGCTATACTTCTGCCGGCTTTCCCAGGTGAAGCCTCCCACGAGTTTGGAGGTGGTAGAGGAGGCCTTAGCCCCTCCTCGAAGCCCCTGGGAGCGATTGACCGCTTCCTGGTACTGACCGATCAGTTCGTCCTCGCTGTCAGATGATGAGCCGTTCAGATTGGTGTCAGTGTATGTTTTGTCTGTATGGGGAACAAAAGAACACATTTGGTTGCATTGGAAATAGATATGATGTAGCACACCTATTTCATTTCCAGCAAGATTATGAAATCATTACACAGTGGTTTTGTGATAGGGAAAACTGGGAAAACCCGGAACTAAATTTGGGTAAATGAAAAAAAAAAAAATATCTACTCATTATCCACCATTTACCTCTTGGACCCTGTTTTAAAATTGTCAGAGATTAGGATTTGATTTCTTTTTCAGCATTTTATTTCTGCTTCATGAAGTAATGCCTGAGCTGTCAACACTTTCCTTGTAGTTTCAGTGTATTGAAGGTTAAATCAATTTTTTCATACAATTTGTGTTTCTATGGTTCATTGGCCATTATTAGATGCATTATGCAACACACAACACGATTATGCAATAGCAAAAATAGTCCATAGCCATTGTGAAAAATAACATTGTTTATATTTATTTAAGGCTGACTTGGCCTGCTTTACAATAATGTAAGCAAGTTCTTTGAATATATATCAAGCGCTTATTGATTGAATTTTATTATACTGTTGGAAAATACCTTTATTAATAATGGCCTATAATATCCAATATGCAGCTGTAACTTTATTTTTCCACCAGCAGGGGGCAGCAAAGCTTTACAATACCATCCATGAGTGAAACAGAGCAGCTGAAATTATGAGGTTATGGATACAGAACAATAACTGTCCTGATGAACTAATGTGTTTTCAAATCACACATTGAAGAAGCATACTGTCTTTTACCTCACTTTTATTAAAACTTTCAAATGCCATAAAAAGATTTCCTCCTGAACCTCGCCGCTGCATATTCCCTCCTTTTTAACTGAGTGTTTAGTTGGTGGCCTTTGTGGATAAGTACCTCTGGGGGCTCCCTGGGGGCCACCAACCTTTTAAACTTCTGCAGCTCTAAGGACTGATGACATGTAAACAGCCCTACATGTGTCAGCAGCAGTAAACCCCTCGTGGGCTGAGAAAGGCCAGCGCCAGAGGAAGACAGCATCATGCAGCGGTCACACCTTGTACTTCTGTCAGCCTTTCAGACCAAAACTGTCCAGGAGTAGATGGACAGAGTGACATACATAGACGAGAAGCTGAGGAGAGACTCTATACAGATGATGGGGTTTCTCTGTCATGTTGTAGTTTCTGGTATGATGCCAATACATATACTCACCTTTTATCTCTGTGTTTTTCCTGAAGTCGTCAAGGCACTGAAGGCTCCCTGGGTTCTCTAGGGCCAACTTGTTGTTGAGATACCAGAACAAGAAGGTCATAAGGATAACGAAGAGTCCGATCGCCGTCAGAAACCCCAGCACCTCAGGAGAGACTGACACAGAAGAGAGTTTTAATAAAATAAATACACTTCTCAAAACATAAACTCGATCTAATGTCTGTATTTTTGCATAACCAAGCCATTCAACAGTTAATTCATGTTTTGTATAACCTTCATAAAACCCAATATAAAACTCAACAATTATTTTTGACACATCACAAAGAACAAACCCAAACGTGAGAGTAATTTACACCAAGGGTGACTAAAACCAACAGGGCAAAGCCCAACAGGGCGACATCGAGGTGAGACAGAGAAAAAAGGTTCGCTCTGTGCTGTGCCACTACAGTTTCCATAGCAACAGGTTCAGGTGCAGCATCAACCTCGAATCCAGACACAGCAGTGAGTCGGATTTCATTAAACACCACAATGACTGATTTGGTTCAGAGAAAAACATTAAGTCATCATTTTTTTTTAAATTTTATTTATGTTTTTTTTAATTCAAAATAGTTAGAGATTCAAGGAAGCTCACATAACCTTGACCTTATATATGACCTTCACCCACATCAACATTAGGTCTATATGTACAGTATAGTACACAGTGGGTCTACGATAGCACCATTTTGCATATTAAATCTAAAATTGATTGCAATTTCTTACAATGAACTTCTATTGTGGTTTTAGTCTATGGGGGTGAAAATAAATAATGATTTGCAATGTGAAAAATGTCTTTATCATTGTTGGAAAAATACATATTCAAAGCTCCACCTCCACCAGTAGAAGGACCTATAATATCTATGGAAGGATCAGTTCCATTACTTCCTGTTGGTACAGATGCCCGGAGAGAACAAACTGAGCACTACTGGAGGGAAAGCACGTTCTAGTTTATTTTTTAACACAGTCTTACTGAAGGCTTTGAAGAGTTCTAAACTAACTTGATTTTCCCTCTAAATGTTTATCTTATGTTTACTCATAGACAATGATGTGTCCCTCCAGGGCTACCATAGGCACTCACGGGCTCTAGAAAGTAGAGTTTTGATGTATGTATTTGCAATCTGCAATCTGCAGATGCCACTGAAAACTATCTTCTCTATATTCAGTGAGCACAAAATGGTCAAAGTAATTCCATCAATCTTTAAATAAAACATAGTGTGCAGCAGAATAAAACAAGTTTGGTGTGACCGAATAAACTCATTAGAGTCATTTAATGTGATTTGTATATTAATCAGTACATTGTTTCTTGTGTGTTACAATGCAGCAATAAAGTACAATAAAGCTTAAATACATCGGTTCTATGGGATTTAGCACTGTGCTCACTTACAATGAGAAATTGAGCGGCACATTTGCTCAGTTTAATGCAGTATAATGAGCTAATTTGTTAAAAAGGTGTTATTAGATGGCCTCTAATTTACACCTAAATTGATTAATGTGCTTTCTTTCATCATAATTGCGCTACTGTATACTGTTGGTGATGATTAAGTGGATTCAGCCAACTCAGCCTTAATTAGCTGTAGTGCCTCGGTCAGAGAGGCTATAATTGGTCGCGTGTCGACAGGGTTACGTAACAATCTACTGGTTTACTGCTACGAAACATGGCTTGCACACAGTAAAACCAGTTTCAAGACTAGACTGTTACATGTACCCGACAAAAGGATTATGTAACCTGCTCTGATGTTATTAAAGCCCCATGCTTGAAATTTCTGATTTTGTGCTCGGGGGTAAACTTGACGTGGATGTAATGAGCTGGGATAACTGCTTGTAGTTGGCAGGGTTTGGTCATGTGGATGGTGAGGTGGGAGCTGCCGTTCTCCCGTGGGAATGCCTATGTGCTCACACTACACCGACTTCTCGCTGGTGGCTGAATTATTCACAGCACAGATGGACTGGGATCCTGTGCCTGTGAATTCCCTAAAAGAGTCAAAGATGTAACAGCAGCCATCTTGGTAAAAAATTGCGGAAAAAATCATATATAAAGGATGTGGACTATATTCAAAATCTATGACAGTGCAGTATTACACAGAGCTAAAACAGTTTTACTCTTGGCTTTATTTATATTCCAGGGAGTGGCCCAGATCTGTTTTTTTAATTAAGATTTCATATCATGCATCATACATGAGGTAAAATATGAGCGCATTTTAAGGACGGACTGCAATTTGTAGGTCAGAAGGAGCAACAAGCTGTATTACTGTATCTATTGATGTATTCCTTTAGGAAAATGACTGGACTCCATTTTTTGTTCCAAATAAAGATCTGCCATTTCAACATCACATTGACAAAGAGGAGACTACATCTCCCAACATGCCTATGTACAACAGAATAAGCCATCAGGGACCAAAGGATGTTGCAGAGGAAAAGGGCATCCAGACTGCATCGAGACATGGCTGACCCCGTTGCCTTAGGGACCTGCCTGAGGATCTGTATGTAGATGGATATATATAAAAATGTCACCAAATGCTAGACTACTCCCATCAATAGTGATGTAAGTGAGATTTCAGACAGTCTATTCTGCACTTCTTATTCTTCTTTGTATCCACTGTCTCTGCTGTCTTTGTTCTGTCTCTATTAGAAAAACAGTTGCCATGTTGAATAAAAAGCCCTTCAAAATCACAAAGACACCCACTCAGCTAAGCACTCTCCACAGCCCTGCCACAAACTCCCACACATGTTCAGAAAACACGCTTCAAGTATAATACCTGTGAGTGTATGCAACACACACCCACACAGCAGGCACCGGAACCACACACGTCTAAAGGTAAATTTACATCATTACCAATGTATCAACCATTCTTTTTTAACAAAAGCTGGGGAAAAAGTGTTCACAAAAGCCACTTTTAGGATCTGCCTGTTTTTAGGAAGTCTACATTCTATTCAGAATATGATTAATGAGATTCTGGGAGCACTGTAAAACACACAAAAAGCAATACTATGTAACTTATCAGGCTTTGTAGCTACTAAAATACTAAAGGAGACAAATGCTGGGGTAAAACTCATATGGGATTGGGTTGTTTTGTCAAGATGTGTGTTTTCATTGTATGGTAGCGTGCCCCGAAACTCACAGGTACAAAGTGCAGAGTCTGTCAAAGCGGGCGTGCTTTGTCTTTAAAAGAGGGATACGTTTTCTTGTTTCATGTCAACAAAACAGGGTTTTTTTTTTTGTTTTTTTTTACCATTCCAACAATAACATTTAATCTTTTTTTTTTTTCCTTTAAGCAGTCGTAAAGCAGTTTTAAGCAGTATTTTAAGAAATCTAGACCCGTCCGTATGACCAGACACTAGTGTATCCTTCCACTTCTGGTGGAGGGATATTTTAGGATACACTCTATTTGTTCACACAGTTTTCATCTTTCTAAAATATTATCTGCCCCACTTTTAAATATTTATTTGTTCAGAGGAATTTGTTTACTTTTTAAAACTTAAACCTTTTTCACTCAGCACTAACTTTGCATGATCATTAGCCTCTAGCAAGCATTCATTATAGGAGACGCACTGACTGTTCCCACCCACAGCTAATGCACTAATTATTAGGCACCCTACTTTAACTGGTTTGTACAAGATGTGTTTTTTTTTTCAAGGAACACTAAACAAAACACAGGATGAACACAAATTAAAACACAAAATGGAAGACAACAAAACAGTCACACATTTGTCTGATGAATGAATCCATGAAGAAGGTGAAGAGGATGTGTGTCTGATCTGCCCTACCTTTTCTGACGCAGATCAGCTCATGAACTCCACAGTTACGCTCGCCACCTGGAAAGACAATGCAGTCTGGATGAGCCCACTGCGATGGAGGGAACAACACACAAGGGCATGGAAACACACGGATATATGCGTTTACATTTAGACACAATCAGGAAAGAAGAAGAAAATGACAACGCAGATAATACAACAGATAATACAGAGACTTGACAGTGACTGTGTTTTTAACTGCACACACCATAAAAAACATAGAAAAAGGTTAGACAACACCAGTAATTTATTGTATTGAATTCTTTGTGTTATGGAAAGTGGAACATAAATCCACTTTTGGAGTTATGGAATAAATTAAAGAGCAAATAAATCTGTATTGATTAGTTAAAAGCCTTTATGTTTTATGTAGGCTTTTCCAACAAGTATAAATATAAACTGGTTTCAAGAAATGTGGCTGAAACAGGTCCTAACAGAACTAAAACAGAATACCTAAGGCTTAACGTTTGTTGGCTCTGCAGAGCACATGTAGTTTGAATACTTCAATGTCTTTTTACTTTAAGATCAAACTCAGCAAACCATGAAGCCAACTTAACCCAATGATCCGTTCCCACGAGCACATTTTCGATGCAAAGTGCGTCTCTGACAAAAAAGGGCTGATCTGTCAATTTATTTTTTCAAGCCCGTTGCACCTTGATATCTCCAGACAAGGCTCTCACTGCTTCTTCTTTTCAGTCAGCTAGCCCTGCCTCCAGACAGTCGCTGTAATTCGGCTCTATTACTCACACTTGTCTCGGAGCTGTGCTGCTGCCGCTGGGAGCTGCTACAGGTTGAGGTACAAATAGCTCAGACTGCTCTCTACTATGACCTTCCCAGATTCATACGGGTCTCATTGGGCGAACCGCAGAAGGCTGAAAACACTGAAATGCATAGTGTCATTGTGCTGTAATGGCCTTTGAGATGCTTGACCTTTCTTTTGTAGCAAACACATTATACGGTGGCATTAAGTGGTCAGCCATGTGGAGTCTGTGGTGAAAAACACACCCGAGCACTTAGTATTTCCATATTAATTGAAAATCTGGCAGCCATTTTATGGATTATCAACCAGAAAGCAGAATAGAAAATGAAAAAAATCTTACAGCTTCTCTTATTTGAAAAAGGTCAGGATTAGGATTAAAAATGTAGGCAGGTGAAAACCACTGTATTAATGTGTCAATGTGTAACTGCTGTGTAAAAAGTAACATCATCTAACTCTAACACAAAATACATAGCCTCAAAATCATGGAAATATATTGCCTCAAAGTCATCATCATGGTTCCCTGACATGAAAAATGAAGAATAGCCCCTCACCACTTTACAATGAGACCATATATCACCAGATTTCTTTTTATTGCTGTCTTGTCAGGATCATACACACTGATATGTGAATGAATACTGAATTAACTGTCATCAAGTGTTAGGTACTCGACGACCCTGCGATTACGACTAAAGCCGTCAAGTGAAATGCTTTATGTCTCTATGTGATGAGACATTTGCCAAACGTGGAGCTGACAGGCGAGTTGTTGCCGATGTCCAGCAGATCGATAGAGCAGCTGTGAGTGGGAGGAAGCTCCTCACTGCTTCAAACACAAGCCACACTTGTCAAAAATAACATTCACTTGTGCGATCGAATTATGAACACAGTGCCCGTTGCTCATATTTTGCTGCTCCTGTCCATATTTTGGAAAATGGAAATGCCTTCATCCAATGCCAAAGTTGCTTAATACATGTAATTCTTTTTTTAGGCATCTGTTGAATAATTTGAGTATTTTTGTGACATAATGTTAGGACTTCCATTAATTAAGAGCTGGATCTATAAACAAAGGGATTAAATGAGCAATTGAAACCTCTTAATGAGTGTCAGAAGAAGTTATTACTCAAACCTAATGTACTAAATCATCGTCTGTGCACAGGAGTCAGATAATTAAGTTTTAATTACTTTAATACTGTCAAAGCACAATTTAAAGTTTAAAGGCACTTTTTATGAGTGTAGTTTGGCCCTATCCATAAAAACATAAAATAACTTCTCATGACCAACAGAAGTCTTAAGTGGTCCACCATGTGATCTACTCTTGAGGCTGACACAAATCAATTCGAAGCAGCAGGGATCAATATGTGCATTTTCTCAGTTCTGGGTTCACACTCTTGATACTGATCCAAGGAGAAGTCCGGTAACTTTTTCAAGTTTGTTTGTCCCAGTTTGTTGAAGGAACCTCCTCTAGCTGCCGGCTCTAATCAGGCTGCGGAGACAAACGCGTGGTTCAGGAGAAGATGGGCCGCCGAGGCACAAATAGCTGGGATGAGGAAATTGACCTGACAGAGATGTTTAGTTGTTGGAGGTCACAGGGAAAAGTACTGGAAACAAAGGAAAGACGTTTGGGGGAAACAAACTTTTTCTGGCGACCTTGTTATGTTTCATTACATTGTATAATTCCACAGTCTTCCAATGAAAATGTTATCTTAAGAGT
The DNA here is from genome assembly GCA_036850595.1 of Rhyacichthys aspro. NCBI lineage: Eukaryota > Metazoa > Chordata > Actinopteri > Gobiiformes > Rhyacichthyidae > Rhyacichthys > Rhyacichthys aspro. The sequence continues at coordinate 11,515,673 of CM072169.1, read as the reverse complement.
CACCTGTTTTACTCATATATTATTTTGGTCTCATTAAAATGTTTTTGAGACTTTTTATCCGGGCAGATCCTTTATTTCACTGTTGGAGGGGAAAACAAACTTCTTTTCTTTCTTTTGGCCTTTTAAAATATGGGCCCCATGATTAGCAAATAACATATTAATGTATTTGCTTTATTTGTTTATGCATGTAGGCTCCATGTTTTGCCACTAAGATGTTGCAAAAGGAGGCGAAATGCTGCAAAATAATTTGTCAAAATGCTATTTAATATTACAATATGTAAAAAAATTTATAAGGTTCAAAGACTGTACTGATGACAATACTGTAACACAGCTGTTAAAATTGCTTAAAAGGATTTAAAGTGGTTTTCGTTTAACTTTAACATTAGCAGCTTTTAACTGGATTTAATTGGCTGGATTTTAAAACTATATACTGAGCAGAGAGAACATTTATGTCCCAAGAAACGCTAAATTCAAATTATCAGAAAGCAATAAATGAGCTTTATATTTTATTTTGTAGTTCGTGTATTTAATAAACAGCAAAAATAATTGGTTTATGCACATTCTATCTCTCCTGGCTCATATTTTTTTTTGTACTAGTCAAGATGCACAGCAGGTTTAAGCCAACATAAGCCAATTAACTCATGGAGGATGGAGTACGTCAAAGATAAGAAAGCTTAGCCTCGACTTGAGCTCCACTGTAAGTTTATGGTGCAGCCCCAGTTCCCATCAGAGTTCATGTGCAGACTATCCTCTGATGTACCGGGAAAACTCAAAATTGTCTGAATTCACATTGAGTCATTGCTCTATATTTGCTCCACTATCCATATCCCCAGGCAGTGGAAAGACATTTCCAAAGTAGCGCAGTGGATGCCTTATTTTTAGAACAGATGAAGCCAAAATGTGCCCAGTTTAGTGTGAAAAAATCCCACAAATCCATCCAATTTTATTTTAACCAAAGCTTTCAAGGTAAATCAGCAGATGTCCGCTCCGTCTGTGTAACCCCTTTCTGTGGCCGATCAATAAGCTGCCCAGAGACCCAGTAAGTCAGTGTTTAACAATAAGCCTTAGCAACAGAGCTGTCACAGACAAAGCATGTATGAGTGCACTATCCATTCTTCACTCCAATTTGGGTTCTATAGACTCTATAGATGTTCCTTAAATGAAATTGATGCATTTAATCATGAGATGATTATTGAGGTCAGACTGCCCTACCATAATACTCCGCATTCTGGTTAAAAAGGCAAGAAAAATGCATCTCCTAAAGAGTAATGACAGAGAAAAAAAAGAGAAAAATGAGTCAATGGAGCTAAAATCCATCTGAGAGAGTGCCATGAGCAGTCACAGACCAGAAGACATCAAAAACACCACACACCAGAAGAGATTTCCTAAGGACGAGGCACGAAAGAAATACATAAAGCGATGTGAGAATCAATATATAACCAATCCATTTGTCATTGAACATGCTGTGTTAATGGTACTACTGTTTACATTGACACTATATACGCACAGTGTGGTTTTATTTCCAGAATGTGACTTTTATGAAATCTGAAATTGGCCAAGTGAACCAACTTTACACACTATGGCTACACAAAAAGGAAAATTGTTTGTTTATTACTGGTTATAAAAACTGCATTATTTTATAGTTTTATATAAAAAAAACACAAATTATGATTTTAAGTGGCCTGATGTTGCTTCTTCTTTGTGTGTAATGATTTTTGTGTCGATGAGCGAATTACACAACACCAAAATGTATTGTATTTACATTTCAAATAATTTTAGAGCAAATGTTCTAATATATTGTAAAGCCCTAGTATACAAACCACAATAAAAAATATCCAAGACTATCTCAATATGCAAGTTTATTTATTGTGGGCTACAATCTCATCACGTAATTGACGCCCCTGTCATGGTGAGTTACGTAAACATATTGATTGCAGCAGCTCGAAGCATAAATACTCCACAGTGTCAGTGCTGTGTCTGCAACCTTTCCTCTGCGGCTTAAGGCGAAGAAAGAAAACTGATTTTGTATTAATATATTACTGCGTTTCAGTGACAAACAGCCTCGCAGCACACATTAGTACGATTGGTCAGGAGACTTATTGGCTATTATCCTATGCCTCATATCCTGTTTCCGACTCTCACAAACGACCCTGATGACTGATGGGACGAGATTGTAGAAAACCGTCAATGGGAAGTGTTTACGAGGCAATGTAATGTTAATGTTATGGTCACCAGATACAAATGGCATGCTTTACTGTTCGTTTAAGAGGCAAATGTCAGCTCTGTTGTTGTTATAATTCGGCCATGATACTTCCACAGTTCTACGCCTACTGGTCTGCCCACTGCCTGTACTTGGCTCTAGCTCAGCAGCTCGACAAAGCTTCATAAACATCGTACACACAGAGAGAATAGAAGCGTGTGAGCTCGGTGCTTTCAATCTGCGCCGGCCAGAAAACCAGGCTTAACCGGGATATGTGAAATCCATTTGGACTGGGACTTGATCTGTTTGCAGCTTGTCAAAGGAGCTGATGCATGGAGCCCAGTCTGCTGCTGCACACAGATTGTAGAGAATAACCGTACAGCAGGTTTTCGGGTTCCTAAACAGTCGCTGCGCTTTCTTGATAGATACAATTTATATATATACACTGAGACAACTGTACAAAGATGAGCAGTGATTTCATAAACCCAAACTACTTTCATGGGGCCTAGCTAAAATGTATTTATTTACCTTCTTCATTAAAGCATGCACCGTTAGACTGCTTTTTTATGCATCTCAATAAATAAGTATCTATCTTAATGTTAAACTCACAGCTCCTATCCCTGGACGACATCTCCGCTTTATGCTGTCTGCTGAAGAGATACAGAATGCACAAGGACTTCTTCCACACTCCACATCATCTCTTTGAACTGCTGCCTTCTGGAAAACAGTACAGCTCCGTCAAAAATAAAATACAAAAAGAAAAAACAACACACACCCCAAAAACAGCCATAACTTAAAATGACCTCAACCACAATACATTATTTCATTTCAAGAGTGTGACAGCGATATAACAAGCTGTGATTCATCTAAACCAATCAGAAGGCTGGTGGGAAGAATACTTACTTCTGACATTTTTGTGCATTTTGGCAATGATGAATAAAGCAGTTTCACTTAGTGTTTCAGACTGACAGGATCGCCAGCTGGTTTTAACGGGAGATATGAAGAGTCTGTATAAAACTTCTTGCAGTGTTGTAGTCAAGAAAACAGTAACAAAGAACAAGGCATGACTAAGCCCAGAGTGTATCAAGACCAAGACATGACTTTCAGAGACTGGATCAAGACCCACAGTAGTGTATCATTAGAAGGGATCCCAGAAAACCAGTCCTAAAGCAAAAACACTACTTATTAGGAGCCTTAAGTCTAAGTAGGAATGCACACATCTTATGATACTTGCACATTTTGATTAATGTAAGGAAATTTAAAAAAAAAAACTCTACTTGATTGAACTATGTCTATTTTCATGCACCACAAATACAGACAGGGGAACAAAGAACTGTCCTCCAGTTTTGTGAGTGAGCCGCTGAACGCTGTATGTGTCGCTCAGTCCATAGCTGCCGCATACATGCAATAAATCTCTATGTGGAGCAATGAAATATAGCTGACAGGAGCTGCTATAATCATGGCCTTTCAGGAAGCGTCTTTCTGCTGACTAATCTAGTGATGGGAAGTTCAGGTCAGAGGGTAGGGAGCAGTGATGAGAGGAGTCAGGCAAGGCGTGGCTGAGTGATAAAGTGGAAAGGAAAGTGGTGAAAGCACTGGTATTCAGGTCCTAACTATAATGAAGTGTCAGTACTACAACTCCCTAAGGGTCTGAGCTGATGATTGGTGGTCTAGTTGCTTAGTTTAGAAAATGTGGAGGATTGTGGAGGTGAACACAGCAGTATTCCTTTGTTTTTCTAACAACGGTTGTGCAATTTATCAAAATGTAATCACAGCAGCAAGCATACTAAATGCATTGGAAAATAATGATTGAAGTCTACTTTGTGTTATTGTATTCCAAGGTTAATATGTCAATATCATGTTGAAACCTTACAGTCTTAGGCAGCTATTACTTATTACTACATTGTCATTAGATTTGTGGTTTACTGGGTTTAGCAGAGTTAACTTGGGAAAAAGTGTTTGTATGTACATCAGAAAGCACCCATTATTACATTATGCATTTAGTTTTCCCTTGAACCAATATAATCACATAAATACCTTTAAAAAGACTAACGGCCATTATTTTAAAAGGTCATTTATTAGACAGTGGGAGTAAATGAAATGTAGTCATCTCCCCCAGTGACATTAAAATAATGATATTCACATTGATGTATGAACCAAAGCTGCTTAGACCTGCAAAGTTACATAAGAGGAGTAAGGTGAGCGTAACGCACAAGTATGTAAACAGTGCACACTCACAGCAGGTCATGAAAAGCCACAGGCTAAAAAAGCAAAAAGACACAGTTGCTAATTGAACAGATGTTTCTTTTGCATATCCTAAATATGCTCGGGGCACCTTCGAGCAAACACAATAAATCCATGCTTTGTAAAATAGATAAATAAAGTTAAAAACTGCCAATTTGATTCCAAGCTACAAAATACCAAACAATAACCAACTGCCCTCCAGAGTTGTAACCTACTAAAAGCATTATAAAGATAGCAGAGTGGACAATGTGTTTCATTCACTCCAATTTAAACTAAAAGCCATTCAGTAAAAATAGTGGAGCTGTCCCTTCAGCACCGCTTCAACAAATCTCTATCCATCTCTTACTCAGAGGCAAATAAAGAATGGCTCTAAAGACAGAATATCCGAGATCTTACACAACAAACACATTACTCCTAAAAGCCTTGTCTCTCCTGGTTTTATAAGAATTAACCAGTCACATGCATTATCTCGAGCTTAAGTTAATTACACGAAAAGGAGAAACGTTATTGGCCTACTTACCATCAATCGCCATGATGTTCTGTTTGGTTTCAACCAAAGCGGGAGGTAAAGAAGGGGGAGCGGCCCATTGTGTGAGAGGAAGGAGGGGGGACAGACAACATGGTACAGTCCGATAGACACCGGGGAAACAGGCAGCGGCAGTCAAACTAGTGCTAATATGAGAGGAGACTTGAATGTGTTATACGGATTCTCAAAATACTTAGGGCGAATATTTTGACACAATTAAAAATTGACATATAAGATTTTGAGTTACTTTTGTGAAATTGAATACACTTAATAAATACTTTTCTGATCTGCATTAGCGCTGATTAGCCACTATGATTCTGTATCCACTATGTAGGTTTAAGATCCATTACCTGATTTTCTTTTTGCTGTCCCTGTCTCAGATACCACTGAAAATTAGCCAAGGGATCTCCCCTGCTTCTCTTGTATTAAGAAATAAATAAAAGCAGACCAATTTTAACTATACTAATACATTTCACCAAACTAAAGTTTAACGCTAGTGCTAGAGGCTAGCTTAGTTAGCTTAGCTGCAACTTCAGTGTTAGCACAGCAATTATTGCCACTTGATTGAATTGACACTATTTACATTTTACTTTACCCTTCCTTTTTTGAGCTGTTTCGCTGTGTTAAAAGACATATTTAGCGCTGAAAATACACTTTATCAGCAGCTATTGAACTTCCTGAAATGTCATATGACAAGCCAGTAATAGACCAATGGGAGTGCTCCTTTTTTGAGCATGTGACTTTGCATGTGATTATGCAGTGTTTTCCTATCCTTAATAGAGGTTCTTATCTATTAAAATCTCTTATAATAAACAATAATCACAGTCTTTTTAAGTAGAAATGTTTAATTAAAAATGCCACTTTAAACCTTGTAATACATTTAGGAGATTATGCATGATAATACCTGTCACGCTAAGCCATAAGAGATGTACTAATGCAGGCTAATAGCAGATTAGTTTTAGAGTCATATAGCTTATGATCTGATTCTAACAGTATCTCTGTGAGGTTCAGCTGTAAAATAAAAATGAATAGTAGCTAAATGCAGATGTAAGGGTGATGACTGAGCTTTCAAGACATACTTAGATCTACTTATCCCTTGTATCTCACCCACTGCCTCTGCTCTTAGTCAGTAGTTACCTGATTGCTTATGAGTAGCCTTTGAAAACCAGCAGGACTCTGCAAAGCCATCAAACATCTCACTGAGGTGTAGACAGCTCAGAGAGAAAGGGAAATGCTACTCATTGATGAAGCTGAAATGCCAAAGGTCAAACTCACCAAAGAGACTAATTAATCCTTCTCACTTTTTGGAGACATTTTGTCACTTGTAGGTTTTCTACTCATTGTGTTCAGGGTCTATTCAGTTGTGCTTTCATTGTGCATGGGATATCTAAAAGGTCAAATACTGAGCACATGGATTAAAAATGAACACAGGACACAGCATGCATACTCATTAATAAGAATGCCATGGCCGTGTACTGTTGCCATTGGGTTTTAATTGAAGGTAGGCTTGCAGATTAGAGCTTAGATCGGTTTAATCATTATATAACTGAATGAGAACATAAAGAACCAGAATTATCTGGAATAGTAGCACAAAAAAAATAAAAATAATTTAGTCATTCTTGTTATTGGTGTTAATACCTTTTCATGGTGTTTTAGATTAAATGATTAATTATATCGTTAAATGTAGGCATATTCTCTAAGCTTTTGAACACACTTGGTGGTTGTATTGTGTGTTATAATGAACACAATAGACCCACAAAGTTTCTTTTGAGCCTAATGTTACTCAGCATGATGTCATCAAGTTGTCATGGATACAAGGCATAAATCCAGTGTTGCCAAATTAAGTGGTTTTCAGAGGGATGTGGCTGCAAGAAAATGTGAATACTCATGGACAGGTAATCAGATTACTGGGATGGTATTGAAATGAGAATTGTATGTGAGGCTGCAGTCTTCAATAGCTGAGTTTGAGTGAGTAGCATTTTGGAGAATTCAGCATTCAGCAGTGGAATTGCCAGTTTAGCTGTAAACAAATTGCTGTAAGAAAATAAATACAACAAACAAATATAACTGCTTATAGTTAGATTATGAAAATGACTAAATAAACATCATCAAATAAACGCACAATTTTGCCGGTTGCTAAATTTCTTACCTGCTTTTATACCTGTTTACTTCCTTCTTCCTATTTTTAGCAGTGGCTCGGCTCAAATGCCCTCTGCTGGGTTCCTGAAGCAGCTCCTTCCTGTTGTCATAGAAATGGCCAGGCCCGTCCATTAGCTTTCCTGTCTGCAGGAGGCTCTAATCAGACTTTCAAGAGGCAGCTGTGTGCCAGGTAGACACATCAGAACATGAATCCTTTTTTTTTTCCAGGAAAGCACATAAATAAAACTAGCTCCCTTTGAAGAACAGTGTGGAACAAATATTTAAACACTTTATAGAACATGTCCCATGCAGATATTTTATATTAATGTACAGTGTGGCTGGTATGCCACTGAGAAAAACCTGTAGGACAGCATCACAACGACTGCTTCATGTACACTATGACCTTTGTAGTATGAATAGCAAGTGACTACCTGGGGATTACTCAATTCCTGAGCAAGCTACTATTGTTATGGTGCTATCTCAGTTATTCATTATTCATTCATTGGAGGACAAAATAAAGATTGGCTTTGCTTTGAATGTAGTGTTAAATAAAGACCACCCTTTTGAGTGATTATATAAAAAATCCATATCATTTTATATTGGCACTAACGACCTACACCAGTGGCCAATCTGAAAAATGGCAGTGATCAATGTGTGTACTAAAACAAAGAGCCCCAAAATATATGCATACACTGTAACTTAAGCCCATATAAACTGTTAAATTACACAACTAAGACATGATGCTTTTTCTCTTCATTTTTTTCCAGTGTCTGACTTGAAAAGATTATTTAAAACACTGATGTTACTGACAGAAATAACACTAGCAGTAGCAGTTTCCATAGTAATAGCTTCCCACACAACACAAGCTGACTGAACAACTAAATTTGTGTGGGTGAAAATTGCATCACGTAATCATTTAAAACTATATTATTTAAAATTGAAAGCTATATTACAGCAGTTATAATTGATAAGGATAGATAGAGTATGTTGAAGTCTATAACATGATGCACAAATGGAAGGTTAGACCAAACTAAGGGACAGATCTGAAATATATGATTTGTGTGATTTATTTTGTTATTTTTGATCCGATTATCAATAATATGAATGTTTTGGTAGAAACACGCATAATTTCAAAGCAGGACTTATTTACTTAAGCGCTGATTCTCAGTTCAACTAATGGTGAACTGTAGCACCACCATGTGGCAAATAAACACATTACAATTGAACTCAAGACTGCCTATGAAAAAAATGATTAAAGTTTAATCACTTTTTTCATTTGAACCCAAACTGGAATGTTTTATTATATTAGGTTGAAATTGGATGTAACTTTAATGCTATTTATCTATCTGTCATTGCATCCATTATCCAAGTATTACTAGTTTTTATTGCTCGGTTTGTTACAAGTACATTTGTACATACAGAAGATTAGTTGAGAAGTTTTTGTCTTAGGCTGGACAGTTGCTGCATGTCCACACTGCTGCCACCACACACAATTACCAACACGGGCCCCAAAGAAGTCGGCAGACGACCTAAACAGAGAAATAATAAAACTGATTTTCAAGGAAGAGAGTCATTTTTGTTTCAATCGAAAGAACAGTGTCATGTTTTGGTTTTTTAAAATATCAATTACAACCTTTAGTAAAAATAACATAACACTCTTCTTTTACAAAACCTACCTTCATTCTGTAGTCTTTGTATAACTCCACTGTAGACAGCAGCGAGTGAAGCTCCACATGCCATTTCTACTAACACACGCTCTTCATCTGCAAGGAAACAGATTTCAGATTATTTGGATTACATATTTTCTATAAATAAGAAGTTTACTAGTGTTCATAAAGGAAGTGCACTTTAACTAACCCAGGAATGTTTCGACGGCCTGAAGGGCCTGTGGATCTGTGACCAATTCAGAAATGATAGTCAGTTCATTGGACTGGCTGTATTCAAAAGCCTTTTTGCAAATTGTCTTTGCTCCAAGACATTTAGCTTCACTGTGGACAAACAGAAGGAGACTAAGTAACATGGAGGAAAGTTATACATCCAAGCAGGTATAAAAATAAAACATATTCAACCTTGTGATGTCATCTAAGGTGACCACTTTTCCTGCCTTAATGGCAGCATTAAAACAGTCTGCTCCTACTGTCTCCATGGCTAGAATTGGCACATCCATCCAGCCCACATCTTTCAGTCCTTGGATGACCCCACACAGGAGCCCTCCTCCACCCACAGATATCACCACAGCTCCAGGCTTTATATTAGGGCCCAGAGCGCATGCAACCTCTGCGATCACACTGGCATGGCCCTGCCTGTGGTGAGAGTGGGCACAAATGTACTAAAGTGGATTTTAAAAAGCTTACATATTGGACAAATGCTAATCAAACTGTATTCGGGGATTTTACCACAGCAGAGGGTGATCAAATGGAGGAACATATGTGAGGCCTTCAGCATCTGCCAATCTAAGAGCTTCTGCATTAGCATCATCCCAAACCTAAACATAAAAAAACAGTTTTTGAAAATGTCCTTTTATTCTGATTTTTCATTCTTTTTAAAAAACAAGTATGAAATTACCTTTCCTGCAATCTTAACAGTAGCCCCCTGGTCCTTAAGTCTTTGGACCACCAGCTGTGGACTAGAGGATGGAACTATAACTGTAGCGGGAACGCCCATCTTTCTGGCAGCATAGGCTGCAGCCAAACCTGCATTACCACCTACAAAATGGCCATATCATATAACTACTATCAATTATAACAAACACATCAAAATGTGGTGGTAATGATCACAACGAGGTTACCTGAAGAGCAGACCACCCCTCTGGACTGACTGGCAAGCTGAGAATTTAAATGTGAGATGGTATTTATGTATTATTTAAGTAGGCTACCATTGAAAACATACTGCAGTGGTGTACCTTTTGGCAGAGGTGCCCAATGCCGCGGATCTTAAAGGAGCCAGAGGGCTGTGAGTTGTCCATCTTCAGATACACAGTGGTCCCCAGTCGTTTGGACATGCCAGTGCTCTCCAGGAGAGGTGTGTTTACATGAAAGTGCCCGGCCATCGTGCCCCTACTGTCACTGACAAAAGCACATTCTACCTAGTATTTTTATGACTGTTTTTATTTGATTCTTTTCAGTTCTGTAACGTGTTAGTGTAGAAAATGCCAAGGTGTTCAAACTATTTCAATCCCTTAAGATTATACAGTTAGTTTGCCGATGTCATGTGTAGCTATGAATAAAAAAATGAAAGCTAACAGAAATAATCAATACGGTTACAGGGGATTTGCAAATATTAACTTACGTTTCAACAAAACGTCACTACCTTTGACCTTTTGATAATGACATGGTGTTGTAAGCCTTTTAATGACTGCAACAGTATTGTTTAAAAAAACACACAACAACCTAGCTACATACATAATAGCATCTTCTAGGATTTTCACACTTCCGGTTGTGGATATCAAAATAAACTCCTTTGCAGGAACACAAAATGCCAAAAGTGTTTTTATTGCTTAAACCTTCAAATAAAGCAAACTTTGCGGCATATTTCATTAAACTATATAAAACTATGCATTAAAATATAATTATCAATGAGACTAAATTAAATAAATAAAGCAAACAAATTGAAATCATAGATAAACTTACATGCCGCACTTCACTTCTGCAGATGAATAAGCTGTGACTCCTAACTGACTTCTAAAGTCCACAGTTTATTACCAAGGCTTTAATGTCAGTGAAAGGACGTGATTGAGAAAGAGCTGACTCAGTCATAAAACACACACTTGTGGCTGTCTGCAGCAGGTACTATACTTTTATTAATACTGTACATGAGCTTATACACAAAAACGGTTCACACTCAATAGAAGCATGTGCCAGCTCACTAAAAACATTTTGTTGCTTCATAACTTACACAGCACGTGTTAAAGAATCGTTTTTCTGTACACTAGGTGGCAGCAGTGAGTGGCACAAAAACATGTAATATTAATAATAAAATTAATGGTATTTATAATAAAAACGGTGCTCAGTGTAAATTATGCAGAGCAGAACAATTATGAGAATAATACATTGATTTACGTGTGTAAATATAAAATACTGTATGTAGAAAAGAAACCACTCAGTCTTCTTTACACAGTGTCACTAAGCCCAGTCACAATTATCTTTATATTCAAGTTACATCTTGTCCTATTTGTAAATATCATTGGTTTATTTAATTAAATGTGGTTCAGAGCAGAGCCAGAGACTTCAGCTATTAAACTTTCTAAAATCTTACAGTATAGGCCTATACACAATAAAAATATTTTATGTATAATAATTAGTCATTATCAGTGCCTGTTTTTGTTATGGTTGAATTGTGTGAAATTACCCCAGATTTATTTTCCTCCAAAAAGTGAATAGTCAAGAAAACTACTTCTATTTCTTTCTTCTCATATATCTTCTTCTAAACCAATATTCCAATACCCTGTTTTACCAACTCATTTAATAGAAACACCAACTTGAAACCCCAAACTGAATACATTCTCCAACTACATTTTCATATTACACGATGCACCAGTACTGAGTCAAAGTTCAACTGGAGGACTTACAAAAGTCGACTTGCTTCAACACACTTTTATTGCACCTAACTCTTTCCACCCTACACACATTCATCTTCCACCTTCACTCACCATCATTCATTTTACTGCATATTCATTTACACAATGTCAAGTTGCTTACTTTGTTGAGAGGGGGATGCATGCTTCTGCAGTACAGTTCATGGCATTACAAAGATGGGAATTATTTGTGATACAAAAATAAAGTGATATTTTGAGAAAATGTGGTTTGTATTCTCAAGCATCTCTCATGCTGCCTTAAACTACTGATCTTTAAAATAAAATTCAAGCATTTGCCCCTGTATTTCAGGTTTTTCCATCCATACAAACAAAAAGATAAATTTTTGTTTCCTTCTTTCCACTTGCTTTCTCTATCTTTTCTTCCTTCCTTTTCAGATAATGCCTTGTCCCACATGCTGCTCTTCTTGTGCATGCACCCTCTGCCAGCAAGTGCACATGGCTACAGATCTGGGCTTTATGCCAGTGAGCGCTGTCTGGGTTTGATCCTCGGATACAGCTGGAGAGAGCAGAGAGGATTGGGTCACTGCATCATATTAACGAAGCTGTTGCTTTAACATTATGAACATAGACAAAAAGGCAAAGCAATAAATCTACCACTTAAAAACAATGCCAATCTGTTTTGGTGCCTAAAACAGGAGGACAAATGAAACGTTTTTTCCTGGGCTAGCCTTTACTTTTGTTTAGTATTTTATGTCTAACATTAAAACCCGCAAAGAGTGAGACAGCAATATATACAGTAGAATGCAGCTGCACAGCCACAGTTATACAAGGCACTGTGTATTGGGGAGTTTTATTAAAGTAGTTCAGCTGGTCTAATAAAAGAATAAGCCATAAGCATTATAGAATGTGTGACTCTAAACTCCCCAAGGCATAAATTACCCAGCAAGCATTTCTAGACAGCGCAATATCGTGTAGTATATTGTGAGCTGCTACAACGTCTTGCTGGTCTAGTAAAAAAAAAAAAAGCCTTCAAATACAAATCATAGACATTTGGTCTTAAATAGATCCAAGTTCCATCTGCTGACCAGATTTTCTCAGATTGACAATTCAGATTTATGTGTTATGTGGAGATGAAGTCTGTGTACTAGAGCTGCTCTACTTCATGTAACTGAGCAAATATTAGATCTGCTGTCTAAAACAGGCTAAACCGTTCAGAGTATCTTTGTTTTATTAATGATCATTAATGCTACTCAGTGCAAAACAGGTGTGCAGACATATCAGTGAATTGGTGGACTTTATTGTGCTGTCAGGCTGCCTTACCCCCAGCAGGTTCCTGGGTACATAACCCTCGCGGTCATTAAGTCGTGCCCACCACCACTCTGTCTCTGTATCATCTCGGCGACGCAGCACAGTGATGGCATCGCCCTCACTGAAGGAAAGCTCATCTGACTGCTGGGCTGTGTAGTCCCACAGAGCATACACCAGACCTTTGTTCATTACACCCAACTTTTCCTGGACACCTGGGAAATATGAAAGAATTGACAGAATTGTGTTAAACTAACTATAGGTCTGTTAAATCCATTTGTTATTGTGTCTTAACTTACCATAAAGGAACTGGGAACACTGTGTGTAGCCCTCCTCCATTTCTTCACATTTATCTGCTGCTGTCTCAACATCACTAATTGTTGTAGCAAAAATGGCTGCACCAGACTCCACTAGCATTTTACAGAGGTGCACACTGTTACAGGAAGCGGCACAGTGTAGAGGAGTCCTGGGAGAAAACATCACAAAAGAAGAGACATCAATGTGTGTGGGCTCTGGTTTAGTCATAAACAAGAGATATGCCAGAAATTAAAAAGGCAACACACGATAAATGACAGCGTTAAATTAGACATTAACTAAACATGAATTCAGGAAGACGCTCTATTAATCAAATTAAGTGACTTTTGATATGGAACCTTATTAGACTTATAATCACTTTCTCGCTTGCTTCACTCTGTCAAAAGACCCAAGTCAAAAACAAATTTGGAAATGCTATTATCTTTGTTATTGCTTCCTCTCAGCTAAGCACCCGCATTGGTGGCAGAGACTATGCTCATTACCCGAACGCCCTCCAGTCGCTCAGAAGCCAACGTTCCCTCATTAGTCTATAACATGATTGAAAAGCTTATCGAAGGCACTGACCATCCATCACTGTCAGCAGCGTTTACATTCACTCCAAAGTCCAGCAGGAACTTCACAATGTGGTGATGGCCGGCACAGACAGCATTGTGAAGAGGAGTTATGCCCTCATCATTCGGCATGCTGGGGTTTTCCACCTTAAACAGATAAAGATATTAGACATTGCATTAGTATTAACAAACCATTTATGACATGAAGTCAGGTTCTTTTTTTACATTTTGCCATAAGAATACTTTGTACCTCATTGTGTTCGGCAGTGAGAATGATCTTATTCATTAAGTATCTTTCACTGCAACTGCAAGGTACTAGTTTAGAGACTCACTTAGCACTTTTTTCCAGTATGCAACAGAACAGTCAAAGATGTGGGAGTTGGCATCAGTAGACACCGTGGGATGCAACTAGTCCTGCAAAGCTTTGTTCTTATGAGCTCTGTGCTACAGTAACACAGTTCTATTCAGATGCTTTATGTGTTAAGTTGCAGTACAACTCTCAAATCTTTCCCCCTGTCAGCTCTCCTAAAGATCAAAGCAATTATGTCATTTTTAAAACATCCTTATTACTCTAATTAATGCTTTGAGAAAACCTGTGTGTAGGTGATTATTTGCATGTAAGAACACTTTTCTTTTATATAACAGTACAAGCTTTACAAACAAAGTCTTGTGGATTCATATTGCTAGTGTTCATTTAATCTTGACATGGCATGTTTCAGCTTTTAATATTATATCTTTCTTAATTACCTCATATATAATTCTCTGCACCAGATCAAACTCTCCCTCTAAAGATGCATCCAGCAGCAGTGCCAAAGGGTTAAACTTGACTCTGAGACCATGGCCAGTGCGCTCTGACAGTGGCTTTTTCAGGTTGGTTCGCTTTACCTGCAGCACACAGAAAAATGCATATTAAACACAAGCCAATATAATTTCCTTGAAAAGATATTATATAGTACTTTATGTCCTTACCTTAGGTTGTAAGGGTGCAGCAGGAGGAGCGGGCGACGGGGAGGTGTGGCCTACAGAGTTGTGGGCGGGGCTAGAACTCTTCTGATTGTTATTGTTCTGGTCCTCGGGCTTATCAAGTGGAGGAGTTGAGCCTGGTTGCCTTGTTAGAGACACATTATTGGCTGTTTCCCCTGTCGTCTCTTTTGGTGTTTCTATAGCAACTGATGATGGCGACAAGCGGTGTGGGTCTGAGTTCAGGTTTTGACCTTCACCTTCTGTAGCTGACACAGTGACATGCTTATTGCTTGACTCAAGGTTCCCATTGGCCGAATGGATGTTGTCCATGTCACCCAACAGACAGTCGGGCTGGTAAAAGGTGTTGCCTGGAATATAAAGACAATTTAAGAATCAATGAAATGAAAGTTGCACTAATATAAAATAAAATAAAGTCCGCTTAATACCTGAGCCTCCTTCGATGCCTCCAGCCAAAGTGTTAAACCTGAAAGTCATACAAAACCTACGTCAGATCTGTAATCTGGAAGTTTTGGGCTGAACAATGTGTTGTAACTTTACTGTCATTACACTAGCAATGTGAGCAATAAACATTACTGGAAACCAGCTTGAATTAAAATAATTTTATGGTACTCTGTGTGCAAGGCATTGACACTAAAATACAGCAATACAGTAAATATACAGCAATACAATTGTTTGATTTAATACTATTTTTAAATTCAGAACAACTCTGACCTTTGGTAAAGTAGTTTTTGAATGTTTGGTCCTTGTGGACCCTCAGGTTCTGTTATCGAGCTTCTTTTTTTCAGAGGTCGTGGAGCATTGCTAAGGCGACGACGAAGAACCTCTAAGTCTGCATCACTCTGGTAGCGGAGCTGGGAATGGGCTGTGAAAAAAAGTGAGAAATAGACTTAGTGATTCTGAAAGTTCTTTTTGCTATTAAAGCATGAAGAAATCATAAATTACAATGGACTTCCAGCCTTCCTTTCTTCACACACCATTTCACTTAGTTTCACAGCACAATGGAAGTCTTATCAAACTGGCTGAACGATTTTTCTCTAATACTTACCCACTGGAGTGAGTTTAGTTGGACTGAGGGGACGAGGGATGTTATCCACACTGGGTGGAGCAATTACATGTCCATCACTGTTATCAACTCCCTCTCCTTTGCCTCCATGTTTATCTAAAACATCTTCTCCTTTTGATCCTCCATGGAGAAATGGGACAGGGGACGGTGTGGCAGATGAGTTTGGGAGGATTGGTTTCCCATACACTGTAAAGACAATAGTGGATTTTAGACATTGCTTTTACACAGCAGTGGTTTGCTCCATGTAATCCTGGTCAGACATAGAGATGCTACCTGCTTTGACAGTTGTCCTGTTGCTGAGAGACCCATAGTTTTTGACCTGTGGTTGATGAAGGTACATGCTGTAGATGGAACTGCTGTTCATAGTTGCAGGACCCTTTCTTGGAGACTGGGGCCTAGATGAGTGTTCTGGGACATAAGGACGTACCGCCACTGCTGGAGGGGGCTCTGTTCTTTCAGTTTGAGGGGACATTGAACCTAAGCAGAAATTGTTATGAAGCTCTTTACTATGAATCAACTTTAAACCTTGAAAGGAAACAGCTTTGATCGTAATTTTACCTTGACTGGGTGGGACAGATATACGCTGTTGAATTTGTTGGGAGGATGATGATGAAGAGGACGATGAGGTGGCATTGGAGCGAGGCCAGCCCAGAGTGCCAGGGGCAGAACGGGGCAGAGAACTGGTGGCAGAGTGGTGCCCCATTTGGTGGGTGGCACTGGGGTAAGTACCATAACCAGAGGGAATTGGCTGGAAAAAAAACAAGAAGAAAAAAATATGTACCAATACCTAAACTATACTTTTATAATAGTAAAAATAGCTTTTACTTCAGTGTTACCTGATCTGTACTGTTAGTTCTCCAATCAGACAAACTCTTGCTGATGCTAGGCCATGAGGCTTCATTGGCTATAAGGTAAAAGAGGACATAGGTTTAGGAATACAATAGGAAACAAATTTTAGGAAGAAAGGAACCCACAAATGTAAATGACAGTTCTAGTGAATTAGTGATGAGGGTAAAGGTCAGGTCTTTCATGTACCACAAAAACAGAAAAACTGTGGTGAAATTTACACGACAAACAGCAAGTTCTTACAGTCAGAAGAAGGTTAAATACATGTTCACAATGTTTGGTAATGACAAAATGATATTTTAGTTTATGCTTAGAATCATTCTTTGACATGCTTTGGCTAGTAGTTACAGTTGATGACAAGGTTTACTATAAGGGTCCTTTTTTGACAAAACACCTCAGAGGTTTTGCTGAACGTAAAGCCGTAAAGCTGTCTGAGAAACTCGATAATTTTAGGAAGTGACAGTTTAACCCAGTCTTTGTATCTATTACATAATGAAGGTCAAAGTACTGGTCAGTCACTAAGCCTGTCCCCACTGTCCCCTGTCCATTATAGCTGTGGGTCAGCAGCCGTGGTTAATACTTTACACGTTGAGTACACTTTAACTTTATCTTACTAGACACCAAAACAACACTGAAGCCTTTCATGTTATTGTATGGTGAAGCTTGAGCCAGGATAGGACTGTAATTTCACATTATGACATTTTTAAACAGGAAAGTATTTACTAGTGTGTGAAAATCAACAAAAGTTCACAGAAATAAATAAGATATCGCTGTGAACATTTGCATGTTGCATCTCTCTCTGAGACTGTTACGTCAGCGTTGTAGTACTTGAACAGACTAATACTGATTAACTACTGGACCTGGGAAACCTAAGCCATGCTGTGCAACCTGTGGACTGCTGCTGTAACCTGCTGACCCCATGAAGACAACAGTCACGACAGGAAGCAAACAGTTAGCTTTGTGTGAGGTGGAAACTTGGCCTTTTGCCTTATGGCTCAGATTAGATCACACTCAAAGGAAGCATGCTTTACTTTACAAGCACCCTCACAGTGTGCCAGAGTTAAACAAACTTACTAATGTATTACGCTCTCTGTTCTATTTTCCCATTGCTATCTAAATTATTCATTTGGTTATGTCCCTGTGTTGGTATTCATACACAATAATAGATACTCAGTGTTACCATTTGTTGAAACGCTTTCATTTCTCCAGTGACTGCAGTGGCAGCTATCTGTCTCATCCAGAAAACACAGTGCATGTAGTTACTGCACTAGTCTGTGTACATCACACTTCCTTTCATTCATTTACTGCCTGTCTGGCCCAGCACACTCTTGACATGATTTATATTGTCTTTTTCCACATTACATAAGCAGGGGCGATAAATAGAGCTGTGACATTTGCTTTGGCATTCGACAACACAAAGGCATTTATACCAGTGGTGTTCCGAGACCCTTTGTTTAGACCCAATAGGTAAACTTTCAAAAATACAATATGTTTTAGAACTTCTAATGTAAACTAACTCCAGACTGTGCTTTGACCTGAATTTATTTTCAACAGTGTTTTTGGTAACCTTAAGCAGCTGCTGAATATCCAGTGTCATGTTTGGGTCTTATTATATTCTGCTCCTTACATTAAGAGGTCAATTTCATACAGCTGATCTAATAACGCTCTCTGTTCTAACCATCTGTTCAACATAGCCCTGTTGCTTGGAAGCTCTTTGCTTTTCCCAGACCCTGACTTTATCCAAAACACAGGGTGCAGACAGATGTGGAAGCAGGTGCGACTATCTATCTATCACCAGTGGCACTTGTGAGTGGTGAGTACCCTTCTCTAGCACCACTTGTGCACTCACTGTTGATACTGTCACTGCACTGGGGGGATTGTGGCCCCTCCCACTTCTCAGTGGGCTTGCAGAGGACGATGTCTAAATCGGACACTTTCCATTGGCTGGGAGGCTTCTTGATGGCACTCCTGTCGTCCTCTGCACGGTCGTAGCCAGTACAACAGCAACAATAACAACCACAAAGACAACAATAACAGGACCAAGCATGACAGAAACGACATGAGCATCATCGTGATTGCGCCACAATGATGTCACATGACAGGACAGGAATAGCAATCACAACAGTAA
Source organism: Rhyacichthys aspro (assembly GCA_036850595.1). Lineage (NCBI taxonomy): Eukaryota > Metazoa > Chordata > Actinopteri > Gobiiformes > Rhyacichthyidae > Rhyacichthys > Rhyacichthys aspro. The sequence goes on along the minus strand of CM072169.1, from coordinate 11,496,838 downwards.
AAACATTATTTACAAAATGGGGTCAACAACAAGAACAACATGTAAGGGTGTATAAGGACAAGGAAGGAAATTGAAAGACAACAGTTAGAAATACAGATAAACAAGACTAGAAACAGTATACAACTAATATAAAGCTAGATGTACAAACCTGATAAGGAACGGATATGACTGAGTGGTGTGGGCTTGGGGGGTGGGTCATGGGGCAGTGGGTAACATCTGTCCTGTTTGCCCTCAGATGGAACCTGGATGTAGGGACACACAGCCGCCACTCGACCTGAAACACTTCCACCAGAGTGAGAAGAGGTTGGAGGAGTTGTCACGCCTCCTCCGTTCAGACGGCTCAACTGCAGACAGAAAGAACGAGACGTAAATTATGACAAACAGACCTTCAATGTAAAGGTTTCTTGATAACAGAGAGGGCGGTGTACCTCTGCCTTCTTCTTGTGCAGTCGTTCTCTCAGGTCTCCAATGCGCTGATCCATCATTGTCACTTGGGCATTCCTCTTGTTCAGCAGCTCCTTGTTTTGAGCCAATTTACTGCTCTGTTCCAGGTTGTGACGGTTTCGAGCCTGACACAGAGACAGTCTTAGTACTCTGTAACACTACTTATTTTTTTCTGCAAACACACCTTTCAAATGCAATCCCAATTCAGAAGGTGAAAGCTACCTGTAATTCCTGGTAGAGTTTTCTCAGTTCAATGGCTGCTGGTCCAGACAGAGGTGACCCTTTCTGTCCAGTCACGTGTGGACCCTGGGATCCTGAGGGTGCTCCCTGCTGAGGGCCAAATGAATGCAGCTGAAGTCGACCTCTCCTCAAATCGTCCAACTGCTGAGTCAGCTAATACAAGAACACAAACGTATAAACACTTTTTTTAATATGAATGTCATTTTCTTTTATTTCACCTTCCTTTTGTAATATTACCTGGTCAACTCTGACCACTGCAGACTGTAGCTCGGCCTGCTTTTCTTGAAACAGATTGCTAACATGTTCAATCTCAGCAGCTGAAGAGGAACAAAAACAAATTAACCATCACTATGTGTACAACTCCATTCCTTATGTTTAATCCATGCCCACTATAAAATTACGCAAAAATATTCAGCCTATATCCTTAGCTATCATTCTTGCAGTGTGTTTGGACTTACAGAGGTTTCCATTAATCAGTTTACTGTAGTCCACTTGTCCTCTCATGGCTCGAATCTTCTTCAGCTTTGCTTCTTGAGTCTCCACACGCTCTTTCAACCGCTGCAGCTTCTCCGCTTCAGACTAAAGTGGAAAAATACAATACATACATAACTATTTTTTTCATTTCTGTAAATATATATATATATATATATATATATGTGTGTGTGTGTGTGTGTGTGTGTGTGTGTGTGTGTGTGTGTGTGTGTGTGTGTGTGTGACTGTGACACTGTATGTGTGTGTAGCACATTTCTATATAAGTCTATACATAGACATCTGGATCCCACCTGAGTCTGTCCCTGGTTGGGTCTCCCTCCCTGCTGCAGATACCTCAGTCTCTGCTCCTAAAAATAAAACCTCACATTACAAATCTTACACATACTATGAGAACACAATAAACACTAACTGCTTCCCAACACTAGATAGACACCATATAAATCCAATGTAGTATATGTCAACAAACCACTGGAATATTCAGTAGAAATCAAAACCTTATATATTCTTTGCAAGAAATCATATCCAGCCTAGTGTTTTTAATCCAAAACAGCAGGACTTTGGTACAAATGTGTTTTTCTCTGACAGATGGCAGATAGAAATATCTACAGAAAGAGAGAGAGAGTGTATTGAGTCATAAATCTCAGTTTGTCACGTTATTGTCAAACTCCTTCAGGTATACACACACGTTTATTGTATTTCACCAGGTTTATATCCATCAAACTGTCTTCTCAAAACTTTGTTTGTGCTGATAAGTAAAAACGCTGTCAAAAGTATAAATCAAGAAACACAGCAGATATATTGTACACTGTTATGACACATAATAGAATATAGAAATGGTATTTATATTTCCCACTTCTATTAATTATGTTAGAACAGTAAACAAGCTGCCACTGTTTTATCAGGTTTTTAAAAGCGCGTTTCAAAGCTATTTATTCAACAGCCAGCCACACATTATAAACCAAGAGAAGGGAAACAGACAGGGAAAGCTATGTGTAATGCTGACTTAGGCAGTTTACACCTTTCTCATGCTGGCACGTAGTAAAGCTGACCTGTGACTATCCCACACATGCACTGGATGAGGGAAAAGGAATGTTGGCAAGCAGCACCCCATCAGTCACTGGAAACACACAAATGCTAATAACACGTTATGCAACACTGGCACGTGTAACTATGATGTCGATGGACTTTGTAGGCGTAAAAGTCCAGTAGCAATAACAGTAGATGGACATTTTTAATCAGCATATGTTGTATTCATAGTAAGTGGCTGAAAACTGCACTGTCATAGCAGCTGGAAACACCAAGTGGGAGGCACTTACTCACTTACTGGAAGGAAACACTTCATAATTATAACTTAGAAATATTGGCTTGTGCTGAGTTCTAGCCTATTACTTTGCTGGGCCACGGAGTGTTGTCTGCCTGATTTGATTCATTCTTTCTTAGGTGGATACTTGGAAATGTAATCATAGAAGTTACTGGCTGCTACATGATTGGTTCAACTTCCCACAGCTGTGGCTAATGATGATCTCATTTCCTGTAAATGAGAGGTCACTTCCTGGTGCGGACCTGACCATGAGCTCTGTTGGTCACACAGAAACAAATAGACAGAACCAGAAGGAGAGTGTTGGCCCATCAGATGGAAATGTGTTTTCCTGTCGGCTCTTGAACTCTGACCTGGATCACATGCCCTGTTTCCATGGAGGAACCAATGACCCACACGCGCATTCCTTAGAGCCAAGACCTTTTCCGATGCTCTCTAATGCAGATAACCTTACTCTTCGTGACAAGCAATCCATCTGACATATACTGGAAAGTTACCTTGGCGACCAACATCTGTTGCTGAGCCTCTATTTGTTGCTGTTGTCTTGTGGCCATTTCCTGGAGCTCCGAGAGGGTCAGCTCCACACGGGGAACCTGCAAACACACAGACAGAAAAGAAAATACACCTTAACTTGGCTAATGTACAACAGCACAATACATATTAATGCCGTCTGTGCCTCATTACGGCCTACATTTCCCTTGTGTATATATAATGACATTTTTTCATTTATTACACAGAGCCAATGGAAAGAGTTGAAAACCCAAACATTGACAGTGGATACAATATGCTGGACGCAGGGCACAGCTGCGCATATATCACCAAGCACTTTAGGTCAAAGAGCATCTTGGGTGTACTGCAGTAATGTTATTAAGCCAGCAGCTGGTGGCCTTGGCACAGCGGCAGAATTATGGTATCTGATTGAGAGAAATAGCCCGGGCTCTGTCTGCCCCCGGCTGTCAACATTGGCTGGAAAAATCAAACTCTGCTGATCAGTTTCCCTATATTTTCTACTGTGATCTATTAACGCAAGGACATACGGAAGCAAAGTATAACTTAGACGCACTGGTAGATGTTACTAAGGGCATACAGTTCTGTGATTTACAAGCACGATGGAGGAAACGGGATGTGGGGAAAAGAAATGTCTATAGTTGGACAGAATAGACCAGACACATCCTGCTATTGTGTATATAATACAGACACACACACACAACATACAGACTGTCTATTTAAACTATAGAATATATAAGCTACAAAATAAACTTGTGACTTATTAATTTAGAAATACAAACTTTCTATGTGAGTTGCAGTTTAAATAGAAATTTTAACTGTAGGGTCTAATCTACTAGCTTCTTAGTCTCTTTGCCACCAAGAGTAATCTTAAGTAGTATGTACTCTTTGTGAGTCATCACAAAAACTAATGGTTATGGTTTTTTTAGTATTTGTGTATATTATTATAAGACATAAGTCACACAAGTTGTTATTAAAAGGATGTTCTCAGTAAAGCCACACGTTTTAAGACCAGTATTTATGATTCTGAGACAATTAAAATAAACAATTAAAGGTGCTATCACACAATAATAAGGCTATACGTAGTATTTCTATAATTAGTATAGCATATAATTATATCAATGAGGAAAATGAGGTATTAGATACGGTAATTCATGTTTGTCTGTATTTTTACATTTAACTAAGTATTCAAATAGAAGAAGAAACCACAAGGGTCCAAACATATAATGCTGAGGATAATAATTGACAGCGTTAAATTAATAAGTCCTGTGCTAACTGCTGCATGCACAAAATCTTTTTATAAAAAACTTGAAACTTACTCTATGCATTATGTATGCTTAAACTTTATATATATATATATATATATATATATATATATATATATATATATATATATATACTAAATATGCTGATGGTTTTTTGCTAATCTAAAGGGGCTTCAATTCAATGAAAAGGAACCACAGAAGACCACAGAAGAAAAAGTAAAATGGTTTATTACCGAATGGCTGGGGCTTCTGTCAGATTTTAAATGTCTACTAAAAGTCATTGCATATCTCTGTGGACCTTCTGCTGCCATGACTCAGGAAGAAGCAGATAAAAAACTCTATTACCCAGAACACAGCCCAAGGGTTATGGCAATCCTTAAGATATGAAATTAGTGACATAAATTAAACCCAACATCCATTTGGCCACTCATGGAACTGTGCAGCATTAGAGACATGCTAAATTTCTGTATCAATGATTAATGACATTACAGCAAAACTGTGCTATAGACAGCATAACTCTGTCAGGCTGAGTTATTGAAATTTGCCTGAACGTTATGCAGACTCACACAATTTAAAGTTACTAAATCATATTTCTCATGATGCCATTATGCACATTACACTGGTTTTCCAGTCACTGGTGCCACATGTCATTAGCTAACTGCTGACCTGTGAGGTTCTGCAGATCCTCACTTTGATGTGTGGTACAGAGAGGCTGCAGATACAACTGGTTCCTTACTAATGCACTAATGGCCCAGAACTGAGGCCTCAAAGGAAACCCAGCTGTGTCTGGGTCATCATCGGATCACGTGGAAGCTTTGTAAACAGTAATGCAGTGTTCTAATGATAATGTGTAAAGTGTATTCTATAAGAGCGTCATAGAAGACATCTGATCAAAACACTGCAGATGCACTAAATCGTGTAGATTTGCATACCTGTCATTACAAAGGTGACTAAAATATACATCAAAACAAACTGTATCCTTGTTGCCATGTTGTTTACTGACATGCTTTAGTACAAATTGCATATAATAATCTGTAATAATTTACATAATTGTGATTTCACAATTGGCAATAAAGGCAATAAAACAATAGCACACACCCACTTAAACTGATATGGCACTGTTTCAGGGGGAGTTTAAACACTGTATCTTGCCAAAAAGCAAACTGAAAAGTTAACAATTTACTTGCCACTTAAGCAATGTCATCCACTCAGCTGCTCATGCCATTACCACAGGCTTCAGCTAATGTTTTCATGCAGTTTCCATTAGCTCCGCGCCATGCTGTATTTACCTGCAGGCTGTCCCATGTGATCCTGCAAGAGCGCACTTTAATTTTGCTGCATTGTCCTTCAACAGTAAATTCCTGCACCAGATCTACCTCATTCCACTCCATCCTCACAGCTTTAAACTGAAACAGCGAGCTCTAATGGTTTCAGATGGGGTAATTTGGAAAAAAAAAAAAAGATGCTAGAGTCTGGAAAGAGAGCGGCTTAGGAGTGGGAAACGGGAGCGATCCTTATCACAACTTTCCCTGTCGTCCATCCGGTGGTCTATGATTTACGACACCTCTCACTCCCCCCCGAACTCTCTCGCTCCTGTTTCTCTCAGCCCACGCTCACATCCTCCCTCTGCTTCTCTCTCTCTGGTATAAACTCTCTGCCTCTGTTATTGGTGTGCTTTCAAATGACGTGTGAACAGAGTGGAAAGCCCATTATGGGGCACTGCATTCAATTACAACAGAGGGAAACAAACTGTGACAATTGGACCACTTCTAGAAAAAAACTCTAAAATGTATATCTTTTTTAATACATTCTACCTTTGCCTACTTCTGTATTATAGTTTTGAACTTTTGTCAATCATTTATGTCACGTTGTTGTCTTTTTTCTCCATGTACTCATCACTCCCATCCCTCTCTATCCCTTTGCATTCTTTATCTCCAGCCATCCCTCTGCAGCTGGCTTTTTGCTGCAGCGACATCAGCTGTGATACCACCCTCCCACCCCACTCTTTCTCCCACTTTCGCTCAGAAGGGAAATCACTGCACCACAGCGCGACGGACGGGGCACGAGGCGTTCTCAATCAGCCCTTGCCTCTCACTCTCCGCCTCCAGACGCATGTTATCGGAAAGATGATGACGCCGCTGATGATGCAGGCAGATAAACGGCCGCTACCTTGTGGGGCACTGATCCCATAGCACGCTTTCCCACCAGAAACTAAGAATGCATTCATTTGTAAGAGTAAAAATGACTAGTGCTGCGTCATATTGTCTATTTTCTGCAAGAACCACAGGGAAACAGACCAACATGTGAGTCTTCTCTTTGAGCTTGTGAAACAGGCACCCATCTGTCTCACACAGACGCATGTATCCTGTCACGAAAGCAGCCTGAATCTCTGTCACTGCTACTGTTCTAGGTCAAGGCTTCCGAAAGGCAAAACAGACAGATAAAGTCAAGATGGTTTTGTTAAACACAAGTATTTGCTGGAAATTTAGACTTCCACAAGCTGATACATATGCAAGTTTTACATTTTTAACTTTTAAACTAACTCTGACTACATTTAACTTGTGTCTGTGCAACCTTTTTGTGATGTACATAAAAAAAACATGCTGGGCATAGATTTGTGCTTATGAAATAGAAGCAAAAGTGTCAAAAAGTACAATACATTTACTGACAATGTACTATGTCTTTATAGCTTATGAACAACCACAACATGTAAACATCTAAAACTAAATAAATATTTTTAGTCTAAGCAAGATCTTGCCTAATTAAGCTGCAAAATGTACTATAGATGCACTGTAGTTTAATTTATATGCAAGGACAAGAGGCAATTACCAAACTAAGCCAAGCTGGGACCTTCATGGTTATGGTTACAATTTAGTTTAGTCTAAACTATTGTATAAAGCAACATATAGGCCAAGCTGCTTGAAGCTTTTAGTTGTCTAGCTTTAACGCTCTTTTCACACTGTCTCTTCTGTGTCTAAGTGGGACCCCAGCCGTACACTGTACATTCTGTGTGAGGAAAATCCTTCAGTTTGTTTACTCAGAGCCGATAGATTGTGTAGAAAAAGATTTAGTCCAACAGACTCTGTGCCATAATAAGAAATGCAAAGCCAAGTCACTTCAAGGCATGTCAGATGCCTACAAATCGATCATTGTGAGAAATTGCTTGAGTTTTCCTCCCAGTCGTCTCATGTTGCTGCTGCCACTCGGTCCTAGCAGCGGTTCCACATATGTTCTGATCATGGCTATAATCTGAAGCACATGAGGATATTTAACCTTCTCAATGTGCGGGTATTACATTTCTCAACTGTGTGTATGTGTGCCCTCGGAGTTATGCACACAAATGCTCCATATACACACATGCTGTTCTGATCATGGCTCCCCGCAGTAACGAATCCCATCCCTTCCCATCTGCTGTACGCCTCCAGTAAAAATATTCCTCCTAATCTACAATAACAGCCCTGAGACATTCTTGAAAACTAGAGCGGCCCAAGAGGAAAGCTTTGTTATCAGAGCCATTCCAGTGACTGGGACTCACACAGCAGGGTGGCCGGACGGTTACGCAGATCCTCCTGTAACTAAGGTCACATCTCTGAACTCTGCTACAGATGACTTGTCCGTCATTATCTGTCCTCTAACAATGTCCTTGGGTAAAGCAAGTTAACACCTACTGAAAAAGAAAGGCTGGATTTAGCTCTGACAAAACTCAATACAGCATCTTGTTGGTATGCTTTAGATTCTTGTGGTGCACCCAATTTACTACAGTTTTTACACCTCATTCAAGAAAACTGATTTAAAATAAATGGCTTACTTGCTTAAGTGTAACAAATGAAGATTGACAAACGGGAAATGAGCACAAGTTTGTATTATTGTTTTTTTTTTTATATCACTCAAGTAAACAGATTGTCCTCTTATTGGCAATTTTTAAGTTAAATTAAAAAAAAACAAAAAAACAACTATATTATCATACCAGCTTCATAAAGTGGTTTAAGTCTGCAATCAAAAAACACTGTATCATGTTATGTGCCTTAGCATTTTAAGGGAGACTTATTGTACAACTATTTGTCTTAATCTGCATCAACACAACCCCTTGGCATTTGTGCTTTGTCAAAAGGCCACAGACACACACCTGACATCTTAATATATCCCTCAGCAGCTCACAGACACAGCTGGATGGGGTAGGGTTACTTGCAGAAGGATCAACACCCTCATTTATTTGTGCACGAGGGGGGCGCTAACTCAACTCAAGTGTATGATAGTCCTCATGGCTGTTTGGAGGTTGAGGGAGCTATTTTAATTGCACGCACTAGCAAAAAACAAGAGCAGCATAGACAAATGTAAATATGTTTAAAATTACATTCTACTGACTAAAATATAAGCACAGAAGGGAAGTGGACATTCAATAAGTACCAGGCAAGGACAAAAAACCATTAGCAACAACCATGACCTATGACCCCTAAGACGACACTACATTAACTGTCCTTCATTTTGAGCTAACCTTGACTAGCTCAAAATACTTCTTTATGTCAAGTACTTACAGGTCAGCGAAGATTACCCAAGTAATAAAGGACTTCAAATTAAATGTTATTGTTTTTCTTAATTTGTTTTTGTGTGTGAGGATGAATACACTGAATTAAATTCAAATGTCAGCATAACAACATAGGCTACTAACAAAGGAAATGATAACATGCTTAGCTAGCTTGCTAACATTTTGTAATTAGCTAGGAGCAGCTGTGGCTAATGAACATGCGATGACACCATTAGGAATACTTTTCTGGACCCCCAAAATATTTTATTAAAAATTAATAAAATAAAACAAGCTAACTAATAACTAAAAAGCATTTGGCTGAACTTTAACATGTAGCTTTTTTAGCCTGTGCCTTTAGGAAATACAAAAAAAAGGTTATGCGCTAGCTAACTAAACCGCTATACAAACTTCAGTTCTCCCTCTGTCAGCACTGTCATCACAAATCTGTTGTGTGAGTAATGTGGGAGAGAAATCTTTTGGATATTATTACATGGTTTAGCGCCCCACCCTAGAACATTTACATCTGAGGTAAGGCTGACACATCCTCAGACCAAATATCACTGTCAAACCCAAACACACTCCCTGAGTCTCCAGACAGACAGAAAGAGAAACACATGGCTGACAGTCTCACCCTGTAGATGTTAAAGACTGTAGGCCTACAGTACAAGTGGGCATGAACATCATTATCACATGAATATAACAAAAGCATATATTTCAAGGTAATTCCTGACATATGCTGCCGTTTTAACTTTTTTTTCATTTATGTATGATATGAAAGTACAAAGAAGGTGGGAAAGTTAAGTTGGAAACACAATCAGCAAAAGAATATTCTGAACTCACCCTCGTACTCTCGTCCGCACACAAACCTTTTGTTTCTGCTTTAAACCACAAGAAAAGATAAAGACAAAACTAGAGAACCAGACTTCTTGAAGAAGTGCGAAGAAGTGAGTGAGGTGAGAGGAAGAAGAGGAGGAGGAGCCGTTTGGCTGGCTAACAATCCTCTTAGCCTGGTTATGTCATGGGACCAAGCTAATCCTACCTTCACTGACTGACCAAAGCATGAACACACACACACACACACACACACACACTGACCAACACAGATACACCCTCACACTCATAACCGACATACACAAAGACGGCTCCAGTCTGGGGTTAACTACAACTGCCAACATGCTCCAAAATAGCTGTTACTGGTAAATAAAGATCTCCTAGTGTGAGGTCAGCTGCCCTTTTTTGCACTATGATTCATTTTTGTTTTGCACCTTGAGCAGAGGAGTGAGAAAAACAAACCAATTAGTGAACGCTAATTGTTGTGACTGTAAGTCTATAAAGTATATGTCCATACACAGTATACCCAACAAGTGTGGATGTAGCCTAAGCGCACGGCCATGTGTGTGTGTTCACATAGCTTTTGCTAGTAAAGAGCTATAATCATCACTGTCACTAATCCTCGGGCTAATCTGCTAGACTACACACAGAGACAAATACATACACTCTACATGTGTATGGTGCTGTATACACTGAGGCTCACATGAACGCGTGCAAAAAGAGGCTGGTCAGTATAGCATAACAGTATGGAGACATATGGGCTAAATCTGTATGCAAGCAGATGACTTTGTGAACAATGGTGGTAACAGTGTTTCAGTACCCTCATGCAGGCCTTTATATGCAAATGAGATCCCCTATGATTACTTAAAATGCATAACGCGCCACATCCTGCGCCCAGCCCGGCCTTAGTGCGAGTGTGTGAGTCCACATACCCCGTCATTTGCACTCTCCGTTGGTTCAGTGGTCCAGCTCTGCTCCAAAGGCTGCTGACTGCCTGCATATAAATGAACAATAATACATTTTAATCGACACCTCACACCATATCTAGAGTGTTGTGAACCCGCCTCGAATAGTACATCCTAATCACAAACTAATATTGTTTTTACCTGCCTGCCATAGTGTCAGCTGTGTCCTTGTTTTCCCCTCCTTATCCTCATTCATATTCAGTGCTCTCTTATTTGACCCAATACTGGGAAACATGCCCACAATAAAATGTGTAGCAACTAGCAATATATTGTATCCTATACATCACAGATAATGTTTTTGACTTTGGCTCCCTTAGGAAAGACAAACTGATGTCACACTGTACTGTAGATAATTTGTAGGACATTTTACACTATAAAAACTAAATCTCAGGACAGTGAAGAGACTAAAGTAAACATGCTGCATAATATTGACAGAGAGCCCACTAGATAAGCAGCTGAAATCCCCCTACTCTTTCCTAGAGTTATCTATATCTCCCTCTGTCTTTCACTGTGAGTGTGTTGGATATAAATAGTATCATTCGTTTAATTCCAGTCAAACCAGACAGGTTCAATCTGGGCTAATCCTTGGCAGCTCCAAGTTTCACCTCCAGTCAATAGAGCAGTCCAAGCACTATTCGTTGAGGTGAAGTTCATTGCATTAAAATGATTAACAGAATACTGCATGGATTTAAAAACAACAAACTCAATCAGTATTAAGCAGTAAGGTCCTGTATTCAGATCAACAGGTGAACCAGGAAAAATCAGCCAATGTGTAATAATACCTTGCGTACTAATGACTAAAGGCCTAATTTACTGACGAAGAGGAAAGTCATCACTTCAGCATCTCAGAGGAGAGTAGTGACTTAGTGTTGGACGTGCTAACACTGCACTGGCACCTTGAACGAGCCACAGGAATGCTAAATTACCCCGGAGCAAGGTGATACATCTGGAAAACATCCTTAGTGACATTAGAATCAAGTGTCCAACCTAAACTGACAGCAAATGCAGAAGTGGCCTCATGTACAATTGTTGTATTTGTGATATTTGCGAGAGAGAGTTCTGTGGCAGTTGTTTTTATCATTTTAACAAAGGCATATCTGAGTTGCAGAATATAAACAAGGGAACTGGGGTAACTTCCCTCTGCGCAGGCGACAAAATGAACTGCAGCTGTTGTCTTATCTTATCTGCTGAGAGTGTGAAAAATGAAAGGAATAAAAACGTTTGGAGTAAAATTACTAGAAAGTGGAAAAACACAAACACTGTAACTCAGCCATGCATACAGTAAATGTTTAATTTATAATTTAGACTGCTTCACAGATCAGAGGCGTATGATAATAATGATGTTTTAATGAACAATAATTTAGCTGTTCTGTCCCTGTAGGGAGCAAACACAAGGACACATCGGCACTTAGTGTAGCTTCTGCTGTTGTTTGTTCAGAACATTGGAAAGAATATATCAACATCTTCTTGCATGCTGTAATATGTACGTCACATACTGTACAACTGCATTTCTATTATGCCGTCGCTGGGTATTTTTCTCATTCTCAAGATCCCCCTCCCCTTTATGTTCCCCTGCCCATGTTACGTAACACTAATCATCTTATCTGCCTAATTACTGACCTGGCCCCTGACCTCCCCTCTAGACCTTAAACTCACACCAATTACTGTGTGTCTGGTCCCAACACACAACACAAGCAAAATGCATCTGAATGGAATATCTAATAAAACATTAAGCAGGAGTTTTCTCAGGCAGTGATCTTCTTGTACCTTGTGTCCAGGAGGGGCAGTGTCTGAGGTAGAAGCTGACCTCTGGCCTCCTGGCTCCCCACTGCTGGAGAAGGTCCAACAGCAACAACTCCTGGGGCAGGACCCGCTCTGAGGACACAGCACGTATAATCTTAAAACCATATTATATTATTTATTATTATTATTATTATTTATTTATTTATAGGTTTTTTTCATCAGCTCATAGCACAAATGGTATAAACTGTCTTAGTGGTTTTTTTTTAATAAAAGTGACTACTTGAAACAGCAGTATACCTTATACCTACCTATAAAGCAGTAATCAGTCTGAAATGAAAATTATATCAATATATGTGAGATTAAAGCAGGGATACCAAAGGGCAATGAAACATTAGCACATTGATCTATCAAAGCAAACAAAACACACATGTATACAATGGCTTGTTGCCCTATACCAGTAATGAGGCCAGTGGTGGCCTTAAGGCATGACCTCTCACCACACAACAACACTTCCACACAATACAATTTACAACTGCATTTATGCTTTATCCTTCAGCTTAGTGCCAGAGCCATTTAAAGTGTGTCTAACTGCTCAGTCACACCATAGAGAAACACAACTGCACTGTGTTGCTTGGTGAATCACCGCCTTAACAACTATGATAATAAAAAATCTAGGCCGGCGCTTCAATGGACACAGCACATAGCTCTTAGTTGATGGAGTTGCCTATTCAGTTTTTCAATGGAAGACCATATCCAGTAGGACATCAATTTATTTTTACAAACCATAGCTGCCATATATATATATGACTTTGTTTATTATTAGCTTCAGAACAAACAATCTAGGCCAGTGTGACACTGTTATTATCCTGTCTTATAATTCCAGATTATAATCATGTAAATACTGTACTCTAATGCTCAGAGGACAGGCTGTCAATACTGATTAAGTTTAAGATTAAGTGCAGTGAGAGATATCTGGCTGTTATCATACAGGATTTTAGCATTATTCTGGGTATTTTGACCAGTTAATGTTTAGGAAAAGCTGCTTAATGTTATTGATTAACTGAACAGGGCACCTTTTATATTGGACTGTTTCCTTTTCTATTGTATTTCATCCTTTGAAGTGTCTCTCAAGATGCTTTATGAGTGAGGGCTACAGACTCACCATGTCCGTTCCAGACTTCAGCCAAATGGCACTCCCCTTCTCCAGCCTCTTTACAATATTCCACAACATCGACCACTCGGGTTGCCGGAGTAACAGGGACCTCGGTGAGCATCTGTTGGGTGTCATTGAGGTAAACGGTCAGGATTACCTGTAAACACAGAAACAAAAGTGAAATATGAATATTTATTTCACCCAAGGCTCATTTCTCATTACTGATTAAGTTACAAGTCAAAGATGCACAAGTATTTATTCGAAAACCCTAAGATGACACAAATATCCAAAATATCATGTGCAACACTGCATCTGAATCCGAGTCGACCTATGTTGTCACCACTGATGACTCTAGCATCTCACCGGTGATGTGACATCATGTTAGATTGTCAGTTGGCAGTACAAAGATAAATTTAGGGTAATCTGGGATAGGAACGCACAGACAGAGCCATGCACAGATACATGCTTAATCTCAGCGTTTCCTTTTTTTCCTCTCCTGCACGCTCATTTCATTTGTGCACCAAACACAGTCACCAGACTCTACTGTCCTCTAATCCGCAGTATTCTATACACCTGTTCCAGATCATCTGTGGCTGCATACAGACGGACTAAACAGGGACACATTCTGTAAAGCTTGGATTAGACTCGCATCAATACACACATGCAGACCCTAAAACCCTGCAAACACAGTAGGGGTTTTACAAGACCACAAATCATTTTAAGCCGGCTAATCGTGCTGTCGTAGTGCAAACGTATGTACAAACATGAAATTTGATTAATGACCTACAAAGCTTGTTTTGGTGTTTATTGCCACAGCTGAAAGCCGGAAATGATAGAAGCCCCAAACTCATTCTAAAATCTTGCTTGCTAAGACATAAAAACAACTTCTTTTTTCAACAAGTTGTTGTTTATTTTCTATAATGTAGTGACTTGTTGAGGAACAGAATCTGTTGTTTACACTCACATCAGACCAGAGGTACAGTCACTATGAGGGTCACCTGAGACCCCATAAAGATAGACTTAGCAGGTCAGCATGCTACATGAGAACACACACACACAGACAGAGAAAATAAAGCGGTATTGAATATACAGTGAATTCTGAGGCTGCACACAGATAGAGGTCTCATATTAGGTTGCTCATACTCTATTGCAGCAGCAACTCAAAGAAAGGATTGACTTTCTGCCACACGGGAAGTGTGTACAGTGCTTGGTGTGCAAGAACACGTAAATTCATAAAAGTGGACGTAAAGTGGACTGGTTCTAGTTTGTTCTACTGTTGCAAAAGTGACAACAACACACAATAGTATGTGTTGATGACACTAAAATACACACATACAGACAGAATGAGCTGTGGTTCCTAAAATGCCTCTGGAGCTGAATGGAGAGACTCAAGCTATTTTGGGCCTTAGAGGGAGGTAGAGATAGTCAGTAGGGCAGGCAGAGTCAGAGAACCAAACAGGGGTATACAACATGGACTGCCCTGTTCGTCTGTTTGGTGCAGAAAACACACCATGGCGAATGTTATTCAGCAGTTCGACAGGCTGATTATTTCAGGGAGTTCGGGTTGATGCTCTTAAATTAAACAAGCAGTAGTAAAATCATCATCAACATCAAATATAACAAAGGTTTACATCTAACCTTGTCGTTACACTAATTACTTTGTGTGAATATTATTGCCTAATATCCAAGGACATATACTGTACATAAAGCAAAAAGCAGCTCAAAAATGGCACATCTTCAAGTGTCTTGTTTACAAAGGCTACTCACAGTTGGCTGTGTTTTCCCAGCTTTGCCCTTCTTCTTTGCTTTCCGGCATTTATTCGCTTTGAGGTTCTTGGACAAAAACACCAGTCGCTCTAACACCAGCCCAAAGAATCGTTTCATTTAAAAACCATCGGGCAGAAACACACACAGATGAGTGTGCTTTGCCCGTCTGTGTGCATGTGTGTCCGATACAGAGACGTGATCAGCTCCTTCGGAGAAAGTGGTGTGTCTTTAGGTGAGAGTCTGTTTGAAATGTGTGAGAGTCAGACAGTGCGTCTGCACCAGGGCAAGAAATACACATTTAAAAGTGAGTGTCAGTGAGGAGGAGGAGGACAGGGACGGGGAGAGTGGGAGTCGGCTTTCAGGAGATGAGCAGAAGAGGAGTCTGTGCTCTTTAGGACTGTTAGAAAGGGAAGACCATGAAATTGAGCTGATATTGACAGATAAGGTCCTGCCAGACACACTCCATCTTCCAGGGAGCTTTTAGCTTATCTTTTAATTCGGTAGTGTTTTTATGTGTCAACAAAAAAAAAACCATTAGAGAAGCCCTGAAGGAAAATGTGCATCATGGGATGTGACGAGTTGTATTAGGCCTTTTAATGGTTAATAATAATAAAACACTAGCTTGTGAACATCCCACACTGTAAAAGCTTTTGTTTGAACAGAATACTTTTGAATAAAAAGATATTATCATATTTTGTCAGAGAGTAATTTGTTCAGGGGATAATGCAACAACCTTTTTATATAATGTGACTGATTAAGGATTTAAACATATTTGTAAAGCACCATTTATAACGTAATTTACTCTTTCTGTATGGTAATTTGGCAACCTGCAAAAACACAAAATGCTAAAATGTCCTTTATACTCCTGGGCACGAATGTCAGAGTTTGCCATTTACTGAATAATGAGAAATGATCTCTGTAGAGGCTAACCCTCTGAATTGTGGAGTCTTAAAACTCCCAGATGCCAGATCTTTTTTTTTAGCATAGTCCTGCAGAGCTGGAGCCAACCAGGTCACATGGGGTCAAGACAGACACCTTCACTGACTAATCATGACCAATGTACATAAAACACTGTAGGGAAGCTCACAATCACATTTACCATACCATAACCATGATATGTACATTTGTATTCACTGAACATAGGTCTGATATTACTGGATGAGTCATGCATGGATTGAAACTGTCCAGCAGGAGCAGTGGAAATGCTGGAGGGTGAGATTAGAGCAGCTCCACTGATACACTGCAGCATGACCGGCCTGTTACACACAGACATGCACGCACGCACACAGAGAGGACAAAGAAGGTACACTGGCTGAGCAGCAGTGTCCCTCTCTAACACACACACAAGGTCACATGTTTGGTGCATGTGCTTAAAACACACATACAGTCCTCTATTACATTTGTGGAAGTGAGCCACACCGTTTCCTTTTAACTTGTTATACGGTGCATTACTCTTACTTGAATCCTACAATCCATTAAAGCAAAGACGGCAAACAAAAAGACTGTATGGATAAGCAAAGAAAGTTTTGTTTGAATAGTGCAGAACAAAACAGAATCTTACAGCAAAAGCCTTTGACTGTAACATTGAAAGAATTAGGTTGCACCACCTTCTAAGTATTTCTACAAACAAAATGTTCTTCCAAGTTGTTCGAGCAGAGGGGACAATCCAGTGCATCCACCCACCACAGACAAAACAACCACATTTTCACACAATGCCTCCAAGAAAGTCTCCTGTCAGTAGTATTTTAAAGAAATAGTATCTCTTCTTTTCTTGACTGCTCACTTCTTCTTCTCTTGGACTTCCCGAGTTGACAGACTCTGTGTCTACGGAAGGTATGCCTCATCAGCTGTCACCAGCTGCTTAGTGGAAGAACAAATGTATACAGTCTACTCCAAGTTAAACAAGCTCAATGAACTCCACATTAATAAGATCGACACATCCCATTAGAGTTTGGGTTAATGTTCAGAGCCACCTATTAATGAACCGTGTATCTTTAATTCTTATGTTTTAATGAGAGTTTGATGGGAATTGTTATTAGAGAATAATTAGAAAAAGAACAGTGTCCATTAAGTGATTGGGATTATGTCACAAATACAATATTCTATATACTTTATAGGTCCATGCAGCGTCTTTATACCTGCTCTACTGACTATTCAAGGTGAGCTGTCCTCTTGGGAGCTGAATGATTTTCTGTCAGTGCCATCTGCGTGAGGCTATGGCTTTTTTCCAACCGGCTCCTCATTTGTTACAGCACCACCATCCAATCAATCCTTACATGTGTTTTAAGAGTGCACAGTTGTGTTCAGTCACATTTCCCATACAGGTCTGCTCATGAATCACAGCATAATAAAAAAAAAAGAACAGTTGTGGAGGAAATGGTTAGGGGATTTTAATACCACACCCTGTTATAGTGCATCCAAAATTAGAAAAGTATCGCACATGCACTAAGAATAAAATAGCTTGCCACTGCATCGCTGAATGAGGCTGCCACTGGCCACACCTGCTAATAAACCCTGCAGCTTTACGAGCATAAATATGGAGTCAAACAAGTTTCTCTGTTTGAAACAAGCAAAATCTGTGTATTCCAATCACATTAGAGTAGGGTTTTTAATCAAAAAAAGCGAAGGTTTGAGGCTTATGAATAATGCACACAAATAAAACAGAAAGAAAAAGAAAGTCAGATCAGCCCCTGTTGCCATTTTTTGAGCTCGAGTGTTTGAAGACAGTGACAGCTGAAGGTGATTTGCGTTCCAGTCACCCCAGCTCCCACTGCTTACACCCAACAGCACACACACTCACATAAATCAGTCTGTAATGTCTCTATAGGAACCTCATGTGACCACCCAAACACGCTCTTCAAACCTATAAACAAAGACTTGCACTTCTCGGTGTAAAGTACCGTGAGTCAATGTTAAATATAGCGCTCTGATGGAATTTAACGTTGTGCTTGAGTGTCACAGAAGCAATATTGCCAACTTCTACCAAGGGAAATATGCGCTTGCTGCTCAGATCCTGCCAGATAATATCATGCTCTGTTTTGCATTTGCAAGGAGTGAGCGGAGCCACTATAAGAGTAAACAGACAGCAGTAGTAGTAGTAGTCGAAAAAGCTGCTGATGGAAAAAAAAGCTGTAAAAGTATCATGGAGAAAAGGGACAAATGAAAGAACCCAGGGAAATTCGCAGTGAGGTCAGAGGTCGCTTTTCTTTCTCTGCTGTAAACACATCTCTATATCTTCAGCGCCATTGTCCCAATCTGACAGCAGCCTGGGCCCGGCCACAAAGAGGTGTTGTGTTTTCAGAGTAAGTGTGAGACAAAATGAGAGGAAGGAAAGGCTGGAAACAGGAACACCAATGGTTTAGTCATTTCTAGGAGTGCAGACAGATATAGACTCAATATATCCCTAAAAATCTGCATGTAGATGTTAATAATAGAGTTGATATTTGACATAAACACTGTGGTCTGCTGCGAGGCGGTGTACTAATAATATCTGGTAAACTCTGGTAAGAAGCTGGGTGTGTATAATCCTGTTTAACCATTGAAATCTAGCATTGGTGAGAAATGTTGTTTGTTTCCTACGCCCCATCAATCTCAGATAGAGCAGGGAGTAAGAGCCAGAGAGCCACAGGTGCCCCCAACCCCCCTGAGCCACACAGTCCCTTGGTGTGGCCATTGAAATACAGTGATTTGTAAACAATGCATTTTTTAAAAAGAAAAGTACACGTGGATAAATATAACTGCCAAGTATTAGAGTAAAAAGTATTTCAAAGTAAAAGCCAAGCAGTAGATAGATCAAGATTTCATATGTGACTGATTATACAGTATTTGATGTGATTTTGCCTTTAATACTACCTTATTATTCAAAGATTTTGTCCAGAGTGTCTGCAGATTGACTATTCCTATTTCCTGCCTGGTGCGTAAAATCAATGGACACTCACCGGTAACATTCCTGCTTCAATTGAGTGCTCCCGTTAGACGTAAAACTTTTTCCTCTTTCTTCCTCTCCTCCGCCGTCTTCTTATCTCCTCCTGAGGTCTTTTTCGCTATTTGCTTCAGGTTTTTTAAGGTAAAAGTCCATACAGCCAGCCTTTTCTTCTTTTCCTCGCTGCCAAACCGAGATCCAGATGCTTAGAGAGAAAAAGCCCAAACTCCTGCTGCTATTGCTCGGCACTTTCCTCTCAAGCCCTCCCTCTTCCTTCCTCTGCCCCCTGTCTGTCTCTCACATACTCACTCTGCTGTGGGTGATATTGTGTCGCGTTCAAGATTTAAGCGTGTTGGAACCTCTGGAAAAATAAAGCTGCTGCATGAGAATTTCATTGATTTCGACTCATTTTGACGCTCCTCCGGTTTGGTGCGCGGGGTGAAGTGGGTCATCTGCCGAGACAACCCTCCCATCTGCCCCAGGTCTCCTCCTCTTTCCTCACACTCATCCTTCTCAAACATGAAGAGCCACAAGTTGGAGGATTATGTGCACAGAAACACAATTACAATAAAAAATTGACAATATTTCGTGTTTTAGTTAGGGTTGTTTTTGGTATGAGCGCCCCCTTTTGGCTGTAAATTTACTACTCCAAAGTGCAGCTGAGATTTTACATTATGTGGTGAATCCATAGTGGTGTTGTCTTACATTTTTTTTTATTTTGTGGCATCTCACTTTTTGTTTTTGATGTATTGGTCGGTCATATTCTGTTGCCTTTCATCATACCACTCCCTTCCTGATATGTTTTGGCCTGATTCCATAGTTCCACTAAACACACAAGCTCTGGATTGTATTAGTTTACATCAGGCTTAGAGATGTACTGGAGCTACTGTCCGCAGATGATCACGTCCTCCAATGCCAACGACGACATTCACATTAATAGGTCATGCAATAAATAACATTACTTTTTATTGTGCAGACTGTACTGCAGTATTTTCTTTGCGCAATGTTGAATTACTATGATTTGGAAAATGTGAAATTAAATAACGCAGAACTGCAAATAATCAGAAAGAATCTACAATCTAATATAACAGCGCCTTCTACTGGTCTCAAGATGCTCTGATGGCTTCTGAATTGGTTTTATTTTTTTACTTATATTTTATTTTACTTAATAAGAAAAAAAACCTCCTTTTTATTATAAGGGTATTTTAGTGTATGATAACAATGCCCAATGAGATTTTTTTAATTAATTTTTATCACAGTAGGTCTTAAGCCAAAACACAGGACAATACTTCAGGACTCAAACCCTTGTCATATTGTTATCCTCATCTATATGCTGTCATTTTTGTTCAAGGTTAGCTTTGTGAGGTCAGTCAATAAAAGCCAATCAACTTGGAATCATCCATCGGTTCCATGTGATGCTGTGATTCCACTCTGACTGCCACACGCACATTTAAACTAACTAGCACTAACTACAGCCAAAGGCAATCTCTCAGCCACACACAAGGTTCACTGAGGTCAGGCCAGGCTCAGCAGCACACTGGGCAGCTGCCATGTAGTGGACATAGACCTACATGCAGTTCAATCTCTGAGCTAGAGCTTTTTTAGAGGCAGAAAAGCTGGAACATGGGTTTTTGGATATATCCTGAACAATTTCCAAAAGGACATCTGACATGGATTTTTTTTTTTTACATGAAAAATGTTACTGATCAATAAGGTGTTATTTTGTAACTTAATCTTTTTTACATTATATTCAAAAACAGCTTTCCAAATGTAATTGCAAACATGATTGTTTGATGTTACTAAAAAACACAAGTTACAGTACTAAACACTTTATTGGTCTGAGAAGACACTAATTAGCATTTTTCCCAGCAGACAACCATATCACAAAGAAACACAGTGGGTATAAATAAATATGTATAAATAGATCACCAGAATATCAAATGCAACCTATAAAAACAAAACATCACGAGGAAACAGTATCTTACAAACATAGCAGCTGACCATGACCAGGTAGCAAGGTGGGTACAGAGCTGGACAATACAGCAGCCTGCAGTGTAGTTTTAATAATAAGAGCACAGGAAGCATTGGAAAATTTCCTATTGCGTATGCATCTTTTCTTGGCCATGTTTTATAAAAGTGTGCTGACATTTCTCTTCCAAAAGTGCCTAAAACCACTATTACAGTAGCACTGCCCTGCAGAATGCTACTTGCTCATTGTTTTTTAGTATATATGTTGAGGGTTAAGGGCACCTTTAAGGTTCGGTTCACATGAGCAAGCTCATGTTGTCAGCCAATAGGACAATCTACCAAAAGCTTCAAGGTTCCTTTCCAAATACATTCAACATCTGAATTGACAAAGTTGGCCTTTGAGTGTAATGCCATGTTGGACATTGTGAAACATCAACAACTAACACAGTTTGTTTAAGACAAGCAGACGAGCACCCAGAACTCTGGTTGGGACATACAATAGGTACAATAGTAATGTGGACCAAAGTACCATTTAAAACTGAAATTTCACATATGCACTTGCATACATATTCAATATGCACATAGCATAAAACTGTTTCTATTGTGCTGAATTCTGTCTGCATACCAGGAGGTTTCATATTGTGACTGAGGACAAATAAATTGATAAACCTAAAGCACAATTGTGAGGTCACTGTAAATAATGTGTGACTGGAATGCTACATATTTATTAAAAAAAGAACAAAGTTAAAAGCCAATAGTAGGTAATAAGAATCTTCAATTGGGGATAACATGATTTTTTTCTCTGTTGCTTGCATAATTGCACGAATTTAATATAACAACTTTTCATTTTTTAATTTTTTTATACTGTACAGATGCAACATAAAACTAAATTTTGCCACAAAAGCTGCTGTGCAGACAGGTGGGATGAAATTCCTACTGTATGCAGCAGCTTTGTCCATTTGCATCTTTTGAGCGCAAACACAGTTTAGGCTTGTAGTTTTCCAGGTAAAGCAGCTGCTTGGCATTGAATGCTCCACGTCGCTTCCTAATAAAGGAAAAACAATATTCAAACACTAATGGACACGTAAACCATGTTGCAACTGAGAAACTTTTACTTACAGTCTTATAAAATGCACAGCATCTTCATATTCCATCCCACACTCAATTAAGGCCAAAGCCACCAACACAGGAGCCCTAGAGTTTTGCATTTATAGGGTTAGTACTGATTGAATTAAACTGATTGTAGTTGAATAATATCTGATTAGAAGACTGTCAAGCCAAGTAGGATGTCAGAGGAAATTAAATTCCTGTAACTGTTAATATAAATGTGAATACTTACCGTCCGAGTCCTGCCACACAGTGTACAGCCACACAGCAGCCAGGCTCATCTCTAAACTTGGCCTGCAGTAAGTTCAGCCAATCATCCACTACTTGCTCTGGAGGAGCAGAGCCATCATCAAATGGCCAATCCTGGGGGAAAAGATTGTATTTAACAATTCTCAATAAAGGTTTGAATAACATAAAAGACATATTTGTGTTATCAAGACTAACTCAGACTAACACTTACAAAGACATGTATGCCTTCTTGCTCCACTGGTGTTTTATCATAGGTAGCAGCACATACTCGGACAAGGGTGTTCACTCCATATGTCTTAAGGTCCTAAATGTAACAAAAATTTCACATTTTACTTCTAAATGTCTCTATATTTTCCTTGTTTAGGAAATTAATAAGTACAGACTTTAATGTGCCTTACTTCAATGAACTTTCCCAGTTGTGCATTGGTAGGGTTGTGCGTAATGAGAAATCTCAGACAGTCATAAGAGATCTCTACTGGAGCTGGTCGATTCATTTTGACACTCAATAAAGTTTGTTTAAACCAAAGAAAAGAATAGCAGGTAGTATGTTTAAAAGAATGAAACAAGAAACACTGCCTTTGGATGACTCAGAATTACAGTGCTTGGACTGTTTTAGAAAAACAATAATTTCCAATGTAAATGACTCAGGAGATGACACGATGGTGGGAGCAGGGCAGTAGTCTAAAGTTCACTTGGCAATTACAAAATTTGGCTGTGAACAAAAGGTGGCTGGGGTAAAAAAAACAATGGAAACTATTATGACAACCAGAACAAAACAACTTTGAAGGTATCTGAGTCTAAAAGCAATGTGGCAGGTAAAGATAAAAGCACAGAGCTACAGGGAACTCCCAGAGTAAAAGGAAACACTCCCCTATTCCACAAAATCAGCAAAAGACTGAAAGATGGCTCTTCTTCATATGGGTTCAATGAGATGGCAATAAAGACCTGTAAAATAGAAAAGCATTTTTTGGTATTAATTGTTAATCACTGCAACAGCAGCACATGTCATTACACACCTCTCTGTGTCAGTGGCAGTTTTGGCTCCTTGTTTGTGTCTCCTGTTCACTTGTCCACAATAAGCAGCAGGTGCTGGGCTTGGCAAAACTCCCCTCCAAGCCTCGCAAACGCCATACATTTGC
The DNA here is from genome assembly GCA_036850595.1 of Rhyacichthys aspro. NCBI lineage: Eukaryota > Metazoa > Chordata > Actinopteri > Gobiiformes > Rhyacichthyidae > Rhyacichthys > Rhyacichthys aspro. The sequence goes on along the minus strand of CM072169.1, from coordinate 11,473,203 downwards.
AGCCTGTTTAATACACATTTAAACAGGAGCTATTCACACTTGTAGTATTAAAAAGAGATATTGCTGTGGTGACTGCTGGTGAAGTACTTACTGTGATGTGAGCTGAGGAGATAGTTCATTGAGCGGACACAGGAAAATGTGACGGCTTCTAGTTGTAGACACACCATTGATGATGATGCTGCTTCTCTAGGCTCTGTCTGATGGCCCGCTAGCTGATGCTAACCTGCTTTCACAAAGAAAATATACAATACAAATATTAAATATAATGCGTGCAATTTTATGCAGACGGACAACATGAACAAAATAGCCTATTAACTTACTTAACACGTATCACTAAACAGGTAAGTTAGTACGTCGTCATTTGTTCCTAGGTCAGTTCAATGTGGTAAGAGCAAATCAATGTGACCCATAACAGCACCATAATGTAATATGTAACAAGCAACACAGCGGTTTCCAGACAGTTTTATATAAATGAGCTATCATAGCTATTATGTAGCCTATAACCTACATACCTTGGGTTAGGGTTAACACGCTTTAGCTAAAGAGTCACACACATTTGGTATAAGCTGCTGGGTTAATCTCTTGATGTCTCCGCCTGTACATCAGTCGGTTTTACACACGACTGATTCACTTCACTCTGACTGGTCACAAACTGTGATAAAACTGTATTGCGCCAGTACTGAAACTGTACTGAAGCTAACGTTAGCATCACTTGAGTTCACGAGGTTCAAAAACATAAAAAAATTCACAGGTCACAAAATAAAGCGTGATGTATCAACACATTAGCAATCACGCCTTTAAAAAAGAAATCCTATCATAAATCATTATCGCGTTTAGTCACAAAAGGTACAACCATCCAGGTCATAAAAAACAGGTCAACATCCATGATAGAGGAAAAACAGCAGGCTAATGTTGATACAACCGGGACAGAAGCATCCACCGGTTTCCATAAGAGAAAACAGGCATCACACAATGAGCCGGGCAACAACGACATTTGTAACTTAGACTATTCTAATTAATTAAGTCATTATTAAATACTAACAGATCCCAAGGCTACTTACAAAATGTAGGTCTTCACAAACGATACAGGCGGGTTTAGTGATAGAGAAGAGCCTGCAACATAGGCATGATGAACTGAAAAATATAAAGATAGCGACAACAAGCCTGAGTGGGAACAACTTCCTGTCATGCGCTGAAGAAACATGTGGGGCGCTGTTTCTTTCAAAGGGGACTGGGGACTTTTATTTTGAAATAACCCATTTCCGTTACTGCTTTATCTGAATCTTATCTGAAAAGTAGGCCAATTATGAATCTTTCAGTGTTCTTAGTTGATTTAAAGATGCATTACATACAATTTTAAGGGATCATACTTGTGTGCAGTTTATTCTACGATAAAGCTGATTCAATCCCTTTAATCAAAACATTTTATCTAACACTGATATAAATATAGGCTAACAAATAGCATGGCATAAGTAATTGTTGCCATCTACTGTACAATCACAGCTAATTTACTGCTTTATTATGGTTGCTTAGGCTAGTCAGTAAAAAAAAAGCTATTTGGCTTTTTATTGTTGCAAGAAATACACAAAGATACTTTCTAGTCTAACTCTTTTGCATCAAGGCTCCTTCTCTCTTTTTATGTGAGTTGTAAGTTATTATGGAGATAATTGTGTAGGCTCCATCCACGCAAGGCGATCCGGGGTGAAAAAGAACAGAAAACCAAATGGAACATCTGTGTAATAACCACACTGAGGGCGTGGCTCTCATTCCTTCCTTCACATTCCCCCTCATTTTCTCTCCGTTGCCTAAACACAGATCAGTTTTCAATGATAAATGTTTTTTTCACCCCCTGCCATATGAAGAACATGCGTGTCTTTACCTATTCATAAGGTTTTAGTTTACATGGCCAGGAGGGAGGGGATGCCTGTTTCTCAAAGTGACAAGACAGGGCATGCAAAGTGTCTATGTGTGTGTGTGTGGAGTGACGTTGCAGCTGCTGGATCTGGTTTGGCAGGATTTGTGTGGGCGAGGGAGGAGAGAAACAGTCACAGAAAAGAAAGGAACTCAATAGCAACTACTGTACATTGAACTTTATAGTTTGCTAATCTTTTTCTTCTGCTAATTTGGAGGGAACCATTCAGACCTGAGTCAGGTTTCATCACTAGGTAAGTTCTAGTTTGGTTTTATTGATTCTACATGTTTTGTCAGAGAGTGAATGGAAACAATGTGTGCTTGTCCTCCGTGTCTGAACTAAGCATATGTTAAGAATCCCAGCTTACTTAGTTTGATGAAGCAAGAGTATTTTATTTTGCCAAGACTATAATGGTTTACTTTTGCCATGACTAAGAAAAGTGAGTAAGCATGTTGCGCAATTAGCGTAAAAAACATTACTACAGGCTATATTTAGTGTGTTTATTTATACTATACAGTCAAGAGAGGGATTGAGGCAGATATTTTTGCAAAACAGTCTTTTACTTCTCATAAAAAGCCACCAACACTTAGTATAAGGCTCATCACATTATTCATGTTGGAAAAACACTTGTCCAGAATATGAAGTGTTAACACAGAATAGTGAAGTGAAATAGTTTTTTTCTGAAGTCTAAACATTTCACTCTTTTCTAAACACTGAGAGAACCTCTGCCAGGAGAAAATACACAGGCCTTAGGATAGTTGTACAGGTTCCATATTGACCTTTTTTTGTTCTCCTGCCAGGGAATGTGGAAATTATGTACCAGACAAAAGATAATAGTCATTTATCACAGACTGATATGTTTTTCCTTTGAAATGTAACTCACCATAAATTCTGAAAGTCCAACTGCAAGTACTACAAGTATGAATAATTCACGCCCACACATAGCGTTGTATCAAGGAAATAAACTTCAACATTTTATTCTGTACAATATTATATACATAAAATAGGGGAATGGTTTATTCGTTTCCAAACTTCTGTCAACATTAGAACATTTTGTGTTCACTTAATTTCCAAAGACAAACAAAGAGGCGGCCATGCTACAAATGCTGCCATTATTAACACACAGCAGCTGGTCAGACTGTGTCAGGGTCCAGGTACAGTGGCGAATAAACACTGCACAATATACAAAAGAGAGAAGAAAAAAATATTTGAATGCGAATTGATGCATCACTCAAATGTTCAGAAAGGTGTATAATAATAATATAATAAATCATTTACTCACTCACGTTCTTGAGAATGTTGCATTGGAAGAAAAGTGGGCAACTTTGAGAATTCATACTCAACAATATCCTGGTATCAGTGGTTAAAAGCTGCAAGAACATCCTTTATGTATGTACATACCTACTGTATATGACCATTTAAACTGGAACATGAATAAAAAACAGTACATTTTTTAGTCTCATTCAGATACTGTATTAATGTATGCCAGCCGTGAGGCAGCAAAAACAATTAGGTTTATCTCTCTCTCCTGGCAGCCAGCCGACAAAGACATTCATTTTCTACTTTGAGCATGACACAAGTGTATCTGCTTTGGCCTGCATTTGCCTTGTTCCGATTACTGAAGCATGGACTCACCAAATAAAATATAAAGATAAAATTCAAATCCCAATAATAATTTATGTTCCGTGAAATGAAGTTCGCAAGCTTTAACTCACATTTTGCAACAGGACACTTTTATAAATGCTGCAGACAAAAGAAAAGCTCCACGTCTGCTTCAATAACCGGATTGGGGACATTTACATTCCACTGAGTGCATGATTCAAGCATGTTCCAGCAAGCTTCCCAGAACACTGCTGGTGTGTTTGGTGCATGTTAGACACATAACAAGGTGTGGCTTCATGCATTTATCAAACTGAGCATCAACTGAATGTTTATGAAGCCAATAATGACATGTACGTCTTTCCCTGCTTTAGGGTGAGCTCCAGTTTATTCCCGGGGTCAGTGCAGCAGCGGCCGGGATGAACTGGTCTGGATTGGAGAGTCTGTTGAGTGGAGTCAATAGGTACTCCACTGCATTTGGGAGGATTTGGCTGTCCATGGTTTTTGTGTTCCGTGTCATGGTGTTTGTGGTGGCAGCTCAGAGAGTCTGGGGCGACGAGAGTAAAGACTTTGTGTGCAATACTCGACAGGTAAGATTGATGAGGTGTATAATATTGTATAATGCCTTCGCTTCTGGTGTAGCTTCTTCATAATGCACCAAAATACGCATAGTAACTGTAAAAACTGGCTATTTCAGTACATACTGAAAATGTAGATGCCTATAAGAAGCAAGAGTTCCATCATTTTCTATCCCTTGTTTTCCAGCCTGGCTGTACCAATGTTTGCTACGACCATATCTTCCCCATCTCCCACATCCGTCTGTGGGCACTGCAGCTGATCTTCGTCACCTGCCCTTCTCTCATGGTAATAGCTCACGTCAAATTCCGTGAAGGAAAAGATATGAAGTATGTGGCGGAGCATCATGGCTCTCACCTGTATGCCAACCCTGGAAAGAAGAGAGGAGGGCTGTGGTGGACATATCTGCTCAGCTTGATCTTCAAAGCTGGATTTGACATGTCCTTCCTATATATCCTTTATCGGATATACCATGGATACGACCTGCCGAGGTAATGTTGTTTTCACCTAAATATGGGAAAGGCAGTATTTGAGAGCTGTGTGATTTTGGGAGACCTTTCCTTGTCTTAAAAATTGAACATCTTTTTCGTAAAAGAAATATAAAGTGGCTCATAAATAGCAGTTATCTTGTCAGACCTTTTTTTTTTAAATAACTGAACCACTGACATTGCACTTTGAAATAAAAGCAACATGGAAACTCCCCAAATTGTACTAATGTTTTACACAAAACCGCCATGCAGCAATTTTTTATACACACATAACAAATATATCATTTATTCACATTAATTTGAGTTGTGTACTGAGTTTTGATTTATGTCTCGCTGCTATTCCTTTAAATCAGATCTTTATTACTCCTCTACAATAATATTTGCTTTTGTCTTTTAGGCTATCCAAGTGTGCACTGCAGCCATGTCCAAACACTGTTGACTGTTTCATTAGCCGTCCAACCGAAAAGAAGATCTTCATGCTGTTCATGGTGGTGTCCAGTGCAGTGTGTATATTCATGTGTGTCTGCGAGATGTGCTACTTGGTCGGAAAGCGTATCAGCAAACTGCTAAAGATCCGTCATGACAATCAGAGGGTACTGTTTGCAGAGCAACACGAGCTCAACACCATAGCACCTCCCCGGTCCCAGTACAGAAAGACTGACCCAACACTGGGAGACAGCCAACTAAGCTTAAATAAGAAGGAGAAAATCCGAGAAGGCTGCACCACTACAACACTATAGGACTAACACAGAAGGAGCTCAAAGACTCATTAACGGTGACTCTGGAAGACAAAACATTCCTCGCTGCAATACTTTTTTAAGGAAAGTATTTCTTGCCGGTACTTAGCTGAAAACATTTTGGACCAAAATCTGGGGTTGGGCTTTTATCTCAATGGGACAGATAGATGGTGTTTGTTCAACAGTTTGTTTGTTTATGTAAAATGACACTTGGGTTGTCAATATTGTAAATAACAGCAATATTATTGATTCTAAGATAGTATGGCTGAGCAAATTACTATTCACTGTTCTATCTTCTGTTTTACACAAATGGGACCTCACTACCACAAGACATGGGATCAATGTCTTATTGCTCCATAAAATCTGTCAAGAAGTGAATTTATCCTAGAAGAAAAGGGGACTGTATAATTCAAACTGAACACTTGCTTGCTTTAATGGATCTAAAAGTTGTGACTGGTGTTGAGTGATTTCTCTCATCCATTTCTGCTTCAGTCACGAGGAGCAATTTTTCATTTTCTGTGAGAAAAGCAAGTAACTGAACTGTCTCTAATTGTTTTACAAGATAATAATAATTCTTGGACATATCATTCAGGTGCAACATAGGATTATAAATAGTACTGTACACTTAAATGAAACTGCCTGGCCTTACTTTATTTTATTTTATTGATGAGGCTAAAACCTTTCGTCATAAACCCTGATAAGACACAACTGAAAATTGTTTAGCTGCTTTCAGGATGGAAAGAAGATTCACTTTTACATATACTGTTATATTTAATTATTGTACAATAAAATATTGTGCATTCTTCCCAGATTCCCTTTGTTTTCTTTTGCAAACCAACAAAAACCCAACAAACAAAACCAATTTCTTTGAAGAGTTTTGTTTGGACACTAGGGGGCGCCGTTTACTGAGTTTGTTCAGCTCTTTCTCTTTTCATAAGTTTTAGATGTTGATGACATAACTTGTAAAAGGATACTCGTAAAGCAGTAAACGAACGAAGTGCGTAATGAGCGTGGACCTGTGCAGTGCAGATCTATTAGAATACATTCCGCTCAATGGTAGCGTAAGTTGCTCTTCTGTAATAGACCTCTTCCATTGAGCTGGTGCAGGAGTCTATAAATACTTTTATTTTACTAATGTTTTTATGAACAGCCTTTTCCAATACATTTCTTGTTTTGTTCCTTACTATTAGATACCATACCGTGCGTAGACATCTAGGTCTATTCAGTATCTTCATTATTGCGCACGTGACAGAAAATAATTTATGTCCCAGTTTATTTTTCAGATAGCACAATTTTACCTAATCATCATCTAATCAATAAATGCCAATTGCACTGTTACAATAAAAAATAAATAATCTGATGTACCACTACACACTCTGTCCACCAGGTGAAGCCACACACCAAGACAATAACATCAACTTTGTAAAAGCCTGTAACAAATAAGCTGAGCAGCTTTTGCTCAAGGGTCCACCCACCACTTCTTATGTTGCATCAAGTATGACCAGTTATACCAGTAGAATTATATGCCACTATGACACACAACTGCTGCATTTATTTACTTTTTTATCCATTATGTATTTAAAGCAACACTTATATGCAACTTTATACCTTTAAATCTGGAGCCTGAAAAATAAGTCTCATATTTGTTTTGTGACATAAAATAAGACGAGCCCTTCTCTTTTCTATGACTTTACTACTGAATTCTAATACATATCACAATCAAATAAACTAACACAAGTTTATTAGTTAAATTACTAATTAAATATTTATTGTTAGGTCTAATGTGAGATTGCTGAAGCTTTTGGCTTTAATCATTTCATGGAACTGTTGCTTTTGAGTAATTATTTGAGATAAACAATTCTAGGCCAATAGCTTATGCTCTATATGTATTCATTCATCTTCTGTAAGGCTCTTATAGGTATATTGTTTTACTAAATGACAAGTTGTCAGGTGATAGTGAGCAGCTCTTAATGCTTTATTTATAAGCCTCACTTTAAAAAAAAAAATCTGCTAGTTTATTAAGTGTCTTATATGTTATAGTGCTTTCTCATGGCTGGTGCAGATCTACGTGAACTGTTTATGAATGGTATGCATCAAATCACAAGGCAAAAGTCAGACAGAGGGGATCGAACATTTATTACCCTTATTAAAAGTTACAATAAAACCATTAACATCTTCAAACGATAGCAAAATAAAGAGAACCAAAAATATTGGCCAAACATATTTACAGAGACAGTTCGCAGATAAAAAGCTCACATTTTTGTACACAATCCCAACCCCTGCATCATAAACTCTGAAATGTGAACACTGCAATAGTCAAGAAGCTTGATGTGGTTTTAGCCAGAAAAAATCAAATGCACGAACAAAGACGTAGCTCTTTTTCCACCTCCCCTCCTCCATTTTTCACTTTTCTATACATGACAAAATACTTGAAATTTGGGGGTAAAACAAAGGAATGTAGAATTCTAAAAATTAATATCATTTGAAAGGTTTATGTGTCCATATAACAGTCATTTCGAGTGAGATGGTCTGTCCCGCTCCATAACAGTGACATATTTTGAAGATCCCAAAAAAGATGACAAAGAAAAATAAAAATGTTATAGGACTGCCACGCTGTTTAAAGGATGCTTCTCCATGAATTGGGAAAATAAGTCAGTATTCCTGATTTGATTCACATCCGTTACCTTTGCCACACGCCAGTTCCTGTGTGTACCATGAGGGGGCGATGCAAGCCGACACTTCGTCATGAGAGGGCCCGGTGAGATTCCGCCTGTCAAAGAACTAATAAAAGGCAGTGAACTGGTGGTTGAATCAGCAAACGTGATAAATCCTTTTGTCTTCTTTTGTAGTTTTGTTTAGAACTTTAAGGACGTGGCACAGTCTCTCATATATATATTTATATACTTTAATCTTGGAAAATCAGTTCAGGTGTGCAGCAGTGAGCGGTCACTCTGCATTGGCCTCAGGCTCGGAGGCTGCGGGTGTCGTGCCCTCAGCAGGGGCCTCCTCGGCTGGGGCTGCCTCTGCGGGAGGGGCTTCTTCTGCTGGCTTGGCCTCTTCCTCAGGGGCTGCAGCAGCTGCTACCTCTTCTTCTTTGGCCTCAGCGGCCGGCGTCTCCTCTTTGGTTTCCTTGGCTGTGTGGCCGTTCTCCTCAGGCTTGTCCTCAGTCGTGGGGGAAGTGGCCTCCTCTTTGCCCTCCTCACTGCCCTTCTTGCTCTTCTTCAGTGAGATGCCCTTGAACTTGAAGGAGTTCTTAAGAGAGAACTTCTTCTTCTTCTTGCCTTCCTTGGCAGCCTCTCCCTCAGCCTTGGCTGCCTCTCCTTCAGCTGCAGGAGCAGGTTCAATGGTGTCCCCAGCACCGGCCTCTCCTTCCTTGGCTGGCTCAGCTGTGCCGTTTCCATCAGCAGCAGCCGCATCCCCGTCGGGCTTGGCAGACACATCTCCGTTAGTTTTCACGTGGCCATTCTCCTGTTAGAGAAAAAACACTATTAGCCATGGGTTCTAACAATGCAGCTGTAATAGACAACCTTTGGGCAATGAAAGCCACAACACAGATGGCAATATGCACAAAATGAAAATAAAGGGCCCAGCATGTGACCGATTTGCATTAGCCTATTTACTCTGATACTTAATCCATGCTATGCAGAAACAGGCTGTGTGCCCAGACAGTGGTTCGCAGAGTGATTCAACAGCTGTTTGCACTGCTCTGGGCGGACACATGGGGGCAGTAGTGCCACGTCTGCGCGTCAACACTGTACACAATTTAGGAACAAAGGAATCCCCGTGAAACCTGGCTCCTGCTGCAGCTCCTCAGCCTCTGTCTGCTCTGCCCGAGTCCAGTCTGGACACAATACACTGTGTCAGCAAAGCCAAGGTCAATCTGAAGTGATTGGCACAGTTCAATCAAAGTCACCAATTAATGAAAATGTGCTTCAACTCGTGATTAGCGACGTCTGCCAATAAAACCAAAAATATTTTACTAAACCTCACGCAATAATGTCTAGCTTAACTAAGTCACTGATCTATTTCTAGTTTCTGAGTTGGGCACAGACTAGATGTATTAAACTCGACTCAGTCTGGTCTGAAGTGGCGCCTATTCTCGCTTTGTTTGCAACTCCAAAATGCGCCTCCAGCAGAGCACATTTGCATCCTTTGCACCGTTTGCCCCGCATCTTTTGTTCGACGTGAGACGAGTGCGCGACTGAATACAACCAACTCATGAGAGAAAACCTTGTCCAAACAACCTTCACTAACAAAATATATCGTTCTTGGATAAGATTTACGAGTCGAATGGCCCCTTTGGGGGCATGAAAAAACAAAGCGAGGCAAGCTGGCGAGCAGAGCTACACGAAGGCTGCTTTGTGGGGCTCACTGGGGCGCACTTTTCACTCATTATTTTATTTTTTAACCGCCTTCCTTGACTAAAACCGTGTGTAAGTGTAGACTACAGTCACATATGAACAGTTAGGTCTGCCCGTGCTCCGGTGGCACCTCTGTGTGGCACCATGCTGCATGCAGGCAGTGGGCGGTGGGTGCCATGTGGCTGCCGCTGAGGAGGCCGTGGAAACTCACCTGACCGTTGGCTTTGGCAGCAGCAGGGTCAGCGGCAGCTTTCCCCTCAACAGCTACTCCACCCCTGGACAACTGGGCTCCCATTTTTCCTTTAGATGTTGTGAACTAAAAACAAAATCTAAAAATAAAAACCCCTCAAAGAGTTTTGAGTGTTAAAAATCCAGTTCTGGGATGGGTACAGATGCCAGGAGGTGAAAAAATCCCACCGGTTCCTGGTTTTCTTTAGAGAATGAGAGAAGATCCCCTTTTGTGAGTGCGGACCCCACGGCGGCTGAGCTCAAATTAAAGGATGTCAGGGAGACGACTGTGAGTATTTCAACCGCGCCTCGAAATCGACCGGAGGCCCCGCCCACAGGCGTGGTCGGCTGGGCTCGTCCAATCAGCGGCTGCAGGCTGGGCCTCACACCGTCTGAGAGTCAAGGGATGCTCAGCTAGACTCTCCAAGGTTTCAGATGCAAAAGTTTGGTTTGGTGGTTTTAGTTTCCCCCTAATTTTCCAAAAAGTCTGTTTAGTACTTTTTGCATGTTATTGTTTAAAAGACCCTTTGTACACGATATATAGTTTGGATATGATCAGGCATGAACTCTAAAAAATAAACAGTTCTTTTTAAATTCTTTATTTTCCATGAACATTTCAAATGAGCATGTCAGCTACTAAATTAGTATAATTTCTAAAGGCAGTTATAGTAAACCAAGTCCATTGGCTGGACTGATATTTTTAAGGAATGCAAGTCCATTCAGTTGTAAAAGAAATTGTTTAAAAAGTGGCATATAGTTTACAGCATCATGAGACCAACCCCCTAACTATCAATATTGCAATTCTAGTAATTTGGCTCAAATATAAAAGTGTAGTTTCTGTCACTGAGACAATCTGACTGGCCTCTGGTGCACTGTAAGTGACTGGCCCAGCTTTCCAGAAGTAAACTGTGTAGTTACATAACACAGCCAGCTTCACCTCCAGAGCCCTTCCGATGGCACTGGCACTGCTTTCTCACAGACAGTCAGCCTGTCAGGAGCTCTCATGGCCTGAGACGAATGGATCTCACAATCGCAGGCAGTGACATCTCTTGTGATCCAGTGAGGCCAAAGGTCATTTCTTTTAAGCGCTATGAGAGCATGCGGACTGCACTGAAACAGAAAGTTCACTGTTAGACATGCATTATTACATACCAGCTGCTTTAGATGCAAGCCGTTACTCTTAGTTCTGGCAACTTTAACCAAATTATCCCTCTTTCCCATCAGCGAGGCCTCCTCTATCCCACAGATGCCTTTATGTCTGCTTGTCATCTTTGTAGGACTTAATTAAGTGGAATTTACGATTTCCTTTGATTAAAGACGCCTTATCCTTATGAAGCATCTCTTTGTGTATCCATATGTCTCTTTAGCTGTCATTGTTCCCAGCGATTGGATTGCACACAGAGCCGCCCCATCCACAGATAGACACACAAACATGTCATAGCCATGGTATGTGAGGCATGCATACGCCACCCTGAAAATGATCTCCATCCATTCAGTGGGCTGTGGAGTGGAATACACCCTCAGGGGTTAAAAATCTGCACCCCCCCACCCATTGCTAACCATCCCCAGTCCTCCACACATTCCCCCAAAGTGACTCAAGAAAGCAGACAAGATGTTTGAGTTGTGTTTTTTTTTCACCGGGATAACACATACACAGAGTGGTTTTGGCATTCCTTGTCGTATTCTGATGTGGGATGCCTGACAGAGCTGGGCCCTTGTTTAAGTCGAGGTCTAAACATTAAGGTCGTCAGATTTCAAAGGGATGTTTCTGGTTTGATCCGGACAAGAAAGGGCTGGTCTCTCAGTGGGGAATCAGTTCTGCTTAGAGACTTCTGACCAGGTTTGACCGCAGGGGTTGGGATGGATTTCACAAAATGTTGACAGACTTTGAGATATTCATCGAATAAGTGGAATAGGAATACATTTCCCATCAGCTAATGTGCACTTGAACCCTAAGTAGGAAAATGTACTGAGGTGGATTGGCACATTATAACAAGACTAAGACTTGAGGACTTCCTCTGGCCTCGACCTGCCTACTCATTTCTGTCATGTTTAACACGGTGCTTCTTCTCCTCTTCACATACTCTCTACCCCTGAGCTAGTCAATGGCCCAGTTTGTGCATTTGGCTATTTTTCATGTCCTGACTGAGGATGAGCTCTCAAATCCACTCAAAGCCTTCATTGTCTCTGTCTCAGCCCGCCAACTGATGAGCATCACAAGTAGAGGAGGGAGAAAAAGACATGTCAGGAGGACTGCAGCGAGGGAGACGATCAGAAACATGTCGACAGGGTTCTTTTGGCTTCGGGGAGCGGATAAGTTCTTCTTCTGACAGTCACCTTGAACAGATTACTGGAGCATTATCAGCTTGTTGAATATGTAATTTCCCATGGTTCCATTTCGTCAGCAAATGATGCATACACAATAACCAAAACAAGGGCACAGGCAAGAGTGCTTCTAGTGTACTCTGACTGCTCTCCTGTGGTTTTGTGAAGCCTTAGGGGTAAAGACCTTAGCATCTTGTGTTGTCTCTTAATAGAAGGCACATTCAAAGTCACAATGTGAAGAATTATGTTGCGAAAAAATGTTTGACTGGTGCTACACACAAACAAAGCATATTCAAAACAAGCATTTCATTTGAATGTGTCACAAATCAAATGCAGTATTTGACATGGCTTAAACAAAGCGCAGTGTTATTTGTGTATGTTTGATTTAGTCTGACATAAACATTTGCATTGCCAAACGCCTACTCACAAGGAGACTCATGTGCCCAGCACCCATACATGCCATGAAAAGGGGTGCAGGGACTTTTAAGAATGCCCTTTGTAATGCTAATTAATTCGATCAACTGGCTTATTGACTGCAAAAAGACCCTCACCAGCAGGCAACCACAAAGCTGCACATGGCGGCCATCTTGGCTGTGGGCTTGTGCACACGTATCTGTCTGTTGTGCTTTGGCAGTTGGTCTCAGAGGAGGATCCGATGCCCAACGCTCAGCCTCATTGATAAAACAGTCATCCACGTGGGAGCTGGAGGCCGAGCTGTAAAGACGCAAAGAAATCAACAGTTATCACGTTGATGCATGCAGATACTCTGACATCATCCATTCTCTCTCTCCGCGATGAAGGTGGCAGACACAACTTGTGACGCGACACCCCCCCCCCCCTGCCATTTCGACGTGTGCTCAGACATGCCACTGAGCCGGTTACCATGGCAACTGCTGCTTCTATCTATCTCTGTTCGATGTCATGAAGTAGGACGCGGTTTTGTGGGAACCAAACAGTGGAGGGGAGAGTATGGCTGTAGTGTTGTTTTTGTTTGCCTTATGATTACTGGCTTGTTTATTTGAGATGACTTCCATTGCCGCAATTTATTTAGCCCGTCTCCTAACCTCGTTGTGGCCACAGGGAAATCAAGTGTGGTTTTCTTTTAACCTTTGCTCTCTTCATCCCTGAGTCTCTTATTTTTCCTCTTTTCAGTTTTTGCCTCTTTCAATTTGTCTCTGTATTAATGCCCCGAAGGCATATTAACCCAGTGTCTTCTACTCCTGCCATCTGTCTTCATAACTCTTACATCTAAAGCTAACGCAGATGGTAAGATGTGTACAAGGAGCAGGGTTAAGCAGTGTGGGCAGCGTCGACATGCGCTGCCTGTGTGTATGTGTCAGACAGGGCCGTTCAGTTGTAGGGCAGCTCTTCCCCACTGGCAACAGCGCTGCAGCATTACTAGGTCAGTGTGCCATCATTTCATTCATCATTATCACACTGCTCTACCTCTTCAACCCTCTCACACATCTTTGCAATTGTTCACTTCAAACCCACACATTCACACATTACTCACAGTGGATGGAGAGAGAGGAAAGCTAAACAATCTGTAGCTTTGATTTTTAGTAGTGTGGTTGTTGGACTACTGATCATTTCCAAAGCCTGTAGCACTTCTTCTTCTTTTGCTCCTTGGACAATTGAGCAAGCACCAGAAGAGCAACATCATAAAAACTGCTACAAAAATGACCTGTTTCCATTTTTGACAACTGCACAGGTGCTCATTTTATCAGTTTATTTGCTTAGGGTGACATCTGTATGCTTTTGTCCTTGTCTCCTGGTGAAGCTTTATGTTTAAATGAAATGTATTTCCGTAAACAGCTGAAGGTTCCTCTTATTCAAGACATATGGCTGGCTATAGATGAAATTTGAATCCACCTCATCTGAAATCGGTCTATTAACTTCTGCAAAATGTTTGTCCAATCCGCCATCATCCTATGATCCTATGAAAAGCAACGATAGCTTATTGTCACATTTCTGGCACAAAACAGCAACGATCTGTGCAGCAGTTATCACTAACACTTTGTGAAATCTGCGCAGAATCAGCAGCAGAGCACCCTCCATGACAGTATAGCATTCCTGTGTACATTGAAATACCAAAGCCAAAGTGAAATAAGACCACATAGACGCATCCCCTGCTGCGCAGAAAGAGCTGACAGTGTAAGTGTTGGTTGTTTTGGGTAGAGTCATTCTTATGTATGACAGCAACCACTTGTAAATGCATTTACCCCCTGCTAATACAGCAGACACATACTGGCCGTCCACACTGCCGTACACTCATTAACTCAGTCCTGCCTGATCTGCCGGAGCTTTTTTTTTGGCCAGTCGGTGTGAGATCATCACTCTCTCTGAGCCCCCAACTGCACCCCTCCTCTTTCTTCTTCTTCTTCTTCTCCTCCACCATTTTCATTGTGATGCAGATTTGAGGATGGTGAGTGGGGGAAGGGAGCGCAGGGGGATGGGGGTTTGTGGTGGAGAGGCTGTGGTTGGTGTTAAGTATGACCTGGCAGCCCCGCTGTGCCTCAGCGGGCGGTCCAGCATCGTTGGGGGAGGGGAGTCCAAAGAGCGCGGCTTCTAGGGTTATCCCCCCCCAGCCTGAAAACATGACTCAGATACCATGTATAAACACCACATCGCCCTCATATCAAAAATGGCACACCCCCTGGACCTTTATTGTACAGTAATCACATCCTGGAGCGGGTACACAAAAGAATAGGATGTTTCAGGGCATTTCTCTTGGTCTAGACATAAGATTAATACCAATGAGGTCATGTTTTCCTCTTTGATAAACTAATGCCATATCAAACTAACGCAACAATGATCATAATTTATAAATGGCAGTATTAATCCATATGGAAAAGTAAAGCCATTACCCAAATCTCACTAATTTGACCACAGAGTCTGTTCAGCTGCTGTGCTGTACTGTCTGAGATGATGAGTGGTGAGTTTGCTCCAAGTATGTCACAGAGCGTATCAGTGCGTGTGTGTGTGTGCATGTGGGGTCTGTCTAGTTCTTATGTCTGCAGCTTAAACTGGCCACACTTGCCCCAGCTGTCATGGTGTAATCCAGTCTCCGAGCACAGCAGCAAGGAGCCCAACCTTTGACTGCGTACAAAGTGGTGTCTTCTGAACGGTCACATCATATACCTCAGCACACACAGTTGAAAAGAAGAAATGGTATAGAATAAGAAAAAGGCCTCCAGCGAAAATGTATAGAGACGATGGCTGGCCATTGTGTTTTAATGAGCCGTATAGAGGACGGATTCATTGACGATTCCTTTGAAATTGAAAAGTGGCAGCAAGCACATTTGTACCACAGACTGCTCATTCCCTGTCACACCGTGGAGAATAGTCACATCCTAACACAAAAGTTTATTTGTATCCAGGATGAGGATGAAGAACAATAGCATTTTGTCATTTACTATAACTTTTCTAGATCTGAATCAGTCCTTCTTTTTGCCATAACAATAGTCAAAACTGCTTTATGTGGTTTATTCTCCTGTCATTATTTGGTGGTCATTTTTGCTCCATCTTATCCATCTGCCATTACAGCAGGGCATCACTTTGTCTGTGACTGACCTATTTATAACCCACCCCCTCTATCTCTTGCCCCCAATTCCCTCTCCTGTCCTCCTGCAGTTTTATCAAAACACAGTAACATAAAAACTGCTCCCTTTGAACCAGCACTTGGCTGTCACTGTGCCATAAAAATCTTTGCAGCGATTCAATTATTCAGAAGGTAGAATGAGTGTGCTATTTAAATTCCACTCTTAAGAAACATTCTTAGCACAAGAATGGTGAAAAAAGACGGTTGTTAATGCCACAAGGTTAGTTACAGGATTTGTAAGATGAAAAGATTTATTAAAGAAGTGACACTGGCTCTAAACTGTGTGTTTGTTTGTATTACCTGCTCACCTTCAGGGACTGTTTAAAGACCTGTGAGTCCTGTCATGCAAATGAGCTTAACGGTCTGTGTTTGGTGGCCTTTTCTCATTAACAACTGACTAGTGGCTAGTCAAACTCCCACTTAGAGTGCTGAGGAAAACCTCCACCCCGCTTCATCACATTGTCACTTGCATTAGCATTACTGCAGGCAGTCCAGCTTTCATTACCCTCCATTGTGCCAACATGCTTACTTTACTCTAATCAGTGCTTTAATTGATCCTGAAGTGCAAGAGCATGTTTGCAGTGTACTGACCTCATCTGATTGCTCCGCTGAGAGGCAACACTGCCACCAGTGCAACCAAGGCTATGTCCACAATGAACTTACATTGGGATATTTACATTTTTTCCCTTCTTTTTGCCATCTTTATCCACATGACACAATTGTAAACATTTTCACAAGTCCCCCAGGCCCCAGGGTGATGATAAACGAGATGCCTATTCCAGAGAACACTTTCTCATCAGTAGGCTGTAGGTTGTAAATTCATAAATTATTCTAAAACCCAGTACCATGTGCCACCTTAATAGTTTATGTGCTTATCTTGAATATGTGCTTGCATAAAACAACACTGAGTATGTGCAAATTGAGCAGAGATGCTCAATTACCATTTGCACAAAAAATGCACTGAAAATCCTGCCTCTGGAACCAAAACACTGAGAAAATGCAATGTTGTTAGAGATTCCCTCATCCACCTGCATCCACCAGGACACTAACCTCTAACGAGCCTAGGTCTAGTTAACTCATAAAACTCCTCTGCAGTCTGACAGTGATTGCTAGTGATTGATTAGTGATTGATTTCTTGAGAGGTAGGGGGTTGAACGAGGTAAGGTCTGTTAGTTATTTACGTCACTAAATAAGGACAGCGGGGTTAGAAAAAGATTTGTTGTTGTCTGTTGCTGCATACTCTGTTCTTGCATAGATTCATTCCTCGTCAAAGACAGACTGAAAGATACACAGAGAATAAAAGGGATGAATACATCTTACCCTGACAGAGACAATATGACAGACATCTGCTATGGTTACAACAAAGGAACAATGCCATTTGTCAGTTCCACTGTGGTTTACTTCATGTGTCTCCCTGGGGCCTACTAAAGAGGTTATCATGGGTCAATGATGAGCTGGGACTGGAGATCAATGTGGAAATCAGTCATTACTACAAGGCTCTGGTCAGCAGTAGAGACAGGGCTGACCGTTCAACGTATTGGGGCCAAGGGTATGCGCTGATGCTGGTCTCTAGAGGATGTGCACCATATGATCATGTGCTCCTCGTGGACTTCTATGACAACCTCAAATACATAAAATATAAGCCGATCAGCGCCATTCAGGACTGTGAGGGAGATAATCTTCTTGAACTATGACAATGATTTTGATATATTTATAAAGTCATTGATGAGATTGTCAGTTTTTTTATTGATGTCATCCAAGGATTTGAAGCCTATAGATATGTAACATAATGACAAAACCAGTGTCAAAGAAAGATGACCAGACTGATGTGGTACATGCACAACAGGAGCAATTTGATCAGTGCCCTCTTTGGCCCAATTCGCCTGCTGGTGCACTGTGCCCTTGGGGATTCTGGTGGTTTCATTCTGATAAGAAAAGGCCGTCAAGCTATCAAGCCTATTTGGTGTCACCGTTTGTCCCTAAAGCAAATGATGGATGTTGATGTAGCTGGTTATACGGCCCCTTATTTTCCTCTTGCTCAAGAATTTGCCCAAAAGGGGTTCATTCCTAAAGCATTCCAGGGTGTCTAATTTTTTCCCCCAAATGTGCAAGTATGGAGGTAACCCAAATCCATCATACTTTTACATTCCAGCTGTCTGGGCAAGAGGGGTATTGCAAAAATCTAAAAGGGAGTTGTGTCTGGTTTTATGCTTTGAATGTGCAGCACTGAGAGGATTCCTTTGTGTAGATTTATGAAAGTGTCATGGGAAAGTAGCCTGAGTGGGGGCAAGTTGTCCTTCCTAATGGGCAGAGCGACCCTGGTCTACTCCAGAGCAGAGTAATTAACAACCAGAAGCGAAGCTCTATCTTGACTCGTGTGCTATCATCAAACACTTCAAACGTTTAGGGGGGTCCGGCTTGAGTTAACACTCCTCTACACACCTGTGTGCACAATCTCATGTCCCCACACTCCCACAGACGTGCTCAAGGTTGTTCAAGGACACAGTCTTTAGTTTGATCGATGAGTATGTCATGTGAGTATGAGTTCTCAAAGTGCTGTGTCACAGTGTAATAGGAGCTTGTTTGGGGCTAATAGCGACTTGTCCATTGGCAGAAACAGTGGCTTAATGGGCTGAACAGATCACATGAATATAAGCACATCTCACAAGGCAATGTCCCAACCTATGGACCCATCTCTTCTTTCACTTGTCCAACCCACTGACTGAATGACCTTATAAGGACGGAGAGAGTTTGGAGCCTCGGGCTGTTTGGCAGCAAGCTACTAGCTGTTGGGCTTGATGTATAGACTTGTTATTGCAAACAGAAAAGAGGGAAACGGTTGATTATTGATATCTGCTAAGTGTCCGTGATGAGTAATGTTGTTGTCCAACCAAGCAGCTGTTTGCCAAGCTTTTGGCAGGTGGGGAAAATCAATAGCAAGATGCACCTTTCAGATGAGGATAATAGATGAAGGGAGCAATGTAATGGAAAGATACCTATCTGTGCTTGGGCATGTGCCTCTGTGGCAACCACACAGTCAGCCATCATCGGTGTCGGTCACATCAGTGAAGCCACTTTAAAGCATTATTTCAGATTTAGATGAACATAAATCATAGCCCATCTTTGTCAAAATACTATGCTCTGCTTAAAAGTGTGTGTTTTCTGATCCCTCATCAAATTAATTATTATTAACAGCAGTCAGCATTCGTAATTTGGCATTTTAACTACACTGCAATACAAAATCAGTGTTTGAATATGATCTTAAATAACTATAATTTAGGCAGGTCACTCTCTCCCTTTAGTTTGGGCTACAATAGTGTAACAGGACCAAACCAGAAGGAAGGGCTTGTGTTGAAGGTGGAAATGAACATGAAAAGCTTTAGAGTCCACACCTTCCACAGTCTCTATATACTCTTGTGTTTTCCCTCTTCCAAATGCGTGACTTACAGTAGCCTACATTTCTGATCAGGTTTGACTTGTTTCCTTTAGACATGAAATGCATCCCCTTGCTGAACTCTTTTTCACTTTTTCATCAGCTTGCATCACTGAGTGTCACATATCATCCAATGATACATCAAAGGCTATGCAGCTCTGTGCCTGCACACGCAAGTGGCAGTATCTTATTCTGCTTCCATTTTTTTACCAGGTATTATGGCAGGAGATGCTGTTCTTTTATTATTTGGGAGCCACCCAAGGGCCTGTGACTCCTTTGTCTTCCTCTGCCCTGTCAACCCTCGAATGTAAAAGATACAGTTAAGTCAAATTATACTTAACAGAGCATGTGTATTTCACAAACGCCCTTTACTTTGCCTCTACTCCTCTCTCCCCTGCTGCTGTGCAAATGGAGTAATCTTGTATCTTCCAGTCTGAAGGGAAGTGAAAGGAGTGCAGCAGTGTCAGGGCAAAGTGAAATATGCATGTGTGTTTATCCGCATCTTGTGTGTGTGTACGTGTGTGTGTGTGTGTGTGTGTGTGTGTGTGTGTGAGTGAGTGAAACAAACAAAAATCGACTGGAAAAAGGATGAAGAGTGGAGGGGTGTGTGTTATATATTTTTTTAAGAGCAACGTGGGAAAGATGAAACTGCTTATATCATTCCCTTCTAAAATCTAAAATAGTACATATTTGTCACAGGTCGGCCTGCTGTATGTGCCCTCAGTAAAGATGTAGTATGTCATACATTTCTTGTGGTATCAGGCATATTTGCCTCACTTGAATTCCTAAAATAGAGTCATGGTCATTAATAAACCATGTACCTGCTGTGCATCGCAGCACTTTTTCAGTATCCAAACCAGAGGGGGTGCTTCATCGCACACTAGTGGGTCTATTAACGGAGGTGGATTTATGCTAAGCCTTTGGTCTGTAATATAACACTAATTTCCACCAGTTCATCTATTTCCTCTCCATTAGTAAATGTGTTTTAACACTAAACCACATCACATATTGAATTCAATCTGCTACAAATCCTGCAGTAACCTCTGACGCTTTCCTTCTCTGTCTTTTTTTAGTTCACTTCTGCTCTTATATTGCTCTTAGCCTCACTCTCCATTTTGCTGTTGAGCGAGCATCAATAACAGCCATTTAAGTGGTTGCCATGACAATGCCATGACAACAGTGATGGAATTTGTTTGGCATGGGGATCTGATGAATGGAGGACTGTGAACCTGAGGAACCTCACGTCTGGTAGCTGTCTGTAAGTGGTGTGAAAATAGAGCCCCCTTTCTCTTCAACATTGCAGATATATTCTTAAGTTCACAGTCACAATACTTTCCACCCAGCCATTGTGTACAGTAGTTCTACTGCTGGCAGCCTTTACCATCTTATGTTTACACATTGGGTTTTCCATTGACTTCCAGCTAGTGACAATCTCAAGATTATTTTTTGGGCTTTTTTTGGCCTTCTACTGATAGTTCACAGTGGCTAGACC
The DNA here is from genome assembly GCA_036850595.1 of Rhyacichthys aspro. Classification (NCBI taxonomy): domain Eukaryota; kingdom Metazoa; phylum Chordata; class Actinopteri; order Gobiiformes; family Rhyacichthyidae; genus Rhyacichthys; species Rhyacichthys aspro. Next base: position 11,452,451 of record CM072169.1, on the reverse strand, counting down.
AGAGGTCAGCAACCCAAAATGTTCAAAGAGCCATATTGGACCAAAAAAACAAAAACAAAAAATCTGTTTGGAGCTGCAAAAAATTAAAAGCCTTATATAAGCCTTATATGAAGGCAACACAGTGTGCTGGGCATGTGCTCTACCTGAGCTGCCAGGGGCGCCTCCAATGTCAAGTGTTTTTATCTTTGTTTCTGAAGACTATAGTTTATGTTCTGATGCCAGTCCGATCAGTTCATGAAGAGTAAACAGTTTTACTTAACTTAAAGTCTCTAAATCAAACTATGGACCAAACAGTAGTATTTTATGCCTTGGGATGAGAAGACATATTATGCATGTCTTGTACAGCTGCGTGCAAACCAAGCTAGTGTTAGGTCTGTCGCAAAAGAATATTCCAGCTGCACAACATTCTTTGAAATGACATGATAAGAAATGAGCTGTTGAATCGTTGCCTTCTATAAGACTCAGCTCTCATTATGCCGCTGTCATGGGAATCCTGTGAAGTCAGTGCATGCAGAAGTCGTGATATAACGTCATATCTGTCATGGCCGCTGTAGGCCCTGGCTGCCTCCAGCTGTTGTACATTAAGCAAAGTGCAGCAGGAGGATTTGGTTGAGCCAGTTATGGGATAACTCAATAACATTACTCTGTTAGGGGCTGCCTTGAGCTCTTTATTTTATAATGCATCACGGTTTTACCACACACCCTGCCGTCTAATTCGCTGGAGCTGTCAGGAACTTCTAAGCTGCTTATAGTGCCCCATGTTAAGTTTATGGGCCATTATCATTGGCCTTTGCTCATCAGACCTCTCCGTCAATGAAAACAGTGTTGACATGATGCTTTTATACTGATAGAAGTAGTGGATTTCATCAAATAAAACAATGCTTGCCTGGCCTCTGGCTTACACTAGTCTATCATGAGTCTAACTTAACACCTGCTGGAAGTAGGTTGAGTGTCTAGTGCAAACACAGTATTTCTGCATTCATTTGTCCCATCACATGTGCCACACAATTGTTCCCTGGTGAATTCTGTAACATCAAAAACTGAGAGGACTAGTCAGAGCACTGTTGTTAAAGTACTCTGCAGCTGGAAGTGGACATGAATGTGGTCTTTACAAAACGTCATATTTTCTTTTCCCAATCTGCTGGATTGTTGGTATGTGTGTCTGTCTGACGGCTGTGTAAGAGGGATGGAAAAAGGTGGAAAAAGTGATAAGGGGGTCGCAGTTTGCTGTAAGAGGGTCTTTTTTTGACAGTAATTGTTTTTGGATGGACTTGACAGATGTGGTTAAACTCAGCGGTAGGGTGATTGTGTGACCTTGGCCACTCTTAGGTCTAATCAAAGTGTCATCATTTTGACATCTTTTCACACAGAATTCACTTTTGCCACAAACAAAAAGTTCCAAAAAGTTTGTTGGGCAAAAAGAATTCTCAGCTTTGAAAATAATGTTGAGTTTGCTGTGACAAGGTATAGCACAAAATAAAGGGGCCCCCAAGGGTTAAACTATCCAAAAATCTCGCCCTTAGATTTACCATCTTCTCTGATGATTGCACTTCATCTGGCTCCAACACCTGCCCCTCTTTCAGCTGTGCTCTTGCTAGTCTGCCTCCTTATGTGTCTTTTAGCTGCCTCAATAGAAGTGTATAAATACATTTACAGGCTTCCCTTCTGAATCTTCCCCACATCCTTCCCTTGCACTTCTTTTTTTGTCTCCTTTCCTTCCTTTTAAGCCTTTTTGGGGGGAAGAAAAGAAGTGGGATGTAAAACAAAAGATAATAAACAAGTTATATATATGTGTGTGATATGGTGTGTACTGTATTTACACCCTCAACTTCTGCTGAGCTGTTCGGCAAAGAGTAGTTTTTCAATGACTTGACAATGGGAAATCCAGTGTGGAAATAGGCCTGTGGTTTACATGAAGACTACACTTTCTGGAGGTGAGGGTGAGGGGGGTGGGGGGTATAGCCGGATCTGCTTCGGCCGTTATTGCAATCTGGGTCAGTCAAAGGCTGGGACAGAGGGAGATGTAGTTTAAGTCTGGCTGGCCTCATTGCTCCGACATTATCATTATTTTCCCAGTCAGACACCACCACGAGGACTCCGAACCAGGAAATACGTCCCATTCCCCCTGTGACAGCACATGTGCACATTCGCCCGGGAGTGGAAACGCAGTTACGACAGCCCTGAACAGAGAGGTCAAAGGTTAGCATTACAAATGGCTCACTCTCACGTTCGGTCATCGAGCGGGCACACTAATCGCACCCTCGCCCCCCTTTCAGCGCTACATGATCGTACATACATGTCACAGTTTGGAGATTCAGAGAGGGCCCCATTTTCTCACCATCGAAATGTTTCCCCTCTAATCTCTCAGGCTTTGAGTATGAGCATAACAGTCACATGAAATAGCAAAGCCATCAATGGGGAAAAATAGGTATTTGCCTCTTCTTTGAAAAGTCATTTTAGGTAACTGTCTGGGTTTTTACAGTTACCCATGCCATTTTACAAAGGGGTAAAGGGGTAAGGGCAGTGGCTCATTTACCCAAAACAACAACTGTACAATAGAATAAATAATTTAACGTCATCCCATCAAACAGCAGAGTTAAGACCGAGTCATTGTTTTGCAAGTCACAAGTAATTCTTGAGTCTTTGTTCTCGAGTCTTTGTTCTCAAGTCTTGAGTCTTTGTTCTCTTTGGACTTGTGAGTCAAGACTCCAAGTCCAAGAATGTTTAAACAAAAAGTATTGCCATAATAATTTTTTCTATGCTTTGGTGATCAGTGATTTACAATGTGTCTATGGTTGTAATGCCCTGTAGCGCTTAGCTTTACAGAGCGCATCTGAACACAGCGTCATGCGTGTAACACATGACTTAACTCTGTGTAATCTGTCAACTTATTTAAAAAAATGAATAGTTTTGTGCACACTTTTCAAATAACATTCTTGAAGCATCAAGTCTTTTCAGGTCAGAGGGCTCAAGTCCAAGTAAGTCTCAAGTCTTGTGGTGTTAAAGTCCAAGTTCAGTTACAAGTTTTTTCACATTTTCTCAAGTGAAGTTAGAAGTCATCAAATTTGTGACTCAAGTCCACAATTCTGTCAAACAGACAGCCTATCTTAAACCGTGGCAGCTCAGTCCTTTTAGCTTCATTTCTCCTGAGCCCATCTCTGAACCTGGACTCCTGGAGGAATCTGATTTACGTTGATTGCATTAACATTCACCAGATGTTCATAAGCTGAGACCCGACACCTTTGCTCCGAGACAGGCTCATCTCGGGGAGTAAAAAGGCGAGGCTGTGTGCTTGTGCTGTTTCTCTCCTGCACAAAAAAATGTGATGGACTTGGAGCCAGTTCAAAGCAAATGAGGTGTGAGCCTTAAAGGAAAATAAAAGCAGTGGAGGTGGTCATGAAGAATGAAAAGACATAAGGGCTAGTTGCAAGTGAGTGAGTGAAAGTAAATGAAGCTCTTGAAATCCGGAGCAGGAGAAGAAGGAAAAAAGTGCGAAGAAGTGAAAGACGTGAAAATAAACATGATCGATGAGGTGAGTCTGCCAAAGAAAGGAGGAACAGCTGAGAATGATAGGAGCTGAGGTCCAGGGTAAATATTCATATCCCTGGCCTCTGCCTGGTCCATCTGTTTGGTCTTGTCTTTACAGGGTTTGGTGCTTTAGCCGCATGGCCACAGGAAGTAGTCTGCCCCCTGGGTCTTCAGGAGGCAACATGATACCTTTAATATGCCTCAACACACTTCTCCCCAAAAACCTTCTGGCGTTGGCCTTCAACACATCTCATTAGCCCCTTTTATGCCCTTTTGGTGATAAAGGTGGGAAGTTTTTATTCTGTGTATACCTTTAGCTAATCCAACGTATTGACTACATAAAACTTTTTGTGACCGAATCTATAAAGCATTTTAGCGGAGCTGTGTGTAAAGAAAGAAAAAGTTTTATTTATCAGACTCTAAAAGACAGACTTAGCTGGGTGTGAGGTTTGTGAGGTTTGTTTATAGCATACTAAATATTTATTATAATGCGTTCTGTGGTAACAATATAGAAATATACTTGTGTGAGTTAGACTCTGGAATGTATTTTTCACATTTTGTGTTTCCTTATGCACTTTTTCTACCCACCTCCCTTCCTGTAGGCCTCGGCAGGCGAACATTTCAGTTGCTGAGAGGGAACAACGTTTGATAATATTTGTTTTATATTTCCTGTATATCTTGGACATTGTGTATATGTATGACTTTCTGTTGAGCCCTTTTTCTTGTGTATTTTATCTGAGTCCCTTGAGCTCCAACTCAAACCCTTTCACGTCTTTTCCCTTGGAGAGAGAAAACTGATGAGAAGAACACATAGGCTGAAGTATAATGTTTGAAAGAAGATACAGGCACCTGGAGAAATCTGTTTGGAAGAAGAAAACTTATCGACTTCTGTTTCAATGTGCGACTATCTGAAGACGACATTCTTTTGGCTCCGGCATGTGCAAGGAGTTTGACAAGCAACGAGAATCTCTATCTGCTATTTGTAAACATGGGCAACCAGAGGAATGTGAGCTATGAGTGCTATGGGTTAGGTACTGTTTACACATGCATGCATACATACACAGATAACAACACAGTGTAAACAATACAGCACTTTTGGGGTGCCAATTTTCACAGCGGGCCTGTGCGCGCCTGACCACATTCCTCTTCATGTTTGTGTCAGAATAAGTGTCATTTCTGTGGCACTTCCTCGCTCGAAAATGGAAATGTGCACTTTGCGGAGATTTTCTTTCACAATAAGGCTTGTATGTCATTGTTGGCCTGCTTTGTAATTACACTGGGCTCCTGTAACTGCATTCTTTCTTTGTTTTGCATTTTGCAGATGTTGAGAAAACAGCACTCGTGGAGAGATGGTGCTACAGCTGCTCAGAGGTATGAGCTCAAAAATGAGTTGAGATTTGAGTGGTGCCCAGAGATTTACAGTTTGTATTAGTTTTCCTTATGCTTCCCCATTGTCCCGATTCAGATTCTGGTCCCATTGTCTTTTCTTAATGAGAGGTCAATCTCTTGCTGTTAAAGGCCTACAATAAAGGCTACAATAAATGAAGGTCTTACATACTCATAGCTCATTAAACAGTATTATATTTTAGACAAATTCTGTTATTGTGAGTCTGGTCCCTTTACATTGCTTTCCACTAATGCTTTATAAAATTCCCAAGTAGGCAACTTAATTTAAGGCACATTTCCACTGTAGTGGTGTGGTACAGCTAGGGTCAGTATAGCACACTTTTAGAGTTGTCTGCATTGTCAGAATGGGTAACGAAGCATCCCAAAAAATGGATAGTCTACTGTACCACTTTGGTAACCCCTTCTTTTTGGTGTGGTTACTTAAATGTGGAGTTCTGTCTGGCAAAAATGAAAACAAAACAGAATTTATTTGTCTCATTTGAAGCTTGTCTTGTTTCTGTGATTAATGTGTTTAATAAGACAGAATGCTAAATGATTTTTTGATTTATTTACTACTAGCCACAGCTGTCTCCAGTTTAAGATGGCGTCTTGTAGCTCTTGCTTTGTGAATTGAAAACATTGCATTTGCTGTCTGCATTGCATTAAACACAAGCAACAAAGCAGCGCAGTGTCCAAATAATGATCGTTGAATGATTGTTCTGGGTTTGTTGTGTTTATGTCTTAATAACTCAATAATCACTGAGCAATGTGTATTGGCTTTTAATGCTACGAACAAGTCAGGTTCAACTTTGGCTTCTTTTCTATTTTTTAACATTACTTGCTTTGAAATACTAATACTACAGTTAAATACAGCATTAGCCCACGTGGACACATACATCGATTCTCTCTCATGCATGTAAACTCAGACGAGGTGTGAAATCCAGGCTTAATCGAGCTATGAGCACACTCACAATTCACAATTCAGAGTCCCTAAAATGTTGAAAACTTGTACAGCTTTCTGAATTGTAAGTTCATTAAAGCTGAAAAAAGTTTGTTCAGTAGAATTTTTATCTCATATCGAAACACAAACGGCATTGTATGATGTCTCTGTCTGTATTTGGCACTGACTTCAGCCACAGTTTCTTCTTGTGTCTATATGGCTTTCTTCATGGCAATCTTACCCTCTCTCTGTTTGCAGTTTTGATTGTTGGTCTGGCCCCAGGCTTTACAGGAAGTGACAGTACCCTGCTGGGCAGCAAGGCATATACATTTAGGACGACTCATCCCACAGGAAGTGCCCCGACATGTTTAGTCAATGTGGAATATTTCCAGAGACAGATATGAAGAGCGACCAGCTGACAAATATACAAAGAATTTACCACAGTCTCAATCTACTAGAGTCAGGACTGGAGGATATTGGGTAATCATGAGTCAATGAGAGTCTGCAGACCAAACACTGATAACGTACTATTCATTTTAAGAGCTAAAAGACAAGAAGAGACCCGGATAAGTGGCGTCAATAAGATGGTAGAGATGAGAGATGTGGATGTTCAGCATGAGCCTCCACTTGAGGCTAAAATACATCTACAATCTAGCGTCAGTTCTTTAAAAGTCTGACCTTCCCTTGTTTTTTACATGTTTTCCTTTTTACAGTTTACAGATGTGTTGTCCCGCCAGCTTTGACACCTCACACTGGCCGGCCCTTTCTGCTAAAGCGTTAATGGCCCTGCGACACACTTGTCCTGGGGGCTAACTGACTGACCAGTGGCTGTGTGTTTGCCTGAGCCTGCCCCATTAACCTACCCCCAGGAGAGATCAGAGTAGTGGGCTTTTTGGATACGGCCCCATCATAGCTCCCTCCTGAAGGCAGGCCCGCACCAATTAGGAGCTCATAAATAAGAGGTGGATGTTTAGCATTCTAATGGAGCTCTGAGGGGGATGTGGAGGTCTGTGTGTACTTTAGAAACGGCTTTTCTATGGACTAACAGTTGATTATTGCAATATTTACTGTTACATCTACAGTCATATTTTGTCTGTACATTGTATCCTGCCATTATTTAGTCTAGAACAGTCAAAGGGAACACTCCCAATTCATATTTAAGATTGAAGAGTCCCTTTATTGTGTGATATATTGTATGCGGAAAGAAATTTTGAGGTTCCTTGTCCCGGCTATCTATCTAAACATCCACATTCTTCCAGGAACACTACGACCATCTCCTTCATCTTATCTCTCACAAATACACACAGCCACTCCGCGCAGATGAATGTTTTGATAAAGGAACTCTGGAAGTTTTCCCGAAGGGAGCTAGAAGTTTCCTAAGGACAAAACTGTGGAAGACAGGGTCAAAAGTCGGCGTCTGTTAAGATCCATGTACAGATACTCACAACTACGCCCTTTAAAAATGGATTGTCGCTAATAAGAAGGTGAAACAAGGATAGGCAAAGTGTATTTGTCCCTCTCGACTCAAATGAAGAGGTTATAAACAGTTTTGATCTCAATTGTTTAAAACTCCTACAGTTCATTTCTTTGCCAGTGTCTTTTTTTGAAATTCCTGGCATGCTAGAGTAGTTTGATGACATGTGCGCAGAAGAATGCTGGCTGTGTGCAGTTTAAAGGACTGTGCCTCACTGCTCGTGCACCTCTAGGCCTTTAAGCAACACATGGAACAACCCAAAACACCTCTGCTTTTCAAATCTTTTATTCCTCCCCTGACTCTGTGGATAAATATAATAGTACGTGTTAAAGTTTACTTCCCAATAGGTGTTTCCAATCATGCTGTCAGTCATATTTTTACACTAGATGTGATTTGGCTGGGAGTTCTTCTCCCAGTGCTCCCTGTAGTAAAGGGTGTTTTCCCAAAGTGTTTCACAGCCCAGCTGTGCTGAGCATGAGAACTCACACATCTTTTGACAGGAAGTTCAGTCAACACACACACACACACATTACAGTGAGTCAGGAAGCTCTGCCAGCTTGGCCTGCTGCTTCATTCATAAATCTTAACACACAAAACATAACCTGTGAGTGTAGGGTGTAGTGCCCAGCCAACAAAATGCACTCCTGACAGGATATGAACAGGTCAGAAAGGTCAGATTAGAAGTGTGTGTGGGTGGTTTTGCCAAAAAAGGAATATGGATCATCCTTCATCCTTCATATGTATCCTCTTTTTCTTCACATTGAGCCGAGAGAGAGCAGAGGAATTTCCTGAAAAGATGCAGACCACATGTCTCAGGGGCTTGGTATTCTTTCACTCTTACTTTTGTCGAAAATGCTTAAGGTGACCCCCAGATAACACAGATTTTACTGCACATCGTAATAGTAAAAAGGTTCCTATCTGCAGGGTCCGTTTGAACGTTATAGCCCATTTGACCAAGCAGTTTTATTCTGACTGCAGTGTGCTAATAAAAGAGACAATAAAGCACAATTACCATAACCTCCTGTGATGGAATGTCTATTGAAAAAAGTGTCACTAGTCATTTTTCTTCAAAATAAAATGCAAATTTTACTCAAAATAAGAAAAAGAAATGGACTTCAGAGACTTTTGACTTAGTTTCATGGCGTCAGCTGTCACTGGCTCTTTATTCTTTTATGCCATCTGACGTTACTGCTCTAAATGCAGGCAGTAAGGGCCATACCACAGCAACAGGTAGCTCTGCATTTTACTGTAGTTTTCAGTTAAATATTGCTCTCAGCTTTCTCTTGTATTTACATCTGTGTATTGGAATGCAGCTTGTGTACATCAACAGCTCCATTTGTTTAAAGCATGACATAAGAACATGTTTTCCACAAGAGTCAGATTGTTCCTTGAGGGAAGAAGAGTGAAGCGGAAGTGTAAAAACTGTAAAGCTATCTGTCTGGGCTTGTCTCGCCCATGGCCCCTGGACTCAGGTAATGAATAGGCCTGTGTATGTGTGACAATGTATGTAAGCGTGATTGTATGTGAGAGATGTACGTCAATAACAGCTGTCTCTGGTTTGTTAGGTTCATACAAGCGGTGAAGTAACGAAGGAAGATACTTGTCAGTGAGGGGAAATACGACCGCGCTAAAGAGGGGAAACAAACAGGAGCGGATGTGCACATCGTGGCCGTGACCTTTGACACTGACTCATCCTGGTGAGGTTACTGCTGTCTGTGAATTGTTCTGCCAAACAACTCATTCATACCTGCACGTGAAGGCTTGTTACATATCATGATGATTGTTCATGGTGAAATTTCCAGTTAATCATAAGCTCTCTACTCATCACAGAACATCAACAGGTGTTTTTCAATTTATCTTTATTACATTTTTAAAAAAAGGACAGAGCTCAACGCCTCATCAAGCAACAGGCAGACAGAGTAACCAAAATATGTTGTGAAGTAAACTCGCTGTCAGAAAAAGAGATGAAAGAGAGTAAGATGAAATGTAAGTGGAGACTGAGCACTATTTGATGAAAATGTGTATAACATTTTTTAAGTTAGCTCCGCCTTTGTCAACTTAAATCATCTGTAAATATGCAATAAAAGACAAACAAGTCCTAATATGGCGCGTCCATGTGTCCACGCTCCTCTCTCTGTTTCCAGGGTCGGCGGCCTTCCTTCCATGTTTCCCAGCCCTCTCTGACCCGTCCTGCCAGGGGATGCTCATCCTGTTTCCTATAGCTTCCTCTTCCCCACGGACAGGAAATGGCTGTAGCCCACGGATACACGCGCAGCAGGAGGGCCGGCAGGAAGTGATCTCACTGTAACACCTGCAACCAGGAAATAGAGCCGCCCCAGCAGGAGGTGGAGGAACAGTTAGGGTACGCGCACACTTACACACACACGTACCTCTGTACATAAACAAGTGCCTGGCTGCAAACACCCAGTGACTTCCCCTACAGCTGTTGGCACCGTGACCACAAGACAGGAAACAGAGCAGCGTTCACACAAACACTCAGTGTCTTTGCTCAAACTGTCTCTACGCTCACACTTGACAATATCTGAAATATGAGCGAGTGCATACGTGTGGCAGATAATGCAACAACTGTGTTCTCAGGGTTAACCACACTTTTGTAAATAACTTTTTCATTAAAGCTCTAATTCGATTTTGTTGTGCAGTGGGTGCATATAATTGTGCTTGTGCCATAAGGTATATCCCCCAAAGAGCTGTTGATAATCAGAAAAGTTTGGAATTCCATTACCTATGTAGGAAATACATTCAAAGGATTTATAGATCCCAGACGGTCATATAATTCAAGCTAATGAGGAGAGGTGTTCACCCACCTCATATGTAGCATACTGCTTCAGATGAATCGCAAAAGCAGTTACAAATCTTAGCAAATTGTTCATCAATGGCAGTCTCTGTTTACACACAACATCAATAATGGCTGACACAGCCATTACAGCCAATATTGGCTGTTTGTGTGATCTGTGTCTCTTAGTTTCACAGAACCCAGGGCTGAAGCAGCTCAGTCTTACAAGGGCTGTTAAAATACTTTGTTAATTGGTAACACTTTATAATACTTACTCAATGAAACAGTAGTTAAGTATTAATAGATGTGTAATTAACTTTAAATTAATAATTAATTATTCAATAGACTATGTATAGACACTGAAATATAATTTATATTTGTAACTATAAATGGATTTATTGTTAAGACATTTATAATATTATTATACAACATTTATAACAATGTTCATAAGGTAATTATTGATGATTATTGTGATTATTAATGTTGTATTCATGCTTTGTAAATAATGAATTAAGGATTAATTAAGTTGTAACAAATACTCAACTAATGCTTAATAGTGTGACTTATTCTAAAGTGTTACCTGTTTTATTCAAGTGATAATTTAGATGACTACCTTTTCTTTCATTTTTCTCCTTTTTTAATGTAAGAACTTTAGCAAATGTTGGCAACTCTATCCAACTCTGTATTTTTCTTGTGAGTCGATATTTAGGTCAACATCTCGTCCAGAGGAAAGGAAAAGTTATCAGAGTTTCCAATTGTAAAAATGTCTGCACGCTGAGCCTTGATGTCAACACCATTGAACATTTTTTTGTGATGCATTTTGCCAGACATCTTCTGACCCCCCTAATGCTCCTGTGGCTGTATGCGAGGCAAATCCCTCCGGCCATGTTCCAAACACTTGTGGAAAGTCTTGACACAGAACAGTGGCGGCTTTTGTAGGGACCACATTTGAGCCCCTGGTTTTCAGTTGGCTTTACAATAATGCGTTAACCTCAAGCTAAAAACAACTGGTGTCCCTGCACTTTCACTGTGGCTCTCCCATACACTTCACTTCTCCTCCATTACTCAGGGCAGGAGTTTGTTGCTGCGAGTGCAGAGTATGCGCTGTGAATATGAATTGGCAGCGTTGGCAACACACTACTGTACTTCGGTGCTCTCAATACAGACGCTGAGCGAGTGTGAGAGATGTGGGCCAGGCAGATAGTGCAGCCCACTGACATACATTCTCCAGATGGAAAAATGGAGATTTACTGCCTCTCTCCCTCCACCTCCCCCACCATTTAATCAGACTGACTATGTCCAGCTCATTGCTTTGATAGTGTCTTTGAACTATTTTGAATTCTGAGTGATGAGTCCTTTTATTTTCCCTCTCCTCAACTGACCCAATGATTATCTCTTCCATAAATCGCTTTTACTTCTCCTTCATTTATTTCCCTGATAAAATACCCGCTCACCATAAAGTACAACACTCCTTTTCCTTCTTCTTCTTCTTCATTGTGGAATGCTGCATTTTTGTTCAGTCCCTTCCCCCCAAAAATCCCCTTTCTGCAGCTCTCTTCACTGTTGTCAGAGTGAGGACCCTTGTGATTCTTGAGATTCCATGCCTGCACAATACAGAAATATTTTTCCACTAGAGCTTTCCTATAGCCTGCTACATTTGTTTTTGGGGGAAAGGCACGAAGGAGGGGTCGAAGGGGGAAAAGTGTAAGGCTGATGTGGAATCACACTGAGAATATTTACGAGACGGGTCACTCAACGTTCGCTTGACGTGGCACATTGGATTAAAAATCCAATAGAAGAATGATTCTGCATGTGGAGAGTGGCCGACTCACTAATCTGTTGACTCTGAAGGGTTGGCACACTGGCCCCTACTTCACTTCGTATAGACTCTAAGGCTGCGCAATACACCACAGATCAATCAGTATCACATCACTATTCATATCTCAAATAATATCAATAATATATCAGTGTATGTGGTGTTTATACTTTGCATGTCAAACAAATTAGAGGCTCACACTGTGAAAGAGGTAGTGTCAGAAAGAGTGGGATCGAGTCCAGAACCTTGAATTTCTTTCTCATTAAATTCAATACAAAGACCATGCTCATATGGAAAGTCAAACACTGCTAATTAAATCAATATTCAACAAAGATATGGAACTGAATTTTTTCTAATATCCTTCAGCTCTTGTAGACTGTAGTCTGCCTGAATGTATTTCTGTATGTGAAAACAGTGGATTTGATATATTTATATATTATAAGCCATGTGTAAATGGACTGGACCGCTAAATATCAACTAAATAAGTATGTGCCGACAAAAAGGTGACCCTAGCTTCCAAGTCCCATGTTCCTTAAATTCTACTTTAGTACAACAATAGCAACAGTAGTCAGCACTGAGCAAGCAGAACTGGATGAAACACACATTCTCCTAATTCTATTGTATCTAACTGAGAATAATATGACCTTAATTGTTCAGGCATGTGGCTAAAAGGCAAATGTAAATATATAAAAATCAATATGTCTTTATAATGGCTTCAAAGCTCATATGTGTTGTGTTGAGTATACATCTTAACCTGCACTCTGGATGTTATGTTAAACATCATTTTAGTGACTTAATCCAGGACTATGATGTATACATTCTGCGTGACACCAAATCTTCTTCATAAGTGGGCTGACCTTTTAAAACATTGCTTTCTTTGAAGAGTGTAAAAGACAAATATCCCCTAAAGTTTTTCAAAACACTTCAACTGCAACAAGATAAACAGGAACATGCTGGAAATGGAAAGAAAAAGAAATATGTTGGAATAGAGAAGTGGAAGTTTGTCCTAAAAGTTAAAGGACAAGGGGTTTTTACGCTTGCTTCCTCTTTCTGCTTAAATCACTTTTGAATGTTGTTTATCTGCCACTTTATCATTGATTTTCTTTTCTGCTTCTGCAGTGTTGTGAGCAGTCAGAAAGCGATATTGGAATTTTTGGACTTGTTCTGATATTTATCGACCTCTCTGTGCTCCCTCCCCCCTCCTCTCCCCCTGCACCGTTTATTTTTCTCTCTTTCTCTGTGCCAGCTGTCAGCCTTGGCACAGTGCCACACTGACGCTCGCCACTCGGCTTGTGACAGATGCAGCCGCAGCAAGGCAGAGAGGAGAAAGCAACAGAGGTAAAAACGAACAATCCAGAGGCACAGAAGAAGGACAAAAAGGAGCGACATGGAGAGAAAAGAACAAGGGAAGAAGGATGGGAGAGACAACAGAGAGTTGGCCCTCTCCATTGTGTCAAAAGGGACACGGTGCTAGATTAGGCCATGGCCAATAATCACAGCCAGATGGACTGTTGAGGGGCGTGGACACCGAGGGAGATTGAAAAACAAGATAGCCTGGAACACTTTCAGAGTTGGGTTACAACACAACTTTATTCTGACATTTCTTTTCACAGCCACATCCACAGTGCAGTCTCACACAGAAAGTTAACAGCTCCCAATGCAATTATTACAGCTAAAAGGGCTACAAGTCATTTCCCCGCTAGATTGCATCAGTGATACGCCACATCTGTGTGGCATTTAAGTCCTGTTGGCCTTTTTTCCCTTATTAACATTCCACAGCCCATTCCTGAACCTCCGACACTGTGAGATTACCTTGACCAAAACATGGCTTTTCCCCTTCTTCCAGCTCCAACACAAATTGCTGCAGTTGCTTATGTTTTCCAAAGTGCGATTTGTCACCCGTAAAATATGTGTGTATCAAGTGTCAGGCTTTAGTGAATGCCATGAGAAATCTCAAGTAAGCACAAGTAAACACAACATGTAAAACATTGGAAACAGGCGTTGGCTTTGTTGATTTTTCAAAACAGGCTTTATTGTCTTCTTTTCAGCACTTGAGGCACCCGTTCTCTCAGTTTTTGCCAGCGATATCGCCACCTTCACAAACAGAACACAAAACACAAGTTAGCATGTTTGACCCACTCGCTTTGCATAACACATGTAGAATTATCATCCAAATAAGAAGTGTCAGACGACTTCTAATGAGGCAGTGAATGGGGATAATTGTTGTTGAACTTGGCCAAAGCTAGAAGGAACCAACAAAGAAGCAACAAACAAATAAAGGAGCACCATACAAACCCCACAGCATCGCCCCCTTACCCCTCCTTCCACCTTGGCTGTTCATGTCATTGTTGTTGCCCCCCCTTGAGTTTCTTTGTCTGTTCGTCTACCCCCATCTGCTCGGCACGGACACGGGCTCGTGCAGCTAATTCACTTCCTTGGACACCATCTGCTGTGTGACTTTCTACAGTAAACTGAGCCGGGGCTAGCATGTCTCAGGGAGGGACCGGGACTGTGTTGTCACCTGTTCAGCACGCCACCTTCTGCCGCGTGGAATCGTCTTTCACTGGGCCCACAACAGAGAGGGTGCGACAAAAAGGCTGTTTGTCGAGCATTAGCACCCCAGTTATCTGATTTTCAAACACTAATGACTAACTTGTTTTGGGATGGCCATCATACGTCATAAAATATTGTGCACTTGGGGAAATAGAGCCTCTGCTTGAATGCAGTTAAGCACAATGTATTTCATATCAGGTTCTGTAGAGTCACGAACAGATTTCCTCCCCGAAAGCCTTAGCAGAGAAACTGAGCCAACTCTCAAAAGTATTCCTTGTAAAATGTAATTATATATCAGCTCCCTAATCAGCTAACTTAATTACCAAAGACTTCATTATTGAGCATGTCAGCCCCTCCGAGGTGAACTGGGATAATAATAGGAGAACAGCGTCATTCAATTACCAAGCTCAGCAGGTGAATTTCTCTTTGCGCCGAGAAGCCAGACCTTTATTCATCCAAATGTCAATGGATTAGAAGCATCTTTTGTAAGATTTCTATTCACTGTGAAGAAAGACATATAGGAGGCTTGTGATCCTTGCAGTATACGGCAGCACAGAGTCAACTCTGCTCGGATATGAAACTGAATACACTTTGAAAGTGTGCCTTGCGTGTACACTGCAGCTCCTCGCCTAAGCCCAATGTATGTGTTCCAGTTTATGTGAGATGCATTGTGGAAACAAACGGCCTGTAACGGCTAAGTTTCCTTTCTCATTTCCAGACAGATCCATTTCTTTTTCCCTCTCCATGCCTTTTTGACCCTCTAGCTCTGCCCCTCTACGCAGAGTTGAGTTTCTCCAAAAGCTCGGCCCAGGTTCTGCCATCTGTGGCTTGTTCTTTGACCCCTTTCCATAGCTCAGGAAGTGGAGGATCTGAAATCCCAGAGAGGCAAAGGGGTATGGGGAAGAATAACATTGCTGCCTGACAGTCTTAGCGACAGGTTGACTTATTGACAGAGACTGACTGACTGAAAAAAAACAAAGCCATTTTATTCTGGCAGGGGAACAGAAATGTAAAACACACTGGATTGTGATGTGCAAATTTCATGGCCATGAAAAACGTGAGTGACATGTGCATGTGCAGATGAACACAATACAGCAAGACTGGAGCAACTGGAGTCTTGCAGCTGTTGACTTTGCAGTATAAGAGGCTTGTGTGTTACTAATGGCAAAACTAGGCCCACAACCTCCTACTGTCCTTCGGGACTGATAAGACTCTGCCACTAAATTGTAAATTGTCTTCTTGTCTCGTCTTCTGTCAGTGTCCAATTTACAACAGTGCCATCTTGTTAGCCTTTGTGTTAGTTTGGTGCAGGATTGTCATCTATAAAATACCTTTAATAAAACAAGCTAGCGTCTCCACTGAGAAACACATTCCAAATAGAGCTCTAATCAGTGATTGAATTGCTCAGCTCCATTTGTTTTGTTCTGGTCCACACTGTGAATTCAATGAGAGGAAAACATTCACAGTTCCTGCTGCACTGATTTATACAGTGATTCAAATAGATGAACAGTTTCTCTACACACTGAGAGCATGTGTACCAAAGTACCCTGCAGTTGACTGGGCAGTTATTCATTCAAACTCCTCCCCTCCTATCTCAAATAATCAATGCCAGTGCTCATTTAGTCCAATCAATCCTTATGGAGAATCAATCTACAACTGATGGTGCACTCATTAAAACTAGTCCGTGTCAGGAATAACAGTCTCCACACTCTGTATGGACCCATGATGTGGACATTTCACACATGATAAATGGATTGGCAGCTCTGACCGTGTCGAATGCCTGGCCATATGTATGTGATGTCAGATGCCCTCTGGGGTGAAGTGAGCAGGTTGGACGCTGCGGTGCGCTGTGGTGAGTTAGGAGGAGCCATGGAGTCAGGGGAGAGCTAAAGCAGAGGGATGGTCTCCATCTGTCAGCCTGGCCCACTCTAAAGTGGCCATCACTCAGGATTGATTAGCCACGAGCCCATTAGCCCCCTGGCTTTTTCTCTCTTCCCACTTTTTTTTTTTGCTTTTTTCACTCTCTCCTTTGCCATTGTCCATCAATCACTACCCCGTTCTCACTCAGCACCCTATCTTTCCATTTTAAGTGTGCTTTTTAAATCTTTTTCCTTTGCTATCTGTGCTCTCCTGGGCCCCCTGTGATGTGTGTTACCTTGCCTCTGGGATCGAACTTTCTCGTGGTTGCTCAATTTTTCACTTCCTCTCTTTTTCGCTCTCTGTCTTTTTGGTGTGGTCCTGCTCTGCGGTTGATGGGGCGGTCACTTCACTTGTTTAATCTCTATTCATCATCTGTGTCTCAGTGGATGTGTCTGAACCTCTTTGTCAGACACATCTCACCTCTGTACTATTCACTGCAGCCTAGACAACAAAGTGGTCAAATCTGATGTGTATTAAAGAGACAACTCTCTGCAGGAATCATTTGCCAACCATGAAGATTCTCTGGGGTGTGGAAGCCATTACTCTGCCCATCTATTTAGGTCAGTGTCCTCAGGGATGGTGAGCTCTGTGGGGGTGTACACACTGTGAGTCGGGGGACAAGGTTATGGGGGATGTATAGTGGGGCGTGTCAGCGGTGGTTGCTTATATATTGAAAGATAGCATATATATGAATGGATATCACAGCTACTGTAAAAGGATTAGTGCTGGTTTCACATTTGGTTTTATGGCTGACATGATGCTCCTTAATTAGAGGGAGATTCTAAACTTACATTGTTTCATATGAAATGCCTGGGTCTAATGTGTTGAATGGAATTGAGGAATAGACTTGCTACATAAACTCTATTTTATCAGTCTGTGTCAACTAAAATGAGGCATATTTTTAACGTTTTCTTTTTTTTTTTTTTAATTTCTCTCCAGTCAGTCAGATTGAAGTTATTAATGCCCACAATATCAACAGGAAGCGGGCATAATGCTTTCAGACTAGGAAATGATCCTGTCTGCAGCATACACTATATGACAGGCCTAATTGCCCCTGTGTGAGGATGTGGCCTTTGTGACAGTGTGCGGAGAGCCCCTGACCGTGGCTGCCCGCCTGCTCTGTGATAAGCCCACCGAGTGCTGACTGACTACTAACCTGTCTGTCGTCCGCTCCTCCGAGAGCGCTGACAACCCACCTCTACTTATGAAGAGTCTCGTCAGAGGCAAAAGCCCATGTCAACGCGCTCGTGAACTCACACTAAGGTGGGGCGGAGGCGGCAGTAGCCAGCGTCCAGACTTGATGGGACGTCGGAGAAGCCGGTGTTTCCAGGCAAGACCACCCGGTGTCTGCGCGTGTCCCTCCACGTAGACCCGACCTCTTGGTACCTCTGGGGGCTCCACCAGTAGCCCCCCTTGCCCTGGTGCGGGGTGGTGAAGCTGGGCAACTCTGACCTCCAGTAGCGCCTCACGTACAGCGGCTCGTACAGACTCAGGCGAGGCTTCCTTTCGAGGAGGGGGGAGGTTCGAGGAGACAAGACGGGAGAGGAGAGACAGAAAATCAATACATCCACAGCATTACTCTGTGTACTCATTTCCGAGCTGTGTGGCCCTTTTTAATCACAGACATAAAGGCGAGGGCAGGCATACCGAGAGGGTCTCACATATTTCAAGCTCTTTTAGGAAATGTCAGATTTCGGATGTGACTTGCAGGAAGCTCCTATGCCTTTCTAGTGTGACTCATCCTTAGACAAATGTAAATTCCCCTTCTCCCCGGAGTGTCTTGTCTTGAAGTAAATACACAGGAAGGCATTAGCAGTTTTGTCACGGTGCCAACTCGGGCCAGTGATAAGTGATTTAGCTTGTTGGCACCTCACAACTCTCATTAACGGTGCCGGACCTGTAATAAACTGGCTGTGGTATGGGAGACGGTGAAAGGAGGAAGGACGGAGCTGAAGGAGACTAGATGAGATGGATGGGAGCAGTAGTGTGTATGCATACAGACCATGCCAGCCAAATTATGATGGCGACACGAGTCCAGTTAAGGCTATCTGGTTACGGCCAACGTGTAATGAAAGCCTGGGGATACGATGGCATAGAAGGGGCCCCAGACTCCCACTCACTGAATTCCTCTCCTTTTTTTTTTTTTTTTTTTTTTTTAGAAAACACATATCTTCTTTTGCTCCAACTGAACCAATGAGAAACATTTCATCCATCCATATCAATGTGAGGCACAACCATTTTCATTGGAAAGAATTTGTTATTTGTAGAATATGTAAATTATAGCAGCAATTGCATTTATATATATTTATGGATGGTAATCACAATGTCAATACGCAATACAGTATGGCAGTTCTACAGTTACCAATATAGATAATGATTTTGAAATCAATAAGTCACTTTAAAATATCGTATTAATATTTGTTATAATTTTAATGTGATTTAATATTGATATGAAATAATCACGGTTTGGAGGGCTACTTAAAAAAAACAAACTATTTAGATAATCCAGTGTAATCCAAGAACCACAATATAAAAGTAATGTGATGTGAAGTAGATGTGTGTAAAATGCACCTGCATACCAAACATAATAGAATAATGCTACATTTATTATTACTGTATAACCAAGATATTAGCCTCTGTCTTCTGGTTTAACATTCATAAACTTGGCAAGCTAATGTTGCACTTTACCACAGTATTACTAAAAAACAATATAGAGAAATTAAGGAAAAATCATGGATTGGATTCTACTGTAACTTTGCTGTGTAACAACTTCGGGTGACGTCCAGAGCTCTGTATTATTATTGGGGTCCTTACTGTTGAAAAAAGTCAAATGTTAATGTAAAATTTGGTCAAATAATGGTATATGTTTTGCAGGATATATCTTAAAGTGTGCAAAAGTAAGTATTCGCACAGCAAGTTGGTTGGACAGTTAAGCAATCAACTGTCTAGTCTCCACCTGTCTGTCCCTGCAAGCGACAGAATATATTATGTCCCAAAACATTTGCATTCACACACAAACCTGCCTCTAGAAGTTTTTCCAGTCTAACTTTTGACTCGGTGTTGATGTGAGTGTGATGGTCGGATGTCTGCAGGCCCGTAATGAACGGTGTGGTGTTTGTCTAGGTTTCTGAGAAAAGCATGAAGCATGAAGTGGTCCCACCAGGAGCAGCTGTAATCAGAAGCAATCAGCTGCGCTCTGAGAGGTATCAGCCTATCTCCTCTGTGCCCCTCTCCCTCTTTTCCTGCCTGGGGTGAAAACCAAAGACATTTCTCTGCACTGATTTGATGAGGCGCATTTTTCATTTTCAGACTAAGACAACGGGAAAGATACACACATATCGACAAGGCCCCCGATGTAATAGCTTCGGTCATTACATCTCAGGCAGTTTTCGGAGACTGAGAAGAAACTAAATCAAACAGAAACAGAAAAATCTTGAATTTGCTTTTTCTCCTCTCAATCCCATGTTTTCACAGTCATAAAATAACTTGTTTTTCTCCCTTAACCGATGTCACCCTGACCACAAACCACACTGCCGCTATGTTACTCCCCACAGTAAGAATGCAGACAAATTGAGAGCCACGCTACAAAAATTCTGCCAATTTACTGACACCTTTGCAACAAACATCTGAGTCACGTCACCTCTCGCAACATGCCCGGGTCAGAAAAACACACCGGCCTTGTTAAAAACAACCCGAGTTCTCAATTACAGATACAATGACTTGGTGTAAAGCAGCTAAAAGCATGAGGCAGGGATGATGAAATATACAAAATATGACCTACCTCAGAATGTAATTAGCCACATATTCTGCTGTTTCTGGATACATTTTGGCTCTTCCAAAGCAAGGAACTCACTGTAGTACATGCACTTGCTGTGAAGTATGTTTCCCATTAGTGTTGTGGTTGTGCATTTAAAGTATTCAGCCATCCCAAAGGGTCTTATATGTTTGTGCCTGTTTTAGCAACCAGAATCCCTTCAGGTCAGAGAAGCTTGAGAGCATCTCTACTAAAATAGCGTGGAAGCCATGTAAGGACTGGCATCGTTAAAAAGCTAATGGCTAATGAACCTCTGAAAACTTCTTCTATTGTTGTCATTTGTCGGTAATTGGACTCTTTGACTTTCGAGTCTATCCCGAATATGAACCGGATCAGCCCGAGTTAATGACGTCTGCGTAATTGTCTCCCAACGTTGTATTGTGACTCAACCTAATACACATCAGGAACGAAAAGAGGGGGCTTGGAGATTTAATGCACTGTAAGCCTTTTCAATGGGATTACACTGTAAAAACGATCAAACGTGATTGCCGCGACATGCACTAAACGGGACTCATTTCTTTGGCCAGCATCCACACACACAAGAAACTGCCCTTTTTTCTTCTTTTTTTTTACAATCAAAAGAAACCAATGGCCTCAATAACGTGAGCGACAGAACGGAGTCTTGTCTTTTTGAAGAGAGTGGAGCTGTGCTGGAGGAGAAAACATAAGCTTGTCACACACTGCCTTTTTGCCTCATTAAATGTGCAGACGTGCCCTACTTTACCACTCTTCCTCCTCCAATGGAGTCCAACGAGCAGATTTGGTTGGAGGATGGATGGAGTAGAGCGGGGGGTGTTTCATTAAATATCTATACACCTGAAGCCTTTTCTGCACCGTTACTCAACATAATGTGTGTGAGGACGTTACATTTGAGCCACATTTGATGTTATTATTTGAGTGTGTCTGATTGTCTGGTTGTGGCAGCACCTCTGTTCCTGTCCATCTCCACAAAACACACAGATAAGCCTGCCCTTCAAACCTCCCCCTCTTTTCTCCCCAGTGTGACATTGAGCAGCCCGAGATTCCTTATCCGCCACACCCACCCGCCGACCCCCACTCCCTTTTTCCCCCACTCCGCTAGCCTTTTCTTCCCTCTCCATCACGAACCGAAAGCTGTCAAAACATAGCACCGTCTTCTCGATATCAAAGCCCCTGGAAGAAGAAAAAAAAAAACAGGGAGCCTTGTAACGCTGCTTCGATTAAATTCCGGGGAGATGTGGAAGACGCGCAGCTGTGTTGTGACTCCTCTAAAAGATTCACAATGCAACCAGGCAGTAAAAGCTGTCACTGTTTTCACATGACACGCTACAAATACTAGACGTTATTTATCACCTCATGACATGAGCGACACTGCCATGACAGGAAAAATGGCCCAGATTCTTTTTTAGCGTTCACATTACTTCCACTAAATCAGACCTGGTATGTACATGTGTTAGCGTGTACTATCACCCTGAAGTCTTTTTCCATCTCTTCGGTTGGAGTTTATGACAATCAAGCTGTCTGTATATTAGTATCCATCGACAATATGTAAGAAAGTTGGTTTTCTAGAAACCGACAGAAGATTAAAACATTTATATTTGAACTTCTGCACACAACACAATGACCTCTGCTTTGAGTAGTGCCTGGACTACTGCGGAAACGGAGCAAAAGTATTGAGGAAGTGGTCAGTTATGTTATGCATTATGAAAAACCACACACATGCTCAATATGGTTTGATGAAAAACAGAGGTTATATCATTTCGGTTGCATATTTTAGGAGTAATGACAAAGATATAAGCAAAACTACTAACGTAATATGTTTAGTAAAGATCAACTTGTGTAATAAGGTTTTAAGGGAACTTTTATGTAGTTTTTGATTTCATTTTAAAATATTATCAGTAATCACACTGAATATAGGTTCATAAAAATAATGTTTGATTTTATCATGCAGCTGAAGGGTGGCCATGAACATTTATGTACCTTATATTTTGTTGGAATGAATGAATGAATGAATTTGCATGTACACTGAAGAACAACTATTTTTGTTTCTAGGAGTTTTAAAGTTTGGTGCTCCTGACATTGTTTCTTACTTATTTCACCATAGAATCATGCACTTCATCAGTGTTTATTGGAAGCTCTTTTCAAAGATGAAATGGGACAAAATGTCTGCATCAGAAATTGTGCTGTGACCCAATAGTTTGGTTATTTGTACTATTGCTTAGGCACTTCCTTGTCTTGTTTTGTTCCTCTAAGTATTATTTGATTTCTTCTGATGCAAATGATGCAAATGGAAATTCTGTCATGAATAAGATCTCTACCTCTGAATCCCAACCCACTTTTTGGGAAACACTGCACTACATCATAGTAATTACTCTATTAACTGCAATTTGTTTCTGCAGAATGGTGACCTCAAAGCAGTCTGTGCCAAGTGCAGAGCTGCTTTTTGGACTTCATCCTGAGTCAAAAACACTTTCCTGGCGTGGATTATAACGGCTCGTTGATCACTGCAGGTAAAATCACACAGAAGCAGATGTTATCACCAAACAGATAAAAAGTTTATTGTATACCGAGCCAAAAATATTTGATGCACCCAACAAGCTTATACAGAAAAATGAGCAAGATTCATCAGCATTACTCAACAGCCAGTTTTGCAGGTTTGTGTGCAAAGAAGAAACATTTTTAGAGATGACAGAGACACAGTGCTGTACTTACACAAGTCATCGATCATGCAACGAGAGACAAGTAGTAATTTCTCCTAACAAGACTTCTCCAAGCTGCTCATTATCACACTTTAATAGAAGTATTTTCTCATTCTCATTCAGGCCTGCAGTGACTTTTCCTTTTAGTGGCAGTGAAGAGGCAACATGACGAGACAGGCGCGTCGGGAGATACGCAGAGACTCACTAATTTTGGGTACGGGTGGACTCAAAGTGCACTCGACATGATTACAACTGCAATCAATGTGTAAAGTCGCGTCGGGACAAAAAGTGCGAAGCAAATTAAGTTGTCGCATTTTCGCTGATGGATAACGTTCATCACCGCAGCTCTGTGTCTCTGGCAGCTGCTTTCATTGATCTGTGAGAATAATGGCAGGTTGTGATCTGAGGAGAGAGGCTGAAGAGTCGAGTCACTTCATAACGCGCCCACTTACCTGTTTAATGCATGTTTTATCTGCAACTAAAGGAGAAGTAAGAGTATAGACAGAGAGTCTAGACAAGTGGAAAAAGCATAGGGTTTTATACAAGGAGCCATAGTATTATGACCACCTATTGCATCAGAAGATTCTGCTGGACATCTAAAGGCACATATCCACTGAATAAGACAGATTGGTTTGGTTCTGGTCAATCCTGAGGAGACTTATTTATATTTCCTACATCCTATATACTAGATAAAGAATATTCCCAACTGTAAATTCAGAAGGTTGCACTAGTTTCCTACATTTTAGGGACTTTTTAATGCACAAGTTATACTAGTGTTTTTTTTCTTTATCTAAAACTGTAAACAACTGTTGCCAATAAATGCTAGCTTTGTTTTTGAAGAAAGTACAAGTTTTGCAGTAAAATAAGATGTATTTTGCAATAGAATAACCAATTTCCTGGTATTTTCTTGGTTCTTTGTTGTTGCCATCAGTGTCGACCAATAGGAGCGCTCCTTTTTACTAGAAGTGAGGTGTGATTGGCCAAAATCCTGCTGTGGGCTGATCATTCTCATCTATTAAAATCCTTAATTATAAAGCCTAGATCAAGTCTTAAGGTCAAATTTTTTCACAGATGATTCCTATTACAATAAGCTGCTGGTGATTAAACTGTCAAACTAAATGCAACAGTTTAAAAAAAATCAGGTAAGCCCCACTTAAGTTCTGGAAACACAAGTAAGGCCATAATATTTTGACTTAATGATACAACATTTGAAAAAAAAAAAAAAAGATTAATAAACTCTAAATACCTTGTCACCCATCAGTTGCTTTTCAGTGTCTTCATACTTTTTGTTGGTAATGCACTGCAGACCAGAAACACATGCATAATGTGGTGGGGGGCCAAATTCGGCCCTTTGCAATGTTTTATGTGGCCCTCTAGTACATTTAGTAGGTGAAATTTTTGTCATTTGATTTTAATTGGAACTGAACAGCTACAAAGATAAATAAAACTGTTCAAATTCAGCCAAAACCTGTTCAAATCCAATTAAAACTAGTTGAAATCCATCTAAACCTTGTTCGAATCTGACTAAAACCTTTTCAAATCCACCTAAAACCTGCTCAAATCTAACTAAAACCAGTTTCCATAAAAGAAGGAAATGAATGCTAAAGATAATGTTTGTAAGACTCAAATGAAGATGAAATCTGACATTCAAAATCGAATAAATTCTTCCAAATGTCATCGTCTTCGGCCCCTGAAAGGATTCTTATGAGCACTTTGATTTTGCCTTAGATGTTCAAATATTTATGTTTGCCCATTTTCCTGCCTACAATTCAAACTCTTGATGGTCATCATATAGAATAGAATAGAAAAGAATCGAATACACATTTGATTCAATATAAAAACACAAAAACATAAGTCACTGGTAAGAACATAAACTGGCCTATATCTAACCCAACGCATTTGAGCAGATGTGTGCTGCTTTTAAACCCCCACAGGAGCAGCGCCAGGTTGGATGTGAGAGTAAAGTGAGTCAGCCCTGTGCACTGAGCAGACAGTAGGTCACACACACACACACACTCCTCCCACAGCGGCTGCCAGCTAACCCATCTCTCACCATGCGAACCAGCCCGGGCCGTCGGGGGAGGGGCAGAGGAGGGCACACCGGCGTTCATATGGAAGCAACAACTGTAGTGTCTGATGGAATTTCGTGCTGCTTCACGTTCAGCCGAGTCAGATGTGTTAATGTGCGGAAACAGAAACCTAAAGCGTCCATTACCACACACTGTTCTTCCCTCGACAAAGCCACCGTTGTGAAATACTGGCCCAAATGTCTGTCAGTGAGTAATAATTAAGTCTTTCTTTTCAACTTTAATGCTCTATTAGTCACTGTTGATCACCCACACTTCATTTGGCAACACAGGAAACCAAAGTCAAATAGAGGAAGTGTGTTTATAGAGGAAGTGTGTTTTTGCCCATCTTTGCACTGGCATTTAAATATTGTTTAGAGAAAACCCCGACTTTTCCAGCCTACACTGTGCGTATTAAAAACAATATATAGGAGTAAAAAGTCCCTGTATTAAATTGTAAGAGCGTTACAAAAATAAATCTTTTCTTGTTGCATCACAGAGAGGTCGGTGGCTTACTGAAATCCCCCAATCCCAACTGTCACTTTACAGCAATATGTTTTAAAAGCAGAACGGCCTCTGTGCTAGAATTTCCCATCATTTTAAGCAGGAATGATTGCTATGCATGAAAAAATGATTATCCCCTCTTTGTGCTTCATATAGAGCACAGTGGATTATTGACTTTAAAGACTGCGTTTCTCATTGTAAACACTTAGTAAAACAGTATGGCTGGTTCTTTGTTTCCGACACAGTCAAGTTTAGAGGAGGCTTAACCCCGAGTGTCCTTGTGGAGTCTCCCAGAGGCCGCAACGGCAACGCTTTCATCCGCACGGCTGAAGCACTAAATGTGGCCTCCCGTTGAGCTCTCTGGGAGTTTTTGTGGGAAGCTCTCCAGGAGACTGGTTAGTCAAAGTTTGTTAACCAGCGTTTCAAAGACAAATGATTCATCAATGTCACGTCGAGCAGGGGCAAATGAGTTCTTTCTTTAGCTAATGAAAAATCAAACAGTCGGGAATGGGGGAAAAGTCCCACACCAAGCTTGATTAAGACCTCTTCCAGGAACTGGCTTAAGAGGAGTGAGTGTATGAAGTAAGCTGATTGTCCAGATGTGACTCACACAGCATAACTCTGTTTGTGGTTTCCATCGTAAGCCACTGTACAGTAAAGTACTCTCACCCATATGCATTTTTAAGAAATAACTTGAATTATCTGACATGTTAGATCGGTGATGTCAAACTCAAAGTAGTGAAGGGCCGCTGTAGTAAATAAGAATACTTTCAAAGGCCGAACATTGTGACACTTAACTTTCATTCAGTTTAACAGGGTTTAAATGTAAGGTTTCATCTTCATTTGAGAGTTCATTGCATCAGTTTGTTTTTAACATTTATTTCCCCATTTATGCCTCATTTCCATGCATCATTTTGTGAATTCCATCTTAAACCTGTTCAAATCCAACTAAAACCTGTAAGAAACAAACAAAAATTTATTTAAATCCAACTTAAGCTTCTTCCAATCCATCTAAAACCTGTTGAAGTCCAACTAAATCTTGTCCAAATCTGTATAAAACCTGTTCAGAACTAGAATTACAGAAATAAAATTTGTTCATATCCAACTTAAACCTTTTCAAATCTAAATATAATTTTGTGAAATCACTTTGAATTTAATTTGTGCCACTTTGCCCCTTTTTAGTGTCATTTTTACAGTGACATTGTTCCCAATTACAGATCTTTAGAATAGTTCAGTGTCTTTTGACTCTGATTAATGTGCAAGGTCCCAAAAATATCACCTACCACATGTATTGAAGGGCCAAATGAAACAACACAAAGGGCCGTATTTGGCCCCTGGGCCTTGAGTTTGACATGTGTGTCCTAGATACAGTTCAGTGCATCTTATTCTAAATATCTTTATCTGTAATTTTATTACACATAGCGTGACCTTATGCACTTCTAAGTTGCATATGCTTTTAATGAACTACAGTACATCTTCTCAAAGAACTCTAAATGAATCACAGCTAGTTTTGCCTCCTGTTGGTGTTGCAGAGGAACAGAAGAAGCACTCAGAAGACACAGTATCATACCCCGTCAGTTCCAAGAGCAAAAACACTGATGAGTTTAAAGCTTTGCCACACATATGTCTTGTACAGTGTGTGGCCCATGTGTACATCTGACACTGAGGTTCTTGTCTAAACAAAGCATCTAAATCTTTGTAAAAGTCACCATTTTCATCCCCATTTATTGCAGAATGCGTTATGTGTGGACAGTATAAGTGCTCTCAGATGTTTTCATGGGGGAATGCACATTTTAGAGAAGTGTAATTGGCATAAAACATAGCACTTTCAAATCAGAACAAAAAGGAAGTGAGAGACAATAAGAAACAGAGACTCAAAGCTCAACCGCAGCACATTTTTTATTTACATGTCACTCTCAGCTGTCTTGCATCCTCTTCTCTTCTTCTCTACGAGAGCAGGAAGAGGTGAAGGGTCACTGTACCGAGCCTCCACTCTGCTCTGTGTGGTTCAACTCGGATGTTGCTTTAGAGTCGTCCTGGCATCTCTGGGCCATTGGCTAAGCTCTGCACACTGATGTCACCTCTTGGCACCACATTGTGATCTTTGAACCTGATCAGCAATTCTGCACCGTCCGACCAATCGGCTCACGGGGTCCTGACCCGGGCCGGTGATGTCATGCAGCAGGGAATGCAAACAAGAGAAGCGGCGGGGAGCGTGTGCACGGTGGGTATCTGCTATAGTCTGTGTGTCAGAGCACTTTTGTTCACAGAGCTTGACTGTTGCCGGGGCAATAGAAACGGGCTGCCAGCTGTGTCACTGTTGATTTTTCACTGGGTGAGCAGGATATTTAGTGCACCCACCGGTGGATGTGTGTAAAGCTACTGTGCCAATGTTTGAGAGATGCTTCATAGTTTATTTTCGGGGACTGGTGTTACCTAAGTCTGGAAATAAATTACATACTGCATTTTAGATCATATACAGTGGTGGGGGTACTCAATACCTCTACATCCTTGCTAAGTAAAAGTACAGATAAAGAGGTAGAAATGTACTACAGTAAAGTAAAAGTATCACATTAAAATGATTACTTAAGTGAAAGAATGAAAGTACTTGCTTTTAAATGTAGCATACAATTAAAAGTATTTGACTCAATCATTATGCTGCTAATTAATGTGAAGTTCACAGATCAAAAGGAGAAGCTACTCTTATAATGCCACATTCATGTGTGCTTTGTAAAACTCAGCACTATAGGTTCAGGTACACAATTTAAGGTGTTTCACATTCACAACAATTTAAAAAACTCAAATGTACTTGTACTCATAAAGCCAAAGTAAAAAGTGCAAATATTTGTACAGAGTAGTACCCCCCTTTTAAATCTACTTTGTGTAACTTTCTAATTGTTCTTAAGTACAGTAATGGAGTATTTTTACTTCATTACATTCCACCACTGGTTACATAACATGATCATTAAATGAGAAAAAAAGCATTTTAATTGCATTTTGAAGTGTCACATTACAGATCACTTGAGGGGTCTTGTTTTAAAAGGGGTTGCAGCACAATAAAGCAACACTGGACAACTTTTTACCTCGAAATAGACAAAAAATAAAACATAAAGGTTTTCTTGACCATAAACCCTCTTTTTGCCATAAAGTGCGGCAGGTTTGACAGATATTACACATTTTATCTATGAGTGGCAAGGCCTGCTACCATCTCACTAAAAGTACAAAGTGACATCAAACTTTATGGCACTGAGAAAAGCACTCAAGTATTTTCAACAGATGGTCGCTTTACAGCATCAACATATCTCTTTTAATTTGACAACATTTGTTAAAAAAAACTTCTCCCCATTGACTTGTCCAAAACAT
Organism: Rhyacichthys aspro; assembly: GCA_036850595.1. Lineage (NCBI taxonomy): Eukaryota > Metazoa > Chordata > Actinopteri > Gobiiformes > Rhyacichthyidae > Rhyacichthys > Rhyacichthys aspro. The sequence goes on along the minus strand of CM072169.1, from coordinate 11,423,615 downwards.
TTCCAGCATGAACCAATGGAGTGTCCAAAATACGGATGACTTAGGAGTGATGTGTGTTCAAGGGGAAAAAAAATAACGATACAGCACAAGAAAAAAGAGTCATCTCAATACTATTCACACAAACACCATACACTCTTATTACCGCATTCATTTTACAGCTACCACTTCAAAAGTCCTCCTTCTTGTCTATATTTGTCTTCACTTCCTGCAAATGAAGTTACATACTTACCAACTTACTCCTCAACTCTTTGCTGACTCTGCCATTTCCTGTGTCTGAGCGCTGCATGTGACTCACTTTGCTCAGCAGCATTTCAAAGCAGTAAAAAAAAAAAACCCAAAAAAGCACTTCAGATGTGCGTTCAATGCGTGAAAGTGTCCTGACATGAGTATTTGTTGCTGGCACCATCTCTATGGCTACACATCACCTCGGCCACTCAAAGTAGTTTTTAAAGATGTGTAACAGAGCCTTAACGCACAAGAGGGAAATACCTAAACGTGCTATTTGTGGCTAACCTTTTACCCACTGTGGTTAAATTTAAATGAAATATTTTCCTGACAAGAGCCCACACTTCTGAAAATGACTCTCTGACTGATTACTCTTGTTATGCGTCATGAAATACAAGTTGTTTGTGCATAACATCTGCAGCTTTCTGCACTTCAAGAGGTGTTGGGGTAACTGTAAATCCTACCAATGTAGCACCTTGTCATAGTTCAAGTCTCTTTTTGTTCATGAAAGCTGTGCTACTGGAAGTTTTAGATTTTTTTTGAAGAAGCAAACTATTACCATGTGACTTGGGTTGTAGCTTTATAGGCCATGTTGCACTTAAGGTATATCTACATTCAGTCACATTCACTTTAGTCGTGTTCTGAAAAAAGTTTTTCGTTTGGTCCAAACCAAATCTTCATATTTGAACGTGCCATTGGACCGTGGTTTGGACCGAACAACTGCTTGGTCTTGGTCCAGATCAAACTGAGCCAAGGTCCAGTCTGTTTGTAGCCTGAAGGTGTGTTTGCTGATAGTTCGGACTTTCAGACCAAATGCAGGAACTTTCAGGCAATTAAACAGGACAGCAAATGGACTTAAAACATGGATTATGTTGTTTTACGTTCTGCATGGCTCTATTTTTCTTGCTACTGCAGATGCCTCACAGAACGTTTCCTTGTGATTGTTAAAGCGATTCAAATCATGTCTTAAACAGTTCATTTGAAGTTTGTTTATATTAATTCTGTTTTCATTCTAATAAATCTCTATAGGCCCTACTCCAGTCTGATTATTGTACAAGTGTAAAATGAGCCGCTGAAGAGACAACACATGCCGTGAGCAGGAGACACACCCCCGTTGTTGTGACAACAGTGAACATATCCAGGGAACGTCCGATAGTCTTCTTTTAAAAACTGTAGTGTGATACTTGATAGTTACAGAAGCTAACAAATACTGTGTAACAATATGGGAGTTCAGGAGTGAAAACGGCCTTAGTTTTCAAGAAAGTGCATTAGAAAAACACACTGATTTGTGTGATTTCACATGGTGACTTTAAAGTAACAGTGCAGTACTCACATACAGATTAAATGCTGTATACTTCACAGTGTTTTGGCCTAGTCTATTCTTTGATCAGTGGGCAATTCAATTTGGAGACTTGAATGATATTAAGCCTGAGGGATGTGACAAATAAGTGTGAACTAAACCAAATCTAATCAGGTATGTTTAATCTCAGAGGCAGCCAAAGAGAAACTCGCAAAATATAATTGGAAAATAAGGGTTAATGATAAAATTTTCAAGTGTTATTAATAGCCCTTTGAAGCCCTGCGGTGACAGATTTACTGATTTGTTCTGCTCTGGATCTCACACAGAACCTCAGTGTCTTCATGAAACATATTTATGAAATTAGCCCTCACAACTGCAAAAGCTGATATGACTTACACTCATAAATGTGCATTAAAAATAGATGATCTGGAGATTAAACCCATGTTAAAGGTTAGGATCAAAATGCATGAGAAACACAGGGCCTTTATCTATTATTTCTCAAGGTCTAACATCCTATTAGTTAGCGTCTGGCCAGAAATTAAGCTTTTTTAATCAGATTTCTAACAATAATACTGGGTGACCTTGCAATTATCCCTGCACGACTAATTACACAGAGCAGTCATGTCTATATAGGCTCTCTTTAAGCCTTATTTAATGGGCATGTAAAGCACTACAAGGTTAGAGAATGGCTTCTCCCACAGTATTCAGTCAAAGCCCAGTAGAGAAACTTGCATGCCAGAGTAGGCGGCACCTGGCAACCCAAATATTAAGAAGACCATTAAGCTTTTATTTTGCCTTATAAAGACACTTCCTGTTCTCCTGCTTTTTTGCCAAACTGATGGATAGACCAAGGATTTGCTTTTCTTTCTCCTGCTCATTGGTTTTAGATATCCCAAACCATTAGGATGAGTAAAGTCGCAGTAAAGTCGTCTGATTTTACAGCCTGTGTTTGAAAGCAGCAGGGTTCGGCCTCTTTTTGTCACTTTTATGAACTCAGAGTTCCCAGAAAAACTTGGATAAGGAAGAGGTATTGACTTGTGGTTCATTCGAAACAGCCAGGTCAGCCAAAATGGTAAGGCAGAATCAGATAGCACTAAAAGTAAAAACTAAACGCACGGCTCTAGAAGTAGAAACAAGAAAAAGTAAAGAATACTATCAGCATTTGTTCAGATGACTATGACTTATCCAATATAAAAAGTGTATCAAAAGTAAACACAAGTTAGTTCAGTCAAATTGGAGCTAAACTGTGTGCACTGGATTTTCCAAATAAACCAAGCTGGCATTAGTGCACACCCACAACCCTAATCATAATTTACACAGCAGTGTTTCCAGCAGTCAGCATCCTCCCTGCTGCCTTCTCCTTTTTATTGTCTCGCCCTCTCGTTTTCTGTCTGCTTGGACAATCTCTCACTGAGGTGCCAGCTTGCAAAAGCAACACAAAAGAGAAGAAAGAAGGTTTCTGTACGATCTAATCCGGCGCTGGAAAAAGGGTCGACTGAGGTTTTTCTCTCACTCACTTTCTCTCTTTGTGGTCATCCGACGGCCCCGTTTCTTGATGAAAATGTCCCACTGGATGAGGGCATTAGACGCCCGCAGTAATCCCGTGTAATTTCCCACAATCCCCTTTGCTTGCATCCTGCCAAGGAGGCCTTTGGCGCCCTGCTGAGCCCCTCGCTGCTGGCTTTGAAGTTCCCACAGCCCTGTTCCTGCACCGACCGAAAGGAAACAAGGCTCGAAGTCTCTCCTTCCCTGCTCCCTTTCATCTGGACTTTATCAGCTCCACAGCAGCACTAGAAACTCCAGTGCAATGGGCTTGTGTCCCCAGTCTGTGACCTCAGGCTTAGACCCACAGAGACCTAGAGAGGTTAGAGTCATTAGCAGAATTAAAACCATGGCAGGCTACTGCTTGACCAAATCATATCAGCTTGTGACTTTGTTGTATTGTTGTTCTCTGCTAACACAGTGTTTATGTGTGTAGGCTCCCATCGTAATCCCGTACAATCTCCATCTTATGTAAAATGCTGTACGATCATCTTTTTTATGGCTTGGCACATCAGAAGGTCGGCCAGGGAAAGGCAGTCACTCTGTTTGGCCTCCAAATGTCCAAATGCCCATTTTAGAAAAATCCAGCACAAGTGACAAATCCATGATAGTTGCCACAACAGTGTCACTCGTCAAGTTAAGCTCATGCTCAAAATGGCTTTGGATTAAATACATGATTGCATATAAAGACAAATTAATTACTTATCAAGTCTTGCTTTATTAGCAGTTCCATTTTTAAGATTGGCCTCTGATAGACAAAAATACAGAATTCAAGAAATGCTTTAGTTTTGTGTTAAAAAAAAATACATGCATCATACATCATACATACATCAAACTGCTGCCAATAGCATCTAATGCAAATGCTATACCGTTTTTTAATCTTCAAATGACATAAAATAAAATCAATTTTCAATTACACTAAAAGCAGCATGTGTTTTCTGATCCAGTAGAATTGTGATAAATTGCAATGTGATAAAAATCTGTACAAACAGTGTTAGTTTTGGCCATGCAACATCCGAACAGGCTGGAAATCCCTCCTTGTTGTTGATTGGCTACTTCCAGTCAGTTAGTCAATATATGCATAAGTTTGTGTCTGTTTACAAAATGCAGGAATTTCCTTTATAAAAGGTGAAACGTTCAAGCAGCATGAATGTGTTTGTTAAATGGAGCTTCACCAATTTAAAATTCACTTACACTGTCTTTATCACCTTCATTACAATGCTGTTACGTAATGACTTTTCTTTCTAAACAACAATGCACTCTCACACAGCAATAGGAACAATCACTCAGCTTTGTACACAATGCAAACTTTAGAGAAATGCATTAGTGTGTTGATTTCTATAAATGTCATCTCAACAGTTCTGCATTCAGTCGTGGGGAGCATTACCGAATTGCATTCCTCAGGTCTGTGGGCCTATAAAGCTCCATCTGTTTGTCTTACTGTTTGTGTAAGTAGTAATTTGTGTCTGTTGTGATGTGTGTGGCTGGCAGTAACACCTCAGCCGTCTCCGAGCTGTAAACACTGCAGCCACTGCTCAGCGTCACACACAAAATATGACCGGCTCGCTCTGTTTTCCATCAACATTCTGCCGGAGCTACTCACCAGCGACAACAATACAAAAAACAGATAGGACAGTGCAGCAGAAGGCCTTCATCCTCACATAATGTTTTGACCTATGTTCATTTTTAACCAGAGTGTAAATAAACTGCAGGGAAGACTTGAAACAACACCGCTAACAACTGTTGACATACCATTATCCAGCCATCTGCTTCCAATGAGACAACAGCTTCCAATTTTTGCAACAATTTGTGGTGTCTAGGAAGAAAATACAACAGATGAAGGTGGATTTATTCCCATACAGTGCTGGGTTGGAGGCTGTTGACAATGGCATTCCAACTGATCCCTCTTCATTAGCATCGAAACATGCAACAAGTACAGCAATGGTGAATACTTTATGTACTTTTTCTTTTTCTAAAGCTAAAAGATCAAAAATGAAATCTGAAGCAAACTGTCAAAACTTAGATCGTCGTTGTTTTTTAATTCATAAAGCATGTGTGGTATGATGCAACCAAAACTGACTTGTACAGTTGAAACAAGGCTAAAGTTAATGTCCTCAGATTATTATGAAAGAAGAGGAAGAATGTGTTTTCCTTGATGTCTAGAGTTGAGGAATACCAGGAGATCAGATGACAGTAAATGAGTCTATCCTCACACCAACATCAAAAACACTAAGAGGACAACACAACAGAAAACCCACTTCCTCAAGACTGATTTAAATGATGAAAGTTTACTATGGAGTAACTTCACTGCTATCACTTCCCTTTGTCTTGTTTCTTTCTTTAGAAACATAGGAAAATCCTGAGCTCAGCAAATCTAAATCCAGTCCTCTTATTTCCTCCACAGCTTTGCCTGCACTAAAGGAATGGAACAATGTTTTTCTTTTGTGGTATGCAAAACGTGTACTGCAATAGTCGGGAATAGAGAGGAAGCATTTCATGTGAGTAAAATAATGGAGCAACTGCTGGCAAAACATGTTTGATTTACGACAGATGAACAATTATTCAGCTTTTCCACTGTGTAAATTATGCTTCATTGGTTTTGGATTGGGCCCAGACACTTTTGAAATACCTTGAGCTTCTTGTGGTGCTTGTGGGAGCACACAGACAGTTGTTCCTGAGGCATTGTGGGAAGTCGGCCCTGTGAGAGACACAGATAGCTGAGAGAGCTGTTGGAGCCAGATGTAATCACAATGGTGTCTACTATGCTACCGTAAATCATGGAAGGCATCTCACAGTCAATATGCACCTCTTCTTCTGCAGTAGGCAAGTGGTGCACAGCATTCATAACGTTTATATATATTTAAAAAAAGTCTTGAAATTAAACAATCACAGGGTTTAACTAATGTGTATTCTACAGATATGTTTGCATTCACGTCTGGATAACTGTTGGCACATGGTCTGATGAATACCCTCAGCCAAATCATTATGAGCAATGAATAAACCTTAGAAGAAATCTTGATTATTTTGAACTAATAGCCCCTGTCTGTGGCAAAATTAGCGGGATCCAGGCGGTATAAATTAACAGTGCACTGAGTCACAGCTCTGTTTGCGCATGCTCACTGTTGTTAGTGTTGGTTTGTAAAGTGAGCATCCATATCCAAGGTGACTACATAAACAAACATGTGAGCTGTAGAGCAATGCCTTAGAATTACAAGTTTCTAAATGTTAAGAGTTTACAGTTTTCCTCACTTTGTATTGTAATGTGACACTAAACAATTCAAACAGGCAGTCGAAATTACAACACTGTGTTTTCATATCATCAGTGGTTAGTGTAATCAGACGTCAGTAGTCTTTTGTTTTACTCTCTGAGCCTCACCCTCTTGTCCAAAAAGTCTTTAAAATGTGTGTCTCCAAACAACTTTTACATTTTTTCTATACTTCGGATGATTTATCCTCATGTAGCTTTGCTGTGGAATGTAAGATGGAGGCAGTTGGGACAAAGGCCACCAGGGGACTGTCTCTGTGGTCTGCCGCAGTGGGAAACATGAGCTAGCTGACATCTACACATCTTTAGGGGTGGCTGCTCGGCCTCCAGCTTCTGATCCAAACAGCACTGTGACGGGATTTCAACACAACCCATACTCTGCATTATGAAAAAGCATATTTCACATGGCAGCTTGGATGATTCCTGCGGGGGTAAACTGATTGAAATCCATATTTGAAAGATCACTCAAGCCCTGAAACATTTTGACCCACAAAAGCAAATCCCACCATCCTCCATCAATCTCTCTTTTATCTTCTCCGTCCTATAATTTCAATCAATCATCCTCCCACATCTTTCCCCTGTCATCCCTTCATCCTGCAGCTCTAAACCTCCCCTCGTCAAGTTGCTCTACCCCGAGCCTCTTCTGAGAACAATTCAATTAAACTGGTGGCTCTTGTCTCTAAGCTCTGAGATGCTGTTTTCTGTCTCTGGGATGTATGGTATGTGGCTAACCCTCTCTATCCCCATCCCAGATCCTCTCACTGCCCTGTCACTCAAACACTCAGAGGTCACCAAGTTCAGATAGCGTTCGGCAGCGTCATCCATTACCTCACTGGAGAGCTTTAAGCACAATCGATGGGCGGACACACATTGGTGCATGAACTCGGTTCCACATGAGCTCCAGTACACCTCGGACTACCTCATTACCGCAAAACACATGCAGCGAAGCTCTCATACATGACAATGAGCAGAAGATATGTCTGACCTCGTTTTAGAACAGGCGCACCGTCATGCAATCCCGTGCTGGGTCCCAGTATGTGTTGGAATAGTAATCAACCGAGTCCGTCTATGTGTAATGGAATGAACAGGTCTGTCTGTGCTCCAGTGAATAGTGCTGTCTCGTTATGGGGGGGAAACTAGGGGAGACCATGGTGATAAATAAACCCTCATCATCAGCATGAATGGATTCCTCCAATTTGAGAAAAGCAGGAGGACGCAATTATGTGGTGCTGTGTTTGACTGGTGGTCGAGTGCTCTTTTGGCTCGACAGAAAGACAAATTCAGTCATTCAAGTCGCTACAACCCGGCCCAATTAATTTATGGTTTGCAAAAAAAGAAGCACTTTGGGAGGGCAGAGAATGTCTAGCTAATATTTACTGTATGTTAATTATCTTGGAGTGAATCTTGAGTGTCTGTAATGGCCTCCGTCTGTTATCTTTCACTGTTATACATTTGTCATAATTTCACCAAATATTCTCAGTGTTGGGGGCATCTGTTGGGTATATTAAGAGCATGTCGTAAATAACTGACAAGAGTGGCATGCATGAATGAATGAAGATAAAGGAACTATTAATCATTTTTGTACCAAGGTTTATGCAGCTTATACGGTACTTCAGTGTGGTAAGTTAGCACGTTAGCAGTGCGTCACCTCTATTTTGACTTTCCCATAGGATGAATTCACAGGCCTGGAAAGACATGATATGCTATCTTCCCATTTGCTTTTATAACTATTTATTTATTACATCCTATTAATTCATAGCAATTTATCACATTATATGGTGCACCTCTATAACACAGTAAAAACCTTGGCTGTCCTCCACTTTGGGACCTAATCTTAATTGGAAACTGCTGTGAGGGAGATTGGTGTGTTCGGAAAAATTGACAGAAAGAAACGGGGAGGGGCCAGTAGAGAGAAGATAACCTAATATATCAAAAATGAGAATCCCCAGTTAAAAGCAGACAAGCAGCAAATCAATCCCTGTTTTCACCCCACTTCGCAAAAGCACCATGAATCTCACAACTTTTTTAGTTAAAGGCCTTGTAGATGCACTTAATAGCGTATATACATGGAAGAAGAAGGTCAAAGGTCACGCAGTCGCTAAAGGTCAGAAAGGAAGAGCTGTTGTGCGTGATAGGATGGAGGCTGGTACTGGGAGTGGACATGATGAGGTGATGAATGTTGGGTTCAGTAAACACAGATTGCAGAGGGCAGAGACCCCCGGAGTGTCATCACCAGGACCCACCTACAGAGGAGACGCCATGATAAGGTCAACAGAATTTCGGCATATTCCCAGGACGTCTACAACCAACATATATCATGGGTATTGTAAGCTGGTATTCAGATGTGCAACACTGTCCTGTTTGTGCTGGTGGTATCTACTCCCACCAATACCCCATCTTGCTATTCTTGTTTTTGTATACCCTTTGTATACAGCTTGGGAATGAATAGTAGCAATTTTAGTGAGTGTCTTGACCATGAATGAAAGTCAATTTTGTATTCTGAAATATTTTATTGTTGTGCTCACCTGCCCAAGGACTTGCTTGTAGCTAAATCTGATACAAAGCATCTTTTTTTGTTTTAAGATTAATGTATTTGAACATGGTCCCTGACAAATAAAGAATAAACTAAAATTAAAACATAACATTTAAATAACTACTATTCCTAATTTGTCCAGTGGGTGTTGCAATGTTTTAGTAAAAGTAGAACATAACACAATAACCCTCATTACCCAAAATAGCATTAGCATCAAAGACATATTATGAGGGTGGGTTCATGAAAACATACATGTAGAAAGCTTTTGCCAACATCAGCCTTTTTCAGTTGTGATTGATGACAGCACTGACATTATAATTGTACTTCTTTGCAGTAAAATAAAGGAAAAAACTTGCCATTATTTATACATTATTATGCTGTCATTTTACTGGTCTGGCCCACTTTAGATCAAATTGGACGCTGAACTGAAATGAGTTCGACCCCTGTTTTAGGACAAGGTAAGGCTTATTAATGATAGAATATCCTATCCTGGGCTTATGTAACTTTTCCCTCTAAAAATCATGAATAAGTACAGTGTCAAAAGTGTTTGGCTGATTCCCACACATGAAAAGACTAGCTAAGACAAGACTAGCCCCTGACAGTGTCACCACATTCACCATACTATGTCATTTTGTGTGACTGGGTTATGCTACCATGTGATGAGCATGCATACTGTCCCAAAACCACACAGCTACAAGATATTTATATTAAAAAACGTTAGCAGCAGGGCAGTGGGCTCACAAATTGGGAGTGTACTGTAAGATTCAGCCCTGCCAATATGATAAATGATAGAATTTCCCTCATTAGCTCCAGGGTCCTATGAACATAATGAATAAAACCTGTTTGAGAGGCTACACACCTAGAACTTTATATAACTTGATTTATCCCTGAAATCCACCTTTTTCATTAATTTTGGGAGTTTTTTTCTGGCGTGGTAAGTAGATATATAATTTAATGTGTTAGGTGTGTCGAATGCAGTTAAGACATATCTCAAAGACCCAGAGGCAGGTTCAGAGAGTGTTTATGACTTTTTGAAGCGGTATTAATGTAATATCTGCAAAGTATGATGTTAGCTGGGAGCGGTCATCTTCTATCTTGTGTTTCGAATTACCCCTAGACCTCTATGAGATCAGCCACGGCGCAGATACAATCATGACTGACAGCTATTGTTGCACTGTAAGGAAAACAGCGTTTAAGATCCGTGTTTTGAAATCAAACTATTATTGCAGTGTATGTAGCTCGCATCAAGCCTAACAGCTGCTGACATTCAATCACACTCCCTTTAATGGAAGAAAATTTGTGAGTTAGCAAACACGCTCTGGATCCTGGCAATCACACGCCGCTGCAACTTCAGCAGGCCGCCTTGGCTCGAGGAGAACTGACATCTGCTTTGAGTTGTGAGTATTTGAGCAGGGCTGTGGTCAGGAGAGAGGTTCGGGTCTCATCTGGATTTAATAGGTGATAAGAGGAAGCTAAGCCATCCCGAAGAATGCCGCGAGGCTTCGGGACGCATACTGTCAGTGAAGGGGAACAGTGGAAAAAGAGTGGTTTACAATAGACACTTTTCCACTTAGATTAGATCTTTTCTTACATATTTGGAATCAGAAATGCATCATGGCAGCCACTAATACATAATGAACTCAGGAGATGAGAGAATACCTAATGTGAATGGGGTTTTAATGGCTGTATGTAACATTTTTGTGCACCAACACACTCACCACACTTGGGTTTTTACTAGGAATAGTTGCTGGCCAAGTTTACAGATTTGTTAACTTGTCTATTTTTGGTTCAAAGTTGGAAATGACTATAACTAAAATTTTATACCACCACAGGGCTGAAAATTCCAACCATTGCTAATAAATTGTGTTGTTTAAAACCCACTGAATGGCCTTTGTTTCTGTCTGTGAATGCAATAATGCCCTCTGCTCAAGTCATTAACAAAGCGCTTACCACAGGAAAATATCACTTCCACTGTGGACTGAATACATCCCTAGATTAATTTGTTGTCAGGTTTATGCACTCTAATAGATTTCTCGTTTAATAGCGAGCTTAAATAAACACTGTACCCTTCCATTCAACCGCAACTTATCTACTATTCAACAGCAACTCATTTTGCTTTTTAATAGTCATTACTTTGGAAACTATCAAATAAGCACAGGCAGAGAGGGAGAGGAAAAGAGCGCTGGAAAGCCTCCTCGTGGGCTACGCTATTTATCAGTGGAAAAGTTCATCTCCATTAGTCAGCATTACCCTGCTGCCTCAGCTGAGTCCATGGAGTAATGGGCCATAGATACAGCCCATTCACAGTCATTACCACAGCTAGCTCACCCAAAACTATAGAGTAATAGCTCACTGTTCAGCTGGAAGAGCGCCATCGGGGCAGACAGGAAGGTGGCAGAGCTGGAGTCTGATGTGGGAGACATAGTGGAATGGGTGCCCTTTGATTTATGGTTGATGTTTGAATGTAAGAGCATCAGAAGGGCTTTGCTGCGGCGATTGGTGAGATGGTCTGAATTGTATGCTGCTGTAATAGGTTGTTTAGTCGACTCAGGACCCTCTTGTGGTTTGCTACGTCAGATTACCTCTGCAGCAAAGATAAAGACATTAGGATGTTTTTCCTGATATGGAAAAAGTAGAAGTCCTCTTTCATAGATACAGTATTCACGGCTCACTAATACTCCACTACATTTAAAAAAATAAATAAAAATTGTGATACAATAAATAAATTAATCACCACTATATAAAAAAACAGAATAAAAAGCCAAAGAAGGGATTTTATATCATCTTCATTATAAGTTCTTTTCTGCAAAGAGACCAATTTTAAAAACCTTCTTTATGAGACAGTAAAACATATTCTGGGTCATTTCAACACCTCAAAATGCAATAAGAAAGTCCGGCCCAATTTGAACTTGAGAATGCTTAAAGAACCATTGAAATACATCATTCCAAAATGTTTGTAGAAGTGGACAATGCCAAAGTAAATGAGCAAGAAAACCTACATCTATCACACAATACTCAATACTGACTGAAAATAAGAAAGAAACCATCCAGAGCACCCATAAGTAAAATACATCCACAGTACAGTCAACAGAAAGTTTTGGGGTGCATTAGGAGTTTGTACCAACAAATCACAGTAGAGTCCTGTTTGTTTTTTCCAGTCTACCAGAGCTATAGCATCAACCGTGAGTTATGTGATTAAGTTGTGGATTTATCAACAGCAGAGAACAGTGAGAATAAAAAAACTAGACTTCAGACTTTCTCTATGGGTTTTCTCGATGTGTAGATGTGTGGGTGTGTGTGGTCAGTACAGGAGGTCAGTGCACTGGTGCACAGGCCCAGCTCTATCAGCTCAGTGACAGCGCTGACCGTCAGGGGTGGGGAGTTCTGCTGCTGGGACAGAGGAGGAAAACATTCCAGACAGGTCAAAGGTCAAACGCCCCGCTTCCTGCCGTTGGGGATGATGAGACTGGAGGAGCGTGAAGGGGAGGGATGATGCTTTGTTCAGCTGTGACCATGCCTCTCTGCCAGCTCCATTCTGTCTTCTTGGTAAACCTTAAGCGGTGATTTGAAGGTTACTATCCTCAGTTCTACTCTCTGTCCTTTCTGGCAATACCAATTATACGCTAGGCTCGTCGGGCCGGGCCTGTCCCCTCTCTGATACTCTGTGCGTTCCTCTGTGACTGCTCTTTCTCACAGGGCCTCTGGTGCCATCCAATCCGTCCAATCCCCGGTGAGCTGCTGCGGATGGAGGTGATTTACTAGTGGCCTCTGTGTTTGTTTTCCCTTCCCTGCTGTTGGTTCTGTTAAGCTCCCTGCTTAGCTACTTTGCTGCCAAGGGGTGCTTTTTGTGTGAGGTTTGGACGTGTATATGTTTCACTCATGTCTCAACCAAAAGCATTTGTGTAAATTATAGATATGTGGCTATTATGCCATGGAGTAAAGTAACTTTTCCAAATGAGAATGTGGGAGGTATTCAGATTTTATTGAAATAGACATTTCAAATGGAACATCTATGAACCGTGACAAACGGAATTTAAAGCTGGCTACACACATCAGTACATTAGTTTGTGAATGTGCTGCTCTACTTTAGTGGTCTATTAGGAGTGTTAATGTCATCATTCGACACACTCTGGCCTAAAAATGCTTCCTGAGCAGGTGGCGAGGCCCTGGCCTCCATCACATTTAATATAATAGACACAAAACCACACACACACTCTCAAATGAATGCAAGTGCCCTATCTATGACTCACATCTAGGAGATAACAAAGCGTCGGCTGTCATTACCCGGTGTTCATCTAATTGGCTGCGTAGCCGGAGGGGAGGGGCCATGAGGTCACGTTGCTCTCTCTATGGGTCCCCATTACTCGCTCAGTTAAGCTCGGCACGGCGCTGTGTGCACCGTCGAAGCCCGTGGATACACTTGTCACTGAGACAGCCTAATTAGAAGCAGCCGTCCAGTGGCTGACCTGCTGACCACCTGAGAGGCAGAGTGTGGTCCACCTGTTCCCTGTGGACAGAGATTAAGAGTTCTCTAAAGACTCTGCTCTCTTCTCATACTGTTTAATGATGGGCTGGGAGTTGTACTAATGTGGCACTGACATATGTAGCTGTATTGAAAGTAAATGATATTACTTCTTAAGGTCACGGCCATGGGCTACCAGTTCATACGATCTACTTTGCTTTCAAATTTCATTCCTTTTGTCAGCTCATAATGGCAATTTAAAAGGAAGTCATTACAGAACAAAAACCAAAACTATGTTATTAGGCAACACAGCAAAGCGCTTCTGTCTTTCATTGCTCTGTACTACTGCAATAATGTCCAACAGATCCATAAAAAGGGGTGGTACTGGATATCTTTTACCATGTTAACATTGCAAAGCAGTTTCCCTCCGGGCTAACTTATGACTCATACTTTTATCACCTGTCATCAGTGGTAACACTAGTGGCTATGGGAGGTCTGCAAGTTATACATTGAAAAAAGTCAAATGCATCTTTCATTCAGTACTTAACGTTAATGAGACATTAAGATGTCTAGTGATTGTGATACAGATAAAAGACTCCATACAGCACTGTTTTGCAAAAATACATAGCTAACCGTATTCATGAGAGCATAAGAAATTGGCCTCAGGCTCGAATGTACATTACATTACACTGTGATACACCTGTGACCTATTTTAAGCACCTCTCTGATTGGCTGATTCACAGTTCACACACTGACTCTAATTACTGTAAATGTCAGGATTCACCTGGGAGCGCTTTGGTTGAGTTACTCCAATGGCACATTTACAGTTTTCCTGGGAGCAGCAGTTACAAACAAACTTTTGTAGAGAATCTTTTATCCCCTCCCAGTGTGAAAAGCACCAAATGTTTAACGCTACCCTGCAAACCAAACCTATAACTTCGAAATTTGAGATCAAGTTTTTTATGCTGCCCAACATTCTGGCAGATCAACATTACCATTCACAGTCCAACCTCAAGAGGAAGACTGTTACCGATGCGTGACTCATTTTCAAATAGCACTTTTAATAATGCCAAACACGTCAAACTTTCACCAGTTCAGTGGAGTGTTCATGATACAGAGTCGTTGATGCATGTTAGGTAAACTTGTGTGTTGTGTTTTTTGGTCGGCTGCACAGAAGACGCAAAAGGAAGAAGGTTATCTCTGGACGTGGGCCATCTTTGTGCCGCAACATGCACTCACAAGCCAACAGTGAAACATACAAACCAGCAACGAAGGGAACGAAAACATGAAAGTGCACTTACGCTATTATGCTGATATGTGTGAGGCATTCAAGTGCGACCCTAACATAAACATGCTCTCCCCACAGATCAGAGGCTTTCAATAAACGCAGTTATAGGATTATAAGGTCTTTATGCTCCCTTCATCACCTTTATAATCATTACCATGGGAAAAACATAGCGCTTTCAAGCTTCACGGGGACATTCAAGGTCGAGGACAATACAGTTTACAAAAAAAAGGAAGCACAGGGAGACTCATGTTGCTTAGCTGGATTTTTTTTATCTTTATTACAGCTAAGAGCCAAGTAGGCTAATGTTTTTAATGCAGATATTCAGACTTGGCCAAAGATAAAAAACAGAGGAAGGAAGTCAACATAATTGCACTCATTTTACGTTTTTTCTTTCACAAATGTATGTGATTTGAGGTGACATTTATTAAAGTGCAGCCTTCGGAGCTGATGGGAGATGGAAGATGGAAGGGAACGCTGATAAAGAGTAATGGCGGTTGAGCGGAGGCCCGTCGATTCGCCGTATTTCAAAGCTCTTTCCCAGCACTCTTCCATTTCATTGTCATAAATCGGTCAAGCTCCCTTTTTCTTTTTTTTCCTCTGTGAAGTTACTCCATTATGTTGTTTGCAGCACAATAACGCTCCCTGTAATGGTTACAAATGAACGGCCATTGAACGTTTCGGCGGACAGAAAGGCTTAATTTGTGCAACAGGCCTTTAATTAGAGCCTGATTGTCACACAGCTGGGCAGATGGGAAAAGTGGCCAACCAACAGACAAATGCAAAGTTTAAAAACAATTTAGCTTAGATTGTGCTCATAATAAAGACAAGAGAAACATTTAGACCAGAAATGCTTTGTAAACCATTCTTCTCCTTTCGGCTTGTACCTTTTACCCTTGTCTTAGTCGCTTCTGTGCAATAGTTCCATTAGTACTTCTGAAGCTGCTCTGAACTCTTAATAATCATTGTGGTTTGGAAAGCTTTCCCAGTCCCCTTATTTCCCCTTGTGAACCAGACTATTTTTGGACCAAACAGCATTGCCCTTCAAGGCTTGCATGGATTATTGCTGAGCACAGCTAACATTTAACATACATCTCAAAGTGGAAAACGGTTGAGTAGAAGCACATGGTATGCAATGACCTGTGATATGTGGGACCTGTAACATTGACTGGTGTGTTCGATCGTCCATTATTATTGCAGCCTGAAGAAGAAATAACCAAGGATTCCTTAAGACCTGGCTTAAAAATCCAGATACAGTGATCAGATGTAACCTCATTATTCTTAGGGCCAGTGTTAATTTTGTTGACAAATAATTTTCGCCATGTTTTCGTCCACAACATATTTTTTGTCCAAAAACAAAACGAAAACCAAATAAAAAGTAAATAATGTGAACGAAAACTAAATGTATCGACACAAATGAAATGAAAATGAACTGATAGACGAAATCCAATCAAAAGGAGGAGAAGACTGGACGAGTTGAGACTCGCGTTTTTGAGCGTCGCAAAAGTGATGTCAGAGAAAATCAAAATGAACACTGCTTTAGGCACAAATGCACTAAACTCTTCCAGAATGCATTCTTAATGTGACCTGAGAGATCAGGTCTGAAGTCACATTTGGAGGTGGCCTGGGCCACGTGGATCTGTAAGGGTGTGAATGACCTTCTACAATACATTAGTGTTGTGTTTTTAGGCCAAAGCACCACAGCAAGCCATATTTGAGGCCCCGTTATGTTGGTATTTGTTGATGAAGGCTTGTCAGTGAGGCTGTAGTCTCTGCACATGATATGAGATCATTAATGAACAGTTGTAGAGAATATCAAAGAGAAAACACTGGACTTTGGGTAAACTACATAACAGGACGCAAATGCATCATACAAAGGAAAATTAACTCTCTCTATCCCAATAGTACAAAGGCAGTAGAAGTAGAAGTAACCAAATGAAAAGCTGTTGCAGTTTTGCACAGGAAGCAGGAAAGTGAAAACTAATGACATGTAAATATTTGTCTATGGTATAATAAGTCATCTGTCCATCCAGATAGAGAGAAGATGGATGGAAATGCAAGGTCTGAAGGAGGTCACAGCAAAAGCTCTGAGCTTTCCAATGTAGCCCAGACCAGAGAGACTGTCACAGCCACAAAAAAGAGCTGAAGGTTAAACGGAGGACACAGACTTCAAGATAATCAGACAGCAGAGAAGACAGAGAGAGAAAGACATCTGAAAGAAAAGCCCTGGGCTGGATTCAGAGGTGCGTCTAAGCCTCCCTGCGATATTGATGAGGCTGTCAGGGCCACTCTTCATCAGGTTGTAGAAGCAAGAGGAGGAACAGGAGTCAACAGGAGAAAAACGGATAGAGATGGGAAAAAGATGAGTGAGAGGTCGGGCTTGGCTCAAGGTCTAAAAACTAGTTTTTCCTGACTAATAAACCAGCAGCAGAAGAGAAAGAAGAGCTGGAAACTGAAATGAGTAAGTAATAATAGTGTTAAGGGATATTTAAAGTCATGTGGTTTTGATGTGCCAGAGTGGATTTCATGCACCGGATATCTCAAGCATGTAATACCTTATGGATTTGGATTTGAACACAAAAAGCTGTGGATGTGTATCCGTCCGTGCCATTTTCTGTAGTCTGTGTCCAGCCAAGCAATGACTCCTCAAACTCGCATAAAGACTGAGTCATGCCTTCAGCCCGTTGGCCCGTCACATTTGACCGAGAGAATAGTCGCTCTTGCAATCCGCCTTTCAGACTCAAACGCGATTAGTTCTCCAATTCTGCAGTGCACAACTGGGAAATATGCGACCCATTTTTTTAATGTTTTTTTTTGTTTTACCCCCCACGTAGTGTACAGCCCCCCACCACCACCACCACCACTCCCCTCGCTCTTCTTTAGCTCGATATTTAGGTCACAAGGGGACAGCATTTTCCAGGCAAAGGCCCGAGAGCTTACTGTCCAGCGCCCAATATGTAATTGAAAACATACAAATGGATTAGCTGGAGAGAGTTCAATGCCAGTGGTCTGTTGGGTTTGGAGTGGCCAGTGGATTTGGACCCTCTAATACGGCGCAGAGGAAGGGGGGAGAGGGGAAAATAGAGGGAGAGGAGGCAGAGAGAGAGGAAGGGATGATGGACAGATCCAGGGATTTAGGTTCTTGATCGGCAGGAACATGGAAAGACCAGTATTAAAGATGAGTGGGCTCAGTGGAAACATGCAAACACACAGAAGAAGATTTACTACGGATACATCCACTGCACACACACCTGCATTCAACCTGATGGGATAAATCAAGATACTGTAAAACAAAAACAGGACTGCTTCCACTTCTGCGGTGTTATTTTATTTTCCCTATTTTCAGTAGTGTATAATTACAGCAAATTAAATCTTTGCATTTGTCTGTTTTGGGGGAAATAGTGAACAAACTGAGCACTCATGTTTCAACTTTACCCCACATTCTTGCAGGAAATAAATTGATTTCGTTTCAATAAGTGAAATCACCATTAGACCTTTTCTTTTGGGTTTGTTCATAGAAAATAGAATGTCCCTGCAGGGCTACCGTAGCTGTTCAAATGCCATAGAACTAACTGACTTGCTTTGAAACCTAGAAATCCACCGGTCATGAGGGTCGTCACTACATTATAATAAAAGAGTTTATTCAAAAGTTTGTGGCTAATATATCCAGGCACATTTCTTCAACAGAAAGACAAATAATATTCAAATGGGAAGGATATTGCTGGGTCTGTGGTGAAATTTTAATGAAGAAAGTAGATTACATGTCATCAACATTTTCATTAAAATCCACCCACATAATCTTTTCTCATAAAACAACAAAAGATCACATCTAGAATCTAAATATAATACAAACACTTCTTTTATATTACTCATTATTAAGGCTGTAAGTCACTTATTATAAACCAATAACAATCCATTTGACCAGGATGACCTAGCAGATACAAAGAGGGTTTTTTTTAATGAAGCCACACTGAGGTTAGTTAGGTTTTAGTGCCGAACAAGTTGTCCTACCACATGACCACATTGGCTTACACTGTGCATAAATCTGGAATAACATTGATTGAGTGAAGAATGCATTGTGGCTCGAGCTGTCCATCACACAGGACTAAATCTGTCACCTATCTTTAGATTGTCAGTGTTATCAATGAAAGTAACGGCGGCAAAAACAAGGGAATAGGTCCCCAGCTTGTAATAAACTTTAATTATGGTTTTAGTGCCCCTTCATGCCAGTGCAGCTGCATTTATCTCATCTGAACTGACACTGTGGACACACTCACAAGGTCAGCCTCGGCTAATGTGTTGCTCGGCGCGCCACAGTTGGCTTGGCGATGGTTGTAAAAGCACTGACAACGTGACCTTCTCCTTGACTGATGACGGTCAGGAGGGACATTACTGTGAGCTACCGTCTCAACCTTTTTACTTGTGGATGCAAATGTATTTCGGCCTTTCTTATAAGTTTACATTTGGCGTTTCGAATCGGAAAGATAAGATGTGGAAGAAGAAGAGGAGCTTTGAAGGGATGAGAGGGCAGAAGATGAAGACAGCGAAGAAGTGGAGGAATACAAATGAGAGGATGGAGGGAGGAGGGGCAGACAAAGAGTGAAAGAGAGGTTTAGAAGCACACTCAGCGAAGCAGCCGTCTCCGAGACTTGCCAGTGCATCCGTGACCTACTTTCTCTCTCCGTGCTTCTCCCTCGATCCCTCTCGCTCATGAATGTTTGATTACGCCTCCAACAATAGCAGTATTTACACTGAACGCTTTTTAAATTACAATTGGACCACAGTGCACTGGGGGGAATGGGAAGAAAAAAATCTAATCTGTTTCGAGGTAGAGAGAAAATGGCAGAAAAATTGATTTGAGAATTCTCACCTCGGCGGAGAGGCAAGATGTGAGTGAACGGCGCTGATTGGTCGACACTCCGAGAATGACTCCAGGACATTTACATTGAGTGTCTCATCATTTGGACCATGTGACCATTGTTGAGGTGTGTCTGCTCTCCCACATCCCAAAAAAAACCCAAGAAGGCGTATCTCTGCATCACCCGTTGCCATGGCCACTGATAAACCTCTGTCAGTGTTGCTATGGTAACTATTCTGCAAAGTTAACCTCGCCGCTATGACAGCCATGAGAGAGAGAGAGGAGCCATAGACACCAGACAACAAAATGGCGGCAAGATTAAACAGACGATTTGGCACTAAGCTATTAGGTCAGACAACAAAGGATGCTGGGAAAGCACACACACACACATCACTCTGCCTCTACCTCTCCACTACGTTTTCACACATGCACATATGTACATGAATACATACACACTCACACAGCTGTTAATCCCATTCCAGTAACCAGAGAGAACTGGTTCAGATCAGTAATCTCCAAAAAGCCCAGTTTTTGGAAGCTGCGTGTTATATCCAGCTCCAAGTAGAACAACACAGACAGCCAGCACGTCTGCCTTTGCTGCTTTTTAAATCAGCCAGTCTGAAACAAAAAGGAAGAACAGAATGAAAATGTGAGACTGTAGACAAACGTAACACACAAAACAAGACATATCCTGTTGTTTGTAATCTTTGTAATCACTAATTTACTCGAGGAACCTTTTCATGAACTCAATTGTGACACCTAGATCACCCCATATAAAAATCAGAGTATAGTCTTGTCCTGTAACAGGGTGTGCTCCCTCCGTCGCTCCCTGGTGGAGGCCTCATCCCCCATTAGCACAGTCTGGCTCGCTCCATAGACCAAACCATCCGTCTACCCCCTGCACTACAGTTGCCACGGAAACCACGTGTGTGTTTCCGTGAGCGTGTGTATGTTAGGGTGTGCAGTACTGCCGGGGGATTGGTTGCCAGGGGCTAGATGCTTTCCAATCAAACCTGTTACTGGGGTGTGGGGCCCCCCTCCATGATGAACAAGGCCAGGGGAGCAGAGAGCGGAGGAGAGAGGCTGCCGCCTGTTGGGGCTGCCAGATTATTGTGTTCTGGTGGTGTTTGGACTCTGCAGGACTGGTTCAAGTGTATCTGTTGGAAATAAGAAAAACAGAAGGATGTGCTTGAGCCAAAACACAAACCAGAGCTTATTAAGAAATAAGAGAGAAGAGAAAAAAAGAGAAAAAAGTTATTCATACATATAAAAACACATCTGTCTTAGATTTGTCATATTAAACTGTAATATTATAATTGACTTCATCTCTTTTGAAGTTGAAAGAGCCACATGGAAACATGGAAGGTCAAGGTCAAAGATGTCTCAAATCATTCAAAACTAAAGTAGCAGCAAAAATGACTTCCCATATTGAAGCAAGGATGAATCTGTCAAAGTGCGAAAACAGCAGCTGAATTATTTTTTCTCATTGCTGCTGATTCTTGATAGATTTACATTTATTTCTATCAAAAAGAGAACTGCTTTAGTATTACATTTAGCATTTTTTCTTCATAGAATATAACTTTTTACCACAAGAATAAGAGATGCTTCATTTAAGAAAGCATTGCCTTTTGTGTTTTTTAGCTCCCGCGTTTAGCTACATCTTTTATTAACGGTACCGCCAAGATTTTACCAAAGGGTTATAGTAAGATATTCTGATTTTGGACTCTTTATTGCCCTTTTTATGGAGAAAATGAGATACTCTGACACCTTCCTGCACTATACTTTCCGCACTGAGGTTGAGATTGTGACGAAAGTCTAAGGCCTAGTCCCTGCCACCTCTGATACTATTACTCTCCTATTATAAAACTTTCTGGTGGTTCATTTCAAGTTTTCAGCAGCATTCCAAACCCGCCTGCAGATGTTTGTCTTATCTGTGATATCCGTTACTATCACATGATGTTTGGTGCTCTTTTATGGTCATAATCCTTACATCCTGTGAGACAAAGCAGTGGTTGTGATGTGCACGCCATAGACCAAGCATCTGCAAAGACCTTAGGGGGAAATTGTATAATGCCTGATTAAGATGGAGAATTTAACGCTAAGTGGAATTGAATGGATCTGCTCTAACTTGGGGCCAGTAACAAAGACTGTCTCTTTCTTCTTTATCTGATCCTCTTTTGCTTACTATACCAGGAGTTCCGCAGCCATCAATCGCTGCCTGTCTCGGTTTGAGTCTTTGTCGTTTCTTGTTTGTCTCTCTCTCATTCTTTTGTCTGTCTTGTCACTGGAGCGATGTCCCACTCCGGCCTGCCACTGGTGCCTGCTGATACCCTATCTCATCTTTATCTGCTCCAGAATTACAGCGGAGTGTCCCAGTGGAGCGTTTGAGCTCGAATGGGATAAAGAGAGAGAAATGGAGAGATTCACACGGAGGGAGGAGATGCCATTTACAACAAAAGATGTCTTAATGAGATAGTTTATGTTGTGCAGAATTACAAAGAGGACATTATCGATCCTCAGAGCAGCAAAGGGGGAATAGAGCATATTATGAAATGGCCCATGAGAGAGATATGCAAAAAAGAGACGAGGCATAAAGCTTGGCAAATTCAATGACAGAGCATTATTTCATCGAGGAATGAATGGCACTGCTGGAGCTATAAAGAACGACGAGCACACTCCGTCTCCCGTGTTTTCTGACTTGCACGATGACACAGGAGATAATTGCATTGTTTTTAGCCGTGCAGCCGCTCTGTCATTAGACACCAGACGCCATCTACCGCTCCACCGCCATCCGAGGGGGACTCTGTTGCTAAGGGCAACTGTTGTAGTGACGTGGTGTCTCCCAGAATGAAAAAGCAGTCTGTTTTGCCATAGTCACTCTGGCATGAGGACTCGTCAGTGTGTGTAAAATCACGTACTCACTTCTGGTGGTAAATAACAGCGGAGGTCCAATTATTTTTGCTCCCCTGCTCAGTGATGACCACTAGAGCTTGTAGTGCAGTGCTGGGGTGTTCCACAGGCCAGTGCTCACCGTCTATACCATTCACAAGCATTTCCTCCAGTGTAGTGTCCACGGTTCATTTAGTGTCGAGTTTTCTGCGAGCCTGTGTAACAAATTTTGTGCTTTTATAAATGTTAAAGAGTAGTGTAGAAACAATGGTGTTTTCTTCCCTTGTCTCTTCCTTACAGCCATCTTCCATAATTCCCTCCCTTCCAGACCAAATCTTATTGCGTTTTCCATAAAAGGAAGGGATCATTGAGAAAAGTATCACTATTTTGTAACAAGTATCAGTTGACAGTGATTCACAGTGTTTGGGACAGCACATTGACTGTGACATGACAGCGACAATAAGCCAGACACAATCAAATAGAGGCACATGTCAGTCTTGCGCTCCCCTGAGACAAAAGTGTCCGTCTGTTTTTGCTTTCTCATTTTGAAGATATGCCCAAGGTGTGACTCTGGTGTTTACCTCTGGTTTGGAGCATCGTCCATAGTGGCCAGCTGCGCCATATGGCTGGATGCTCTGAGCCAGGAAGTCAAGGAACAGCAAATTAATTTGACGCACTGAAGGATTAAATCGCCCAGCCTCTATCACAGTAAAGCTGCTGAAAAATGTGCCGCTTTCTTACAGTTTACAGTCCACGCACACACAGATGCCTTTGACCTGGACACAAACTTCTACATGGTGTATATTGATTCTAGAGAATAAAGTACCCTGCATCTTCTGATTTTTTTTTATTCTTATTTTTTCTGCATTTTAAGTGTGCATCAATATCTCCTGTACACGCTAGGCCAAATGCTCTTGCAATGATAAGGGTCTAAAACATGTAATGATTGAACGGTTGCTTCTCAAACTCTTCACATGCCTGTCCTTTTGCAGCAAGGACGATCTAGACAGAAATAATGAGAACATTTATTCTCAGACAATGCTCATTTCAGAGTGAAACCAAAGATGATGAAACAGTGATGTTTTAAATGAGCGGCTGCAAAGCTCTGCGCTGAACCCTTATAATGACCCATATTGGATCATTCTGTCTCATTCACCAGCCAGCACAATATCCCCTCCCAGTGATACAGCCTATTAATGGCATAACATGACACTGCCCATTGCACTGGACATATGAATGCAATCTTTAGAGAAACTGGATATTGTGAGCATTTGTAACACATGGATGCTTACGTCAGGAGGAGTCTGATTTTACAATGCAATCAAGCCCAATCAGCTCCAGATTGTCTCATCTGACGGCAGTTAAGAGACACACTGGAGGTGTACCTTGCAGATGTTTTGGGGTTTTAAAAACATAACATGACTCATGTGAATCTTTCGTTTCCCGCTGAGACAATGATTTGCAGCTTGTGGCCTGCATCAGAGCCAGATCACTGAGGGAGTGCTGCCGAAGGTGCAGATGGTATTTCTCTTCCCTCACAGACAGAATTGGCCAGAAATTTAATAACAAATTCAGCAACAGTTGGTCCGAAGCACACCCACCGACCTATCAGCGTAACAGCCCGATGGACGGCTTTTAGTGTGTGCAATGTATCATGTAATTACTCTCAGCACTGAGGTGCATACAGACAAATTCCTCTTCCTGTGTGGATCACAGCGGACTCGTTACTCACAGCTGATAAAGCCACCTACAGCACTCTCAGGGGACCGTCCCGCTCACTCATCTCAGCTGTGTACACCATCCAAGGCAGGACTAGGGTGTGGTGGCCTTTGGAGACTCTTAACAGTGTGTGATGGTTTGACTTGAGTCTTATAAACACATACAGAAAAATGTACATTAGCTAGTCTACATAGTGGATCCTTGCTATTCCTTCAGATTAAAAAAAAAGATCTCATAAGCAGGACTTTAATAGACACAGAAATTAATCTTCACACAATGGAAATCACTTTTTTCCCACAGTTGTGCCTCCCTAGAACAATGAAAAGGTCACTGTATCTGTGCACCGACTGCCCTCTGCCTGTATTTCACCTTTTAAATCTTTTGTTTGCAAAGGGCCATTTTTCAGTGTGCAACTCTCGGCCAATGACAGCTCACAGAAGACAAGGCAAAACACAGGAAAACTATGTAACACAAGGTCAGAGTTCATTCAGAGGCAAAAACATCTCACAAAAAGAGAGGATGCACCATGTGATGACAACTGTTTACAAAATCCTGCACATAATGCCTTTAACAAAAGCTTTAAAGGTGTTTTTACACTGTACTGCTGTACTCTTGGCTTGGATAGAAGATCATATATCAAAAATATATTAAAATACAACATCAACTGCCAACGATTACAATTTAGAGTGACTCCAATTCCCTGTTTGTTTATGGTTTGTTGAGTAATAACAAAAACAGTAATGACACTTCTCGCTGGGTTAAGCTCATCAGATCTAATCACGATTCCAGGAATCACTGAGCGATGACTTCACAGCGAATTTCGACGCGCTCCTGTCGAGGACAAAGCACAGGTTCAACTCTCAACTAAAAACATGTGCAGATGGGGGCAGCTGGTAAATGTTACTCCAGACTAAATGCCTGATGTAACCACGGTCTGCGATTCTTCTGCAAAGATAAGTCCACAACATTTACAATACAGCGAGGACAGGTCTTTTCATTCCAGAGCAGGACCAAGAGGGAGAAAAAACTTTTATGTAAACTGTGTGAGGGGAGATGATAAAGAGACAAGACGATGAGGAGGAGGGTGAATGCAGAGACATTTCTCAGGTTTGTCATCAAGGTGGTCACGGACGAGCACATACCAGCTGCAGAAGTGAAAACAGAGCGGGACCGAAGGCAAAAGGAGGACCCTAATGCGGAACATATGTAAGTCAAGTCAAAAAGATGTGGTCACAAGAGAACGCTGTCTTTACGAGCACATCATTCCATCATTTCTGGTGTGAAAAAATGCAACGTTTTTTCATCCCGCTTTCGTTCCTGTGGCCTCGAGTGGCTTCAGCCCAAAACAACTTTTTTTTTTTTTTTTTGTTACTGGACGTAAACATTTCCATATGTACGATTGGAGCATGTTAAGGAGTGGACCACAATGCCGTAGCTCTCCAACAAAACATCTGTGACGGTTCATAATCCAAGTGTTCATTATGTATGCAGCAGTGTACACATGGGGATGGATAGTTTGTAAGTGAGGAGATACAGAGCCGGAGAGGGGCGCAGTAAAAGGGGGGAGTGTGTTGGAATGAAAAGTGTCCTGTCGACAAAAGTGAAATATCTGAGGCTTGGACGGGACCCAGATTTTGGGGTGGGGAAGTTTATTGTGATATTCCTCTAAGCTCTGCACAAACTCCTTCTTTGCTGTGGAGTGTTGAGTGGTCAAGAATATGAGGTGAATACACAGCTATAAGACTGAGGTTAGAGGGAAAAGAACTTGTTTTATAGGCTTGGGGTTTTGCACATACTATAGAGCATAACATACATACACTGCATCCATCTCTTAGTCAAATGAACCCTTCCTCTCAATCAACAAGGCCCTCTCTCATCTACAGCTTCTTGCTTTTATATAACAATGTGTTGCACTTTTTTCGGATTCCCCTCCAGCCATTCTACATCACAAACGCTGCACTGCATAATGAGTCCAACTCCAAGTATGTTCAAGGTCGACGCGATCTTTAGATTCATCTGCAAACATTAAGGAAGAAAAGTTACTTTTAACAGTCTGTGGGTGGACTGCAAATCTTGTTTTTTACGAATACATAAAAGCAAAGAGGAGAGACTGTGAGTGAGACTAGTACTGTGACAGGTTTGAGTACATTAACATATATACTGTAGAAAGAAAGGGTGTCAATGCTTAGTGACAAATTATGATAACACTTTTCCATAAGTCATCTATATAGTACAGACTGTTACTACCCTACCTTTTAAATGTGGGTCTATGAAACATATGGAAATCTATTATTACGTCACTTAACATAATTTATTTTTGTGGTATATTTACGACAAATCAGTATAAATGTATTGTATCATTTTTCTTAAGTAGGTGAAATCCAATCAAAAGTGTAAAATTAGCTCGCTTTAGGTAGTGCTACAACGAAAGTAATCTAAAAGTGATTAAAAAACAACAACTTTGTCCTTGAGCATTTGGCGGTGGTGAGGCATCAGGGAAATTAATGTATTTCAAAAGATCCCCCAAGTCATTTCAGAATTAAAACACGGTTTTTAAAATGAAAACTTGACAAATCTCTCTTTGCCGTTTGCCATTTCTACATCAGGTTTAGTTAAGGGCTTTTTATTGGGGAGAAAACTATCTGATAATTTGTAGGTGGTAAGTAGAGCCATTTCAGCACATTCCACTGACATTAAACAAACTAGAGAGTGTGATTGTTGTGCATTGTTTCGTATAGAATTCAAAATGAAACCATATTGGGTGTGAAGTTGAAGAAGGTTTAAATGTTATTGTGGATTTTATTAGAAGATGGACATTATCTCCCATTCTCCCCACATCACACAAACACATCATGACTGTATAGCCCACTATGGGTCGACAAGTGAGCTGGTGAAGCAGGCTTGGCTTGTGGAAATGTCATATGCATCCAAAAGTGAGTCATTTTGAACAAACATGAATCACTTATTAAACATATCTTTGTAAAAGGCATACATTTCTGAAGTTTAGGTTTAAACACACGTGTGAGCACTGATAATGTGCGATAGCTTGGTATGTAATGCTTGTATAGGGAGGAGAGTTCACACGCCCCTGACTCCTATCATTCTTCTGATACATATATTTTTTTCCCTAAAATGTATTTTCCTGCATGAAATCTCACCACTTTGGGACGAAAACATGGAGCGATTCCAGCTTCATCTGTGAAATACAGTAACACACACAATAAAAAAAAAAAAAAGATTATATCCATGTGTACATCTGCAACAGAGGGGCGTGCGTGTCCAAAACCCCCATCCTTTAGCCGAGCCGAACACCTAACATATGACTGCATGGTCCATCTGGGACACGTAACATGGATTCGCTTAACAGATGACCCACTCCCCTTCCACCCCATTCCCAAATCCTACATCCCCGTTGTACATTATGAGAAATTAAATCAGGAGGGTGTGATGAGGAGGAGGGGGATGGATGACAGAAAAAAGCTAAATGAAAGGTCACGTTACACTCGGTCATCCATCATTTTTACAGTTGTGGCAGACGACTTTTCCTTTTTTTGGGGATTGGGTGGCAAAGGGGTGAGCACTAGGGGAGTGTGCACTTTTAAGATAAAGTAGTCCGATGAAAGAGGAGCCGTGGGCCTTGCAGAGCCCCCCGCCATCCATCTGATGATGTCACCTGTGTGCGTTAGTGTGTGTTCAGTCTATTAAGTGACCCCACAGTCCGGCCTTTAGGGAGGGAACAGGATGGATATGAGATGTCTGCCGGACTGATGATACGTCTCAAAGCTTCATCTGTGTGTGTGTGTGACTGCAAAAAAAAAAAAGAAAAGAGAGAATTCCCCGCCTATTTTCAGCAGGAAACCTAAAACCGATCCAGAATATGGCAAAGAGAGAAAAGACAGCAAAGAGTGAAGGAGACATTTAGGGGCCCAAGTGCCAGAGGTATCATTACCTTTCCATTTGGCTTGATGAAACCCATTTGGCTGGATTAGTTTCACACTCGCAATGGGACCTTGAGGTGAAAGGGAGGCTCTGATCAAGATGAGCGAGCTGCAGAAGGGACATGGACAGCAGACGAGTGATGAGGAAGAAGCTCCGCCCCTCTCTCCGCAACAAAAGAGAATGAGGCGGCGGGTTAGTGCAGACTAACGGAGGCGGAGCTCAAGGTTTTGGCACCGGGCAAATGTGTGTGTTTCTGCCCCCAACACCAGCCAAGTTGCCAGCCTGAATGTGAATGAAGGACAATGATTGCACTTGGCGAATTGGTTGGATATTAAATCTGGGAAGCAAAACAGCACTTGATAATGAGTTTTCGGGGCGATGTGTAAGTGTGGTTTGTTTGTTTGTGTGTTTATGTTCACACCTGTGAGGGCTGTCATCTTTGCTCCTAATTATCCGCAGCATAAATCAACAGTGTGTGCGTCGCCATGGTAGCCGGCGAGCAACGGGCCGAGGACTGGTGATCGGGGGGAGAGAGCCAGAGCTATTTCATTAACCTTTAAAAGACTTGGTATTTATTTTAGTAGCAGCACTATGAATATAAATGTGTCAAATTGGAAAAAAAAAGGAAATGACCAAGTAATAAAAAGTCTAGGTGCCCATATACACAACACAAACAGCCCTCCAACACTGTATAGCTCTGCCAGAATCACCGATTGAGGCTGTGGAGCAAGTGATTAAAACCACAACTGTTGGATCAGAGACAGTTGAGTCATTAAACTGTATTTCACAGTATACTACTGCACAGCATTACACATACTACCAGTGTCTGCAATGCAAATAAGAAAAACAGAAACAGAGAAAAAGAAAACAGGAAAAGTGAAACACACACATTCATCAAATTATTTACAAGAGGAATATAATTGCATCGCTGTAAGCACTAAACTGGTTGATTAGTATTTTGTGGTGCTTCAGTTTTTATTTTTCTTAATTAAAGCCACCCTGCATAACTTTTAGCCCCCAAATATATATTCTCATAATCCCTGAATGGTTCTTACACATGAGATCAGTGGAACCATGCCTATCTCACTGACACAGTACCTTCAGTCCTGTTGCCGGGACGCGAAGACATCACTTGAGTGACGCACTTTCCAGCACTCAAATAGAGGGAGCAGAAACAGGCCAATACACTGGACCTTAGCAAAGTCGTATTTGTACAAAATACACTAAATTTACCTACTCAAAATATATTTGTTTTCTTCCAAACTTGCCGGTTTGAATAGTTTCCTTTCAAATCAAACGACGTCTGTAAAAATGTTGCCGCTGTCATAACAACACAGAGAGCTGTAGAGGGGTCTGGGCCCTTGACTGGCTTGAGCTTGATTGATTTCACTATATATTGTAGTTTTAAAAGTCTTGGCCCCTGCAGCAATTTAGTTGATGACCCCTGCTTTAATTAAAAGGAGGATGTTATGTTGGATGTTGGGAGGGTGACAGGTGAGATTTCGGCCTGTGCAGCTTTCAAAATTGTACTTCAAATCTTATAAAGGTTTAGTAGACGGCCTAGACCAACACAATGGGCCTCTAAGCATGGCATATGGCATACATATTATGAGATGCCCCATTTGGATGTATCATTTAACACAGGTTTTGCTGTTTCTCAGTCAAGACGTCTAACTATTAGCATACAAATAACAAGTAACTTCATCCATGCACACAATATACATGTTGTACATCTCAAAGTTTGTTCTATTCCATTAGACTGAACATCTGTTGTGCTCTGGATGGAAGCCAGCCGGAAATTACCACACCCACTCAACTGTAAAAGATAAAACAGCCTTATAAACCACACCTGAGATCCATCAAGAAAATATCACTGTAAAAATGGAATAATGATCATAACACTTCCAGCCTTTGTGAGTCTTGTCTCTGGAAAGAACATCTTTAGGAACTAACAGAAAAACGCCCGTCCTCGTTCCGCCTCGGGGGCAACCGGGGCGCGTTAGAAGGGTCTCTTTGTGCGCTGGAATCGCGAACATTTAAAGGAAGCATTCTCTAGATGCCTCGGCTGTAAGTGAAGCCTCTGTAACCGCTGGTAATTCAATTGTGCCACATGATTTCTTGGTGAGTAATCCACAAATGGGCACTCAGTGAAAACAGCTTGGCATCCAGGGCTAATGAAGCAGAGGCACAGAGGAGGGGGACGGAGGGGGCTAAAATAATGCAGCACAGATTCCCAACATGAAAAAAGAAGTGTGTAAATATAATGTTTTCAAGGGAGTGATGCAACAGATTGGCACTAAAACAACAGACTGAATAACGCTTACTCATCAGGCATAAGGCATAAACTGGAGAGCCATGTGTGGAGCAGCTCTAGGGCTCGGACCGAAGAGGTGCAGCTGGATTGTTTAAGAAAGTGCGTTCCGAGGCAGCGAGCGATTACACCACCTCTCCGGGCCAAACAAAGAAATAAACAGGAACAGCGAAACTGGTTGTAGAACGGAGCGAGTGATGTTAATGTGTCTTGTCATCTGTGCAACTTTACATACAGCAAACTCACCATCTCCGGCTTCCTCCTGCTGTCTGCAGACACGGCCACATGCTGCTCTGTGTGCAGATGAATTTTCCATGTTTCAGCATTTTGAAAAGGATCCGCTCTTCACTGGAGGAGACTGTACATGACACACGGGAGATAGAAGAGTAGGAATACATTAGACCCACTTTATGGCACACCACAGTGTATTGCACGTACACCAATAATGCACCTTTTACACTTCTTATGGCATTCAATACATTCTCACCTTAAATGTTAATATATCTGGCGAGATGAGGAAATATAAAGCAAAAACTCTCAATTATTCAAAAACTTTACAAGACAAATTTTATCTACTCCAAGTTGTATTGTTGATATATATTCAGACAGTTCTTGTAAGATCCGGCAGTCTGTCTGGAAATCTGGAAATATCCTAACTATATTGACAGTGAAGAACAAATCAATAGCTGATTTGAAAAACCAAGATGTGGTTACTTCAAATGCAAGACAGCAGATATTTAAAATGCAGTAAACACAAGTGATTCTTCTGATTAAGTAATTATTTTGATCAAATGAAACACGATGCAGGTTTTATGTGCAGTCACAGGGGGTTGTGTGGTGCTAATTTGTGCCCACTGTTACACAAACAATGTGTGATTCCAAATGGACTATAGGAGAGGCAGGAAAGGCAGTTTCCATAGTAACCATTTTCAGACTAACTGCTTGTCTGTGCCGCTCCGTTTTCTGCTCATTTGCTCTCTTTTTGTCTCCTCTACTTTTCACAGTTTTTTTGTTTTTTATCGTCGGGAGTAAATCAACCACCAACAAGCTTTGTAAATAAGAAAAGCAATAGGGAACAAGACTGCATTCATTAAAGTTTCAAAAGGCGGGGATCAGGTGTGTTGCAGTCGTGGATGCTACACAGTAAAAAAAAACAAAACAAAAAAAAACAGTTCTATTCTCAACACACACCTGGCAGAAAAGCTTCCCGTAGTCCAATCTAGACCACAACTATTCCTGCCCTATATTTCATATTTAATCTGCCCCGCTGGAGGATTTCTTGGCCCAGTGCACTGTGTAATCTTGTGGAGGGCAGATGGCACTGTAGCGGTGTCAATCGGATCCCCTGGATTGGGACAGTGGAGGAGGAGAGTTCTCCAGGGGAGGCTGGCTGCTGTGCCAGGATCAGCACGTTTTGGCCGGTCAGCCACTACATAAGCAGCGTGAAAGCAGACAGACTCCTCACCTTTTGATTCCAGGCTAAGCTCAGACCTAGAAATAACTTTCAGGGCGCAGTTGACATTGGACACAATTGCAAGCGAGGATTAGGATTAGCCCCAGATCATTTGTAACAAGCCTGTCTTGTTCGCTCTGATGTCTTACACAAACATCTCATAGATTCTCTCTTGTGCACTTACACTACTTTTGGTTCAGTTCAAGTAGTAGTGCCCCAAAAGTCCTTCCTTCTATGATATACAGCACTGAATATGCATGTATAAATGCATCAAATTACAAAGATCACAAATTATTCTATTATAATAATTCTAGGTGCAACCCAACTATGTTAAAGCTGATATTGCAGCCAACTTGAAAATATACCATGTTTACTGTTAAACTGTATCCTCATTGTCTCTATTTAGCAAACAGTATAGTATTAATAGAAAACCTACAGACATTAAGATTCCTTAGAACACACTACTTTATTGTGACAAAGACTGGAAGATTCAGGGTAGATTCAAAAAGATGAGTCCAAATAAAAAGGGTAATAAAGAAGAAATTAGTGCAGCAAACTACTGACAAAAAGTGGACCATATTAAATCCAGAGTAGAAATACTATATATGATAGTATAGTTAATGAAAATGTGACAGTGGGAAGTACAGGGATGTCAATGGGCAGGATCGGGACAGGGTTGTGTAGTAGTTTCTCGTGGAGCAGACAACTTATAAAAAAAAATCTCAAACACTGTACTTTTCTTGCCACTGTCATTGAGATTATTGCTTGCATGATGGCTGGGCAAGGTTGTTGGACACTGTAATCTACAATATGTGGTAAAAATGGTGATATTGTAGATAAATGATTTGCCTATGATAGCCTGTTATTGTGGGCAGTGTGGCAGGATTACAAAATGTACCATATCATGAGGTAATTCAGTACAAGACAGCAGTTCTTTGTGCAAAAACAAGATACTGTAGTTCACTATAAACTGTAAAAGCTTAAAAATTGGAGTGCAGCTGTTACTTAGAAGTTCATTCTATTTAAAACCCTTCGACAATCATTTTCAATAGAGCCTTTATCTCATCTCAAAAGGAGCATTCATCACAGCTTATTAGCAATCTACAGGGCATCTTTACAGTATGTAACAGGCCAGTCAGTGTCCAGACTTATCCCTAGAATAATGGAAACTAGTGTGAAGTTTGGACTCATTTGCAGTCAAACTCTCTCGCCTCTTTTCTCCAGCGCCGTAACAGTCTCACCTACAATTACGAGACGGCAGATGAGACCGGGGAGTGTTTGGTCCTCCGAGAAGGAGACTGAGAGATGAATGGGACGGCTGCTGTCCTGGAGCGGCGGCAGCAAAAAGGAGAAGACAGAGAATAGACGAGTGAATGGATGAATGGATGGATGGGACAGTAATGAAAAGGGGAGGAGGGTGCAGGGCGGAAGTGAAGGGGACATTCAGAAGGGGACTTGGAAATGAATTGGAAAAAGAGCACAGCTGAGAGTTGGACGGTGAATGTGCAATTGTGTCACAGTGCATAATTGAGAAGACAAATTGAAGACGTCTTGTACTATAGAAATAAAAGACATTTCAGGGAACCCTTAATGTCTAGAAGATACTAAACATCTGAAACATATTTAAAGGCTCTGTCCAAGTAAACAGTGTCCAGATGTAGCTCGTAATTTCATGGTTCATTGCCTACTTTTCCGCACACAGCTCTGAACACTCATCGTTCTAATGGCCGTCTTCTCGTATGATGCACACAAAAGAATAAGAAGACAGAGAAGGATGTAAAGCAAAGCAAGGGGCTGTTCATCTAAACATTTGCTTTGGCAGGCCCTGGACTGGAGGGGCGGTGCTCTACTAGTCCCCTGACACGCATCTAGAGGAGCCCCTCCGTATTGACCATAAATCTGAATGGAGTGGGAGTTATCATACTTTTCTCCCCCCTTCTTCTGTCCCCTCACTAACTAAACCCTGCATTCCTCCCAGACACGGCTTCGTCCAAACAAAGTGGCCAGTTCCCACCACTCGACATTGGGAAAGACGATGGTTTGTCATGGAAAAATCCAGAGGCATCTCAAGAGCCTTTTTGAGTTTTTTTTCTCAAGAGAAGTGATGGGGCAACACTAAGCTCGGTAGCAGCAAACTATTTCCCACCAGACATCTTTGTAGTCATTTGGGCCGTGAAATATTTTGAAGAAAAACACAAATACCACAAACATGGCAAGATGAACGCACACACACAAAAAAAAAAGAGAGATGGGTGTGAATTGGGAGAACAGTCATTATAGAAACACATTCCATAGGAGTCTGCCTCCACCCTCAAAGGGAGTCTTTTGTGCTTATTGAATGCAGAGGGGTTACAGGGTTTCTCCCTTTAGGGTGCACTGAATAATACCCCGCCTCGAGACAATGACCTCATCGTGACACCCTCTGCTTGTTCAGTACAATCTAGTTATGTGTGCACTAACCCGTTTTGACGATATTTGTGTGCGAAGGGGCAGGGAGCGAGTCGCAAAAAGAGGCAGAAAGAGAAGCAGGAAGTATCTGGTCAAGGATGGATTACGAGTGGGGGGAGAAAAGGCTGCAACAATCCTCAGGAGGGACGTATTTCTCTCCGCTGTCTGATTACCATCCAACCCCCTCATTGTCCGTCCGTGCTCAAATCATCTGTACATGACATTGGTAGTGGTCCTAATGCAAAGCACACACACACATATGCTGCCAAAACCTAAGGAGAAGTGGGCTTTCAACAGGAAATTCCTTCACAGCCTTTCTGCTGACTAAGGAATCCAAGTGGGAACAGTGTTAAGAAAGAATGTAATGTATACGGTGTGTGTTATTTGGGGTCTGGTTAGGGCAACATATGTACAAACCATTACCTTCCTGGTGGGAATGTGCTGTTTTTTTACCTAAAAAAAGAAGTATTATTGTTTGGCAAAAAAGCAGGAAAAGGACACTAAGCCAATCCTCTCTCTGTGATACTGTGTTCAATCAAAGTAATGGTGAAAGTGATCATTTCATGTACACATAAAACACTAGGATAATTGCTGATTATATTATACATTTTTGCACACTGCTCAAAGAAGTGGAGAGATTATACAAAAGTAAAGCCACCACACTAAAAAGACCAGTTCATCCAGTGCACAGAGACAGCCTCCATGTTGCAGATCACTCAATACAGGTGTCCCTCCTCAGTGACCTACATTACCACAGCTGATGCCACTACACGAAGAGAAAGAGATATGTATGTCTGTTTCTGTCTCACCTGTGGAATCCATCGTGGTCGCCCTTTTTAGAGACTCAGTGTGCTGATTTACACTGTTTGGTTGTAGAAATGGAGAAATATATTAGAGACTGGAGGGGAACAATGGTTTGAGTAAACATGTGGCCGGTGTGGAGCGAGATGGATGCTGCGGCTCAAAGAAAAGGAGTGGCAGCTCATGGTTTCAGTCACTAAATAGAGCCTCACTGCCACCTGGTGGACGAGCTCTACAGTGATTTAAAAAGAAAAAGAAAAAAGAGTAACTTAGTTCAGCAACCAACAAATTCTATTCCGGTTTTTCACAAAAGAATTACAAAAAAAAATCTATCACAAAAGTAAAATTGTAATTCATAGCGGTTTTGGTATACTAAGCTTTCAGTAGTTTTGTTTTTAACACAAACCCAACTGTTGCAACAGGTTTATTGTAAAAGACACCAGATATTGCATTTGCCATGAATCCTTTAATGACATTAATGACAATGATCATTTGAAAAATATTCTGCGATACATAAAAATGAGTCACAGAGCTTTGAAAGCAGGTGTGTAGAACAAGCTATCCAACGTGTGAACCTGAAGATAATACACAGCTGAGAATTAGAAACATGCAACACACTGCCAGAACCAAAGAATGATAACACAATGTTTTGCATAATGTTATTGCACAGAAATGCAATCCAAAGTACATAACACAATAATTAAGCATTTGTTTGTATAAATATTACATCTCTATGGTATTTTCCGTTAAGCTACATTACAGATAGTGGAAAAGAAAAAGAAAAAAGCACGGAGCATTGCTCACATTGCTTCTTGGTCTGCTTGGCACACTGCCCGCTGAACTATTTACTGTAGTTCCAAACATGGGCTAAACAAATATTGTATGTATAAACTTTTCTCCTTTAACTAAAAAGCCAGAAATGCTACCCTCTATTCAAGCAGATGAATCCAGTCACAACTCAAATTCATTTTGATTAAAACAAAAAAACAAAAAAAAACCAACACATTTTTGTGTCACAAAAAGTCCCTCTACCGTCATATGATGTAGAAACAAAACTCCTTGAAAAATCATTTTAGAGTGACAAATGACAAATATGGTTCATGGAGCAAAATATTTGGATTACATTTACATTTTGAACAGCTGTGTTTTACAAGCCTGTGTGTTTAGTGTTAGATGTAAATCCAAAAAAATACCTCTATTAATGAAGGCCAAAATCATTTTCTCCATATCAAATTCACTGAAGAATTTTATCTCCAAATGACTAGCAGCATTAGTTAATGGCTCACAGCCCGACTGGAAATATACTCAACATTGTAAATAAATTTAATGGCAGAAAGCAAAATGAAAACATCTTCTCTGCTGCAGGGAAACCTCTGACAGTCACTCCTTGATCTTAAGATTAAAGCCATAATGACAAGTACCATGGTCTCTATACTGTCATATGCTCTTAGACTTAAGATGCGCCAAGAGAAAGCATCACTCTTAAAGTCTTACCTATCTTTTGACTCAGCTGTTAAATCCTGATTGTCTTGGTCTTCCTTTTCAGTTGGGTTACCAGTATTGTACAAACCCGGCAAAAGAGACCAGTCAATCATGACAGGGTGACGTAAGACACGAAGATTTAAAACACATTAAGCATGGATCATCTGCTGAGAACAAGCTTAAATAGAAAGACAGGCTGAGTTGTAGATCTCAGTCCCAGTTTTCCCAGTCTTCGTCCAGTTGCTAAGACAGAACAAAGATATTATTTTATTTGTTTAAAAATATGTTTGGTTAAGGATTATGGAAAACATACCTCTCCAGTTGATTCAATTTTTGAGAGTGCCATTTGAACCTCTTCTTCTGTCATGTCCAGGTCAAAGTCTTTTTCCCAGTCCTCACTCACATCGGTGCTCGACCCTAGGCAAAAATGAAAACCTACATTTTAGACTGTTTACTTTCTAACCATTATTTTGATTAAATTAATTCTACCTTTTTTGCCATTGTTGGAAGGTGTAGACTTTCCACTGTCTGAATTAAGCTCAAATACTCTTAGGTCCTGGGGCCCGTCCTCTTTTGTAGCCTCTGGTTTCAATGTGGGTGCTGTCAGTGCCTCGACATTAATATCTGGTTGAGTTACTGCTTCTGCCTGCGTCTCAGGATGCAAGTCATCCTTTGCAGCACTTTGTTGGTCTTGCAAAGAAACCTCTGTCATTTTCAGGGTCAGGTCAGTGGCCACAGGTTCTTTTTGAACTTCTACCTGCGTTGGCAAACTGACACTATCACTGCTAAGAGAGAGACGCTCTTCAATGGGAGACACGACAGGATTTAGAGTTGTTTCTGTGGGAGCTGACAAGGTGGAGGCATGCTTAGATGAGCTCTGGTCCAGTGTTTGTGTAAGATTTGGTTGAGATGAGGACGGTGTGGCACAGAGGAAGTCATCTGCAACAAAAGACAAAGACACTCCAAGGGTCATATTTAAATAGATAATTCAAGATATACAAATTGAAATGCCTATGAGTTTTACCTTCTTCCTCTTCCTCCCAGCCCAGAGTCTCTGTATGTGTACTCTGTTCTGCCCTTTGTTTCAAAGCCACTCTTCGTGCCTCCTCCTGCAAGATACAATCAAATGTAATTGCTTGTTTATTAATATATTTGTATTAAAGATTACCTTTTGTGTCACTCATTAATTGCTTTCATAAGAAGAATCTGCTTCATCCTGCTTTGCTCCCATGTCCATTCAGGGCCAACCCAAGGTATCAAAGATACCAACCAGCAGATGGCACCCAAGACAATGAATTGAGCTAATGGTTCATACAGACATGTAAAGGTCTTAAATTGTTTACCTGGTCTAACTGGAAGACTTTGTAGAAATACCTCTGCCAGAATTCTGAATGAGATACAGCTGCTGGAACCTGTGCACAAATTATGGTTACTTAGTTAAATCACAAAGATGCTGTATTCTGTAAAGACAGACTAAACTAAACTACCTTACCATTTTGGTGTAAAGAGCTCTTATGGATGGACTGTTAACCAAAAGCTCTGAAATTTCTCCTTTTTTCTCTTCCAAACAAAAACTGGACAACCAGTTGTCAAACTGCTCTGGGGGACCTGAACACAAGATAAAATTTCGCAATGAATAAAGTGCAGACAAATACATCGAATTGAGCTAAGGACAATCAACGTTTTACAAACCAGTTGTCAGAACTGTCTGAAACCCTATTTATATCAGCATTATTTTGGTTGAAATGTATGATATGAAGAGATTTGACAAACTGATGGTAAATACAAATAACAATCATGTCTGTAACAACACAATATAGTCATGTAAATAAGTTGCAACATTCAAACAGAAAATGTATACAGTTTGTGCTGGAATGCAGGCCAACTACTTCTCACTGTACTGTCTTACCGTCAGGTTCATTACAGTATGTAGCAGGGTCAGCCTGAAGACTGTAGAGACGTGCCTACAGGTAAAACAAAGGTTGTTGTTTCAACATGCAGCTCATGTGCCCTAACAGAGCCCTCCAAACATTAAAACTAGATCTATCTTGAGCTATTGCAATGCTAAACATAATGCAAACGAGGTCTGTTGCATTTATATTAGTCAATATATAAGGATATATAGACCCTTTACTCACCTTTGAACTGTCGTAGACTTCTGTAGTTCCTGCTGGTGTGGCTACTAAAGTGATTACATCACAGTCTATGGTTTTATCAGGGGGTGGTGCAAGAGTGTCAGTGATCACACCTAAGAAGCTTGAAAGACTTTTCTTCACTTTTTCTGTGGTTTCAGAGGAACCTTCCACCTGGACAGCAACACAAACAATCAGATTTGGTTTAAGCTTTAATATGTCTATGTCTATTCTAACAATTACACTCTAACATACTTACTGCAAGTTTGTTTTTAACAGCTGTGGCTGTTGCCACAATTGAACAGGTTGTGTCATGCTGCACCACAGTGGTGAACTCTGTCAAGTCTCGCTTCAGAAACTCTAATGCCTCAGAGGACTGCAAAAGGAAACCAGATTTCAGACTTGATGCATAAGCACAGTAATAATATAA
The DNA here is from genome assembly GCA_036850595.1 of Rhyacichthys aspro. Taxonomy (NCBI): domain Eukaryota; kingdom Metazoa; phylum Chordata; class Actinopteri; order Gobiiformes; family Rhyacichthyidae; genus Rhyacichthys; species Rhyacichthys aspro. Next base: position 11,384,541 of record CM072169.1, on the reverse strand, counting down.
ATGATACATGTGTTAGTGTTGGTTTAAACAATGTACCACATCTCCATTACAGTACACATAGACACATTCAAAAATAACGAGCTCAGCATTTACCAAAGATTTACTATTTCTGTGATTTACCTTTTCTTTGACAGCCTGGAAACTCTGCTGAAACCAGCCTCCCCACCAGCTTTCTCTGTTGCCAAAAATACATCACAGTTATAATTTAACTAAACAAAACATCTCATAAACCCACCATAATCAAACACCAATGCTTTGTTAAGACATGTTGCTGCTCACAGGGTAACAAACCAACCAATAGTATTAGCTGATGGTTAACACAAGAAGTCATTTGCTAACTGACGTTAACCAGATAGCAGCCATTTATGTATGTTACTGGTTTAAATCCCACCACAAGAGATTGCTGCAATTGGAGAGACAGAACATACATACTTTACATTAAACTAAGGTTATATTTTTGCGAACATTTGAGTATTATGTGGAATAAGCGGCTCTAAATCAAAGCTAAACGGTGCTATGCTAACGCTAACCAGGCTATGTTTTGGTAAACAGACGCACTTCCTGAACTGATTCTGGAGGTAAGAAAGTTTAACGTTTAGGTAAAATTAACTGTTCAAAATCAAAGATGGTTCAAAAATCGATAGTAAACTCATCTGTGATACAATGCCACCGTGGCTTCCTTCATAAAAAGCATAAACTAAAAGTAATTTTGCGACTTCACGCTCACCCTTCAGCCATCTTCAGACGATGACATCATCAGTATTTGCTGAACTCTAACCCAGGCGGAAGTCTCTGCAAAATAAACCCTATATGTAATCGGATTATTCCTATACAAGTAATTAGTTGTACATTTTATAAGTGGTGACACAGAGAAGTGAGAAATATAAGTATTTTGTTTGTTTTTTGTTTAGTTTAGTTCTTTTGGTTACGCTTGCTACGGTGGCTGCAAAAGACCAAAATACATTTCCATAGAAGAAAAGAAAAATAAGAAAAGAAAATGTAGTGAGTCCGTTTTGTTTCTCAGTATTGCAAAATGTTAATAAGAGCTAAATTTTTACAACCACTGCTTTAAATGTTCAGGGTGTTCAGGTTTGGATTTAGCATTTGAAATAATAAAGATACATGGACAAACTTCTATAGCAATTATGTTGACTAATCTCTGTTTAGTATATCCCATTAACAGTTCTGTAGCGCAGCTGTGGTTGAGCCTGTGGTCATATGTCCACATCCAAATGCTGGCGTTGACCCCCAGCAGCTGCTTTTCCTCATCAGTATGCCGGCTAAATTGAGGCTTAGCTTTACTGAAATCAAAGAGAAAAGAAAGCAGGCAACAGGCCTCTGGAAGTGTCCTCTCTTAATTGAAGATCCCTTTTATTCGAATGCTGCACAATATGCACTTGTGTCCTGCAAGATGACTCTCCTATCCTCCTTCTCAGTCCTCTTAATTGGGGTTTTCAGGCACCTAATTTACTCTGTCAATGCATTTTGTGTTGAGCCAACTTGGGCCAGTACTGATCTGAAGCAGTTAACTTCTCCATCTGTCGTCACTGAAATGGGGTGACAGTGTTTGCATGTTTGTGAATCCCAAACATGTCATCACTATACACTAAGTCACTGCAATGGTATTAAAGTTAAAAAAAAATGTTTTGGGAATTATGCATGATCGTGGTATATAAAAGCCAAACATATCCAGTCATGTTGATCATTTATGAAAAAGGCCCAGTGCTTTTTTCATTGTTGTGGATAAAGCAAAAGGATTTACTGTATCACTGACTTTTATTTCCAGAGTTAATTGTCTGCGTTATGGGCTAAGCCAGTGCTGACACAACATGTTAGAATGGGCTAAAGAGTACCATGATGACAGGAGTGGGTGATTATAATAGAACACAGAGGACCTGTCCATATTGTAAGATTTAAGAAGCATATCCATTACATACCACACACATTAGAATCACACACACACGCAGCAGACCGCTAATGTCACACCATGGGTTAACACCATCTGGTGCTGATCAGGAAACACCAGCTTTGCACAAGTAAATGTCTCTAATTATCTAACTAGAGCAAAGGAAGGCTGGCCCACTCTAATCTCCACAATGTGTTCTGCTTCCCATTCCCACCTGTGCCCAGATAAAGGGGGGCCTTGTGGGAGGACCCAGGGTCTCAGTGTCAGGGGACCAGGGACCAGGTGACGCTACAGCAGCAGTCCCAACGACAGAAGCTCCACTGCGTGGTTTGGCTGGCAGCTGCCTCCCCCCACTGAGACGTCCCACAGCTGACAATCCCCACTAGTGACAGGGGCTCTTTACAGTGTCAATAGCCTCATATATTAGAGCTAACCGCCTTTGTGGCGAGTAAGGGTGTCAGGCCTTTTGGCCCAACAGCGCTTGTTACCATGATGAAATGTAGATTGAATGGAGGGGGTCTGTGTCCCAGGCACGGTCTTGGGCTCCCTCAGCCTTTGTGTCCCACGCATGGCCATTGTTCCAACCCATTCAGAGCTCTCAGAAGGGGGATGAGGAGGAGGAAGAGGGACGTGGGTGAGAATGAGTTACATCTCTTCATTTCTCCCCTGATCTCCAACTCATCTGTCAGCTGTGGGAGGATAAGCATGTATTTTACACGCTTGATTTGTTGCTAAGTGAGGGCCAGTCATTGTTGGTTTTTCACTAAATTATGTTCATCGCATTCAGTGTTCATAATTGTAATGTTTTCACAGAACTGTCAAATAATCAATCAGCTGCAAATTAAGAATGAAATGCAGCCTGTCTTTCTTAAGACTCAGAATATCAAGTCTATCAAGTAAGATTTTTGGAAGAAGAATTTTTTATTTTAATTTTTTGGCATGCTTTATGTTTCCCTTAACTAATGCTCTTATGAGACAGTGACAAATGGTGGGCCTAGAGCTAAGGACACGGCTATGTCCCTTGCCTACGTCAGACAAAAGTGACGCGCCGTCCTGGCGCCTGTGTTGTCCTTTCATCTCTTACACCCCGTTGAGGTGAAGATGGATGGTCCCCTGGCTTCAGAACGCCTCATTTAGCTTCTGTGCTGGCACATTGTCACCCTTCTGTCCTTTTTACTTTTTAAATTTGAAGAAGCCTGGGCTACTTAAAAAATGCTAAATATCTATTTTTGTTATACTTTCCCTTTTTGCCCAAATAACTCAGGAGCATACTGCTTCGACCTGGCAGCCTTTATTATAAATAATTATAAAAGTCATCCATTTGATAATTATTCCTCTCTGTTTTTTTAATAATCACTTGTTATCAATTTAAATTGTAGTTGAAATGATGGTATTTCAGTAATACAATAGGACAAGCTCAATGTATTTATATCATACCTTTAATTTAAGAAAATAGAAATTTTGCACAATTGGACAAACCAGTTTCATTTTTGGCAGTGTTTCAATATCACTGATAAATTACAGTCTTGTCACTGATAAAATCCTTTGTGCATTTACAATATTTGTGTATAAACAATGAAGCAAGTGACAGAAATTAGCAGCAGGTTGAAACATAGACAGTATTTACAGTATATATTTACAGTATATACAGTTTGTGGCACCAGCCCATGTGTTTCAGTTCATTTGACAGTCCTCTGTTGATGCATATGCATATCATACTAGAGTCACTTGTTCATGGCTAGGCTGTGTAACGTGGTGGTGGTGGCCAGCGGTTGGCAAAGCGAGCAGGGACAAGGCATGCCTGGAAAGTGCCTGTAGGAGTGGTTCAGGTGGAGGGGCTCCTTCAGAAGGCCCTGCACTGAGGGGTGGAAGCCCAGGAAACTGGTGGAGTTTGGAGAGTGTGAAGCTGCTGCCGAGGCTGGAGAGGTGGAATGGTGCGTGAGAGATGAAGGAGTGGTGCCCACTAAAGAGTGCAGAGACTGGGCCAGTGGGTGCAGAGGGAGGTGGGCAGAAGGCGCTGTGGGGGTGATGGTGGGGTGGGCAGGAGTCCGGCCCTGGACAGCTGCACTGCCTCCATAGACATCCCCCACTAACTTCTTCATCTCTTCTAAGGAGCTGGACAGCATTAGGATGTAGTTGCGAGCTAGCAGCAGTGTGGAGATCTTTGACAGCTTACGCACTGATGGGCCTTGAGCATAAGGCATCACTTCTCTGAGCCCGTCCATGGCCTGGTTCAGATCGTGCATCCTCTTCCTCTCCCGGCTGTTGACCTTTAGCCGCAGTTCCTGCATCTCGTCCTTGCTCAGATCACATCTGCTCTTCATCTTGCCCCCTCCGTTGTGTTGTTCTGCTGCACCCGAACTGGCCTCGCTGCTTGACCTGTCCTCATGGAGGTATTGTTGGAACATCTTGTTGGAGAAGAAACTCCCAGCAGAGTCATCCACCACTAGGTCTGGGGATGAGGAGCGGCTGCAGGTGGAACCAGCATCAGAATCCATCTTGATTAAAGCAATGGAAAGTGTAGCAAAAATTTAAAAGAGTAACTGTTTCAGTCTAGAAGGGAAAACCCAAAAGATCCTTCAAAATTTGCTTCTCTGAGTCCTCAGGAGTGAGTCTGTCTATCTGTCACCCTGTGGGCTCATTGGGGTGTATTTATACAGAGGGGGCAACAAAGGAACAATACGTTGCATAATGAGACACTTAGAGTCACAGCCAATTGCAGAAGGGACACACTTTCACCCCCCTCACACCTCCTTCCCACAGTCTCCACCTCACCTTCCCACATTTAACACCCTTACCCCTTATGAACCCCCTACACATTAACCAAAACATGCAATAGTCAAATGTGTTAAGCACACACATTAACAGGTCTGCATTAACAGTGCTGCAGTGATGCAATAACAAATCTGACTAGAGTAAATCATATTGATGACACTGGTTGCCTCTGACTAACTTTTGATGCATAAAAAATAAGTAATATTTTAATTGCTTTTTTGTTGCAAAGACTCTGTTCGATGGCTTTGAAAGTAAGAGTGACCTGGCCCCCTTTTAGTGTGTCGTTTCATAATAGCAGATATATGATGCCTTCGAGGCCTTATTTACATATGGAAGAGAGGTATTAAGCTCTGTATGTGGTGACTGATCAAGTTAAGAGCAGTGTTAATAGCAGACTAGGTACAATTCAGCTCCTGGCTCTAGACAAAGAGCTCAGATAAATCTGACTGGGCTCCAAACAGTCTGTGAAATCACATGACTATCACTGGAAAGTGGGTGCCTTTTGATGGGAGGAGGTAGTTAAACAGATACTAAAGAGTGGGCATGACATTGTCTTATAATTCTTTTCAGTTCAACTGTAAAGAAACATTGTCATTACATTTGAATATTTCTGACTTTTGATACAGGGAAACTGCAGCTACTTTTTAACTTTCACAGACAAATTCACATCAACATCTTGTCCTTCATGGTTCTGTTAATCTCATCTTGTGGTGGGATCAAACTATGCTTCCTCTCTTTCTGCATCTCATTCTGAAAGTGGATTTCATAGCTCAGCTCAAGAATTTCCTGTTTCCTTCTGCCAAGCAAAGCCTCCGGCAAGGCAGCACTGGAGGGACAAGAAATTTGGAATAATATACAGTTCATATGCTATCCCATTCTTTTAAGCAAATAGCAAATTGGTTTTGTAAACTCCTCTGTAGAAGGATATAGGCCTGAAGCATACAGCACTTTGTCTCAGTTGAAATGTTTTGAATCAGGAATGTGTTTTCATTATTAAATGTCAGCTTATTTAAGAATTGTTTTCTTTGTGCACAGTGGGCCCTTGGTACATATTTACCCGACACTGGCAGACACTCCTCAGGCTGTGGGCGGCTTTGTCCTGCTTCATTATTTTTCTACAAGTCTGTGGGAGTGTTTTTAATCTATATACATTTCTTTGCAGTGGTTTAAGTGACCAGTATTGTAGATTCTTTCTCCAGCCTTGCCATGTTTGATATATATTTAATGTACACCTTGAGCACTGGCACACACTGAGAGGAACACAAAGTTAAAAGTGGCAATAAGGGGGACAGTTAGGACCCCACTGCAGCTCCATGAGGGTCCCCTGCAGGGTGCTCTGGCTCAGCCAACATTCAGCCTTTTTATAATTGGAGAATCTTGAGAGCCAACATGGCCATTTATTTGGAGCATATGGATTTTTTTTTAATCGTTGGGATTGGAGCCAACATGGCGGCTGGACTCTCCCTCTAATTGGGTCAAGTCATAATTAACTATGCTGGGCACAGTGTTTCAGGTTTGAGCCAGTCCTAGTGCTTCAGTTGTTTTATTGGTTGGTTCTGTGTCACAAGTCTTATTGGGTTTTAAAAACAACTTAATGGAAGAAGATTGCTGGAAGTACGTCTTTTAATGCTTTTATCAGACAGATGAGATTTGACAGAAGTTATGACACTCACTTATAAATCAATAAGCACATCAATTGCAGACATAAAGAATCGATATGAGTGCATGCATATATGGTTCAATGCAAGGTCTCTAGCTGAATAAAAAGAGTCCTCCTTCTAGTTCACTTATGTATGCATGAGCCAGATAAACCCCTTTCTTCTGCTCCATCTTATTCTCATTCATGTGTTTACAGAGAGCACAGGCCACACAGAGAGACACAAGGATCTCCAAGCTTTGTATTTTACAAATGAAAGCGTAGCCACCCTCCATGTTTCAATATAATCCTTCAATTTTTAACCCTGCATTAGAGTGTTTGACTTTCTTCTCTCATGTCACCTTTCGGGACCCTTCATCCAATTCAAGGGGCTCTGTGGCAGACTTTTTGAGGCTTTAGAGTGTGTTTTCTGGAGCCATACGGGTGCACTCCAATGAAAGTGTTCAGGTGACCAGAAAATGAGGGCATTATCATAGGCATATGCTTGTAGTGATAGAGGATCAGGCGAGATTAGGGCCTATCATGGCTCAATAAAGCCGTAAGCTGAAGGGTAAACCCAGCATGTGTACCATGTGGCTTCTTTGAGTCTCTTTCGGTCATTGTTTAACGGGATCTAGATCTACTGCACACACTGAGCTTAAATCTGAGCATGTGGATAAGAGCACATCCAATAGAGGAGTGTCAACAGTCTTTGTTTGCCACAATCTTTCAATGTATCCAGATGAAATATGGAAAGTTATCAGCTGAAGACTGTGCAGCAATGCTTTAGATCTAAATGTTTTCTTTAGGGAACTGATGTCTTGTAAAAGGCCAATATAAAATTGTTTCACAGTTTGTTTGAACAGAACAACAAGTGTTTCTGAGTCCGAGGAGTGCTGCCCTTTGTTATCTCTCGCCACTGGGACAAACCGCTCTGTGATTTATTCATTTACACAGCCTGAAACAATTGCATTATCTCGGCCCGCCACAAAAAGACACAAAGACGCTGTGAAAATCCTCTCGGATGTTTATGAGCCACTAAAGAGTCCAATAACTTTCCCCTTCACCTTTAAGCAGCCATGTAGGGGTGCATGCTGTGGTGGACTGCGGGGCCAGTGGAGGCAGGAGGAGGACCCTGGCTCGGGCAGAGCTGCTGATTATGGCAGAATAAAAGAAGTCTAGGCCTTCTCCACTGGAGCTGAATGGACCCCGATCAGCAGGCTGTCTCATACACTGGCCTACTCCATGCTGCTAGAACTTCATAAATTACCCCACAATTACCCCAGGGGAACTCCGAGGGTGGACAGACAGGCAGAAGGGGCCGAGAGTGAATGGGGACAGAGCAGGACCGGTTGCCCAGCAGACCGTCATCAAGAGGCACAGGGTCCAACTCCAGATGTCAGCCTTCAGGTTATTGGACTGTGGTTATGGCTGCCTCCTGAAGACTGTCACAGCAAATAGAAACACTTACCTTTAACAGCTGATGCCCACGAGAGGCTGGTGCCATCAGCTGATGACTTCAAAACAAATGCATTTTGCCAGCTTTCAGTCGTGTTGTTAGGTGTCTGGCTTTACCTAATACATTTGGTCACTGAGAATCCCTCATACGCATTGGGCTCACAGGCATTATTCTGAAATATGTCTCTCCATAATGTCTTACAGGCTGAATAATATGTGTCATACTGCTGTCCATAGCCCATAAACAAGGGTCCACTTTCTTGTAGAAAGAGATTTTATTTGCAGGAATGTGGGAGAATGTTTTTTTAAATAAATTAAAGTAACATTAGGTAACTTTTCAGAACAAACACCAGCTACAGGACTGAGTTCTGTTTTAAACTCACCCACACACCCACATACCTTGTTAATATGATGTAAATATGACTCAATGTTTCTGTTAAATCAAGTGCATATTGTTTTTAAAATAAGAGCTAGTTTCACTGTTTTACCATTAGATTAATGCTGAGACTATGATTTTTAATAATTTTCTTGCTCAACATTTTAGGTAAAAAGTTACATGCTATTGCTTTTTAGGATTTGCTTAGAAGAGATAATTGTCTGCTTAAATATAATAAAACTGTTTGCATTATTTTTGTCTATATGCATAATACTTATTATCACATAATTTGTAATAATTAATGTCTTCATTGAAAAGTTGCCTAATACAGTGTCACAAAATACAGTGTTACTGATATTACACAGTATATATATATACATTCCTAGAGTGCCAATTTACTTGTAATTATACTAATGTAAGCCCCTAAATAATAAGTAAACATGTTAACTCAAATGCCTGCAACACAGATGCACACTTAACACCCCACCCTCACTGGTATGTGTATCTGTTAGGCATTGTTCTGGTCACACTTTTAAACAGTTGGCTCCTCTGGTGCGTGGAGATGTCTTTGTGTCCAATCTGGAGACTTCTGCCGGCCCGACACCCCTCCCTGCCTGTCCCCTGTGCCTCTTGTCTCTGCGTTATCCACTCTGATAAAACAGAACCTGCACGCCTAATAATCTGCCTCCCCAAAGCCCAAGCACGACTTCTGCCTTTCATCAGCGCCCATTGTTTCAGTCTGTTACCTCCGCTTGTGCTCCTTCACCACGGCAACACGGGCACACATACCCCCCACCCTCTCTTGTCTCCATCCCATCTGTGGATAGGCCTGCCATGTGTCTCTTTAGAAGGGTGCCGTCGGCAACGCCACTGTATGTAGAAAGTACATGATTCTGTTCTTTTGTGTTGGCCACAGTCCACAGATACTTACCTCTGACCTCAGGGTCACGCCGCACAATAACCCAAGTGTTGGTGGCCACAGGCGATCCTCATTGGCTCATGATTGACGAGCTGATCAATGGCCTGTGCGCCCACTTGTGATTGGCTTCTATACAGCCTCTGCAGACCCATTGAATTGAGCGTGTCTGTTTTTTCTGTATGGCTTTTTAACGGCAGCAGTCCTTGTTAGTGACACACAATTGGCCTCTTTGCTTTTTAGCTTGATGTAGCGAAAGGAATAGCTGCAATTTAGCTCAATGGGCACATGCCATGTCTGAATATTTCAGGCTTTATGGAGATGTACCTCTACAGCATTTGTCTGTACTTTGACTGTGTTCACATTGGGCTCAAAAGTGACAATGGTTAGATTTGGTCAGATCAGTGTCATCAAGTGTGTGTTTTGATTTGTCATGCGGAGAAGTCAAAAGACACGGTGAACCACATTGACTGTTTTGATGTGCAGTTTTTGAGCATTTTAGCTTTTATTTGGCCATTCAGTTATAGACCTAGAACAGCAACTGGAATCTAAAATAGAAGAGTATCAACAACAATCAGATCTCTACAAAGTCTAATATTGGACATTTTCCCTTCAGTGTGAATGCAGCCTTAGAGATTATTTACTTAAATCATTTGTTTAGGTGACTTTCTACATTCTTTTTTCACAGTAGCCCTTTGGCCACTCTATGTCTCTGATGCACCCCAGAGGCTCAGCTGGGTGATTAGGGCTCACATTAAACATTAATTCACATATCACTGGATGTGAATACTGATGAGGAGATCTGCCCTTGTGCCACATTATTACCCCAACATGTCCCAGACACAAGTGTAAGCTGTAACTGTGTCCCATAGGAGTGACCAACAACACACACACACACACACAATAAGGCCTGGAGCTATGAACACATAAACTGAAGCACAAACGCAGAGTGGCCTTAGTTTCACTGCTTTGAAAACACAAACAGGCCATGACCCTTCAGTTTATAGACAGCCTCTTGTTTAAGCAGAGAAAGTGGGGAAGGCCTTTTGACTTGTATTAATGGGAAATTGTGATCCCACAGATTTAGTAGTGTCTGTGTCAGCTTCTGTTCTTAATGTTGATCTAACATTGAAGGCACATTATAAAAATACTGTGGTCATATTTAGACTTTTTTTTGCCTGGAATTCAGTTTATGAGAAACACAAACAGTATAAATGCTCCCATCATCCTACTCTTCACGTGCAAGTTTTATTATTTACATTATCTTTGAAATGAGGTCTATTGTTAAACTGATGAAATTTAGCAGACGGGCAAGTGAGACTGTTAGAATATAGCTATTTTAGCACGTGTCAAATTCAAGGCCCATGGAATAAACCCCACCCACTGACATTTTTATCAGGCCCTCAATCACATTGTTGTCAATAAGTTGGCTTCTGTTGTTATAGCTCACTAAAAGGTAAACCAACACGACACAGACATTCTGAAAAATATACAGTAATCAAGAATAAAATATATTAAATGAGCAAACCCCCAATGCCTATATAATATAACTTAGATATTTGTATTTTTACACAAACCTTTAATGAGATTAGTTAATTACTCAATTCTTTTGCCCTTAATGCTATCCTTTAATGTTGCTCTTCATCTTTCTGAGTGTGACACCACCACTGTACCAGATAAATAAAGACTAACACAATCTATAAAAAGTGTTAAAGTGTGTTTTGCCACATCCCAGTTAAAAACAACACGTCTGTTTCTCAGTGGAGCAGCAGCTCACTGTAACATGGCCCCTGTGTAGTGTGGCCCCTCAGTGACATGAGGTCTGACTGTGGGTTTATGGCACCTTTGTTATTGATATCATTCTTTGTCTCACTTTTCCTGTCTTGGTGAGGCACAGGCCTCTAAGTTTGGCCCGACAGGTCCTGCCCTGCTGAGCGCTGCATTAAATATCAATACACATTTACGAGGGCTCATAAATGCTCGATAGAGAGAAGCAGTGGTCAAAGAGAGAGGCAAGCGGCTCACTTCTCTCTTCTGCATGAAACTTGTAAGGATAGGAAATGGGGCTTTGATGTTAATACAAGAATACAAATAGGCCACTGCAGGGTTTCACAGCACCATCCACCTGTTGCAGCCTGAGATCCTGGCAGACATTTTAGACTAAAAAAAAACATCTTAAACTAGCAGCAAGCACTAATTAAGATATTTATGTTTACACACACTCTGCAGAGAATCTTGTAAACCTTCCTCTGCGAATCTAGTTTAAAGTCATCTATTATTCATGATGTTTAATTCCACAAAGATTTAAGTTTAAAGCTCTCTGGGTTTAAAGGCAGGGTACGCAGCTCGGAAACAAAAGGGCCCATAAAGGTACAGCTCTAGTGACTGTGTGGCAGTATATTTGTGGGACAGTGGGCAGGAGGGGGTGCGTCCAGCTCACCACTTTGAAAGATTAACCCTGAGCCCACAAAAGCACAGGAGAGTGTGGGGCCGAGGCCGGGGCGTGAGTGGGCCACTCGCTGGTTAAACATTTGCCGTCTTGGACCCCTCTTCATTGTCTAGTTAGGAGCTGTAGTCGAGCCCCTGTTAGCAGCACAGACACATATCTTGGCAGCCGGAGTGAGCCGATACAAAGGCCGTCGGTGGGCGAAAGGCAGAGATGGAGATGTATGGGTCCAGGGTGGGGTACTCGCCACGTGGGGCCGAGGCTCGTAAAGCCAGAGCGGGACAGATTGGACAGCACAGACCCCCCTCCTCCTCTTGGACCCACCTCATTCTGTGGGTTTCTGTGATGTGACAGTGATAAACGGGACATGCAGGCTTCCAGAACAACAAACAGACACTGCCTCATTTCCCCAATGTGGGCAAGGGCAGGCATAAAGGAGGTGCCATCCCATTAGAGCCTGGCCTCTATGCTGTTCAGTCCGAGGCAGAAGGACCAGGGGGGTGGGAGTGGGGGGTGGTAACTAGTATACAGGGCCCCCAACCAAGAGGCTACAGCTCTGTTGTTTTGTTTTCTTAAAAGTGTCATAAAAAACTCTCCTTAATTGGTCCTCCATAAAATTAGCATCTCCATACTGATTAGATTTCCTCTCTCTTCACTGACCATTGTGTATGTAGGTGACCCCATCCCTGCCATTCACTTTCAGGCCTTTCACAATTTTATTGGACTTTAGAGAAAAAGGAAACTCATGTAGAACTGCACCCTTTGGCCTCCACTTCTCCTCCTCCCATTTCACTAAACCAAGTCCATGAGCCTCTGGAACAATCGCCTTCTGTTACGGCCGAAAAGTCAACTCATGATAATACATTGAATTTTGTTATGTTAAACTCTATGGAAGGGGTGGCTTCAGTTTGGGTTTGTGAAGTGCTGACAGCCAAACTATTCTGCTTTAGTTTATTTATGGTGTGTGGCACATGCCTTTTACAACCCTTAACCTCACCTCATCTTACTGAACAACCACAGGCCTCAATGGAACAAAAACTGTTCCCAAATAACAAAGCAAACTTTCTTCCTTCAGCAGAACCTCGTTTAGAGATATGCCAGAGCAGCAGAGACTGAAATATAATCCCATTAACTTTGAATGGCAAGTCTATTACCGCATTGCATAACGTGTCGCACCACACAGATAATCAACATCTCAGTGGAAATGGCTCCAAGATAAAGGGATTTGTGATGCCTCCAAATCTTTATGGAGAGACTAATGTGGATTCTGAGAACATAAGCTTCCGAGTAAACTTTGGCCCATTGGCTTCGCAGTAATCCAAAATGGCATCAGGCTTGAATGAACTCAGCAAAAATATGTATAATGAGTCCTAATTCTTACACTTAAGGACATGTTACAATAATGACAGAGCATTTTCTACATGGATATTCTACATGTGACCATCTAATGGAAAGACTAAGACAGATCATTTTCACAATAACAATAGATTTAATTCTGTAACATCCAAGTTAAGATTTTTCTTAGAAGGAAAGAATTAACAGAGTGAAGCTGGTATCTAAGGAATGCATGGATTTGGAACAATGGTGCTGACATCATTTACCTCAGCTCAATTTATAGATTATAAATTTATAATTGCTGATGGGACCCAGAGTAATAAATCTGAGATAACAGTGGGCTATGCAAACAGTGCTCAGATTAGACTCAAAGAGAACCCAAAGACAAAACATAGATTTAAAAAAATGTGCAGTGACCTTCGTATTTCCAAGCCAACGTGAACTCTAAATGTCAGCCATCTTCCCGTGCGTTAACAGGTCAGCGCTGGGAGGGACACCAGAGGTTGTTAAGGAGGGGAATATCATTGATATACGCATATCATGGGGAAAGTGAGGGTTAAGGAGTGGGAACGTAGCCTCATATTGTGATGCAAAGGACACGGGAGGGTTAAACTAGGTTCTACTCGGCCCCCTGACCTGAGCCGCCTTTGATGCTGGAGCCTTCAGGACGTGGATCTCCGAGGGGGCCCAGTGTGGCGCGGGACTGGGGCCCTGGGACTGCAGCGCTGCCACACAGTCGGCGGGATCAGGGGACAGGCCTTTTGTGGCTAAAGAAAATGTACGTGGCTTTGGGTGGGGCCGGCGGAAAGGTCACATACAGGGAGCACGGGGAGAGGAGATGAAAACAAACAGCAGCGAGGAAGAGGCAGGGAGCACTTTCTCGAGAATGTTGTGGTCATCCTACCTGCTGAAGCAAACCTGAAATAGGACGCTTGTATTCAAAACCAGTCACATTGACACATACCACTTTTATGTTCTGAAATATGCAATACAGCTCAATGCATTTTCTCAGCAGCTTAGAGGGTCATTGTTGTGGTCAATTTAAATGCCTCTGACTTTTAGGAGTCAACATTTTTTGTAAATACACAAAAATGGACTACCTCAACAGATATAAAGCTTTTTGTTACCTGTATTGTCTGGACTCTAAAAAAGTAGTTTGTTGATGTACCAAATAATGTTACTCTAATCATGTTTGAGCTCATCACTTTCACCAAATAGTGTCTTTCTCCATTTATGATTTTTTTTTTTTTTTTTTTGTGATTTTTGTATATTTCTACTTATGCCCCCATCATATACATGGTATCCTTAGTTACTTGTTCCGTTTAAATGTTGTTTTATTGAATTAGCATGGATGTAATTGTCTCCTGCATAAAACATTTGGCAAACAATAAAATGCTGAACTGTCCCTGAAAGCTGTAAGTTTAGTGCTTTGATGCGCCCTCTAGTGGTTGCACTTGAACATGGCTGCTGCAATAACACACTGTGAGCCACTTGAGTGCACTTTCTCTGATGAATGCTCTAAGTCTTCTCTTCTTCTCTTGCAGCCATTCAGTTTCCAGATATGACCACACACTGTCCTCTGACCCAAAGGTTAACGCTCATTTAGGAACGGTGAGTATTGGAGTCACTCATTTCCACTTTTCTCATGAATAATGCAGAGAAGACAGCTGATCAGGCACATTTGGTTGTCAAGCTGAGAGGCAGGAGTGTTAAAGCGTTATGTAAGAGTGGCTGAGGATGTCTGACAGGACTGGGACCCCACAGCGGCCCAGAGGCTCCTAACCCTCCATGTTGTAGTGTAGACAGTGTGGGAATGATGACAGATTCAAGCTCAATTGTCAAAGATGGCATCATTGAACAGTTTCCGTCTTACTACATTAATAATAAGACTTGTTCTCTTCATTTAGCCATCATACTTTATCTGAAATCTGTGTAAAAGAAGAGAGAGATTCAGATTTGAAGCTACAGTGTGCTTCAGAAGTGGGCCAGGCAGTAGCCCACACGTGCCTCTTCAATCATTTATACGAGTTAATGCAGAAAGCGAGGCAGAGCAACAAACCCTGCTCTGGTGTACACCCCCAGGAAACATGGAAATTACAAATCAGCAGTAATATAAAACAAGCCGCTGGCATGAAGGGGCTCCAGTACATACTTTGCGGCCACTGCCTTTGTTGGTGGTGTTGACAAACCCTTAGCTTTCCAACTGAAACTCTCTCTTGCAGATTAAAAACATCTCAGTTCGACTTCCCTCTGGGTTGTTTGTCCCTTTTCGCAGTTGTTACATAAACTTTCACTTTTATCTGTGTAGGAAGAGACACGGCAAGATCTGAAAACTTTTTTGAAGGTCTTTCAAAAAGGACATGAAAATCATTTGCACAGTTTTGGCTAATTCCAGCAAATGTAATTTCTCTTGCGCTGAAGTATCATTTGGCACCAAAAAACAATCCTCCTTCCTTAATGTGAGCATTACCGACTGCACATCAGAAAGAGATTGTCCCATTCTTCAAGGTGCGGCTGCCGAAAGAGGAAGCGGATTAGAGAATCCCACTCATATTGGCAGATAAATTGTCATATTATCACTTTTCTAAATCTACCACTATAAAGCTCCTCAACTTTAGGTGAGGAGACGGCAGCGATATCCCGGGGCACAGGAAGTTCTCTCATCCCGATGCCCCTCCCAGTGCAATTTCATTCTGCTGGCAGTTTATCCTGAGTATAAAGAGATGAAGAGGAGCAGGAAGGATCAGCTCAAGGGGCTCAGGCTTGTATTAACATCACTCTTTCTTTTAACTGCCTTTCATTGTGAATTGCAAAAGCACAGTTTAACAACATGTCATGATCAGGAGAGAACATACACAACCGACGTACAACAGTAACCACATTTTTAAGTCACATCCACATGTCTTACTCTAGAAGCACTCCAAAAATCAGTTCTTATTGGCTAATTTGATTGTTACTTGTGTGGCCTTTTATCAAACAGACACTGATCTAAATAATGTCATGTCTCTAAATTAGTTTAATCCCTTTTTGACAATCAATTTAATCAATTTTTTAGATAGAGTCCACCCAACTCACCAGATAATGCAGAAACTTGGCACATTATCTCATGAAAACACACATTTTACCAAATCAACGAAACTTTCCACACTTCTTTTCAGTGCAAGGTACACAGCGACACATATGAGAGTCCTTATAGTGCTTATGTTTGATGTGTCACAATACAATCAGAATAACAGTGAAATGAGTGCTCTAATACTAAGATCTAATACACAGACCTGCGCACCTTTTAAAGTTTATATATATTTTTTTTTCTAAAGTCTGTGTGTACATTTTTACTGCATGCTCTCTGTTTATATTTTCCAACACTATTTTTGCACTATATGTGATTGGCCGTTACATGTCAAATTCCACTGTGGGATCAATAAAGTCTAATCTAATCCAATCTAATCTGAACTGCTTCAGTGTCTAGTATGTCCACCAATGTTAAAACTTATAGGCGTTTAAGAAGTATTAACGAACACATGGGCAGCAACAATCCACTGCAGTTATGTCTGTGATTTGATCTGCCTGAGTTTAGGTCGACAACATACCTAAAGCCCAAAGAAGTGTGAGCGTTAAGGGCATTTCTCAGTGAAATATTCATCTGTGTACAATCTCGTGCATAGATCTCACGGCTGTGCTCGTCTATACTGCTGCAAAGTCACTGTGACTTTGCCCGAGCTCCTTTTTCCTATTCCAGGATCATCCATTTTACTGCGCGTTTATGGTCCAACAAATATTATGTGCCGTTTTAGTGACCTCGGGGGAGATAGTGAGCTCTGGAGCGAGAACCTATAGGAGTACAGCTCTGAACCGTTCAATGTAAAGTCATTTCATGCAGCTATGTGTGTTTGCATGTTTTAATCAGTTCTTAGAGAAACTAGTGTTGAAACAATTTGAAATATTTGGGCTGCATTTCTGTTAAAAGCCAACAGGGGGAGCTGTGGATCTCCATTCAGCTTAACACATGACTGTAAACAAACCTGAGTAAGAAGTTGTGACTGCAGACATGCACATGGATAGCTGACCTTACATGAGGTATGAGTACACATGTTACAAATAGATAAATAGAGCAGTGATAAACAGATGGAGTAGGAGAGGGCACATTGATGTTTGTGATCTCAACATTCAGCAGTGGCAGGCAGAAAAACTGTGTGACTTCCCTGGGTTTACCTGTTTTATGTGTTCCTCCTCTCCCTTGCAGCCATCCCAGTGTGCACATAAAAGCAGAAGAGATGATAGTAGCAGTACAGACTGAGAATACAGCTGATGCGTTCACAGGAATATAAAATGCTTAACAACACAGCTCCACAGAGACATTATCAACTAAAGCAGTGGTGTCAAAAACTCAATGTTGTGAAGGGCTGCAATAGTTCATAAGAATCCTTTCAGGGGCCAAAGATGGTGACATTTGGAAACTTTTATAAAAATTTAAATGTGAGATCTTCTTTTGAGTCATACAAGTTATTAAATGTTAATTTTCTTTATGGAAACAGGTTTTAGTTGGATCTGAACAGGTTTTAGATGGATTTGAACTAGCATTAGATGGATTTCAACAGGTTTCAGATGGATTTCAACAGGTTGTAGTTGGATTTGAACAAGTTTAGGTCAGATTTGGACAGGTTTTAGTCAGATTTATGACTGGTTTTCATTGGATTTAAACAGGTTTGGGATGGATTTGAACAGATTTCATTTATGTATCTTTGTAGCAAAAATGAAATGACTCCAAAACTTGTTCCAATTCAATTAAAACCTGGTGCTAGAAATATCACCTACTAAATGTACTGAAGGACTGCATTTTGGGTCTTGACTTTGACATGTGTGAACTAAAGGCCAAGACTCATATTGATCCTAATAAGTACTGACCTATAGTATTTGGACAGGTAAATGTTACAACTGTTAATCTGTATGACTTTTACAGTACTCCCAACTTATACTTCTAACATACTGTGACTACTATGTACTAAATATTGTATGCTGTAGTTTACATTGAATGGTATAGTAGCCCAGAACTTACTTACTGAAGCAAATATTCAAAACCTAAATATATTTCCCTTAAATTTAATTAAAGAATGGAGTATCCAGGCTATGTATGATTATTTAATGTCACTAATTATGCTTGTGTCGAAAAGCAATGGACAGCCCTAAAGCCAATACAATGTTTTTAATTCACTCTATTCTCTGTACTACAGCGATTAGTGCAGTGCGGTGTTCAGCTCCACTCTTTAGAGGGTGGACCACACAGATGGCACCCCTTTTCAAAATGGAAACTGACCCTGTCCTGTCCCGACCTGTCCAATACTGTCCCACTCCAGAGGCTCTCTCTCCATCTGCACGAGCCCTTGCAGCAAGCAGCACAACGAGATAAAACTATGAACACCTCTCACTAATCCAATACAATTCAGCACGAGTACCACAGCCAAACAATAAATCAACACCTCTCCCAAACAACTCGAACAAACAATATATAAAAGCTTTTATTGTGCCAGCTGCTCCAAATGAATACATTGGCACTGGTTGAACCTAATAAATTTGAGGATACATTAAACAAAGAGTGGGTCTAAACATTTCCAGCCAAGATTGTTGAACCTTCCTGAGCTGCAGAGATATCTATAGGATTGAAAGAGGGATTCGTGCTTTAAGAGCCCTTTATTGATCCCACAATGGGGAAATTCAGTGAGCTTTCAGTCAGTTACTCCTTCACTACAGAAATATCGAAGAAAAACATCTGAGAACACAGTTTGAAGAGGTGTTTATGCTCATTTTTTAGACAATAGTCATTATAGAAGGTTAAAAATAGGCAGTGAAAAGGTGCATGTATCTAAAAAGGTCTGTGCTATTTTACCAAAGTAGATACTCGGTGAGCAAGAGCGGCTGTAATGTGGAGTGTCAGCTTTAGTTAGGACGGCTGTGTGAAGCTTGCAGTGGATTTGCTCCAGCCAGGCACAAACAGCCACACGGGGTTCTGCTTTCATTTTCTAGTGTGTCATCCTGGTAATTCTCACTCATTCTACATGTGTGCCCTACAGTAACAGTAAATCACAGAGACCGGACTGGGCTATAAAAGATCCAGCGCTGCAATCTTTTGAATTACCTCCCAGCCGATAACCAGGCTCGTGTGATTTGATGGATGTCAGGGAATGAGCAGGTAATGCATGCTTTTAGTATCGTGCACCTGCTGTCTGGTCTTATCAAAGCAGCTGCTGGACCCTTGGGTGTACAGTACTCTGTGATCTAAACATGGTGGCATCAGATAGCTGTGAGGTATGTGGGTAATTGTATCAAAGTGCTCATGAAACACTTTTTCCATGCAGTGAGACTGAGGGCAAAACGCATTCACTGAGTCACACGGTGCATAGAAATGACAGGGGTGCCTCCGGGGAGCAGGTGGCTCAGTGGAGCACAGCGGTAGGGAAAAGGGAAGAAAATGAGTTGCTTTTTACAGTGGAGTATTTGATGTACTGTCAGATTAGATGTGCAGGTTTCACATTAGAAAACTCCAGAATGTGTGGTGCTTTTTGTCTGATGCATTATGCAAAGAAATGTAGAAGCCTAAATCTTCAAATGGCTAAAAATAGGAATAAAATACTCACGTAGAAGAATTAGTTTCTCTCATTGCAAATTTGCTAATTTATGTAAATTAACAAATGAAATGCACTTTCAGATTCGCCCATCCATTGTGTCTGGGTGAATTTGCATATATATATTTGTGCCAGTGGATGGAAATCTATTCTCTTCAAAATAGCTGGTTTTCATGAATAATTAAAAAATACTGTTTTTAACTGCACATTTCTCCCTGAAATAGCTCTGTATTAGCCTCAAGGTCAAAGGGGCTGTCTTTTTAGACCTGATTTGAAATCTACTGCTATTAGAGTCATGCTCTATTCATTTTTAAACACACTACTTGAAAAATCCTTGTCAAAAGTTGCCACTTGTTGCCTATTTAAAGGTTCAGTGCCCTGTGGCGGCATCTGGTGGTGACCTTTCAGATTGCAGTAGGGACCTTCAGTTGTGCATGAATAAAAATTTAGCTTGAGACATTTAGAAACAAAACTCATGTAGTTCATAAATGTCTTAAGCCCTCATGCAAGATAGGGTGTTGTAATAAGAAATGAGAGTGTGCTTCTCTTCCAGCAGTGCTCAGTTTGCCTGCACCCGGTAATAGAACTTATATTTGGGTTGTATGGAGTTTTAATTTTTAGGAGGAGTATTAGTTTGACATTATTATGCTCTATTAAAGCTCTGATAGCTTGCACAATGCACCGTTAAAGCAATATGGTGTAACTTCAGTGGACAAATGATGACCTTCTCCAGATATTTGCAATAAAGTAACATTATTTAGGACTTATATAAGTAAAAAGTAAGGAAGTAGAGTGTGTGCTGCTTACAACTAAAGAATCGAATTGTTCCTGAGTGAATTAAAAGGCACACATACTGTAGCTATGGCCAAAATGAAAGACAGGCCTGACGAGCTCAAATATGAAGGTCCCTCCTTCATTAATGATCTCTCACACGTAGTAAAGGTTAGGTTGAGGAGGTTAATAGTCCTCGTGGGATGAGCTCTTAAGCTTACTGGTAATGTGTCCCAGGAGAGAGTAGTTTGCTGGGATGTGCAGCGCATATAAAATATTACGACCGCCTGCATGTTCTCACTGAAGGTCGAAAGAGAGCGGAGATTATAGAGGATTAGAGAGGAAAATATTAGGAACTGACCCTATAGCTGCAGGAATATGTGCAGAATTGAGAAAGTAAATGTAGTTTTTTAGAGTGAGGCAGCTTGGTGTCTTAGGCATGTGTATCCAACAAGTTTGAGGCTCATGGTGATGTTAGTGTTGGCAAATATTTAATTTATACCAAGAAAAAATGGAAGAGTGGGAGGAGGTGAGAAGCCAATGGAGAAATCACACATAAATAATATAAAGACAATGCATGTAGTAGGCTAATTGAATAAATCCCATGTAAAGCTGCGTAGAAGCATAACTATGTTTGGAGTATTCTGCCTGGAAACACTCGGAGTATTGCAGGAACTCTAGAGGCATTAAAGAAACGTGAACGTGCTAAGTGAATTCATTGGGGCGGCTGATAACACTATTTCTGACGAAACAGTGCCAAGGACCAGTGCCTTCTGGGAGTATACTACTTGTTGGGTCTCCACGGTGATGAGAGGGAGAGTGGAGGTATCCATGGGAGACGGTGGGCGTGATGGCGTCCCCGGGGAGCAGTGTGGAGGAGGAGAACGTCAGTCTAAACAGCCAACTAGAATGAGAGGAAGCAGGGAGAGGACACATTTTATACTAATAATCATCAATCACTGTATGCCACTGTAAACAGGCTTACATTTCTGCAGCAAGTAATTCTTATATTGAATTATTGCATCAAGATGTACATTAGGAACAACTTGCACTCAGTTTCTTTTTTGTGGCATCTACCAGTTCATTTCAGAGAATTTGTAAGCCCTGAATCAGCTGCAAATTTTTATAACTTGTATCTTGATATTTTTAGGATTGCACAATACGTTTCAAGTCAGTTTTCATCACAATAGCAACACATAAAATATTCATACCACAACAATAGCTTGAAGTGCAATCATTTCATAGTTTTTCATTATCAGCTGAAGCTTTAAATCACACTAATGGAAAAGCTAGACTCACCAGAATGTTTAATGCTGTCCTTTGCATAATAACAATTTTTTATACAAAGCAAAGCTAGCATTTATCACCAACAGCCGTCACTGATTGTAGAGAGATTCAACTTTCTCTTTGTGATATCGTTGAATATGTGCATTAGTTATAACAGAAAAGACTGTTTTCCTACTGTTCATTCGACACTTTCAAACAGTATTGTGATGGAGTTATGTTTGCTTATACAGTAGAGCGTTTCCTCAAAGATGAATGCTAAGTATGCGCTTTGACTCTAGCCTCTATAACAAAACAGCTTGTGTGGCTCCATTCCCTTGTAATCTGGTGAGCGCCTCGGTTCAGCCTGTGTCTAATTGGCTGCGGTGGTGTGGCTGCTAACGCTCAGGAGCCCACAGAGGTCAGCAAAGTCAGGGTTCGTTAGTCTGGTCCTCCTGTGATCTGTACATGCCTCAAACTATCCAGCCACTAGTTATTCAGCTTTGATATGCACAACACCCAGCAACCTTTTAATGCCAGACATAATAGCATGGAACTGGAATTTACATACATAACTCCTAATTAAGATAATAATATTGCATGAAATAATGTGCAAGAATGAAACATAATTAGAGTTTTGATCTCGACATTTGACCGTTCGTTATATAGAACACATGAAAAAGTGCATTAAAAAAGGAGAGCGACAAGGTCAGATTTTGTTGTTGTAGCCTCACAGTAAACACCTCCTGAAATAATACCCAGCTCTGCTCTACCATTTCAGAGTCTCCCAAATGGCTGCACACTTTCCCCACTGTCTCCTCGTGATGTGCTCCGGTGATGGATGAAGCGAGTGCCATCCAAAAGCACAATACAGCTTTCATTAGACAGTGTAACCGAGCAGCGATGAGCCACCTCTGGAGTCCCTCTCTCTGTGCACTCCAAGACATTACCAACCACTAAGCAACAGCTCCCTTTGGCTCAAATCAATGCGCTGCTCTCTTCAAGCCACCTCTGAACCTGAAGTCAATTTCCAGCGTCTTTGAGAGGGAAGGAAGGATAAGGTGTGAGCACAAACACTAGGTTCTACTGTTGAGTGGAGCGTTAAATCCTCTTCCTGGCTATTTATAGTCGGCTTTACGTTGGAGAGTGTACAAAGGTAGACAGTGTACAGAGAGCCTGGTTGGATGTATTGGGAAATTAAAGGCATACAATGTAAAGATGTTAGTGTTTAAAATCACGTTTTTACTGGCCCCGTTTACACTGTACATAGCATAGTCCCATTGGGGTGTCTCTTGTCTGCTTCTCCAAACTGAGAGAATAAATTAGTAATCCAAAAGTGTGTAGAATAAGCACATATACAACTGACTCATGGTGACACCTTGTTCCTAAGAGATGTTTTTTGGTGGCTGTTCCTCCCAACCATCTGTGCATAATTTGGGGTGATATTCTTCCTCTCTTCATGAATGAAAATTTTAATACAGATTTTTTTTTTCTTCTTGACAGCTTGGAGGCTCGAGTTCCTTGAGTTAAATCCCAGTCCCAGTGTGAGCTATCACTACTCTGTCTCAAAGTCAAGGTGAGTCCCTGCAACTCTTTCTAAAGCGTGAGAGAGAAGGAAGACAAGTGCAAAAATATTTATCACGATGTTGAAGCTTTAGGCCACATGTAGAGAATCTTTTAGCACTCAGCAGCTAATAAACTACTTTTAAATATTGATCTTTTCCCAGTGTTTTGATCTTAGTTCATTTGCCACTCATGTTTTTCCTCATATTTCCCGTTGAGGCCATCATTTTCAAATATCTTTACACACGACTGCCATTTAAAGGCTGAGCTGAGAGTGGTTTCTGTAGGTCAAGCTGACTTTGACATTCAAGTGCCCATATATAGTGCAAAATGTAATGCACTGCCGGACAGCTTTTAAATTACATTGCTTGTTACTGAAGCAATGACGCGGCGTGACCCCTTATGTCACGGTGAATGCAGCGGACACTTGTCAATCACACCCATTTAATCAACAACACATTGACATCCAAGGACTTTATCTTGTTAACGCAGCGCTTCATGTAATGATCATAGAGTGAACACCTGAGTGCACACAGTCACACACACAAACACCGTCAATAACTCACCAACACGAGGCATGTCGTCCATAAACAACATCTAATAAACTTCAGCACACACTGAGAATAGAATACTCAGGCAATTGCCACAGCGCCGAACTACGCGTGTCTCCGACTTGATCAAATGCATTGCCCCACATTCAGGCCTGAGAAATAAATCTTTGCAGTAAATAGAAAAGCACTTCCTCATATAAACACCCAGCAATATTTAGTGCAGCGAGTCCTTAATGCTGCAGAGAATATATATCATCCCAATGGGCAAATAGCACACAAAAAAAAATCTATTTTTGTAATTGCTTGAGAAAAGAAGGCTGTAAACTTTTGTTTGTGATTGCATTATTGAATAACAGTGCATCAATACAAGTCAATACGTCAGTACATATGAACCTAGAACAAGCTTTTGCCGTCATCATTGCACTGACCTCAGGATTGGACAACAACCAATCAGAATCAAGATGTTTTATGTCAGGGAAAAAGGGTGAACTCCTGCCTCACAGCAAAGAGGTCATGGGTTCAATCCCTGGGACGGTTACTATCCAAAGACATGCTGTCAGTGTATATTTCCACCATTGTTTAAAAAATCAATGAATTATATGGGCTGCATTATTACAATAAAAACACTAAAATGTACAGTATTGTGCAAATGTTTTAGGCAGGTGTGGATACAAAAAGTATGTTTATTTTTTATTACTTTACAAAATGCAAAGTGAAAGAACAGAAGACAGTTCAAATCAATGTTTGGTGTGATTTTCTCTTAAAATACCAACACTTTTGAAGGATCTGGGCAGGTTCTGTTCAAACATTTGGAGAATCCCAGCCGAAATTGGACTAAACCAGACCATCAAATCTCAGAAGGAACTGAGGTTAAACCAGACCATTCCAGCTAGAACCAGACTAGACTCCTTGTTCTGGGATCACTTTTCCATTTTATAAATTGATTAAGAAAATTAAATACCATATTGTTGACAGCATTCTTCCTATCTTCACTCCTGAAACTTTTGCAAAGTACTGTATATATCACCAACTCCTGACCTGAATCAAACCTCTTCAAGTCATTTTAAGTAATGTTTCATTTACTTATGCATCCGTCTTGATCTGATAAGCAGCAAGTGTTTTCAAATCAAGAGAGCTTGGTTTACGTGGGCATCATTTAAAACAGGTGTAATGTTAAAAAATCATTATGTGCTGCGTTAACTCTGCAGTGTGTCTTTCTTCCTGAGGCCTCAGATGTCAGCAGATGCCTGAGTGTTAAAATGATGAAAGAGCGATGACAGCGGGATAGAGCTGAAGTGGAGAGCAGTGTGTGTGGGGGGGTGAATCAAACACTAGCCTAATGAGCCATCTGTAGTGGCAGCCAGCCCCTGACCTGCTCACTCTGCAACGCTGTTGGTCGCCACAGTCCAAACATCGCTCACTCATCACCGCGTCCACTGGGATCGGTTCAAGGCTTTACAGTACACAGTGTCTAAGCATAAGAGGCAAAAAAAAAATCTTGGAAACAGTGATAATAAGAAGCCAAAGCAACTAACTGGATGTGTGTTCTGTTGTCTGTTATTCAGCAGCTTGTTAGGCACTCAGGAGTATGTTGTATGTGTGAGGACTAATATTTACACATGGGCTGTTTACAGACAGGCTTCCTCATCAAAGACCAGAGATTAGCATTTTGCTTTAGAGGCAAAATCTATGTAAAATCCCTGCATGTCTCCACTGTAGATGTTACACAAATCCATCTTAGATCAAGTAGCATATGTATACGGCCAGACTGAAGCTAAGTGTGAAGCTCATGAGACAATGCTGCAGCCCCTGACACACACACACACACAAGCCTATCCTCCTGAGGAAGCACATTCAAACACAGCCACACTGGAAGACGTATTTACTATTTACTCTACATCCCATCCTCTTTCCACTCACTGCTCTATAGTACAGTGTATCCATCAGCAGATGTGTGAGTGGCGCGCAGTATTTCCCTCACTAACTTCAACTTAATAATAGCCCTTTGGAGAATTGAACTGACACAACAAAATGTAGACAGAGATGATTGCTTTTGCACACCTACAGGGCTGTGAGCTCATTCTGGTCAGACAAAGCAACACAACAAAAGCAGCAATAAATAAGATTGTAACTGACAAGTTATGTTACGGTTGACATATAAAATAAGTGCATATGAAAAGAATATGAAAAAGGAAATGAATATTTGTACTGAATATGTCTGAATTGCTGATAGAGCACCTCCTTAAATATCAGCTCCATCCGCTTCACTTGCATGCAAACAGTTATCACCCAGCAGCCACGTGCACAGAGGGAGGATATCAGCATCTTCACAGAGGGAGGCGTGATAAATAGGAGCAAACCAGTGCTGAGGAAGCAAACGCTGGCCTCTGTGTCGACGCCGAGATGAACACTTAATGGAATTATTGTGCTTGAGGGCCCCCAAGAGCAGCCAAATTATCAATGCTTAGGTTGGGGGCTATTTTCTACCCAGTGGCCGAAGACGCCACTGCTCTGGAAATCGAGAAGGGGGAATATACACAATGTGGCATAAAGGGATCAAAGACCCCTTTTGCTTTCATCTGAAGCCACAAAATGAAAGGAAGAGGAAGGACTAGGTGAGGGAGTCGATTTGTCAATTGGGCCACAGAATGGACGCCTCATCGATGGAGGAATTGTGATGATTACAGGGTTCGCTGCTGTGTGGTAATGCAATAGGGTAAAACTGTCATAGGCCTGTGTCATTATCGGGCGGCGTGATTTAGACCCTGCCTTGTTAATGACACTCATTCATTCTGTTCAAATGGCTAACATGACTCTGTCACACATGAACAAATAGCAACACAGAGAAAATGAAGGCGACACGCAGAGTGCTGACATTGCTTCTTGTGTTGAACAGGGAGCACAAATGGTTTACCCTTTGCTGCATGGTGTGATAACAAGTATTTAATAAAAGTGCAGTGCAGGCAAAAGGTTTAAATGTTTAACATACAGTCATGTCAAAGAAATCAACTGTAAACTTTCCGGATCAAGATCTTTTAACA
Source organism: Rhyacichthys aspro (assembly GCA_036850595.1). Taxonomy (NCBI): domain Eukaryota; kingdom Metazoa; phylum Chordata; class Actinopteri; order Gobiiformes; family Rhyacichthyidae; genus Rhyacichthys; species Rhyacichthys aspro. The sequence goes on along the minus strand of CM072169.1, from coordinate 11,357,884 downwards.
CCATGTAAATACATTCCCTTGAAATCTGTAGCCTCTAAGTTGTTTTGATGTTTCTCTATTACAAAGCAAGGAGAGTAACCTCTTTTTCATAGACACAGTGGTGATCTGTCTTTGGATGCTCCAGTGATTGGCTTTTGTGACTATATCTCACCAATTAAAAAAATCATAGCACAGAGAATAAATCAAAACTTACTAGAATGGATTAGTTTATGTCTACTTTTACTTCCTGGGAGCACATTTTCATTGCATACATGTTTTATTATTAAAAGACGGGCTAACCTTCTTCTTGTCAGCCGTCTCCAATTTGGTGTTATCTCCATCCTTCACGGTGTGGTTTTGGGGCTCGACTGGTACCGTCTTTGCTGAATCTCTTTGAGCCTCACTGGTGACAGTTTGAGGACTGGCGGGATTTTTCGCAGTAACTTCTTTTTCTCAGCGAGCCATGTTTATCTGGGTTTTTGAATTCCCTCTTTCTTTCTCTCATACTTTTGCTCCAGTAGCAATTAAATACATTCACCTCTATGTTGTAAAATATGGAGCATAATCATGTTAATTCAACTTTTATGTTATTAGTTATAAATTATTCTCCATGTATGGTAACATACTTCACGTTCGCTAACAGAATAGAAGAAATTGACATGTATACATTCATTATGTCCCGCTCCCTACACAACCATGTATTTAAGCACCGATCAGTTTTAGTCTATATATAGATATTTACACAGATTTGCTGCTGCATGCATGTGTCTTTTGTGCGTTGCATTAATTAGACCGCAGAGATTCTCCGTGCACAAAAGAAACGAGTCCTTCATGCAATGAAAGCGTCGACTCACCACAGTCCAGAAAGTAATTAAGGCTCAGACATTAATAACTCTGTCGAGAGGAGGAAATTAAAAGAAACACAGAGAGGATTTATTCTCTAATTCCTACTTCCACAGTTTTTAAAAGTCTTTCACGCTGCTGTCTAATTTTAAGATGGCTTCTCCTCTCTCCTCCACTCCCTTTCCTCTCTCAAGTACTTTACGGAAAGGCCCCAAACAGTCAATAATCCAGCAGTGGAACCAACTCTTTCATTTTTATCTTTTTTTTCCCCCTCTCCATAATGTTCTGCAGTTCATTTACACAGATCAATGCCTTTTAAATTCAACCAGAAGCCATGTAATGCAATGGATATTTATTTTTCTAAGTGTAAGAAATGGGCAATTAGTTAAACAAACGCATAATCAATGTTCCATTTGAGTCACGTGAACACCCAAGGCTTGAAGCACACAGCTCACTGACAGTGTGCCACTCTGAATGAAGTGCATTGTGGGTACATCATATAATAATTAAAAATGTAAATATTGATGTCACAGCCTGGACATTTTGTATTATTAGCTCAAAATTCCAGCATTGCTTTCTTTTTGACCATAACAACTCGTCCGTGTGCTTCTGCTTGCTGTTAAAGTTACTTTAAAGCCACAGTTACACAACACACTTGTTATCTATAAGCTAAATACTGCCTAACCATCGTATGTTAATGCATTTCTGAGAGCATTACATCATCTAAAGAATACATTAATCTTGCATCGTGAACCTTTTGTAATAAATGCTGCAGTTGGACCGTGTATAAAGTGCAGGCACAAAACAAATAAATCAGGTTCACACTAAACAAATACCTCTATGTGACAGCCATCCGTCAGTTTACCGACAATGCAGCACTTTTGTGTAACGATCGCGAATGTGAAGTAGAGAACACATTGATGCATTACCAATGATTATCAGATGTGATGGCTTACCTATTACCCACCTGGATCGCAGAATTACAACTTGGCCGCTGAAAAAATGAGCACAATAATTCCATGCTTGAGTTTATTACAGATTCGGAGCTTCAGGCAGGTCGAAACCACAGCCTGCGCTCCTGCCTAATTGCTAATGTGTCATTAGTCTCTGCCAGTTAAGAGTGGCTTGGCCATTCAAGCAGCTACAGTGGAACAGAGGGTTAAACCTGAGTTGAATTACAATCGACACGCAATTACTTCTGTCACTCAGACCGTTATGGCAGCGGAAATGTATTCAAATAACACATATAACCTTGATAGAGGAAAAGCCGTTCCCAATCCGCAGGTGAGACCATTTTTCCTTTGCATCGATCTGTTCCTGGGAGTGTGGAGGCCATCAATAAAGAGCCACCCATCAGAAACCCATCTGGCCCCGCTGGCACTCTGACTTGATGTACATGGGGCAGGGACACACTGTCACCTGCCACTTCTCACAAGGTTAAAGGTGAATGTGCTGCTGCTGTGAGATTTTCAAAGCCAAGTGTGTTTCTGTGTTTGTAAAGCCAAGTTCAGACAAAGAGTCCTATAGTTATTAATTGAACTGCCATTTTTTTCCCATTCCATTAATGTTTAGACAGAAAAGAGCCTAGTTTGATGTTCTATTCATTTCTTTTTCATGCAGAGATGAAACCCAAGTCACAATGAAATTTAAATACATGTTCATCCATTTTTCACCCTCTGGACCTCATTTCCTCACTACACACACGTTATCCATCTGTCACTCACTGTAGCCTCATTCCACCTTCCTCCTCACTCCCAAGACATTCCCCACGTGCTTCCTCCCAACTCCTTCTCCATTCTCACTGTATCCTGCCATCTTTTTATCCCATAAATCATTTTAAGGGTAAAAAAAAAGTCTCATCTCGTGCCACGGAGAGATATTGTCTGTGCCACCCCCTCCATGTAATCCCTGCGGTGAATGGGAACGCTCTAATCCTGCCATTGTGGGGCTCACGTCGCATGGGGAATTGTCACATGTTCAGCCCTGTGATCCTGGGTTTTGCACCAATTTGGGGGTGAAACATCTGTGGGTTTGTCTCATGCACCATCTTGTATAAGGAATGAACAAATTGTCTTGCTGCCTATGTGAATTGGTGTTATATTTCCTAACATTAAAAATTGCTTAACTGCAGATGAAAAGCAGGTTTTTGTCCACCTGTGTCAGTGGAAGCAGCATCAGTGAGAATGAGCACATGAATGTTTGAGTGCAGCCCAGACTGAAGAGCTGAGCAGCAAAAACAGCAGAGACAGTAACTGATGCGCTTGTTTCACATTTGTATTCATGTACGATAGAAACATTGTCAAATGCAACCATTTGAGTGAAGTAAAGCATTACAAAGTAAGATTGGTTGTATTTAATTTACAATATCTTTCTGGCGTCTGGATAAATTTTGTATTCTTGACAGGCAGTTGTGGTTTGCTAAAGGCAGCTTTTGTTCTGCTGATGCATCATTTCCCTCTTTATATATGATGCTGATGGGCTACTTTTTCAAAATACTGTCATACAAACAGCTTGTGAAGCTAAAAGGAGGAGACTCCAGAGTAATGTTAAAAAGTAGCACACTGTGGCTACATTCATTGTTATTCCCTCTGTAACAATGCTGACCATATTGTTTTACACTAAGTGTTTGTCTGCAGCAGCAAAACACGTAGCAGTGAACTGCACAGAAACTGGGCTGCCTCCTGATGATTATTTTTAAAAAACAAACATGTTTGGCTTTCGCTTCTTCAACCTGAGGTCATTTTGTTCTTCATTATCAGGATCAGAATCCAGTTTATGCAGGTAATGTGAAAAGTGCAGAGTCTAATGAGTCCAATAGAAGAGAAGCTGACAAATGAAAACCTTTTTTTTTAAAGGACTTTTAAAAAATTTTAAAGGACTAATTTTTACTGGATATTGGTCTCAAAAACTAGAGGAGTCAGGATTAACACTGGTAAAAACCACAACTAACTTTATTTATCACAACAACTAAAGAAGCTGAAGCTCAAATTCAGCCTGCAAGACTCCTCCCCTAATCCCTTACAACTGCCTCCTCATCTACCATAACACCACCCATATTAAACTCCTAACTCTAAAGCTACAAGAAATACTGAAATAGTCAGTAAAGAACTTTCTATTCATTGTTTCTCTTTGCACTGAGGCAGTGTAGAATAAATGCAGCAAAGCGTATAATAAAAGGCTCTGCATGTTCTCATTAATCTGCACATGGCTCCTGTCTGTAGCACCACTCCTGGAGCTCAGGTACAGGTATTTAGTATGACCTGTGGGTAGTGCTGAGTGGAGAACAGCGTGTGCAGCTTGAGTCCAGCAGATGGAGAAAGCCCTGCCCTGGTCTGCCTGCTAATGAGCGCAGAGTAGCCACAAGGCACCGGCAGATGCTACACAAGAGGAGGGGCCTCTGCAAAAGTTTGGCCCATTTGAACCTGTCTCTATGTCTCTATTGTTGATATTCACCACACAGAGGGTCTAATGGCCTCCCAAACGTTGCTTTTTCTTCTCCAACTGGCCTTGTCGTTCTTTTATTCAGATCGGGAGCGGTGGTTTTCCTCTTCCTCGCGCCACAGGATTAGATTCAGCCTTGCCGCGTGTCTCCCACTCATAAATCACGGGCGTTATCATTTCTCCTGCCTCAATAAAACTCCTCTAAATGGAAATGCACCGCCATTGTCGCTGGGGCTTACTTTACAAGAATAAGCGTATAAATCAAGTTTGTTTAAAAAGAATGGAAAGCATCGAGATGGAGGATATGGGGTAACATTGGAATGACTGCTGGGAGCTGGATGCTACAAGGATAATCGGAGAAAAGATCATTGTGTATTTGGAAGTACTGTATTATGTGTGTGAGGGGGTGTCGGAGGCAGAAAGAACAGGGTGGGTTATATTTAGCTACAGTCTTGTATGGCTGGGGTGATGGGGGCTGTATAAATGATTAATATGTTCGATTATAACATTGAAACTATGCTGTAACTAACATTTTTCAAGGCCACTTCACAGTGACTTTCCCCATTTCCAGTGGAGATACATTTGTGTTAATGAGCGCTCCGGAGTAAGCTATAGGCCACATCTGTTCATTTAATGGTTTTATATGGACATTTCATGGACACAGAATAAAAATCATACTTCATGAACTTAAGTCGTTTGTAATAGGGGTTTATAGACTTTCCCCCACACACCCAATTAATGACTTTTCCATTTTTAAAGTGAGAAAGCGCTGCCTCTGCAAAGAAATGTACATTTTGTATTGAAGTATGGCACACGGGCATTGAAGCACAAAGAAAGCAATCAATTTAAATGAGGGCTTAATATAGTTCTGGCATGAGAGAAAAAGAGCTCCCGAATGGGACGTATAATTCACTTCTTGACTGTTTATCACAGAGTTGAATGTTGAAGTGGTCAGAGCAGGCTGTCGTCAGAGAGGGCCACCTTCATTTGACAAAGAGTCTCTTCATTATTACAAAAAACCTGCTTTGGGAGTATTCCCTTGTCTCTCGTTTTCCTCCTGCCTTTTACACTTCAGTCCATCAGGCGCAGGGTGTTGATGAAATTACTGATTTGGACTGAACCAAATGTTCTGGAAGAGGCTAAGGCTTGTGAATGATTGAATTGACAAGGTGCTTGCTCAAAGGAACTCGGTGCAGAATGTGCTTCAATATGACAATGGACAAATAACCCAAACCAAAAAACTGCATGTTGGTGGTTAAGACTTAAAACAGAGCAACACACTCAAAAATGTCCCTTTCTTTGTAAACAAAGGAGTAAATGCAGGGAGCAGGAGGTTAATTTATAGATACATTCACGTTTATTCTGTTGGTACAACTCTTTGTGGACCAATCTCAAAATCGTACAACCAAAGTTCACTTATAAAATATGTGATAGTGTCAGAAGTTTAAGACAAACATCCGACTGTGATCGCAGTATAGCACAACAGTTAGATCTGGTGATGTAAAGACACATATACTAACAACTTGTTGAAGCTCTTGTTGCAACACTGAAACTCTTCATTTTCCAAATCATTCCGTGCCCGAGCCTGAAAAGCCCCAAAAGTCAGGTCCCTGACCCTGGTATGAGTACACCCTCAAGTTTGCATTTGCAGATGCTGTCTGTTTTGGACGATAGTTGAATTGTAAACTATAGTGCACTATGCTTGACAGGGGTCGAGGTATGTATTGAGCTTAAAGAACCTTGAAGCTTTTACATTTCACATTTTTCTGGCATGTTTGGAACCTATAGCCCAATATAGAATAACAACTGACAGTATTTTAATGCAAAGACTCAAAGAAAATCCCTTCTGAGTGTCACGATGCCTCACTACTCCATTGAACAACAGTGTGAAAAATTCTTGTCTTCTTTCCAGGTTCACTAGGGTTATATTAGGTTTGTTGTTCTATATGATGAACAATTAAGGATATTATATTACGACAACATGGAAGAGTCCACAGTGGTAAAACAACCAATGGCCAGTGAATGCTTACAACGATACACAGCTCAGTGTTCAAAAATTATCCTTTGTTTTAATCCAAAAGTGAATCACAGATAATGGCAAACAAGAGAAGCCAATCTCCGGTCAGCGTAAACTACTGTGGCTTTGATAAATCTGTCAGGGCTGGATCCGAAGTCTTCAAAATGAAAAGCACTTTGTTTTGACAGACAGCTCATTAAACAGAGTGAGTCACTGTGGCACATGACACATCTTTGACTGAAGTTTGGATTTCTGCCTCCCCTGTGTCCAAAGACAAAGAAAAACACATTCCACCATCTTTCTTCGATGTCACGTCCCTTTAGCCCGATTACAGCGCTACGTGGCTGCTAACAGAGGTCGTGTGGGGTATCCGCCCGTTGCAGGCAATTTCCACTTTGCAGTTGTGTTCCTCATTATTCACATGGCAGACAGTGTGCTCCAGTATATCTGCACAGTGACGGTTTGACAGCGCCTCTCTATTTTCTGCCTTTTAGTCCTCCTCCTCAAGTGTTTCAAATGAATGGACTGATTGGCTGTGAGATGAGGTCATATTTATACAGGATGTGCCTTTATGACTCATATTAGGAAATTTGGAGGGCTTTTGTTTCCATAAAGTGCTAATAAAGACTGACATTCTCCACTTTATTTGATGTTTGTTGTGAGAAACAGTACAGTAAATATCATTTTTGTGGGTTGTGTGGCCAGATGCCTTCAAAAGTACAAACAGATAAGGTTATTTTTTTCCACTGGGTCATGCTTTGTCTCTTTATCTGGTGCAAAGGACGGTACACAACAGCTGCTGCTGGACCCAAATACCCCAGCCTGTCATACATCATACTCACTCAGTGAATAATCGCTGTTCTGCAGGTTGGAGGTGATGCTAAAGTTGGAATCTCACAGACGTCCATTTTTACCTGCTGTCTCATGTACTTTGTAGTTTTAAAAATGTTTTGGGAACACTTTGGAAAATCTTTTGTTTCAAAAGGTTTGTCTGCATTAGACAGACACAAACAAATACAAATGATTTTTTTTTGTTCATTGTTTACAAGAAAAACTAACAAAACAAAATTCTTGACAGTTTCAATATGTCAGTTCTCAACATTGTTGGTATCAAAGTCAACAAATAACAGAGAATGTGTTTCAAAACTGAACAAAAAATAAACTTAAAAAAAATGCACTTGAAAACCTAAGAGTGATTTTTTTCACAAATGCATGGGGTGTGCGAAAACATCATTTCACAATAGAGCAAAAGTAATAAACTACACATAATGAAATAAAAACTGAAAAAGCACATGTTAAATAAGCATAGCATAAATAAACATAAATATGCCAAACAAAGCACAAAATATGTGCAGCGTTCAGTGTCTCGTGATTATTTGATGCTCCATCCTCAGGACCGAGCCTCCAATATTTTTAGAAAAGCACTGGTTTCTTTAAATAAGAATGAGCCTATGCTTCTCACTTCATCAGAAATGCCTGCGCCTTGAAGCTCACTGCTTTCCCTTTTTCTTCCATTTGTCTGTGTAAATCAAGCCAACATTTCAAATCCTTTTAAGCTTCTTTAAACAGTTTGGATTTAATGATTCAGCGGTGCATGCATCAGAAGCTGCTCAGTGGCCTTGTAATCATTCTTCTTCCTTCATTTTAGGCTTTCTATTCTTTATTCTCTTCCAACCTTCTTGTAACACTTTTTTTTATCTCCTGATGAACTTTTTTCGGGAGATTCTCTGAAACACATTTTCATTCACTAAGAGAACCCAGAACTCAGCATCAGTTTATGGCGTTAGCAATCTTTGTGCTAATCTCAAACAAGGCGAAGACAGAAACCTGCAACAGACCATGACAGAAATTTTAAGATTTTCCTTCAGTTGTGCAATAAGTCAAAAATGGGCAAGTTTCCAAAATCAGAAACCCAACAAAAGCATCCGCACAAGTGGCATGCCTCTTCCTCGTGGACGAACCAGTCACTTTGGTGTTGACTTTCACTGACCCCAGCGCACAGGTTAATCTTTTACACCTCTCCATTTCCATCCATTTTGTTCATCCTCTCGTTCTGTGGCCGACATCATCAATACACATCACCTCAGTGGCAATTCTCTTCCTCACATTTTTCACTGTCGCCCACCGTCTGCGTGCATCCATCACTGTCTGCGGCCCCTTGTCTATCTGCAAACGCACTTTTTGTGAGTTTGCTTCATTGTCCTTTCAAACCATCATACTTAAATATTTACAAATATTTACAAGTCACTTCCCCAAATCAAAATTTATTGTGTGTGCTTGGCGTCGCTTAAGAAAGACAGGCCTCATGCCCAAAGTGGTAGAAAACGACTGAATGAATGAATAATAAAAAGTCTTGAAAACAAAATCTGTGCTGACAATACCTTGCACTAAATAGAAATGTTCAATTAAAATCATTAAAATACAAATCTGAAATGATACACTATGTAAAATGTTATTATGCTAAATTACAACCTACTGAGTGTGTAGAAGCATGTTCCTACCAGTGTACTGCGTGGTTTAGGTCAAAGCTGAGCCACAGGAGGCTAAAGAGTGTAGGTGTGTGAAGGTGACCTGTTACATAAGAGACTGGACTGAGGGGGAGTGTGAAAAGCCATTTCGATTAGAGGTCAGCTTTTAACTCTAAAAAGCAGAGGCATTGTAAAGATAAAAAATTTGAATGGATTTTTGAAAGGTCTGGGACAAAGAGCATAAGTTTGGGTCAAATAGCTTAACTTCATAGGCTTCCAAGTAGGCACTATTACATGATTTTTATGTGTGGCCCATGGGCATTAATACATTTCTGCTTTGGCCATCTGAAGGAAGAAATGTGTGCACCCCTGCCTAAAAGCAACCCTGTGTAACTTTTAGCCACTAGAGGGCGCAGATCCTTCGCTGTGCAGTGTCACTGTCAGAGGCAGGCAGGGAACCATGTTTATTAAGACGTTCAACGCGGTAAGTTTGGAAGAAAGAGCATTTCTTCTCATTTTAGTGTATTTTGTACAAATACGACTTTGCTAGGTTCCAGTGTATTGGCCTATTTTATTTATTATATGTGTAGTGTGGAATAGAGTCTCACTCACTAATCTCTTAGACCAGACTTAAGAACTCTTTCTTTCCCGCCACCATCAGACTCATAAACAGCTGACACGAGTCTAGAATCATGGACTATCCCCACTGTTCACCATTCACTTCACTGTTTACATTTTTCAAGTCATTGTTTATATATACCTCCCTTTGCACACATACATTTGCACATTTATTGCCGACGGTTGCACATAGAGCTGATGTTGCACTTTATATCAATAGTGTTATGTGTATAGTATTCCCTTTCACATGCTGCCTTTTAATTGCCCTTCTATTCTATCTTGTATTTAGTCCTATTTATCTATTTTATACTTTTTTTTAAAGATTTTATTTCATTCTTATTTTATTTACATTGCTTGGCATTTGTTGGAAGGAAGAACTAAATTGTACAGAGAAACCTATTTCTATATTGTGCACATTACAATAAATATTGAATCTTACCATCCCGGCGACAGGAACGTTTTTTGGAGGTTTATGTCCAGCCGAGGTACTGTGTCAGTGAGACAGGCTTGACTCTACCAATCTTATGTCTAAGAACCATCAAAATGATTCTGAGAATACATCTTTTTTGGCTAAAAGTTATGCAGTAGTACTTTAAACAGAGCATTGGACTCCAACTCCAAATGTCACCTGTTCCAGTCACAATTGGTCCTTTCGGTCAACACAACAAGTATGTGTAGCACACCCCTGTATACACATTTGCAAATGTCTCTGCTGTTTGCTGTGGTTTCAGTCACTTGCAGGAAATCTCTCCTGTGGTGTCGGTGTTTGGTGAGCCATTTAATAGAGAAAGACAGTGAGTGACAGGTGAAAAGGATGATGGGAGTGTGCAAGTGAGTACAATGAAACGCAACATTTAACCACAAGTGCAGTAAGCAGTAAATGCAGAATATATGGACGGAAATGGATGGATGGATATAAATTGTAGATGTACAGAAGGTTACTGGCGTGTAATCACATAAAAATAACATTCTTTGCATTTGTTGAACATTTAGAACCCAGTGGAAATCCCATAACTTCCTGTTCCTACGTCTAACAAGAGCACTGCTGGAGGAAAACTGCATTAATGTTTCCTTTTGAACACACAGTCCTTAATGAAGGCTTAGAGCATCAATTTAAATGCCATAAATAAATGGATTTTATTTTCATATGACCTATATCCACTGTGTTTGCTTACAGAATGACAGAAAGACAAGAGAATGTCCCTGGAGGGCTAATGTGAGGTATTAATGTGGACTAATGTTGGACGTCCACACTTCAAAAAGAACGGCAATGAACTGGGCTGAGAAATCATTATTGTTTAGCACGTTGGGCTCGTAGCAGAGAAAGAGGAAAGTGAAAAGCTGTGAATCCGGCAGAACAAGCTCTAACTCTGTAGCATCACGCTCAGAAACTCTTCACACAACAAACTGAGCGGAGAGACACACTTTCACCAAAACAAAGTGCAGCACTGTGGGATTCTCGGGTCAGCTCTGCGAGGAGATGAGTGTGAATTTAAGAGAGAACACAGCTGCGGTTGGATTGTTGCAGGAAGTGAATTAGTGATGTGGTGCTCAAGCCTGTAAACCCACCCACCCACACACTCCTTGTTTCTTTTGCTTCCATTGTGTTTGGTTGCACCGGGACGAGACACTTTCTTAACGTTTGCAGTTGTAGAAACATAGAAACGGATTGAAAGTCCTTCGGTTCAAGGCCAGTGTGACGTCAGTGACTGTCCCATTAAAAGGATACAGTGACCTCGATATTATCAGGAGTGAAAACACATGTACCCTCTCTGTTTTTATGTCCCCTTTATGTGTCAAAAGAGCGGCCTGTCCAATCCCATTCCCGTCCGGAGCAGTCACGACCACGACCATCACTCTCCTTTTTAATCTAGCGCCTTATGAATATTCATCAGAACAGCGGATGGTGATGTCAGCCTTTTTAGCAGCTGGGCTAGTTTGCCTGAGTGCTTTCTTGGAGCCCTGGAACTTGGGTGCCATTGTAGATCAAGAGTGAAGAGTGGCAGATGCAGCAAGAGGCAGCTTAAAGGGGATTTCTCTCGTTCAATCCGTTTCATCTGCACCGAACGGTCAATACGGAAGCTGTGGATTTGAATGCAACTTTGATGAACACTTTGGAAGAATAATTCGCAAATGCAGATTTTAGTGAATGAGTATGAAGTGTGTCCATGCAAAGAGTACAACTAGGAGATGGGGGGAAAAGGTGCTTGTTGAAGTGATTGCAACAATGGCCGCAACACTGAGGCAGTTTGCGATACATTTTAATATTGTATAATACATATGTCAGGCGGCGAGAAGGTAGAGTTGAACAATCTAAATTGCCCCTGGTGAATGAATGAGAAATGGCTCTAGGACTCGGTTTTGTTTTTGCCTTCCCGGTCACCCTTTCCTGCTTCTTTTGTTTATAAAAAAGATAAAAACAGACAAATTTTTCACCACAAAATACTACATTACATTGAAATTTAGAGAGTTCACCATTGTAGACTGTAGTGATCCTGTAATTATCTCCACCTCATTAAACATTGCGTCAAAGCATTGCCAGCATTTATCCATGTTTAATTTACTGCCCGTTTCTTTATTTTTATTTTTGAGCTCTTTTGTTGTAAAATAAGATGTATTTTGCTACGAATAACCCATTTCCTTGGTTTATTTCCTTGGTCCTTCGTTGTTGACGTCAGTTTCGACCAATTGGAGCGCTACTTTTTACTGGAAGCAAGCTATGATCAAAATCCCACTGTGGGCCGATCATTCTCATCTATTAAAATCCTAATCCTAATGATTCCTGTTACAATAAGCTTGGGTGATTAAACCGTCAAACTAAATGCAACAGTAAAAAATATCAGACTTTCAGTGTCTCAGTGTAAATGTCAGCCCCTGCAACTATCTGGCCATTGTCCAGTTTGGACCCCGTCCCCGGCCCGAAGCTGCTGGGAGAGGTTCCAGACACTCTTGACCCATAACGGGACTAAGTAGTAGAAGATGAATGAATGAATACATATGTGATTGCTTATATTAAAGTGAAAATTGTTGGATATACTGCAAGTTCGTTGTACTGATCAATTAAAATGCACTTGAAAGAAGAAGGGTGCAGCAGCCGTTTATGGTTGGTGTTTGTAAATGCCTTCATAGTGTACTCAAATGCATGAGACAAACAGAAGTAGAAAAAACCTGATTGAAAATGAAGGTGGATAAAACCATTGCTCTGTTTAACAGCAGTACTTTGCCTCTTGGGGTTGTGCAGTTAAAATCAATGCAGACTTCACGCTACATAAAGGAGGAGTGATTTACTACAGTGTATTTTCTGTTTAATGCACAACAAGCAGGTCATTGACTTCACTTCTCAAAGTAAACATTAGCCTTCGCTCATTAAAGTAAACATTACATTGGTGATTAATAGATGGCTCCTCAGTCATCAGAAAGCTTTACTCCAATGAGGCCCACAGCATCTCATAAAAAAACGACACAAGCGTGCGCTGTGATGCAAAACACAGCCAATTAAATTGATTTCTCCGCCGAGGAGAGAATCGCACCCTCCACTGTAACTATTCCACCAAATCAAATCAAGCTGTTCACACTGGCCTAGTTATTCTGACACAAACGGCCTCCACTATAGTTTTTATCGTGGTCGTAGAGTGAGTGCTCACACCGCTAGGGTTAGTTAAAGGCAGAAGTGCTGACTGTGCCACTCCAGGCCACGGTTGTCTCATTCATGGCTTGATTCATGATAGTCATTATTTAGTGGGACAGCCTGATTGGCCGCATAAACATCCCTGACCCACAGAGTAAATGTTAAAAGACAGATGTTAAAAAGCTATTTGAAAAGCTTTGGGAATGGAGTACAGCGCTGAAAAGTGGAGATAATGACTCCAAAAAGGAAGATGGAAGTCGGAGCTAAAAGCAGATAGATGTTGTTGTGGTCAAAGGGAGGGTAGCTACATCTCATTAATGGCTGGTTAATTCCTCAGACTAAAACAGAAAACGTAGAGGAATGCCAGAGAGGCAGAGGAGGTTTGGAGAAATGGACAGTAGCACACAGGAAATGGGTTTAATTCTCTCCCTTTATCTGTCCCAGAGAGAGTGGGATTTGCTCTACAAGAGTTCACCGAGGGTCTGTCTCCACTGATTAGCTGTGGGGCAGACTGAGCGCTTAAAAATCATGAGGTGCATAATGGAAACTGGAAAATATTCACTCATTTTCTGCTCTTTTTTGGTATATTATTATGTTATGTTATGTCTCCCACAGGACAGACCTGAGTGGCATTCTTAAACTGATGGGAATTATGATTTGATGTTTTGCCGATTAGAAAACACAAACAATGAATGGCAAAATCAATGGGAAGGTGGCTTTCATTGCGTAAACATGTCTCATAGCTGCTTAATTGGGCTCACGGTGAGCAAACATAGCGTGCACACCAATTGCTGGAAGTACACATAATGCTTCTCACATTAGCTCCGGGCCAGCTATCAAAAGAATTAGGTCTCTGTGGATTTGAGCTGGATTTCCAGGGGACGGGACCAGAGGTAGATGAAACTGCCTCTGAACTGCAACTGGACAGACATGCAACCAATCAAAGAACAGGGGGCAGTACCAGTATATGCAGGATAAACTACCATTGGACTGAGACAACTTGCTCCATTAGGATTTCCACCAGTGATAATTATTGTCTGTTCAATGGCGACACATTTTGACACTTTTGCAAAGGGAATGGGTCTGGTTGGCCATGCTAGCGGGACATGGGACGGGTGCAGTATATCAGGTCTCATGTCTCATTATATTTAACCCATTAAAACTTGCACTGTGCCACTGTGCCGAATGAAATAACCCTGCCACTATATATTTATGTAATAAATGCACGTAATGTAGCATACAGTATGTGAAGTTTCTATCATATAAACAATACCAATTACTTAAATAATCCAAAATGCTGATTTGACTATAGTATATGCATTGTATTCTTGATGTAAATGCACTCAAAAGTTGCCTCAGCGTGACTGCCAAAACTAACAACTAATAACAAGGCCCTCTTTAGCCTTGAGCAAACTGAGTCAAAGTGGTTCAAAATAAGAGAAGTCAGACTAGACTGCCGTCATGTAACAGTCTGTAAAAAGCTGTGAGCGCTAAAAAAAAAAAAAAAAGCATCACTGACAAATAAAACAACTCATAAAATAGTCAAAATGACTAAACTACATGACTGGTGTAATTTGCCACAGGGAACAGGATCTTGACAGAAAAATGCATTTCCTTTTCCCCGTCAGAGGTGACAGCTCACACTGACTGTAGGCTTATTGCAGCCATTTAAATTTACTTTGGTCAGTTAAAAGCTTCGTCTTGTGTGTTTTGCCGTAAGAAGCTTTGAGTCAGTCGCTGCCAGTTCAGATTTGCCTTATTTTCTGACAGGAGCGTGTCTTTGCACAAAGCCACAAATGAACTCAAAATTTGTGAAGCTGTAATGGGATTATAAGCAGGAGGAACTCAATCATCCAAGAACTGCAGCTGCCTGTTGTGTGCGAGCAGAACTGGAGTATTAGCTTCTTGTACAATGCCAAAGGTAGGTGCCAATCAAAATAGTGTGTACAGAAAAAGTTGTGGTTTTTGACTTGATTTCCTTGTCTTCCGTCCATTTTCTGTTCTATCTCCTCTGCCTGGGCCACATTCCCAATCCTGTTGAGCCCAAACCATTATTCCTATCTTCTATTCCTGCTTCATCCCACTCAAATCCCTTCTTGGCCCATGCGCTCACCTTTCTATGACCTGCTACACTGCTCAGATTCTGAATTCATTTTGAAAGGCCCAATAAAAGCTCCTCTGTATTGTCAGGAAATAGTGGTCTGTGTAAAATATTCACACCAGAGAGAGCTGGTGGGTTTTGAAAACTGCACAGTCATTTTCAGATTTTTCATTTTGTCTATGTCTCTTATGAATGCGGTGCTTGGTTAGTCCTTACTTTGTGAGTAGAACTGATAACTGAATGCCTTAGGGCTGCAATACTGGTTTTATTGAAGCTTAAAAATTCTAATCCAGCTCTTGGTTGTGGTGTCAGCAGATCGCTCATGATGCCTCCCAGAGTGTAAACAGTGATAGCAGTGAACCTGGCAGGCAGTGTTGGCCAAAAAAGGGCCACTGTACAGCGCTGGGTAAACTGAGTGTAACCTCTATAACTTTAGACTAATGTTCCATTTCATGGCCCCTGCTCCCCCTTTTGAGAAACGATTACAGAAATACCACAAATCCTTTTCTGTGGCCAAACACACACCGAGAGATAAAAAAGTGTCTCCCTCCATTGAGTTGAATTCATGGGAACAGAGATGAAGCTAAATGTCCACAAAAACATCAGATTTATTGCTGATTTTCCGCTTGATCTGTGTTTAATGTAGGAAACTGTAAGGAATCTGCGAGGCCAATTTTCCACAGGCAAATTACTCGCTTGGGCTGAGTCCTTTATGTGTTTGCTGAGTGCTGAATTTAAAGACCATTAACATTGTGTTGGCCCACGACTTTGAGAGATCTCTGAGTTCCCTGGCCATGGAAACTGTTGACAGTTCACTGTGCTGTATTTGTGCTGCTAAGGCTGAAGTGAATGTAGTAAATTTACTGTCACTATTCAAAAACGCAAACAGTCACATTATCGGTTCGGGAATCTTGGGTAGGCTATAATAGTCTATGAACTGAATACTCTCATCCTGCTTTATCCATATAGTGATTACTATGTACATACTGGTGCTATGAGGCTGCACCAATCATATTTTTACAAATATACTAAAGTAAAAAATACTACCAAAACATGAGAAGGAAATACTACAAAGAGATGTAAATGTAAGATTGTAAAGACAATTTTACTCATCATTTTAAGACCGTTCCACCTCAAGCACTTGTCCAACATTGGGAGCTAAGAAGTGTCGGGCCTGGTTAGTGTTTGGATGGGACGAATAAATGTTAGGACCGCACCATATTAGGATTTGGAAACATGGGCAATATTTTGTTTCATTTCGCAGCAATACTATCTCTGACTTGACTCTGCTAGGGTCAAGTGTATTGGCCTGTTTTCTTTTTTATATCTGTAGTGCATTACCTTTGACATACTAAACTTTCACTGGTCTCGTTTGTGCCATTAATTTTTGTGTTTGGTTGTGCCACGCCATTAGGGACAATTATTTTGACCACATCATTACTGCAGTTAGAGCAGTCATTGTGATACAGATTTGGGCATGTTGATATTCATTTCAGTTTGATTTATATAGTCCAGTATTACAATAGGATTGCCTTAAAAAGCTGAACAAAAACAAAAGACAAGCAAATAGACAGGTTGAACTGAGTGAGGAAAATTTCAAAAAGTGATTCTAGATTTCTGATATATTGTGTAGCATACATTCAGCAAATGAGCTCTTCTTTAAATCAGCTGCTTTATAGATTCATTTGCTTCAGATCTTAACCCAGTATTACAACTTGAGTTTCCTCTGGGGCTTTAGAGCCTGTATAATGAAGAACCCTCAGGCCTTACACCCTCCATCAGGGTGAGGAAAACTTACCACAAATCCCTGGAGGGAAACTGAAGAATCACATCCACAGCCAGAGATATACTTTGTCATATAACATAATGTATGCATTGGCACCT
Organism: Rhyacichthys aspro; assembly: GCA_036850595.1. Taxonomy (NCBI): domain Eukaryota; kingdom Metazoa; phylum Chordata; class Actinopteri; order Gobiiformes; family Rhyacichthyidae; genus Rhyacichthys; species Rhyacichthys aspro. Next base: position 11,340,905 of record CM072169.1, on the reverse strand, counting down.
GATTCTTCACAATACTCCGCCTGTATGTTTATGTATGCATCACCTGTACCAGCCGCTCCGATTCATTTTGCTCATATTGACTCCAGAGTCCACATTTTCTCATTTCGGTGACATGACAAATGTGGTTATGGTTGCTAGTTCCATAGCAGTAGTCACACGTACCAGCTCCAGTTATTCCTCACACACCTCACTTTGCATCCTGTTACATTGTTGAGCTGATGTCAGATAAGCAGTAGCTTGTTTATGCATGCACAATGACTAATTAGTCCGTTACAATGAAAAAACAAAGGGAGATACTGTATGTCACGTTTTAAATTATCATTAATAACGATAATCTGATCTTTTTATCAAGAATTCAGGAATCCATTTGCTCTAACACTCCCCCTACTCCCAGCACTGACCACATGCTCCTTGTTTAACACAAACCACTGGCTGTAATATATTATGGAGTCTATTCATTACAGTACAGTTCAAACTCATAGAGGAGGGAGCTGTTTGCATCGCCCTGTTCTTCTGTGGCACGTCAGAGGCTGCATGCTACGAATCGAGGTGCACAGTGGGCTGATTACAACACTTCTTGGGGACACAGCTAGGGGACAGTACCTCTCTCCGGACTCGGGACAAACTCCTTTCTGCGAATGGAGGCGCTGCTGGGAACATGAAGTTACTGTAAGGTACAGTGCGCACACTCTGCACGCTGCACACTTCTGCGCTTTTGTTGAAACTGTGCAACATCAAAATTGTGTGGTTGGGTTTAAACTGTGATCAGAGTCAAGAGCCACGTGTTTAGCTGAAGTGGTAAATACAAGTTCCCTTTGCACTGCTGGCGTGGGCTACTGTGTGCATATTTAATAGGCGTGTGGGCAGCTATCATTAAGCGTACTGTTCCAAAGCGTGTTTGTTGTGTTTTTGATTGCTCCGAGCCCACATCTTTGAACTGTAAATGATTGAAAGCTTTAGGTGGCTTGACTTACTTGATCAAAGCTGCTTTTTTTCTGTTAAACTTGTCACCCAAGCCTTGAGTGAGATAGGAACGAGTGTTACTGACCGGGCTGCTCATATGCAAAGGCAGCACGTTCCACGCTGCAGCAACAGTAAAGAAGCAGAGACCGTAGAAGAAGAAGCAGTAGAAGCAGCAGCAGTTGCGTTTAGAGGCAGCTCGTTCATCCCGTATTGACAATAATGACGACTGTGTGACCGGCTGCTTTGGTTTGAATGAGTAAGCGCTCGTTGCTGGTGCTGTCAGAACCGCCCACCTTGCAGACCCTTCCCCAGAGTCGAGACCGTAGACTCCAAAGGCTGCACAGTCAGTCAGTCAGTCAGTCTTGGGTCGAGAGCAGACGACGCGGACGTGAATGCCGAGCGGCAGCAGCGCGACAACACAGCGGCACCTGGACTACTGTTGGGCAGCGGCGACGCACACACAGCCCCCGGACAGAGTAAATGGGACCGCACGCAGCAGTAGCAGCAGCAGCAGCAACATGGACAGAATTTTCCTGCTCGTCCTCAGCTGTCTCGGCGTCTCTCCAGTCACAGCGGGTGAGTGGGATCCGTGCGTCGTAGGCTACAGTCATTTTTGGTCGCCCTGTAAACGAAGCGGTGTGGATTTAAAGCAGCGTGTGTGGGGGATACACCGCTGGTTAAATAGGGGTTTGTGATGTGTTGGCTTGACATTTGGACTGGACTGGTGTGTGTTTTGTTTGTATTCTAGCCTGGCATTTCCGTGTTGTCATCTTTAGGAACAAATACAAAAGGTTGGTTCTAAATTCTGACGCGCTATGGTCTCATTTTGTCTTTTGGCTGTAAATAGATGCATTGTTTTGAAGCATTTGCTGACTATTTAAAGACCTTATCTGTCTATAGGCAGGTAAATCCTTAACCTTTTATATTATTAATAGGAGTGAGTAAAAATACATCCAGCAGGACTTGAAGAGGCTGAGGGCAAACAGTGGGCTTCACACAAATAGACCCCTGAAGCGTGCTGTGGCGTTTGTCTGACACACACACATCTATAAAACATGCTCTTTACATCCCGAATGACACGTCCAGGACTGACACAGACATGCTCCATCCAGCTGTTGAAATGCACCTCTGGTTCAGCCTGGCATCCTCCCACTGCTCTGGCTTTCACTGGTGATGGATCACTGCACACGGCACATACACCAGACTTTAATTCCTCCTTCACTTGTGAGTGGCAGTGCTATATATTACACTAGTGATACGCAAATGTGTGTTTTAAGCACAGACATAGTGGTGACATTCACGACAAGGTCCGGAAAATATGTCTCGGCAATGTTTTGGAGGATTTAAAGCTATCCTCATACAATGGAAATCCAGTTTATTCTAGTAATATGGCTCGAGGACAATATGGAGTTGAATGTATCTGTGAACCAACTGAGGAGCAAGGAAAAGAAAAGACAAAGAGACAGTTATTTTACAAACATTGGCCTTGAAACCCTCTAACAATGCATTTAATTTAGCATAACACTAGTTCATTGCCAAAGGAGAATGTAGTTGCAGGTCTAAGGTACAGTAATTAAAGCTAAATGCGTGGGTTCTTCTTCACAGCTCGATTCAAGTTTGTCTGTCTCGAAGTTTATTTAAAGATTCAGCCAGACACCTGCACCAGAAAAACAAATCGATTCCAAACCGGAGAGAGGAGAAGTGGACCAACCAGAGTGAGTGGGTGCATGCTATACAGCCCCATAAAATGTACACTACACTGACGTCTTTACTGTGTCTGTCTCGATAGTGACTCATAAACAGTCAGTAGATGCCGAGGAAAGGCACAGTAATGTTTCTATTAAAAATGTAAATTGACTCACGCATTTATCTAAACGAGGCTGTAAATCCTTGTAGGCTGTATCTCAGTTCTCTAACCGCTCCGACTTTGGAAGGCCGTACGGAAAATCAATGAATCAATCAACAAATTGTGTATTGATGCAAGCAGTGGAACGGCTCCAGGCTGTTTGCTCACAATAATGAAAACAAGAGGTTGTTTTTTATCTTATAAACTAAAAATCTAGGATGTTGGCAACCTCCAGCCGGGTCATAAATTCTTTGTGGGTACAGTACAGTATATTACGTGCCAAGTGCCAAGCCATCTAGCATCTATAGAAAGGAGTTATAGGTCTTCACCTCTTACAGAAATTACCATTAAGCAAAAAAAAACCAAAAAAAAACCAAAACACTCTTCACCACAGTTCAGTTTAAGTAGATTAATTTTACAATCTGAGAAATGTCCGCAAAGGCAAAGTAAAGTATGTGTCCTAAGGTAATGCTTGACACCTGTATGAATCCTACTCAGAACACAGTGTCCTACATCTGAAGTGTGCTGTAGGACAAGCCTGTTAAAATCTACACAGGGTGGTAGACTTGGTGATGCAGCTACTGTCCCGTTTTTTATTTAAATGCTGTCCTTTAGACCTGCTGGCAATCTAGGGCGGCCTTCTTAATGGAAAGCTGAATCATCCATTTTCTGTGAAACAGTGTGTGTGTGTGTGCGTGTTTGTGTGTGTGTGTGTGTGTGTGTGCATGCATGTGATTATCTGTTCATTAGGTTGGTTCTAGTCAATTGTTCAAAGGCAATTATTGGTTTGTAATTATCTGCCGCTAGCTGATTTTCTGTCTATTTTTGTATAAAACATAGTCCTTTGATGGTATGATCATTTACAATACTATATACTGTTTCCATGTTGCTGCAGGAAAAACAGTTGTGTAACTGCATCCCATCTACTTTATCGACTCGATTAAAAATCAAATCATTGAAATATGTAGCCTTACAGTCAGTTTGATGGTTCCCTGACATGAAAAAGAAAGCACAATCCCTCCTTCATAGACAAAGTGCACACGGTTTATTAGATACTCTTTGTAATTGTAAGTGATAGGACATGTAACTGTATTGTGAGAACACATACAGTATCTCGCCAAATCAACACATCTCTCCACACATCTCTTTTATACAAGATGCGTAATGAGACGGAGCAGTCCCATGTGAGTTTGCAGCATTGTATTATTGTACAGAAAACCCTTTAGTGGCTGCAAATATTGAAAAGTAACATAGTGTTGCCATGTTGCTATATATATATATATATATATATATATATATATATATATATATATATATATATATATATATATATATATATATATATATATATATATATATATATATATATATATATTATAAAAGCTTTGGCACAAGGAAAACCTCATGATTATCCTCCAGAGACACAAATTCCCTCTGGTCCCTGTGGATTACATGATTGATCTCATTACTATTCACTTCTAATGAGCATTCCCCGAGTCATAGGCTTTTCCATTAAAACAAAAACTGAATCATTACTGTGATCACCAATGGCTCTCTGGATCAATGTAGATTTGAATGATTCCTTGTTCCCTGTCCCATCTGGTCACCTGACTGAAATGAACTCCACTCATCGCTTTGGAGTCATCATACCAAGCCTCTCGAGTGTTTGCATCGATACACTGCTCTTTCCTCTAGCACCTCTTGGCCCTCTTCTCCTCTTCAAGAGCCGCTCGGAGTTCTTTGTGAGCTCGCCGCTGAGATGAAGATGAATAGAGCGACAGCCTTGTGCTACTTTACTGCTAAAGCTGATCAGATGGCTCGAAAATGATGTTTTTTTAATGTTGCTTTCTTTTTGTAGATTTAATTTCACTTGTAATTTGATCAAAGTAACAAACTAACCCATTTCTTCAACCTCTGTGCTGTGTTTGTAGAAATGCTAATGCTGCTTGTGGAGCCCATAATGGCCATAATGGCTCTGCAGATGCTGAAAACAACCAATTAACAATCTGAGAAAGGAGTTATGTGACTTCTGTAATGCGTATGTTTTGCAAAGTGGCATGAGTTTCCATCTAGCGTATCTTTAGATGAGGGCTGTGCAATTAATCGAATTTTCAACAATTCCAACAATTGCAAAACCTACTTTATCAAGAAAGAATGATTATTATTATATAATTTGTTTTTATTTATGACTTGTTACTTGTTTTCCTCTTATTTATCTTAATTATTATTACGCTTGAATGTATTATTTATCATAGGGAAAAATTCAGTGTTTTGTTCAATAAATCCAACATATTTCCAAGTAATCATGTAAAATAATTAAGTGATTTCAATAATGACCAAAATAATTGTGATTATCTTTTTTTTTTTTCCATAATTGAGCAACCCTTCTTTAGACAAGACTATTAAATTATACTAGCTCTTGGGCTAAAACTAATAGGCATCCAACTTAAACTGCTTTATTTTCACCATTTTCGCCATTTTTTCCATTCACATTTGTTGAGCAATCACATCTGAGGCTATGAAATGTAGCGCCATAGGCATTAGTGGACAGATTATGGTAATCATGTGGACGCCGGGCCCGTGGGAGACAAAGATGGTGGCGATGGCAGCAGAGTGACGTGGCAGCATTGAAGCACCGTGTCATCTGTCCGGTATGGTGTGTGTGCGGGCGGCTCATCTGCTGCGCCGCGGAGGTTTACACAACGCCCTTGGCATCACTGCCTTATGTCATGGGCTATTTTCAACAAGTCCTGATTTCATCTTTCTTCTCATTCGCTACTTCAGTAGGACAGCGGACTTCTATTTTTATAAAGTGCGCTGTGGGGTGGTGTGTTTTTACATCAGAGAAGTCTGGAGCAGGAGTGGGCCCCCGAGGACAGTACCTGCACTGTCCCTGGAAGCAATTTTTTAGAGTGCTCTTATCAGTGTTTTATGTTTCAAAAGTTGGATCGAAAAGTTGTTGTTCGGGTGTAAAGTGTGTGGGGTTGATGCATTACATTACATTTAAAGTGAAGTGCATAGTACGGTATGGTAGCCCTGCTGGGACATGCTGTTGTCTATGATCATACCAAGTGGAACTCGATAGGTTTACTGCAGAATTTTAGTTCTTAAGCGTTTTTGTCTTGATTTGATAGTAGATAGACAGGAAACAAGCTGAGAGAGAGGAAAGGACATTGGGCAAGGAACCTGAGCCAGAATTGAACCTGGGTTGCCCAAGTATATGGTATGCGCTCTACGAGGTGAGCCACTGAGGTTCCCCCTTTCAACTTTATTATGTCCAGAGTCAAGAAATGCCACTGTTGTCTGCATGACACTTTGTTTTCTGTTTGTCAGCTGCTCCTTCTGCCCTTTGGCTAGTTTTAGCATCAGCTCTTTAATGGTGTGTTTAAAGAAGAATTGTCTGTTTGTTGTACGCTGTTGGCATGTTGGGTGTATGAGTGTAAGTAGTCATTGCAGAGGTTATGGGTTATTGCATTAAAAACAGCACAACATCTGGACACCCACAGAGTGACCTTTATTGTCACTCGTACATGTAGGCCCTGTTTGTTGTTTTTTTCTGTTTACCTATAACACCAAATTCACAAATATTTCCACATTGTGCCTTTTCAATGCCATTTAAAATGTTGTTTAAATGACATCTCTCTGTCCCGTGGTGTTTACCACATCACTTCTTTTATTCTGGTGTTTTGACATCAAATTTTCCTTCCATTGACTGACTGATTTGGCTCAGAGAATTCAACCAAATGAGAAGAGAAAAGTGTGTACTACCCGTGCTCTCGCTCCATCTGCATGTGACTCCACTCCTCTCTGGCAGCTATGGGAGGTGTTACTCCACCAGCTGTGTCCTCAGAGCTCAGCGGGTCTACAAACTCCGCAGAGACCCGCGCTCACTATGAAGTGAGAGACAGGGAGAGAATGAGGGAAGAGTGTGATGAGTCACTAATATCAGTATTTGCAGTCGTACGTCAAACTGTGAGCTCCTTTCATAATCAGCCTCTTCCCGTTTTACTGCTGTTCAGCTGCTGGAGCGGGCTTCACTCCTGATTTGAGGCTAGATTTCATTAGCATTGGGTTTGTCAAATAATCAACCACATGGCGCTCTTTTGCCTTTTTGAATTAGCTGCCTCCCTTTCTTTCTCTCCGCAAAGTCCAGCATTGATTTTCATACTCTGCCTTTTGACATTTAATTAGAGAATAGAGTGTGTGCGTAGGTGTGTGTCCATCTGATTGAATGAGGGAGAAAGCGATTGTTTTGCAATTCCCCACCCTCCCACCTCCTGTTTGCACTGTTTTTGTGCCCTGTGTGGTTGCAAATTCATTTCCTATGAGTAAATAACTCATTTCTCTACAAAGGAACAAAAAGACCCTCAGGTGTGTTTATTTGACTGTGCTGGGCAGCGCACAGCTGCAGAATGGACCACAGGGACATACAGCTCTGTAGGATATACTCTCACACTCACAGTGGAGTATTCACACTGATGGTTCAGTCTGCTAGTGAAACTGGTTTACACTGCTCAGCGTACAGTAACAGTAAGAAGAAGATATATTTATGAAGGGCATTCATTTCATCATGAAACTTAGTGACACAAGACAAGCTGACGTAAAATGCACTGACTTAATTATTTATTCCAATGTAAGTGTAGTAGTAGTAGTAGTAGTAGGCCTACTAATAATAGTTAATTAGTAATTATTACAGATGAACTGATGCATGTTCTGGTCCTGTTTAACTTGTTCATATTGTTCAGATGCTGCTCTTTCTCCTCATTTTGATTTATACTTTTATCCTTTTTTTTTTTTTTTTTTTTTTAGCTCTTTTTGGATGTCTTTGGTCCATGTGACCTTTACATTTCTGCACAACCATTCCAAAGTACATTATAAAGTATGCCTACTTTTTCAAGGGGATTTGGTGGTGTGCACTTGCTTTGTGAGCACCAAGGATGTGATGACAGCATCACACTTGGCTGCACACTACTCTTAAGATGTTACCTCTGTGGTTTAGATATGGATTAGCATAGAACACGTCTCCATACGGGGACTAACTAACTAAAAGCAACCTGCTAAAACTCCTAAAACTAAAACCTAAGACTAAAAGTCTGATTTGAATTAAACCAAACACGTTTAGTGTGAACAGACTCTGAAAACATGCCCCAGCAAACAGGCCTTTTGTGGCCAGTTACAGAAAGGCATCACTAGTATTCACTATTAAAGGTAAAGTTCTTTTGTAGTTGTGCACATTAGCTGGAGCGGATGAGGCTAATCAATGATATGAAGTGAGTCCCTCTCCCCTGTAGTAATACAACTCAGCTGTAACTTATAGACCTTTACAGCCCGTGCCAAGAGGAACCCGTGTACTGGCTTTTCAGAACATGTCGGCAGATCAGACAGAGATGAAAGGAAGGAGGTCTGATGCAGATCTGATGTGTATGAAGGCAGTTTTAGCTTCAAGTGTCCATTACTGTCTCAGAAGTGAACCAAAGAGAAAGTAGCAGGTAGATTTCCTCTAACAGTGAAGTGGAGGATCTGAAAGCTGTTCCAGCAGAAAACAAATCAAAAAGCACAAAGTCAGAAGAGTTGTTTATGCCATGTTTCAAAAAAACATATGGAAGGAGTTCCAGTGCTGCAATCCATTATAAAACATAACAGCATTACAGTCTGAGTCTCATACTAAATTAGTCACCAGATGCTTTAGCTTCTAAATGAGACACATTAGCGCCTTGTGTTCATTTCACTGTCACAGTGTCATACTGTGTCATCAACTTGTGTGTGTATCTTTGTGCTTGTCCACAAAAAAGAAAAAGCATGTGCTTTGACACATGCAAGGACAGACTCCAGCTCAGCACTAAACCCTGATGGCTCTATCATGGCACATTAAGTATGAATGAGGGGAACCATGTGTGTCAGAGTGTGTACACTAACCCCTAAGAGAGCAGTGACAGGGCAGCTCCCACATCTCAACACTCAAGAGCACAATTAATTCCAGCAGCGCTGCTGTTAGCGTCAAAACATTAATCAACATGTGTTAATTTATTGCTGCTAATTCTCTCAGTGGCTTTGGACTTTAAACCTTAATGACTGTGGCAAGTTTGATTTCTTTTCCTTTCTTCTAAAAGCTTTGACATTCACCCCACCTGCTGTTATTATACCTTCCTCACAATGACTGTTTGCTTATCATTAGCCATGAAATGAGCTAAAGTGATCCAAGTTTTCAACACAAATTATCAGCAGCAAAGTGGCTGTAATAAACAACAGGACGCAACAACTGCCCTAGGCCTGTTCTCGCCTCTAAAATGTCAGATAAAAGTGCCGTGTGGTTGCTAACAGAAGTTTTCATGTCAATGCAGAAGCCTCCAGACAAACTCATTAGGATCCGGAGGAGCCCACCAGCCCTGGCCCTGGCCCTGACTTGGAGAAATGTGTTTGTAAAGATCTTGGAGCTTTAATAAGGTTTTACAAATCAGTAATGTCTCTCCATTGGAGAGAGCTGAAAACCACTAGCTTTCATGAGCTCTTAGTCTCACTGTGACTGCTGACTGTGGGCTGTCACACACAATCAGAGCAGTACAGTCCACAGGGGTCACAGAGCTCAGATGTACAGGCTACAAACACACAAAACATAACACATACATAACAGGGAAGCCACTAGTTTGGATTGAAAACTTGTCTTGGTGCAACTTGATGTTTTCCCTCAGAGACTCAGAGATGGAGCAGCAGTTTTGTTCTTTTATCTACGTCTAAGTGTGTTTGGTCGAGCGCCTGAGTCTAGTCTAGAATAGATGGGCCTATTGTAAAATGAATGACACAAATTTGAAATATAATTTTCTACCCTTTATTCTGATATGACAACCTGGAAAAGTGTTAGTTAATTCCAGGTGTAACACTTGAAATTACTAACAGAGACATGACTTTAGGAAACTAAAGTCTAAAGAGGAGACAACATCATGGTGTCTCAGCCCCTGTTGAAGGGATATGAACTGTCATTCTGATCATCAGGCTGAATAACACACACCCAACAATAATTCGTCATGGCTCAAAGTCACCCCATCTCTCACTGTGCAGCAGGCTGTGCCCCCCCCACTGAGAGCCACTTTATGAAGACATCTGTCTGGTGTTTCATTAGAGCTGACACTGGTGTCATGTGGACATGGTCAATGTCCTGTCTGTACGTCTGGCTCAGGGTGAACACACAGACAAGAGGACGTATATACATACATAATACGCCAGGATAAGACTCATAATGTCATATTCTGTGTTGCACATTTTGTTATTCAATTAATGTGAGATCACATAGTTTTTACCAATCAATTTCAATTAAAAAGCTTTGGGCTTTCAGTGGGACAAAATCTGTATTAGATGACTTGGCTGAACATTGATTTTAAAAAGAACAAGTGCAGAGGTTCTATTAAAAGGAGATCTGTGCAACATTAAAGGATTTTAATGACATGAGATTTGAGGCACTGAGTTCATAGGTCAGATTGTAGTGATAGATAAATTATCTGTTCATTAGAAGTCATAACAGATAGATCTTGATTGACCACATTTGGCTATTTTTGAAATACTTTCAGAACTACTTTCATTTACTGTAGTTGTCAATCTATTAGAATTTGATTTGTGACTTGAGTTCGATCAGCCTTGGAGTCCTCAGACTTTTATTCCTCAGGAATCAGTGGAAACAGAGGATGATCAACACAAGCTAAGCTCCTGCAAACACCAGGGTCCCCCAGGACCAAGTGAGATGTCAGGTCTCGATCCTGATGTTTGTGGTTTGTTGTTAGTCAGGCCGTTCATCAAACATCTGCCATATACAAGTGGAAAGGTGGGCTTTACATGAGGTCTGGTGAATGCAGTCTGTCTGTAGAGTCTATACTAGGTGGGATCACATGGCTCTGTGTTTCCATCTTCAAATTAACCTATCCTGAGCGTTAACTCACTGACTGCATCTCACTGGCTCAATTAGATTTATATCCCATTATAGAAAGCAGAATAATATCTCAGCTTCTGCTCCTTGTTCATCTCTCTGTTCTGCATCACATTATAAATACTTAATAATACAAGAATTATTAATGACAAGCAGTTGGAGTGAATGAAAGGCAATTTGCAAATATCTCTGTATCTATCAAGGAGCAGCACAGTTGGGCCATTAACATATATTAGTCTAAGCATCTTGTTAACACTGTTCTGTAATGGTGTTTTAAGTTAATGACTGGTTGTCAATTTTATTTATATACTGTTAATTAAATTGGATAAACTAACCTCTGAGACCCAGAGGTTTTCTAGAACAGTGATTCTCAAACTCTTCACACCAAGTACCACCTTACATCTAATACAGCTCTATTCCATTTTAACTTTGATTTAAACACATACCTATCTACCTATGTGAATGTTATCAAATGAAGTTTGTTTGAAACTAAAGTTCATACCTTTACAAGTAGCTCCTCTGCTGCAGGGACACACAAACATATAGAATTAAAGCTGGCCATGTTTGTGTGTTCCAGTGACCAAGTGCACATTCAGTAATTAAAGAGTCTGGCTCTGCAGCAGCGTTCAGAACAGCAGAGCTCAGACATGCTCATATACATGGTCACGCACCTAATTATATGTGGAAAACGTATCATTATTCTCGGGTATCTGTTAGATCTCCTGCCCTGTGACCCTAATTAAAGAAGAGGTGTGTTAAGAAGATGAAGCATGACACTCAAACACAAGCTACTAGTCTTATCCACTACAGGTAACATTTGGCTGATTTTGCACCTGGTACCAATATTTTTCTGAAAAAAAAGCAGAAATTGAGGAGGCCAGCAATTAATCAGTTTTAGCACTTTCAATTAAAGAGCAAAAGGCTCCTGAACAGAGATGTGATAAAAAGGGGTTTGCAGTGACTCTGTGGAAATGATCAGCAATTAAAAAGTGTTGGACAACTGACAAATCATACAAACTTTTGACTTTGGTTTTGTGAAATTAATATTGAGATAGGACCCCAATCATTGGCCCACCCAATACAGTTTCTGTACACTCACACACATTGCCTTTAGCAGGGGGGTCTCTCCTGATTTTATTCTTATTCCACAAGTAAAGATTTTAAATGGTTTTGAACAGGTTTTTGTTGGATCTGAACAGATTTAAGAAGGATTTGGGGAGATTTCAGTTGGATCTGAACCGGTTTTTGTATGATTTTGAACAGATCATCAATGGATCTTACCAGGTTTTAGATGGATTTGAACCTGTAAATTAATGTTGTGTGACTGAGCTGCTGTTGGGGCCATAAACAATCACTTTTATCACTGAAGTTGCATAAAATCCCACCTTGGTCCCGGTCCAGACTTTGGACTTGTCTGGTCTTCATCTTCCTGCAGCGTTGTTGGACATACCTTCCTTTGACAGAAACAACATGGCCGAACATCTCAAAAACATCCTGTTCTGTTTGTGTTTGCAGATAGCTTGTCGCCTCCTGTCAATGTGACCATCAAAGAGGTGAGAGCCAAGTATGCCGTTGTGACATGGGACATCCCGGAGGGAGACAACGTCATTGGCTTTGCCATTACACAGCAGGTAAACTACACCCAACGCTCTCGGAGCCAAGAGATGAATGAGTTGTGATGTGTTTATATGTAGAGATCAAATAAAACATTGTAAGTGATTGAGGTTGTGACTTAACACCGCTGCCACGACCGTTTTATTTATGTTGTTGCTTACATAGTCAGCATGCATTATGGGAATCATCACAGGACGAGGTGCCCTGTCACAGTGGCTCTCTGCTTTTTGACAGCATCTCCACACTGACAGCTATGTAAATGTTGAGAAGTGATATTACATGCATCCGCTCATAGTTCTTCATGGCATCGCTGGAGCTGCCACTTGTATCCACATCGTACTAAAGATACTAATGTCTGTCATATTGTTTTCTGACAGAAGAAGGACGTGCGCATGCTGCGGTTCATCCAGGAAGTCAACACCACAACACGCTCCTGTGCATTATGGGACTTAGAAGAAGAGACCGACTATATTGTGCACGTCCAGTCTATCAGCATGTCTGGGATGAGCCCGCACAGCGAACCTCTGCGCTTTCGGACGCCCAAGGAGGCAGAGACTCAGGCCTCTAAGAGTAAAGGTAAAACACATTCGGAAATATACAAATGTCAAGGGAAACAGCTTTAAATTGCATCGTTCTGTTCATGACTTTTCTTAAGACTGTAAGTGCAATAGGAGGTTTGGCTTTTTGACAACATCTTGACTGATTTTGTCTAAAGACCAATAAAAAATCAATAGTCGCACAAAGCGTGAAATGAAATTTTACAACGGAGTGCTCCTAAAGCTCACCCTTGCTGACCACAACTCAGGAAGAAAACAGCTGAGGTGGGTGCATACTTCAGTGTGTATTGATGTGCCTCTGCAGGATTGACCCTGCGCACAACCAGCACAAGTCCACAGTAAACCCGAATGAGGAGAAGCATTCATCAGACGAGAGCTGGTCTGAGCTGCAGGGGACGGACGATCAATACGCTTTGGTCGAAGCTTTCCTCCATCTATTCCTGCTCTCATTTACGCTCATCTTTCATGTACATTTGCAAAATCTTGGAGAATGTCGCGCCACAGGAAACCAGAGTGTTGTAGGGAGGCACGTTGAGAAGCCTTATAATTTCATAAATGACTCTTAATTCCATTATTTTTCTTCACTTTTTATGGGGAGCAGTCATTGGAGAGTCAAAGGGCAGATTGCAACTCCAAACCTCACAGCTCCTTGTTTCTAAAGCCTTTGAGCACCTATTGTATTCCTTCCTTTTTCTTAGCTGCCAATAGTGGACAAACTGAGCACAGCTGGAGGCTCAAAGGTTTTGAGCATTCACAAAATCAATTCATTCACTTGAAAGAGAAATCACCCTGTGAACCTTTTTCTTCTTTGTTTGTCCATAGACGACAGCATGTCCCTGCAGGGCTACTGTAGCTCTGCTCTAAAAAAGGAGGAGTGTGAGGTGTGGAGTTGCAATCTGCACTTTTGCCAACAGATGTCACCAAAAAGGCCAAAAAGTACTCACTCCAGATAGTGGAATGTTTGTTTGCTTTGTTGAATAAATTAGAAAAGAGGCACATATCCTTTCACACAAGAAGACTTTCAAAGGTTTCCACACAAATGAACAGAGAAGGTTGATTTCTCCACTCTTTTTCTTTATTCATCATCATCTTCTTTATCATCTCATTTTCAAAAGGAAACAATTTAAAGCTTTGTTCTTTTGCAGCAAACAGATGATATATTTAACACAGAAAATCATCACTATGAATGGATTTATGTGATGTTGTACTGCAGGTAATTGCCAGCGTAGACAAAAGAAGAAAGAATGATCCTGAAAATCTAGATTATTCCACCTTTTGTTTTTTCTTTTACAATGGGATTAAGCTTCATGAGATTGAAGGCCCAGAAAAGGAGACAATAGAGTGATGCAAAACAGGGAAAATTAGTCTCTGCTTGATTGTTGTGCTGCGTTGCCAGATAAGATCCATTTACATGCTGGAAGACATTTACTTTTCCCAAACTGTGCCTATAGAGGTATGCCACACTCTATCACGTCTGCCAGAACTTTTTTCCCTTTTGGATTCGCATAAAAAGTGTCAGAAACTAGGTTGAAGAGTCTTTCCTTTGTTCTGTCAAAACAGCACACCAGTAAAAAAAAAAAAAAAGAAGTGAGACGTCTCTACAGTCAGCCTCAGCTCTCTGCACTCTGTCCCAAAGAACATAAAACATTTCTATTTCCACATTGTTGTTTTTTTTAATCTTCTGACCACTGAAGTAAAAGCAAGTATCACAAAACATCAGGGGTTTTCTGTGCGGCTTATGCAGACTTTTGTGTTCATCAGTCCTATCAGTTAGCCTGGTTGTACTCAGTCAGCGGGCTTTGTGTCAGGAGCCTTGGGCAGCTGTCCTTTGATTTGTTAACGCCAGCAAAAAGAGGCCGATCAGTTAGCAGGAGCGCTTGTTGCTAAAAGCTGCTGGAGGGTATGACTCCTTCCAAATGTTGCCTAGTGCATCAAGTAAAAAGATACAGGGAGCCTCCATGCAACTCTGAACTTTACATTCACACTTCCATAAACATCAGCAGAGCAAGAGAAAGTTATGCTATTGCTGCTTTGTTGATGTAGCTCTTTGATGATCCCTACATACTTTGATAATCTTGTTTGGTGGTCCCAAGGGGGAAAACCTAAAGTGTTCTCCTCACATCTCCTCCTACAGTGTTTAACCAGACCAGCTCTGCAATAACATGCATACTCTATATGTTTCAATACCAGTAATAGTGGAGATACTTGGGATAGATGACATATTCCCTACAGAAGGTAATTGTTAGCGCAGTTTGGAGAAGCAGGCAGGAGCAGTTGTACAGCCTTTGAGGTATATTTGTCTGCTTATTGGGCCAGTGAAAACATATACCTTTATTAAGTAACAAGGCTTTTAAAACTCATCAGTGTAGCTATTCGAACCAAAATTTGGACCATTTCTCAGCAACTATTCTGTGGAAACATCCTCAATAGACCACACATTCAAATGGGCATTAAATAATAACAATTTAAAATGTTTAAACTCTTGAAAATCAACATTTCACTGGCCCAGTTTACAGAAGTATATGATTTAATCTGTAATGTTCTATCAAGTTTTCCATATGGGCAGTCTGCTGACAGTTATCTGCTATGTTAAATTAATTATCGATCCAAAGTAGTCTAATGACCAACATAAAACAGAAGATGCTGAAGCAAAATGCAAATACATCGACTGGGCACAACAAACAGTGTTTTAATACAGGCTGTATTATTATTCATATAATCACTTTGGTCTCTTGTATTACAATTACAGGACAGTGTGTTTTCATTCATTTTCTCTATATTTGTCTCCTCTCTTCTCTACTAACACACTCTGTCGTTTCAGACGAAGTGACCATGGAGGAAGTGGGCCAGGCCACCCAGCTCCGAGCAGGAGAGCTCATAATCATAGTAGTGGTACTTATTATGTGGGCAGGTGAGGACAACATTTGAACCTAGAGTCAAATGGGGTATTTTAGCAGTAATCATGTGATGTAAACTCAAGCTGACACACAGTGAACTCTTTGTTTCTGTGCTCGGCAGGTGTGATCGCTCTCTTCTGCCGCCAGTATGACATAATCAAAGACAATGAGCCCAACAACAACAAGGACAAAGCCAAAAACTCATCAGAGTGCAGCACTCCTGAACATCCAACAGGGGGGCTCTTGCGCAGTAAGGTATAACCCACCCCCCTCCTTTCCCCGGGTGCCTCCCCTCCGCAGCGCCGGGCAGGTGAATTGTCCTGGCCACTTTTATCCCGAATATTTCCACTTCACGCACAATCATAGTCATCTGAGCCTCTGCTTCAGGAAAACAATTGCATTTAACAGCCAAAAATATCAAGTCATGGTTTTTGATGTCCTTTTGATTAATTCCTGAGTCCCATCCCATATCCACTATCTTTAAATCAGTCCAAAAACAACCTTTTGCAACCTTGCTTCAAAATACATCCTGGCACTAAAGCATCCTCCTGCTCATTGCATGATTATTGTAGGATCCCTTGAGCCTCCTTGTCCTCTCATACTTCATCTTGTTTTCCTTCAGCAGTTCCCCAAGAACAACCACAACAGGATGCAATCTGTCAACATCATCGAGGTGTGAATGCCAGACTTATCACAAAAAGACAGGCTCCTTTTTAAGCCCATCTCCTTGTTGTGATGAGGCCAGGACTCCTGAGTGGCGACTACTCTCCTCGGACACGGGGCAGGGATCTGAGGGGGTGGCAGACTCCTGAGATCAGGCCCGTGATCTGAGAGTCCACAGGAGGGACAGTGGCTCCACACAGTCCAATAACTCCCCTGCCGTGGGGCAGCAGAGATTATGTGGAGAGGCTGCTGGACAAACAACCCCAGGGACCAAATCTGATTTACAGAGCTACACCTTTTTGTTTCTAACCTTTTGTCACTGTATGTTAGTGTTGAGACAAACTACACTACACTGCTCTCTTGTTTAGTCCAAAGTCAACAAGGCTCATCGTGTGTTTTACTGTCATTTTTAAAAAGGTGCCACGAGAACCAATGTTCTGGCTCTCGTTGTTGTAGCTGAAATTCATCCTGTGGGAAGTGGGAGTCCAGACTTTACCTGGCTTTAGTGGGAGCCGCTGATGTGCTGTGATGATGCCAGAGCAGCTTTAGACTGACACTAGATGGATTGCTTTCAGAAAACGAAGCAATGTTACCACATACTGCTTTTGGACTTTGATTACTGACTTCTACAATGTTACATTCCATGTCCAGGATGAGCCCTTTAGTATTTCTGTGTCTTTATTTTGATATTGGTGTATTTAAAAGGGAGGAAAAAGAACACATAAGGAGTGCACTTATCTAGTGCTGAACTTCAAAAAAGGCTGGATGCGTGTCCAAGGGATCCCCTAAAACATATCAGCAATAACAGCCTTCGTTGAAGCTCGAGAGGAAAGCTGGAAACATTTGTGTGCATACAGTAAGTTCTTTAAACTAAACCTCACAAGCATGCAATGTTCAGATACTGTGAGAGCGCATGCAAATATGAGGAAACCTGTAAAGCCTCTGAAAAACACTAAGAGACATCTACAATGCGCTGTTAACATTTACTGGTCAAGAATATGAAAATATCTTGTGGGCCAAGCCTTTGACTCCATAAAGACATCTTGAACAGATGAACGAAGGGCTTCTACTCAGACTTTTTTCTCAATTCAACATTTGTGTAGCAAAGGCAACTGTACACTTATAAGGGATCAACTTTTTGCCATATGGTACTATATAATGTATACACCTGTACTCTTTCTTTGATGTATTCTCAATGGGCCAGATTTAATATTAATAGTAACAATAATGGGTTAGATTTACATCACACGTTTCAAGGCACTCAGAGTGCTTTATGAGTGAGTCCATTATTTACTCCACAGGCACACACTGGTAGTAAGCTAACTCTGTAGCCACAGCTGCCCTGGGCAGACTGACGGAGACGTGGCAGCCATACCAACGGCCTCTCGGACCACCACCAAACAGACTCCAGTGCCACAGACACTGGAGTGCTGATTATGTGATCATTTCTCCAGTGTCTTATCCAAGGACACAACGGCAGTGTGAACTGGGGGGAGCGGGGATCGAACCGCCAACCTTCCGGTTATTGGATGCCCTGCTCTACCTCCTGAGCCACTGCTGCAAAATTGAGCTATTTGGGCATGTCATGTTCCGATTTTTAGGGCTGATTTCCATTTAGTAGTTACTGCCTTAAAACAATCTCTTTCTTTATTTAGCAAAAGTAGATGTGTACCATTTTCTTGTGTATACGGATCAAATAAATGCTAATGGGCAGTAAATCTCAGAGGCCGACGTTGTAATGTGTAAATACTTTTAAAATGTCATTTTTTTGTAAATGTCTTTGGAGGAACATGACCTGACATGGGAAGTGTTTCATCAAGAAAGTCCTAATGAAAATGTAAATGTACAAGCCCTGATTTATAAGCTTTTGATTTTTGCTGTTAGGTCTCCTCCATTATAAAGTAAAGCTTTATGTTCACTGAGATGAAGAAGGCGATAAAAGGCACCGGGTATCTGCAACCCTTCACCATATTTTACATTTAAGACAGGAGCCAATTATTGCATTAGAAAGCAGAGGATCATCTAATCACTTTAAACCTAAAACTGTCTACACTGGTCAGTAAAAAATGGTCAAATCTACGTGTGCACACAAACATAAACGGTCAACTTCTGCTGAAAGCTTGAAGTGCCGAGGGAAGAAGGAAACAGCTCGTGCAGTTAAGAGAGCACATTGAAGGTTACGCCTGAGTGGAGTGGGTAGAATGACTAATGTAATGGCAGGCTTTTATCACTCTCCTTCTACTTCCACTCTTATTAAAAGTGGAAAGGCTTGGGACTGTGCTCCAATAAGTACTGATTCATGTCAGAGGCTATAGAGGATTTAAATTAAAGGCAAAGAGTGGGAAATAAGCTGACTGAATGATAAACACACGTTAAAGCTGTTGCCTGGACAAACTTGGAAATCTTGGCAACAGTACAGTGTGATCAGCAGTTCACTGGGCACTTTTTGGTTTGATCCATTTGTCTATTGTACATTTAAGAAATTTCCAACTAATATCCATTTTATCTTGTGGGAAACAATAACTCATCTCCCTTGAACCTGGCCATGAGTTATTTGCGATTAAGAGTGTGGATTTACCTGTTTGATTTTCTGCCTACTCTGTTAAAGTCAACATAAGGGGTACTTTAATACAAAGGGCAGAGATGAACACTGACTTTAACTTTACCATTTACAGTTGCAGCTTTGTATCAGAGCGATGACAGTTTTCCTCCACAGCCCCAAGATTTTTGCTGACTCAACCTGAGCTCATGTAACGATTGAAGAAAACCAACAAGCTGGTTGTACATTCATTTCAGTTGTGTGAATTTATTGTATCAGATCAAACTTCTGCAATGGACAAACACTTTTTTTCTTTTTCTTAACCATATTCAAGTCAACATACCCCTCCAACCTGAGATGAGAAACTGGAGTGTACAGTATTTGTAAAAGACAGTAGCAGCAGTGGCCTCCTCTGATGAGACCACAGAGGAGCAAACAGACACCCGACCTCTTATCATCTAACAAAATGTGTTTTATTAAATAAGTGTGTTCAGTTTGTTGGCATTGTGATAAGAAAACTTGGCCTATTTCAATAGGGGTTATTTGAAAAAACTGAGTACTGAGATCCAGCATGGTTTAGAATGAACTGCTTCATTAGTGCTAACATGTCAGTTATTGTATGTACAGCAGTTACTGCATAATGAGGGCTAGCATGGTTTTATTATTATGCACAAGGTTACACAACTTCATTTATGAAGAATATGGTGTATGCTTACTTGTGTATGCTTAAATAAAAGAATTTTCCACAATAACTCATAGTTGGTCTTTAATAAAGTCATTGTCATTGAGGAAAAGATGATTGTGTTTGAGTATTTCACAGAAATTGAACAGATAGTACTTTTATATAAAAAATAAAGATGTTTAGTTAGTGACAACAACAGCCAAACTCAAACAAGAATTATGTTTGGAACTTATCATGGTTTGGAAAGAATACTATAAAATCAACAACTATATATACAGTATTTTGATTTGAACACATATGAATTGGGACATATAAAGTACACAAGTGTGTACACTGTCAGACTACTTGAGTACAAGGCTCTGGACTTCTGTCAATGTGCCTTGGTTCCACTTCAGCACCATTTAATGTCACTACAATCTGTTTACAAATCACAAAGAGCAGTGGAGCTGGAGGAAAGTCCTAACAGTAACAACTTCCTCAGTGGCTTGTGGCTACAGAAGGGCAAACCTGTGTTAAAAGTGTAGTGAGGGACTGGGAGCACTTGCTTGCACATGTGCAGTGCATGGAGCACGTGTGTCACGGGGCCTTCACTGTCTTCACGCAGCGCCTCTTCCTTCAGGATGGCTGCTCCACTATCTCCACAGACAGCAGTACTCTGGCGACCTGCATTATTCACCTCTTGTCTCAGTCCGTGTGCACCTGACTCTGTCTTACCCACACAATTATTAGTGCCACAAACACATCCATATTCAATAAATCCCTGTTGTATTATGTTAAGGCAGCTGCTTTAATGAGACTACAATAAATGGAAATCTAAGCTCTGAGGAGTAACACTATGTGAATCAAAAGGTCAGTTTACAAAAAAAAAAAAGAAAAAATACAGAAGCTTACATCAAAGAACATCATTTTTTTATTTAAATTTTCCCGTACATAAACAGTGGCAAAAATCTCTCCAGACAGAAGAAATGTTCAGATTAATTAGATATTTAAAACATGACTTCCCTTCTAAGGATGTGAATGTTAATAGAGAACAGACTTTTTCTGATTTTAGGGAAAGTTCAAACTTCAAACCTGCCAATTAACTACTTACAGACTATATTAACTAAGAAATGGAAAAAAAAATAAATCTTAAATTTAAAAGTATTTAATTTACCTGATTTACAACTTTAGTTTTCCAAATTCAAAGCACACACAGTGAAGTCAGTAGGACTATCCAAGGAGTACATGAACTCAACAATTATCTCTGATGTTTAAGTTTAAAGTCTCCCCATATCAAAGAATCTCTGCAGATTAATTGTTATCATCTTAAATAACCAGGACATTACAAGTGTGCCCCTTTGTTATCCTGGGGTAAAGATAAACAAAGCTTGGTAAACAAATCAGTGCCATATAAATAAACAGCAAATGAGTGGAACGCAAAACCTAAAATCTATCCAGGCATACTTTTTTCCTGAATGAACATTAAACCAACGTTTGTCATAAATGCTACTGAATTGTAACTTTTCTTTGATCATAAGTCCCACAGTAAGAAACCACCAAAAGATGGGTTCATTTTTCCCAAGCATACATAATAAAATGACTGCCCTGCACCCGATTTCATACATTAGGCATCTTTACACGACAACAGCTGCCAGAAAACACAAACAAGACAAAAACAAGTAAACACACATTTAAAACAGGCATGGTTTCAATTCAGTAAAAGGGAAAAACATGCACAAAACCTCAAAGTGCTTTTTACAAGAGCTTCAAAAACATTAAAACATGCAAAATTCGAAGTGCAGGTGACAAACTAAATTTCACTGGTTTGCTTGGTACTTAATGACTTAAGGAAAGGGAGTTCTTTCAAATATTTTGGGGACTTTTGCAAAGCGCTTGTGCCTGGGGTTGTTTTTTGCTTCCCATTCCTGCAGGGACATTTTAGGATCAGTCTTAAATTTTTTTTGGTAATTCCTGGAAACAAATAAAACCCCTCAGTGTCTGTTAGAGATTTAAAATCAAGTAAGGATTGAGGATAATGTACCTCCGTGTAAGGTCGGACGGATGCTGCCACTGCGGACCATTTGTAGTCTGAGTGTTGTCAGCCACTTGCGTCATGAGGTTCAGCAGCTCACCCATCACATCTGCAAGAGACAAAGGGTAAAATACATTTGGAATTAAATTCTTAATTCAGATTTTTGAGTTAAACTCTGGTCTGGTGGATGTGAGGATGTGGCCTTACTGATAGACAAACAGGGTTATAATGTTTATAACTTTAGTGGGTGTGTGAACGCTTTTTACTCTATTAGTACTCTTATAGTTGTATTGAGTACCTTGAGTTGAAACTCGCTCCTGCATGTGCTGGGTGACTGACTGAATGTAACGCTTCTTCTCATTGTCCCAGTTGTCCCTTTCCAGAGCCAGTGGAAATAAAAGACAATGTAAAGCATCACATTGTCAGAAGAAAGAAGATAAAATGCAAGGCAAGGGGAATATGTTTCCTTACCGTCCCATACATGGCCTCACAGCTCCCTCCAGTGGTAAAGGTTTGTTTGGAGCAACAACCACTGATTTGACCTTTAAACAGGAGCCTTATCAGAGAAAGCAGGCATATCACAAGCACACGTGACTAATTTCATGTACCTGTACTTGCAGAGGTAAGGTTGTCTCCCAAATGGACTCAAAAGATGGTTCTTCAGCATCTCCACAGACAGAAGACTCAAATAGGGGAGGCCCTATTTTTGAATCGTCCAGTGCCTCTCCTGAACTGTCTTTGACAGCATCGTGTGCCTCACCGGACAGGGAGAAATAGCCCTCATCTCTCTTATCCTCGAGGCACAAGATGCTGTCTACATCTTTGTCGAATGATTCCACGGAGCATCTTCTGGGACCGTCTCCTCCGGTCTCTTTGTCCTGTGGACTGGAGGCCGTGCAGCAGCCCTGGTCTGGGGACAGAGTCTCCACACGGGGCTTTTTAGCTGAAGGTTTTGGAGTGGAGTTATTTAATATATGGATTTTTAAATTAACAAAAGGGTTTTTGAATGTTGATGTTTTAGAATACATTTCTGGCATCTGAAAAAGAAGGACATTGGCAAATGTGTTAAATGCATCAATCACTGTTTCAGCTGCTACCGCGATATAAATACTACCTATTTGACCCAATCGCTAAAAGTAAAGGAGTATCTAGTAGCATAACTACATACATTTGTGAATAAAGTTTAAAAACTAGTGTTTACCACAGTGTTTACAGAGTCTTCTTGCCTTTCTTAGTCCTGTTACTTTGGCACTAACTTGCTTAGATTGCTGCTTTTACTTTAGCTTTACCTGAAGCCTTCCGTTTAGCCTTTGGTGGATTAGCTTAGCTTGTAGCCCAGTGAGCCTACAAGTGCTGGGGGGGAAAAAACAACACATTTACCTTTAACTTACGTAAATAACATGACTTGATCAATTTGCAGCAATATTTTAATTACAATCAAACGGTGTTTCTATGAATTGATCCATGAGATCATTTGTTTTTGTTCAAGCGTTAACTTGGAGCATGTTGGCGGGCGTTTAAGCTAGTGTCAGACATGTCTCCCGTTTGTAGCTAATGCTACAAAGGTAAATAAAAGTAGTAAGTAAGTATGATTTTTTTTAAACATGCAGGAAAAAAAAGTTAAAAAAAAATAACTGTTCCCAGAGAAACATTACCTGTGGTAGTGGACGGACTGAGACTGGCGCGCAGTCAGGTTTGAACCATGAACTTTACAGGAAGAGTAACTAAACTAAAGCATATTCGTATCTTTTGGCCCTTTTTCGAGTTGTAGCACAAACCCTTTCACTTTAGAGAAATATAAATGCATACAGGCCAACAGACAAAACAGTCAGATGAACTTGGAAAAACCCTGCCTTTGTCCCTCACGGTTTTCTCTTGTTGGCTGTGCTGTGTCAGGAGAGGGCACCATTATTACAATCACTATTTGTAAACTTAATTTGGACGATTTAGTTCCTTTTTGCATCGTATTGTATTTGGGTAAATTTTTTTTATTATTAATCTCTATCTTAAATTCAGCTATAGTGCAAATGTATTCCTTCTTGGAAATCACTGTAAATATAAGAGTTAAGTGGAAAGAAACAACAAAACAAAAAAAAAACAACACACACTCAAGTTTATGTAAATTTGATTTAAATTAAACTCTTACATAAACATATGTCAAAGAGTCGCACTACAACCCATCCCTTGGAAGAAAAAATGTAAATTCATTTCAGCAATATAATTTAACATACAATGATACAGTGCTCATACATGTCAACTATATTCTGTCCCTTTGGCTTATGGTTTTTTATCAGAGTGAAATTATTAACCTTTACAATGACATTTTTAGGGTGAAACTGAAGGAAAAAAAAATATTAGAATGGTTTTAAATGTCTAGATCTGTATAACTAAACCTTCAGCAAACAAGAAAAAGGTCTGAGGCACAAGACGCTGATGCAATACGTCTGGATCTTGAAGATGTAAAACAGTAAAACACAGACAAATTAATTATGGCTGTAAACAATCTGTATCAATGACATCAATGCTTGCTGATAATACAATCACAGAATTACAGAAAGAGTGTGCTTTTAAAGACCAATGAATGCCAAGGGCAGAAATACATTTTGCATTAAAAAAAAAACAAAAAAAAAACAAAACAGGATTGTCATTTTGTTCTCATTCATTCATGTCCCACACAGTCTTTGACCAACACATGCACACATTTTAAAGCTTTTGCTGCTTAACAGAAGGCTGGAGCCTTGATGCAGTACATAGGTAGTAACTTTGATACTATAACTGCTGCAGTTTTGGCTTTTGTGAGTCAACTTTCCCTCTTATCCAGTTACATCTTAAGATAACCTAGTAAATATATCAAGTTGAAGCAGCCATTTGACCTTTTACAGTTCAAATCCAAGCACATTATAGTCCTCTTGTATAAGTGTGCACACAGGACATACCACAAACACATTATGTACATAAATGAGTAACCACATTAAAAGGAAGTAATACATTGACTGTAACAAACATTAAATGACTGCATGGATTTATAGAAAAGGAATAGATGAGTTTGTATTGCTTTGGCGAATTCTGTGAGCCATCGGCTCATGTTGCTCCACTGGTCGTGTAACAGCAGAAATATCGGAGTCGCCAAGTGGCATCTAAGAGACAACTTGGCAGTAAGGCAAGGTGGAACCTTAACCCATGTCACAACAACGTCTTCTCTCCAGCTGTGTTTCAGCGGCCATTGCTTTTAGTCTTTCATCTTTTCTTGCAGGAAACTTCACTCTAGAGCCCCAAAGTCTTTTTGTGCAGTGAAGTCTGGGTCATCTTGGTCCCATTTGCCTGGGGACAGGCACTCTTCAGTGTTGAAGTCCTGAGGGTTTACCCCAATGTCCAGGACCTGGGGGTTAGTGCGAGACTCAGCGAGTCTAGGGGAGAAGAGATAATATGTGATTTATTTGCAAAGAAAATAAATAAATGCCAAATACTTAGCCACATTGGATAAAATTCATGTAATACTATTGGTCAATGAACACTGATACTAAATTTTCAAAAGAAAATTGCAACATGTGCTAATGAAAACAAATGAAAACAAAATCTTTAATAATCTAACAATGAGAAACATGCTTCAAGTTCCACACGAGACAAATTACAAGCAAACATGTTAGACCTACATGTGCTATGAAGTCTCATGGTGACATTGTAGTAAAGATGTGCCAAGTTGATGAATGTGCATCACAAATATGTAAATGTGATGAGAACATAGACAGTGGAAGACTATTTTATGTGCAGTAGCACAAAAACAAAAAAAAACCCTCTTAATGTAAAATGGCTAAAATTCTTGGTGACACATGGAAAACCAAGACAGATGAGTGGTTTTGAAAATCTAAAGAATAAAGTGGAATTCACTACACTCAGGAAATGATGTTACCTGAGTATGATTCAAAGCTATCCAGACTTCGGCTGGGGGTGCAAGGGAAATACCACAAGTCAGGGAAAAATAGAGGTTTTTGACTGATACCTTCACAATACTCAATTTCAGTCCATTACTGTCATTATATTTTATACACAGAAACATGAGCATACCATCTCTGCTAAAGGCAACGTTTGGAAAATTGTCGTTACATTGAGCAACCAGTAGATGGCAGTGCATCCCACCATATATCACATGAATCAATACATTTTGTTAAGAAAGAAGTGTAAAGTCATGCTCCCAAACTAAAATATATGTATCAAAGTAACAGAGACTTTGATCATTACAGAAACCTAGAGCTGCGGCAAAGAAGCAAATGTTCAGTTCTCTGTTCAACTACATTTAAAATGGAGGAAAAAAATCTGGTACCTCTGAACTGCTGGCATACAGTGTACTTTGATCAAACCTGGGACGAAGTTTGATCAACGTGTTCTGCTACATATTTGCTCTTTTGTATGTTCAGATTCTAAATTTGTACATCAGCTCTGTCTGAATTAAAGATTTGGGGATTACTATGAAAGTACAACGCTGATAAGGTGCATTAGGTCTGCTCATTTATAAACCATCCATCAAATAGGATCTTATTTCCAAAGACCAGAGAGCACGAGTCACCATACACAGGGAAAGCAATTGCTCTAAATCAGTTCATCTAATCTCTGATGGCAATATCATCGCCCAAACAGCTGCTCTGGGTTGATGAATATCCACGCCCAACCAAAATCTACATCTGGATACATGCTTGTTTATGGAGAGAGCATCTTATTAATTACAGTGAGGGAGATTAACGGCACCAGGGTGTAATTACAGTGTGTGGAGACAAATAATAATCTGATAACAGGAATGAAATGGCCTTTTACCATTTGATTACAGGGGCTGTGGGGTCCATACTCCCACAGCTAAACTAAAGTGAGACCATTATAGCAGACCACAAATTAGCGAAGGGAAAGAAAATTACTGGTGAAAATGGGATAGATGTACACTATCAAGGTCACAGCTGGAGAAAGTTAAGTACAGGATTATCAAGAAAGGTGGTTCTTTTTAAAGTTTGCTAAAGGCCTCAGCAAACGTCACAGAAACCTTGCACTTGCACGAGACAGCTCAAAATTAAATCTGTGTCTGGGTCTGAGCTGATGGTAAACTGAGCCTACAAAAGCAGCATGACTCAGGCTGGGTGTCACCTCGCCAGGCCCTGTAAAATAAGCCTGTCTCCTGTCTGTGGGAGTGCACTGGGAAGAGTTGAGCAGAAAGAGAGGCAGCATTTAGAAGGAGAGAGAGCAGCCCAAACCACAGGTGGCTATTTCCAGAACAACGCCCTGTGTCTGTTTAGCACAACCTCTGTTTTAGAGAAACCCAATCCCACAATTATCCTCACCTGGAAAAAGCTTCATCCAGACCATCCTCCAGCTCCTGTCGAACGAGAAATAAAGTATAGTACTTAACATTTATATAAACAGTATTTTGTTACAGATCTTTACCAGTTAGATACATTTGTGACTACACTCTTCTCAGGCCTTGCAGTGGTTAAAATAAGAGTTAGTAATGACCCCACACCCTCTGTTGCTATGAGGCCACTAGATAAGGTAACTTTTGTTCAATGGGCCATTGTGCCGCTAAGCACAGGTCCAGTCCAACTATAGAATCCACTACTCTGAATACAACAGGTACCATACATCACAGCAGTCAGTTATTCTCCAATAGCACACAGTTCCTCTCATTTCCATCTTATCAAGCTGTTACAGCTGAAACTTTGTGGCCAGCCTCACAGCCTCCTCTTACCCATACAGTATTGTTGTTCTCTGTTGCGTGATTATGCACCATAAAGGGATCAGAGTCAGTCTCTTTTGTTCCTGAGTGGACCAGTGCCACGTTGGCCCCCTCTGCCAAATCCAGAAGATTTCCTGTGGCTACTTCTGTAACAAAAAATAAACGTAGAAAAACAAAGTCATAAATACAAACACATAACTTTCACGACTGCCGTTTAAGTGAATTGCTGTGTAATTATAAGAGTACATTAACAGTAGGTGTTTAGGGTCTGAGTGTAATTATAAAGATAAACATTTTGGGCTCCTGCGATTATCACACTCATGCAACAATAAACTGCAGCGTGCACAAAGATCCACATGAGAAGACTGTCACAATGTGATGAGTGAGCGAGGAGTAACCTTCTGACACCACTCATTTGTAATGGCATTGGTTTATAATGGCCTCAGCTGATGATTAATGTGTGTCAATAATAGGTGTCAACACTCATTTTGTTTCAGTTGTCAAGGGATTAACAACTTGTGTCAGATCTTTAGGCTCTAATCCTAGGTTTCCTCCATTCTAAGTGGTATAAATATGAATTTCAACATGTCTATCAAAGTTAACTAAAAAAGCTCTTCCTCTGAGCTGGTTCTTAAGCCGCGAGAACCTACACGAGAACACAATCACATCTGGAGTTGTGGAGTGGTTAAAAAAAACAAAACTATTTATCGAAAAGAAAACCACAATATGCCAGATTATATTTATTCTGATCTTTTAAGAAGGCCACATGGCAAACAACAAGCAGGCATCACCTCTTTAAGTCACACTTCATAAAGAAGAGACTGTATATGCACTAGAACAATCCCAAAAGAGCAGCATCATCTCACAACAGGGTTAAGTAGCATTTATATCTGCTGCCTCAGTAAGAGCGCTGGTGCCAGGGGAGAGCTGAAAATATCAGGTCTCAAGAACATAGCTGACTCACCTCTGAGG
The DNA here is from genome assembly GCA_036850595.1 of Rhyacichthys aspro. Taxonomy (NCBI): domain Eukaryota; kingdom Metazoa; phylum Chordata; class Actinopteri; order Gobiiformes; family Rhyacichthyidae; genus Rhyacichthys; species Rhyacichthys aspro. The sequence continues at coordinate 11,312,530 of CM072169.1, read as the reverse complement.
AGGCCACTGATCCTGAGAGTCCTTGTAACTTGTAGCATGTAATCTGAGTCTTCAAAGGGAAGGGTACATAAATGCCATCTTATTATGCCTCTAAAGCTGCACTGCCCCTAATCACGACAGCTGGCCTCTCACAACAGGAAACGCTTAGCCTCTCTCTAAAAGCATTAAGTAATTTCTGGCTTGTATTAGTTAGCTGTAGAATGATGGCAATAGACGAAAACTGAAATCTAACGTACTGGCAGCTAGTAATCCAAAAAACGGATCACGATGACATTGAAAAGCAAGCCAAGCCTGTGTGTGACCAAAGTCCAGTTTATTCTTGTCACTAGGGATCATCCTTAAAATCATGTTGTCATGAAAGCCGACACATAAAGGTCTAAGGCCAATAGCTCCAAACCCAGTGTCAGATCAAATTTAGAGAGCGTGCAAGCTCAGTCCAAAACCAATATTTCTGTAAGGTTTTGGACTTGCCTCTTTCTCAAACTGAACCCTACTTTAACAAAAGGATTAAGGGAAATTACAGTATCGGCTGTTGCCGTGCAAAAGAATAACAGGCAAAAGGCATATGTAGACATAGGTAAAATACAATGCACAAAAAAAGACTATTTATTATTTGTGCTCTAAATAGAAGGATGCTTCCTGTATAATTCCATGTCACCCAATAGACAAAAAACAGAGCCTTAAGGTTTTCTGGCTCGATGGGACATTAACAACATGTTTAAGAAGGCTTGACTAGCATCTTAGGTCCTTGAATAGTGAAGAATACAATGAACAATGAGGTCATGTAACATTAAAACAACCCTTTACAATAATAAGGGTAAGATAATAATAATGCAAGATTACAGTTACCTGAATAAATTTGAAGATTACAATAAAGGTGAGATAATGGCCATCTCATTATTACCATTATTATCACAATAACCTAAAACTGTCATTGGTTGTTTGTTGTTTATCGCCTCGCCTTCCAATAATGACAAAGGAATACATATACAGCTGCATATTATTGTCAGCTGACCTGGAGATACAATGTAGGCCAAGATTTGACAAGTGACCAGATGCTCCTTCAGTCCCCGAGGCTACAAATGCAAGAGTATCAGGGTGACGTGACTCACCTCCTCCCTTCAGGCTCGACAAACTGCTCAAGCTCTCTGACTGGGAGTTACTGGCTCCTTCTCCGTCTGAACCTGACTTGACTCGCTTTTCTTTCTCTGTGAAAAAAGAAGAAAAGAGAAGTGACAACAGAAGTTATTTAGAAACGGGTAACCCTGGCAGTCCAGTTGCTGTCAATCTACAATTTTATGTTTAACTAACCAAGCATTTTATGTGTGTCAACAAATTAGCAACACTAAATTAGCAGATACAATTAGGGTCATTACTCGAGCCATCTGTCAGCTGCAACCCACAGGGCGAAGGCTTCAAGAAAGCAAACACACTTCACACACCAGTAAGTTAAGGAAACTGGTTTAAGCACTATAACCCTGCTTTGTGGAGCAGCTCAAGTTTCACATTGCATTATAACTAAAACATTCATTTCTTTAGACAGGAACTAAAGGACGTGCGGAAAAAAAAACAAAAAAAAAAACTTTCAGGCTCATGGAAGAAAACATCAAGCCCTCTGGGCTTGTGCGATAACTCCCGAAAAAGCAGACCTACTGAAACTAATAACATGCCTAGAGATTATGTGTCTATTTGAGTCCATCTCTTAAGACACCTTTATACCATCATAGACAAAAAACAGTGCAAAATGAGAAAAACATCTTATTTCCCATGAGCCCGGGTTGCCATATGATGACAGTGTTACTAATATTTCCCCGGGTGCCTGTTTCTCCCGTGGCGTTCCCTTTTTGGCCTGCTGCTCTGCCAAACTCCTGCTAAGCATAAGTTAAAGATACAGCAGTTCAAAGCTAGCAGTGTTGTTTACAGAGAATCATTTGTGGACATCTTATGAATAGCAATGGGAGCTGCATCTTACAGAAGAATGTGGGTCAGGAATGTGTGGTGGGCTGTGGAGATCCACTGTGGGTGGTGGAAAAGAACTTGTAAGAAGCAATGAGAAACAAACTGAGCAGAGAGAGCTACTCCAGCTTCTTGCCCTCGTCCTCTCAGATCTTGTAAGTTTAATGAAAAAGACCAAAGGATTTCCATGACAACCTGTTTTTTCCACAGTATAGAGACCTGATTCTAAATCTGACTGATGGCTAAACACATTACATTTACCTGTTCAACCAGGACATTGAGATGATAGCTTTGCAATAACTCAGCCAATTTATATCTATACAACCATTCACCAGTTCATGCAGTGGCTCTCCTTTCATATGTAACATGGCATTAAAAAAATGAAAACATTTTCTGATAAATAATATAATAAGAGAATACATGTGAGGAGGGAGAAAAAATGAAAATAAGGTTAAAAACCAACCTACATTAATTTTTAATCTTCCAGTTAAGAAATACAACAAGTGAAAGAAAAACGCATGAGAGGACACGCACATGATCATGATCATGAAAAAAAATAATCCCTATCCACAATAAAAATGCACTGACAATAAACCAGTGGAGAATGAAAAATGTAAAAGGAATGTTTGTGCGGTGACTAAATGAATGTGCTTTTCATCAGCCAAAATCAATACCATCGACAGTGGGGGTTGATCTTCCAGTGACACACGCACACAATTCATATTCCCAGCACCCCCGTTATGCCCCGCCTTTCATACCGGCGTGCCCTCTCTCAGCATCAACCCCCCACCTTCATCTCATCTCCTTCACCATTCTATAAAATAAACCAAAGCGAGCATCGAGGTTGGGGTGTAGGCGAGGGAAAAGAAAATAAGTCGACAGGGAGAAGCAAGAGAAAAGGTGCCAGGTGCAAAACAAAATGGACAGCAACAAAAGATAATCACTTAGTTCACAAAGCGAGTGGCACACATACAGATGATGCAGATGAGACTAGGGGTTGTCAGTGTAGTAGACCATGTGGTGGAACCCCCATTTCCCCACTAGAATCATACATGCGTTAAATTACATGCATGTTCTGCTGAGCTTTACAAAAAGAGCATATGTGACAGGTTCCTCCCACAGCAGCATTTTGATGGTGCCCACTTTTCTAGCCTGTTATTAAGGGCACACATTTTCAAAGGGTTGTGCGGTATCTTGACATAGAAAAAAAATAAATAAGTAAGAAGGAGGAGCGCAGTGAAGATAAAAATACACTGAGGGGAAATCCTAGCACTCACACATCTGAGTCCTACTCTCAATAAATGCACTGACTGTAAAGTAAAACACAACATTCACTTGAAGCAGACCACCCCCGCCCCAGGCTAACCTTAATTCTTCCTTACATCTCCCCTGTCGATACCTACACCAGTCTTTAACCACAACTGGGTCCTCTATAATAAAGAGGCGTCACTAAGCTCAAAGCGTTCCCACTCCTAGGACTATGATTTATGCACCGCAGGGGAATAGGAGGTTCGACGGGGTATGTTCTTTGTAAATATGGAAGAACAACAGTGAATAGTAAAAGGTTTCTTTCGCTTGAATTTCACATGACCCTATATCGTGAGTGTCAAGGCAAATGTATGTTTCCATGTTGTCCTGGAGAGACTGTCAAGACACAATGCCTGAAAAAGGATGTGTACAGTAGATCTAAAGAATACAGTGGGGGAGAGGTGGAAGAACTGGGGAGCGTTTTCACCCATCCGTCACAGCCCTGTGGTTGTGTGGGTCGACCATGCGTACCTTCTTTGGCAGCCTGCCAGAATTCAAATGCCACTCTGAAAGCCTGAGCCACAGTTAGGGTTACCGCCTGGGCCTGTTGGAGGGAGACAAACAAGAGTGAGTCAAGTAGTCAAGCCAAGAAAAATAATACTACGATATTTGCAAAAGGGGAAATCCACCATTGGCAAAGCTAGGGCTACGATAAAAACAGGAAGTGACCACCAAACAGAAGGAGATACTTGACCGATGTCGAGGAGGAAGAGGAACCCGCAGGCTCCAACGCAAGTTGTTTATCTAATAAGGAGGATAAATGGTGTTTGGGTCAGAACTAAATTAGTGAGGGGAAGGAAGTGAAGGGAGTGGCTCCCTTAGTCAGCAAACCTCCAGGGATGAAGAGAATGCCACCGAGGAATGACAGACACCACTCCCTTTGTGTTGTTACATGCCGTCTTAATTCTGAGGCATTCTTAGCATTAGGAACTAGTTGATTTGTGGGATTGCACTAACAGGATGCCCAGGGCAAAAGTAGAATGCAGTAAAGGTAGCATGCCTTCTCACACACATTATAACTTATTTAGTGGCTCAAACATGTGATTGCTTTCTGTAATTACTACCTCTTATTATTAGTAGTATGCTGGCTCTGTCTAAGGAAGATGGAGGCCCTTTAAAGCTTGTTCAAGATGAGAATGTTAACATGCTACATCAGCTGTTATTCCCCAAAACCAATCAGGCAAAGGAAAAACTGGCTCTTATTTTGTTTAATTGTGGGATCTCCTTAAAAGCATAACCCTAATCTGTAAGCCTGCACCACACAGGTACATATCACTGCACTCTCTTACCATTTTTTTCTTTGTGCATAGGAAAGCATGACACTCGAGGGTCTCGTTGTGTTGGCTCTGGACAATGTATGCAAACACCTTGTCATGCATTTTATCTGCTGTGCAATAGGATATTCTGTAAAAAAAAATACAGAAAATATTTTAATCAAACTTTCAGTAAGGTATCACTCATCAAGTAAAGCAATTGTGCAACTGCCTTAAGCCCTTAAGCTTTCCCTGCAACCTGATTTAAACAGTTCAATCCAAAATTTCTCCAAAAAATAAAAAAATAAATAAATCCTCTAGCCAGCTGGCTATGCAGGTACAAAGCGGGACAATATCATGATCCTGGCTGAACACGTGTTCTGGACATCTGTGCAGTTTTACCAAAGGGATGCCATTCCTTTCTGCTTTTCAGATAAGTTACTGCCTCTCACTCCCACTGCGTCCACATCTTTAACAACCTTGACACACACAGACTTCTAAATTATAGCCTTTAGATTGGTCTCGGCCTCTTGAGCACCTGAAAAGTCACACACAGTTAGAGGTGAGTGTTACTGCCTTGTTATGGCTGAGTACATGTGTGTGAGGCATCAGTCTTGCTAGTCAGTCTCAGGTGCAGACAGGAGCTTTAAATTAAGCCTTAGCTCTCCACAGATACATTATCTCTACATTCTAGATGCTGGTGTCATTAACCCAGACCAAAGTTAAGGAAGATACACTGCGCAGTTGGGAAGGGACACCCAAAACGATGAAGGAAGTCTTAATGAACGTCTGCCATCTGTCCTCTCTTTCCCCTTGAAGCTGCAGCGCTGTACACAACTGTGAGCCTCACTGAGGGCCAGTCACGCGGCGCCCAAAGTCCCACTGATAATGTTTAAGGACTACCAGGTTGGAAAAGTAAACAAAAACACACAGATTAAAATTTGCGACAGTTTTAGAATTAGCAGGGAGGAGTTGCAAGGAATATAAGGAGCTGTTTAAGATGCAAAATTAATCAACAAATCCACTTCTCAAAGTCACGTAATACCACCTGCTTTTTTAGAATCATACAGTCAAACGCTTTACCCCTGCAAATCAGGACTAAAATACTAAAAAAATACTAAATATGTATGATTTATACTAATTTAATAAGAGAGCCAACTGAACTGATCTTTAAAGTCATTGCCTGTCATTTCTATTGCCCTCAAATATAAAACAACATGTCAGCTTTTGTCCTTAATCTGACAAGTTTAGACAAAGTACACATCCACTTAGTCATGCAGTCATTAGTCATTAGCAAATGACAAAACTCTCATCTCTGCTCAATATTTTGACTCCTGGAAGAAAAATTTAAGTAAAAGAACCTCAGCAAATGAGCTTGAGACCAGTGGTAGATATATGTCCATGTCTGTGTGTGCACCAGTCAGTCACACCTGAGGTCAAAACTTCTGTTGGGGTTCTTCAGAGAGCCAATTGATGTGTCATGCTTCTGATGGACCGTCTTAACATACCTCCCTACACTCACAACCACCCGCTGACAGATGAGACGAAGGAGGGAGCCATCTTTTATTTTATTGTAGGTGATAAAAATGAGCTTAGTGAAAGTATTTTTTACATAAAGTTGCCAGCAGAGTTAGGGACTGACCTGTATATTGAGATGTTTTCAATTAACTGGTTGGAGGCACTGTCATAAAGGATTATTCCACGTGGGGAGACTGTTAATGTCACTTTCTGGAGTTTTTTCCCACTGGCTTTGGCCTAAAAGAGAACAGAGAAGAAAGTTACACTTAGAAATAAGACTGAATCTAACTGACCACTAATAATGTTTTACCGATATATCTACAATAAATGATTTTTGTTTCTATCAACAACAAGGACAACAGTTGAAATAAACAATACTCAGTCTTTCCATAATAATTTAAATACAAGATAAGAAGGTGTCATTTCAAAGACATATAGAAATCCCAGGTTATATCCTACGAGAATAAAGCGTTATAGTACAAATAAAAACAGTGATGCCTGGAATAAATGTAATCTTAAATCACAACAAAGCAAATGTTGCCAAAGTAAAGGTAAAAAAGGCTAAAGGTAAAAAGTGGTCAGTTCAGTATAATACTGTAAATAAATATTAAGCATTTTGATATTTCCAATAATGAGCATGCATTATTCTTTTACTGAAGGGACAATTTAGAGAAGGGACAGTGCAAAGTAAACAAAACAACCTGGAAATATATTACATTATATTACATTCCACCATCAGCCAATATTTAAAACAATATCCCATTGAGGCCTGACATCCTTTCAGAGGGCACCATGGGTAAACAACAGATTAGGCCCAATCAGAGCCACTGTCATTGTGTACATACATCATCACACTGTCCACCTGAGTCCATCATTCTGCTGCTACTAACTTCATTATGCACTGAGCTGCCAGATCCAATAACACTAAGTGTTTTCTACTAGGATATGCTGTGCAACTCTGTCCAAACTATTGGCATCCTCTTCAAGTGACAATGTGAAAAGTAAACCTTGTGTGTTTATTTTCTCACCGTGGCCACTATCCTCTTGACCGCAGCTGCAGATAGCTCCTCTCCTTTCGGTTGCTCCACCATTGTGACCCCCAGGTACTTGAGCTGGAACACCATGCCCTCCAGAAGCGTCTCTCTCGTGTCGGTCCAGTTCTCTGGAAGCTCTGCCGATGACAAACACACACCAATGAGACGCCTGCTCAGCAACAGCTCTGGTGCCGTGAGTGTTAGGAAGGTACCCTGTCAGCCATGTGTCACTGCATTCTTCTTGTACAATGTTCTACTCTGCTGCATTATGTGACAGCCGTCAAACCATGTTTTCGTTGTGGCTTGGTTTAATGAGCTCAACATGAGCTATTCTGGGAGAAATACAGAACTGCATGCATGAACAAACTGCATAAAAAAACCTCTCACTCAGCAGCATCATAGAAACATTATAGAAACAGCCATTTGAAATGTAATGCACTGCAAACAGTGGTCTGACTGATAATCATTCATTTATCATTAATCAGCAACATATTTCTTTTGTCTTGCCATTTTGTAAAACATGCACAAAACCCAATCAAGAGGAAACACAATTTAAGCTCAAAAAGATAACTTGTCTTTGTTGACAGTTTGTCATAACTCATTTACAATCCTGGCTGTCAAGCATGCTGCTAAATCATCCATAAAAAACAATAACCTTATTAGCAGTAAATGAGATAATGATGTTCATCAAAGTTGCCTTTGTTGCTCAGAGGGAAGCAGTGAGTGTTTGAAATGTGGAGAAGTGCTCACTGAGCTGTTTGAGGCTTCTCTTTATTGAAGAAGGCTGAGAGCCTGGTCACAGGATCTGACCACAGAGATGAACCACTGAAAGAGAACTGAAAAAAAAGTAGCCTGCCTCATTATGGTGGTTGATTTTTATAGCACTTATATACTATACAGCTAATTATCTGATAAACATAGAGAAAGCTGCAAAGATACAATTTATAAAAAGCAGAAACAAACTTCTGCATTTTGCCATTTATTCCTGCAATAAACACAGAAGTTCTCTTTAAAGCTCATAAAAGGTTTATGGTCTCGCCACTGTGCCTTGTGATAATGATACGCATTAGAATGATCCATTTGTCTTCTTTAGAGGCCCATCAGAAAATACTGTCCTCATCGTCCCCTTTCTGCCAGCGCAGCCTTCACAGCATTTTTCAGAGTGAAAACTAAAAATAAATGCTAAGTCTAACTGAAGCAGTGTCTTTATTTTTAAAAAAAAAAGTGTTATTCTTTGTTGTTGCTGTTCTTTGTTCTTTCTGAACAGTACCAGCGCTGCATTAAGGATTTCCAAAGCCTCAACCAACCTTAGCTTAGAATCTCTTACCATATGGGATCCATAAATCATTGGGAGACAGTACCTAAAGCTAACCTGTAATAATCTTTTCACTCCAGCCAAACCCAGGCAGTGCTAAGTATTTAGGGATTGTGGTTTTTAATGCACTAAATATAGCTCTAACCAAACCTGCACTTAAGTAAAGGGTGAGCCTAACAGTGATCGCTGTCTTGAGGGTCAAGGTCTTTGAGCTCCTAAATGAACAGGACACTCCTCTTTACTGATCCTAGAGTTACATTAGTGCGTGGTAAGTAGTAGTGTTGCTGTAATATGATCTCTTGGGAGGAATCACTAGATACTATTCGTGACCTAAATTGAGTTACCAAGTGGTCCAAGTGCTCGGTGAAAGTCCATAATGAGGTGTAGCCACTTAGGACAAACATGAAGTGGGTAATGCGGCCTTAACCTTTGCTGCCATGGCTTTTTAACCTCCACCATCACTCAAGATAATATGCTGTGAATTGATCATATTTATTAAGCATGTGCCTTAGTCAGTCTAAATAAAAATGCATTAAAAACCGGACTGTATTTGAGCGCTGGTGTTCAAGTTGAAATCCTCACTTAAGTCTCTAGGGATGGCCAGTACCTCTCCGCAGTGCTCAGAACACCCCTTAAGCTGCTACAAGCTGAGAGTACACAAATGAAAAGGGTTTTTGAGCGCAGACAGCCTGAAATAGATGAGCCGGTTATAAAAAAAAATTTAAAAAAAGGGAGCAAAAATAACCTCTCTGCAGCAGCTTATATAATTATGTTGATTAAATGAGCAATTAAAAAAATATAACCACAGATATAACCACAGTGCTTGCTCTGAGAGAGTAATACTGCATTTCATATTGGTCACATTTGCTTTCACACCACCAACCCCCACCCTTTAGCGGTAGCCAGCAGCTCTCTGCAGTGGCGGCGCTGATCAGAGACAACTTCAAAGGCTTTCCCGGCTACGCTTCGGACGCTCTGTGAGAAACATTCAACCGAGGGACACTGCCAGTAAATAAAGTGCGAGTGTGGACGATGGAGCGCTGATGCTTGTTCTGAGGAGATTCAGGGGGTGGCACGCAGCTTGAGCCAAAAGCAATGAGTGTAAGGTGTGTGGGGTTTATTATCCAATCTTCTTTAAACACCGTATGAATAATGTTTTGGCTCTGGGAGTCTGGCCTGATGCCTGGCTCACGTCTTATAGACACCACTGCAAAATCATCAACACAGAGGCCCCATGTCACACAAAAGACGGAAAAAGGTCATTGACTCCAAATTGATTGAAGGGTTTAAAAATAAGAACGTGTCACACCCAGCATCTGTCAACTCTGGTTCAGCTTCAGTTTGCAAGTTCTCGACTAACTCCACATGTTTCTTTCCAAATTAACCAAATACTTACTGTTAATTCTTTGTTGGTGGTGTGCAAGAAACTAACTAGTTAAAGTCTTGGTTACAGTTAGAGACGGTTTAGTCTATACTTTTCTCATCCGGCCTGTCTTCTCCTGCTGCAGACATGTTTCAACACCTCACCGGCAAGGATTGGCCAAAAGACTGAGAACAAAGAAAATACACAGTGCTAGCTCTCACCTGAAGTGGAGTCACTGAATAAGAAAGTCGATTTAATGAGCTGGGAGCATCAAAGTTTGGGCTCCATTGTTTGACAGCAGGTAAAAGCCTGGTGCCTTTCTGGAATGAAAAATGTCAAATTCCTCAAACCTGTGCGATTTTGCTTTGAAAATGCCAAAAAGGAGAATTTGCTCCAAAAGAAAGGGAATTATTTACGACTTGGCCTTATCAAAGTGCACTTCCCATCACCTCCAGTTCACCTGAATGTTAAGGATTCAGTGAAGTGCCTGGATATGTGAGGTTGGATAGGTACGAAAGCATCAGAGTTAGTAGTGAGTGCAATGCCAGGACAAACTGCAGTCACTTGACTCCTTTTGAATTGTGTTGAAGGGAATTTACTGAAAGAATCCCTTCTTTAATGACTAGTTATTTGACTCTGAATATAAGATGAGACTATCTTTGCAAATTTAATGAAGCTAGGACTACAGAGGGTTCTTTTGATGTAACAAGAAATGTGGAAATGCCAAGAGAGCACCGAGGTCCGAGAAATTTGATTCAAAGGGATTTCAGGATGCTGTGCCAGTGCAGTGTTACGGTAAAAAAAAGAAGAGGTAGATGTGGGACATTTTTGGCAAAACATGGCAAAAGAAGAATGCAACTTTAACATGAGAAGGTCAGGCCGGCTCACAATCACTCTTGACAGCACTGAGGACAAGATGTTTGTTTCAGGAAGCAGATGGTGAAAAAGCAGAAAAGAGAAGTGAGTTTGCGATTAGATCAAGTGCCAAGAGATAATGTAAATTTATGCAGCCAGTCAAAATTCCCACTGTAAATTCACATATAACTCATGTGCACAAAAAGTAATGGTCAATTACAAAAAGGCAACCGTCAAATCAATGTGAAAACAGCAGGAAGACTCTGCCAGGCTCATGGTGCTGCTCGAAAAATGTGCACAACGACATCCAGCGAACGTCAAGTTAACGACGGAAGCTTTTCAAACAAGTCAATCTGAAGTGAGTGGGTTCATTATTGCTTTGAGTCAGACCTGCTGCGACTTTAGATGATGATGAACTGTCGGGCTGTAACAACAAACATCCTCTTACATTCTTAATGACACCATTTAAAGTGAAACTACATCAGATCAGTGAAGCTTCACATGTGAGCCTGCACTGTTAGGTATTCTATCAGGTCTGGCACAAGCGGCAGGGGGACGAGGAGGGGGCCAGTTGCATGTGGCTCACAAACACAAACAAAAGGCTTTAAGGTCAACAGTCAAAGCCCCAGCACTCCACTGCCACAGTCGCGCCTGCTGCATCAACAGTTTCCCCTTTGTCAACATATGAAAGGAGCTTTGAGAGCTCTCCGTGCGGCCTTGTGTTGGCTTCAGTGTACCAATCCAAATGTTTTCACCTCACAGCAGACGAATCTTGGGGCTCACCTGCAAACCAAGATGAAAGATTAATAGGTCTTAATATGCTTTAAACTGCATTTAGAACCATAAGGGTGGGAGCAGCTCGGAAATCTGCCAAATAACAGGGTTTAAACACATGTTTTGCTTAAGAGATGTGCGTCACTCTGGGATGTAGTGTCAACAGGTCAAATAAAACAAGCCAAAACACAAGGCAACATACAAGTAATGTCCAACCTCTGAGCAAAGACTCCAAGAGGCCAACCAGACTTTACTCTTTTTACAGATGAATCGAGAGAAACACTTGTGACTTCCTCTTATTTTAAATTAGAAAAGATTTACATCAGCATTATTAAATTCCAATTAGGACACATTGAGCGTATTACAAAAACAGCACACTCAGTTGAAGAAGATGCCTGAAGGGTTATAAAGACATAGCATGAAGCAAGGAAGAGCCTCTCCCAAATGCTGCAGCTGAATGTCAGTGTTGCAAGTGCTGTTAAACTGAGCACCATTACACTTCCTTCCAACACAAAGATGATACATCACATTGTTTAAAGACAAAGGCAGAGTGTTAGTCAAAGGGAAAAAAAGTGTGTAACTTAGTCCTCATGGGGACATCGCTGGCCGTCCCTGCCTCATACAAAGACAGACCCAGTGCTATTGTTTCTAACATCAGCAACAGCAGAAAGACTACAGGAAATGTTTAAGATGTGTTTAAGATGAGGTCACTCTGTCACACTGAGGATGCACGAAAAACACTAAATAAGCTTATATGTAAACCATCTGAGATCAATACAAAAACAGTAAGATAAGCATTTTCATGACATTTGATGCGTGTTAAAAACAATTCCAGTTGTGAAAGGATTTTAGACGATAAGCGTCTTACACTGCTTTTGAACACTGGGATTGAGACACGTGGCTGTCAGCACAGGCTAAATCCACTCAAAGAAGGAAAGTGAGCCAGGGGACAGAAAGAGAAATGAGTCTTCATGCCAGTCAGGGATTACAGCTGATGACCAGCGTAGGCCACAATGTCCTGGCAGCGAGAATGAAGCTGATCCTAGTGCACTCAACTGGAGGGACTATTGTGGACCAAATGAGTTTGGTTTCATATTTGCCTTTAACATCAATTATTCAGTCATTATCAAGACAATATCAAGAAGTTCAAAATGTCACACTGACCAAGTTAGTACTATAACAAACATGGTTACTATTATTGTACCTTTGAAAGGACATATTTTCTAGAATACAGTACTGTACAATAACACAAGATGAATTTGTAGTGTTCTAAAATACATGGTATCGACTCCACTGCTGTCAAGCAACCACTGCAATAAGCAGCTAAAAAGTAAAAAACACAACTCACAGGTTTACTTTGACTGACACCTGAGAAGGGCTGATGAATGTTTCTTTAGTTTAAAATCTGTTGGTGACATGTTTGAACACTGTGCTGCTGATAGGTGGAGGTGATTCTGGGGCAAACTACTTAATGTTTCTCCTCATCTAAAAAAACTAACATTTCAGTCTGTGTTATTACTTGAGATAAACTAGCAGGTGATGAATAGGGCTGGTCCAAGAATATCAATCTTCTGTAAAGAAAAATAATCCTTTCTAGTGAATTAAAGCCTAAAAGAAACCCTTTTCTGAGACCCTCTTAAGATATTTGACAAGAAAACCAAACCTGAAAAAGGCAACTAAAACTACTCGAGGAACGAGTATCTGTTTGACGAACAGCACTAAGATAAAGCAAGTTTTACCTGAACTACGACAGAGAACACCCCAAGTTTCATTCTTAGCCCAAACACAACAAGAAACTCTTCAAGGTGTGCTATAAGTGTCATACAATCATTTGTTACACAGAGCAAACACAGAATGGCCAAAAACACATTTTAATAGTCTTATACATATTTGTGGATGATATTAAAATGTTGTGTGGTGGTGCAATTGAACTGGAAGTTAGGCGCATTGAGCATATGTCTAGACATATGGCTAAAGGAGATTACATCAATTATTTCTGAGCAGGACGGTGAACTAGTTAGCCACTGTGCTTCCTGGCCATCCTTCCCTAATGGCTTAAAACAGGCATAATGTTTCAAAGACTGGAAACAAAAGATGATCTGGGAAAACCAAGCAGTGAATCTGATAGCCTCTTGTGTAGAGCGACAGAGAGTGAAGGCACATTTAAAGCACCATCAGTACACTGCACTGTCAGCTGTGCCCACAAATAAATCGCTCCACTGGATTAAAAACGGTCTCCTAGAGAAACAATGACATGGCATGATAGTGCAGTCCAGTCCACACGTGACAGTGCACACACAGGCAGATTAGAGATATGGAAGGCCTAAGCAGGCTATAAATCAGGAGGGGCTTTATAACTCTATAAAAAAATCCTTCGGGAAGCAATCTTCATTACAGCTCAGGGGCTCCCTTTAGTTGACTTTGTGCTGGGGACACACCGCACAGCAGGACCAGAGATACAGGGATCTACTGAGAGTCCAGGATAGACAGATAATACAGAAGTCTGGTGAAAAATATCCACAACTACAGTTAGTCATGAAACCTTTGCCTCCTCCTCGGTGGTGTAATCTAATGAGAGGTGTGTAAATATAAGAAAAGGGCAGTCCACAGGCATTTCATCATCTCAGCACATTTCCAAATGACATAGGCTGTTTAAACTGTACAGGAAATGACATGGTTGGTACATTCTTGAGAGCAAAAGCAGTGCAGGCACACATTTGTTGGCCTCACACCAAGACATAGTTTCAATGGAAACAACATGTTAACCTGTTATGAGCCAGTCCTGAAAGGGCAGAGGAGTAATGCAGTGACGAAAGATAGCAAAGAGGTGAGTAGACTGCTTTGACAAGGCAAGCCCACACCAGAGGCAAAGACACTGAAACTACAAAAACGTGTAAGATCTAAGTCATATAGAGTATAGGAGTATCAAGTGATAGGAGTACTGTAATAATGCAATAAAAACATACAGAAGGTTTTACTGCAATTCTGAACATAAAACTAACACTCAGGCCAAGCTTTCTAATAATAGCCATTGATTTGTAGGTAGCTCTCATGTGACTACTGCCTAGTCAGTAGTGGAAAGCATCAATCCACCATTACAGCTGTGCATCCACCCCCCAGAGACACAACAAAGCATTGACTACACTGTCTGACTCGTGTGACATCTTCCTACTGACAAATAGACTGAAAAGGAGTGAAGCAGCAGAATATCAGGAGGCAGTTCCCTTAGTGTTAGCACATATAAAGCCTGCATGTGCTGTATTGGCCAGCCACCAGTGTAATGATGATAGTACACATGGCATTAGTACGGAATAAGGTTTTGTGTTGAATGCCTTATACCACAGCCATAAAATAAATATTAATTTGAGATGAAACTCAGTAGGAAGCCTCGAATACGCATTCATTTTTGTTTCTCCATGTGTATCGCCTAGCAACAGTGCGTTGCCAGGGCTGTCCAACCTGCAGGGACAGACTACTCTGTTTCGATGCCTTTTCACCCTATGCCTGTCCTTTATTTACTTCTCCAGTCGTTGACAAACCGAGGTGGCAGAAATTAAGCTTAAGCCTCACTTGCACATTTCAAAAAGTGTCACTCGTCGGCTGAGAGTGACGTGGCATAAAAAAAAAAAAAAACACAAGAGCCCAGCTAAAAGTTTTATCCATGCTTTTATTCACTGTCCGCTAAAGGAATAATGAATTTAGTCAAAATGCCAAGTGTTGCTACTCAACAGGAGTTAGTTTACATTATGCAGGATTCCACTCTGGTTGTGGTGTCAGGTTAAAAGCATTTCCGAGTGCAGTGTATACCCGAATACGTGTTTTCAAGTGTTCACCTTTGCGTTTTCCTGTTGACTCTGATAATGTTTCTCACACGGGCGCACTGTAAAGTCTCTGTAGAGTAAGCTAATTAATCTGAGCTAAACTGTCTTAGCTGCTCGTCACGGCTAACCAAGGCGTGTTCAGCGGAATTAGCATTTTAGCAAAATTAGCACCTACTCCAGTGTCTACGGCAATGTTCAGGATAAACCAACACTTACTTTTATGTCTTCCTCCACTCCATGACTGTTTGGCAATACTGGGACTTCGTATAATCGCCCTCCCGGCAGATTTCAAAGCGTCCATATCCAAAAGTGGGGCGAAAAGCCCGACACGACCGTGTTACTCTCTGTCGAAACACTTCGCCGTGTCAGAAACAGCCCTCTGTGCGCAAACTTTTTCAGCTGTCTTTCCTTCTCACTACACGGTTAGTTTTCAATCGATAGCAGATTAACATGTTCGTCCCCCTGGGCGGTGTTATGTATGTAAATGAACCGGATAATGTCGGTGACACCCGCCTGAACAATGACTCTAGTTACAGCACAGCGCTGCTGCTCTGTTCTGTCATTCACCGACACTTTTACTCACAGCCAATACCTTTTGTCACGTGTGATTCTGGAGTCAAATCACGCACTCTGCTTAGACCTCTCATGTTTAATTCAACCACAATCCCATTTGTTCAGAGCGCAGAAATTATTCGATCATTGTGGAAATGTAAGGTCACGAATCAGAGAAATTACCCTGGAGTTTTTTGGAGATTTATAGTGGTGTTTAAAAGTCTTGTGATTCCATTTTTTTCAAATGCACCACATATTTCAGCAAATCTTCCCCGTTAATAGCTAGGGGAAAAGTGTCACCAGTGGACACATTATTCTTCTATGATGCAAACATGTTGGCTAAGACATTAGTAACAGTAACATAGAGTTTATCACTCTCACAAACACGAGAATGGATTTTGAAAAATCCTGCCGCACCTGATTTATCAAGAGATGACGAGCTCAGAGGCAAGAGTGTAACAGGTCAATGCAACAGCATGAGTATGTCCTAGGAAGAGTTGAAATAGGTGCGTAGAAAGAAAAATCTTCCCATTATCGTTTGAGTAAAACAGTTTATAAATGGAATCTATATCAAAATTATATTTTCTTTGAGTGAATGGTGCACAGAGAGGTAGATTAAGCATTCTCACTGAAAGAATGGTTCATGTTTCATAATCATTAAGATCAGCAGAGGGCTTCACCTGGAATTGCCTGTTATATTCAAAGAGCTGGACCATTGCTTTAACTTAAAAGAAAATTATGTCAGTTATATTGAGAGTAAAAAAATATCGAGCTGCTTTTAAAGATATATTAACCTATTTGTGTGCAATGGAAATGAACATAATGCATTTTAAATCTCATTTCAGTCACGTCTAAGCAGGCTTAATCCTTGTTATCGTAGACTGGTGGACACTGCCTCCTAGTGGAGATACTAAATAAACACATCTACCAAGTTTAAAGGAGAATGGAGGTTAAAAGTTACTCGTTGTAAGCCAGTTGGACTTTAAGCAACAAATGAATGATGTCACTTGCGAGAAAAAAATGTTTATTCTTTGTAAACCTCACAGAGCGAGAGCGCAGCCAAGGTCAGACCTGGGGACAAACAGAGCAGTGACTGTGGGCATAGAAAACAAAAAACAAAACATTTTTCAGTTGATCAAACAACTGACTGAACTGCACTTTCATATTTTTTCCAAGAGCCAATGACAGCAATCTGAGCAATAAAGCTTCTCAATATACAGAAGGTGAAAACCACACGCACAATATCCATTTTAGATGATAGTGAAACCACATCAGACTCAAGGGACTTCTCCCTGCAGGAATTAACAATAATACCAGAAATAGGCATTAGGAAAACTGCCCAAAAGTTGCAAATACTGTAACATTCACAAAAGAAATTCTGATTTTCTAATCCCTTACTTTTAACTACAGTCTACTACAAACAGGTGACCATCTTATCTACCTGCTTAACACAAACTTCCAAAGAGTGATATTTAAGAGGATATTTGACAAACATGTCAGCCAATGTATTTGCAGTACATTCTTGAACATATAACTAGAGAAACAATTATTCCTTGGCACACAAACTGAACTGGAACATTAAATATAAAATAATTTAAACTGCAATTATTACGTTGGCATTTCCAAAGCTTTGTTTTTGTTTACATTGCACAGTCCATCTATACAGTTTTCCCTTTGAAAAAGCTTGTGTTGTAACCAGTGCAATTTTAATCAGAAATAAAGAAGAAAAGAGTGGGCAGCAGCCCAACTGAAGGATTCAAATTTAACAGCAGTAGAAATTACTTTTAATGAATGGGCATTTGTTGAGCTGAAGACATGTGGTGTATACTTGGAGGTAACATCAAAATAATGCTAATGTGGAAAAAGCTGAATGACCAAACACTGGGTGAAGATACTGGTTAATCAGAGCCATTAAATGTAACTGTCCTCGAGTGCACTAAACATATCTTGTTCCCACTATTCGGGGAATAGGGTGGGGGGCACCTAAAGGCAACTTTGTCCCACTTAAGTAGGCGGCTTAGTCAGATGCTTTACAACTAATTCAAATCATGGTGTTATCTTATCAAACTCACACATGTCTTCAATCAAGGCACTGTGATCATGAGAACTAATGAAAATGGCTATTCAGAATATAGACTGTGTATAGGTGCACTCTGGCTTTTCTCCCTGTAATTTGGGAAACACTTCTAATTTTTGTTGTTGGTGGTAGTTTTGCTGGAATAAATAAATCTGATTTCCATATCACCAGTTCTTTACAAACTAGATTATCTCCACAATCATCTGGTTGATTATAGAGTCAAAATAAACACCACAATACATTTTTAAAACATTGTTAATTTGGTGTCTGATTGTGGATTAAAATAAATTAATCACATATGGGCAAAAGTTTGTGCCAACTTTGCACTACATTCCTCAGTTTGTACAAATGTTAAGATTTTCAAGTTAAGTGTGCGGGGGGAGAAACAATATCCTTACAAAAAAAAACAAAGCAGCTGTTCCCCAGGACCAGACAGCAGGTAACTGGTTGCAGGTGGTTGCACTGACGGTGGAAAACGGAGAGCAACACCCTTGCGATGAGGATACATACCCGATTCTGTGAGGTTTCACTAGACATTTAAGAGAAAAGAAACCTGGGGCTTCCTAGTTGAGAAGTGATGTCCATTTTAAGTTTTTTGTCTTTTGTTTTAACTACAACAAATACAGTCACACAATACAACATCCTTCTGACCTGGCATGAAGAAAACAAGAACCCAAGAAAAACAACATTCTCAGCCGCAGACATGCCGAGCAGATTGAAAAGTGGTGGGCCTGCTGGAAAATAAAAGATACGAGGATGGATGAAAGAAGAGAAGGGTTCACTTTTTGAGTGGCTGGTAAACAGAGGCGTTGGGGTCTAGGCCAGAGGGGTTGGTGTCCATGAACTTGGAGGAGTAGTGGGGGGCGACGGGGGTCATGCTGCTGGTGTCGGCTGCGTAGGAGATGCTGGGCATAACAGCCATTACTTCGGCTATCTTCTGTTTCAGATCTTTTATCTCCTGGTCTTTCTGCAGAATTTGACCTAAAACATATGATGGCGTTCAAGTAAGGTTGTGCTATGGTTTTATGTAAACGATAAATGTTAAAGGTTATCTGTAAGCAGACCTTGAGCAATCTCCAGCTGTCTTTTGGCGTCCCCCAGTGCAGAGAAGAGGTCTAGTTTAATCCTGGTCTCTGCGCTGAGGCTGTTTTCTAGGTGCTGGGTTTTGTCCTGCATGGCTGACAGTGCCGACATTAGCACCTCTGTGTCTTTTTCATTCTCTTTATATTTGTGAAGTTCCTGCAAAACAAGCAACAGATAGACACATATATTTAGACACTGTAAAGTTACAAGCTTCTGTAAAGCACTGAGAAAGTCACTGATCAAATAGCACAATTTGGCACTTTACATTTGACCACTACAGCTGACAACTTCAGTAAAGGTTGGTCAATGAACTTTGATCTGACCAAAATGCCAAGCTTTACAACCTGCCGTGACCACCTGTTGTGATCTATTATTATGAAACAAGCTGTATGTGTTTATTTTCTGACACAATGTAGAGGAAAATGTACCATGTAAAGTTAAATAATCATAAAGGTATACTACAGACTTTCTAAAACGATAATAAAACTCAGGAAGCTGCATGCTGCCAGGGCCACTCTTGAGTGGTCTTTTCAACGTACAATGTGTGTGTAGCAGGGCCACCCTGGACTCTATAAGTGCACTAATGTCAAAGAGTGACACTGTGCCCCATTTAGATAAAAAATGCTGCAGTTATGTGAAGGTGCTGAATGTTAGAAAATAATCAAAACAAGTGCAATTATTGTGCAGAGGAGCACACAGGCTCCAAGGATGTTGAGCCAAAATTCCAGTAAAATAAATACAATCTTACCTGGACTTTCAATTCAAGCTCACGAATCTGGTCTTCCTTAAGCTTTATATCCAATGTTAACTTCTTACACTCTGTTTCTAACTCAGTGATTCGCCTCCGCAATGTGTCTGTGCACTCTCCTCTAAAAACAATGAAACAATAGGCAATGTTAGACTAACAGAAATAAATCATGGAATAACAAGAGCAATATAGTTGGGTCCGATGTGCTATTACCTGGATGCAGCTGCTAATGCTACTGCTCTTGCTGCTGTTGCTTCTTCAAGTTTTTTGCGCTTCTTTTCCTCTGCAAGCTGCTTCTCAGCAGTGGCCCGAGCGTCCTGCTCAGCTTTGAGCCTCTTCTCCAACTGGCCCACTGCCTGTTTGTCTTTTTGCTTTGCCTGCACAGCATTATGAAGCCTGCGGGCACAACAAGATGACATGATGTGTCATTGTAAACATAGCTGCATTAACCAATAATCTGTAGAGAACATGTACTACAAAAAAAATATTGTTACTATTTACAGACTTGCCACACTTTTACCATAGTAAATAGAAAATGGGTCATTGTTGTGCTGTGAAGAATAGCCTTAACACTCACTTATTCTGAAGCAGCTCATTCTCCTGGCGCAGTTGGCTCAGCTCGGTGCGTATGGAGCGCTCTGCACTCCCCAGCGAGCCAATCTGGCTGCGGAGGTCCTGCTCCACTTGGCGGCTGGCTTGCAAATCTGCCTTTAATTTCTTAACATCCTGCTCCAATCTAGAAAGTAAACAAAGTGGAATCCTTCATCTGATTGGAAACCCACTTACTTTTAGTGAACCAAAAAAATTCACCTGGAAACACTAAAATTAATATCTAAAGCGTTTCATAAAGCCTGTCACAATAAATATATGAATATAATCTGATCATGCACCAGTCAACTGTTACAGAAAACAAGTGTACATTTTGTAAATGTGTACAGTGTTTCCCACACATTGATGAGTCTATGGCACACCACCACAACTAATTGGAGCCGCCATAGACTGCACAGGCCCCAAACATAGATATTAACGTTCAACGTAGTATTTTGTGCTACGGAGTCTGCGCTCTGAGGTCTGCTGTGGTAGAGTTATGAGAAAGAGAAGAGGGTTTCTTTTGATGCCAACTGAGGGACACTTAAGTGGTTGTTGCTGCAAAAAGGCAACAGCAGTAGCACAACTCTCCAGAAAACCCAGCACTGTCTTGTCTTTTGTTTCTCCATGACATGAGCAATGAGCAGTAGAGACACAGGAACAGTGCTGAAGAATTCGCAAAATATCACTAAACTTTCTTAGCAGCAGTCGCAACTATTAGCTGATAAAACTTCATACTAAACCACTGTTTAATTATACCTATAGGCTATTGATTGAAATTACTCACCGCTCATTAGCATAAATATGTAATTAATATAAAAACTGCGGGTCACACACCCTTTTTGATGTAAGCATAAGACAGAGTTAACTTCAAATTGTTTATTTAACTATCAAATTGTATGATGACGTCATCAACACACAACCTACTGGGAAACACTGACGTATATATAATTCAACAACATTAACCGAGTGTTTTTAATTAGTATATCCATCCAGTCCATGCTGTAGTCTGGCAGATATGACTTACCTAACAAGTGCTTCTGGTTTGCTCAGCTGGTTGTTGGGGATACAGTTATCTGTGGGATCCCTATGGGAGCCACCAGCAGTTGCCTTTCCCACTGACAACTTGTGCTTCTTCTCATTCTTCCCTGTGGATGATGAGGACGATGGTGTAGAGGAGGGTACACTGCCATTGGTGGCACTATGACCTCGTGGCGAGGAGTTTGCTGCATTGCTGCTAGCATTTTTGAAGTTTTTAGAGGAGGAGGAGGAGGAAGAAGAGCATGAAGAATTGTTGTCCTCTTTAAGCAGCAGGTTTTCTGTGCTGCCCAGCTCTGTGGTCAGTCTCTTGTTGTTCATATGGTTCTCCATATACTCCATTTCTTGGAGTTTAGAGTCCACTGATGATGGTAAGATGCTGTTGTGCTGCTTTTTAGCGTCCCCCGCACCCCTTCCTTCTTTCCCTTTTTCTCTGTATTCTAGCTCTGGCAGTGATGATGATGTTTTTTTATTGGCTGGGGCGCCATTCTGTGACACTGGTGTAGTATCCACTTCAGATATTCCTTTTGCTGCAGCTGCTGCTGTGGAAAAGGAAAAAAATGTGAAAATACAACTTAACATACATTAACTTTATGTTTCTCTCACATAATAAATGCAGTTTATGCAAATGTAATGCAGATACTACAGCATAGACCATTAGTCATTACAGCTGGTCTAGTGTCAAAATATAGATCAGTTTTCACCTGACTGCAATTGTACACTGTTTTGGGTATGTTTGCAATATCTTTATTGCTCTTATTTAAAGTTAATGTTATACTTGAAAACAAGTGCTGTGTGAATGGAAGACAGAAATATGTAGCTCAAAAGCTTACCTTCCTCTGCTTCTCGCTCTTGTCTCTGAAGCATTTGTTGCTCTGGAGGTAGAGCCTGTTGTAAAAGCTGCATGTAAAATTCATTCTCCTTCTGAACCTCCTTTTGCTTCCGGAGGCGCATCTTATAGCTTACATAGCTCTTGAAACCAAAGCCCAACGTGACTACAGGATAGCCAATGCTACAGGACAAAGCACAAGAAAGTCACTCAGTCATAGGTAACAAAATAAGTGTCAAATATTTTTTTTCTGAAATTCTGTCAGTCAACCATTTGAGGAAAAAAAATTGACAAAGACAATTGACAAAGAGAATAATACATTCAGACACAACCAATTCTAAATCAAGTTCATATTGCCTAGTGTGAGAAATCTTAAAAATAAACAAAGAATAGATGCCCAGGCTGCGGACCAGTGCTGGGCCGCACATAAGCAGGATCACAGCTAAATTTTTTATTTTATTTCCATGTAATTGCAATCTCTGGGTATTTTATTTTGACTGATTCTATATTAAGGTGAACTGACTCAAAGTTACGTGCCCATGCATAGTATCTCAGCGGCCGCTCCACTCTCCTCTGCCCATTGACAGAGCCTAAAGTCTGGTTCAGCTCATGGAGCCCACATGCTGCAGTTTATCTCAGAGGGCAGTCAACAGGTTTTAAACAGCTTCCCTTTGGCTGCATTCAGAGTAAAGGTTACAAGTTCAACCTTGGTATGACTTGATTTGACTACAAATGCATAAAACAATGAAAAAAGAATGAAATGACAATTATGAGTGGCGGTGTGGATAAATGCACCATCTGTTTCTGGCACACACCCCAAGTTGCTTCTCCGAAAGGAGGCACGCTGTATCGTGTTAACAGCGTATATTTGAAAGATATTGTGCAGGAAAAGTTGAATCTTTACAGCTCCGATGTCGGGACTCAACTGAGTGACACCCTCCAAACTTTTTAAAACTACTTACCTACTTACAAACTGCATCTTCAGTGTGTGTATGTAATCTGCTGTTGACTAATGCCAAAAGCTAACACACTGAGGGCATATGTCAGTTCCTTTTATACCAGGACTTATTATAAAAAAGTTACAAGAAACAAGCATTATATTTTTCTCACAGAGCTGAAGGTATTTTGTGCACTCTTTTGACACACATTTTCCACTTTTTTCTTTTTTATTCCTTTCAACCCCTGCTAAAAATAGGTTCACGTGGCTATGGTTAAGTTATTGACACCTGTCACGATGAAAAATATAAATATGGTCTGTGGGGCAAAAAAGGTTGGGGACCACTGCCTTCAATTAAAACTGAACAGTGGCTCACCAGTGTGCAGCAAAAGGACGACACAAGTCCACATGGAAGTTTTTCAAGTCTTTGAATCTGATGGCTGCCTCTATGTACACAAATAGTATCCATAGGGAGACTGTGGGCAGACAGACGCCTCTCTCTGAAAAACAAATGAGTAAAACAAAACATTTATGGATTAGTAAAAGTAGGTCTCTTTACTGTCTTTTTTGTGCCAGGTATTAGTAACACAATGAGTCGTCTGGTATTTTGTGGTTTCCTTAGCTTGTAATCTCCTTTAGGACATCCCAGCTGTCAGATGTCACATGTCATATTTTTGTCCAACATGCCATTGTAGCTGATGACAACCCTGTAGTTAAGCAGGGTAATGGAAAGTCTCATTTGATTTACTTTTTTTTTTACATACATAACAAAAACAAATGGATTTAACAGGGGCTAAAGAAATTGAGAAAAAAATCTTTAACAGTACGCTTGTTCTTCTTGTGAGCAAAGTTGAAATGCCCAGAAAGCAACTGGGGGCAAATCTGTGTTCCTCCCCCAACTGGCACTAGGATTTTAATCTGACACCTGGCCCCCTCAACACAGGGGGTTACCACTAAATCAGACTGACAACCAATGCTCACTGCACAGCTCACTTACATGCATCATTGCAAAATACCGAGAAGCAACTGCCGCTTCACAACTGCTAGTCATTAATGAATATTTTATACACAAAGTATTTTGGTGGCAAATTTCTTCGCCGTGGATTAAAACTTGTGGATACATTGTTCCAATTTTGTCAGCACCAATCCAGCTAGCAAAATGGGTTCCAGTTAGTTACCATTGTGGAATTAATAGTCAACATCCCTTCACAAACTGAATGCTTAAATATTACTTAACTCTTGTAAAACTGAAAAACACAATATATTAAATGACAACATAGATAGAAATGTACAGAAATTTTATTTTTGGTTAAAATATTAAAAAATTGTGCAGTCACTTGTAACAGTACTGAAGAATCCGTAAACAAAAACGTCTGTAATAATGATAGGTATTGTGGTGACTGATAAGACAAATCAATGCGTTTGAGAAGTGCCTCACCTGTATGCCAAACATACTGGACCCAAACATAGGTGCTGGCGGCAAAGAATAGCCATTGCACTGGGATGAAGAGGAGGCAAATGATGTCCGAGGTAAATGCCACACACACAAAGAATACTGAAAATGCCTGTTTGAAGAGAGTAGTCAGAGTAAACATAAACTAAAAAGACAAATGGACTTAATGACATCATCTGCTGTCTTTCACTATTCTAGTGTCTGGCCTACACAAAAAACTACACAAGGAATTAAAGAAAATTGATTGGGCTAAGCTCAGTAAAATGTACTCACCAGGCCCTGGTATCTAAAGGAGTCATATACACTTCGGATGAAGAGCCAGAAAGGCCAGAGGTACTCAAATCTAAACTCCAGTACAAAGTCTGCCAGTAGGACCAAAGCCCACACCACCAAGAACTTCAGGTACAGGAAGGTACTACAAAAAGAAAAACAAACATTACACATGATAAAAGTAAATGATGCCTGATATAAATGAAAAAGTAAGCAGTAAGTAATAACTCTTGTTTTAGTGAAGTAAAAGAAAACAAGAGTATTGTGCAATCTATGTTAATATATGCTCAAATCCAATGCCTGAAACTTTAATTAATAATAGTAGGCATTTACAAAGATATGAACGATGTATTTGACCTGTTATGTTGTGCTGATGGGACAGTGGGACTGTGCAATACTACAGTAAGGCTGAATCTGCACAGACTGTGGATCGGATGCTGAATTCACATATTTTAACAAGTTTAACAACATAGTGTTTAGTGCTAGCTGACAATTCCCCCGTTTGGACACTGACACTGAAAGTAACAGCATGTGGGCTTTCTGATCTCTGGCATCTAAAGCAGATCGTTTAGTGATGAAGGCACCTGTTCAATAATTCAAGGATCTCTTCAGATCTCGATGCCACGTGTGTAAAGTGGCCTTTAACATTTCGGGTGTCAGATATGTATGAAGTCAGAGGAAGGGCCTTACAGGTGCGATAGTAGAGGACAATCAGGCTATGACTTATCTACACAAGCAAGATGACTGCAGAAAATAGATGTGTATAATAATTATTACAATAGATGCTTAAAGTAAATGCTGATGATGAATTACTGAGGGTTACCCGCTATGTCGGCTAAATTCAACTGAAGTGTAAAAATGCAAAAAGCGAAACGGCTAGCTACCGTTAAGTTAACGGCTGCTAGTTTTAACGGTGCTAATACTAGCTCATGACATTTGACAGAGATACGGCGAAGACTGTAGAACTATGTGGACACGTGTGTGTAATAGACCAAACTATTAACATTTAGAGAGCAATTGTTGTGTGAAACACACTCTGACACTCTTCAAATTGGACTGTTTGGGGCCTGTGTGTACAGTTAGCTTACAAGCTAAAGCTACCTGATAATGCTAACAAAACATACGGTTAGCAGCTATGAACCTAGCAGCTAACTTAGCTGTGTTCACAGGCTCGATAGCGGCCGTTGTTCATTGACAATTATTTTAATGGGAGATGTGATTTTTGAACTTCTATCGGGCCGACAGTATCTTTGCATGGGCCTACATGTTAATGTCTGAGGCAGAACCCCTCACTGGCTGCATGTAATTGTACGTTTGGGTTACCTGCCGTAGATGCCCTCGGTGATTCGGTTCCGTTTTATCGGCCGCCGGAGTTTGCTGCAGTCCGCATTGCGCCGCTTCATCCTCCTCCTATTGGCTTTGGCCTTCGAGCACCCACTGTAATCTTATCCAGTTTTCTTGTGTGTACGGGCAAAGATTATAAATGAAGTGCCTGTAGTATGTCGTTGTTATTATTTTTTCCCACTGAAAACAAAGAAATAAATAAAGGAGTCTGTTCGGGAACCTCCTCTTTTTCTGTTAGCGCAGGCTCAATAAGCCCAAACCGCGCTGTGTTTCACGAACGTCCAGTTGTCAGACGGCTGGTACATCCAATCAATCTACCCACTGAGAGCTATTACGTTGACTGATGCACCAACAAGCCTCTTACGTCTCTCTGTGGTCGGACGTCCAGCCTTCCTCAGCCAAAGACAACTCAGGAGAAAGAGCAGTAGAGGGATGCCCTGAGCAGAGCGTTTCTCCCTTCAACCAATCAAATTGTTTGTGGACAAATCGGGCATCGCTGTTGAGCCAATCAAATGAAGTCAAGGGCGGGACTTTCTCTAGGCATTTTGCATTTTTGGCTTTTTGTGAGAAGAAAATATGCATTCTTTGAAACAAAATTCCCTTTGTATTTGACACAAAACGACCATTCCAACATTACGGTGTTACGGGTCTTTGTGAGTAATTCATTGCCTATGCCACCAAGGCCCTTTAGGGCATCTGTGTTTTGTTTCCAGATGACAATGTGTGCACAGAGACTGAGTGTGAGAGTGAATAACATAACCCATATTCGGGCTTGGCAAAATACAACAGAATGTACTGTCACTTTTTGTGGCTGATTATAATACTATTATTATATACTCGCATGAAATAAAATAAAATAAAACTTTTTTTTTTTTTACCATAGACTCTTATTACCATATCATACGCTGTCTGTGCACTCTACAACTGAAGTAATAAAATGCGTTGCGTCTTCATTCATAGGGACTGCCCTACGTCGTCTTGGTTTGTGCGCACGCTTTGATCTTCAATGGCTCCTCAATACGCACCAAGCCTACGCTCCCGCCTGGCGCCCTTTTTACTTTTAATTCAAATAGTGTTCATTGTCATATTTGCCTTTTACGCTGAGATCGACGATAATGTTAAAGAAGGTGATGGGACTGCATTTAAAAACTTCTACTCGGGTAAGTGAACGAGTCTCACTTGGTGCACATGCGTGTGTGGCCTCCAGAGCACATTTACTTGCAAATCTTATGTGACTTTTTGTATTCCCAGTTATAAAAATAAATAATTAATTAGTTGCATTTAGTAGTTTCTCATTTTAACCAAAGGCATTTGTAAGACTTAAGAACATACGAGTTTGGGAGGGGTTGCTGTTATTGCTGTTGGGTGTTGATAAGCTCTTACAGTTACAAGCTCTAGGGTGACTTGGTGTAAAATAGGCTACAATATAAGCGTTCTTAGTAACAGATTCTACTTTTGCTGTCTTGCAGAGTTCCAGGATGTGAATGTGATGGTGATTCTGGGTTTTGGTTACTTATGCACCTTCCTTGTGCGATATGGTTTTAGTAGCTCTGGGTTCAACCTCCTTGTTGCAGTGATGGCAGTGCAATGGGCGGTGATACTTAATGGACTGGAGTCCTGGTATTACAGAGGAAAGATCAGGGTGAATCTGAGAAGGTAGGTCAGCTCAAATAAGAAAATGAAATAATCAAATAAAATACATACTGAAATTTAGTTTCTAACACACCTCAGCTTGGTCATTGCTGAGATGTGCACCGTGTCAGGTCTCATCTCAATAGGGACAGTGCTGGGAAAGACCAATCCAGTCCACCTCATTCTCATCGCCCTTATTGAGGTGTTGGGGTTTGTCCTTAATGAGTGGGTTCTCCATATGATTTTGAAGGTAAAATATTACTTGTTGCATAAATATCAGTTTAAATATTAGGTTCCAAGTATTTTTTTGCTCAACAATTGTTTTTCATTTTTGTAGTTCCGGCCTGTAAACAGTATCATGTTGCTTCACATCCATGGGACATTTTTTGGACTTATGCTGACATGGTTCCTGTATCGGAAAGGATCAGAACAGCCATTTGAGAAAGAGAAATTCAATCGTAAATCCTGTTTATTCTCCATGCTAGGTTAGTATCTTTACCATTTACAATGCCTATTCATTATGCCACAGTTGTGGGTGTATACTCTTTATGAACAGGCATTAACCACAGAGAGGTAGAGGCTCTTTGCACTTTGTTTTTACTCATGTGCATCCGTCTTATCTTTTCTCCAGGGACATTATTTCTGTGGATATTTTGGCCCAGTTTTAATTCTATCCTTGTGGAAAATCATCCACCTGGAAGGAAACTGGAGGCAGTATGCAGCACCTATCTGTCTTTGGCTGTCAGTGCAGCAACAGCAGCTTCTGTGTCTTTGGTGACAAGTCCTAAAGGAAAACTCAATCTTGTATGATAGTAAATTGACAGACATTTAAGTTTTTAATATTCAATAATTGTCAGTAACTATAACATTATATTTACCTTTCAGGTTCTCATGCAGTCAAGCATACTTGCTGGTGGTGTTGCAGTTGGAGTGTCCATGCCTGTCATTCACCAGCCCTGGGAAGCTATGACTATGGGGTTTGTTGCTGCTGTCATTTCAACCATAGGATACAGATATATTAAGGTATTTATTACAAAATATAGACTTTAATTGAATAATCCTGTACTCACATCTACCTACACCCTTGTCTTTCAGAACCACATGCTTTTGGTATTTCAGTGCCATGACACCTGCTCAGTTCTGAGCACACATGGTCTTCCTGGTCTCCTGGGATGGTTTGCACAGTTCCTGCTGTTAAAGGACTTTGACGATCACACAACGTAAATATGCAATGACATGTGATACAGACATTAACACAAAGTTGAAGACATCCAGTATAGTTGACCTTTTCCTATATATGTAGGGCAATCCGGTTTGCTGTTTTTCACATAACTAGTCTCTTCATCACCTTGAGTCTAAGTCTGTCCACTGGAATAATAACAGGTGAGTTATCACAATTAGGTATTTTCTGTATGCCACAAGGAATTTGTTGCTAATCCAGCTAAACTCCAACAGATGTAAACATTTTATGGCCTGATACTATTTTATTCTCTTTTCTTTTTACTGCCATTACTTTCTAAAGGGATTCTTCTCAAGTGGAAGTTCTGGAGACCACCGCAGGACAAGAAATGTTTTGATGATCAGGCATTTTGGGAGGTACATAATAAAACATTTTAGTACTCCTTTATCTCTGAATATATGGCAGGGTCTCTATAATTCGATTCACTAAATGTATAGCATAATTGATTTTTTTACTTTTTTACAGTTTCCCCATCTTGCTGTGCGAAAGTAAAATGGACAAAGCTGATAAAGAATGTGCCTCACATGCCTGTGACAATTGTGTACAGTTTCTAAGATAATGAAAAAACGATGATTCACTGCATATTTTAATGTTATCAATTGTAGTAAACCCTCAACGTATACACATTTTTTAAGCAGTATGGATACATATTGCAGTCAAATACAAATCCCCAGTAGACAAACAAGACCTTACAGTTTTAGATTCTTTACACTGTTGTAACGTCATGTCAGCAGAATAACCAAAATATCACCCATGATGTCTAAAAAAATAAAAATGAAATGGGAAAAAAAAGTGCCCTATGTAAGACTTACATTATTAGTGTATTTTTGTAAAGACACAAGCAGCCCAAGGTTACATTCACTATGTGTATACATGTTGTCAGAAAATATTGCTCTTAATTATACTTTGTACCATAATAAAATATGTTGTTCCCAAAGACACAAAGCTGTGAATAATTCAGATTAAAGGCTAGATTTTGTTATACACAACTATAAATAAACACAACATCGTTACAGATTGTTTACAGACAGACGTGTTGGTGTGTGAGCTACATCTGAAAATGTACATAAGAATCAATGAAAAGTTGTACTTAATTTGAATTCATCCATTTATACTGCAAACAATATAAATTAAACACGTTAATGCTAAAAGAAATGGACTTTGAAGTAAATAAAGACTAAGGCATGTCGTCTCACACATCTCTGCAAAAGTGTAGAGTGCAGAGTTTAAAACAGAAATTGAAAAAAGTGTCTGTTACTGCCACAGATCCTCTGTGCGTCCAAATTTGAAGACCAAACCCCTACAAAGAGAAAAGACAAATAAGCTAATTTGGTACAGCTCTACTATCTTTTGTGCTATGAGATACAATGCAGCTATTAACTCACCCAAAGAAAATGAAAGCATTTTGAAAGAAAATGGCAATTCCAGGGTAGACAGCAGACTTGTCTGCAAAAGACACAACACATTTACCACATTAATAACACACACATACAAGCTTTTGCATTTCTTTTTCCACTTAAAATAACAAATACACAATAGCTTAAACAAGATTCAAAATACATAGAATAAAAAGAAAAATGAGACTCACTGGGCACAACAAATCCTCCAAACAGAATCCACATTGAAGCGATGAGTGAGCCAAAAGCCAACATGAAGCCAATGAACAGCCACACACGTGCTCCTGTGGACCAAGATAAGAAAGAGCAGGTTAGTGGGGGAACCAACTCTGGCCCAATGTTGCATTAGTGAAATATATACACGCACGTGAGCATTAAACAGTTTCACTGTGTACACACCTGTTTGTCCCATGCATCCTTCACTGTAGCTGTCACCCCGTACTTGGCCATTTGAAACAGCATTTATCCTGTTGAAGTAAATTATCACCAATGTGTTACAAGCAAGTTCTTAGGTTATCCTATAACTTTTGTACTCAGAGACATTGTAGTGAATGTAAGTGATGGTGAAATTTGACTTTTAAAATGATAAGTAATAGATATTAGTTAAATCGCGTTACTTCTAATTGCATGTGAATATGTACTCTGTCATTAACAGGAAATAGATTGTAATAATACATTCACAGAACAAACACATTTTCATAGCTCTTATAAGATAATATGTCTCACATGAGAAAGGCCACAGTAGCGATAACTCCACATGTGTGATAGGCATGATGAAAGTCTTCCTCAGTGTTATAAATGACTGCTGCATCAATGATGATCCACCAGCCAGTGAAAAACTGCAGAAAAGAAACAAAAGGAACTCGATTTGGGAAGCGTGATTTTCACTAACTACACACACAGTCTCTATATCATTTCCGATTCAGTCCATTAAATTAAAATCATACCAGAACTCCAGCAGCTACAGATGCAATGGTGTTTCTTCTTTCTCCCCAGTCAACATTGCATTCACAGTCCCCACAGCGAATCCCATCAAGAAATCCTGACATGGTTCTGTGAAAAAAAGTTACATATGATAATGACCAAAAATAGACTAACAGTATCCCAGCGTATGATAATAACTGCATCATAAGTAAGTTACACGATAAACAGAAACCAAAATCGTTACTTTGAAAACAAGTTGCATCTCGTAACATCGACGATGCTAGTTGCGCTAATACTGTGCCACTTATTTGAACTAACTTCCTGTCTGAAACCACCGAATACCTACAAAAAAATGAGTATGTTATATATCTTTTTTAAAGATATACTGTGTTGTCACGTCGTCACTAAACAGAAATAGTGATGTCGTCTCATTTCTTTGTTCATAGCTTTGGCACTAGCAAACATTTCCTTCAAGCAAGCAAGCTTCCTTCTTAGAGGGATGCCGTAAAAATAATAGTTTTTACCTAAACGACAACCAAACTAACCAGTAAAAACTTATTCCTCCGATCTATTGCTATTTGTCCAAGGCATTTATAAACGAATAGCTACCTTTTACGGTTGGTTTTTGATCTAGACCCCCTGGTAAATGCCGACTTTTCCTTCCGAAAAGAGCTCAGTCACGCACATGCGCAGTATGTCCACGCCCATTTGAAGAAGAGACTGTTGATACTGGTGTCTTCAGGTGCTTCCGGATACAATAAGACTTAGGCCACTCATAACGCTAGTTCACCAAATGCGAACCAATTTTGTACCGATGGAAACGGCTGAACATATTTAGCCTTGAATTTTGACATACATTTTTAGAGTTGAAAGGTAAATAAACGTTTACAATTAATTTGGCCGAGTCGGAATATATTAATGTCGATACAATCAGATGAAACATAAGAAGTTCAGATATTTATTTAGAAGGGATTAGTCCTACCTAAGTGCACATCAGCGTTTGTCTCCTTTGGTTGATCAGTCGGTAAAAATTCTAAAAAGTGTTGCTTTAATAACAGACTTTAGAGAATAGGAATATACATTTGACAGTTAAGAGCAATAGGATATAAAAAATTGTCAGAAAGAAGCAAATTTAGAAATGAAATTATTAATTACTAATTACTTTCAGACAGTTGCTTTGTGTAAAGAGTCTGTGCCTGCGGTGTAAAGTGTCACATAAGAGTCACATGAAACTTCATGCCTGCTGCTGAGCCTTTTACTTTTTACACACAATGCCTGTTGTAGAGAGAATAAAAGACTATAAAAGTCACATGAATGGCTAGACAATCAGTCAGCATCTTTATTGCTCACAGTGAGTAATACACTTGAAACTAATGGTGAATAATGACATGAGGTTAACTAATGGTCCCCAAATTACACAGTCATTTAAAATTCATGCATATTTTGTAACACAGCTTAAAGACAAATTCACAATTCGTAGCAAAAATAAATGGGTAAACAGTTCAGTCAAATATTGGAATACAAACTGACTAACAATCTAAAACACTCCAAGCAACTGCAAAGCAACAGATATTGAAAGAATGATGACCCCAAAGTAGCCAATATATCCATAGGCTCCATTCAACCTCTTTGCTGGTTCTGAAATGAAACATGAAGTTGAAATACAATGAGTCATTGTAAATTAATTTACAATTAAAATATTTGTTTCATTTTGAATGAAATGCATTGTATGTGTATTGGACATGTTTAATAAGTTTAACAAATTGTTTAATTCCATTTAAAAGTTCTTATATTAAGATTATATATTCAGAGTGACCCTGGCAGATGGAAAGGTAAGGATTAGTATAACCATATAATTATATCCTATATAAAAGACTATTTTATATAAGGTTCATTATTAGGTTCACTAAAAGTCAGATGCTATTAAAGAAACTACACACTCCTACCTCCTGTGTAGTAGCCCCAGGCATAGGAAAACCTGCTGGTCACCCAGATGGCTCCAAGAACAGATGCTGATAACTATAGTTATGAAGATAAATAAAAAAAATTTGAAATAATATATACATCAAATGTATATAAATAAAAAGGCTTATCACAATGACTAAGCATTTTACTTGAACCCTGAAATGAGGCCAAGGTTCACGATGATTACTGGCCTCCTCGATACAATGCAACAGTTATATTACTAATACCAATGAAATGTATTAAACACATACATTTTGCTAAATTAAGAACTACATTTAGTAGTACATACAGGATAGACAAGAGCTGCAATTGTCTGGAAGACAAGCCACTGGGGATACACCTCCAGTGTGTTCTGATGTGCCCTTTGAATGCAGTTGAACACTTTCTCCTTGTCACTGTACATAGTTGGATACTGCAAGGAAAAACAAAAGTAAAGCACACAAATGCCCACAAACTACTCAGAAACAAAACAAAATATTATGGTAGCATTTAAGTTTCTGCTTAAGTCAAAGTAAAGTACCTGGACATCGTACTTCTTTCGGGCTGCTCCAACCTTAACTGCTAAATAACCTAGCATTATCCAGCTGTAGAGGTAAGTAAATATGACATATCCAAAGCTGGATGGCAAAACAGTCAGAATGTCCATTTCAGCTCGATTTCGTCTGTATCACTTGGTCGTGAAACGTGCAAACTTTATAGCAGCAGGAGTAGGAAGCGAGGATTATGGACCAGAGGTTAGGTAACTAAAGTATCGCGAGATCGCGCGGTTTGTTTTGCAAAAATGCAAATACACTACGCAGAAAATGTGTGACTATTTATTCAGCATTAGTCAACCTATTAACGAATTTATGATGGGTAATGCAATTGTAATCCAAGTTATATTACTTGGATTCCTGGTTTAATCTTAGCAGATGTAGCTTGTTGAGGGTTAAAATGCCAACCTTTTGCACATATGCAATGAAGAAATAGATAAAATGCTAATATTTATAATCTCTTGTATAGTTTATCTTGTAATTTCTTATCATTTAAAAACAAAAACTTGTGTTCACTGAAATATGTTAACGACATAAACCGAAACTTGTAGAATGTGCTCTGAGTATCACGTGACTGGAATTTTCCAGTGCGCACTAAAGGCTCGCCTCCGCGAGCTCTCAGTATCACTTGTGTAAGGACAGAAGCTTGGACAAGGTCGTCTCGTCATTCCACATTACTTAGCGCTCAAATATACGAAGAAAACTTTTTTGTTCCGATATTGTTATTAGACTTACTTTTAGACAACCAGTATTTTTAGTATCATCCGACTTCCAAAAGCAGATCTACAGGACTGACTCACAAAGGGGGAAAAAAGGTAAGAAAACGTTAGCTAGCTTAGCATTTAGCTAAAAGCTCAACAACGGTTTTCGGTTGTAAACCTGTATGTTTTGTTAAAGTTTGCACCACAAGTAAATTTATTTTATGGAAATAAAAAAGGTTCTGCCGGTGTGTAAATATATGTCTTCTTCAGGTCTTTGTGTTAACAGACGAAGGTGAGCTAAGCTTAGCGCTAGGCTAGTGTTGCTACGTGAATCTGGAATTTTCCAGTAGCAGTTTTTCAGACGTTGGGCTTACGTAAACGAGACTTTCTGTCGCTAGGGGCAGCACCGGCTCAGCAACTGTTACACAACCAATCCAAAGATCAGTGTCGTATTTTAAACAATAAAATGCACACAGCACATTTTTTACATCGTTTAATAATTGTAAATAGTTTGATGATGTTCAGTAATTGTTCATCTTGAGTACAATCTTGTTCCATGTTCTATGCTTAGTTTTAGCAAGATTGTGCATAGTTTAGCACCTTATTGATATGTTTTCTTTTGTGCCACTTTGTGACTCCTTTGACTTTGACTAATTTAATCACCCTTTTTCGTTTTAAGTTGTAATAATTAAACCATAGTTGAACTGGAGAACTAGAATTCATGTTGGTGTTTGTTTCGTTTCAGTTTAGAGAAGAAGGAATAAACATGGCCAAGGCAGTCAGTAGCCACTCTGAGATGGCCCAGGCTCGTCAGAGTGATGGCATCAGTGTGATTTTTGATCAGAAGAGCCCTGTGTCCTCTCAATCCCGGTCTCGCTCCAGGAGCAGCAGTGATAGCAGTCCCGCTTCTGGCTCTCATCGTTCTCGAGGTCGTGGCACATACAGAGGACGCTACAGGTCTTCACCCTCTTCATCTTCAACGTCCTCCTCAAGCAGCAGATCAACATCTCGCAGCAACAGGTCCCGCTCACACCCTCGCTGTCACAGACATTCTTCTCGTTGCCGCTGCAGTGATCATCGTCGGTACAGCAGGGGGCATCGCTGCTGCTCACCTCCACAGCGATACAGGGCACACTCACGCTCCTTTAGCCGGTCGCCCTCTGTAGACCGGTACTCGCACAGAAGAGGCTACAGTTCCCGATCCAGATCCCCCCATTACTGGAGCAGGTACAACAGACGAGAAGAGAGCAAATACAGATCCCAGTTCTCCCGATCCCCTTCCAGGACTTTCAGAGGTCGATCAAGATCCAGGTCTACAGAACGCTCTGTTTCCCTAAGCTTGGAAGGTGAGTTTGTTTTGTAGTGGTAAATGTAATAAATTTTACAGAGTTCTAAAATGTAGTATTTTTGTTCAACAGAAAAGAGGGAACTCCTGAGAACAGCGAAAGAAAATGCCATGAAGATGCTTGGAGTGGAGAGACTGGAGCTTCCTGAAAGTGTCAAACCAATCCTGCCGGAGGTGTCATCGCATTCCAACGATGGATTGGCAGCACCAGGGACATGGGTTAGACGAGTTTCAGAAAATACAACATCACAGGTGGGTTCCTGAAATGTAATAAAAAACAAGGGTAATTAAAAAATGGACACAAAGAGTTGTGTTAAGGAGTACAGGGATGTTTAAAGTTTCTTAGCAGTTAAAGGTAATCATAATAGTTTAATAAAAGAACGCTTGTTTATTTTTTCTGTACTCCCTTTTCTGAAGAATAGCTGTAGATTAGAGATAGACAAGTCCTAGCACCTAGTTCAGTCTCAACCATTTACTGTAATGGAGAATGAATGAGCAGTTTTAAAAGTGTTTGGGGTTTTTTGTGTCTTGTGTTTGGACCCTTGAGGGAACACACATACTCTCTGTATTTATTCCTGTCTTCATAGATAACATGAAAGTGGTCTCCTCCACTCTTCGGCACCTGGGAATAAAGGGCTGTCATTGACATGGGTGACGACATTTGTGTTTGCGTAAAAGGTTGACTCTTGTAACATTCACATTGCGTAGTTTTATCAGAAGATTGCATTTACTAAGACTACCCAGATCCACTTAACATAATCCACAGGCCTTATGTATCACACGCACATACACAGAGACAGACAGACTTGCATATATTCATTCACACATACACATACATACATTCACACATGCATATCCACACATACATAGAATTTTTGACACTACTAGACAACTTTAAGAACACGTATGTCATTACAAATGTATTTGCTTGCAGTTTAAATGGATCATTGTTATTTAGCAGAGTCCTCCACTCGCTGAAGGAGCACAGGCGTGTGGACTACATTATAGTGACTATTCCTGTCAAGAGACCTTTAAAGACATGAAGATCTCCTCTCTGTATGCCAAAGATAAGTCTGTACAAAGATGTGTGCTGAGGGTTGGAAACGCTTCGTCACCATCATTCTGCCACTTTTCAGAGAAGAGAAATCCTTACTTGAGATTATTTTTGTGTCAAAGAGTTATTCCTGAGATAATGTGCATGAAGGTTGCAGTTTGCCTTACTCTTAAGACACTTGAAATAATAACTCAACAATCCAGCTACATGACCCTATCAAAGAATGTTGATGTGAATTGTTCCCATTGAAGTCTACTGAAATGTCTAATTCAGCATTTCATGTCTTTTTGAAACAGAGTCCTGAAGAGGATCATGATGATGCACTAAGCCCAAAGTTGTCTCCAAAAAGAAGAACGATCTCTTTCAGTATTAATGTAAGTGCAGCCTACAAATTATTTGTTTTGAGTAAACTAATACTAGCTGTGCTCATTTTTTTTTGTTTGTTTGTTTCAATAGAATTCAATGGCAAAACCAACGGTGGCTGCCCCATCTTGTGCTAAGGTAACTCCTCGTGTGGACAGCATTGAAAGCAGGAAGCCCTATGGTCACTGGATTCCAGTCAAATCTCGTCGTCGCTGATTTGCAAACACCTTCCTACACTATTAAGCCACTGTACATGGACATTGTAAATACTGTAAACAGTTTTGTACATAAGGTGTTCATTTCATGGAAATGTTTTCTTTCAGATGTAAAAAGAGTTAAGTGGAAAGAAGGGAAGGATACACACAGGTGGGATCTCTTTTTCCTGTTTTCTGTATTGTGTTTGATGGAGAATTCAATAAAGATTCATGTGAACAATATCTGTTTCTTCATTACTGGTGATTACAGTTAATGTTTTGATAAGATCTGGCATCGTCCGGTCTACAGACCTCACATTCATACAGTAAGCCCTAAAAATAAAATATTGATATGAAATGATTAAATCCAGTAGTACTAGTTAATATAGCAGGATTAATCAAGCAAACATTTTTTCTAAATCTAAGTACACTTCAACTGGCCTCATGAACAGAATAAACCTTTGGTCTATAATAATTTAGAAGATCATTAGTCAACAAACATGTTAGTTCTTGAACCAAACAGATTGTGGCTGCTGTGATTTCTACCCTAGAGGCAACCTAATGTTTGGCATGTTCAGAAAGACTGCTGACAGACAGTTTAGATGTCATATCTATTTTAATCTCATCGTCTGCTCTTATAAAAAGACATAAGTGTTTTGGCGGACTTTCTGTCTCTTGTTGTAAACTGAATTGTTATCTGATTTTAGTGAGATTAAATAAAGCATGAATCATAGCCCATATCACACAAACGTCTTATTAGAAGTAAATCAAAGCCACATTGAGAGGACATTCACACGCATAAGGTGCTGTTATTTCAACATCAAAACATCTTTTGATGTAATTTTTACAAACAGCCTCAAGACTGTGAATCATTTTTAACTGGGCAAGTAAAAGAACATTCTACTTTAACACAAGATGTTGGGGTATATATTTAGTATAGTAGTATAGTATATTTCCCAAACAAATATAAATCTCTAACACGTTTATATGGATTATTTAAAAAAGAACTAAGGATTATACAAGACCCTGCTTTAACTGATTAAATGCTAGTGTTGTCAAATTTTTGCCCACTAGGGGGCACAATACAGCCATATTACGACAGGAAGAAAAAATTGCATGGGAACTTCTCTTTAATCTTTTTTCCAGTCACAAGGCTCTCCTATTCATGCCACAGCTTGGGGCAACTTGGTTAAGCGGAGATGTGCTTGATAATGGAAAAAATGAATTGCACAACTGTTAGTTCTTATCTCTGCACCTACACCAAATTTTATTTGGCTGCTAAACCTGTCTTAATCATATTTAATGGTAAGCTCATTCTCACGCTTCAAATGTCTTCATCATAAGACCACCCCAATAACCCAAGCGTGTATGGTGTTTGAACAAGTGATTTATTTAAAATAGAAGACTGAAATAAAACAAATTCCCAGACATTACATCTCTTACAATTTTCATTTGGAACAAAATATCTATGCAATAAAAAGACTTCCTGACAACGACTGTCACATTTACATAATCCGCCCAATGAAGGCACTAAACAGCTGTGCCTCTCTCTAAGTTTTGTTTGATCTCTGCTGTGTATTTTCCATAGAAGCGTTCCGCCTTCTTGTTGAACTTGGCGTTCCTCTCGTTAATGTAGTCGATGTCAGCGTCGTCATTGTGGGCCCTGCGTCGGCTGTATTTAGATCTCTTCTCAATCCTGGCAATAACAAATAAAAGCAGCAGTTAACAGATTAAGTCAGATACAAACAAGCATCCAAATTCCCTGACTTGGGAAGCACTGTTTTGTGTCATATGCACATTTTATTGAGTATTTTGAATTGGTCTACTCTTTGCTGTTACTTACTGTCTTTCAACATCCTCCACCATGCGGTCAATGCCCTCCTTTGTGGGAACATGAGTGCCATGGATCAGGCTATTGGATGTGGGGTGGAAGTCCTCACCGCTGCAGATCACCAATAAAGGAACAGAGGAATTAGAAATACAGAACCATGGCAAATTAACATTTTAACACACTTAAATGGGCTCCTCTATTCCATCACTGTGATTATGGTCATTCTAATTAGAATGACGAGGCCCCGGGGCCAAATGTATTGGTACATCCTTCACGGTTTTGCATGTGGCAGCCTTAAAGGGGGGTAAAAAAAAAAAAATTGAAAACATTGAACTCCTTCTTTGACCTCAGAGTACTTGTGTTGCATTTATACGTCAAAATCTGTAAATTACATCAGTGGTCCACATCAACCCCAGGGCAAAATATAGGGTACACTACTTAACATATAGAAAATTCTTTGTACTCATGTGATGGGGAAATGATGAGATGATTAGCCCAATCAAATTGCTACAATTTATTTTACTTGATTTAGAGATTTCACAGCCACGGTCGTGACCACAATGTCCTCATGTATCATTTTATGGGCATCTTGGTGGGATCTAGAAAACTGTTTGAGTCTGAATCAGGAAGAAATGAAACAATACATTATATATTATCAGAGAGTAAACTTACCATTCCTCTCTTTGTTTCTGATAATTTTCCATGTCTGGCTTCATCTGCCTGGTAAGCCTCTGATACTGTCGAAACTGTGCTTCAGCATAGCCTGCATGGATAGAAGGAGAGAGATGGGACAAGAAAAGGAATAGAGAGTTAGAGTACAACACAAATAAACAAGAGTACTGTTTGCAGGAATGGGGTTTGGCAGCACAATTTGTCCCCATCCTCTCCTTAGAAAGGATTTCCTTAATATGGAGTGAGTTTTTCTGCAATGCCATTTTGGGAAGACACAGCTATGTCTAGATTCAATTTAGAGCAGTTATAATAATCTACCTGTCTGCAATAGCCACAGATTACTTTATACATCAGAGGCAAACAGTATTTTCATTTTGTTACTTTTCTTAGAAATTTAGTACAGATGAGATGAGGTGTTTGGAGTCATTATTATGGGATAGAAAAGTGGGTCTTCATCTGCTTCATTGTGCTTGTTTTTTTTTCTGAATACTGCTACAATAACCAAAAAGAAAACAAAAATTCAAGGACAAACAAACCAAACTATGCATTAGTTAGAAATTGCATAGCCAGCTCAGATAGAAGTTTTTTTTTTTAAAACCCTCTGTTCACAGACCTGCAAATCCTGTGTCTGGATTTTTCTTCTTTTTCTTTCTCTCCCAGCGCTCTGCGTCATCAGCTGTGACTTCGAGCAGTTTTACTCTGTCATAATCCTCTCCTTTGGCGGCACAATCCTACAAAATGTTGTATATAAAATATAATGTATGCTATACACAATTATAATACAGTCTTATAAATAATAAAGATGTAAACAAACCACGCAGCGTTGAGCTGTATTTCTAACAATTATGTAATACTTTTTTGGCTTTTTCGTCTTTGCCTCGTCACCTTTTTCTTTTGATCTTCAGCCAGCTCCCACTCTAGCCGGGCTTTCTTTGCCTCCCAGTTGGACGGTAGTTTGAGTCTCTTATCTTCCTCCACAACCTCTTGGTGGTTGAGTTTACGTGCTTCATTCTGTGAAGGAAAAATAAACAGAAATATAGGCACAAGCAGCACATATAGTAAATTACCACATATTTGAAGGTTCTCTTACTCGTTTGAAATGGAGCTCTCTAAACTTTCGTAGTCTGGCTTCTCTCTTCTGAGATGATACAGTTTCTTCCGATTCCCCTTCCGGAACACAGATCTGACAAAATGGTTATAAAAAGGGTTTGGCAATGTTTGATTAAAAAGGGTCAGCTAATGAGCAAAACGTATCGTGGACAGGATCAGAACGTAGCTGTTAGTTAGCAGTAGAGCCAATGGAAAATAGCATTTGCTAACGTGTCTTAGCTTAGCACAATAGCATCGTTTTTGCGACCTACATTTTGTCACCGAGTCGGTTGATTTGGAGAGTTTATGAAACAGTAGCACGTCTTTCGATTATCTGACATAATGACATAATCGATTATACAAAGGACATTTGAAAAATATAATACTCACCTCGCTTCTTGACGCCATTGTTTTGTTACCTTCCAGAAGAGACAGGAAGTTCGGACCGGATATGACGAAGATTCGTACGTACAAAAACTAGAGTTACGTCATAAATTATCGCTTATCATAAATAATTATCGACGTGGCATGGATATGAATGTATATATTTTGTATTTGAATTTAGACGTGTGTTGCTCCAAAATGCCATTTACGGAGAGAAAAAATTAAAATGCATTGTTTTTCTTCTACATCAAATTAGAAAGGAGACCAGGCAGTGACGTATAAAGTCGTTCCTAAGTCTCTATTCCAGACAGGAGGAGAGTTAAAATTAGGCTGTGCATTGTTTCTTTCAGCATGCCTCAACCTCGGAGTAGCCTGCTTTGTAATGGAGGACAAACAGAATTACTTTCTTTTAAATAATCTTGTAATACCACTTTTTTAAAAGTTAGAAAGCCAGACCTGTTTTTCCAGAAGTTGTAAGCGAGGTGGCCTTTTTAAAGGACTCATTAAAATGATGTCAGACTTAGAGTGAGGTTCGCTGTCTCATTATGACCCCAGATGAGAGAAGTATCTGAAATAAAGTACTCTACTATGCCTTTTTCATTATAATTGACAGCACAGTTTTTTGTATGCTTACCCATGTGTTGTAGGGTTTGTGTTAAACTCATTTTAAATAAAATGTTTACATTTTTTAATTATTTTATATTCACATTTATGAACCTACAGTAGATTGGTAGAGGTTATATACACTGTTCAGCTATATTGCTTTCAGCAAACACAAATAGTGTCACAACATTGAAGTTACAATTTGGGCAAATTAAATAAAATATTAAATAAAAACATGATTAAGTAGTATAGTATACAAGGATAAACTTGTGCTAATGTTGAAATAGTTGTTTTTATATTATAAACTTTAAGACCATGGCAAAAGTAACTACCCCACATCTTGTAGTTTACAATAATGTCTTTGTATTTGCTTTTTAACAACACTGTTTTTCTTGTCTTTGAAGTTTAAAGTCAAAGAAAAATATAGCTAGACTAATGGAAATGGGTAGGCTCCATACAGGCAGCAATTATGAATATAACTGGAGGTTATACAATGAGAGGCATGAAATGTCAAGCACAAAGTCATCAGTGTACCACACAGAGAGCTCTGTTTAAACTCCTCTTAAACTCAATTGCAATGGTTGTTTTTTACTGGATAGAAATAAAATCTCAAATGTATCCGCAGTTATTTTCACCCACTGCTCACAACATAACTTTGAATCCAAATATGACTGTATGATCTGATCAGAAGATGTAAACACTTTAAGAAGTCATTTCAGTATGTTTGACTTGCCAAAATGGATGTTCTCTCTGTTTGATTGCATTATACTAATTGAGCTCTTTTGGAGGATGTAATTAAGTGGAGTTTATAGTCTTAGATTAAAGCATCCTCTAGATCACAGGCAATGTTAATGGAGTGATGCATTTTCACTGGAAACCAGATGGGAAGACATCACAACAGAACAATACATCACTAACAACACTAATTGGTATGGTACTACTATTAGCATGCAAAAGACAAAACATAATACTAAATTACTTTAAAGAGTGGGAAAAACAGTAATTAAAAGGAGAATATATGTTTTCCATATTCTCTTGGACACAGAAATAGGCATCAATGTGATTCTTAGTCGACCACCTTATCATAAACTGGTTAAAGAAGAAGGCCTCAGGACATAATTTTTCAAGTATAGCCAACTATGTGAACCTATTCTTCAATAGCTGTTCTTTTGGTTTATGCTGTAACCATATCATATACAAAGCATTTTTAACATTAACCAA
The DNA here is from genome assembly GCA_036850595.1 of Rhyacichthys aspro. Taxonomy (NCBI): domain Eukaryota; kingdom Metazoa; phylum Chordata; class Actinopteri; order Gobiiformes; family Rhyacichthyidae; genus Rhyacichthys; species Rhyacichthys aspro. Next base: position 11,269,266 of record CM072169.1, on the reverse strand, counting down.
CATTTCTTCACGCACTGCTATGAAAGGTCCTCTTCCTGTTTGAGTTTTTGCTGAACTGGGAAATGAGCTGAAAGCTGGCCAGCGAGTACTACACACTTGACACACACACACACACACACACAGGACATAATAAATCTTTAGTATTGAAATCGTCTCTGAAATATCAGCTATATGATTCCTAAAAGTTTAGGTACATAATGTAACAGTACACTGTTTTTGGTTTGAACAATCCAAATGAGTTAATTTTGCCAGAGCTTGTCATGAACTGACAGCAACTTCATATGATATAGTAAAGATTAGTTTGAAGTACAACTGAAAGCCAAATTGGCTCTGTGACACCAAGTCCTCAATGTCAGGATGCTGTCATTGCTGTTTAAAGGATACAAAGCTTTAGTGTAGTATGACATGGATCTCACATACGTTGGGGCCACCCAAGAATGCTGAACAACCACTCAATATTAACTTTTCCAGTCAGGCAAATCAGCCTGAAACATTATATCTGCAAATAAATTGCACTTTAGGGGCACATTTATAAATGCAGTGTAGACGTATTGGAGCTGCATAAGCATATCTTATAAATCAAAGTGGACATGATAAGAGTTTAATACATTATTTAAATACTAGAGCTTTTGTACAAACAGAAATACTGACGCTGTTATCTTACTCTTAATAAGGGGTCTTCTCGATAGCACACGGGGGGCTGGAAGTCATGCGGCGCGAGCAGCTGCTTCACATCTGGAACTTTATATAAACATCATGGCCAATAAAATCATTCCATTTCCTTAATTACTATTCCTGTCATTTCCGCACTAAATGAAAAGTTATTAATTCAGGGCCAACACAAACATGCCTCTCCAATACGAGGAGCTGGTGCTGAAGCGTCGCCACCCTGACTAGAGGCCGCTGTCACTCGACTGGAACCACAAGCTCCTGCCTCACTCTGCCAGCATGTGTTTGTATTAATGTCTGCATGTATAGTGAACAGAAGCCAAACGCTGCGCACATAAATGGAACACAAGATGGCATCTTGTTTTCCATCTCATTCAAATGGTACCACTGCCAGGACAGTCAGGCAGGCAGGAGCCATCTTGTTTTATCTTAAAACTTGTCCTCCTCTTGTCTCTGTCCCACCAGATTCCTCTCTTTGCTCTTTTGCTTCACCACTGAATCCCACTTAATTTACACTTTTCTTCCCTCGGTTGTCTCACTTGTTTGCATGATATAGCATGAGATGTAGTGTGTTGATAAGACTTAGTGGGTTTCTGTCTGTAATATCTTTATATCTTAGACAACAATGAATACATGCTGTAGCTATAGATGCTTAAGGGAAAATTGCAAATTTTTTCCAGGGTCATATGTCATCAAAATAATTTTCAGCTCAAACAAGTCCTCACAGACAATTATTATCAGCATTCTCTGGGAGTAAATGCTTCCCATTGATGTAGAAGGTCACAGAGGAATATAGTGAATGCAGAGGCAAAAGGATGGATGGAGGTTCTAGTAAAGAACTAAAAACATCTCGTAATCAGATTGCCAGTATATGTGTGCTCCTTTTGAGACCAATTTACCAATTATGAATTCTCCCTGTAGGCAAAAGAAGTTTGAGTAGATGTCTCATAGAGCATTAGACAAGGTTTGAGCAACTTTTGTTTGCAATGCAGCCCATTACAGGCCCGTGGAGGAAGAGGATTTCTGAGAGACATATACTTACACAAAAGATGCATGTATGCACTCCAATACCACCAGTTTTGTAGTCGATGCTTTTCCTCCACCACACACAATTAAAGTCCCAATTAAAGGCCATTATGGCTTTTCCACCAGCAGCAACCACAGAGAGAGCAGCACTAGGACTGTACATTGTGGGCACACAAATGTCTCCTGTGTTGTCATCCAAAGGAACTCAGACTGATCCACCAACTTTATGATCATAATTACTGATATCAAAATTAATGTTCAGCAACACAATAAACAGCAATAAAAAAGTTTGAGCAATTCCAGTAAGGCGGATCAAAGTGTTGAAAAGAGGTGAGCTCAAGCAGTGCTTTTTGCCACAAGAGGGAGGCATTTCCCTTAGTGTTTACCAGATACAGCAATCCTATTAAATCTTAGTCATATTATTACATTAAAAATACACATCACACGCTTGTTCTGATTTGAGCAATTGTGTCTCTGTTTCCCACAGCCACAATCACCAATGGATTCGAGTTCTCACCACAGATTAAAGCACTGGCTTCTGTATCTACTGTGAAGCATCTGCTCACCACCGTACCCACAGACAAGTTCAACACGAGTGTCTTCCCTTGAGCGAGGCCCAAAAGTGTCATGGGTTTCCGCTCCCAGTTCCCATCCTTTTACCCAGTGACCTTAATGAGATACTGAAGTTCTCACTTGGCCAAACAATACCCTGTTGTAGGGAGCTGTGATAAGAGGTGGCCAGTCTACTGCCTCTGGACATGCAGCTGTGTAGGCCAATAATTTATCCTATCTCTCCTTAGCCTGACACGCATTTTTTTTTTTTTTTTTTTTTGCCAGATCAAATCACTTCACACAGACAAGTATTAAAATGCATGTGGATGCACGAACCCTTTTCCCACCCCAATTTTGGACTCTGAGAAGTAACAATCTGTTTAGCACTAAACAGCAGTGGCCTCTTTCATCTCAGATTCAAGGCGCCAATGATCTAATTCCAAATCTGATGATGATCAAACCAGTGCCAAATATCTAAAACAAGTGTCGTCAACAACAACACTACTGTTAAGTCCTAAGTGATAAATGAGCTCTCCCTCTGTGGTCAATATGGTGTATACTCTGAACTATTTAGGACCTTAAAGGCTCTTTTATTTTCATGTACAAACTAATTTTGAGAGGCAGAAAATTAGAATTTAGTTATTTTCAAGGTGGATAGTAGTTCCCCTGGGAATAGTCTCAAAGTAAAATTTGTGATGTGGGAAATTTTTGAGGTTACCACAGAAAGAAGATAGTTATCATTTATTTCAATTGACTTTTTGTGCTGGTAAATCTTTACTTTATCTAGCGGAAGCATTTTGAAATGAATGGTGAATACTCAAAGTGTAAAACTGTATTCAGAGGGGCACTGGTTCCATTTATCTATTAATATGATCAAAACATATATTGGTACGTACTCATGTCGACTTTTGTGTGTGAACGAATGAGAGAAGCAGAGAGTGTGAAAACTGTTAGGCACAAATTTAGATGGAAGCTCCTTTTTTTTTTCCAATCTTGTACATGCAAAGGGAAAGAGAATTGCTACCCACCAAGAACACAGAAACATAGGAATGTAGGGGAAGGGTAAATGATGTGTTGAAAAAGGAACAGACTCCCGTGAACAAGCTAGAAGCATGTGTAAACAGCCTATGCAGAAACCAGATATGGGCCAATCCTAAAGGTAATATACAGAGAAAATGTGTTTAGCAGAGTCCATTAAAGCCAAAAGCCTCAGAGGGAATGCTTCTAGTCAGACATGGGACTCTGATGGAGGTAGCGTAGACACTCTAACTCCAGGTTAGCCTTGTGAGTAATGGAGTGGGGTGTTTTCAGACTCCCATGGCCCCACACAAGTCGCTGTGATGAAGTTAGAGAGGTAGGAGAAGCACTACAGCCAAGAGACACGATGAGTGAGCTACGCCCGTCTCCTGTTGCTGTTAAATGTAATTTCGGATCGTGTTGCAGCGGAAGCACAACTGACAGAGGGAGAATCTATCGGATTCAGCTCAGACATCACAATAATATTGAGTCTTGTTTAAAAACACACATTCAGGATGCTACGGAAGTATCATTGGTTTAATAGCCCCAAGGCTGGGAGAGTGTCTAGAGAAAACTAGAGAGAGGTGTTCAAAGTGATGCACTAATTCAATATCATTAAGTCTTTTATTTCTCGTCTTTCAACATTTTCTCTAAACATGAGATGAGAGTAGTCCACCTGACAAACAAAACAAATCCTCACTTTCCTTTTTTGTCATTCCCAGCGCCCCTATGCCTTTTCCTCTGTGGTTAACCAACTCTTGGCTCGTTCCACCGGTGCGACGCCATCTCTATTATAACGCCATCATTGCTGCCTGCCAAGCCATAGCGAATGATGTCACTTCCACCCATGGTCATGGTGGTTTGGGTTTAGCCACTGGTGCATGTGACAATTTGTGCCCTACTAGTAAGCCCCGAGGCTTACAGTTGGGCGCACAGCCATGACAACCACGCCTTTACTCAGTTTCAGCACAGGTTGCCCATTGATGCAGACATTTTTTATTCAGGTTGCTTGTTCTGATGGCCCTATTCCTACCAACTTTGATTTTACCCCCTGCTTGCCCCAGTCATGCTGCACATCACATCCACTGCTGTCATTCAGCCGATGACTTTGTAGTCATGTTGTGAGGCGGAAAAAAGCAGGGTTGGGCACAGCGGTGGCTGATGTATGGCTTCTGGAGAGGAAACAGAGCAGAGGCGATGAGCGAAAGTGGAAATGTACGTATGGCACCATGCCCGCTGAGCCAGGCCCACACTACACTGTATTTAGAGGCAGCTTTCTTCTCTTGCCAGCTGGGTGGGGGGATAAAAGAGAGCAGTGGGGGCGCCTGGGCAGACGCCGTGCTCAGATCAAACACAGCAGTGGCTGGGTGAGTGTTAGCAGTTGTCAAATGACTGGGCAGAATTAATGAATTTCTTCTATTAATTAATCAAATGTGGCCTTGTCATTTTCTCTTGCTTTACTCTTTTTTTGGAGCTAAGAAAGCTCCAAGAAAAGAACTAAAACTGAATATTTATTTAACTAAATTTCCATTGAGCAAGCATTATCTACAAAAGTAAATATTGATTTTATGTCTGTATAAGAAAATCTTCTGTATACTGGAAAACCAGAGGCCCTTTGGATAATATTTAGACATTTATTGTGGATGTAATGCATTTACAGTTTGGGTTTTGTTAACTTAGATCTACTCAAGGTCAGAATATTTATAAAATACACCACTTTTTCACAATGACCAATGTCTGTAATTTGCCAGTCAGCAGCATCATTGTGCAAACACTGATTCAGTATACTGTGCTTGAGGTTTGGATTTTCTCATACATACTGTACTGTGCTGCTGCCTTTGTTGTCCCCATAGTGTCTTATTATCCATGACCTTCCAGCTCAGGCGTGTGGGTTCTTAGCGGGGAACCCCATCCCAGAAGTGGTGGCGAGGATGGGACAAACCAACCACCACTCACAGGCTCCAGCCGGATGGGGAAGGAAGAAGACGACACTCATCATCGGGAGGTTTGGGTCTTGATTGCTTCCCGTTGTGAAGGACTTAAACCATCTCCGCTGGGAATGTGGTCCGTTTTACGCCCACGCCTTAAGACACAAAAAGAGGACGAGGTGTAAATGTTAAGGGACAGTAAAAATACAAAAATAAGAGAGAAAGAAAGAAGCTAAACAAGGACAAGCAAGTCAAAGGGAAAAAAACACACTGATAAAATATGCATGAGTCTATAAAAGGGATGTACATTGAATTATGGGAAAATGTCTAAGCAGTGACTGGGTGCTTATTATGGTGAGAAAGAATGTAGCCCAGCTTTTTATGTTTCACTTTTATTACTCTTTCTTGTATTTATGTTTAAAATGGTTGCAGGTGAAGCTGTAACGCATAAGCTTGGCATATTTCATGTAGTTAAAACATTGACATAAATCTGCATTTGTTGTGTATGTAGCTCAAAATAAAAAAAATATTGCCCTCATACACCTCCCCGCTGCTGTCTTTTTTTTTTTTTTTTTTTTTTTTTTTACACTTGACTGCAATTACTTTTTTGGCTTCACCATTCATTGCAGAAACTGAGAGTGGGACTTTTCGAGCCGGTACCAAGGCAGAGACCTCCGTACTCTGTTTTTAATGACTGTCTAGAGTTCAAGTGATTGGACTCATCTCAGAAGAACTGCCTGGCCTTAGATCTTTGAATCCTGCAAATGAGGTAAAGAGGAGCCAGAGCATGGGAGGTTTTGGAAAGATTTACAACAGATGACTTTCAAAACTGATAGAGGCTCAGAATGGCTTGATCTTTCTCTGTTTCAGCGATAAAAGAGTAAAAGAGTAATTGACATGAATTCTTCCAATGCGCACACAGTTGACCAAAACAATGTAAGCATGGCCCAGAAACATGTGGATGGTTGTGATCGCTGACCTGTCTGGCACTGGCAGTCTCGGGCCACTGAAGAGTTATGGTCTTCGTCTGCCACATTCATTAACAGCCATTCAGACAGGAAACCAGAGCCAGCACTGCAGTCTGCTTTCATGTCTCATCCCATTTGCTCCGAGAAACCTCATTTTTCATTATTTACTGTATCACTTCCAGACTGATGATCATCAATATTGTGTAAAGGGGAGAAATCTGCTTGATGTTTCTAATAGTTTGCTGCTGAAATATTGGACTGCGGTGCATGTTGTTAGTGACTGGGGAGAGTGAAACCCTCAGTGGGTTGTCACAGCGTGACATTAAAAAGGCGGCCTTGTACAGCAACACGTCCAGGCGTAACAATAATGAACCTTTGGGACTTTGAGAGCAGGAGAAAAGTAGATGCAAGTGTTTTATGATCTGGCAGCGATGTGGACAAAGCAAATAATCACCAGACACAGAGAAGCAGGTAGTTTCACTTAACCTCTGCTCAGGGCTCAGAGCCAACTTAACTGGAAGCACATGGCTGGTCATTGCTTTATAAAGAAAGAGAGAGACAGACAGAGGGAGACTGATTATTCCTAATATCACAGTACTACATTAGACATCTTTCACAGTACTGAGGTGACAGTGTTATCCCACAGTAGCAGGGTTTTCCTGGTGTAGAGAGTTCCTCGGGTTACTGAAGCCGCACACAACTTGAACAAGTCACAACTCTGGTTGGTGCCTCGGTGTACCTGCCTGGTCAAATGGACGAAAGAGCATACATCTGGTGGACTGTGGTCTGCTGTTTACTGGATGTCTGTGGCCTGTGGCTTTGTCTTCTACCCATTAGAGTGTTTGGTGTTGTTCGCAGGCCGATTGGCCCTACGGTAAATCCCGCTTATCAACCGGCCACTCCTTAGGGCACCGCAGCCGCAGAAACCCCTGAGAGCCTGTGGGATGGACGAGGGAACGGAAGAGGAAGTGTGGGTCTGTTCAGGCATGCCTTGGAGCGTACATACATAAAGAGAACATATCTTGGTGGTATGATTTTCTGTATGTGTGCTGAGGGTCACTGACCATCCATCTCGTCAAAGTGAAGTCGCCTGCCGCACTGCCCAGATAACTTCTCCTCTGGCCAAGCGCCACTATCAGGTTCCCCCATGTGGTTCCACTTAGACCGCCAGGGGCTCCGGCTACAGTCTGCAGACAGTGTTCAGGCCACAGGGCGGGAGCAGTGCAGCGAAGGCCTCACGCACTGGAGACACAACACACTGTGGCACACACCTCATCCTCTAAAAGACAGTCTTGCCAAGACATCATGTTCATCATTTAAGTCCACATTCATCCCCAAATATCAAAGCACTGTAAGTAAAAACCCAGTACATTTAATGCTGAGCAATCATTCTAAGGTTTCAAAGAAAAACACACTTTACAGAATGTAGTGTGTTTTCAGCACAAATACTGTCCTCCACTGCCAATGTCTCTCCATCCCTCGTAGTCCCCCGTTCTCCACTTAAACTCTATCACTGTATATTTTTATTGACGAGGCCTGACAGCGCCCAATTCCAATAGAGCCATAGACATTTGATACATACACTCCACCCTTAAAAACATGGAGGGAAAGAAAAATGTACTGCCTCTTTCTCTGTCCTGAGACGCCACTCTATAACAGCGGGCCCTAATTTCTCCTTCCAGTCATGGAATATGATAATTTTCTTATTTGCAAGAAATATCAATTGCTCAAGGCGGACACATAATCATTGGGGAGGAAAGGAGAAGCTACCTGTGTAATGTGCTTAACAGGCTAACCCATTTAGCCGCAGGCGCTGTTTGAAAATGAGAAAGTGCTGATGGTCAAAATCAATTTTCTCTGTGTCCAAATTACTCCCTGACCGGCTTAGAATTTCACCTAAATGGCCAAACCTTAAAACACTGATACTAATTCTATCATATTAGAGCCCGGTCATATAGTTGCAGTTATTGCTAATGCTATTTTGCTGTATTTATTGATGCAGAAAGATGACTTGAAGGCCAGGGAACAAGGAGTTCTCTTACTGTCTGTGTTAGTGTGCGCAGAACATGGCCTATAGCTGTCCCAGAACAATTAATGTCAGTGTACAATTAACAAAGTAAGGCATTCATGTTCACCTCTTAAAAGAGATATAAATTGAGTTCATAATGTTCAAATCATAAGGTTTTAAATGTGTGTAAAAAATTGTAGATTCAATTAAAAGTCATTTTCTAAATACAAAGTCTACTCTATAGTTTTTTCCAAGAATGTAATTACTGTAAAACTGCAGAGCCTTATGTGCTGTATGCATGCATTTTCTTCACGACAGATAAAAAGTATATGAATTGAACCTTAAATGGCAACTTTGTACGACTCTGAGATGTCTTGACTTGGATTTCTCCTTTAAGGACTTCAAAACAGCTCTGGTCAGGACTATAGATCTGTGGATTTGGGGTCAGGTTGGCTTGTGGCCGTGCACCGTCCACCTGGGCTAGCCACATCATAAACAACAGCTGTGCGTCAGGTCCGTTTCTGTATCAACATCGCCGCACTGGCCACCGGCTGGAGCCACACATAGGTATTATATCCATGAGACTTCCTGCGGCAGGACGGCCCTAACACCGGGGCCACAGACCAGGAAGTCTGCATCCCGCTCTTAAACCAGAGCTTCTAAACCTTTGGTTAGCTCGATTTCTGACAAATGAATGTGCCGTGGTGGATCCAAATTTCATAATAGATGAGCATAATTGTGTTCTGATGTATATTCTCCTCCTTCAAGTCTATTATAAAGGATATTGAAAGAAAATAATATGGTGATGAACGGCTGCACAAAACCATCTGGGAAGCCTACATAAGAAAGCATTTGGAAAGGGCAGACTTTCAGATATTTAGATACTTGTAACTGGTTTAACCCACTGCCATGCTGCTTATAAATTAGCTCTCACTTCTTGCTGTCCTTACCACAAGCTGCTGCCACATCCCAAACTGCTAGCTCCTCCTCTCAGGGGCTGATCCAAACATCATTGGTCCGAACCAGCAGTGGTACAGTATTTTGAGAGATAAGATGGACTTCTGCTGTGCTTGGTACAAAACTGGAAGTGAAAAAGTTCTCAGAGAATGCCCCAATTATCATCTAATTGAAAATAAATGATGGCTGCTTCTCTGAGATTTGGATTTGGTAAGTTGTGACTCCGATTTATGAGATGTTGCTAAATCCAACAAAAAGCACCTTTAATAATTCATATATCCTCACACTTTCCAACTCAAAGCAAATTCCCAGGGCTTGACATAACATATCTGTTGAAGCTGAGTTATCTCTTTACCCCAGTCCCATAGCCATGATAATGTCAGGTCAGACTAATAACCTTTGTCAGCTCTTTAGGCGTGAAGAAGGTATATTGTAACCATTTGGGCAGAAACGGGCCGGCTTTCCCGATATTGACTCGTACACAGCGAGGGAGAAGGAGGGGAGGCGTGGAATAAAGTGACACTAATGGAACACTGATGACAAAACAAGGCGCGCACAGGGACCACTTTCTAGCGTTTTTAATTCTTAATGTTGTCGCCTCGGGTTTCAATATGTCTTGGGCCCAGGCAGCTGCTCGTGCCCGGACAGATCTGGCGTGAGGATTAGGATTTCGTCGTGAGGAAATGGTCACGTGATTTACTGTTGCTGGAGAGGCGCTACAGGTGCCAGTGCATGCGGAGGGAGGGATAAGGTGACCGAGAAGTCGTCTCTTTGGAACCGCACTACGCTCCTCATCCCGCTCCGGAATCAGCTCTATCGTGACTGGGCCGGGAGACAAGAGCGTCACCCTATACTTTGAAAACACACTTTGATGGCAATTAAATATTAATACGGAGAATCATAGCCTGAGAGCTGTATCCACATTACATGGAGCATGCAAATCGCTCCAATCAGTGAGCCAACTGAAATAGCATCTGGAGAGCTGTATAAATAAGTCTAGGTTATCTTTAATATCATTAATATGGACTAAACTAACTGTGGAGGGAAAAAAAATAATAGAAAACTGGGAAGCAATTACTCTAATTATGATTGTTTTGTTTTAATTTACATATGAAATGCAGTTGACATTTGCATTTCTAGTACTTTCAGCTTGCCAATCTTAACATTTAAACACATGATAATGTGGTAACAATAGATGCTTTTGTTATGATCATTAGACTAGATAATGTAAAAGTAAATATATTCAAATGAGAAGAATGCTGCCTCTTGGACACAAACGCACACATTCTGTAACAATCATCTGCCTTTTCTCTTGGTTTGCTCCATAATCATCCTGGTTTCCTCCCAATAGGAAAACATCCTTCGTTCCTCCTTGCCCGTGTCTGTCAGCGATTCTGTGTGGGCCTGGACTCAGTCTGCGGCCAAAAATATCCCCCGATGGCTCCTCTAGGATGGGACAGGCCGCACAGACCACAGGCACACAGCCCTAAAAATACAGCAGCTCTGCCACAGCTCACCCTCATTTATTCATTAGCACTGCCAAGACAGCGGGAACCGAAAGGCCCAGGAGATGGCAGTGTGTTTAGAGGGACACAAGTGCTGTGACTAAACAGTGTGTGGATGTGCTCAAGTATGAGATAGAGAATAAAAACTTCAGATATTCAGTCTTGAGCCTGGAGACAAAACCTTTCTCTGGCACTGAGTGAATATCCAGTTGGTTGTGTGACGTGGGAGAAAGATATTAAAGGCCATAAAACTGTCACAGCAGAGTGATTGATGGCCCTGTGGCTGGAGCTGGCTGATAACTATCGTCACGTCACACACTCCCACCTATTATCTGCACCATCTAATGAGAGAGAGTGAGGCGCAAAGTGAGAAAGTCTGTGTTTAATTGCAGCATATTGTTTAATGAAGATGTGTTATTAGACTGCATTCCTGTCCTGCTGCTCACTCACTACAACCGGGTGCTATGCCAACTCCAGCGTTGGGCGTCTGCTTAATGTGTGGGCACTGTCTCTTCCACATTCTTGCCAACAGTCACAACAAGTCCGGGCCAAATCACATGATGTGTTTGTGTGTATGCAGTATCCTTGTTGTGCAAATATGACAGTGTTGTTCTTATGTATTCTATTTGTGATTTTTGCAGCCTTTCTTTAAGAGTGTGCGCATGTGTCAACAGCTGGCAAGCCTGCCTGTGGTGCTGTGTACACAAGTGAAGGTATTCTAGCTGAGGTTACGAGGTGGGTGGGGGGTATGCCAGCGCTGAATGAGGCATTTAGTGCTGACAGTTAAAAATACCTCGTGTAGACCCTGTGCAGAAGTGGCGGCGCTGCTGCAGCTAATGCCGATCCGGTGGAGCCGACATAAGCCGCTCACGCCAAACACACTTCACATCAAGCGCTTATTTCGGGCCTGATCTGGGTTGCGGCCTAGCATGCCAAGCCCGATATAAGATAATGGTTAACCAAAGCTATGAGCGCAAGCCTGGGAGTGCTCCCACACATGAAGGCATGTGGGTTATTTATGGGCACGCTCTGAGAAGTTTGATATTCAAAAGTAAACAAGGCCTTATCGCGATGTGATGCTGAATGACATTGTGTTTTATCTACACTGAACAATATTAAAGACAGTGAATAGATTTATAGAGTCCTTGATGAGCGGCGATAAGGTGCACAAGACTCATCATGATACCTGGAACAAACACATATAATTAGAAGTTACCTGGAGTCAGTAGTATACTATTTCATATTGGCTCAGACGATGTACATTGGGAATGAAACAACTTAATTTCACTGATTCAATCCGTCCATTAAATCATTTTAGTCAGAGGCAAATGGAGAGCTGTTTGCTGTTTATGGCACTGAAAGGCTTCCTCTCATTTATTGATGGCATTACAGTAATATAGGTGTTTACGATAGGTGCGGGGCTTATTTAGAGTTAATAAAACATTCTCTTTCCCTATGTAATGAAGGATGCTGTTTGACATAAGTGCTTTTTGTTTGTTCTGTTTGGTCTCAAGTGTGAGAGAGGACCATTAACCTGAGAAACATTTTTACCAGTGGTTTGTGAAAGCATTGTCTGAAATGTACAGGAGAAAGGCTTGCAGAATAGTTTCTCCGCTCAACTAGACAGTGAGTCAATAAGATTATGAAAAGTTGTGTACAGAAGTAGCAGTGGAATCAGATTAAGGGCTGTTATTAATTATATGTCCCAGTCGTATATATACATATATATATATATATATATCTTGTGAATTAAATTCTTATTCTTTTATAAGAATTATTCTTTATTCTAAGGAGCCGTTTATTATTGTGTGGTTGATGCTGAAGTAGGCGGCAGAGTTCTGGCAGAAAGTGGGAACCAATGTCTTTTTATTGGGGGTGGGTTAGTGGAAAGGATATAGTGAGAAAGTGTGTTTTTGTGATAAATTTGATAATGTTTCCCTTGGGTTTCCAGGAGCCATACAGATTGGGCTGAGTGCAGAGCGAATGACAGAGCTTCAAAAAGCGGCTATTTAAAAAGTCTCAGTTAACAGGACCCTCCAAACAGCCAAACCGCTTCAAACGTCCGCCAAACAAGATCCACATTGTTCAATGGCATGCCCCAAGTGGCCATAACCCAAGCATAGGCCCATAAACAACTTCTAATTGGTGTAATTATCATATAATTTAAAAAATATGTTTTAATATAGGGTCTATCCTTTTATTTACCCAGAGTGAAGTGGAAATGGGAGTTGTGCTCAGTAACAAATTCAATATTTTCATTATGTAAAGACCTTAAACAGCAGGGCTAGGGAAGTAGAAGGGAGAAATGAAATGGAAGTTTTTCACATATGCACACATGCCTTAATATACTCGATGCTTTGTGAGGTAACTTAAACACACTAATGGAAAAATAAATGAATGTCCAAAATCGTTTTTGTTATTGCTGGTTTTTTGTTGTTGTTTTTTTTCTGAGAGAGCTGACAAGTGATGCACACAGGAAACCAGTGGAGTGTTTCGCAAAAACGGCTTCCTTCCTGGATGAAGGTACGAGCGCTGCTGAGGTGTGAGAGAGGAGAAGAGGTCACAGCCAACAAAGAGGCTCTTCAGGAACATTTGTCAGCTCCTCCCTTCAAATTGTGAGCGGCAGAGGAGAGTAAATAAACCATGCTTCAGACGGCAGACTCCTAATCAATACTCCCTCTCTGGGTCTTTGACACAAACTCAAGAGCTGAAGTGCACAGAACCAATCAAACCTAAACTCTGCCTCGCCAATGTGTGAGGACACACTGTACCACAATCACAACACACAGGAATGTTTAGTATGTTTAGTTTAAATGCCAACTTATTGGCAGGCTTATGTGGATTACCACAAATGTCTGTCTGGCACAACATCAATAAAAACATGCAAATGAGACAATAATAAAGCAAGCCCTGGTCATGTCTGCTCATGTCTAATGAGGTGGGAGCTGTGGTTACAATCACAAACACTTATTACACAAATACTACATAGGCCGATGTGTGGCGTGTTTTAATGAAGAGCTCTAGGGAAAAGTGTCTCACAGCATAAACATGTATTAACTCACCTCTTGTTGTTATTAGGAAAATGATTTTTATTTCTCCAGAAATGTTTTCATTTTAGGGAATCCTGGCAACTTCATTATGTGTATGTGTGGAAGTGAAATGAAACTATGTAAATATAGAGGCACAAGTTTCATGTAGTCAGGTCTGTGTGGAGATTTAATGTACTTACTGTCCCCACATAACTGAGCATTTACAACCATTTTATAGGCTAATATACACCAACTTACTAATAGAATAGTATTTAGTAAATCTCATAATTGTTCACTGGATATCTGCTGTAAATGACAGGACCCTCCAAACTTACATTAGGGCACCTAATGGAGCATTTACCAGGGTTCGATTCCTGCTCGGGTTATTTAAAAAAAAAAAAAAAAAAGGATCTTTAAGAAAATCAACCTTACTTTAGTTACCCACATTGTTGTTGCTTACTGACAACTCTGGATGGATGCAGTTCTGAGATGGATGATAGCTCAGACACAGCCTACAGCGTATCTAAATATAAAATAATAGGTGATGTAAAATAGAAAAGGATTATGGTACTTAAACTATAATTAAAAATGTAAATTTTGCATAGGACTGGATGTACTGTATGGTTAGTGTTACATCACTCTCAGAAAAGATCCGTAACATGGAAGGTTCAGAGCCACCATTGTGCCGCCACTTGGACTAAATTGTGCCAGATTTGTGGCCTTTAGGCAAGGCCAGAATGAGGCTTAAATGACTTTGAGTCATCGACTTCCTATTAGGGAAAATGTTTGTGGAATGATTGGCAGTGATACCAGGACCAGTTCTGAATGGTCAGAGAAGATGAAGGAGGAAAAAGCAACTGAGGCGTCATGTCTGTTCCAAGACTCAATCTTACTGTCTGCAGTGTTATTCTGTTATTATTCTGATTGGGCTTAACATAACGACACACGGTGCACGGCATGCTTCCTTTTGGCAGAAGAATGGACACAGTAATAGCAGGAACCTGAGAGTGTTTAGATAGTCAAGTCAACCATTCAACAAACGCAGAAATGTTATGCTTTGCTGCAGAGAAAGACAAAGCTGTTCTTGCTTTTGTTGCATGAGAGTTGAGAATCGAGAAAAGGGAAGGTTTTTGTTATGTAAATTATTGTGGCCTGTTGATGTAGGATAACATAACAGTCACATTATGAATAGATGCAGTATGAGGAAACTTTATTTTGAAAGCACCACACATCCTTTTACGCTTTATCTTGTTCAACTGTGTTTCATTTGCCACTTTGACCCCAGGATCACGTCACCATTTTCAAAATGGGTTCGCTCCTCATTAGAAGTGAGAGAAATGATGAAGTGAAAGGGGGTGAGGGAGGGGTAACTGAGAAATAAAGATAAATGGCACAATGAGGAATACAGAGTGCAAAAAGGCCAGAATGAAAGAGTGTTTGGGCTGATGTGAGCCAAATGACAGGCACTGGGACACCAATGTGAAAACTTAATGGGCCTGGCCTCTGAAGTGGGCCTCGCTGCTAAAATGAAAAGCTTGTGGAGCTGGCTCTTGTGATGGATGAAGCGCTGCGCTCGCTGGGCCCTGACAGATTCTGGGAAGGAGCCCGGGCCGTCTCCGGTGCTGATAAAGAAATAAAGGAGAGAGCCAGCACTGCTCCTTTCATTCAGAGGTGACAGAGGGGCTCCTCTCCACCAGACGACGTTTATCTACAAAGCACAATATGATTTCTCTGGATGAATTTAACAGATCAACATATGAAAAGAGAAGGTAGTGACTTATTTTGACAACAAACCCAGCCTACATTGCTTAGGTAACAAACATTCATGCTGGGTTCACTTATGAACACTTATGAATATACAGATAGTACTTTTTGTCATTTTTGTCTAATTTCTCCTTTGTCTTTGGCTTGCTAAGTGTGTTGCCCACTCTGAGTACACTGAGCCCATATGATGCCTTCAGTGTGCTTTGTAAATGGCACCATCTCATCCCAAAATGACATAATTTGGGTCATGGCAGTGGTGATGAGGACCATATGGTGACAGGCCACTCCTGACTAAGTTAACTCCTCATCACTGTGGTTTTCTCTGTGCTCTTATCTTATCCAAATGTTTGTCCTCAGCTGCTGAACTGTTTTGTATTGCCTTAGGTTTAAGATCAATCACCATGGACTAAATCAATGTGCATCTACTACACCTCACACATTCTTCATAAAGAGTGATGAGTGACCCAACAGGATCAGTTGTCTTTCCATATCACAGACGGATTGACTTTAGCTTCAGAAAATTGTATTCTGAGTTCAGTCAAGTGGCTTGTGGTGGCTGACTCCTTCCCTCTGCAGAACCTGTGACCTCTAATTAACACCCCCTCCCCTTAAACCCGCTCTATCATTTCCCAAAAGTGATTCAATACAGTCAGTACAAGCACCGCTGTCCCGGGGAAGGTCGAAGCTTCTCACGCTGCTCTTACATGGAAGCAGAAGAAACACATTGATCTTCTCGGCTGGTGTTTATTTCAAATTCCTGTTAGGATCCATGCACCTCATTGATTTCAACATCTCCTCTGATTAGGCAATTGAGAGGAACACCACAGCATCCAAGAGGTCTGATCAGGAAGACTTGTCCCAGAGGAAGAGGCTAAAATAATGATGTATGTGATCTTGGGCTTAGTTCTGTTTCCTGCCTATTAGGGACTCAGTATTTAATATTATAAGTTCTGCACTGTTTAATGCAATGTAGAAGGAAAAAATAATAGTCAATAAACGCAGGCTTTGTTTTGTGAACATTTAGCATTCTTGCCTCTTGGAATATAAGTGTTTGTCAAGACCAAGGCATGCTTCGTTTGAAAAACATTGTCAGTTTGTGTTTTCACTTTCACTTCTTGTTTTCACCAGAAGGAAGATTCAATCCAACATTCAATCAACAGACTCATACACCTTTCTACAGTGAAGAGTTACGAGTAGAGACCAGTGCTGTACTGCACCCGTGAAAACAAAGCTCAAGACTGTGTGGAAAAAAACATAATTAGAATAAGACTTTTGAAAAATAGGTTGTAACAACAGTTCTTGAATGGTTTAAAGGACTGTAATCAATGGTTTCAAAGTGTATACACAGCAGTAGAAAGTGTTCTGCTCAATGATTTCCAGGCTGGAGGACACAGAGCAGACACTAGGCTTGGCTGTCCCCACGACACAGTTTCAATGCAACAACCTGGAACCGCTTCTGAACATGCTGCTCAGACCACAGCAGTGGATCAGACTCAGCAACAAAGGAAAACTGTCCAGACATTCTTCCCAGTCTGTGTCAACAATGACACACCTCTGCTCTTCTGTGTCCCCCACGCCCGCCTACTCCTGCCTTTACAGCTCTGAGTCAAAGAGAAAAAAAACAGCCTTTTATCACAGAGTAAAGCCAACTGCTTTCATTCAGGGTGCTTCACTGTCTTATGCAGTCCTTAATCCTCACATTACTTGTGCTGTCTTTCTCTCCTTCTTTTCCCTGTCCTCTCACGTTCTCTTTTTCGAAGGATAAAACATCAGTTGAAGAAGTAGCCCACCCTAGGGGTTGAAAGCTTGTATCCCATCCAACCCTGAAAGCTGTTTTCACTCAAAACATTGTCAGTGTGCCCAAACATGTCAGAGGAAGTTATTTGTAACAAGGGGGATAGGGAACCATCCTTTAGATCTGTCATCAGACTCTGGAGAGAGGAAGCTTGCAAACTGTTGGCCACACACCTCTGCTGGCCAATCAGCAGGCAAGAAAAGTTCATAAATGAAGGTCTCTGATGGTGGAGGGCCAGCTCACACTGACGGTTTTATCATCTTTCACAAGCAGTATATGCCCTGGCAACAGTATATCTTTTTTATACTGTTTTGTAGGCACTCTCATTTGATCGACTAATATAGTTAATTATTATCAGACTTTAATAACTTCTGTACTTTTAAAATAACATGTAATTAGGTTAAACTTTTAAATTGCCTACATCTCTACCACTGTCACACAGTAGCCCAGCAAATTGTTGTGTTATTTTGATGCTGAAACCTTGTGCAATTGGTTCAACCAGTCCTGTTGGCAGACGAAGTAACGTTATTAAAACATCATAGACACAAAGGCCGACAATAGAAGAAGTCATCAATCAAAGTTGAACGCCTGCCATGGCATGGCATGTTTGGCCTGGTGGGAGGCTGGATTGGAAAAGCATCACAGAACATGACTCATGTATTTCCAGAGTATGGTTGGTGAAATTCCCTCACCGCTCCTCCTCCTTCATCAGGAATGACACAGCAATCATAGCATAATACTGTACATCCCAGTTACTCAACTAAAAAAGTTTGATCACTGGCAAAGAATTAATAAGAATGAGCACAAATAAATACATACATTTCATTGTAAACAGCTGCAATGCAGAGACAAACATAACAGACATGGCTGCCTGCACAAAAGCTTAATTCATGATTACAATAAATTAGAAATCCTCACACAAATGCATAAGCTCCCAAGCCAAGCTGTGCCCAACAAATTGCTCAAACCATTATTCAACATTTGAGAGTACTTTGTCCTTGGTTATATCCATCATGGTCCATGATGGTCCACAGAGAGAGACAGAACAAAGTCCCAACCAGACCATCTGAGCCACAAACACAGGATAAATGTCAGCACATTGACCAGAGCAGCCATTCTGCCATTCTCTCTCTATCACACAGCCATAATAATTATTTGAAATATAAGCGGGTGGATCTAACATATGTAAAACCTCTGATGTTGTACAACAGTTGTTCTACATTAAATATAATTAAATGTTCTGGAGCCAGGGGTTGGCACTATGTAAAGAGAAGAGACACTCATTCACACATTCATCAATTAATGTGGATAAACTGTGGAGATGTAGTTGCTTATGCATGCATGCTCTCGTACACTAGACTCTCTGGGTAATAGCGGTTGCATGGGTGTTAGAGGGGCGCCACTGTGGTTGCACTGGGCTGTCTGGGAGCATAAAATGGCCTACTCATGGTTCCCCTTTGCCTGGGTGGTCTGACTCTGGGCTCGCTGTGTGGGGACGGGGACGGACAGACACTCATCCTGCAAAGGTGAGATGAATGTGTGTGGTGGCAACGAGTGGCAAGACAGCCTTGGCCATGCCCACACATGGAGCGCCACAAGACCCGCTGACCATCCCATTAAATACACACACGGCTCGGGCCAGTTCCTTCAGAAACAAATATTTTGACAGAGACGGGCAGACGACGGGGCGTCTCCTCACTTTCTAACTGGGTTACAGCACAGGATGGCCCGCTATGCCAAACAGAACCTGAGGAAACCTCAGCCACTTTTAGAGTCATCCACATCAGCTACCCCCCACCCAAACTCCAGGCTGTGCCGGCAACTCCCGAGGCAAACACTGGGCCATCAGAAGACAGACTGTGGAGGACAGCAGATTCCTTGGGTTTCTAAGTTGTGGCCAAAATGAAAAAACAAACATATCCTCCTTCCAATGAGATTTCAGCAGGCAGATATACAGCCTGCTGGCCTTCCAGTTTGAAAAAAGTGCAATTCTCTCTCTTACTCTCCTCTCATAAGTGCCAGGCTATTTTGGTTTCCCAAAATATTTTCTAAGGCCTGAAGAGCTGCTTTTATATATTTGTCGCCCATGCTGTTTGAAAGTGCCAGCTGAAAAGGACCATTCACTAGCCAGAATCAAAGTGTTACGGCCAAGTGAAATGGCTCTCTATTGAAATGGAAGGCCACTTCAGTCCAAGGTGCAAAACACTGCTCCACAGCTTCTTTTGGTTGATACTTTGACTTGACCACATTACGCAAGCTAGACTCTTATAAAATCATATTTAGTTTCTGCTTCAGTCTTATATCTTCATAAAATATCTTCATACTGTAGCTCTATTTACAAAATAAAAAACAAAGTGCAGATTTCTTCATTTGTACAATTTGAAAACACTCTAGAGTTTGAAGACATAATACTTTGTTGTTTACTTCTTCTTTCACGCTGTGAGTTAAAAAAGCACCATGTATTATTGATCAGGCTAGCTCTAAATGTCCTCATTGAGTAATAAAGAGTCGTTCAAAGACAGTGCATTAGCATGAGCAGGAGTGCCAAGCAGACAGTGAAAGTCAATCAGTCACCATCACTCCCAACGTGACGAGACTGATTATAAAAGATCATGAAGCTCTATTGATTACTGCCTGAGGGAGCACTGGAAAAATACTTCATCTGCGTAGGAAGAAACTTTTACAGCTCCCTAAACTACAATACTACTTGGCTACACACTAAACTACTGTATTAATGTTCACTATCAGAGCTACGGTGTGTTGTTTCTCTCTATTATGACTGGGAATACAAAGGAAGTCACATTTACCACCAGATTCCATCAGTGGTTTATAGCTTTTATCTTCACAATAATTATAGCAATCCTCTGATTAGGTAAACTTTTGTAGCGGTAGCACTTTGCGATACCAGAACCACCCCAAACACAACACTTTTGGGGGTGCTTACAAGCGTTGGGAGCCATGTGGTCATAACCTTCTCCGTACCACTTCTTCCACACACACACAAGCACAATCCATATTCCTTCCTCCAAACCAACCATTATGCCCATCCTGGCCACAGCCTGAGAGTCCTCAGGTCCACAGAACATACTTAGTTGTGGTTGAAGAAGCACTTAGATCCACTCAGCGCTCTGCCATACCCTGCCCAAGACGATGGCGTTCTGGTGGGGGAGAACTTGTTTTACGAACTTCCTGTGATCATCCATCAGCCCGCTAAAAAGAAATGGGTGGGAATAGTGGCTACAGTCTCTGACCTCAAGTGGAGGCTAATGCAAGGGGTTCTTTTTGGGCCAGCTCTCGAGCCAATGCTCAAAGAAATAATGCCATCAATTATTAAAGTGCCATTGGGTTTAATATTTAATGGTGGTGACATGTAATTTACACTTACACTCGAGAAATCACAGGGACAGACCAAAATAAACAACTGTGTTTTTTTCTCCAAAGAATAGGCGGTGTTACATGACACCTGTCCAATGGATTCATATTTCACTAACAATGTGCTCTGTAAAGCAGCAATGTGCTAATGATTTGTTCATGCATTCATATTGGAAAAGACTGAGAGCAGCAGATTTTAATGCTCCATTTAGCAATCTGAATCAAGTCAATAACATTCAAAAGTAAAAGGACATGTGAGTGGCTTATTCCTGATAAAAGGGATACTTTTTGTCCTGAGCTCAAGCAGTAATCAGGGAATTATAGAAGGTGGTGAACTTTGAGTTAACACCTTTTAGAGTTACCGATGATGTGAACATGTGTTTTGTATTTAAGAAAGCTGCATGCACACACCAGAGCAGTGGAGTGACCCCTGGCAAGTTTAACACCTCCTAATTTGTCCTAAGGAGAAGTTAACAAGGCCTGTTGTGGAGGGGGTCACCAGAGTGAGCGGGGCCAAACAGACAATATGATGCACATAGATTCACAACAAAGAAACATACACGCACTACATATTTTACAGATTTTTTACTGATACTCTAATCTAATTTACAAAAGACTATATTGATATGCACAATTATAGACTAATAAACACTAATATTTAAATAAGTGACTGTTTCCTTACTGTATACAGCTTTCTTATACACCAGTCTTTATGCAATCTTTTATAAAAAAAGTTTTTTTAAAAAAGGTGTCAATGCTACAGTCTAACCTGTTTCACACTGTCAGTAAACTATGAGGAAAACAGCATGTGGGTGTCAGAAACAAATTATTATAATCAGAGCAGGTGTGGTTGAATTGTAATGTGTCGAATGGTATCCCATTATGATTCACTCCCGTTAATTATGTACCAGACAATAATTGGACTTACGTCAAAAGAAAATACTGTCATGCTGACCTGTTAATGGCCTGGTAACCTGTTTTACCAAGGAGAAAGTGTGAGACAGACGCACAAGAAATGTGACAGCAAACTTATATGAAATATAAAAATGTTCAATTTTAACTAAGTGATGTTCAATGATCATAGGACTTCACTTCACCTCTTGTGCACCCAAAGCAGTGAAACCACACCATATGCTTCCAGGGCAGTGTGCTTACCACTGATAAACATTCCACAGACTGTGGTGGAAAGTGGATTTTTTTAGGAGCTGCTGTGTGCGCCTTTGTCAGCCAGGAGCCCATGACTACAGCCAAGAAGGAATTCATGTAAAGCTGTGGTGCTCTGCAGGGCCCATACGAACTGCTGCGCCACTGGAGGGCACTGCTCTGAAGGCCTTCACAGAGTGGGTTTTGTTGGGAGTACAGGCCATTAGAAGATTATAATAAAGATTAATACAAGTGACCCAAAAAGTTAGGTATTTCATTCAGTGTGCAGTAAATTAAAAAGGAATTAACCAAGGTAGGGGTGAATGTTTCAGTGGTGTAAAGTGGTGTACTTTTATCACCAAAACAAAAGCACAAAAATGCCACTCAAGGTCTCTACTGTAAAACCATTACTCTTTTTTTTTTTTTTCTTTTTTTGACATTTTTCAGGCAAACTGCAGGAGGGTTGCCTTCACTGGAATGCCCCCGGCTTTAAGTTTTTTCAAATCAAATAGTTTGGCCTCAACACCTCCACCCCCTCTGGCCACAATGTCACAAACACTTACATCCTCAATGTAGAAAAAACTGCACACTATGCAGCAACCTAAGTGCAGAAATAAAGCAGCTGCAGATCCACAGCATGAATGCTGACTCAAGATTTAGCGTTAATGCTATACATGCTACCTCAGAACTGCCCATGTTTGCTGGAAAAGAAATTATCAAATGGTTTAATTTAAGGGAGCTAGTGGTTAATAATTACAGAAAATGACAGACTGAATCTGGAAATGCTGTTTTAAGTTTCACTGATATAAATTGAAAGGCAATGGCAAAAGTGGAGAAAAGTTGGCATGCAAGGTTGAACAAGCAAAAGAAGTCAAAAAGAAGTTGGAAAATCCACTGGAGATGCAGTAGTATTGCAGTTGACTGATAGCCCTTAATGTGAGGATGTGATACAATGATGAAGCTCCAAACCACTGACAGCACTGCGCCTGGCCATGTGCGGCGCTGGAACTGACGCCTGCAGAAGCTCGGGCTTTATTGGAGGTGGGCAGACATTCAAGTTTTTCTTTGACGCTCCACCCAGCAAGCCACTTTTATGGTCCTGTTTACTAGCATGGGCTTCCAGAGATCTTTATCCAGTGGGCCTTTGATTTGCCAGAGTTCTCATCCCACATCCCATATGCAGCGGCAGAGACACGGGCCTTTCAAGACACACAAATAGAAATCTGGCAGTCATTTCACAGTCAGAAAAGCCCCCCCTCCCCATTTTATTCCCTTCTACACACCCCCTTTGTCTTACCCCACATCTTCAGATATAATTACGGAGGCTCTTTGCAGATGTTCCTCTTTTCTACTCTCATTCCCTTCCAGATCTAAAGAAATTTGATGAAACTCAAGCAGAGGGGACACATAGTCACACTATGAACTGGTGTCATGCTGTCTCAGATACTGCATAAAATGGAAATGTCAGGACACTTAGCAACTGCAACAGTGTAGGTGGTCAATGCCTTTAAAAAATAGTCTCAGCGTATTTATATAAAGCTAATAATAATAATAAGGTAATAACCAGAACCAGAACAACAACTATCAACATAAAAGTTAATCTGTTGCATGTAGCTCACAGAAGACCAATAAAAATGGAACTATTAGACACTGACAAAAGCGTTTAGCCATTTTAACACCAGCTTCTGTGAACAGTCATGGCAAGAGTGAGCCTTGCCAAGCACAGCACACATACTAGACAAACCAGACAAGGTCAGAACACCAGCTGGCCATAACCTGCCTTGTCACACGACCAAAGTCAACAGGAAGTTGTGGAATGGGGAAAAAAAACACAGAATTTGTCAGCTTTAAGACACCAGTGAGTGAGCCTTCCTCTCCTATTCCCACTCTTATTTCATTAGCCATTCATCAAAGTGCCATGAGCAGCTGCTATAACCCAACATGTCAGACAAGCAACTCCCAGGTGTGCCTACTCAGCCAGTTGGTGACAGCCGACCTGAACCATGCCAGCTTTATGATGAGCCAGCTCTGAACACGGAAAATACAGAAAATAGTCAATGATGACCCCCAGCTGTGTGTAGAAAGTCGGGTCGTGAGTCTGCCTTTCTGTGGAGTTATTCATGAAGCCTGCAGTCCAGAGGAGAGGTGTGATTTGGGTGCGAAGTTCTGTGTGGCAGACAGAGGCAGGAAGCTCTGACTGAGGCAGAAAGGGTCAGCAAGTCTATATAACGGTTTCCGAATGTGAGAGAGAGAAGTTTAACTGAAACACATAGCTCCTCGCTCATAATGCTGCTGCGGTTTCCTTCCTCAGCTCCATGGCCCCAAACCCCTACAGACACCCTCCGTTTTACTGCTACCCTCTAAACCGTCCTCTCCCCACCACCGACCCTCCCATCCTTTTCTTTTGTTTTTGTGGTAGAAAGAAGATGATGCTTATTTGGGTCTGGCCGGGGCCCTGACTCCGCTGCATGGGAGGAGATGTGGTTTCTCCAGCTGCTGTGAATCCAGAATGAAGGTCTTCACATAGAGTCATGCTTCATTTGAGCTGCTATCATACACCCCTCCCACCACCACCCATTATATCGTTAAGATTCTGATGGTAGCAAGAGATTATTATTAGAATGAAGGCTTAATCCTAGATAGTTTACAAAAAGTATAATGTAAGTAATGTCTATACGCGTTCACATTTACATTGGTGCAAAATTGGTAAATAAGGTGAGGCCATTTCTTCATACAGTATGTGTTCAATTGTAAAATGTTAATGTTATGTATGATTAATGTATGAATAAAACAAGAAGAGAAGGGTAGAACATACTGACATCTATTTTGGATTTAAACTGAGGCTGTATTTACTCATTTCACACTAAACACTGCCTACTGTACTAATCAAAACATTACGTAAGACTGTTGTGGTGGTGGTTTAGAAAGTCTGGCTGGGATCCAGGGTCTTTCTGGGGCCCTGGCTTCTCTCTGTACATTAGCCAGGATATTAAAGGAAATGACGGCCACCACAGACTCCACTGCTGTGGTTTGCCATCAGCCAGAGCAAATGTGTGTGTTCCAATGGCATACTCTCTGCCCAAGACTTGACACGAGGACTGCATGCGTTGTGGCAAGAGTGCGGAGGGAGCCGTTAAGACAACTGCACAACCTCTGGGTTGCAGTTTGCGTGGCCTGTCAGCAGCCAGTGACTATAGAAATACTCATTACACATAATAGCCTGGAGACAAACATACAGATGCACGTAAAGGGCTTCACACGCGCTTCCCAAGAGGGCCCCGGTGCGTTCATGGACCATTAGCATAGCTGCGGTGTGAGATAATCGGCTGCGGCAGGGTTTTGTAGGGGACTTGCTGGGTGGGACAGGTAACATTCAATTAAAGTCCGTCTGGTGGAAGAGCAAAAGACAAAAAGACAAAAAGACAACACTGTTGCTAAGCACAACATGATACATAACGAAGCCATATTTTCATCTGGTCTAAATCAGTAAAGAAAGCTGTTTTAATTGAATATTTTAACAGATGCCACACAGTTTGTTCATGGACTTTTCACACATGACCCAACATAACTGTGTGTTTTGGAATTTAATATCTGAATATGCATGAGTATCAGTATGTGTGTGTGCGTATGGGTCTGTTGGGGATTGTCTTTTAATATAGTTAAGCTGTGAAAAACCTCAAAGTTTTGGCGAGGTCTCAGACACACTTTTCCTCCATCCTCCCTCTCAACAGAGCCATTTATCAGAGCAGAACAGGGGCAGCTTGCGTGTCGTAAGCCTCTTTGGAGCCACAAACAAATCAAGCAGGGCTCTCCATCAAATGAACTTCCCACTCGACTGGCGGTTACATAAAGGTTTACTCACTCGCTGTGTAGGAGCATGTTTCAGTGGAAAGGGCTTCTGATTGAATACATCCATACGTACTGCCGCTGAGGGAAGAAAAATGACTGAGACTCATACAAGGCTGGGAGATTGTCAAACTTTTTTGGCTCCTCCATATATCAACAAAGGCAGAGGTTTAAAAAGTATGATTGATTTTCTGTGTGCACCGCAGGTACAGCGATCTGGCTAGGTACGCTGACTACTTTAAATGTCTTAATGTCTGAGTTAAGCCAGATTATTTACAGTGAAAAGCTATCTTCTATCAGAAAAAAGGGCTTTTCCTTGACATTCACTGTGACCTACTCCCCAGTGATTTAGTATCTCATAAAAGTGTTTAAAGTGTCAAAAGTTCCTAAAAGTTCAGTTTTAATGCATGAAGGTGTAAAATATGAACAAAATGGAACACATCAGTCACAACTGTTTCCTATGGTGTATTATCGCAGTAAAATAAATCATTGTATTTTTCGGTCTTGTAAGAATAGATATTTCAAACATAATAGAACCTAGTAGAAGTTCAATTTCTTCCTGTTCCTGTTTCTACAGCTGCTCAGGTGAAGCACACTCGGGTTCAGTTTCTTTTAAAAAGTGAATTCATCATCAGACCTATTTCTTCTGGGTTTGTTCATGGGCATCAGTATGTTCCTGCAAGGCACCATAGCAGTTCATAGCTGAGTGTAAGAGGTTTGATTGTGATTTGCACTTTTTTTTTTTTAACTTGTTGGCTTTTATCGATAGTGGACAGTGGCTAGACAGGAAACAGGGTGAAGGAGTGGGGAATGCAATTGGGCAAATGACCCAACAATGGTTCACACACCCTATCTTTAATCTGTCCCCTTCTTACCTTTGGTTTTAAACATGATACAACTCTTTGAATGAATGAACCATGATACAAAGCTAATGGACAAAAAGTATATGCCCAATCAATTAATCATTTTTTAATCAGCTGAGGATACAAGAGGGCCGCTGCTGATCATTTCTTCCTTTTGAACCAGGAGATAACTAATCAATATCCTCAACCATTTATCCTGGCCTCCTCCTGTCGTTACAGCAGAGGGCTTTGTTGCTCCATGACCCACCTCTCATACCAACAACATGGATTCTGTCCACTGTGACCGTAGAGTTCACAAGGAGAAACCATTGACAATCTGGGGCCTGAAGCTTCTACAAAAGCCCAGGTCATTGTGCCTTCTGTTCTGTGGCCTTGCTACAGCTGGGAAAGTCACTCATACAACTTGACCTTCACCTTTTGACCTGACCATGGCTTTGGAGTCTGGAGTAAGGGTGGGGCGTCCCTTGACTCCATTGGTGATAGCATTGATTAGGTTACACACAGGACGTATGTGTAGTGTGCAGTGTGTAGGTCCATGAGTGATTGTAATGAAAGAGAAGAACTGATGCTCTTGTGAAACCAAGATGGATGGTAATTGTCTCTGTTGAGTATTTTGAATGATTCATGGTGATGACAAACACTCCACCTCGAGACGCAAAGTACGGAGTATAATGTCCCTTTGGAACCCACACCATCACAGCTCCTCCTCACATCCGTCCCTTGTGGAGGACAAAGGGGCTTTTAAGGTCCTGACAACTTGACAGGTGATGAGTTTTCTGTATCATCTCAATCACTGCTGTTACTGAAGGTAACAATTTGAGAGATCAATACAACTAACAAAGTGGCAAACTGGTGCAAATAGTTAATACTTGACTAAGAGAAATTCCAATTGAGGCCCTTCCAGTCAACCAAGTGTTTACATGGACTTCAGAAATCTTAATTTAGCGAGACTGAGACATTATTTAAAACATACATTAAATGAGAGACAGTGTGAACATAGGGAACCAGGGCATCTGTGTAAATAATGAAGTCTAAAATTCTTAGCACATGTGCAGCACACAATGGCACGACGATAAAACTACAACAAACAACAGGCTGTAATTTAAGTGGCCGGGTCTCACAGGGCCACTAGTGAGCATTTAGAAAGGCCTGCGACTCACACTGCACATGAATATTTAAGGACACACTGGGACTCTTCCATTTGACGTCCCAGAGGAGAAGTGCAATAAGTCCTGCAGCCTTATTGCACTTTTCCCTTTTTTCTGACCTCCTTCACTTCTCTGTTCTACCATTCCCCTCTCTAACATTTGTTCTATTTGCTGCACTTATTTCATTTTTGAAAATTCTGTTTTGTTTTATCCAAATGTCTCCCACTCACTAGCTGTCTCCTGTGTCTGTGGGTTCTGAGAGCTGAGATGGGCTGAACACTTGTCCTTCTCCCTTACTTCTGGCCTGGCCAGCGGGTTGCCAGCGTCTTAAGGAGATTGAGATGCGGCTGACGATGCGGCAGCTGGTTCTTCTTTGGCTTTAATCACTCCCAGATACCAGGGCATGGTTTGATTTGCTTTTTTACAGCCCATCCTTATTTTTCACATCAGCGTCGTGAATGCCCCCCTCAAACCCTCCTCCCTGAACTTTTGATCAAATTTGCACCATATGCCTTTGATGGGAGATGAACTGACTGGCGGGCGTGCTTCTCTTTAACTCTCATTCCCGGTGCAAGTGGTTTGATCAGACCCCAGCCCTGAGACAGTATTATGTTCCCAAAATTGCCTGACTCGAGATAATGAAGGGCTATGATTTTTGGAGAAACGGTTGCATCCAGAAAGAGCAGACAGTGACTTGACTTAAGACTTGCTCACTGGACCGTTATTACCAAATCAGAGGTAGGAACAGGCAGATACCGGCATCAAAGGAAAGGCTGGGTACATCTGATCATGTCTAGCTTGATGTCTGCTTTCCTACGCTACACTTCCTCCCTTTCTGCAGCAGGCGATGGGATTAGAAGAGTTTTATTTCACCTTGAATTACCACTAGACGTACGATGCAGTGTAATCCATATTGAAAGACTTCTGGGAAGAGTTTGACCAAATAGGGAAATAAAAGAAGAAGGAAGGATAAAGACTGATTGCTGAAATGAATGCCGCTTTGCTCCCATATCTTTGTCTCAATGAAATCCTTCCCTTCGTCAGAAGCAGAGCCGCAGATCCAATCAATGCCCTTATCAACTGTCTCATCAGGGCGACGGGCAAAATTAACCTCTGGCAATTCACAGACTAGTGACGCATAGTTTGTGTAATCAAGGCATAATGAGCTCCTAAGAAACAAAACTGCCACAGTCTTAACTGTCAACTAGTAAAAATGGCAAAAGACAGAAAAAGATGAATGTGATAAAGAACCAGTTTAACAAAGGATTGGTGTAAGATCACCGGAAAAGCTGCTAAAAATCACTTTACTGTCTTCTAAAAAAACTAACTGCCACACTAATAATTAATCCAATCCACTGATGCACTCATGCAGAATAACTTTATAATATAATTTAACAACACCAATGTTACTTAACTTTTTACCTCAATACAGAGCCTATAAAACCATTTAAACCAAATTTACTGTGTATTACCTCATCCTTTAAGAGCTGACATTTGTTCTGACACAAGTTCTTTACATTTTTGTGACAGTAAATAAGAACCTGTAAAGCCACTCTTTTGTGTTCAGGAAGAGTTACTGTTTTGTTTTCAAATACTGAGTTCAACTGCGATGTCATGTCTTTCTCCTGCCTCCCAGTGGCACCTAAATCTGGTTCTGCTTCTCTGCTGCCTGTCACAAAGGTTTCCAAACAGCTGTGGAGGTTTAACGGTTGGAAAACAACGGCTCGTGTCAGTTCTTAAGCTCACTTAGATCTGTGCTGAAGCAGTTTGTAGTGTTGCGCTTTAAGGGACAATGTTTTTTATGGATGAACAACAAAACCAACAGTGTGTTTATAACATGATGAATTTATGCCCCAGTCAAGTGTAGTTAAACATCAGCTAACATGCTAGCTGGCTCTTCTGACTACTGCAGGGCTGGGAATCATTAATGAGCAGTAATGAACAGCACAGAGACAGTCCAAATGATGAGTTTAGTGTGTATGTATGTGCACAGACAGCATCTTCGACATGCTGCGTGGAGCGTGCCTATCAGCAGGCCATCACTATTGATTTATTAATGCTAGAGAATGCTGCTGCGCTAATTGAATTGAGATCCAGGAAGTCAGTTAATGTAGCTGACAGCGATACAGGAATTTAATCTCCCCAGTGCACAGAATTATGACTCTTCCCTATCTGCGCTGTCAGAGGGATAAATAGTAAATCAATCTTTTCTACAATAGGCCTCACTCAGCCTGTGCAGAATGGATTGTAACAACCTTTAACAATCACTAATCCCGCTGTTCAATTGCTCTATTGTCTTATCCATTCATAGATAAATCAAAGTTGTGGATAAGCTTGGAGCCGGAGGCAGATGCACAGCTCAAATCCCATAATCATAAAACCTGTCATTATAAAAAGACAATGTACTCACTACAGCCAAATCACTTGTAACCCGATAGTTTATAGCCACTTACACTGTCCAAAGGCAATCATTCTTATGCTACACATTTCAAAATACACTTCCTGAAGTTCAGCCCAGTCCAGCTGGTGTAGTGCCATGTCTCCCAACCAGCCTTAAAAGACCCACACCACATCCACGTTTCCACTCTTAGGACCACCGCTACTACGGCCACTACAACCTCTCAGAATATGGCGACCTCTGCCACAGAGAGCTGCTCCAACATAAAGTCATGAATACAAGCTTGGGTTAATGTATATGTGTTTGTACAGGTGCTTTTTTGCTGCTGTGTAAAGGTAAAGGGGGAAAGTATATGGCCAGTTGAGTGTCCAAAAGAGTAAAGTACAGATACAGGCAGTGGAGCCAGGAAGAGGCCTGAGGCCAAACCACGACAGTGTACTCTCCGGCAGCACCACCCAGCCGGCCAAGGTGTGTGGGCCTGCGGGCTGGGATCGGATGACCCTGGACAGTCAGAGTGTGGAAATGCATAAGGACACAAGAACCAGTCAGCCGTACCGATCATATAGTACATGCATCACAAAGTTCATAACCACACAAGACACATATAGCATTTCCAAACAAAACGGTCAGTACTGCATGGAAAATGATTTAAACAAAGATGGCAAAAGGAGGACATAGTGAAGAGAACATATTATATATTTATAATATAGACTAACCTGCCAGAAAAAGTAGGGAAGAAAAAACATTTTTGCTCGTTCTGTTTCTCTTCTCGTGGTTAATGGATACATGAGTTATATACAGTACTTATTTTAGTCCCTTTAATCATGAGCTTTTATCGCAACTTCTGCCAAGACCTTCCACCACTCTGAGGCAGCAGCTGCCAAGAGAAATGAATGAAAATGTAGAGAAACCAAATATTGCAGAGCCATGGCTCAAAAGTCAAAACCCATTTTTTTTCTTCTCTTTGAAGAACTAAGCTATAAAAAACACTGAGAGCAGGTATTGTAAAATGCATGTGAGGATACGAGACAATGGAAAACACTTTAATCTGGTTGAATGATCCAACAGGAATCTGTGTGGTTAATAATACCTGTAAGTACATGGGTGTAACATAAGCTCCTATAAGTTGCTCAAAGACAAACACTGTACACCTCAGCATCATTTGGCTGTGGGGTTTGACAACACCATTAATCATTTTACAACATGCCTAGATCTGTGAGCTCACACTGCTGGCCCAGTGTTGTTGTTTCTTAATGGATGGAAACGCTGCAGAGTACATGAGAGGCTCAGGTCAGGCTTGATCGTGGGCCGCTGCATTAGACAGGGCCAGGTCTGAGGCCACTGTAGCTCTCAAGCCTGGAGAGTAGTACTTAATGCTCGAGGGGAGTGGAGGACCTTCCTGCCCACAACGTCCTACCCTGTGCCCCTTGGAAAACCACAGCTGACCGCCGGGGCACTGGGAAATGAAACCGAGCAAACCACGGGGCAGGCCAGAGCAGCCGACACCCGGGCGGAAAAAACAAAGAGACGGGCCTTTTGGCGGCTTGGTGGTTGGCGCTGATGGAGGTATTAAGATATTAATTGCTTTTTGACATGATTTTGTTAAGGGAGGAGGGCAGGCCTGTGGCTTTTCAGAGCGGCTGGTGTAATGGTCTGACGAGGCAGAAAGGGTTCAGCTTAGACAAGTGGTGCCTGCTTTTATATTCACAAAAGCAAGCTTGTTTGAAGACATTTCTAGGTTTGAAATGTTTATCATTGGCAGGTCAATGATGAACTGAAAAAAAGGAAATGATCATAAAAGCAGATGGAGCAACCAGATCTTGGAGTAAAATGTGTGTCATTTTGGATTACTCTTCATCAACATCTTTAACGCTAAATAAGGGTATATAATGTAATTAGAAGACGAGTTTTCTCAACTCCAGTAAAGTGCACAGACTTGGAAGCAGTGCCCAGATGAACTGAAGCAGCTCTGGCACATTGTCTGGCGACCTAACACCTTCCTAAGACACTGATTTTTCCTTTCATTTGTCAAAACTGTGGTTGTGTATGTGGGACTATTTCTTGGCCAAGCCCAGTGATTACTGGTTCATGTTTTAAGTGTGAGGTTGCCATGAAACCAGGAGGGACACACTCACAGTTTCAGTTTGTTTTGTGTCACTACTTGTCTTTTT
This sequence comes from Rhyacichthys aspro, assembly GCA_036850595.1. Classification (NCBI taxonomy): domain Eukaryota; kingdom Metazoa; phylum Chordata; class Actinopteri; order Gobiiformes; family Rhyacichthyidae; genus Rhyacichthys; species Rhyacichthys aspro. The sequence goes on along the minus strand of CM072169.1, from coordinate 11,237,107 downwards.
CCATAATTTAAAGCTAAAAAAGCCACATATTTTGAAGTGTAACACCAAAAGACATGCAGTGTGTTAAAAGCTAATTTTGTCCTATTGTTGACACGTTAACCCCACTGAGGTGGCAGTGCGTCAGCTGGGGGTGAAGTCTGCGTACAGGCCAGCAGACATAAACAGGCCTGACGCAAGGCCACGGCCTCACACACACTCACCAAAGCAAAGGTTGCACAGGGAGAAGTGAATCACCAGGACACACAACCTGTACTTACGGTTGCTGAGTGCGTGTGCGTGGGAGTGGCGTGTGTCTGATGTATATGTGTCTATAACACCGGCAGCTGCCAGGGAATGGGCCGGAGCATTACCATCAGCATCTCTGAGGATCAAGCAGAAGCCCCCAGTAATCCTGGCCTCTCTCCAGGCTCCCACACACCGCAATTAGGATTAATCCTTCCCTCCTCCTTCAACCAGAACAACACACTGTGGCTGTTAGTGAGTATCTGTGTGTTGTGTGGTATCGGGAGGCAATTAGCCAGCGTTGTACGTGGGTCGAGAGCACCCCACCCGCAAACTGCCAGACGACCACTAGGCCATGGGACTGTGGGATGGTGCATAAACACTCACCGTGCTCATGCATTTGAAATATGGAGGTAAGATAACAAACTGACCAAAGTGGTAGTGAAATAAACAACTGTTGTACCAATGGCCACATCAAAGACTTTAAAAGAGATATGTCACTTTCTTTGGTGAGGTTTCAGTTATGGCCTTCCTGTCCCAGTGTGCAAATATAATTTAAAGTTTAACCCTTGATCATTTTGCTGTTAAATATTTTATTTTCTTGTATTTTCTTTGATGGGTTCAGACCAGAGTATAAGAGGGAAAGGCTGACGTCATGGCATGCCTCTAGTGTGGATAATTATGACTTTCACTGGTAGAACAGATTACCAGTAAGGCTACGCTGCTGAGTGTGAATTAAAGATCTGCCGACGCAAATGAAACCCACAGCTTCCACCTCAGCAGTACGTTTACATGCACATTTACATTTAGAACTCAGCAAGACTGTTTAATTATACTGAGGGGCATTCATTTAAAGATCCAAGTAAAGGACCTTTGTCTTTTGTGCCTTTTGTGTATATTGTTGAAAATGCAATAATTGTACAAGTTTTATATTGTGCAGTTTTTCAAGCAGTGTATGTGTTGTTTGTTTTCAGCTTCTTAAATTAAAGTTTATTTTAATGGGCAGTGGGTGGATATTAGAGCGGAGATGCTTTGAGATGATGATCAGGGTGGGGAGAGGTGTCAGGGTGGAGGGACGCCTGTAAAACAGAACCTCACATGTCACGCCTTCACACTTCACACCAACATCTCAAATGACCAAATAGTAAACAAGTTTCAAGTTATTTCCCAGTGTTACATAAATGCAATCATTCATTAATACAAATAAGCAAAGCTATAATTTGGTAGAAAATAAGCTGCCTTTGCAATTTTGTATTTGAGGATCTCACCCCGACACCCTGTTATATTATTTCCCTTGTAATAAAAAGTCAGGGAGTGCAAAATGTCCCCAACAGGCAGCTGCACGCTACAACTAAAGCGTCAAAATCATTTCCAGACTGGCCCGCTTTGGATCAAGGGAATAAAGGGGCACAGTTAGAGGAAACCAAGGCAAAATAAATTAATTGCAAATGTATCATGGAGGGGGGCAAAGGGGAGAGATCGGGGCGATTTATCTGCACTGACGGACGAGGACGGGACCAGCAAGAGAATTGGGAACAGCATGAACCAACTGAAAAGCAACAAAGGTGATGAGGTGCACAGATCAGACCTAGTGAAAGACGGAACGCAAGAGAAGACTGAGCAGTGGGGTGTTTTACATAGGCCGCAATGTCTCAGTGCATCTGAAAATCCAGGCGGATCTGTTAATCTTTAAGAAAGCCGGCTGCTCGAGCAGGGTTTGATTTGAGCTAAGACTGTGACAGTGATAAACGGCCCGAGGAAATAGGCTCTAGAGATCAGCCAAACACCTGCCCTGCCCTGCTTGAGCTCCACTCAACTCAAACAAGATGCAGGAGCAGGAAGTTCACCGTGCCAGCCCAGTCTGCCCCGTCTTCCTGCGCTGGTCATCTTACATTACTTTTAAAAATAATATAATTGGACAATATTAGGAAAATATTTAGGACTTATTCTCTTATGTTGTTTCATAAATTTTCAAAGCACATACACGAAGGTAATATTATAGGAAAAAGGGAAAAATTGTGTATGAAACTTTACTTTAACTGACACACTCAGAGGTAATGTTTGTTTCTAGTCTTGAATGGGTCCGCTGAACTCCACGTGAAATTTTACAAAACACTGCTAAAGGCGTTTCTTAATGAAATAACATCCATTCGCAACTGACATCCTCAGCAGCAGACAGACCCAACAGACCTGCTAAAGTCAATTTATGTAGAAAAGTGAATTACAGGGTGATAAACGATACTTCGGCAGCACAGCAGTAAACTGCTGAGAGTAGCTAAATACTAATTTGATTTGTGAAGGAGTTTATAAGCTGTAAGTGCTGGGATGAAATGACTGGCCCCATTGGAGGAGATAAATAGGAGGATAGAGTCTTTGTTTTGCAGAGGAGTCAACCAGTCACAGGGCAGCGGAGAAGAACAGGTTCACTTCTGTTAGTTATGTACTGTCCTAGAAAAAAGCCCTAATATATGGGCTCCCATCAATGACTATGTAATGGATTTACCTCTTTGTTTCCATGTGGGATGTCCCTTATATTTGTGGAATCCCAAAAATATCTTCCTAGGTGTGCCCCAGACTGTCCTACATGGATGGACAGGCCCTCAAACACTTATTGCCTATCACCATGAGTTGCTGTGTTATGCAGTGGGAGGCTGAAGTGGCCTTTGTGGGCTGAGCTGAATAACTGTGTCCACTGGCAGGGCCTCAGAGGACTGCTGCCGCCTGCTGCCTCAGCCCTGGGCACAGGCTGCCAGGGAGCTTGTCCGCTGCCGACCAGCCTTCATGAACCCCTGCCAAGCTCCTGACGCCACCCTGGGTGGTCCTGCTTCATGCGGCTGTGGCAGGGCCCTGCTTGAACTGCCCCCTCCTCCTTCAGTGGCTCCCCGGCAGCCGCAAACAGCCTCACTGTGTTCCCATGTGCTGCACCACTGAGAATCACTCAATGTTGCAAGATATATTTTTATCATCAGGAAGGATGTGGATGTACTGATGGTTCTGAAGAAGTGAATAAGGCTGAGAGGCTGATTATATTTAGTAAGTGCATGAATCTGTGTCTGCATATTTGCATCATTTTTAATGTAAAGTTGTTACTGGCACTAAGAGAAACACAGATCTCAGTCACATCCACCAGAGATAGCTGTGTTTTTTCTTCTGTCTTTATTTGTTAGTATCTTTAACCATCTGTCTATCCTCTGGTCAATGACCCATAACTAAAGGTGAAAATCATCAAGAATACACAGTGAAATGTCGGGTGGCTCGTTACAAAAAGTTACATCAATGATTTGGAAACCAACTGTCAAATTACATAAGAGGGACTTGAGATTCTCCTGTTACAGATATCACAGCATGCAGCCAACAAATCAAGCCTGCTTGAGCCAGAACGGCGCTCCCATTCCCAGTCAGCCTACTTTGTACTTAGAGTCATGTTGCCGAGGGGCTCTAAAGGTAATTGTGCCAGGCTCCCATGTTGTATATGACCAGCCCACCATTGCGTTACTGCTGGGCCAAAGAAAACTCTTTCTTGTCTTGTCTCTGTGTCTGGACCAGTAATTCATGACTCCTGCGACTGATTGCGGACAATTAAATTCATTAGAGGTCGTTAGCGGGAGTCACTTACCGCGAGGCTCGCCGTGAAGGTCGGATGGAGCTGGCAGAGTAATAGGGGGAGATGAGCATAACTCTCCTCTCTGACCTAAACGACAGCATTATGGACTGCCAGACCCCAAACACATGAACAAATATTCATGTGCCCCTCCCGTCCACCTCCAGCAGTCACACATAAAAGCCACACGTACACCAAAACCACCCATGCTGTCAGTGATACCATCAGCCAAAGTCTCCAAAGAAAAGCACCAATGTGTATTAGCAGTATGTGTAATCACAGGGCCTTTGGGGACCCTAATGGATTAGTACACTAACACACTGTCAACTCTAGGCCAAGCAGGGCCACTCTCTTGCACAGAACTGCTGTCAAATGACACCATCGCTGTGTGGAAAAGTCCTAATTGCCCCTGTTAGACATCAACAGAGGACTTCATAATACTCAAATGACTCATTTTGTGCCCCGTGTTTTCAACCAGTAATTAGAAAAAGGCAACAATACAAACAGCATATCCACAACAAGCCATCATCAGTTTTATCAAAATGTAGTTTTTCATGTCTGTGTACAACTGTATTGTTTTGAGCACAGATGCAGCACAGATGTGTTTAGAAGTTCACAACAATGACTCCAGTTGGTTAAAGCAGCCTTAAATTAACTTGAATATACTTAAAAAAAAACGCTGCTGTCTGACCAGCTTGATCTGTCTGTCAGGAGTGGAGTGGCTGGACAGCTGTTGTAGCTGCTGTGTGCAGTGAGTGGATCACCAGGCTGTACAGCATGAATAATAGATACTGTTTATGAGTGTATGTTTTCCATCTGACCCCTTGGTCTGCAGTCAAAACTGCAGCAGGCCTCTTAAGGGCTGAAGGCAAAGCCCTGCAGAGTGAGCTGCAAAGACAGATGAAGTTCGTCCAGGGAGGCGATGGGTCATTTAGTGCCGGGGGACCCCCCATCAGCCATCAGTGACATGTTCAATCAGGGCTTTAGTGTTATACACAGAAAGGCACATATTTCCCTGCTGCTAAAACTGAACAGTTAGTGACGCATTTACACAGAAACTACTGTAAGACAATGCAGCACTTATGCTGTAAAAGCAGCCTTATAAAAATCACTGTATGCACACTCACACTGTATGTCCACTCACATGCAATTTATATTTGTATTAAAGTATGACGTTTTTATAATGTGTTGGGCAGCTTGTGTTGCACCAGGAGGATCAAGCTAAAAAAAATGTTAGAGAAAGGGCAATAAGATATTTAGGTTTTCAAATAACAGCTAAAAACAGTGGCACAAACAGATGACTTAAAGTTCAGTTCAGTTTATTCAGATGTTTACATGGTGCACATGTTGAAAAAAACATGGTAAATGTAGTTTGTCCAAAGGAGAATTCTTCCCTAATAAAAATTTGCTTGAAACAAAAAGCTTAAGCTTTGCAATATACTACACTGTTGGAGAATGTCTTCTTCTACCACTACAGTACTTTTGTTGTAAATTCTGTAGACTGCCCTTGTTGGTTATAACTTGAGGTAGAATACCAAAAATGCAGGCCACGTGCAGCTGGTGCAGTGCCTCGTATTAGAGAAAGCAACCCTCAGTGTGGACCAATTAAGAGCCTCACTCTTACACTCTTCTTAATGACATAGGGTCAGTGAATGTGTGATGTGTGTGCTTTACAAGGTGGTTATGCTCTGTAGGTCCTGAAAGCATTTTCTCATGAGAGATTTTGGTTTGAGGATCAAGAGGAAAGGAAACAGAGAGGTCGTCATGCATCTGATCATGTTGTAAACCTCAGACTAGTTTAAACACCACCTATCAAAGGGCAACATGTCAGAGAGTCTTACACATGTAGTGGAGTTTGGTAGTGAGGGTAGCACAAGCATATCCTATGAAATTTCTGTCAGGAGTACCACTAGATGGCATGGTCACTTTGAACACACACATCAGAATCCGTTTGTATGAGAGCAGATGTTAACACGTGACGACAACACTGTGACAAGTCAACATGTTCTCGTCTTGATGATTAAGATGTTTTGCCAAGTATCAGATTGATCAAAGGATAACAAGTACTAAGTAAAACATGAGCACAGAATCTTGAGTCTCAAAAACATAGGTGAAATAAACGCTGATCAAGGAGGTAATGGCAAAAATAACACAGAGATAAGCATTCTAGCTGACTTTGGCCTTAGTGCAAGCAACACAATGTAGTCATCAAAGGATGTTATGTCTTAAAACACTGCTCACTTAGCAATTACAACCTGCATCTTCAGCAAAATGACAGTCAACAGTTCTTAGATAAACTGTACAGATGTTTGAGTGTGTGCACAGGTTGATATGAGTGATCACAGTTTTAGGCTGCTGAATAATTTATCATCCCCCAGTGTGAAGACTAACACTAACGGAGGGGAGCCATTAAAGATCCATGAGGACATCATCACAGGCCGCCACCCGGCCAGGCTTCTCCACTTTGCTTCCCTGGGGTGAGTCCTCCCGCTCCACACAGTGGGGCCTGACCCCACAACATGAGCTCACTCCTCCGCCTGTAGCTGCTACATGGTGTAGGGGTCAGAGGTTAGCAAAGCAAAGGCGTGACCCGTGGTGCTAATGCACTCGTAACACTTTAAAACACTTTGGCCAGAGTTAAACAGAACACGCTCTTAAAGAGGACCACACACACAGTCTACTGCTTTCTCTATTTTTTTCCTTTTCCCACTCACTTTCCTTACTTTGGGCCCAAGAAAAGTGAGATTTGTATGTTTTGTTTTTTCCTATAATTTTAATAGAACAGAAATAGATTGTAAACGTAAAAGTTTAATGCTCATGTACGGAAACATCTGTATAAAATATCATCGGCTTGTGTAATGTCGATTTACAGAGTAGTAATCTGAAAAATAAGTCTCATTTCACAAGTCCACTGCCCTGGATGCCCTTTATTGTGTTATTTGAAACCATATGAATGTGCCCAGTGCAACTAGCGTGCTGGCAGTCGACAATTAGCTCACATTAGACACCCCCATGGGTGGCAAATCTAATCATGCAAGAGTTATCACAGATTTTTCAGCTCGTGCAGATATTGTAAGGTTTGTCCACTGCTATAACATGTCCAAATTGCGGGCACAGTAAATAGCCAAAAAAAGCATCATAAGAGGTAAGTCATGTCACTTTTTACTGATGCTTGGGTCAAAAGGTCATCCAGCAACCAGAATAGCAGCTGTCACTTTGGTGATGAGCAGAGTCCCTTTCCCAACAGGAAGGAGGTGGACTGGAGGCTGTGGAGAGTGTGGTTAGCTGGCAGGTCAGTGGTGGGCCTAGAGTGTCTGTCTCAAGCAACCATGATGCTTTCAAACAGCCGTGGCAGCTCAGAGAACTGATATATAGTGGGCATTATCATTTGTTAAGTGCCCCTTCACCTCTAGTCAGGAACACTTAACACTGCCTGCGGTTACTAAATGTTGCAGGACTGCCGGTAGCAAGGTAAAATATTCATTGTCACGGAGTGGTGGTTTTTCTCTACACCAACTCTAAAAGCCTGGATTGGTTTTTAACCAGGGCCCTAAAACCAGACCACGTAAGTGTGGCATTTTACTGGACAATGTAATGGACCTCAGTAGCATCTGCCTGTCTTACCACAAAATCACAGGAACTGGAAGACCAGCCACAATGTGACAAAACGTCTCTGCAGACATTTGCAAATATTTGTAATAAATGCAAATAGGGCCATTTCACATAAATGTATAGATTGTGCAGTGTAATGTATTCAAGTGGCTGGTATGAGGGCCAAAGTACTTTTGGTGTGATTTTTCAAAGTCCATGAAAAGTACCCTTTAAAGCTTTTTCATTGCAGTTGCATTTTTGAAAGTGGGGGACTTCCCAGAAGACCCCCCTTTAACCAAACCACATGGCATTTACAACTCTGTCAGCATGCTGCTGCTAACACATTCAAGTGTGCTTTCTTATGATTACTGGTTAGTGTTGTTCTTCTTTTGCAGCCACTGCATGCAACATTGTTAGATGTACAGTAAAGTCAGTAAAAGAGTGGTTGAACAGACACTCCATTTTGCTGTGTTTTAATGGGGTCGACAGAGGAGCTCCCACCTGTGGTGAGTCTGGCATTTAGCAGCCCATAAACATCTCTGCCTCACCACTTGTCTTTTCACTCTCTAGGTCATGCACTCACAAATGCACAAAAGTATCAGGTGCTTGTTTGCACATGATTCTCATCGTTTGGCTGTGATTTCAGCTCCAAAGACAAGTTAGAGATGAGGTTGGTTTCTTCCTGACACGTCTGACCAACTCGCTCTCTATCTCTTGGTCAGCCAGAGGGCTGGCCAGGGTTCTGGGGTTCAGGCTGAGGGGAGCCCTGTCCCCACGGGTGCTTCCTTGGTCAACCTAGAGACAGCACACAGGAGGCCTGAAGCCAAACACAAGCCAGGCTGTAGGAAATGGGAGGAAACAGCTACTGCCAAAGCTCGGGACAAATCCCTTGTAATTAGTAATCTAAACTTATTAGAGGTTTGTCAAAGAATAATCCATATAAAAAGTGGCCAGATTAACACACCTTATTAACACAATAATAAGATAAGGGTAGTGGCAGTTTGTGGGAAGATTTAAATGCAGAGTAACAATGTGTAATTGCTCTAAATTCAATAATCAATACACCTGTCATCTGTATGAAATATTATGGAAGGAGAGGAAACTAAGTATTACTGTAGTACTGGTTATAATAGTAGTAGTATAGTTATTTCATTATTATTTCATAATATATAGAGGTATAGAGACTACAAAATAATTCTGCAGAATATGAACAGTTAGATGCAAACGAGAACTTCAAAGGTGGGCGGGATACTGTGGTTTGCGAATGTGAGACTGTTTCAATATTACATTTACAACAACACCTATAAAGGCTTGAGAACTTTCCAAAGAAATGATAGAAAGTCAGTATGTTTACGTCAGTTTGATACGGATGTTTGCTATGGTAGGTGAAGTTTGCAAGTCACACTTTATGCAACAATTTTTTCTTGATCTTTGCAGTTAGGATTTTTTTGCAAATTGGATGTTCAGTAAATTCCGATTTTTTGTCATTTCACATGATTTCTGCTCATCATTTTACAGACAGTCTGTCACTACCTTGGTCATAACTCTACAGATTCAGTCAGACAGCATTCCCACGCTGGCTGACCATGTACGCAGCACATGGGCCATCACAGTCTTTCTCATGAAACCACGCCGATGGCCATCAAAAAACCAATAACTTCCTCAGCGCGTCAGCTCACTTCCGTCTTCTGCATGTGAGGACCTGCCGTTGCCATGGTTCCTGGGACGGCATTTGCGTGCGAGCAGCTTAGACAGTCGTCTGGGGTTTCACGCATACATAACAGGAAGATGCTGTCGTACTTCTCAACCGTTTCTCACTTCTGCCTTCTTGATTTAGGGAGGCCTCTGAGGAGACGCAATACCCAGTAATGGCAAACAGTAGATCCTGTTGTTGTGATACCCCCCTTGCACTCGCTCTGTAGAAATATCAAATTAATGTGGAAACAGGCAGTGAAATGAGCAATTGTGATGATTCATTTCAGACTTTTCTCAACAAACAGAAAGCAACAGTACGTACACTAAGACTGCATACAGATCATAAATCTCATTATAGGCAGTATTTTAAATGTCCACAAAACAAAAACGGCATTTAAATGCTTAAAATGATCATAATGATGATCAATGATCAATCTTGTAATCTTGCAGGCTCACAAACTAAAATAAGTCAGAAAGGCTGATTAAATCACAAAGAAGATCTAAATCTTGTCCAGGTCACTTCAGCATCATGGAAAAACTTTTCTAACAAGTGAGACAACCAGAAGTGAAGAAGTTTTCTTATCTCCTATTTTTTCATCAAGTTGTTTTTAAATTTACAGCCTTAAATTTACTCAACTGACAAACTATCAACAATAGAGCTAATAAGCACAACACAACCACACTTTTGAACTTCACAAAGTGTGAACATGGGCTACAACACATATGAGACATACAACAGCACCACAGTTTGGTTTAAAACTTAGTAAGTTCTGTCTTATAAGAGGAAGGAAAAACACAAAGTTTAGTAATATAAGGGTGCCAATAGGTAGCAAAGGGTGTATGTTAACAAACTATAAGAATTTAAGCTCACTGCTAAGTGGCTGTGGGAAAGTCTATAACATGTCTGTTGCATGGTTAAAAGTCTCCTTCAGAGAAGAGAGTTGTCAAGCCACAGAGAGGCAAACTAAACTTGCCATGTCCATCCATGGTAAATGTAGTTTGTCCAAAGGAGAATTCTTCCCTAATAAAAATTTGCTTGAAACAAAAAGCTTAAGCTTTGCAATATACTACACTGTTGGAGAATGTCTTCTTCTACCACTACAGTACTTTTGTTGTAAATTCTGTAGACTGCTCTTGTTGGTTATAACTTGAGGTAGAATACCAAAAATGCAGGCCACGTGCAGCTGGTGCAGTGCCTCGTATTAGAGAAAGCAACCCTCAGTGTGGACCAATTAAGAGCCTCACTCTTACACTCTTCTTAATGACATAGGGTCAGTGAATGTGTGATGTGTGTGCTTTACAAGGTGGTTATGCTCTGTAGGTCCTGAAAGCATTTTCTCATGAGAGATTTTGGTTTGAGGATCAAGAGGAAAGGAAACAGAGAGGTCGTCATGCATCTGATCATGTTGTAAACCTCAGACTAGTTTAAACACCACCTATCAAAGGGCAACATGTCAGAGAGTCTTACACATGTAGTGGAGTTTGGTAGTGAGGGTAGCACAAGCATATCGCATGAAATTTCTGTCAGGAGTACCACTAGATGGCATGGTCACTTTGAACACACACATCAGAATCCGTTTGTATGAGAGCAGATGTTAACACGTGACGACAACACTGTGACAAGTCAACATGTTCTCGTCTTGATGATTAAGATGTTTTGCCAAGTATCAGATTGATCAAAGGATAACAAGTACTAAGTAAAACATGAGCACAGAATCTTGAGTCTCAAAAACATAGGTGAAATAAACGCTGATCAAGGAGGTAATGGCAAAAATAACACAGAGATAAGCATTCTAGCTGACTTTGGCCTTAGTGCAAGCAACACAATGTAGTCATCAAAGGATGTTATGTCTTAAAACACTGCTCACTTAGCAATTACAACCTGCATCTTCAGCAAAATGACAGTCAACAGTTCTTAGATAAACTGTACAGATGTTTGAGTGTGTGCACAGGTTGATATGAGTGATCACAGTTTTAGGCTGCTGAATAATTTATCATCCCCCAGTGTGAAGACTAACACTAACGGAGGGGAGCCATTAAAGATCCATGAGGACATCATCACAGGCCGCCACCCGGCCAGGCTTCTCCACTTTGCTTCCCTGGGGTGAGTCCTCCCGCTCCACACAGTGGGGCCTGACCCCACAACATGAGCTCACTCCTCCGCCTGTAGCTGCTACATGGTGTAGGGGTCAGAGGTTAGCAAAGCAAAGGCGTGACCCGTGGTGCTAATGCACTCGTAACACTTTAAAACACTTTGGCCAGAGTTAAACAGAACACGCTCTTAAAGAGGACCACACACACAGTCTACTGCTTTCTCTATTTTTTTCCTTTTCCCACTCACTTTCCTTACTTTGGGCCCAAGAAAAGTGAGATTTGTATGTTTTGTTTTTTCCTATAATTTTAATAGAACAGAAATAGATTGTAAACGTAAAAGTTTAATGCTCATGTACGGAAACATCTGTATAAAATATCATCGGCTTGTGTAATGTCGATTTACAGAGTAGTAATCTGAAAAATAAGTCTCATTTCACAAGTCCACTGCCCTGGATGCCCTTTATTGTGTTATTTGAAACCATATGAATGTGCCCAGTGCAACTAGCGTGCTGGCAGTCGACAATTAGCTCACATTAGACACCCCCATGGGTGGCAAATCTAATCATGCAAGAGTTATCACAGATTTTTCAGCTCGTGCAGATATTGTAAGGTTTGTCCACTGCTATAACATGTCCAAATTGCGGGCACAGTAAATAGCCAAAAAAAGCATCATAAGAGGTAAGTCATGTCACTTTTTACTGATGCTTGGGTCAAAAGGTCATCCAGCAACCAGAATAGCAGCTGTCACTTTGGTGATGAGCAGAGTCCCTTTCCCAACAGGAAGGAGGTGGACTGGAGGCTGTGGAGAGTGTGGTTAGCTGGCAGGTCAGTGGTGGGCCTAGAGTGTCTGTCTCAAGCAACCATGATGCTTTCAAACAGCCGTGGCAGCTCAGAGAACTGATATATAGTGGGCATTATCATTTGTTAAGTGCCCCTTCACCTCTAGTCAGGAACACTTAACACTGCCTGCGGTTACTAAATGTTGCAGGACTGCCGGTAGCAAGGTAAAATATTCATTGTCACGGAGTGGTGGTTTTTCTCTACACCAACTCTAAAAGCCTGGATTGGTTTTTAACCAGGGCCCTAAAACCAGACCACGTAAGTGTGGCATTTTACTGGACAATGTAATGGACCTCAGTAGCATCTGCCTGTCTTACCACAAAATCACAGGAACTGGAAGACCAGCCACAATGTGACAAAACGTCTCTGCAGACATTTGCAAATATTTGTAATAAATGCAAATAGGGCCATTTCACATAAATGTATAGATTGTGCAGTGTAATGTATTCAAGTGGCTGGTATGAGGGCCAAAGTACTTTTGGTGTGATTTTTCAAAGTCCATGAAAAGTACCCTTTAAAGCTTTTTCATTGCAGTTGCATTTTTGAAAGTGGGGGACTTCCCAGAAGACCCCCCTTTAACCAAACCACATGGCATTTACAACTCTGTCAGCATGCTGCTGCTAACACATTCAAGTGTGCTTTCTTATGATTACTGGTTAGTGTTGTTCTTCTTTTGCAGCCACTGCATGCAACATTGTTAGATGTACAGTAAAGTCAGTAAAAGAGTGGTTGAACAGACACTCCATTTTGCTGTGTTTTAATGGGGTCGACAGAGGAGCTCCCACCTGTGGTGAGTCTGGCATTTAGCAGCCCATAAACATCTCTGCCTCACCACTTGTCTTTTCACTCTCTAGGTCATGCACTCACAAATGCACAAAAGTATCAGGTGCTTGTTTGCACATGATTCTCATCGTTTGGCTGTGATTTCAGCTCCAAAGACAAGTTAGAGATGAGGTTGGTTTCTTCCTGACACGTCTGACCAACTCGCTCTCTATCTCTTGGTCAGCCAGAGGGCTGGCCAGGGTTCTGGGGTTCAGGCTGAGGGGAGCCCTGTCCCCACGGGTGCTTCCTTGGTCAACCTAGAGACAGCACACAGGAGGCCTGAAGCCAAACACAAGCCAGGCTGTAGGAAATGGGAGGAAACAGCTACTGCCAAAGCTCGGGACAAATCCCTTGTAATTAGTAATCTAAACTTATTAGAGGTTTGTCAAAGAATAATTCATATAAAAAGTGGCCAGATTAACACACCTTATTAACACAATAATAAGATAAGGGTAGTGGCAGTTTGTGGGAAGATTTAAATGCAGAGTAACAATGTGTAATTGCTCTAAATTCAATAATCAATACACCTGTAATCTGTATGAAATTAACTAAGTATTACTGTAGTACTGGTTATAATAGTAGTAGTATAGTTATTTCATTATTATTTCATAATATATAGAGGTATAGCCTACCAAATAATTCTGCAGAATATGAACAGTTAGATGCAAATGAGAACTTCAAAGGTGGGCGGGATACTGTGGTTTGCGAATGTGAGACTGTTTCAATATTACATTTACAACAACACCTATAAAGGCTTGAGAACTTTCCAAAGAAATGATAGAAAGTCAGTATATTTACGTCAGTTTGATACGGATGTTTGCTATGGTAGGTGAAGTTAGCAAGTCACACTTTATGCAACAATTTTTTCTTAATCTTTGCAGTTAGGATTTTTTTGCAAATTGGATGTTCAGTAAATTCCGATTTTTTGTCATTTCACATGATTTCTGCTCATCATTTTACAGACAGTCTGTCACTACCTTGGTCATCACTCTACAGATTCAGTCAGACAGCATTCCCACGCAGCACATGGGCCATCACAGTCTTTCTCATGAAACCACGCCGATGGCCATCAAAAAACCAATAACTTCCTCAGCGCGTCAGCTCACTTCCGTCTTCTGCATGTGAGGACCTGCCGTTGCCATGGTTCCTGGGACGGCATTTGCGTGCGAGCAGCTTAGACAGTCGTCTGGGGTTTCACGCATACATAACAGGAAGATGCTGTCGTACTTCTCAACCGTTTCTCACTTCTGCCTTCTTGATTTAGGGAGGCCTCTGAGGAGACGCAATACCCAGTAATGGCAAACAGTAGATCCTGTTGTTGTGATACCCCCCTTGCACTCGCTCTGTAGAAATATCAAATTAATGTGGAAACAGGCAGTGAAATGAGCAATTGTGATGATTCATTTCAGACTTTTCTCAACAAACAGAAAGCAACAGTACGTACACTAAGACTGCATACAGATCATAAATCTCATTATAGGCAGTATTTTAAATGTCCACAAAACAAAAACGGCATTTAAATGCTTAAAATGATCATAATGATGATCAATGATCAATCTTGTAATCTTGCAGGCTCACAAACTAAAATAAGTCAGAAAGGCTGATTAAATCACAAAGAAGATCTAAATCTTGTCCAGGTCACTTCAGCATCATGGAAAAACTTTTCTAACAAGTGAGACAACCAGAAGTGAAGAAGTTTTCTTGTCTCCTATTTTTTCATCAAGTTGTTTTTAAATTTACAGCCTTAAATTTACTCAACTGACAAACTATCAACAATAGAGCTAATAAGCACAACACAACCACACTTTTGAACTTCACAAAGTGTGAACATGGGCTACAACACATATGAGACATACAACAGCACCACAGTTTGGTTTAAAACTTAGTAAGTTTTGTCTTATAAGAGGAAGGAAAAACACAAAGTTTAGTAATATAAGGGTGCCAATAGGTAGCAAAGGGTGTATGTTAACAAACTATAAGAATTTAAGCTCACTGCTAAGTGGCTGTGGGAAAGTCTATAACATGTCTGTTGCATGGTTAAAAGTCTCCTTCAGAGAAGAGAGTTGTCAAGCCACAGAGAGGCAAACTAAACTGTAAAGTCATACCGGAACCCGTCTGCGGCCGGAGCTGTGCCAGGGCAAGTCTTCCCAATGCCAACCAGTCTCCAGTTTCACACAACTATAGCGGGCAGATCTGCACAGAGCCTCTAACAAACAAGCCTGAAATACATTTGAAAAGGAACTCTTTGGAAAAAAAAAAATTCACAACACAATATATATTCATGTAAAACTTAGACATGTAGACAGCTGCCTGCTGATATTACTTATTAAAGCTAATCTGCTTACAACCATTCTGTTTTGCACTTCCGCCACATGTTTTCAACAGGTTCTTCATGTCACATATAAAACAAACATTTTTTCCTTTGTGTTCATCAATTAGGCTTGTCAGTAAAGCAGTAGGAGGGCACTGTATTGGTTCTATCCACTTTATTTGGAGTGAATAGTGTATTGTATGAGTATATACAGTTTTATCCATTTATTCAAATGTACAGTTTGTATTTATAATATTTACTTCAGCAGCACATTTGCTGCTATGGAACAGTGGCTTACACAACAGCAGATAGTGATGCAGTTGTTCATGAATCACTGCAGCTAACTAAAATAACAAATGATGTGTAACGGGTTGATGCACCATTGGAACAGTGAGTGGGCTGTAAAAACATTTCATTGCTATGTTAGATCTGAGAAGCTGAAAAGAACAGAAGATGAGCAGGAGATGAAAGAAATGACCACTGTAAAGGACCTCAAGGTCAAATCAACGCTTTGACACAAGTCAAATCTGTGTTCCCTGTATGTTGTATGTGGATGCTGCATTTGTGACTCAGATAGTACACAGTGGTTTATGTGTGGGTGAAGCTGAAGCCTAAAGCTGTCTTAAGATGACTCAACTTAACAGAACCTAGCCAAGAGTTCTGGGTAGGGAGGTTTGGCTAACCAACACCGTGAGAATGTGGCAATATATGTCCTGTTCTGTGGCAACATCAGCCTCATTCCTCCTCTCTGTTAGAGTGCACCAAGATAAAAGGTGTTAGACTGCTTTATATAGAGGTACTTAGTATTTAGGTACTGAACTGAGTCAAAATACCCCAGTCAGGATAAGATGTAATGTATGGATTTGATGTGTATACATAAGTTCACATAAGTTTATTAGAAGAGCAGGTATATTGAAAGTATTTGGAGCCTATTTAATTTGCAGCCACAGTCCCTCGTCTGTTTCAGAGCCTCTAGGCCACAATCTCACCTCAAGCATCATGACACAATGCCACCATGGGTCCAAAGCCAAAGCTGTGGGAATAGCACAGTGCTATTCAACTCCATCCATTGTTTTCTCCTGTAGTGAGCCCAGAACTATCTCATCATGTGGGTTGGAACTTTGCTTTTGATAAAGTACTGTACTGAACAATCCATCATCTGCTGTCTCTAACAATGTATCCCGTAATGTTACAATTCAAATTGTAGGGTTTGGTAGGTGCTGCAGATCTTGCACGTGGCCTATTCTATAGATACACTTATAAAAAGGGAATTAAAAAGACCAATAAACAGACTGAATCATGGATGCCCTTAAGTAGCACACTAGCGAAAACCAGTTCCTCTTTGTCTAGTCGCAAAGACTATGTCTGCAGTCAGAATAATGTAAAAGATATGACAATGTATTCACACGCATATACATGGAGAAAGAAACACAGAAAAAGAGACAGTTCCTTCTCAGTTGTCTGCACAGCATGCAAGCCACCAACCACAACCACAAAGCCCCAGTATGTCAGCAAGCACCTGGCTATACACCCGCTCCCAGGCAGACAGCGATGCAAATCTGCAAAAGAGTAACTAAAGATGAACTTTTCTGGAGCTTCCAAATATGAAGGATGCACAAAGCACCTGTTTCTTTCAATTCTGTCTCTAAGAATGTATGTAATATATACAGAGTAATCAAAGAAATGAAGAGATACCTGTGGCAGACGCAAAGCTGGGTGTGCAGTGTATACAACTGAACCCTACAACCTCTAGACCTATTTACAAGACTGAGCGTGGGAAACCACATCAAATCTACAAGACACAAACCTTTTTTTTTATTATCCTAAATGGTTTAACTTGTTGTGAAAAACAGTTTCACAAAATTAATTTTGCTTTGAATAAAACTGATTGAAATTAAAACACGCTAGGCTTGCTATTGTGTTTCTGAGGTCCCCACTCTGAACAATAATACTGCCTTAGAGAGCCCTCCCAAACATTTACAGTGTATACAGTACAAACATGCTCTTTGACAAAATAGCCATTTACAGTTTGCTATATAGCTGCGTATGTCTTTAAGTTGCACTAAAGCAGTGGGTGAACAGGTTAGTACCTTCTCTCTCCAGTAGGTCCTCCCGCCTGCAAGCCAGCCTGAGGGGCCTGGGATACATTAGAGGCCAGGGCAGAGGCCGCCCTGAGTGGCCTTCATTAGGAGCACCAACCCCCCCAACACTCCCTCCCACAAAGGCACAGTGTAAGTCTCCCTCACAATAAAAGCCAGCCCTGGATGATAGATCAGACATGGTTCTTGAATAGTGCGGCAGACCGCCAGAGTCTAAACTCACACTAGAAGACATAAGGCCATGGATGACAAAGAACAATGAGCTCTGATTTTAAAAGGCACCAAGGATGAACAGGGAGGCCCGGAGATCCCAGTGTGTGTTTGTGGGAGTTGAGACAGTGTTGGGGCCGTCAAGAATGCCCTGTGTCACCATCACCTCATAAAGCATCCTAATGGACTGGCTCCTATTTGTCAAAGAGAGAGACAAATGAAAGAGAGGCAGCTCAGAGGAGGGGTGAAAGAGAAAGTGAGAACGACATTTTGGAGAAAAATGGTGTGTGCTATTATGTTACTGGCTTTCCAAAGACTATAAAAGGCTTATGCACATATGCCTACATTTACAGTTACAGGGACACACGCAGACTAAAGCGCACACATGCAGAGGCACAATCAAATGCAGCCGTTCAAGCCCCCTTCATCGTTCTAGGTCAGTTAAACCCACCAAAGTATTGAAATGAGTGGGCTGCCATTAGAAAACAGGTCAACGCTGCACACAGAGAAGTCACAGAAATGATCAACTGTTGCTCTGTGAGTCAGATTTCTGGGGAAGAAAATGATGCCATTACTGTTGAGCCAAAGTTGTGTTTGATATTTGTACTTGACATTTTAGATTTACTGACATTGAGCATATTAAGTAAAACGCTTGTTATGTTGCCCCATTATATGATTGTTTAAATAATAAGTTGCAGGGCTGTGTAACTGAGCAGTTTAAATACTCCAGATCATCTTGGGTGTCTTTCAACATCAGTGTCACTTTAAAGTGTAAAGACGGGCCTTTTTATACTTACACATTTATACACATTTCCTTTGAACTATTAAAGAAACTGTAGCTTGAAATGGCAGTAAACTCACACGCACTCAGCGTCTAAGTTAACCACAGTGCATCTGCTATAGAGGAACATCCTGCCGCACAGCAACTATCATGCTTGAAAGCTCGTCTATCATATCCAAAACCATGTCTGAACCACAGGAAATAGATGTGCGCACGCGTAGACATAAACACGCACATTTACATGCACAGGTAAAGAAAAAAAAAACGTGGGAGTGCAACTGACTGAATGCAAATATACAAAACAAAATCCAAATGTAAACTGAAAAGCATTTGTATTTCAGCGACAATAAAAGAACATGAAAAAGGTCTGCGATGACATTCCACCTGTGTTGTGTCAAAAGATCCTGATGGATGCAGTGAGGTCAGTGGGATCAGTCGGGTTTGTGGCAAGACCATGGCCTGCTCTATTCTGGTCTGGACTGTGTGTGCTGAGCGTTGGGGCATTTGGGGTGACTGAGGTCTCGGGTTTACGGGTGCTTTTATGTGAGGCAGCAGCACTTTACCCTCCAGCTGCTTCGGTGCCATGATGTGGTGCCTCTATGTACCTCAAAGCGACTGTAAATTTACCACTCTGGTGAAGACAAGTGGTTCACAAAACACACAAGCACAACGCGATAAGCACAGGGAACACAGCACCACCAAACCGAGAGGAGCTGCTCACTTCAGTGTTCAGTTTGCTCTTTTGCTGAAAAGTGCTGCAATGCATATTTAACAGCAAGTACACAGATATGACCTCAGTGAACACCTCAGAGTTATACCCTATAAACAGCAAAAAAAATCTAGTGCTGAGAGATGAGTCACTGTACATTGCTTAAAAAGTGGATTTAAAATGTGTCCAAAGTCATCAGTTAAAATGAACCGAGTCAGGAAAAAACAATGTGTGTATTTTTGTTTCTGGAAAGTGGAAACTATTATAAACACACTACCTATAACATGGTACACAGGGCTGAGCATAAGTTTTGCTGTGCTTATCTGTCTTGACACTCTCAGCCATCTTTGTTGTGTCAGCTGTATCCAAAAATATCCACATTCAAAAGTTCAGTGCTCCTGCCATGGCCTCAGTGCTTCCACAGGTTTTTAAATACACGTCGTGCTCCTCTGTAACTTTGCGAATAGGCCTGCGTAGTGTGTGGTGACACGGCACCCGTTCTCCCCTCCTCTCGATGTGGTTACCACAGTCTCCATGTCTGCTCGAGCCAATAAATAAATAATGGGCCTGGTGATCACTTCCAACCGTAATACTGCACACTAAAACCACTGCATCTGGGAGTGCCGCCCTCGCTCACAATGACAACAACAACGATGCAAACACATGTAAACACAGACTAAGGTGGTTGCAACTTTTTTTAAATATTGTTTTTTTTTAGCATAAATTTCAGCACTCAATCTGATGTACTCTCAAAACAGAAAGATTTAATTAAATAATAAATGTCACAGTAAAAGTTTAAAAAAATAACTATCAGTGTTTGAGAAAAAGAATATGGCCGATATGAGGTGTGAGTGAGCAGTTGTATAAGTGGCCCAAAAAGGGCTCCCATGGCCGATCCCAGGCAGGACTATGGTGTTTGATGCAATGACGGCCACTTCATTATAAAAGCCTCCTCAAGTCCCACGCTGCATTCCACGTTTATGGGGAACATATGGGGAAGCCTGCAATTTTTAGACCACAAAATAAGCCCCTTTGCAGCTGGACGCACAACCGCATTGGGTCCTTTTTGCTTCACGAGCCACACCCGAGAGGCGTAGGACCACTGACAGTGATTAAACCACCACAGTTTTCTCAGCAAAACAGGAGTTATATTAAGCTTAAATACAGGGGCTTGATAAACAAGGCCTGGGCAGGGGAAAAAGAATTGACTGAAAGGCCACAATGATCTTCAGACTATTTTACCCTCACGGTCATGGGCAGTGCAACACCATGAGATAGATTTCAAAACATAAAGCAGATGTTTACCTAGACGAAGAAGAAAAACACGGCAAACTAAAAAAAAAACAGAGACTTCAGAGCTTTGTTCAAATCTCAAGTTTGGACAACTTCACAATGGAGCCAATCCCTGCTCTTGCACAACACTGCGGGATGATCCTATATTTGTTTTGCTTTCCTTTATTCAGTATAATTCCAGACGCAAAATCTTTCCTTGGACACAAATAAGGAAATTGGCAATAATTTGAAACAGTCTCATAAAAAACAGAGCAAAAAATATACAGTATTTCTCACTTGAATGAATTTTGAAAAACAAAATAACATGAGTTACCAGCAGTGTGTCTTTAATATGCATCACCACAAACCCCAGCAGTGGAAAAACAGAGGACCCATACTGCGCTGTGGAGCACCCCTTTTCCTAAGTAACCCCAGACACACATCACTCTAAAAGTACCAGACCAAGCCAGCAGCATAAACAAACATAACTCTGTTTCTAATGTTTCAGAGGTAAACTTATTCAAGACAAAGGTTCAGTCATTGTGTCTGTGTGCTCTTGTGGAGCTTTGTGCTAAACACAGACAGAGCTGTCATCTGTCGCTGCGCTGGCAGGCCCAGGCCCAGGCCCAGGCCATGTTGGAGGCAGCAGAGGTGTGAGAAGAGGAAGCCTCACTGTATATGAGGTTAGGTCGGAGGCCTGCAGTGGCCATGTGGACGCACTGATAAAAGCCCTGGGGCCGCGGCTGTGGCCTCAGCGTTCGGCCACACTTGCCGATGCGCCGTGTCATTTAGGCCGCACTGCCGCCTAACTCTGCAACAACTGCTCATTTACAGGGCAGTGTGGGCTACCAGGAAGAACTGCCTCTCTGTCACACACACAACATGGTGCTATACACATACAAACACATGCTGTGGTACATGCTGCCATTTGTCCAGAAATTAGCAGCAGACACCGGCTTGTATACACTGTGGCAGTGTGAACACACATCATGAAATACTCAGCTCACGTTTTGTGAGAAAGCTTTAGGATCACATGAGTGACCAGACTGTGGTCAGGGCCTGTTGTCCCGTGGCCAGACACAGTCTGTGTGTCAGTGAGACAGGAGAAAGGAGAGAGGAAGTGTGGATACCACACATTTGCAAAATGTCAGTGATTTTAAGTATTAGACAGAAATGAGACACTCAGAACACAGCCATTCAGCCTCTCTGTATTTCTCTAATTGTGTGTCTCTTTATTTACATCTTTATAAAAAGTGAACCAAAAACATTATCAATCCTGTTTTTTCATACAAAGAAAAGGCAGCATGGGTCTCAAATCACATACTTTCTACTAAACTGCAGGCAGTACCAGTAGCCACATCAGTAAGAGCTTTTCCGTTCTTCATTTTAAATTTGAAATGAAAAGGTGTGAAAACCACAATCAGGTTAACTTTCAAACTTTCAAAGAGGCAATGCATTTACCAAAGGCCACAAAAGCTATTTTTTGTGTTCTCAGGTATAGGGCTGAAAAATTCAGACACCCCTCAACCTAAAAATCTACATGTAAATCATTAGGTGAAGTAAGATAAAAAACAGTAAAAGGTCAAATGTATGGTATAGTAACAGGCTTAGCTGGTTCTAATGAAACCAAGATGATGATAGTGGTAAATGAGGGTGGAGGTTTTTCAGGGCCAAAACCACTGCTTCTTAGAAACACAGATGTGCTGTGAGTCAGACAAGCATAAAACTAGCACAGGACATACAGTCAGGAACATACACAGGGACATTACTGCTATCCTGTGTCACAGCAGCAGCACAAGTCACTGCTACCTTTACTTTTTATTTATCTCTGTCTTATTAAGTGTGTTTGTTGTTGGTGTTATATCGTTATTGTTATTTGTAGACCCACAGTAGTGGAGGCAGGCTGGTTGGTTTGAACTCAGAAGAAATCCTGTGACAACCAATGAAAAGTGAGAAAAAACAAAGCAGGAAAAATGTGGAAATAAAAAACGTGTAGAGTAAAAGCAAAGGGGAAGGTTGTAGGAGGGAGGTGGGAGGGAGAGGCCCATGACCTCACGTGACATGTGACGTTGGCTCCACCACTCACAGAGAAGTGTGTTGTAGAGGATGGCGAAGAAGATGCAGATAGACTGTGGCTAATGCTGACGCTCGAATGAGGCCACCACCACGTTGAACTGAAAAGGAAAGGCAGACCGCGCTCAGGCTAGCCGGCTAACCTCTCAGAGCTCTTAGAAGCCGCTACGTGACAGAGGACCACAGACCCTGTCTGCCCACCAGGCCACCACACTACCCACGAGCTGTTAGGTGGGCCCGTGTTTCCCAACCCTGGTGAGTCCATCTCCACACCTGGAGACACTAGCTTCTCTTTTAGCTCTTGTCTGTGTTCAATCTCCATATCTCTCTGAAAAGTCTCTGCTAACACATGCTGCTGCTGCTCTCTTTGCAGGCTTGTGGCTTGGGATTCCTGTGGTAGTCACAAACCCAGAGATTCTTAGTTGCAAGCGGTCTCTCAAGCTCCAGCTTTGAGCAGCTTTCTTGTGCTCTACCTCACTCTTTCCCCTTCTCTTTTTCAGAGCTCATTCATGTTGAGAGTCAACCATCCTGTTCCTTGTCTCAGGTCAGTGGACATCGGCTGTAGCCAGGACTCCAAACTCTGCAGGCTCCTCTGTCATGGCATCCAACAGCATCTTTGACTCCTTCTCCAACTACAGCAGCAGTCTTCTCAGAGGTGAGTGTTGGTCCTCCCTAAGGTCCCCCTCCCACCCTCCGTCCACTTAGCCTGACAGTAGTTTCACACACACAAGATGTAAGAGGCGTATGCTTCTTGTAAAAATGCATTTATCTGAGGTGGTTTACAGAGACAGACCAGCTTTACACAGTAGACCTCCTTCACTACACTGATATGGCCCTTAAAGGCCTTTGCCTCTCCACTTCTGTGTTCTCTGTTAGCTTGATGGAGTGGTGCCATAATGGGATTTTCACCACAGACATTCATTATCAAGTGAAACTGTGTAAGAATACAAGCTCAGAGTCTCCAAGTGACTGGGCCTTTACTGGAACTCAGCAACACAATAAAAGAGCAAAAGAACATATTAGGACCTCTCACTCTTTACTTTACTTCCAGAAGGTACTTTTGGTCTGTGTGGTGAAGTGAGTGCACTATACGTGGAGACGCTAAACAGAGGCATCAGTGAAGAAGCCATTTGTTGCCATGGTGATTCCAATCAGACAGCTTTTAGATCTAATCAGTAAAGCCCTCAGTAGCCTCAATAGTTGTTTCTACTTCATATAGAGTAATTATGAAGCAAATTTTGAAACGCCATACACAAACAAATGCATTAGTTTTAATCTACAAAGCCAGAGCAATTGAGGTATCTGAAACACTCTTTTTCAAAAACAAAAACTACAAAATGTAACAACTTTTTTTTCGCAAAGTTGACCAAAAGAGTACTGTTAAAAAAAAGTCTCATAACTGCCAGAAGATTAAGGTTGTTTCTACTCGTCCTCATATAGTCATTGACTCATCCACTGAAAAGAAATGGAAAAAAATAAATCTCCTTCCCAATTAAGGCCTCAATGCACTGTTAATTAGAGACTGCCACAGAAAAACCCCGACCAGCTCCTAATTGTTTGCAGAGTCTATCTTAAACTTTCTGGGTCTGTACATACACACAGTGAGACGGTATACGATACATCTGTTGCTCACATGAGAACAATCCTCTGATATCCTCGCCGCAGTGACAGGAGATGATGTTCCAGGGTTCTCGCAGCTTCTACAGACACCCAGGCGTTTATAGTTTCCTCTTGACATGGCTGCGGCCTCTCTCCCCTTCTTCTCAATAACCGCTGGATCTGCATCCCTTTATCTCCTCACTGTTTACGAACTGGTGTGTCGCTCACTTCAGGTTTCATGCATTCCGACTTTCAGACTTTGAGCTGCTCTAACCTCCGACGTATTGTGCCTGATTTGGATTTTGAGCGCTTCACAGAGAGAGCCAGTATAGGTCAAGAGGGTAAATGGAGACAGGCATTTAAAGTTGTAATCACCATTGGAAATCATTAGCAAATATTCTATATCCCTTTACAGTTCATTCTGTCAGGAGAGTGAAGCCAAACGGTGGAAGAACAAAGGCCAAGACTCATTAAATCCTCCAGTTCAATTTGAAAGCATTTCAAACTGGGACTACCTCATGTAAGTAAAATACCCCAGTGGTTAGATCAACAGTTGTGTTACACAGGCAAAGCAATCTGGCGTAGTTCTCTTTTTTAGATGCAAATCAAAGTGAAATCAAGAGGAACGCTTACAGAAAGTTGAGGAGACTGTTAAATGTCTGGCTGAAGAACTTTGAATTTAACAATAAAACACAGAGTTCATGGAAATAAAGTAGTCACCTGTTAAAAAGAAAGTCCAAAGTGATTTTATTAGGATTAAAACAAGAACGATCCAACAGGTGCATTTTTGTGTTGTTGACATGGTGCACATCATACCACTATAAATACAAAGACTGTCGGAGTTATATCAGTATCTCACGGCGCAGACAGAACATATGTAGCATGTGATGTGCAACATCAGATGCACTTCGCGTGAGAAGCGAGAGCACGGCCTACCTCAGAAACCTCAGTCTTCTGCTCTGGCTTGGGGACGCACACATAAAGCATATGATGCATGCACAGAAGTCACAAATGGCGTTGGGGTTTGAAACAGGAGACAAGAAACAGGGGACACTCAGTAAGAAGGAGAATTTTAAAGGTGTTAATTTGATTCACTACAAGGATTCACCTGCTTACCCTCATACTGCAGCACCACATTCAAAAAATTCAGACACAATCCAAAATAAGCAGAAATGTATGAACTTCTGATGTTGACCTGGCAACACATGCACCAGGGGGGTACCTATTCTAGTAGCGTATAGCAGCTGAGCTTGGGCTGTGCGGTTGGTCATATCCTTGGCTTAGTTTCTGTCACCACATTTCCTTCCACTGAGTTTTCTCTTTTATACGAGGGTCCGTTTTAGAGTGTTGCGCTGTTGGGAGCCAGCTCCTTTGTGGCAGAGAAAAAGACTCTGGTTTATTAGGGTGGGAATGGTTTTATATGTTTGGCTTATTGCTCTGCATGAATGGAAGTGGGGGACTGTGTGTGAGAAATGCGCCATGCCTCACCACAGTTGTAGCAAGGTTATTTTGGAGCATTCGATGGGAGTGCTTTGTTCTTACAAGTTTTGGGAAGGAAAGGCCTGAAAAAGTCCTGCACAGCTGTGGAAAAATGCGCACATGTGTCTTGTGCTAAAATGAGAATTCACAGGGGATAAAACTGGAGATTAATTTCATACTCAAAGCCACTAACAAATAAAAAGGCGCTATACAGTAGCTTCCAAAAACTACCAATGTTTTCAAAACACGTGTCTGTCTCTGTGAATTTATTAATAATAAAATCATATGAGGAAAATTTTTACCTTCCTTTAAATGAATGTGCTTTATTGGAAACCACTCAGAACCCTGCTGCGTTCAAGGCCCAGAGTGACGCCAAAACAAGAAGACTGTGTGCGCTAAAATCTGTAACCAGATATTAGGAGTTTCAATACTCTAAAGTGAAAGCAAATAATAAAAAACTCATGACAGCCGCAGAACGGTGAAATCCTGTCTCCAATTTAGCTGAGTATAATATCTATTTATAAAGCTCTGAAGGCATATTGGATAGAAAAGAAAAAAAACTTCTGGACTTGATTAGGCCTGTAAACGTTTTGGAGGTACTTATTTACTTTTTGGCCTGTCTCGACGTTTTCACCGTCTGTCAACACGACTTTATAGGAAACACTTATACTGGGCTTGCCAGTAAGACGGCTTGCAGGTAGTATATGCAAACGGCAGTGTTGATTATGTGGTCGGGCTAATCCAAAACCCGCCTCCGCCCTTATACGGGCTCTACTTTGCGCTGGTCAAGGTTACAGTCGTGCTAAGTGTAGTAGTAAATACAATTTTCTGGTGGTCGGGGAGCAACCACAAAGGCCAGATTCTTTGCGGCTGCTCTCCGATCTGATAATCCAAATTTATGTTGTAAAGGTTATGCCGAGCGAAGGGAGAAAGTGTTTCGAAGGCTTCAGCAACTTTTTGGGCTAAACATGGTGTTATATGTTTCATGTAATGTCACTTGGAGGGGCATCAACCACATATTTGCATGATCACATTGTGGTGCTTAAGAATAATGGGTTTTTGACTGGTTTGGTCTATTCGCATGTTGCAGGAATTTGTCATGTCTAGACTGGTTCACATTTGGACTGGACATCCGCAGCCTGAAAATGCTCTGATAATTGAATAATAAGGTGGAAATTGTTGTGATTGAAAATGCTGTTGCTAATTTTAAAAAAAGCGGATGAGGTTATCCTGCTTCTATGAGTCATTGCTTTATGGTTAATTTACTGCACTTACGAGCTGATAATATTTCATAGAAGCCCTTGCGTTAAAATGATTAAATTGCCATCACTGCTATTAGACGTTTCGTGATCTCATTTGTCCTGCATGGAGGGAAGCTAAATTAAGGAAAAGGCCTTCCTCACAATTTTCTGTTTCTTCATTTTGTTTGAAAGCTACACCCAAAACCGCACGCCTGCCCCTCGACTTACATAGGTCGTTCGAAAAAAAATGATGATTGAAAGCTAATTTACAAACCACAAACATCTCACATTGAACATAACGTTGCTTTGTGAAACTCCAGCCTCAATTAGAGAGATGCGACCTGAGCCTGACTTATTGTTTAGACCCCTCCCTGGATCTGATTCTTCCAACAACATCCGAGTAAAAACTGCCTTTGACTGAGCACTAAGTTCAAGTCTGTGCACTTTTGTTTTTGACATTACAGTTGCATATAACCCACAAATTACTTTAATGGGTGGGCATGGGTCTGGTGCTGCAAATAAAATGACTTAAGCGTATGTAGAGCCCACATGTTCAGGAACCGAGAGAGCAGATTTTTTTATTTTTTTGATGTGACACGGGAGGAAAGGAAGGCTTTATTTTATCATGTGTGAAAGTTTAGCAAAGATCTAAGGCCCACGACTCATTCTGTCACCATCAAAGGCATAAGAGGAATGTTTTTTTGCAGACAAAATCCTTGCTCCAGACTGCATCTTCACTTCATTATGAGCAACTTTAATCATGCTCAAAACATCCTCATCACTTTTTTTCCCCCTCTTCCCATAAGCAATAAAGAAAAAAGTTAATTACGGTGGAGGAAAAATGTAGATAATGATAGGACATGAGATGCTGCAGACTATGAAATGTTTTTTTGATTCTCCATTTGCTCCATTTCTTTGACTTGTTTACATACAGATAATTGTCATTGGTGAAATAAAACATGTTTTTGGGTTGCGTTATCCTCCTCTAAGAACTTTTACCACAATTTTATTTTTTCCCCCCATTTACTCATTAGTATCGCTGCTTTTGCTTATGACAACATCAGTAAAAAGCCTCTTATTTGTTTGTTTTTTGTATTGAAACAAAAAAATGCCCTCAAGTAAACTCCAGTGAGCATGTGCAATCTCTACAGCAGCTCACTTCTGCATTAGCTCAGCAGGAAACACCGCGCTAGGGATTCCCCTTCAGCTGTGCAGCAGAAGTAGCCCCGACATTTTCAGTCTGTCTGCTGTGAGGTCAGTCTGTCTACTGTGAGGTCAGTCTACTGTGAGGTCAGTCTGTCTACTGTGAGCACCCCTCTCACGGTCACAGACACCGGTGTCATGAGCTCAGACGCACTGTGGACTTCATGTTACACGTGTACACATTGTGTGACTCTCCCCCCCGTGCTGAGTCAGTGACGAACGGCGTATGTCAGCATGATGACCGTGACGTTTTCCCCTCTAAACGCTGCCTAACCTCACTGTAATAGCTGGTCAGGGCTAACATACGGTCTCCCTATGCCTTAGCCCAGCATAATCACCTGAACAATGACTAAACAGCACAACTCCTAAACAGAAAAAAAAAATCACTGACTACTCTCTGTAATATATTGCCATTTAACTTACCACTGTGTTTTGTGGTAACATCTATAATAACAAAACAGCGCTGCCTAAGTTTTGGATTCACCGTTGTTCAATTTACGAAAAGATAACACACAAAATGATGCAAGTAACCGAAGTTATATTCAGCTTTTAGAAAGTCCGACTAGCCACCGTAACTTTTGGAAGTCTAATGGGATGACAGATAAATGTGCTAACACTGCCAACTGGGCAAAAAAAAAAAAAAAAGTATTCTGTCTGACAAACTTAAATACTTGCCCCCTTTAATCAGCTCGATGACATAGAAGGCAGAGCGTTAGCCAGTCCTTCTCTCACTCTATGGTTTGATTAGCCTAATCACCCTGGCCTACTGATTGGTTTTACAAATGCTCCTTGTCATCTCTGTGTCATTAGCTCGTAGCCACCCTGACGTGATGCAGCGTTGTGCCAGGCTCAAGCACAGCAATCAGAGGATTAGTGTGCAGTTACCTCAGTGAATGCACCAGGCTGTGAGTCAAAGGGAGAAAAGTCTTGCCTTACTACACTACCTCCACGTGGCCCAAGATGCTCACTGTTCACCAGCAATGCCACTACTGATTATAGAAGGAGATGATGAGACAAAACATTTAGTCACTTTGAACATGTGCTTGGTTTTCTTGAGTCAAAATAAGTCAGGTTTTTGACTCAAGCAATTGTTGGAATGGAGGGATTCCATTTAAAATAGATGTTACTTTCAAATTAGGTTTCCTACATCTAAAACTAGGATCCAAGCTCACTTGACATCAAAGAAAGTACATGCAACATGCAGTGATTGATCTTGCGGAAAGGTCCAGTGACATACAGGATAGTTAATATCCTTATGATTTAATTTCAAATCAGTTGAAATGAGTGAAAATAATAACTTACTGTGCTAAAGATCACATTAATGAAGGGTGACAGTATTATGTGTGCAAGTACTCTTTTAAGTGCCACACCCTTGTTTCCTACTGATGAAAAGCCCGTTGGTCTAGCCCAGTACTTTCCAGGAGTTGTCTCATGTCTGCAGAGAAAAGTGGCATGGACACTTGTCAGGAAACCAGTGCTGGGTTTCTGTTAGAATCTGGTCAGAATCTGTGGTGAGTAAGATTGTACTTGGGACGCTGAGCCTCTCTGAAGCGGGAAATAAATGTAAATTCAATATCTCGGGACTCTTTGATGTCTATTTACACTTGAGTGAGTGTGACAGAACCTAAGATGACCCCTGGAGAAATTTATATTAATCACTAGAGTTTGACACAACTGTTCCTCAGATCAATTGTGTAATGTATTTGTAGACAGCAAGGGTGAACTAGTTTGTCGCCGTCTTCAATCAAACCCACAAGACAACAAAGAACAATACAGTTGGCCCAGTGCCTGGTTGGCACCGTGCTTTCTAACTTACTGGTTTGTGCCCATGCCATTCATGTCATGCATAACATACCTTACAATGTTCACAGCTCAAAAGAGTAGAGACCTATTTCGAAAAATAAAAACATGTGGCTTTTGTTGCAGGGAGGAATGAACAACAGCATTCCATGTGCAACCACATCAAAGATCCCCACCGCTACAGGGCTAAATGAGGGCAGACTGTCCTACTTGTCCCGCCTGACACTGCCGCTACTAATTAACTAAAGATTGCTTTATTAAGATTGCTTTCTTCATCTTCCTTCTTATCACTTTCTTCTTGTCTGTACTCTGATCCCCATAGTACAATGTGTGCAGTGCTTCTCTTCATCTTCAGATGGGACAGCCACACAACAAGCACAAAAGCGCATTGTCTGCTGGTGAAAATGTGGTTTACAGGCTCTGCTATAATGGCTTGGTGGTTGCTGGAAGCAATGCGCATTTCCTAATATC
Source organism: Rhyacichthys aspro (assembly GCA_036850595.1). Classification (NCBI taxonomy): domain Eukaryota; kingdom Metazoa; phylum Chordata; class Actinopteri; order Gobiiformes; family Rhyacichthyidae; genus Rhyacichthys; species Rhyacichthys aspro. Next base: position 11,206,994 of record CM072169.1, on the reverse strand, counting down.
CGTCTCACATGCAATTTCATTTTGAGACAAAGACTGAGCTATGGAGCTTTGCCTTTGTGCGAGAGGGACGCCTCACAACTTACTCTGTGAGCCGACAAGCGTAGGCTCCCTTGCCCCCTCCCTGCTCTTACCCCTTTCCCCTCTCTGGTGGCGCTACTATATTTGAGTGGGATCTCTAGCGATGGAAGGGTAGACACAGGCTGCGTTGCCAGTCAAACGTGTTCGGGCTGTCAGACTGAACGGCTTCCAGCTCTGCGATCTGTCTCCTCTGCTCGTCAGTGGGAGCTGTTTGATCTGACAGAGACTCCATTAGAGACACAGGCAAATTCAACTGCTGGGAGGTTGGATGGCTTCAGCAGTCAGAGTAGCAGCCCAGAGAGGAAAAGGTTTGCACACACAGTCTGGTTGCAATATTGGTGTCTGTGCTGTGTATCTAAAAATGTCTCTGAGTATTAGTTGTCCTAGTCCTTAAACTAGGTGTGTGTGGTTTCGCGTTGGAGAGTGCAATGCAGTGATATATTTTGGGAATCTGCGGGGCAAAAGGGTGATGAAGTCGTAGTATTGATATCATAAATGTGTGGTACGGCCCGGACTGTGAGATGAACAGCTAATATATGTCGCTGTCTTGTACCGTGTAATGTCTTCATGCACATAAACCTGCTCCACAATACAGTAGTGTGCCAATAAATGGTGTGGTGTAAGAGCTGGAAAATGATAGGTAATGGCTTGATAAATATGCATCAATGGCCTCGCCCCAAACCACCACAACTTGTCCTACATTTAATCCAGGCTTTGACAATTCAAGAAAACTGCAAACAACAATATTCTACAATAACAACAACAAAATTCAATGAGAGTATGATACACCTTCTTTATATCACCTGCTTGTGCTGTGTGATAACTGTTAAAAAGCAAAAGGGGGGAGTGCATTGACGTGGCTCTGTGAAAGATACTTATCCCAATCTGTGCATGGCAGCTGGGTTCTGGCAGGGCTTTGGCAGTGGGGCTCATGGCAGTTAAACTGTCACTGTCAGGAACCGGAGGTCTTTAGCAGAAGGTGAATGCAACATGACAGTGCCACAGGTGTTGGTGTGTACCACTTGGCACTCACTAGTTTCTCACAATGCTATAGTTGCTTTATCTGCACGTCTGAGCCTCTAAACTGAAGGGGGGCACTTAATAAAATTCTAGCTGGACACAATTTGGCAAAGTCAAAAGGAGTCAAGATACTTCTGTGTGGGGCGGGGGTGCTGTCACTTTGGCAATACAACTGCACATATTGCAGCGATTACCACAGCGGAAAAATGTTTTTCTGCAACATGCAATTACTACAGATTACAGATTGCCGTCTTTGCATCAGAAGCTCTAGCCAGAAAGAGAAACTATTCGTGTGTCTATGTGAATGTGTTTTTGTGTATGTGTGTTGTTACACACAAATACAGGCAGAGAGACAAAGAAAGATGAGAAATGATTATAGCTCACACTAAAAACCACAACTGAAAAAAATGGTGAGTTGACGCATTTATGGGACTGATTTAAATGTAAAAGTTATACAGAGTTTCAGGAGTAAATAAAGGCTCTGGAAAAATACAATCTGTCCTTTAATGAAATGAGCAAGTCAAGCATGGCACACTTCAAGTCCTTTGTCTATCATCATCAACTTTATGAAACACAGAAGCAGATCCAAATGCACACTCTTCTAGTAACAAACATATATCAATTTCTGATAGAAATTTTGTTTCAGGTTACAAAAAGCCACCTTCAGGTCACACTAAACAATATAGCTCAAATGTAGTGGCCCGCAGCAAGGCAGCGCCCTATTTACAAACCCACCAGATCCAAACTCAAAGTGCTCCTATAATAGTAGTGAGGCCTTTTGGTGAGCCTACCATCCAATGCTACTTTTAGTGGGTTCCAAAGAATAAACAGGCCCAGGAACCACATCACAGGCTGCTGACTGTCATCATTGGGTGAGTGTACCCGACGAATGATGTGAGGGAGGAGCGACCATGACACTGGGGTTTTATGGCAAGCCCCCCCCTTCCTTACTCGGGTGTGGTGTGTGCCATTGAAAGGACAGAGAAGGGGCCTGAAGTTCACCCTCTGAAACCTTTCACTGTGTTTCATTGTACACTGCTCACTTGGTCATCGTGAAAACAGTGGACAGTTTGATCTTGTAGCAGCCCCATCTAGAGGATGGGGGAATAACAAGAGGCTAGGACAAGGGAAATTATTACATAGACTGATACATGCTTGGTATGGTTAGAACTTATTAAGACATCCATTTACATTCAGCAAATAAAAACACAGCCTAAACAACATTGTAGTTGGAGTCGTCCCCCAACAGCCATTACGCTGCTCAATTGATTCAGAGGGCTTTAATAAGCCCCTGGCTCCACTCTGCCCCTTTCATAAAATGTAAGCAGAGTATTAAAGATGTATGAGATGAATGTGCTCATTGTCTCCTCTGGTGACTTCTGCATCTCAGCATCACGCTTACATGGTAATTAGCTGCTGGGTTTGGATATGTCACACTGCTCTTCATCATTTTTACGACAATATATAATCTAAACGCCTTCAAGGATTCGAATTTGGGGCCGGACTCTTGCTGGATATAAAAACACCAAACTATAGAAAAGTATAGAAAGAAAAAGTAGGGTTAGTAAGTTATGTTTTTGTGGTTTTGATGGCCTAAAACACACTTTAAATACACACACATAGATTCCAGTAATAATTAAAACTAACACCGACAGTCTCGGTGAAGAAAAAAAAATAACATAAATGTATACAATCCAAACTGTTCAATATGTTTCTTATTTTCTCGTCTGAACATCAAAATGGACAAAAATGACCACCAATTGTGATGTGCTGACATGTTATGTAATCAAAGTTTGAGAGGGAATCAGGCATCAGAGCCCCACCAGCCTGAAACCCAAACAGTCTGTAGCCACTCACTGTTGTTTAAAAGTTTCTTCATATACTTGTGTATATAAACACTCCAACGCTAGAATATGAGTTGGCTTTGAGGGGACTGGCACAAATGGATTTGGTGACTTACATCATGCTTGGAAGTCTAATCACAGACACTCTTGTCATATCAAGCAGAAAAAGTCCATTTCATAGTGAGCTGTGTTTCAAAAAAAGGGAGGGAAGAGTAAACAAGCCTGGCGTTCCTTAGGCACCGCAAAATTCATCATTCATACAAAAAATACCCCGAGCCCCAAAGTAGAGCTAATTTAATCCTGGAGGAATAAAACTCCATTTCATAGAACTCGTCCATTCAGAACACTCATATTTCCACCGAGCAGAAACCCCCGGCTGAAATTCGAGCAGACACTTTTCGGAAGGAATGCATTCGGTGGGTTGAGGGCCAAGCTTGCCCTATAATTTGTGAATGTACAGAAATGTGTGACCGCCACAGTTTTCTCTAAAGATAGAAATCTTTGTCTTATGTCATCACTAAACCTCAAACTTTTTCTAATTGCCCTCGTACCCTCTATCCAAATGAATGGCTACCCATCCAAAGGCTTATGTGTGCATGTCTGAAAATAGCCCGGGAGTTTACACGGGCTAATAGATCATACTCCAAAAAATGAAAACTTTAAAGGCTTCTCCGTGTATCAGAGGCTGTCCCCATCTTCAAAGTGACTTTTAAGTGGCACTAATGCTGTGTGGGTGGCATTTAGCGCGGGGTATAAGTTTACAGACCCCAAAGGCCTCTGTTAATGGGGATCACACTCATATTAGAATTACAATTTGACTCATAATTGACCGAAACAGAGTGGATTCACATTGCTTTTAGACTTAATAGGGCCCTGGAAACTTGGCATTTACCTACATTTTATATTTTTTCTTGTATATTCAATTCTTTCTCAGATTGGCTTAAGTCTATGCAGAAATCTTCCACAAACTGTGCTAATATTCATATCTAAAAGGATTCTATTTCTTTTGATCCTGAATTGTAAATTGTGTATATGCTGAGGCTTATCAGAGGTGGGTCCGAGGTTTCACGTATCTTGCAGGAGTTCTGTCTTGATTTCAGACTCAACCCAGTCAGATCATTAAAAATCGTTCAGGGGCATGGCGGGTTCGGTCCTCAATGCCTGTGCGGCTGAAACTGTAGAAACTGCACGTTGAAATGCGGAGGTCTAAATGTGACAGGCGCCCGGAGCACACATTAAGGCTGAGCAGGGAAAGCCGGAGCATGTGGTCACGTATTAATAATGAACTAGGGCAGGAGGACGACTAAAATATCAGCAGCATTGTCATTGTCCTAGTCAAGCTTTGCTCAAAATAGAGGCGGTGTGATAGGTGATCTGATGGGAGGTGATTTAGCTGCTTGGGTTAGAGATATTATGTGGCAATTATTTAAGTAGCAAGTTACAAGAACTGGTCATTTCTGTTGGATGAGAGGACTGTGTCTATAGTGGTTGCTTTCATTAATCTGAACGATCTGGAGAGAAAGTGAATGCAGCTCTCTACTTGCTTTTATTTTAGTTGCAATTGTTTAAAAGTGTTAAACAGTGATGTTTTTATATAATATTGCCAGCCTTTCAAACCCTGATCATCAAAATAACAAGCATACAGAAAAGAGAAGTGCTTCAAGATTAAAATGTGTATGATCTCCAAGCTCCAAAAGAAACTATAAAAGAATAAGGAAAGGCTCTCATAATTAATACTAATAGAGCATTACATAATTACAAGTAGACTATGGCTCATATTAGAGGAATTGCATACAACACTGACTCACGTATATTTAGGCCTGTGGCTGGTTTGATCCCACACGAGCAGCTGTTGTGAAACACTGCTCTAATTTTCAGACATGATTTCAACATTTTTACAAAGAAGTGCCATTCTTTCGTTTAAACCTTTATCTTCCCTCTTTCGTTTTCTGCCTACTTGCCTTCGATAGGTTTGAATGAGAAAATTTAGAGAAAACCACAGCCACTGCGCGTCAATCACAGAACCTCATTTATGCGCGTGCGTAACAACTTAAAAATCATTCTAAAGGCCTGGGCGCGCGCATTGAGTAGGCTACATAAATGTGTTATTGGCTATTTATATTTGATGAAATAAATAATAATGACCACTTAAACGAACACTGTCCATTTACTCTCTCTTTTAATTTAAAATCAAAAGGCTGGCCTATTTCCTAATATTTAAAAGACGTGGTCGAATTTTGAATTACACCAGTATCGTTCCAAATAAATAAAAAACTTTAAACCATGAGAAATATAAAACTGTACATTTAAGCTTCATTTTCTCGTTAACAATAATGCTTTATAATTATACTATTTTAACTCCATTTTACCTTCAACATTACCATCGGTGTGCTCTTTTGGATTTTATTTCAAGCACCAAAATCGCGTGTCGATTTGCATTATATAATTATTGTTCAAATGTCTTACTAATAGGAACACGGTAACAATTTTGATTTGTGCAGATGTAAAATGTGTGTCTCGCGCTCAGTGAGCTGACAGCGATTGAAAAGGCAAACGCGCCAACTAGTGTCAGAAAGAAGCACGGCGCAGTGCGCGGAGCAGTGCAGGGTGTGCCGCTGCTGATGGAAGCCCTCCACCTAAGAGCTCCTTCATGAACTCAGCCTCTGGCACACACGCACGCTCTGTTTGATGTGGAGAGGGGCATTTGCTTGTTTGCTTTAATTCTCTTATTATTTGTAATTAAAGTGATACGCATCTGTCCTAAAGTCATAATTTGACTTTATGAAAAAGGAGATCACCCGAAGAGAAAGTGTAGGCGGCCAGGTCTGATAGCTTTGGAATACGAGAATAAATTAGGATAAACCACAGGCCTCTGAGGCAACCTGACGCCGTCTGGATAAATTATAAACTTCAAATAAATTAAAGCAGAACGAGTGCTTTGTGTGTAACCAGTGTCTGCTGCTCCTGATATTATTACACTCATTCATAAACTCAAGAATTATTCATTATATGATTAGAAACATCTAATACAGGAATTATCTTAAGCATCATGAGTTTTGAAAACGCGACGATAATTTTCAGCCCTTCTGCAAAAAATAGAATCTATCCATTTTTATTTCGAGCGAAGAGCACAAAGATGAAGATCAATAATCAGGTCGAGATTTGTGACAGCAGCCTAGGGTTCGAGAAGGAGCGAGCGGAGAATGTGATTGGTCTAGTGAAAGCCCAACCCAGCAGAGTCATTGGTGGAAATCATCTCTACACTCCCAACCACCAAACACTGAAATGACTGGGGTAAAATAATACCGCGGCACTCACTCGCTCAGCTCGCAGCCTCACAGTTCTTCCTCGTGTCCCTCTCCTGCGCTGAGGATAACTTTAAGGAACACCATTCGGAGCGACGCAAGAGTTCAGCGGTGTTTGAGGGAGGACCTGGTTAAAACAACTTTTACGCACGGGCAAGGACTGATTTTCACCATCGATTCATTTACTTGTGTAGTGTTAAAGCGGCTTTGTGTGGACATTGTGACAGTTAAAGTGGTTGATAGATAGTGGAGATTCTTTTCAAAGTTTAGCAAATAGAGTTCTGGAGCGCCACATTTTGCACCGCCGCTGGATTACTTCGATCACAGCCAAAAAACTGGCGAATTGAACGTTTTACTCTGAAGCTTTAGTGCGCTTCGGTTTCATTTTGCTGAATTTTTAGCATTGATGCTCTTCAGGGAGACTTGTAAAGACTGAGTGTGCACATGATCTAGCGCGCTCATACAGCAGACTTTTACCAGAGTTCAAGCAGTAAGGGACGCTCTCCTTTCATTATTTGTGCTGGACTCCTGAGACTACCCGTCCCTGGAGAAACATTGCGCATTTAAGAGTGCTGACCTTGTGACAGAAGCCCAGTCAGGTGGCGCTGACCCCAGCTGTTGTGATGCATATTCCCGTAGAGCCGCCCACCACCAGACGGTTCACGCCGCCCTCCACGTCCTTTCCCTGCAGTAAGATTGGAGACGGAAACGGGGCCATGGCCACCCCTGGGCCTCTAAGGTCTAGACCGGACACCAGGAACGTGGTGGACGTTCTGGCTGACCACGCCGGAGAGCTGGTACGGACCGACAGTCCTAACTTCCTCTGCTCCGTGCTGCCATCTCACTGGAGGTGCAACAAAACGCTCCCCGTGGCGTTCAAGGTAAGCCAAACTTTTAAAGTAATTTATAAATTGAGCTTAAAAAGCCAGCCATCAAATTTAGGTGCACACTGTTTACAAATATCAACAAGACCAACAGCTTTTGCTTGATTGCAATATAAGGTAAAATGGGCTTTATTAAGATTGGGTCTCATTACTAGGAGACTTTCTTTTAAATTCATAAATATTGTGACTATTTCCAAGTGGCTATGTGTTAAATTGGACCAAAGTTTACGGCGCTGCAAATATGTTTTCAGTTTTTAGTAAGCTCTAAAATCCGAGAATCAACTGTATTGTGTTTTTTATGATTTTATTCTACAATAAGGTCTCTATCACAAATATAACTTTAACAATCCGGGTTGTTGTGTTTGTTTGTGCAGTACTTTACTGGCCTTGCACTTGACAGTACAGGCTACCGCTGTTTCTTATTCTAGCAGCCGGGTGCGGTTTTACGCACGGCATGTGTACATTTGCTTTGGTGACCCAGAATGACCGGGCCGCTATTTGTCCGCGCGCAGGTCGTGGCTCTCGGCGACGTGCCCGACGGGACTCTGGTCACAGTGATGGCAGGGAACGACGAAAATTACTCTGCCGAGCTGCGGAACGCGTCTGCCGTGATGAAGAACCAGGTAGCCCGCTTCAACGACCTGCGCTTTGTGGGCAGGAGCGGCCGAGGTGAGCGCACACTCCCACACTGAACACCGGCCTCTTCACACACAGACGAGCAGCCCTATGAACATACAAACACAAATATCATAAAAACAGGATGCACTTTTAGAACTAAATATAAACGTTTCCAAAAAAGTTAAATAAATAATTCCCTTATTTGAATCTCAGCTGTAAATTGCAGTGAAGTGAATGAAAAGAGCGCAGTAAATGTGGAATCGTTTATGCATGGGGTACAGCGAGTGCCCACTCACTGCCAACTTACGTACACGGGTGTCACGCGGAACATCTGGTGTGCGTCACGCTGAACACTTTCGATGGGACTGGTAATTTTCTTAATCCAAGGAAGAGAAATAATTATCCACGTGGAGAAGTGTGAAGGACAAAGCACCTCACAATTCACGTCCCGGGGCAGTCTGTCAAACCCAGCCACAGTTTCTGTTTAGAAAAGGCCTCTCGTTTTAAGGCTTCAGAAAAAAACATAATTGTGATTACTAGATAACATTGCAGATTTGGCCAATAAAGAATAGGTCTGCGATATATTAAATATAATGGATCATGTATATATATGTAAATATATTATTGCATTATTAAATACATATTATTTAAATAATGTTACGTACACACCTTATTTATAGGCCTATATGCTCACAAGAAGGGCACCCAATCTGTTTGTGGCCTTTTCGTTTATTATAAATTTAGGCGTGATATGGTTAGAAAAAACGTCTCGAAGAGCACCGGTATCATTGCCTCCGACGCAGTCCCCTTTTAAGCAGAGACGCCTCTTTGAGACACGGGACTGATGCAGCCTCTTTTCCGCTGAACGGCCTTGGATCTGACGCAGATGTATAAGATCCAGCTTTGTTCAACAATTAACCATGGCTCCGAGCCCTTTCAGCCAATCTGGAACACATTCTCCCAATAACCTCATCTACATCAGTCAGCCGGGCCATCACAAGTGGTGGTCCTGATTTTTTGAAAGACTTTAACAAGTTTTTATATTCTGGCCAACAACATAGAAATTTGTATTTGATGAAAGGACCTTTTTTAAAAGTGGGCTTTTGCTGTGCGCAGGGAAGAGCTTCACTCTGACCATCACCGTGTTCACTGGGCCGCCACAAGTGGCCACGTACCACCGCGCCATCAAAGTCACCGTGGATGGACCCCGCGAGCCGCGCAGTGAGTGCACACGCCGCAGAAACACACCATATTGGTTGTAACATGCTATTCCTGTTTTTGAAAATGTAAAAACTAAAACAGCTCCATCAGCCATGTTTGAAACAGACTTGGAACATCTAATATTATGTCTGTGTGACTGTGTAGATTCATTAGTGGTCTCACTATCAAGTATGGTTTTCATGTGATTTGGTTTTAGGGCTTGCAGTGAATCAGGGAATGGGTTGTGTGTGTGTGTGTGTGTGTGTGTGTGACTTTGTGCAAGGGCACAGGGATAGGGCCAGTTGGAGGAAACTGTAAAGCATATTAAAGCAGACCACTAAGAGCAGCAGAGTGAGTCTCCAAGCCGCAGGTGGCTGTGCTCAGCAGACTCCCCTCCTCATCTCCTCAGCCTCCAGTGGTGCTTGTACCTGGCTGACCGCATTACTGGCTCCTTGATTTAACTGTGGGCAGACACAGAATGGGGTTAGATTGGGCAGAATTGGTTCATGCTAAAGCTGATAGTACCACCAATCATCTGCAACTACATTTATGTGGTTTAGGTGTGTGAAAAAGTAGGTTGCTCAAAAGAGTCAGTTGCTCAGGGGTGGTGTTGTATGTCCAGAGTTTTTGTGAGCTTATGGTGAGAAATAAAAGCTGTAGGCTGTAAATATCAGTAGGATCCTGTTGTAGGAGATCCAAAGTGCAGGTTTAAGGTGTCGACTGATGAAAAGTTGTGGCTTGTACTCATGTTGTTGCATATAATATTGAGGGCAGGGTGGATTTAGCCTAGTCAAAACAGATGACAACAGGGAGTGGAGGTGCCACATGAGGAGGGAAATGGTGGGCAGAAAAGCTGACCGGGGGCACAGAGGGAGGGGTATTACACCCCTGCCAGACAGGAGGCTATTTGCAGACACATAAAAGAACAGCGAGTGCAACCAAAGAAGGGACAAGGGACAGTTCATAATAAACTCTGAGCATTAATGTGTATATATGCATTTAGGGGGGTCCGTTTGGTGGTCTTTGTTCAATGCTTTGTGTGGGTGCATAAACACATTCTCATATGCATCTCAAAGTGTCTCTGCTTGAAATAACAGTGTACATTAAGAATGTCTCCTGTCTGTCTGTCAACATGGTTCGGCTCCAGCTGGGCGTCATGGTGGCCGTGCTACTTTTACACTGGCGCTGGCTTCTATAAAGTGACACTGTTTAATATAGGCCAGGGAGAATTTAGAACTGCATTAAGCTCCGAGCTGTGAAGTGATTCGTCAACATCCAATAAAAAACTATTTTTAAATTAGCATTATAGAGAGATAAGGTAAATACACACCACTAATTACTGTTCAACAAAAATGACAGCAACTAGAGGCTTCATGGGAGTAGAAGAATGGCACAGCAGACATTCATTATATTGGTCAAAATGAGATTCAATCTAAAATATAAATAGAAATATTACCTCTTGTATTGCATCAATCACTTTGATCATTTTTCTCTAAGCAGAGAGCCTAATGCTAGACTTGGCCACTCTGCACTCACCTGTTTGCAAGTTGGCAAGCTGCTGGGCAAGCATGCGTCAGATTTTACAGGCTGTTTTGTGTAGGGTTTGCATTTGCATGGCTGCTAGTCGAGCAGCGGCGGGAGCCAGCACCGAGGGGGAGGAGGTTTATAAATGTTTACTGATCCAGTCAGGAGAACCTGATGGACAAGACTGCTGCAGTAACTTCCCTGCGGCAAATTTAACATAGCACACCATAAATTTGGTAAATAGACAGTAAGACAGACACACAGATGAGCATGCATGGGTGCACAAGTATATTCAAACTCGAGCATATAAATTTAAATTAATGTAAACACACAGCAATCCGTTCCTCTTTTAAATAGGCTAAATGCTGAGTAGTATTTTTGTCTCTCTGCTGCTAATTTCCTCATCGCACATCCGGGATTCATCACTGCTCCACCCCCACTAGCTTTCTGTCATAATACATATTTCATATAGCTCTTTAAACGTCTTCTCAGTTTAACTTAATGCACTCACTGTTACGAGAGTTTTAAAAACCTGCATTCTATTTGTGATTTCTTTGTGCATAAAAACCTTTGCTGTTTATTGTTGCTATTAAATCCCTCAAACCACCTCTCACACACAAACACCAGCTTCCAGACCTACATTCATTCAAATTCAGAATCACTTTATTAATCCCCAAAAGCAAATTCACTTATTAGATCTCTTCAAATTAGCTGATTTAGTCTTCATCTGCCATAGACTGAAAAGTCATATTGTATTAGTAATACAATACATTTAATAATAAATACAAATAAACAGTAATAAATACAAACTGAAAATATTGGAAAGATCATCTGTACAAAACAATTCAGTTAAAACCACACACATTACCAAAATCACACAATTGCTGTGGTGTTTTGTTGCTTCTATTTATTTGGCTGGGTGTGTTCACTGAGCTGCAGAAGGAGAATGGCAGGCGCGGGGAGAGTCGGAGTGGCAGAGGTGCATGGTAGAGATGGCGGGTTGATTCTATTTGCATTTGACACACAGACTGTACAAAGTATGCAAATAGAGCAAACAATGGCATTTGCTGTTTTATTTTCCCTGTGATATTGCAGTCTCACAAAACAAAAAGAGCATGATGTTGCTGCATACGTATTTGCGTGTGCGAGTGCACAGCTCATGCACCTGCCAGGTGCGTCCATCTCTTTAAGTCGGCTCCATGGGCCACGCCCATGATCCACAAATCACATGAAAGGCTTACCCTCAGTACGAATTGCTCTCTCAAAGGCAACTTTGATGTTTGAAAAAGGAGATGGGTGTCTTTGAAAAAAGGCCTACAGGTGTATGAGTGCCAGGGGTGGGGAAACCCACTGGCATGTCTGATGCTGGGTGCTTTCCTCACTGTTAATGGCTCTTAAAAGTAATAACTGGCTTATACAAATGCGAGAGTAGTGGTTAGTCTCAATAATCCACCTCATGACCATCTAATTTATGATTTGGTTTGGGTGATAGCTTGCATCAAAACAGATTGGAGCAGATAGTGGGGTGATTTTCAAGATTTTTTAAGTGGAATAACTATCTATGATCTATGATGTCTGCAGACTGTGGTGCTCCTTGTGCCTGGGGTCACCCCAGACATGTCATACTTGGCCCCAGTGATTAGATTTAGAGCAAATATTGGCTAACTGATAAATGCAAAGGAATGCACCAGTGAATAGGTTTGGCCTCATATCAGGAAAATGAGCGCCACAAAACTTTACCGCAGTCTGAGGAACAGTGCATGTGGCTAGTACTATAGCCAGTTTCAAGCTACATAAAGACAACTGACACAAACACTGATTAAGATTGAAGATGAAAATCTTTTGTAGTAATTATGGGCAGCTTAAAAAAGAAATTAAATAGTACCTTTATGTAGAAGCTCTAAAGCCATGTGCCTCAAATGGCCTACAGACACAGCTGTTGGTGTTCCTTTTGTGTACTTGTATTTAGGCAATTACCCCAAATTTTAATACAAAGGCAAAAATACACCTACCTGGCACAATGGTTTGCCTTCTCCTGTCTTACTGTCTGTGTTCGTAGATGCTGTTTTACTATCTATACACAAGTTTTGGGGTATAGAAGAAAAACATCGATGTTCTTGTAGAATGTCCACTCCTCAAGCTATTTCAAGCTATTTGTGAGACACAAAACTTCTTTATTCTCAAAATATGAGATGGAACACAATGCAAATGTTAAAATTATTAACAGGGGCCTACGCATTTTTTTTCTTTTTCAGAATTACTGACTAGCTCAGTCAGCGATGCTCAGTTCTCTATCCTGCTTCTGTCCACCTACTCACACTCCCCTCTAAACTCACAGGCCAAGCGTCATTCCTGTTTACCTACCTATGAGGGGAAGTAAAATGCCCACTCTGTATGTGCTCACTCTTCATTATTTACACTGACCCATACAGGATTGAGCCATTACGACCTTTCAGCTGTAATTTAATAAAAGTTTGAAACTGAATTTAGAAAAATAAATGGCTCATGATTGGGGGAATATTTTCTCTAAGACAATAAACAGTTTTCTGTGTCGGAGTTTGGGGTTGGAGTGGAGGCAGTATGTAGGAAGAAGGCACCTGCTGGTTACTGGAAATGATGCAGTGTACCACTCTGTGGTTTGGGGTATTTATTTCTTTAGCCTTTAATGGTTAGGAACACTGGGCAAATAATAGGTGTACTGAGAGATTTTTACTTCCAAAGTAGAGAAATGTTATAATCCTTTATGTAAACACAGAAGGAAGCCTTGGCTCTCCAAAATATGCTGAAAACATCAAAGATGAAGAGACAAACAATGTTTGTAACCTCAGCACTTGTTGAGCAGGCGCCAAGAGCACGTTAGACTCAGTGAACATATTACAAGTGCTCCCTGCCCCCTCAGTGGAACATTCACATATATCACACATTTTCTTAAAGCCACCTGAAATCTCAATTGTCGTGCTGTGAATGTGTTATGAAGCAGATGCATGCTTGTTGCACATTATTGTGTGCGAGTGTACACTGAGGTGTGAAGGCGAAGCCATTTGACAGATCTGCTCTATGTGACAGCAGCAGCTTGTTTCCTTTCCCACAGGCCTGCGAGGCCCCCACCTTCTCCTCCCCACCTCAGTAGCAACCTGGCGACCACGTCCATACCAAAATATGCACAGAGTGACATACACAACCAACCCATTCACTATATGAGCTAAAATACCACCGTTACAGCAGCCTGCTGCTTTAATATGATCTGTCACTGGAGCCAAATAGGCCTTCTGTGCTGCACAAAACCAAAGCGGCAGTAGCAACACCAGGAAATCTACAGGCAAGCTGCCAAAAGGACCTGGAAAACTCTGCTCATATCACCTGTAACACACCTTTACTTCCAAAGAGAAGACAGTTATGCACACATAAAAGCTATAGAGGAGCATGACAAAAGGCGGATGATTGCTATCAATCTGCTACGGGCCTTGTATTGTTAAAGAATCTGGGTGCTCTGGGCCTTATTTTGGCACCCCTTCACAAATCAACTTGCCTGAACCTGCCCCTCATAGAAGAACTGCCCTTGTGTGGTGGCTGCTGTGTCAAACACACACATGCACCTCTTTATGCCCTTATCAGAAAAGGAAGGCTGTGCTCTTTGCTCAAGCAGCTTCATGTAGCAATTTCCGCTGTGACTGTCTTGTTTTTTAGACCTGCAAGGGGGATTTTCACACTGCTTGTGTCCCCAGAGAGAGTGCATCTGCCTGCGGGAGCTCTTGGCACAGACAGTTCTTCAACTGTGGCCACAAAGGGTAGCCTTCAGATAAAAACATGCCAAAATGTTTGCTGACCTCGCCCAAAAGCTTAGATGAAATAATGCCTACAGAATAGCCTCACTGCTACATTCAGATTAAAAAACATTGAGTTTATTTCAAGACCTAGTTCTATAATACCATATAAATTGTAACTCAGTGTGAAATGTAACGTAGAATAATTTCAGGTTGCAGTAGCATCGACTGATTTAGGCCCAGACAAGTCAGCCGCAATTACCAGCCAAGGGTAAAAGCCACATCCTTCTGGGTCAGCCTCATGAAACAAGAACACTGATTCGCTCCTGTATTTATATCCCTTAAGTCTGTGATTGGTGGTATCACTAAATTCTGTGATTGGAGGTATCACTATAATAAAATACCAAACAAAAGGCTGCAGGGATGCTATTTGAGCTTTGCTACAGTGTAATTGAAAAGGAAAGTAAAAGAAAGGGTGGTCAGAAGCAGGGTGGAAGCAAGAAGACAGAGAGCTCAGGTCGGCTTGAGAGAAGGAAGAGGATGACAGGTGTAGATTTTGCTCAACAGATGTTGAAACATCCGCCTCGTCTGTTGAGGGCAAACGGAAGTTTGCTTGCTGCAAGTCAGCTTTGCTGCAGTATGTGTTCAACTGTCACCTGCATCATGCTGTGGGGTTAGAAAAGTTACTGTGTATTTAAATAACTTTTCACTCATACTGCATATTACTCAAAGTAAAATGAATGTTGCTTCACTTACTACCATCACATCACAGCCAAACCTTTTATAGCCTCTTTGTAAAAGCCAGACATTTTTCTATGTAATTCTAAACCACACTTGCAAAGACTTTACAGGCCAGACATAGTTTTCAGTGCGATACATACACTCCAAATCAATTCAAGTCTGTTATCAGGGGCCTATCAAGTCCATTTATACATTGAATACAAATATTTACACTTCAAATATATTCAGTGCAGACTTGGGTTAGGGCCAAAGCACGTATTGCCCTTTGCTGTTGAGATAGAGTTTCACTTTGCTCCTGAAAAAGCGCCCAGCCCTTTACAAAAAGAGCTTGTGTTTAATGTGTCTCCCTTCGGACGTGAACATATGTTTCTTTCTTTCACGACGCAGAGGCAGGCAGACAGAGAAAGGAAGGAAAGTAAGACAAAAAGGCAGGGAGTGAAAGGACAGAAAGGAGTCATGCAGTACGTTCATTCACCTGTATATGTTTAAGGCCTGGCTGTCACCTTACTGTACAAACAGTGACTCTGGCTTGAGCTGATATAGTCTTTGTGGAGGAATGGCTGGCCAGGAACTTGGCTTGGCTTTGCAATTTCACACTTTCATGATCGCTTCTATTTGAACCAATCAGTTCAAAGCCAGCAATAAAACACCATATATAGGAAATAATATCATGTAAACAAATAAAGCAGGGCAGAGAATGGCACACCCATTTCTCCAAAACAACAAACAAGAAGCCACAGAGTACACTGTTAATACCAGACATTTTAAGCATTTTATTTATTCTTCATAGACTACCATAATGCTTTCAAATGATGTGACCACTACTTTGAGAGGAGGCTAGTAAATCTACAACCTTTATCATCCATTTTGGCTCTGCATATTGAGCGCTTCTGTTTAGGCCCTGATGTGCACATTGGTCCCATCTCCCAACTCTATCTTGTGGTTATGATATCATAGAGAGAAAAACAGGGCATTCTCTCCTAAGTGCACCCTAACACATTAAAAATTCATCTGACCACAGAAACCCCTCAGAAATGAGGTTGGTGTTGAGCGCCAGCACCCTTCTGGCCCCCGGCCCTACAGAGTACAAGTCAAATGTAGGTGGTCGGACCAGAAACACTGTGGCTAGATCTGGGGTCAACTGGCCAAAAACAATATTAACACAGGGTTTAACAGGACATGGCAGTGCCTTTCAGAGACAAAGCAATTAGATTCAAACTGTTCTACCACTGCTCCTTCACAGTTGTGTTATGAAAAATCTAAGTTTATGTCAAGATGCCTCCTGAAGAAAATGTAACTGTTAAAGTCTAATTTTGAAAGACAAAGGCTCAATGTTAGGGAAAAGTGTTTTGTCAAAACAAACAAATAAAAAAAATAAAATAAAAAAAATAAAAAAAAGAAGAGAAAGAAAAAGGAAAACACTGCTAGAAGCCGCCTTCCAGTTGATGAGTGGTGTTAACAGCAACTGTGGGGTTGGGTTAATGGGCTCCAGGCCTCATTCTAATGAAGCCTCAGCTTGCCCCAAAATCACCACACTGCTCCCTTCTGCAGGCTCAGAACTGAGAACCAGGCTCCAGTTGGAACTGGGCCATGGGATCCCAAACCTGACTTAAGTGTGTGTTTGTGGTCAGCTGAAGGATCACTATTGTTGCAAACCACCACTGCCCACAGAAACTGTCCAATTATCACTTTTTGTCTTTTTTTCCATGAGCGGAGTAGTGGGTTATATTATTTCCCTGACCTCAGATGTTTGAGGTGGTGTAAATCTCCTAATAACATGGATACACAGAGGGGCTATATTTGGAGGGTTGCTTCCCCTGACCAACCCTGCTTTGGACTAGAACACACAGAAGCCACAGTGTGGTTAATGGAGCCTGCACCAGAAGCACATATGAGTCCAACAACTCTGGCCTTCATTTATTCAACCATATTTAAAAAGAACAACAAGTGCAATCTTAAAACAACTACACAACCAAACTAATCACTCCCCAGGCAACAGGGTCCAAAATCTCCCTTGGACCCAGATTCAAGGAGAATGGCTGTCTGGCCACTATTATGAAGAAATGTTGCAGAGGAAACTAAACACAAACTTGCGTGCCCGTACAATCACAGTGCTGTCATCAGTCCTCTGGAGCACTGGAAATCAAACAGCTGGAGAGCACCAACTGGTCACTGTCTTTGCTCAGGCTGATTACTCATGACTGAGTCTTTCTCTTCTCAAGTTCTCAAGTTGAATTTGTGCAAAAGGAATTTTAAAGTAAACCTAATCATTTCTGTGTCTTTTTATGCCGAGATTCACAGTAAGTCAGTAGGGGGGTGTAAGAAGCAAGAAATTTCTATATAGTTCATGGAGAGAGGCTGTAAGGGAGGTGGTGGGCACAAACAAATGGACAGAGCGGTAAACGAGAGGAAACTTTACCCATGGGTCAGCCTCAGAGGGAAGATATATTGCCCATGGGTCAGTGGAGAGAAAGGACGGGCAAAATCCATATTGGTCCGTCTGGCTTGCCCCCTTTATATAGTGATAAAATATTCAAATCCAGCCATTACTTCACATTAGGCTACTCTGTAGAGATGCCAGGGAGAAAACCACAGAATGTATACATGCTGGTTCACACACAGTTTTGGAGCATTGATAGTTACATTAAAATCTCTTCTTCCCATTAGAGGCATAGCCCTCATCCGGACTCACGTCTGACATTTAAGGTGTGTTCCCATGTCGAGCCTGCATGTATGTGTGCGTGTACATGTGTAATGTCTACCTAAGAGTTTTTTACCATCTCCCTGAATGGGACATTTGAGCGATGAGGGCACTAAGTGTGTTGGTTAGTTTTACAGGGACTGGACAAAAGAGATGCAGCTGCACCCACAACTATTGTTAATTCTACTTGCCGCTACAGTATGCCCAGCAACATATAGACTACAGATTACTAATGCATTAAGACTTTAAAGTGATTCAAATGGGAATTCTCTGGCA
Source organism: Rhyacichthys aspro (assembly GCA_036850595.1). NCBI lineage: Eukaryota > Metazoa > Chordata > Actinopteri > Gobiiformes > Rhyacichthyidae > Rhyacichthys > Rhyacichthys aspro. Next base: position 11,189,039 of record CM072169.1, on the reverse strand, counting down.
ACTATTTTTAATTTCGTACGCTATCATATCTTTATCTGAAAGTGGCACAGCAACAGGTGCAGCTCGAGTAACAGTGTCTAGCAAATGTGTTTCAAGGTCTTGTAACAATCTAATAATATTTTTCTGTTTGGAAGCTGGAGGTGAAAGCCCCCCTTACTCCTTATGTAATTTATTCCTGTGTGCTTGTGTGAATTACAGCGAAGCATGTCTATAGTTTCAGTAATTCCCACTCAAAGGGAATTGTTTGGCCAAAACATGTCATTGTCCAGACATATCCAGTTCCATTAGGAAACTCGGAATAGAAGTTGTTCCAATAACACTCCTAATATAGTTTTTGCTATTTTTGCACAGCTTTTAGAAATATATACATATAATATATATACTGTATATATATTTTTTTGTCATCATTTTAGGGCACCGAGTGAAGATAGAAGACCCTCAGAAGATGCAGTTCTCTGACAGGCTCTCAGAAATTGAGCGCTACCAGCGGACTATGAGGATAGGCGCAGTGAACAATAACCGCTCCATCCATCAAACCCACCTCAGCACACCACAAGGTGAGGACCATCAGAACCAAACTACATCACCACCAGACCTTTAAATACTTGCTCACCAGAACCTATATTAATCGCCATTACCTGAAAGTAAACATCTTAATAACACAAATAACACAAACATGTTTTCTTGAATTTGGCCAAAGGGTAAATAATTATGAAATGAAAGTGAAATTTGACAAAGCTCTAAGTATCGTTCCATGTCCGTTTCCATAGGGGGCTTTGAATTTTGTGTCATTAATTAGGAAACTGTTATTGAGTGGGTTTTTGAGTTGGCCCTGTCCCTGGATGCCCTGCTTTGGTGGGTTGGGGCCCCACAGTGTGCCGGTCAACTTTGTGGCCAGGTGGCATGGTAGGTCCTGCCAAACCAGCTTGGCTTATGTACCAAAGCTGTCCGCCACATACCGCACTACTACAGCCTCAGGAATGTAACGGCCGACTGCTACCTTGGCAATCACGTCACTGTCAGACTGATTGAATGTGCGGGGGTGAGACTCAGACTGAGGGGCTGGGGCTGTGTGTATGGGAGCCATGGACAGCTGTGTGGGTGATGGCTGGAGTGAGTGTTCACTCTCTGTCATATGTCAGAGTCTTTTTAACAGGATGCCATGTCTGGAAGCATGCAGACTAAACACACAGTGCCCTCCTCTCCCGCCCACTCTCTAGTTCTCATGCGAGCTAATGAATCTCATTACCTTTGTATCAGCATGTTGCTGTGTACAGGAGGGCTTGTTTGGGACTATTGGGCCGAGCGTGGGTGGAACTCTGTGGATGCTATACACCAGTGTTTGACCTTGTATTTGAGCTGAGTCACCAGTATGACCATATCAACAGCTGACTGCACAGAACACAGGGTTTTTTACCCTGCTACCCTATGTTCTTATTGACTGTTGATATTTTGTTCCCTTGAACAGTCTGTACCCAGCAGAAGAAAACATGTAAGCCATTTTTAAAAGACCATTGACTTACACTGAAAATAAACAGTATGCCATCTCAACACAATATAGCCACTGTGATTTTCTGATGGTTTAATGTTTGCCATGAGCTTTACGGATTGTCTGCCAATAAAAAACCCCTGCAGCAAAGCCTAGACTAGAGGCTTTACGTGTCAAAGCGTTGAACGCGAGGGGGATGGAGGGTGCACAGACTTGGTCCAGACAGCCGATAAAGCATCGCACTTTGCTCTGCTCTCGTCTGCCGCACACAGGATTTGGACAGGAATTAGAACGTCATAGACTAGCCAGGCTTCAAAGACTGCAATGGTGCAATACAGACACACGTACAGTACATGGAATTAACAGACTCAACACATTAACATCATTTGGTACTTTTGGAGGCAGCAAAGGCCTTGAGCTTCATGTTACAACTGCCAGTGACTGGAGGCTGTCTATAAGAAGTATATATGAGTGAGAAGGGGAAAGGCTGTAAAAACCACACACCTTAATCTGTGGTATTACCGTCATGACGGCACACCGCAGGGCAAGAGTGGTAAAATAATTAAATAACACAGCAGAGTGCCTTCTACCCTCCCACCTCGTCTATCTGCTGGAGTGTCTGAGCCCAGTCTGGAGCACTCCTGTTGGGGTAAATACACACAGACAACAACACTACAGTATTAGAAGGGAAGCTCAAACAAAAATAGACTTGTTGTAATAAATCCTATGCAGAGACACAGAAGGTGTTTACATATCAACAGCACACACATCTCTGCTTTGGCAGCTCTTTCAGGCACTGATGTATTTTGTAGATACTTTTAATCCCAGGCCTGTTTGTTTAGAATTGCCGAGCAATAGATCACCCGTCAGCACATTATAATTAAATAGATTCCCGTCTTGCTGTTACAAAATATGTTTTCCACTATCTGGGGTTAGAAGATTGCATTTTCTTCAGATGACAACTAAATAAGAAAATACAATGTCATCTTCCCCTAAAGCCTCCTTGCTTCATTTTGTTGTCTAAGCCATGAAATACTGTCTCATTTTTGTTGTCAACAGGAGGCATCTCCAGACAGCTTCTCAACACTGGCCTGGTTATAAGCGCGCACACACACACATAAATGATTGCACCAGACTGTTCCGTGTTAGTGTTGCAAGGTCTCTGCTTGTGCCCCAGACAGACAGGGTAATTAAGAGCTCATTACAGTGCATGCAGTGACAGGATCTCTGCACACTGGCAGACGCTGTATTCAGTCCTTGTTATTGTTCTTCTGTGGCCACAGGTAAGCCTGCTAGACATGTGGAATGATTCTTAGCGAGGGTGGAGGGAGTGTGTATACAGCTCAAAATGTGTGATTCTAGCGCAGTCAAGCAAATCCGGCACTCAGACAATCAAGTACTAAACTGTTATTCTGCTTTCTAATGTGTGCAACTGTGGGTGGTAGATTATCTCCATCATTGAATCAAGTATTGTCTAACAGACACTTTATTTGTAAAATATACACACTTAAAAAAATCCTATTTAACTGCAGAAAAAACTCAACAAGCCACTGGTACAACCTCTGACAGAAAAACAGCTCTTCTTAAATGTTACCTAAAATGTTTTAAAAGTGAAACAGAGGAGAGGGAATAACAGCCATTTAATCACCCAAAAAGATGGTTCTGGCACTTTTAAAATGGTATTGTTTAACAAGTTCTGATGTTCCAGCACCTGTGTGAATATCACATACGACCATAACGTGCTGCCATCATGCCAACTTTTCAGTGCTCTGATGATGGAACAGAGCCATGTGTTTGACTGACTAATTGAATCAACATTACAATTTATCTGTGGAATATTTTTGAAATAATATATTCAGTATTTTTAAAGCAAACATTTAATGTGTTTAATTTTAGCTTTAAGCTATCTTTTAATGATATAGTATTTATTCAAGTGCTAGGCACTGGGCTGCAAAACTAGTACACCTTTCTAGAGCTGTGTTTTGGCCTAATACATTCAGTATGTTTAGCCTGTGGCCTATGAACAGTATATAAGCTAAAAAAAAGAAAAAAAAAAGGCTGTTTGATGGAAGACCAGCCCAGAGTAGCTAGCCCCTCCTGCCTCATCCACAGTGACCACACTGTTTACTCCACATAAACAAGCTGACCGGCCCCCCAGGTTTGAGGCAGCATGTGGCTGCTGCAGCAGCCGAGAGGATCACACAAATTCACACATCCAGAATGACATGATCAGCCAATTAGATGCAAGAGCAGGTCAGGAAATTAGCGCCGTCAGGTAGTTGCACTGTGTGCTTTGGGCAGAGCGGTTACACTAGTTGGCTTTTATGCAAGCTTCTGCCAAACTCAAGCAGGAAGCTGGCCCTCTGAGGCCAATACAACCTAAACTAGCATGAATCTAGACCACTCCTTTGGCCACGTTGTTACACTGCTAAACTTCACTATTTACATAATATGTCAATGACTGCCATGAAGTTTATTGTTATGGTGCCTGAAAGCTTCACTTGTGGTTATTCACTGTGTGTGACCCTGGGATGCATAATTCAAACTGAAAATGTTTCTGTTTTTGGACTAAAAAGAATTCTTTTGAAGTCTGCTCCATGGTTTACAAAAAAAAAAAGAATTAAAAAAGTGAGTGCAAGCTGTTTTTGTTAACCAGACCTAACTGTTTGTGTAAGTTATAATTTCACATTAGAGACCGGCTAGTTTTACATTTCAGCAATTACAGAAACTACATGTGTGCCTCATGAACAGTCTCTATTGAGTCTGGGGAAAGGGGAAGGGTGGGAGGACGACAAGCTCTTAAAGAGAACATAAGATTTTTCAGCCCATGTGTTTGTTTTTGCTCCCGTTATAAGTGAGGGCTCAAAAGACATATCAAATGTCCCACAGAGCAGAGCCAAGGCCATGCAGCTCCCTTCTCTAACACGCTCTCTTTCTCCTCTCTTCCTCACTGGCGTCTCTCTTTTGCTCTGCCTCTCTCTCTCACATTCTCTCCCCGTTGCGACGCCTAAGGCCTAAGCGAAACAGGAAGCCAGCACAAGGGCCAGCATTCACTGTGTCTCAATGACACGCTTCATTACAGCAGGCGCATTACATGTCTCAGAGGCGCTGCTGGATCCAGAGTCACGAGGATGGACGCCATTTTGGCTCAAATGTCTTTCTTCTATATACACTTCAAAGCAGTGCATTTATTTAATTGTGTCCTCCCTAAAACAAGGCTGCCACCACCAAACAGCCGCTTATTAGTGACACAGTCACGGCTTCTGCCCATTTATTTGCCACCTTCCTGCTTTTCTTAGCTCCACCTAGGGGTTGGCCGTCTTATTACTAAAGTAACCTATGCCTCAAGAATTGATGATGCCTGCTGGCTAATCAAAACATTTGAAGTAAATGTTTTTTGTGTTGTTGTTGTTTTTGTTTTGTTTTTTTCTTGGAGCAAATCGCACCAGCTGCTTGCAAGAATTTCTGAATAAGGCCATTTATGTGTAAGAATTTGCCATTGTGAAGCAATGTTTTGGGCCTCTTAAAGACTAACTATTTGAAGTAAAGGAGCTACAGGGAAGGACAGCTTGTACACTCTAACCCAAAGATAAACAGCACCCCATTCTCCATGTATCAACAGAAACTACAGAAACTTCAGAAAGCACTCACTCGCTGCCACAACTATAACAAAATTTAGATTAAGTAATTTTTAGATTTCTATACATTGTATGACAACATACATAATACATTATATGTACAACAAGTAGACCAATTGAATTTTGTGAGTTGTAACATCTGCACAGTCTCAGACCAAGAGCAAACAGTGTAGGTGTGACCATTCAGTGTGAAGCAGGGTCCCACGCGTTGGGCCAGGAGTGCCCTTGACCCTCCTTGGCTTCTTGACACTTTGGCTGGACAGGCAAGCTTCACAGGTCCTTGCTTTCCCTATTAGTCTCGCCCAAAAGACCCAAAAATATCTCCCATGCACCCACCAGGTATGTTTTCCATGGCTGGTCTCATACAAGTGTGAAAAACACTCCTCGTCCCAGTCTTCACTGCTCAGTCAGCAGAGGCCGGCCTATGACAGGAAGACACATATCCAAACCACCAGATGTCAAGAGCATTTTGACAAGTCTGTCATGAGGGACTTTTTGGATCATGGTTTACATTTCTGTGGCACAGACAAAGATACCTTACTCTATACTATCCACACAGATTCCCAAATTTATATAGGATTCTACATCGACATAATAAAAATGATTCTATTGCTTACTTTTTGGTATTTGTTTTACTTTGATGTCTTGCAGCAGCCCTTTGGCAAGAGCAAATGGACACTCCTGCTCTAAAGACATGCAAGGTAGAAGAGGACTTGAGACCATGGCCAGGTAAGATACTTCCCCTTAACACAAATACTTAATGCAAGTGCAACTTCATTTGATGTAGGACAAGACTGTTTTTGTGTTTCAAATAAGAAAAAAGCTTTACAAAACGAAAACAGCATCCAAATTAGGTCAGTAGTGCTTTTAAATATGAGTCAGTAAATTGTCTTGAATATACAGACGAGATAATTGAGGTACTCTGTCAAAACATGTTCACACCTTTCAAACAAAATCTTTAAATCAGAGATCTAACACACTTTTTAATTAAAAGGCAGAGTGACACAGCATTTCAAACAGAGCTAAAGTTGTGAAGCTGGAAAGGCGGGCATAACACAGGGTGTGTCATTTGTTGTGCCAATTTTGGAGTCGGTCCTCGTTTGGCCCACAGCGCTTTACTACATCCCAGAACATTCCTGGGACGCCACCTCCCTGTCTTCTTCTGTCTTTTTTACTTCACTACCACATTCTTTCACTTTTTGTCATTGATTTGGAATTAATGTGCAACAGGCCATTCAGCCTTCATGCCCAGAGAGAGGGAATCCCCAGAAACACAGAAAAAAAGCTCCTATTACAATTTAATTAATACACTTAATTGTGATGTTTGATTACAAATGAATAGCATCTGACTTTTGGTACATAAGGCAATCCAAATAAAAAAGAATATAACGTACAACTTGTGTGTTTTAAAGTTCATGTCACGTTGTGTGTTAATACATTAAGAAAATTCTTGGTTTTCTGTAATAACAAAGTTCCTTTTGCCTAGCTTATATTGCATGTCACAAGGTGGGAACATGCAAAATTGTTCAGCACACTCATAATAAACTGCCCAACATGGATGAGGCTTTCAAGCTGTTGACCATAGTGCCACTGCAGAGAGGTGATTATCATTTGCATCTGACATGATGCTCAGGCCCCAAAGCCTTAGCTCTTAAATAAACACTGGCAGATCATTTGTGTTCATTTGGCTCTCCTATTCTTTGGTGTTTGCAGCAGCACCCTAACATTAAGATGACTTACCATTAGTGCTCAATGATCAGTATTGACTATTCATACACTTGGCATCCATGTTTAAATATCAGACCAAGCTGGCACGCATTGCTATAAAATAGCTTTACATTCGGGGGTTTCTCTCTCCTTTCCTTTCCCTCCACTCATTTGCCTGAGACACCATTCCCTGGGCGCTGTCCGTCACAGTTTGCATCAACCCTGAGTAAACATTTCACAGGTGAGCGCCTGGATTTGCATCTTCCCATTGCTATCCACCACATGCTGACAGACACAATACACATACATAACCTGCACTCTATTACACACACAGACATGACCGCCTCCAACTTGCCCTTATGTTAACAACTAAAATCAGTTTCTCCCATAAACAAATCAGGCAAACCTCCTGACATATATGGGTTACACGCTTGACTGTGGACTAGTGGACTTGTTGACTCCACCCTTTGTGTTGCAGAATGAATTAAGTGCATGGAGCTACACACAAGTACACTATGTTCTCAATAAAACTTTGATTCCCAGCTACTCACTTCTCACAGAATACTAGTAACATCCCAAATGGCAGGCTTTGCCAGCCAGCCCTCTGGGCTCCAGCCAGTCTCCTGTCTTAGCAATTTAGTCAACACATTTCAGATGAGCCTAATAGAGATCATGTGTGGTTTGGGCCATAGAGGTTATAGGGAGTTACTAGGCTCAGTTAGGAAGACCCTCGCTGCCAAAGATACAGTACACCGCTGTTACCACAGCCACGACGGGCAATCCTGTACTTTGAAGGGGAGGGTGGGGATGCACAAGGTATGTAATGATTAAAAGAGAGAAAAGGCATACTGCATACCTATGCACCTCAATTATCCATGTTTGATCAGCCCTGTCCTCCAGAGGGAGCTACTGTATTGTAGACAGTTGTAGGTGGCAGCTGGCTCAGAGCCAAGACTTTGATACAGCACAAGCCCATTTAAGTGTTGTGATAAGTGTCCAGTCCAGTTTCCTCTGACAGAACACAGGAGTCAATCCCCACCCCAGTTTAGCCAACACATTTCCACCAACTGCAATTAGATGAAGATCATGTGCAGGGTGGGCCACAGCAGCCAGAGCCATCAAGCCCCCACACCGCAGATCCCTCCTCAGCTTAACCCTAAAACCTAAATTTAGCACAGACAGAGGATGAAGGACAAAGAGAGCAAGCACAAGACTCTTTGGTAGACCAGTAGGAAATAGTGGGCCGACTCCACTTTACCCGAATCAACAGCAGCTGAAGCTTTGGATTTTCCTTGCGTGAAATCAGATATGAAGCCCAGTGCCTGGTAGACTCTGGAAAAAGAAACAGCCCCCCACCACCACATAATTCCCACATCTCAAAAAGTAAAGGAAATTCGACTGCAGAAATCTGTTGTCAAGAAGAGAAAGCAGCAGGGTCATGGAAATTGCAAAGGAACAGATTTTTGTAGCTGAAAATGGACCCAGTTCTCCAGACATAGGGAAAAGACATTTCAACAAGACTGTGGCACGCAAGTTTGGCATGCTCCCCCCTCAGGCTTGTGGCGTGCAAGCGCTTGATATTTCACAAATACAAGCTCTCTTTTCTCTGGTATCCAAATCCACATTTTACACTGGCAGTCATGTGAGCATATTAGATGCAAGAAAGCCACAAACAAACAAATAATCATGTACTAAGCGAGATGTGCATTTCTGTCCTTTTGCAAAGCCATCAGGTGTGGGCCTGACCTGATCAGTATGAGGAACACTTCCTTTGTTACAGAAACATACAACAGAGTCAGGGCGTTTACAGATCCAGAGTATAAAAGATTGGCAGGTAATCCTCCTCTAAACGTTCTTTGTCAGCGTTTTATGAAATGCACACTTACACAACTGGCTAATCAGGATTCTTCACACCTGTTAATGAGCATCACAATGCAGTAGTGACAAAGCCAAAAACACTACTGTACCGGCAGTGTTAAGAATGTATGCAAGTCATGAATGAATCACTCACAGCTATAGTCAAATAATGCTGAGGATGCGTCATTAGCTAACAATACTTTTCGGTTTAGAAGGATAATTTTTTAATTGGTAGATGACAGTAGCGATCTCAGACACAGAAAATAAAAATGTAAGTCTCAAAAACGAGGCTCGCTGAGATCTGTGCGATTTCAATTTACAGTGATATCTGACAGGTTAATCCATCAATATAGATCACACACTATTCTTTCCTTTTTGGCATTTATTCAGTCATCTTTTATCTCTCAATCTGACTGCTTCTGGTTGTCACAGTCTGCCTTTGTTGTCTAAGTATGATTTATGATGAGTTTCACAACAGTGCAAGAAGCTGTCGGTGTTTACACAAAGCATCCCTCTTAGACAACAATGCCTCTTTTCATGACTCTTAGAAACCCCAAATACTGTACGTTGCTCTTCTCTTGAAGCAGTGGTAGGAGGTCTGCGAGCTTTTCATAATTTCAGTCTTGTCTATAATGCTGTAGGACGATGCTGTTGGTGTTTAATGGTTGTCATGTTTTTGTCTTTTATTTACTCGGTACGAAAGTTGCTGAAGTGAATTCAAAAACATAAGGTCAGCAGGGCAATTTGTTGAGTCTTTCCTGTGTTTTTTTTTCCTCACAGCTACTACAGATCTCTTCCCACAGAGGACCAGCTTTCCATCTTTGTCACCACTGACTGACCCTCGCTTCTCAGACCCCCGCATGCACTACCCCGGGGCGTTTCCCTACTCCACTAACACGTCCAGCACAGGCATCAGTGGCCTCAGCATGCCAGCCTCTTCCCGATACCACACCTACTTGCCACCACCATATTCTAACAATCAGAGCCAGAACTTCCAGTCCAACTCCTACCTGTATTATGGCACCGGCTCTGGCTCTTATCAGTTCTCCATGGTGGCACCGGGGAACACCGGGGGAGAACGCTCTCCCACTCGCCTGCTGTCCTGCTCAGGGGCCACAGGCACTGCAGGGGCCAACAGCCTGATGAACCCAGGCCTAACCAGTCAGAGCGATGGTGTCGAGGCTGATGGCAGCCACAGCAACTCCCCCACAGCCATGAGCGCTTCAGGTCGCCTGGACGAGTCTGTCTGGAGGCCTTACTGACTGAAAGGTAGACAATCAGAGGGTGAACATTTTCAGAAGATGATGAACAAAACTGAACACTGAAAGAAAAAGGAAAAGCTGCATGGTTGTCTTTTATTTTGCCAGCACCTGCTTTTGAAACTGCATTTTATTGACTTTCTCGATGCTATTTTGTAAATTCTGAGGGAAGTCTGCACTGTACTAAAATAATCTCAAAGAACTATAAAGGTCATTTAGTTTGTAATGAAGTAAGAGTTAGTCTTGCAAAGCCATAGAGGATCAGGTTTCACAGAAGAACAAAAGACATTGGGAGGTAAATAAACAGTACAGCTGATGAACTGAAAGATGCAACACAAGTCAAATGAACACACGTACCTCCAACATGAGAAGAGCACTCAGACTGATGGCCGCTCTGCGAAAGAGACTCAACAACAACGTTCCACGGCTTGGCCGTACTGCTGTAGCAAAAGGTCCTTTTAAGCTTTGATGTCTGTAAAAAGAAAATTTTGCAAATTATTGTGTCAGTTTTGTTCATTTTTGTCAATGTTAACATGCCCATACTCCTTCTACAACACCTTATTAATTTATTATTCAAACTGTCATGTTAGCCAAACAATGCAGAGAAAATACTGAATAAATAGAATTGCTGCATCTTGGACATCGCGAAAAGTATTTAAACAGTTTGGTTTCTGGGAATAAAATGTTCTTCTGTTGTCTCATCAGATATTTGAGAAACATTTTAAAGAATATTCATTACTAAGGTGTGTTCATTAGTTTTTCGTTTACTTCATTTTTAATCACTTTTTTTATTTTTAAAGATGTCCATCTTTTATTTTGAACTGAATAACAGTTTCATCCTATATTTATTTGAGCCAAACTTTGAGGAAATGCTTGCATTTATCAAAAAACTTTAGGCATTTTGCTCACACTTCTTTTCATATAAATATGTAAACAGTTTCTACCATATTTTTTGAGTAAAAATTTGGAATTTGTATAATATATTGCTACTAAATTATGAAAACCAAAACTTTTAATGTAATGATTTTGTCTTTCATTGTAGCTTTGATGCACTATAAACTTTTATCCCCTTTGAACCCAACAGATATTGTGAGATTGTTATCTAGATTCATCTTTAAAACCATTTCCTTGCCTGTGCTATTCAAGCCATATGCTTAATGTTTGCACTATCTTGAATTTTCTTTTTTCTCTATGCATATATTTGTCAAACTATTTGAAAGTCTGTCTTTGCAGATCTACAACTCTCTTTAGAACTGAAGTGTCCTTGCTCTTAAATACAGAACAAAAACAATTAACACATACAGTGTGCACATTCCCCTTGTCCCGAGGCTCTTTCCCTTTAGTTACATGTGATCTCTCTATCCCCGCAGGAAGACATGTGGATGAAGGGATGGAAAGAGAAGGTGGGATTACTGTGGTGTCTTCTTACAAACACCAAGGGCAGTTATGCAAAAGAAAAACCTTCCCAGGTCCCTTTGTTCTATATAATCATCAGTGAGTGCTTTGAAGCTTTTATGGTCCTAATTCTGTCTTCTCTAGTCTAATTTACTAGCCGCCAGTGCCAGGGGCTCATTGCTCTGCCAGTAGTTCATGCTCCTGCTCACATCATTCTGTATTGTATAGGAGTTGGCTGGTGTTTAGCAAGTATCAGGTGTCTAATATTTTCCTGTCAGTTCTTTCACAAGTTGGGTGATAAGCACACATTAGTTTAAAAAAAAAAAAGAGTATGAGGTTGATTCTTAGCATCCTTTATTTCCAGGTCACAGTGAGCCAAAGGATATAGCATTTGCAGCTCAATTAAAAATAAGTTACGCAAGGTGATTTTAAGCCATTTGAAGGAGGCTGTCTGCATTATTCCTCTTTCTGATTTATGTAAAAAGTTTCATTCCTGTCACTCTGCTCTTGGAGACCTTTATTTATTATGGGCAAAAGTCATGCAGCTAGAGAAACCACACTCATAATGTGTGGTTATTCAAAAGAAACCAAAGAGCTTTACAACTGCCTGTATTACTATTTAGACAATATGAAAATGTGGTGTGGTAAACAACTGATGTCTCAATTGATTTCCACAATCATTTATTCTTTATGTAAACCAAGAAGCCAAAGTGTACAAATACATTGTATGTTGTTGTATATTAAATTAAAAAGCACAAAAATTACATACATTTCTTTGGTTGTTGCAAAGCAAATTGTCCATCTCATTCTTTTTATTTGTCTTTATGCTCAAAGTATGTGCAACGTAAACTGATGTTAATTTATGACTCTTAAATATGTATGCCATATCATGAATGCTTCCTTATTGAGTGCTTGTAAAGTTTGCAGATTATGTAGTTTCATCATTTTAAATAAAAAATTATGCCTATTTTTTCATCAACTGTTTAATTTACTAAAAGTCACATATTGAAAACGTAACTTTAGTTCATTGAGATGTACATACAACAAATCAAGACAATTAAAAATTGTTTAATTTACTTGGATCACACTATTTGTTTCATGAAACAACATTGTCATTGCCTGCATTTCATAACCTTCCACTTTGTAGGTATAGTTTGATCCAAGTAAAGCTCTATTGATTACTCTTATTTATTACTGTGATTCATGTTGGCAGTTGTCCACACTTGGTTAAAAACACCTCTGCTGTCAGGGCAGTGGTAAATAAAAGTCAAGACTTGGAAGCCAACACAACCGTGGCAGCGCCCACGTTACAGCGAGTTGTCACTTGTTAAAAACAATCCAGGAGGAGTTTGGAATGTCAGCTGATGTTTTCACCAGCTCTGTGGTTGATAATTTATGTAGGGTTGATGGCATCTGTTTGCCTCAAGTCTGCCACAAGATGAAACACTTGAGATGTTACCGTGTGGGGTGGTCTGCTGTGACATGTCTTTTGTTGAAATACAATATTCACAATTCTTCAATAATGCCACCTGTTGATAAATACACAGTATATATACAATTTTGATCTCTATTGTTCATTTATTTTAACTGTCTTGTCTATAGTCATTGTTGCCTCTTTCATTCTAGGCACTCTTTCAATTTGCTCCTTTCTTTCGCTCTGAATAGCACTGCTTTGTACCGTGTGTTCGTCTGTGTCAGGCCTTCTATGGGGGCAGTGTTGGCAGGACAACAAAGACTCAGGACACACACTAGCAGCCTTGATACACACTGTATTCAATTAACTCAGCACTCAAAGCATTTTCACCAATGCACAAGAACACCCGCTCTCACGCACACCCACCCACAGCCTCCTGCTGTTAAATCTTAGCCGCTCACCGTAGTGAACACTAAACTCCAGCACCGGCGCGTCTAAGCTTCTGTGTTCTGCGTTGTTCCTTGTTGATCTCCCACTGCCCAGGAAGCACAAAGAGAAAGATGATAAGCTTTCAATTAGACTGGGCTCAGGGGAATATTCCAGCTGTCTTCACACACTCTGCGAGGCTCAACTCTCTCATCCACATGTGTGGAGCAGAGAGACTCCCATCTGGCTCAGTCTTTGTCATGGCTGTACATGAACTGAGCTGCTTTTTTATTTTCCCTTTGTTCCCATTGCAATGTCCTTTCGAAAATTGTAAGTCTGCAAGGAAGAAGAATGTGTTTTTGCAAACGAGGCTGCTTGTCTGGATGCAATTGTAGTCTTAATAAATTGGGTTATGAGACAGTGTGCTATATAACTTCTAGAAGAAGATGTATGAAGACAACTGTAAGAAGGAGGAGCTGTGCAGATCAGAAGACAAAAAACAATGACTCTTTGAAAACTTTACTTTAAATCCATCCTGGTCTCTTCAAACAATAAAAGCTTTGTCACTCTTTTCTTTGCATCCACACACACTTGTCTTTAATTATTCAAATCAAGTGCATAAAAGCACCAATGATGTATTTAAAAGGCCAGACAGTAAAAGACTGAATCTGGAAAGAAAAAGTATCTAAAGGAGGAGTGTTTTGGAATGAAGTATTAAAGCCCTCTCATTTCTCATGGAGACCGAATCCCGTGCTGATTCTGTGGTACCTGCATACGAAACCCATTAGGGCCTCTTCAGCAGCAACTGACCTCCTCTCCCTCAAACCCGTGAGAGAGAACGGGCTCAGACCAGATTGGTTTGGGTGCCTGGTACATGACCAGAAGTCTATTTTCTAACCAGACTGGTGGTGGGAACAGAGGCTGCAGTCCAAAATCAGGGTTCCCACAAATTGACTGACAAACACAGGGGCCAGGGGCTAAGAAACCACGAGAGCTGTGATGCAACTGTTCTCACACTAGTGACCAAGCAGTGCTTCCTCACTGGCACGGAACACAAATAGAGGAAACTGAGTCTCCCAGTTGAGAGGGATCCCACTGAAGGTGGTTTCTCATCTTTGTTAGGTCACCAGAGACCACTCCTCACAATACACCAGGCAGCCCCTCGTTCCCACAGTGGAGCACCTCTTCATGGAAACTTGCATATCACATGTAGTATGTTTAATTAGACCAATAAAAAAACTAAAATAAACAGTATCATTGTTGTATTAGTTAGACCCAGAAAAAGGCCTTTAAACCTAACACTCCACTGAGCTGGGCCTATGGCCTAGACCTTGGTTAGAGCTGTTCTGACTGATGTCCTCCAGCTTTAGATCCAAATCCAATTCATTTAATGAATCCTAACCTTCTGTGTGTTATAAAATTGGACTGTAACGTTGAATGCAATTCTCTGAGAATAGGCCAGCTTCCCAGAAACAATCCCACAGTGATTCATGAGAAGTGACACAATCTCACAGAGTAAATCTGAGTAACGATCTGTAGATATGAAGGCAGTTTCCTCCATAAACAGGACATTAAAACTCAGTATTAAACACAGAGCACAACACACTGCTGCCCTGTGCCAGCTCGTGCAAGGCCCCTCCCTCTAAAGTGGGGTCCAGACTTTCTGTGTGGATCCCTGTGGACCAGGTCTCTGTTCACTTCCTGCTTTAGCTGGGGAACAGGCTAAAGAAGTTGTTCACATACGCACTTCCTATCTCGTAATACATTACTTTTTTCATCCATGTACACAAGCAGTAAAATGAGGATGATTGCTCACGTCTGTGTTGGATCACATGGGAACATCGGTTGATCAACTTTACAATGTTCTTCCTGTCTACTTTACATTATCGTTACAGTTGATGATAATTTAGCATTGGCCATAAATGAGATCTTCGTTAACTAAGGTCAATGTGGCTTTCAGAAATCAGTGAAACCACCAACACAAGCCAAAAGACTAGCCAAACAAAATTAACTAAAGTAACTAAATTTTATATATATATATATATATATATATATATATATATATACACACACCACTAAATAAAACTCCAAAAGTGTTTCTATTATGAATCTATTTTGGCACTTTAATCGCCACGCAGTGTCATCACAAGAATCAAAGCCAGACCTCTATAAATCAGGCTAGTAGACACAAATAAAGTGTCAGGCATTGTTATTGTTAGACAGGTGAGGTGACTAAATGGTCTTTCTGTCTGCAATGTGCGGTGTGTGTGGCAGAGTTACACACACCCATGTCTGCCCCGCAGGCCTCTATAACCAGTTCCCATGGTTCCACTATAGCAACTATGGACTTCCTCAGGGGACACCTCCCACTCACTGATTTGTTTTCATCCTTAATGGGAGATCATCTTGCACTCTTTATGCTGTGTGGATGTGAAGTAAACATTTTGTGTGAATGCATTTTGCTGGTTTTCTGTGTGAGCACCTGCCCAGACGTGAGCAGAGAGGAGGTATGAGAATATGTACTAGCCCGCTGAGAGCAAATACTTTAAATACGCTTTTTGTTTTAGCCCATGAGGCAAAGGGGGCGATAAGAGGGGAGAATTATCCTCATGTCTAAAGAAGTTCTTATTTGGGAATCATCCTCTTTATGTCCTACTGATATACAGAAGGTTTGTGAAAATGAGGCATTCACAGGGACTGTAATGGAGGAGAGAAATTACAGTAATGAGGAGGATCAGATTAAGAATAGACTAGAGCTTCGGTAATGCTACTGAAGAATCCACAGGCTTAAAGGTGTGTTTTAAAAGGGCCTTACTCTACCTCTGTCAAGATTAAAAACTTAGTAAATTAATCAAACTAACAGCAGACCTGTTTTGCATTACACTGTATAACTGAAATAATGTAATGCGCTGCTTTGACACTGTACAAAAAATGGGCCTAAAAAAACGATACATTTAGGGTTGTGTCATTTAACTTTGCTCCACACTGTACTTGGCCACAGTTGCCCTGTAGCTCTCTTTTTGTGGTTTTTGGAAATGCCCCCACTTTTCCGGCCCTGCTCCAATTTTCTTTAAATACAACCGTAATAGGTTTGATTTCCTACCTCCGGCCTGCTGGTGAGGGGGTGTAACGTGCAATAGTAGGACCTGGTGAGGGCCAGGCAGAGGGAACACGGCCCACAGCAGGCGATCTACATGCTTGGGTGGCAATACAGTTTGGACCATTTTAGAGGCTGTTTATGAGCAGTTCCTGGAAGCCCGTCAATAGAATTACAACATAAATCAGAACGACAAAGCCCTGACATACATCCACTGAGGCATTATTCAGAAAACTCTTAATACCTGAGTGGGCCATTCCAGCCTCAACCAAAACCCGTCTCTCTTGTGCAAGTGTGTTGCTCATCAGACATGAGTAATAAGACAAAAAAAAAAAACCATCTGAAAGAGGAACAGTCTGCTCTTATTGAACTACAGTCACTTTGTTCTGCTCTCTATTGTGTCAACAGAATATGTACAGGACAACTGTTAATAGTTAACAAGAATACAGTAGGGGTTTTTCTTCTTTGTGATGGCTGGAAAAGCACATGCACGTCCAACCAAAGCAGGGTATGCAGTCCCGCCTCAGAAGAAATGGATCCAGGAGGCTTCCGCAGATTAGGCAGAGGCGCAAAGAGAACACAGGGACTCTTCCAAAAATTGCACTAGGGCAGGCACACACATACAAGCCATTTTCCCGTCAAGCGACAGTCATCTCCTTGGAAAATGATGGTAACCACTGCATTAAAATCCGGAGTTTTGAAGAATTGCAGGGACAGTGTGGCAGACAGACCGGGGCAAACAGAGCACACATTATCCATAAAGCAGAGGAGTTTGTTTGGCAGCAGCCTACACCCACATACTGGTGAGAAAGAATCATTCCAAAGTGATCCCAGAAATGTGAGGGAAGTGTGGAGAAGTTTGATGATGCTAGGATTTTAAAACTGAGAGAAATCTTTTAACAAACATTCAAACATAAAACAAAAAACAAAACAAATAACCACAACTTCTGAATCTACCAAATTTACTAATGATTACCGTATCTTGCTCAAGTCTTTAAAAATAATATAGTTGAAGATGATGGCAGCCTTTGGGTTTGTGACTTGGGTTTGCTGCCTTCTTGATGAGCTGACACACTGCAGAGGTAACAAAGACTTATTAATGCTTAAAGCATTCTTGCAGTCTTTTGTTACTTACTTAAAACAGGCAGCCTGTACCACATAATGGAAGGATAAAAGCCATTAGGCTAGAGGGCTTATCTAACACAAACTGCACACATGCTTTGAGGGAGCAGCTAAGGGCAATCGATACATCTCCCCTCATCCACGTCGTTTCCTCCTCCAATGTTAAAGCTAAATATCATAGCATTCTCTCCAGCTGTGGGACAGCACCAGCACAGGGGTTTATCCATTGAGCTCAACTGCAAAATAATCAACCTTTGCCTTTGCCTGATGTTGTTACAACTGCTTTCCTCTGACAATGGTTACTTTTCTGCTCAGCCAAGAGACAAAACAAAAGCCCAAAAAAGTGTCATAAACAGTCAAAAAGTCAAAACACAGAAGAGTGTTGCAGTGTCAGTAAGGGCACATGAGTGTAGTCTGTTGTCATTTTACCATGGCGACACAGCAGGAGAAGCCGACGGGGCGTTTCTGTCTAACAGGACTGGCCTTTGCAGAGACTGGCATGAAAAGAAAGCCAGGCAGCCCCGGACGGATGGCAGAACCAAAACTTCAAAGACCTATTCTTTGCACTAGATGTGCTACATGGCTCTAAAAGGAAAACCTGCTAGATCACTTTAGCACAAAGGCTGTCTCTCACACTCACATGCACCTGGGTACTATGAGCAGCACACCCACCCAGGGTTTTCCTAGTTTGTCATAAGGGAACATACACACACATGCACAAGCCCACAGATAGAGGAATACTCACTACATACCAGACAGATATGTGCCGCAGGCTTTGACACACAAACACAACATAAACAGTACAGTAAATCTCCTGTGTTGAGCTGAGGTGGGTGTGTGGCTGCTGCTGACAGAGTGGGGTTAAGTCTAATTGTTTTTTTGTTTTTTGTTTTAATCAAGTATTATTATTGTTATAAAGAGTCTAAACAACTGTGAGCACAAGGGGTCTTTCAGCTAAACAGCTGACGAGTACTTGTGATTGCCTGTTTTTCTTTTTCAAAACACTTGCTTTGAGACCACTCACACTTACCTTACTACACACCACTCTTATATGCTTCCTGTGAAAAAGTGCTGACCATGTCAAGACGATAACACCACAACCCCAGGAGAGGACAAGCTGCCAATGTTATGAGTCTGCTCATTTCAGCTTATTGTGGCTGAGTGCCCTCTAGTGATTATTTTCTGAATAGCACCACTTGCACATAAAGTCTCTTCACTTTGCCTACCAATGTACAGCCGCAGATAACCGCACTTCTGCCACAGGCTGCGACTGTGGGACACAGATGGGGTGAGTGCACAGCAAACAGGGGAACAGGGGTGAGGCAGCCTTTGTGGGCAGCCCAAGGGGGTCCACCACAGCCCCCTATCTCCCCACCACAGTAGCCACTAAGGCCCAGAGAGAGAAAGCTACTCCACCACAGTTTAATGAGGGCTAAAATAAACACTGAGAGCACACAAAACCCACCCGATTTGTTGACTGGAGGCACTGGAGCAGAGAAGATAAGATGAGCTGTAACGTGGTGGTCTCTAGTAGAGATGAACTGATGAATCCCATCATAAAGTGTTTTATATGCTGCTCTTCATTCACTTTTTGTATCATTTCTACGAAAAAGAAAAAAAAATGTAAAAACGCAGTGCAGATTTACATTGCACATTGTTTTGCCTCCAATGTGTGTGGTCTATAGATAACTCGTGACTCTTGCTAACTAACAGGCCTCTTAAAAAAAGAAAAAATATGGCAATAATAGTAATAATAAAAATAAAATAATACAATAGTAAAAGTGGTTAAAAAACGCACCTTGTTGCAGGTTTGGGCCGGAGACATGCTACTTTCGATGCTAGCTTGTGGTGAGTTTTTCGAAGAACGTAAAGTGGCCCCAATATTTTTTAAAGTATTGAATTGGGGTAGGACAGATACCCATTTTATTTATAAAGGGCTCGATAGGCACTATGTAGTAAGTAGTAAAGTAAAAGAAAGAAAAAACGAATTAAGAAAGCAGCATACTTGCGTGGTGCTTAACATCTGGCAGGCTAACCGGCTAGCAAAGTGTTGACTCCTGAAACAAATGTACAGTGACATGTGGCTAGTTAAAAAAATGGTTGAAGACGTGCTTATTTTGAAGTTTAACAAGGAAAAGTAACAAATGTGAAGAACCTAAGGAAAAATGTAGTTACTGTATTGACCACTATATTATTATTGTGTGTATTAGTCATTTTAAAAGCCTGCATTAAACATCACTTTTACACTTCTTTAGCTCAGGCAAAAGCTTACAAGAATATAGGCTACGTGTATCCACTCACATTGTGTGTCCAACCAAGATAACATGCCATACTCTTGAGTGTGCCACTTTAAGAGCAAATATTTGAACAGCTGTAAAAATGGGTGCACAAAACCTTCAAACCAAAAGAGCACAGCATTAAATAAACCTCTTTGGAAATGATCACATTTTGTGCAAATAGTCTCACCCTTACTACCCCATCACATTTGCCCAATTGTACAACTGTACAATTAAACCCCCATAAGAACCAGTAAGAACACATACATATGTTTGTGTATGGTTGGATTCCTTTTTGGTAACAAGTGAAGGCCATGTCTCAGTGCTTCTACCAAATGAGAACAAATGTCTGGGGTGAATGAAACATGACACTTTAATGATCTGGAGAGCATCCAAAAGCTGAGCACTCCCACACTTTTGGACTTTTCTTGTGAATATCTGTCTGTTTCCGGTCACATAGAATAGACTCGTTTGTGCTTCAAGAAATAAGGAAAAAAAATTGCGTAATAAACGCTGTTTGTCATCTACCTTATCTATAACAGGAAACCCCATCTAGATAAATATGATATAGACAAAGTTTAAAGGGAAGCAGAAACAGACACAAGTCCCTTTTGTACACTGTACTTAATATAGATTGGTTTTCAACATAATTTTAATCAACAAGGACCAGGACAAAGTCTGCCTAAACCTGACATTTTATCTACAATTATATTAAACCAAAGAGACCAAGTATCTAAAATGAGAACAAATAATAGATTTACTTCACAGATTAAAACATTTCCGATTGCCAAGTAGTTTATTTAAATTCAGTCAATGTTAAAATAAAAAGCCATGGCATAGCTTGGATATTTTTCTTTGTACATCATTACACTCCTGTGTCAATGAAATGATCTGAAAAATACTTCCCGCAAAAAAAATAAAAATCAGAAGACAAAAAATAAGTAAGGCAAGGAGCATGTCTGTTTTATCCAAATAAAATCCAAGCACTAAACGTTCCATTTTCTCAAAACTCTGATGAAATGTCTAAACTTTACACATTGAATTCTGAGCAATTACAACAAATATTTACAATTCCTTTTTTGTATCAAATTTGTTTTATAACAAATGAAATGTGGTTTGCTTTATTCACACTAAAGCACTTTTGGAGCTACAGTATCATAACATACATTCACTACCCTACACATCGATCTACATACCAAAGAGAAATTTGTCATAAATATCTTTAGTGTCACCTCTCTTGGTTTCTGTCAGCACTTGGTGTACCTCCAACTGTATGCTATGGAGAAAACAGTAAAATTGTTTGTTATTCGACTTTAGTCGCCGGAGTCATCCTGCCCACAGTGAAACCAGAATAATGTGCCCCTTTTTTGGTGTATATTCTTATCTACTGCTACTGATCGTGCGATGCAGTTTGGATAACAGAACTGTGTGGCTTTAATGAAAATGTACAAAGCTGCTCAGTGTATCAGTATCTAAATGGACATCTGCTATTGTTTCTGGCAACTAATAAAAAGACTGAACCAAAATTTAATACATACTGAAGATCTTTAAGCTACATATACATTATGATTTTCTCATATATTCTCAGTTTTGAGTTGACACATTTGCCAAATTTCTACTGAGCTGAGCCACCAGTCTTTTGTCAATCTCAGACAATTTATCATGCCAGAACAAGGATACCTGATAGCATTACCTGCAGTGACACTTACTTGTTTACTTTAACAGCAATATTAAAATAAAGCATCTCTAACTTGATATGTTAACCACTCAGGTTTGGTTTAGCCTTTAGCTTCTACGTAAACCTGTGCAATACTTGAGCCAGAAGCAACAAAGCTTCAACACTGTTTACACTGTATCTTAAGCCAAAAGACAGAAGAAATCTCAGTGTTATTTTAAAGTATGCCTTGAAAGAGCAACTTCATATTAAAAACAGGCAATTTTTTTATAGCTTGTGAAAATTCCCCTATAAGTATCAAGGACGTCAGCTTAAAGGTCACTTAATAAGGAGCATATCTAAAAAGGCTCCCAATATTGATAAGCATTTGCACACATGCAGGCCATCAGTGTCTTGCTGATTATCGATTTCTTAAACATGTCATAACATTCATAAGCAAATACATAGCAAATTATGACAAAATGATCTTGAATCAACTAAGGAAGTCTTCATAAAAGCTGGAACAGAAATACGACCATGCATTGGGGCGAGAATGAAGGAGTCCGCAGTTTCACAGAAGTCCAGGTGCTGGGGAGGTGAGGTACAGATCTGAATAAGGTTATGGTGGAAGGGATGGAGGGAGAAGGTCAAAGCTTATTTGACCAGCCTCTTTGCTACGTCTGCGTAGGCGATTTCAATCTCTTTGTCACTGGGGCAGGTGTTAGTAAACTCTTCGCGTGTGTAGGCATTGTTTAGGTACTTCCAGATCACTGTCATCTCTTTGGGGATATCAAAGCCTCTGTACTTCTTTGCCACCACCTGACAAAATAGTTATTTTTAGTTGTAATGTTTAAATGCACAGCCATTAGCTAATAACAAATATGTAAGAAAAATAACAAAATCTACATTTAACATTCAAGCTCACCTTTACTATATGCAGCTTGGGCAGTAGGTTACAGTCAGCCAAGGTCATTTCATCTCCATCCAAAAACTTGCGGCTTGAAACCTTGATGTCTTCAATGCTGTTGTGGTCAATCTCATCAGGGAGTGGTGAGCGAAGATACTCGTCTAGTTTTTGCAGTGTCTTCAGCAGCCCGCGTTCTAAGGCTGGACAGACACAATAAAATGGTGAAAACTGCTTCAAAAGTTCAAAAAATGACTGGAATGGAAGGCTATGTAATATTAACATATGCAATCATCCTCTTTACAAATCAACCACTAGAGGGCAGCAAGTCTCCAAGTGACAAACATGGAGCTAGAGAAACTATTTACCTTGGCAGCATAGTAATGTTCTGGTTGGCATTACTCTTACAAAGATAAGCCAACGCACATTTAAGATGGTTGTACTACAGTGAACTGTGGTCTACAACATATCTATACATCTTTATAGATTATTCATTAACAATCTTCTCTGTAATACATTAGTCAGGTTCTATGTCTTTATAGCTTTAAGAGCACTTATTGAACCATCTGATTCTATTCAACCTCAAACCTTGTTGACATAGCCTTGAATTCCGTTATTATTCAAACAATATTTCCCCAGGTGGAGGAGAAATAACTAAAACCTGATTCCAATCATGGTATTGTAACCCCTAAAAAGAAAAAAATCCCATGAATGGTCCATGGCAACAATTAATTTTTTTTCTAAGTTTCTGATATGGTCTCCATCTTAAAGGAGGGTTAAGTTTGTTTAAACCTGATAGAAATGTTAAAATCACAAATATAGTGAAGTTCATTCTTTGTTGTGGTTATGAATCAGGTGAGGCAGTGTTACACAAATGTTTGTGGATAGAAGAAGGCAGCAGAACAAAAGCACAGTTTTCCTGTCTATTCCAACAAAAGGGCCAGGCTATCCACGTCTCCTAGCAACCAATCTTTGCCTGCACAACAGACACATTTATGGATCAGTGCACTTGGTGTGTCACAAAGACAGCAACTCACCTTCATTTGCATCCGGCTTTGAGTTCTTGATGAATGCTGAGAACTTGGCAAAGATGTCCATACCAGCTGTGTTTGACTCAGGGTGCCTAGCCCCCAGTTTGATGTACCTGCACACAATGAAAGATACATACAAACACAGTCAAGGGGGTCCACACACCTCATGTCTAAATCTAAAACCTGATAAAGGCTTTGAAACAACTGTACATCATTGTGGGTGTGGCAAACTGTTACAGAGATAAGAAGCACTTACTTTGGTGGGCAGAGCACTTCCTCAAGGAACTCCTCAATTTTATTGACGTCGGTTTTGACCTCCCCATTGTAGGTGATGAAAGGTGGGTGTGTACCAGGAGCCAGGTTCTGGAGGTCTGCAGGTTTCCTGGATGGCAAAGTGAGGAAAATGTTGAGACATTAAAGAAAATTATGCCAAGCCAACAAAGATGTATTTTAAACAATCATTTCACAAGTATCAGTAAGTGATTTTAAAAATATTTTTTTATTATATTAAACATATATAAAATCAGCCACACTACTATCAACCAGAGCCTCAGTCTTTTAATGTGTGTTTGTGTTGCTTTCCCTCTGCAGCCTTCACACCAGCACATTTTGTTCCAGATGTCTCTGGGTAGCAGTTGACACAAACAAAAATGAGCATGTGTTGAATGATTAGTATGAATACAGACACTGAATCCTTTTTAAAGCATTGTCCAAGCCAGCGCGAATTAATACACAGAGTATACAGCTATGGAAACTCTTAGTATGAGCTTATAAAAGGACAAAAAACATAAGCTATTTAAGCTCACCAAAAGGAAGTTACTCAAAATCTTTGGCATTCAGAGGAAGTCACAACCTCACCCTCTATCAGAGAGGCATGGGCAGTGGTTAGACCTTAATAATGTCAAATACAAGCTTTCACCACAAAATCCTTGAAGATAAAATGTTTTGGTTTAGAATAGACACATGCAACAATCATAATTCTACATACATATACTTTTTTATATATCTTTATGGGAATAGGTTATATTTATGATGAACACACACCCTCTTCTGCAATACAAACATTTAATCTAGACATTTCTGATGCAAAGCTCTAGTGGCTAGTGTAGAACTGTAAACACTGACAAGTGGACATTCTCCCGTGCCCTTTATAGGATATCAGCCAACCCTTTTTTACAGTACTTTTTCCAGTGTATTCAAAAATGCATGCAAATACAGCCAAGACTGTAAAAATAAATTGCAGCTGTAGGATGTCTTCTGTGTATATTTTCTATTCATTTTTCTTTGCTCTTTCACAGTAGACACATTTTAATGTTTAAAAGGGGTAGGTGAAAAGACACATGACATCGGCCCTTTCCTGAAAGTAATCTGCCACTTGCATATCCTTTGTCCAACTCCAGTGGAAACATTTAGACATTATCATGAATACATATTTGGTTTGGGAATGTTGTAGGTAAACACGTATATGCACATTAATCATCATCTTGAGGATGATTGTACCTTTGAGGTTATGGTATTGGAAAATAACATGCTGCCCACCAAATTCTAGGCAGGATGTTAACAGCCTTAAACAGCCTCAAGTGTCAGCATGTTTATTTTTTTCTGATTTTCTCCAGACTGGGAAAGGGTCATGGGAAAACCAAATAAGCAGCTGGGAAGCACCAAAGTTGGTCACAGAGACAGGGCTGGTTTAAATTGGTTTGGAAATGTGTGGACCAATGTAGCAACACCCAGAACTACTCCAGGAAGCTACCAGTTTAACAGCCAATGAATAGGTAACAAAAAGGAGTCTAAGGGTAAAAATATGGAGAAGGGTTACAATACTCACCTTTTGAGGTCCACAGTGGTGACGTTAAAAACAACTCCTTTGAGCCACAAGATCATAAAGAGCCTCTGTGAGAATGGACAGTTTCCAATGCTTTCCCCATCACTTCCAGCCTAAAACAGAGTCAAATACACAGTTAGGTGAAGAATTTCTAATGTTAATAAGACTATGTGAAGACAATTAGTAAAATAAATTATTGAGAACGACAAGGGAAACAGATATTATCGTATATGGACTTGGACAACTCATAGCTGCATTCTGTTTTGGCCTAAATGGAGATCACATCCCTGTTTTACCATTTTTATTGACTGGGGCGTTTTACTGTGCTTGCCCTGAGATAGGCCTTTTGATACAATGAGTCTTTCATACCCTTTATAGTCTGCCCTGGTAAGACTTTCAGAAGAGTGAGAGTAGAGAGTCTTAAATACTTGAGCACACTTTTCCTCCATTAATCTTCAGAACTACTGTCTAAGGGTAAGAGGAAACTTGTTAAGACCATAATGGCTTTTTGTTTCCTTTTTTCCAAGACTGCTCAAGCACAACACAGATCAGGGTAGACACAGACACTAGGGCACTAAGTAGCTCTGTGAATCCCAGTATGTTGCAGTGTGCTATTCTCCAGAGGCGGGCCAAAACCTAATATACCATTTTAATCTACTGACAAGGATAAGCATGGAGGGCAAGTATTGTCCTGTGGAATGCAACTCTTTATTCTCTGCAATATTGAGGCAAAGCTTATATAAAGAACTCAATCCATGTATCTCAATTTCTTTTAGTTATTGCTTGATGTGCCCTGAATCTGGACCCAGCACCCACTGGTCGACCCAAAACTGGGTTGCAGGCATGTTCTTTAGGAGAAAAAAAAAAAGACAAAAAAAATTAAGTCCAGCTATATTATTCTGACAAATGCGACTGGCTGTTTCCATTCCATTCTGAGATGTACACAAGAATATGAAGAGTAAATATGAATAGATTTACATACATAAGAAATTAAAAATGTGTTTAAACAAAAGGTTGTGATGATAATGAAACAAGTTACAAGTTTATTACTGAAAGATGAACAAAGTATGTAAAAGGTGTAATGCAGGCTCTAAACCATTGTCAATAGAGGACTTTGTTTTGCAGTGTTGGATCTGCCAGCACTCCTTGCTGATGTGAACAGGCTGGTGCTGTTGTCCTCTGTGTAACACCCAGTGGGATGGTTCTGTTTGATCTGCCTGCTGGCTCCTATAGTACTGCAACTGTCCTCTTTCTCCCCTCTCAAGCTCACTGAATTCAATATCTGAAAAGCATGGATTAGATCACTGCCCTTGTAGCACAATGAAGGAATCATTTTCCCAGAACATGATTCAATCTCAAAGTAATGCTCTGACCAGTCGGACATGGTGTAGTATCATGAAATGTCCTGAACCCTCATTAGCTGATATTTAGAGGATCAGAAAGACATCAATGGCCTTTTTACTGTATTTTCCCCACAGCGGTACACCTACAGACACCCATTCAGCTCTGGATCAAGGGTGGCAGAGCAGCACAGCAACTGTTCCCATGGCAATGGTCAGACACATATGTCATGCAAAGCAGTGTATGTAGTGTTGGACAGTTATCAATGCACAGGTGCCTGATGTTTCTCTTCCTTTTTTACATAAAGGAGACGAACCACATGATTCAAAACTACCATTAAGTGTTTTTACTGTTGACTGAATTTATCTAAACTCTGAATGCTCAAAGATTTCACAATTTTCCTGTTCTTAAAGATATAGCAGGCTTCTTCCCTAGAGTGTACCAAAGAGCACTTGCACTTCTCTGCCAAAGACCTTGTTAAGTGAGATCTGCTCTACACAGAGTAAAGTGAGAGCTATTACAGGAAATGAGAGGAAAATAAGAGATCATAGGTAGAACTAGTCCATAACACAAGCAGTAATAGATGCTTCTTGTGAGAAGAACACAAAGACATGTTCTGTAGAGGTTGTGTGCTTTTGGCAAGCTGCTCGTTTCTTCCTCCTCCTTCGTCCATTTTATTCCTCTCTCCTTACCCTGGGCCTCTCTGTCTCCACAGAGGGGGGCTGGGCATTTGAGAGGAGGGAGAAACTATTCCAGAAATGTCCTGTTCCTCCCTCCGACAGAGCTTTGTTTAGTTTAAGTGATGATAGTGGTAGGTCTTTATTATTAAAGAGAGGCTGCTCTAGATTTCTCACATTCAAATGTGAAAGAAAAACATTATTCATACAACAGCCCAATAACTCATTAACTTACACAGAAACTAAAAGTAATTTAAGAGACCTTTTGATTGTACTATAGTTTTTTCACTTGAAAAAGGCCACAGGCTGTCTTTTTTCGAGACAAAGAGTTAGTGAGCATTTGCAAGAATGACACCTGTTTACTAGAAAATGAAAGTTACTGGGGCATTATACGACTTCAAAGATGTAACAGGCAGTTAAGCCTTAAAAGTAAGATTTTCCCCAAACGCTGGCAGAAGCAGCCGGTGACTAGTGCTAACAGACTTGAGCTTTATTTAGGCTGAATGGATAGCCAGTGAGTCAACAGATGCAGAGCATACACAGCTGCCCAGTGGATGGTATGAGTCAGACTGAAGTCGGATGTTATCTCGCAGACTGAGTCCAGAACATTGAGAGCCAACACAGTACAATAAGACTTTAGACTGAACACACATAACTGTGAAACACAGTGAGGTCATAGCTCTATCACTTCCTTTTTCAGTACAGCCAAAGATCTGGGCCTATATCTGCGAAGATTAGTCCCCACTCAGAAGATACTCTTCATGCTATAAAAAAGTAGACTAAAACTTTTTAGTAAGGACACAAAGGTGATCCCCAAAACATGCCACAACTTTAGAGAAGCTATAATTGGTTTCACAACACGAAAATGAACTGTAAGTGACATTGAGAATAGAATCATTGTCAGTGTGTGCCCCTTTTCTAATTAAAACAAGATTTACCCTATACATTTTTTTAAAATATTATTATATATATATATATATATATATATATATATATATATATATATATATATATATATATATATATATTTATTTATTATTTATTTATTTATTTATTTATTTATTTATTTTTCAAGATATTTTATGTTATTCTTAAGACACAAATAACAAATTTAACAAATTGTTTACCAAATTTTCATCAAATTAAAAACATTGACATGTCTCAAAATTTATCTATACTAATCTGTACATTTATTTACCCCCTTTTCTTATATTTATTACACATTCAAGACCACCCAATAGATAATGGTGTGGTAGTTATTTCTTTTACAAATACAACTTCATTTGAGCAGACTTGTGTTGCATAGTGCATGACAAGAACACACAATTTATGCCTGTTGTTATCAGCATTAACTTGCTGTTGTTAGAGTATAATTCACTGTCTTTTGGTCCATTTTGCATTTGGTCTCTGCTAAAAAAACTCCTAAACCTCTTAAAAAGCACCCTCTTCTTTGGGGCAAATATAGGTTGATAATGGTTCTTATCTTTACTGGGACCATGAATTTTTGTGGGCACGAGGCCTGATAGTCAACTTTACACACACAGTAGATATAAGTCAAAACCTTGACCAAAAATCAGAGGACTGCAGTTTAAGACTTTTGTCACTTTACAACAAGCTTTAAAAAGGTACCTTCTTCTGAAGTCCAGAACAATAACATTTTATGGACTGGCATAAAATGTTTAATTGTAAAGTGAACTGCTCCCTTCAACAGTTTATGTTAACACCTTTTTGCTTGCTGACATCATCTAAAACTGGATTTCTTGGCCTGAGAGATCAGAGAATTGCAGTACAGTAGCCCGCTATTAGAGACAATGAATTCTGTTCAGGTCCCTCCCAGTCTCTGCTCACGGTCTAATTATAGTAACTTGGCGGGCAGATCTTTCCCCTCCCCAACACACTTCATTTTCTAAATTGGGTGGGTGCAAGTTCAAGCTCCGATTTGACCGAATAAGGAGCTGACGATGTGACAAGCACTGAAAACTTTCCTCCTGCTCAAGCGCACAGCACGAATGTCCGTTTGAGACACAGTCACCATGGTAACGTCATGGCAACCTAACAAGTTTCCAGGCAGGGCTGGGGTCAAGGGTAAAAACGAAGACAGAGCAGCTGTACTAAAGCTCAGAGTGGCCTTTTAGACATGATCAGCAGATGATGTTGGCCTGAGGTAGCCTTTCTCAATCAGGAACGATGCATTTGTGAATTATGTGTTTTTGTATGGTCAAGTTAAGTATAAAACAAGCTTGTATGGGATTGGGAACATGAAAACACAACCATTTCTCTCCGCAATCGGACTATGACTCAGGCTGACATCACTTGGTGGAAAGTCTTGCAGTCACACACAGGCCTACTGTAATGGAGCACACCCAAGCCCTTTAAGAAAGATGCATGCGATTCTCTGAAAAGTTCAAGGTCTAGCACTAACAGAAAGCTGCTCTATAGCCATTGTACATGAGTAGATCCTCTCATTCCTGAAAAACAATGGCATCCCTAACCTTTTACACATTCACACAGCCTAGACTGACTACAGAGACTCATACCATAACAACCACCCACTCTTTTTGTCTCTCACTACATCCGAGTGGCTTGCTCTTGCTGCCATGACTAATCCTGGAACATTTTCACACTAAAGGTCATTTTATCCTTGTACAAACTCAAGAGATGAGATGAGTAACAATACAAATGTACCACTTAACCATGAGAATGCTCAGTGTTTTAGCACATGTCCTCCAAAGGCTGAAAGGGGAATCTACTCAGCACTTTCTCATTCACACTTTCTGTTCACACATGCAGCATATTTCAGGAAAGTTACTGAATAACATAATAAAGGTGCATGTCAGATAGCATGTACAAGGAAGTTAATGTGTCTGTCCAATTTCACTATGACTGTATCTCACCATTTTACTCCTTTGTTTAATGGATACTTTTTGAGTGTGTAGCTTTCAGCCAATCACAAATCACAAGCCAGAATAAAGCTAGATGGAAATGTGTAAATGTGTCTGGAAATGTATCTTGTGCTTGTAATGAGTAGAAAGCAATATACAAGTAGCAGCCAATAGTATGAGGCACCGAACATTGGTCCAACATGATACTCATCTGAAAGAAACTTGGAGGCCAGCAGAACACCCTCTGACCAAAGATTATTAGGAGGACTGCTTTATTAATAAATGTAGCATCTCTATGTTGCTGTTTTGTGCTCTGCAGCATCACTTTATGCAAAGCACAAGACATTTAATATTGGTTATCCATTCAACCTGCAGAGTACATGAATGGTCCAAGTCACACATCCGTCTGGAGTTTACTTGAGGTCATCCCAAAACCACAACAAATGCATTATTGGTGTAATTCAAAGCTACTAGTGTGAAAACAACCCAGAAGTGTCAAAACGTTTTGTCGCTGTTGCAGCCATTAACATTACCCTGAAGCCACTCCTTTGGGATAAATGCCATGTTGAGACAGCTGTAACTCACCCTTTGGCAACATTAGAATGTTTTACTTGATACCGTTTGCAGCAAATGGCTACTACACAACCAGAGAAACAAAGGAGTTGATTAGAAAATAAATAGTGCTGTGCTACAGTGTTTTTATTATAATAAAGTATGCAAAAAAATTCATGTTTTTCTCTTCTGCCATTGGTTTAGATGTGAAAACCTCCAGTTAACAAAAAGTCAATATGTACACTTATTTGGAAAAATTGAAATTGTGCACACTGGATCAGACTGTGTTTTGAGAAGGAAGGGAACACGTTGATTTAAAAAATCAGACATAAAAGAGATGAGACAGATATTATAACAAGTAAACACACATCATATCATTTGTGTTTTAGATTATGTTGTTCTGGGCAGGCCTCACTTCCTTCCGCCTGACCTCACTGAGTGGCTGATCAGGTGCTGAAAAGGCAAATCACCAGACCAGAACAACTGCAAGAACATAGCACAGTACAACAGTAACAAGCTATTAATCTTTGTCCCCTCACCTAACTCATGATGCTGACTGCAGCACTGCTACTGTGAGCCAAACTGCTATGTATTGATTTTCCTATAAAAAAGAAAGCACTTGACAGCTTGTAATACCACCCAGGGAGAGAAGTAAACAATATTCTGCCACAAATTCAGACTGTGTTAAGTTTGTCACTTATAATGAACTATAAAAGAGCTTCTGGCATTTTGTTTTAATACCACAGCACTTAAGAACAACCACTGCTAAAAATAGATTGATTCAAATGGGACATCACAAGGCACTAGTCTGATTGTCACATGATACAACTGATAACAATGGACACAAGCAGCTCTCCCAAGGCCAAAAGAATAAAAAATATCTTATTTGATTAAAAGTAGCTGGGAACTATTAGCGTGATTTAATTTAAGCAAGAACAACAAAACAATTTACAATCCCTATGGGCTCTGAAAAACTCATTTTCAGTGTTAGGCCCACTCACAATCCATAAGAGATTGCCTTAGGGACAAACAGCGAAAGATAAAAGCACTTTCCCAGTGAGTTTACTGGCGCTGCTGTCACTGCTGGCAAGCATATGGAAGTCTGGAGGCAGCAGAAGGCTTCACAAGCATAGTGTGACCTTGGCAAGCACAAGCAGTGATAAAGTCTGTTTTTCAAAGTCTCATCTGCATTCTGGATCCAGTCATATGAGCAACTTGTATACTGCAGTAGTATGTTGTTTAGTTATTTCAGAATCCCTGACTGAATCTGAACTGGAGTCTACAATTACAATATAGGCTGTAAGGTACTAGATGTTGAGAAGTTTTGTACTGTAGCCCTTTGAAATTCACATACAATAGGCCTTTAACAAAGACACTTTATTGTACATTTTCAGCCCTCTTACTATTTCAGAGGGAGGATGCCCAAGAACTAGTTACATGCAGACAAAAATATCTTATCTGCTGCTGTATGAAGAGATCAAAGGTTATCCCACTAAGAAAGTCATTATAGCAGGCTCATTTGCAGCCGAGAGCAATAAATGTGAACAATGACAAACATTACTTACACACCCACAGAGATGAACCCAGTAATAAAGTGTTTCCATAGCAATGTGACAAGTGTTGGTATAAACACGACAGGTGGAACTAGAAATTGACCAGGTCATCAAAAAATCTGGGGCAGTCAGCTACTTTAACCCATGCTGGCAGAGGGAGGACATTTTCTTGGAGTGTCATTAAACTGCTTCGAATGTGGCAGTGCCCTAACAGATCTGACACAAGGCTGCGTAGAGGGAACACACAGCTTGTTATCAGCTGTTCCCAGAGGCCCCGACTCACAGCGTGCCTATGGCAACCTGCATGCCTGCCATTGTCTCCCATGACTGTTTAATGCACACCACTACGAACAAGGACATCAATAATAGATGTGGATGTGTCAAAAGCTGCTGCATAAGAGTCACGAGAGAATGACAGAGCAAGAGGGCGATAGACTGACATGTTAATAAACACCAAAGAAGTGTGCACTACAGCAGACTGCAGTAAGAGACGGGTGGAGAAAGAAGAGCTAGACCATAGATCTGGAGATGATGTAACCTCTGTTATAAAAGGAGTTGCCAATATTTGCTCTTTCATTTGTCCCAAAATACTGCTTCTGTCTTAAAGTAGGATAGGAAAGATGACCGAAAAGAAGAGTATATTATATCATTCTCCTCTCCACTGTCTTGAGGGATTTTCACCATGGTGCCACAAAAGCCCACTGTACTGGCTCACCCAATTCAACACCCCAATACACTCCTCCCATTTCCCTGTCCCCTGTGTCCCAGCCCGGTGCTCCCCCTTTTCTTTGCTTTCCCGCCTTGCAAAGCAACACTCAAAAGAAAGGAAAATAGCCATTGACAACCCTTCTCCACCTCCACCACCTTCGGCTTCCCACTGCAGCCATTTCCATGCAGTTGTAAATGTGGCAAGAACCCTACAGTAAAATTATTTTTAGATTAACTGTGATGGAAACAAATATACAGGATTTAATAAATGCCCCAATGGGAGTTAAGCCAATTTTAAGAGCATATAGCCCATGGGCATTACAAACATACTGACATAAAGGGTAGATAAAAGATAAAAATAGCATTGTTCAATATCAAAATGTTAAAGAAGAAAACAACTAAGCAAAGAGAAGCTTCTAGTAAGGCTAAGTACTGCTCTTTTGTTCCCCTTTAGCGCCCAGCCTTCATATTCAAGCATGGCAGGCTATCCCCATGCTTCCTTCCCTCAGGGTGGGGGCAATGCTGCATCCACCCTAATGCTTGTTGTCATCGTAGGTCCCACATGGTTATATAGGCAATTTCGGTATCGTTTAAATAGGACCATAACAAAAATTAAAAATTTTAAACGCCAGATAACTCTGATCTTCTGTAACGCTACAGTATTTTAGCCTGAGCGCAAAACCACGCGGAGTGGACACTACAGCTAGCTTTGCCGTTTCAGCCTCACAAAAGATTTGATGGTAAAAAAAGAACAGGAATTTCTCTGATAAAGTAGTCTCCGTTGTGGGGTTAGTTTGTTTTTAAAAATAAAACTTCTCCCATGTGGTTCGTGGTGAGGTCTTACCTTTACAAACAGCTCAATGACGGGTTCACTGTCCGCTTTTACTCCGTTTTGTGGCACAGAAAGCGACATTATTGCTGCGGCTTCTGTAGTCTGTCCTACAAAGATGAGTTCTTCTTGCTACCACGCCCGACGTAGCTAGTTGAGTCTTCTTCTCCACCAACCCTATTTTCCGCAATGAAGTCCACTCGGCGCTTTTTACTCTGCGAGGACTGGTCCACTTAAACTACACGAAACGCACACGGACCGAGCGGCTTTACGCGTCAACTGTTCCGAGATGCAAACTAACTTCTCACTAAACGACTGAACTACAGACACATTGTAACGGCACTGGGAGGTTTCTGTGGGATGAAGGGTGATGAGGAGGACGGGACCAAGAAACAACGGGAATATCAGAGATGTGATGTCACCAGCAAACACTAAAATGTGGGAGGAGGGTTTGGAAAGGGGAGGATTCTGAAAAGAGATGCTCAAGAGACGCATGGCAATGAGTCTCGACCTAACTCCTTTAGTTGTTTCCTTTAAAATGAAACTGAATTTTTTTTGTGTTTCACTCCAGAACAGTGTGATGATGTCTATTTAACCATTTTCTGGCCCACAGCTCACAGAAGCCTAGAAAATACAGCACATCTAAGCAAGAGACTGAAACAAATCCAGAGTTAACTTTTTTTTTTTGTTGTTGTTGGGTATTAAAGAAGAGGTTGCCATGGGGACAGGCTTGTTTCCAAACATTTTCCTGGAAATCCTACACAGTAGTAGCACAAATACATCCCCATCCTTTTACAGACCTTAAGTTGTTGTACACACATGAACAACACTAAAAAGTTTTACACAGAAAACATCCTATAAAAAAAAAGGTTTTAATTCAGAAAGGATGACAAGAGCCAAGGGTACTTGATACAAATCATAGAGCACTCCCACAGAGCTTGGTGTACAGGTGTCAACAAATTGTATAACAAAACCTAAAAAGTAAAGCATTAGATCACTGGGTCTGAGTGAGTGTTCAACAAGACTACTTTTCAATCAAAAGGTCAAACACCTCCTAAAAGTTGTAAAATGGAAACAATGCATTCTGTTACAAGCCTCTTTACAGTGCACATAGTGGTGCCACAGTTGTTACTAATTAGAGCCAAACAGTATGTTACTGTATATTGGTAGGTCAGTGGTTCATGCACATATGAGACAATCACTGTACATGTGATCATATTTTACCTAAATATAATATAGGCTGTGAGAACAACTGACTAACTCAAACCAATACCCTGCTTAATTTCTTAAAACAATGAACACAAGCGTCTTTACGGTTAGGATCATTCACTAACTTATTAATCAAGCTCTTAATGAAACACTTTTAACCTGTAACAAACCGTAAAAAGAAAAACAAACTTCCAAATCTGTACATTCTGAAGCTGGGGTTGATGACAAATCAAACAACATGAATGAAAAATCTGTATTCAGGACATTTGGGATGGAGACATTTGGGCTTTTCTCATTGACCGCAGGGCCTTCTCCCTCAAGTGTTTCTCCAGGTCATCCAGAGTGTCCTCTACTTCACTCTCAGATTCCTAAAAAAAACAAACAGAAATTTATCAAACGATCAAAAAAAAATGAAAGGCCTGAAATCTTTATTGAACATTAACAGTGTTTATATAGACTCACTAACACTAACTTTTCGCGAATCTCCATCCTCCTCCTCTGGACACTGGTTTTCTTGTCCATCTGCAGTTCCAGCAGTAGCAGCAGTAGCAGCAGCAGCAGCTTTTTCCTTCTTATGTTTCTTGTGCTTCTTGTGTTTCTTTTCCTTTTTATGCTTCTTTTCCTTTTTCTTCTTTTTCTTCTTTCCAACAGTTTCAACATCTGAATTCTGTTAGTAGATACAAGGATTCATTTAGTATTTAACACATGACTATTGCAAATATTTGTACAAGAAGCTGAAGCCTCACCCAAATTGTCAATGCCAGTGTACAAGACTAACATATTCGCTTCCTAGAAAGAATTAAACAAACCTTGCTCGGTGACTGACTGCCAGAGCCACTGCTGGCCTTCTTGGCTGGGGGTGGGGAACCACTAGCGGAGCGAGAAGGTGAGGGGGAGGCAGATGTGGGAGCAGGACGTTTGTGTGCTGCTGGTTGAGGGGACACAGATCTAGACCTCGATGACACTCTTCTAACAGGCTGCGGGCTCAGAGAGGCTCTGTAGAGAAGGTGATAGAAATAAATGACAAACGCACACAAGGGTAGAATACAACACTGGCCTGAGGATGGCTCACTGCAACCTTGCATACCTCTGACTATTACGTGGTTCAGGTGTACGAGACACTCTGCGGATGGGTTTACTGTTTAATGGAGACCTCTGTTTGCGATGGCCGGATGGGGAGGAACTGGAAGTTTCAAAGCGCCCCCGAGGACTGGCTGAACCTCTAAGATTGCGACCACG
Source organism: Rhyacichthys aspro (assembly GCA_036850595.1). Taxonomy (NCBI): domain Eukaryota; kingdom Metazoa; phylum Chordata; class Actinopteri; order Gobiiformes; family Rhyacichthyidae; genus Rhyacichthys; species Rhyacichthys aspro. Next base: position 11,152,955 of record CM072169.1, on the reverse strand, counting down.
GCCTGCTGGAGATGGAGACTGACGGTTATCCCTTCTTGAACGTCCAGAAGGTGGCATGGGGCTCCTCCTGTGCCTGGGTGGAGATGTTGAGGAAGGGGGGGTTCGTCTTCTCTGGGCTGGGGAGCCTCTCCTCTTGGGTGATCTTGAAGGTCGGCGCTTGGCTCCCGGAGAAGGTCGCTTTGGAGAACTAGACATTTTCCTTTTTTGAGGGGGCAAAGGTGACGGGCTATAGCGACGCTGAATTGGTGGAGAGTAACGTCTCGGGGATGGAGAGCGTCTTCTGGGAGGTGGGGATGGTGACCTACAAAATAAACTTTTGTTGAGCATATTTTTCATACTTCATATAACATACACAAATATTGTAAAAATGACATTAGATTAATGCATACCTCCGTCTAGGAGAGGGAGACCTGCGACGCCTTGGTGGAGAAGGGGAGCGACGTCTACGTGCAGCAGGGGATGGAGAACGCCTCTTCCTGAATATAATAAAGTAAGCCTTTAAAAAATTCATTAAGAAAAGCTCAACCTAAACTTGAAAATAGTTAGTTTATTAGGTTAACAGACCTTGGAGAGGGGTCTCGATGCCGCCTTCGTGGGGAAGGTGTATGGCTTCGCCTTCTTCTGACCTCACCATTTCTGGCACCTGGCCTTGCAGAGGGCCTCTTCAGACTCTCATCTTCTGAAGACGATGACCCTGTATCTGAAATCAAAAAGAAACGGTACACATTTTGCAAACTATTTGAAATCACATGTATTACCTGAGAAAAAATTGCTTTGAATTATTTTACCTGACTTGTTTAGATTAAAAAAATGAGATAAGACAAGGATCAAGAAGCTGTTTACCTGAAGATGACTGACGATTCTGCGTGCGGTAATGACGTCGCTGCTGAACCGAATCTGCTGTTGCCCCCTTGTCATTTTTATCCTCCTCTGCAAAGTAAAGCACTGAATTTCCAAATATTGTCTTGGAAAACACATACAGTCTTGTAACAAGACATATAGAATGTGGTAGAGAACTAATATCATTATCAATATTTAAAACAAAACCCAAAAGGGAACTGACCTGATTCAGATGCTTCAGAAGGTCTTGGTTTGGCATTATCAGATGGAGAATCACTCCGTCCGCCTGGTACTTGTCTTGAACCTGAAATTGAAGTAAAAAAAAGTTGAAACTAGTGCTCCACTGTTTAACTCTTTTGCTTCTCCTAAACCAATCAGTCATACCAGATGATCTCGGTGGAGACATAGAGCTATGACGTCTTCTGGTTACTGGAGATAATGATCTTCGGTCTTTGCCCGCTGGGCTGATAGATTTGTCAGGATGATGGACCTGTTTTCGGGGTGGTGTACTTGATATCCTTTTTTTCATTGCTTTTCTAGGTGACGGAGAACCAGAGGAACTGCTGCCAGATGATGAAGCAGAACGAGAGCGCCTCCTGCAGGACAATTGTAGTTTAAAGTGAAATCTTGCCCGAGAATCACAATGAAACACTCATGGTAACGTGTATGTACTGACATCAGTAACAAACCTGCGAATAGGGGAACGTCTATGTCTGTGCCTAGAGCTGGGGGGCCCACGTCTTGGTGGGCTTCTTCTACGAGGAGAGGGTCTCCTTCTGGGACTCTGCCTTCTACGAGGAGAATAAGACCTGAATTGGATAGATAAAAAACACTTTATTTCAATCCACTAAAACAATTACAATTCACTTCCAGTTGTTACAAATCCAATTTAATTTGATTATAATTTTTTTATTTTTAAAATATAGCTCTACTAATTACATATAGCAATATACAATCTACGTGGTGTAATAAATGACTTTCCACCTGAGGTGTGGGTCCTGTCTTTCATGACTTCCTGTCTTGGCATATTAGTAGGAATCTGCCCCCTTTGCTAGCTGAGATCTTGACTTAATTTTTGATTATTTTTGAGGTTTGACATTCCTAAAAATAAGTTTTAATATATAAATTCAAGTTAACTTGCCTTGAACGAGAGCGTCGCCTACGAGAGCGAGAATGAGAACGGGAACGGTGGTGAGGTCTTTCCCTTCTGCTGTCTTTCTCCCTTTCCCGAGACTTCGGCCTTTCTTCTTTCTTTTGAGTTTTCTCTGGAGAAGTTTCTTTAATGTCAGTCACAGAATCTGCTTTCACAACCTCCGCTGCAGCATTACTAGAACAAAAGCAAAATCATTATGGTCATCATAATTCAAATTATAGAAAAACTTAATGGGCCATTTTGTATTTGCACCTAAAACAAATCAGAAAGCAAGAATGACTTCAATATGTTACCAACCTTGTGGAGGAGGCTTCTTGAATAACTGGCTCAGACAAGCCTCTTCCTGATGTATCTGGCTCTGACTGGGTTTCCAAGGTTTTGGTTGATATCAGAGCTGGAGGAGATGAAGTAACACCAACAGGGCTCTGTTTGCGTCTTGGTGAGCGCGAGGGGCTTCGTTTCCTGTCGCGCTTCGCTGGTGACCTGCGCCGAGGTGATGGGGACCTCGTCTTTCGCCTATCCAAAGATGGAGGGAAGATCATTAAGATTTTCATAAGATGTCAAAAAAAAAATACACTGACATGTTTTTGTCACTGCTTTTACCTTCTTGGGCTCCTTGATTGAGCCCTGTCTCTGTCCTTTTCCTTTCTATCATCATCTACCTTCTTAAGGGAGGCCAGTTTCTCCTGTTCCAACTGCAATTAATAACACCAATAAACTTTAGTTCATTAAAAAAAATTTATTGCTTTTTTTCCAGATGCACTTTCTGGAAGCTCACCTGTCTCTGTTTGATTTCTTCTTTCTTTTGTTCAAGAAAAGCAGATGGTATACCAGCAATGTTTTCCTGAGCACTCAGCAGTAGTGGCCATAAGTCCTTCATAAACTCCCGAGCATTCTTCCCATTCAGGAAACCTGTCAGGTTGATCTGCATCATCTTTCCGTCAGGATGCTGTAACAGACAGATGAAGGAGGACAGAAAAGACCATACAGGCATTAAAATAACTGAAAACAAATCATGAGGAGGTAGGGTCCTTTAAAAGGGACTGCCTACCCAATCCTTACTACATCTGAGACTATGTTTATATGTAAGCACAGTAAAATAGGTAAGGTATCTACTATATCTAACATCCCTGGTTTTAATACTGCTCTTAAACAAAATAAATTCAAAATAAAGTAGTGACTGGTTTAGGCACTACTCACAGACTCTGAAACTGAGAATGTGAGCTAACTGCAGGGAGACATATCTAGTGCTACAAAAATGGCATGCAATACTGCTGTTTCTATACATAGTTATTTGTTATAAATACATAACAAATGTTCTGCCATTCAAAGATTTTCGTGTCACTGATGAAAACCCCACTACTTTACAACTGAGTTTAACCACCCACCTATTTTATCCAGTCTCCCCACAGTCTACACTTGAGCAGTTAAACAAATAGCCACAATACAGAGTGCGTTAAAACCCAACACTGCAAGTACAGTTCCGGTGTCTTCAGTGAGTCCCGTGGGATCAGTGGGCACGGAGCTCCCTTGGCTTGCTTCCGCCTCCCTACTGCTTGAGACTCAACCACCATGAGCTTATTGTTATATCATTTATCTAAATTGCAAGAGACGAACAAGCAATAATGAGTACACAGTTACACAAGAAGTTTTATTCAACAACTAAAAAAAAAATATTGAGATACTGCAATCTCATATTACATTTTCTTGCAATTATGCAAATATAGTTAGCTTCAACTCTCCTTTCACTTCAAATGCATATTACAGAGAAAAGAAAATAGAAATGTGGGTGTATAGTAAGATATAAAATTTTCTGACAATTGCATCCTAGGAAAACTTTAAATTAAAAAATTAAAATAAATATTTACCCCACACACAAAATTACTTACAGAAAGGCCAGTGGCACATATCAGGTGGAAACGTTGTATAACAACCCTGAAATAAAATGGGCTATGGCCATGTTGTTCATGCAAAATCTAAGCACCAATAATGAAGCCCTTAGCATCAGTAGAGCTAGTATTGGCTTAACAGCAAGAGATCTCCTTGTTATCACAATATATTCAGTTTTATCTTGAAACCAAGCTGAAAAGCATGTTTTTTTAACCTGACAACTTAGACTGCTCCACTACTTCCCACAAAACTAAGTTGGAGTTGCAATAGCTTTAAACTCCTATGCTCACAGGGCTAATCTAAAATGACCAACAATCCAAAGTTGTGTGGTTAAGAGCAACAGAGAAACTTGAAGAAACTTGATCAAGTAAACTTGGGGGTTTTAGTTTGGTTTTATGTTGCTCTCATCCACACCGTGAAGATATTAAGAATTACCTCTTGCTAGGATATCTTAATTCTTACTTTAACACGGTTATTCATATTATTAATAAAAGGGCCTGAGCTTGATTCATTGTAAATCTATGGAGAAAATGAATACATCATTCATGACGTGTCTTTCACTGACATGGTACTGGTAATCCCTGCACACAACTCACCTCAAAACCACACACTGCATCATGAAGGGAGAGTTGGGCTCAGTGACTTTGGGCTCAGGAGAGAGCTAATTAGGTGTTGGTGCTATACTTCTGAAGCAAGGTATAACATCCATATTGGTTCAGGCCTTTTAAATCATAAATCACATAATCATTAGAAGACTGCTGAATAAAGGCACTTTGTATAATAACAGCAAAACAAGTCTATTTAAAGCAATTGTTTTTACCCACTGTTACTTTAGTCTTCAAATTTGAGTAGGATGTGCATTATTTGTGTAGTCGTCTTTTGACTAAACAATGCCCTCTAATGTAGTACTTTGTCAAAGAAAGAATACAAAAATGAAACCAGACATTACCTTCTCCTCAAGCTGGTTAAATATGAACTCAATGACGACATCATCTTCAAAGCCCAGTATTTCTGTCACTTGGTGGGTAATCCAAGGTTTGATGACTTCTAGGTTCACCTTGGTCATGTCCACCTGATGGTAAAACAAGCCAGCAAAGGTAGTTAAATATTAAAGTCCTTCACTTTACTTCTTCTAAGACAAACGCTGTCAAAGTAAGAAGGGAACGTAACTGTACCTCAAACAGAAACAAAAATAACCTTTTTACAAAAATACATCTTATGGATGAAAACCATACCTTCTTGTCAAGACATTCTGCAAATTTCAGCTGCTTCAGGAGTTTTTTGTGCTTGTTGCTGAAACGATTATCTTGCTCCGCACTTGTGCCCTGAAATAAAATTTGACAAAATGGGAAATAAGGCATTTCGTATTTATTTATTAACAAGCTAAGTTGCCACAGCATAAAGTTAAGTTGTGTGAAAATGGTACAACTTGTCTTAATCGTAACTTAATACATTTGAGTTGGCCTCGGCAAACATGGGTTTATGTTTATTTACATGTATTCAAAATCCTGTGGCACCAAATGATCAATGTTAAACCGTAAACTAAACCAAAAGAAACCATGTTATTCTAATAGCCACAGAATTATTGGTTTACTTAGTATAGTTAGCTTTTGTGCACTCTATTATTTGTATACGATTTTATTTGTCTCGTATGTTGTTTGTCTCGATCAACTTTTATTAAGTTACGACAGCGTGTTAATGGTCGTGACCAGCTCATGGAGACAGCAGTGAAGCACCGCCCGGGCGCCATCTTTCGATGTCGAGCTAATGCTTTAGCAATTGCTACATGCTAATCTGCCTTGACTATTTCCTGGAAGTATCGATAACAATTTATGAAATCACATGGTAAGTTATGAAGAGCAATGGAGGCACCGAGCACTCCTGACTATCTAAAATGTGAGAAGCGTGAACATATGATTTTCCAGGAGAAGTAATCGTTTTTAATGTAACACAATCGACAAATAGCGTTTGCGATATAGCCTCATTAGATAGCCGGAGACCGAATGGCCCTGCACAAAAATGTCGACACGTTTGCTAATTTGCTACGGTAAACAGAAATACAGAAATAAATACTAAAACAACACAGACTAAAATGCAAAATAGGCTAAAATCTTACGCGGAAAAATCCCGCGTCCATTGTGGGAAATGTGGTAGGATAAGACGGTGTGGAGAGACGTGTAGCTCCGACGAGACTCTGTGTGGCGAACCCAGGATGAACAGTGCGCCCCCACAGGAAGCAACACGTACTGCGTGTACTGTAATGATTGTAGTGGAGGTGCAAGACAAAATGGGACCAAACTTGTTTAAGGTAATTTTTATTGTAGAACAGGGCAATGAAACGTGACAGATATAACACAATCAGCATTTTATAAATTTAGTTAAAATATAAAGTACAACATAAACCCATTTATTTTGTCATTTTATTAGTTATGTAACAATAGGCCTATATATCGTGTGTGGTGAGGGTGGAGTATAACCTTCTCAAACAGTGTTGTTGTAACATACTGTGTTGACTAAATTAAATTGCAAATCCAGAAAAGGAATGGATAGTCAAGAATTAATGTGAATGTGAATGAGGAGTGTTATTTCACGATTGTATATGGTGTGTAATTAAAAACATAGAAAAATGAGATTCAATTCAGTATGGTCAGACTTGCCAAAATTCATACATATCATATAGATTTGCTACATTTGTTGATCATTTAATTTATTGTTTATTGGTTAATACATGTATTTATTGTCCAGTTCAACCTAAAGACTACTACATTTTGTACATTGTTTATGTTCATTTACAATTGTAAATGATACTTTTGCATGTCTTATTCTCATAATAATCACACTGCTGGCAAAAAGGGAAAAACAGGGGCATGTTGAATGGAAAGGCATTAAAAGTAAACATGTATTTAATAGATGATGTTGTAAACAACCTCTATGGTCTGTCTTATAATTCTGTAATAGAAACACAGAATGGTTCATAAAAAAGAACAAATGAAAATATATGATTCCCTGAAAAAGACAATGAGTTTTTAGCAGACTCAAATGCTGGTGCAAATGTGTTTACAGTGAAATAAGATATACTGGCTGACTATTCCTACTTTGTAAACTGCCCCTCACTCATTTTCTGTATGTCACATTAATATTCCAGAGCATGTTCGCAGTAGGTGAAGTGTACCGGTTTGATACACATTTTACCATGGTCGGATTTTACAGAGAAGTGTGTCTCTAGCTGTAGCTCAATCCTTCAGTGGTCTTTTTGTTTCGAATTGTTTGCAGCATATCTGACACAAGCTCTTCTATTCCAAAGGCTGGTTCCCAGCCCCAGTCCCTCCTTGCATTGGAGTCATCAAATCGCACTGGCCAACTGTCTGCTACAAAGTGGGAAGTTGACATTTTAGTTGAGTAAAAGAAGCAATTTTGAAATTAGGATGTATATAAAAATGTAAAAACATTGTATGCAGACTTATCGGTAGAATTTAAGGTCTAACTCGCCATTGGTCTTAATTATGTGATTACCATGTAATGTTTAAATTGTTGCTTTAAATGATTTATCAACAATTCGTGCACATTTGGATGTTAGACATACCAATTGTCTGGCGGACAGAATCAGGACTGTAGGTGACCTTGAGGTGAGGGAGATGCTTGCGGATTTCCTGGGCCACTTCTTCTGGAGTGAAGCTCATAGCTCCAATGTTATAAGTGCGTAGTGAAAGCTGGCATTCTGGAGCTTGCATGAACTCTACAGTGGCACGATGGCAGTCAGAAATATGCATCATGGGAAGTCGAGTGTCTGGGCGCAAGTAGCACTCATGGTGACCTGTGCTGAGAGCATCATGGAAGATCTGAACTGCATAATCTGCAAGCAGGATTTCAAGATTTAAGCCATTGCTTCCAGATAATTTACTTGATCACAGATTTGTAAGGCACAGCATTACCTGTTGTTCCTCCCCCAGGTGGTGTATTGACAGATATAACCCCCGGATAACGTAGGCAGCGGAAGTCTAAGCCATATTTATGATGGAGATACTGAAGATGAAGAAGAGATTCATAAAAATATATGATGAAGTACAGTTTCTATTTGTATCCATATCAAAGATTGTCCCACCTCTCCCATTAGTTCTCCATGCACTTTTGAAACTCCATAGATGGTTCGAGGTCTTTGGACGCAAAGATCAGGAACTGGGTCACGTGGTGAAGAGGGACCAAATGCTCCTATGGTACTGGGTACAAAGAGACGCAGGCAGTTTTCCAGAGCCAGGTCCAACACGTTATGAAGGCCTTCAAGAGGCACAAAGAAATACCTTACACAGAATACTAAAAACATGGTATGATATGATGTTTATGCAAACCTGTAATGTTTATTTTGCGAGCCAAAGCCACATTAGCCTCGCCCACAGCACTAAGCAAAGCACTATAATGGACCATCCAAGTGATCCTGTTATTTATTATCAGTTCTCTAAGATGTTTGTAGTCCAGTACATCAGCATATACAAATGGGCCTGCATGGAAAAGAGATGGAAGTGAATAATGATTCTAAAGAAGCAATGAAGGCTGTCAAATAAACAAGTGAATATTTGTCATACCACTGCGAAATACATGGGGTGGGGGCTTCTTAATGTCTGATAAAATTACATTTTCCGCCCCATACTGCTTCCTTAAACAAAATAGACATTATAAATACATTGAAAACACATTGAAAAAAAGAATCTGAAATAAAATTGTTGTTACCTCAGCATCTCTGCAAGACCCACACCCAACTGCCCCAGACCACCTGCAAGCAAAAAATAATGCAACAAGAATAAGATTTGGTTTGGTTGGATTAATAAATGTTTTTCTCTGTTAGGCTTTAGTTGAAAAGGCTTGCTTGTTCAAAAGCTTTATTCTGAGACAAAAGTGACACCCGGCTATTATTCGCTGCACTGTCATTCATTGGCTCTTTTATATCGCCAGCTTTGCCTGAACACAGACTATTGTGATGACTGAAAATGGGACCCTGTAGGGACTGAAAACAAGCATGCCTGTAGTATTCCACTCCAGCCATTGATGTCAATAAAGGTCTTCAGGATTTACTTGCTGTTTTGTAACATAGGCGGAATTGTAAAATTAATATGAGAACAAAACACAATGAATACAATGGCAGCACCATCATTTTTTCACTTATAATGTGGAGCATTAGTAAAAGGTAAATCACCTGTAATAAGGACACGGGGGTTGTCCTGAGAAGGCGGTGGATTGTTGGTTTCCTGGTTGTTCCATCTGCTCATCTGCCTGGATAAGCTGATGCTTAGGCCTGACACATGTTGTATTTTGGTAAGACCATGTTGACCCAGCACTATTGGGCCCAGGATGTTGGGCACACAGACCCGTATGCCCTGCTGCATGTCCACTAACAAACCTTCAAAACGGTCAGCGAAAGTTTAATATTTGTGGGTAAAAATCATATTAAAACGATTTTAGCTTTAGAACAGAAAATACATTAAAATAAAACAAATACATTACCTGTGTGCTGAAAGAAACCACTTTTGAACCAACACCAGAAGATGCAACAAGTAAATCCCAAAATGATTCCTTTGCACTGAATGGTAAATGTTGCTTGTTTTTGAAGTATTCAATAATTATGATTCCTATCTGAATTGTCACTAGTTCAGGCTTTAAAAACTGAAAAAAATAACCAGGTGAAAATTATGCCGATCACCATGGCTCATGGGTCTTGATCAACCAGTACTACAGTTTCCAGCTTGCAAAGCTCCATGTGTGAAAACACGCAGACTTGCTGTTCACAGGGATTTGTATTGTGAAGAGTGTTTAGCTGAGCTTAACAGGACTGGGAGGTGTGTCATTAGTAAAGCCTCCCACCACAGCTAATACTAAATATTATGTAGTAAAGTATCTCATCATTTTTATAGTAGGTCATAGACATGGAAGTCTTCAAAGCCTAAATAATCACAAGGACCAACTCATTTTCAACTCATTTATAAAACAGAACAGTGCATATAAAAATGTGATGATCATAATACTGACAACATACCCACTTGAAACATTTCACTGACATTGTATTATCATTATCTTAGTTCAGTATTAGCTAAGTGTCAGTCTCCCCCACTCAATGATCATGTTCCTTATTTCCTCCTGAGCCTCTTCAAGATGTCGATTCTGCGGGGTCCATCTTAGGAAAAACCCTATAAAGCATTGACATTGGCATTTTTAAATAGAAGGTAACACTCCTAAAGTGTACTATGTGAGGGAGAGTCATCTGAAGCTCACCTCTCCAGAGCTGCAGGGACTGTGGGTGAACTGAGGGCCAAATTGCCAAATCGGTGGGCTCATACAGGAGGTTAGTGTACTGCTCTCTCTCCGGAGGCCTCAGTAGAGCCTGGAATAAACAATAGGTCTTCTCTTTTACTCCAAGAGCACACCTGAGAAGAATTGGATAAACCAAGACATTTTCAAAGATGCCTCAAGGACACCACCTTCTAAATGACAGTCTGACTGATTAACCTCTCTTGATCGCTGTTACAGAGGAAGGTGCCATAGTCCGAGGAGTATGCTTCAGTTGCTAGTCTCAACAACAGAGCCTCAGAGAAACCCAGTGCCAGGGGAAACTGTCTCCACAGCTGCCACACGCAGTCAAGCAGCAGTAAAAACACTGGAGACTCCTGCTGGAGACGTGCATGGTGGAGCTTAGAATGGGAATAGGCAGAGTGGGCACATCGCTGCTGAAAAGGATGCCCTGCCTGAAAGTGAAGACAGACTTAACTCTAGCTCCTGAACATCTCATCTGTAGTAGTGTGAACAAATGATGTAGTTACAAGGTGTTCTTAGCTCAAATTTGCATGGACTGTACCTGCACCCACTCTCTGTCCAGCAAAGCCAAGAAGCCCTCTAAAGTGCGGCAGGTCGGGTCCATGATAAGTTGTGCCAAAGTGCTAATGAGCAAAGTGGAGTCTGTCCCTTCAGAGCCGTGAACGAGAACCGAATGGCCGTCCCTGTTCGTAAATAAAATAAAAAGACAATTTACTGACTTCCGAGCACTTGTACTTGCACTGCTGTCATTACTTGTAGTTACATGCCTCTTGTAAACATGCATGCATCTTGCCTTCAGTTCCTGATACTACAAAAGATAACGCCCATGCTTTCCTGTGCAGATATACCCTGATATATGTTTGTAAGATGTACAAGCTTTTTTACTAAATACATTTTATACCTCTCCACACACTCTGCTACCAGTCCAGCAGTTGACAGAGCAGTTTGGACATGAGAGAGCCACTTTGAATTCTCAAGTTTACTGAGCCAGCGGTCCATATTGTGCGACTCATCTCCACAGGCTTCCACCAGTTTAATCAGACTCTCCTGCAGAGCTTTACCCCTGTACACAAACACAATTTACAATAAATCTACTTTTTATGAATTACATTTAGATAAAATACAAAGAGAGGGTCACAAGGTCCACTTTCCACCTACTTCTCCATCTGTCTATGCAGTCTCTTCCAGCAGCTATAGCATGATTTTGATTCAAATCCTCCACCTGTCATCCGGGCCTGCTGTGACTGCTGACTGGAGCGAGTGTCAATGATGTAACCCTTGTCTGAACAGTCAATCACAGCCTGTAGAAGGCGCTCATCTTCCCTGCAGCGTTTCCTATTGGCTCCGATCAACGGCTGACTGCTGCGCATAATTACCTGCAAAGAAGAACACTTGGTCGTCTTGAACAAACAGCAGCGGACACAGACATCAACAACTCACCATGCCATTTTTAAGATGATAGTAGCAAAGGACAGGGAAGCGTCCACCCTGTCTGAATTTAGCCACCTTCTTCAGTGTGTCATCATCTATATCTCTGGGGACGATGGCTGAGGGGGGGTAGGATGGACAGACTGAATAATCTCTGTTCACAGCGCTCAATCTCCATTTAATGTGCTGCAATCAAATGGAAGACAATCTGATTTATTTATACCTACAAAAAGTTCTTTCTTTTATTTATTTTTTGGTTCAATGAAAAAAAACAAATAACTAGCTGGGACTGACTGCAAAAAAAGACTACAAATGTGTGGAGTCCAGCCATTCTCTAGCCAGGCCTGTCTCACAAAATATACAAAAATAACCCTGGGAAAGCCTTGCCTTAAAAAACATGTAACAATGCTTCCCTAAAGGTCTGTCACAAACAGTGACATTCTGCTCTCGGAGGAAGCCTATCCAGCTCAAATCAAGCTGTGAATAGAGCAAACTGAAGTAATGGAAAAACAAATAGAAAAGCCGGAGGGGGCGCAGTGAAGAGCCATGGTCACAGTAAATGGGATATCCTGTTCTGCACAGAATTATGACCCTCCGTTCAGCTTCCCTGCTATTTTCCTGTCATGAGGTTAGGTTGCCTCCCAAGCTGTCCTTTTAACATGACACATACTTCTTTGGTTCTAGGTTTTACTGTTACTCTTACAAGCTCCTTGGTTTCGCTGTAGACTTTTTCAGGGTTTGAGAGACCCCACTGTTCATCCAAGCTCAGATCTGAAGGTCTGTGGAAGAAAGGATACATCTCCGACACACTGTTGAGACTGGACAGAGTCTAAAGGGAAAAATCAAAAACAAATCAGAAAAACTAAGTGTAGATTTTTTGGGCATAACATCTCTCCTTAATTTTGTACCTCAATTGATCGTGCAATGTTGAGACATTGCTCCATGCCTGGAATGTCAAGCTGGAGCACACGCAGGTCTTTGCATTTAATTGTGATTGTGCCTGAGGATCCCGTCCTACAAAACACACAACTTTGAAAAATACACAAAATATTGAAACTATGAAAATACCCCTGTGCCCAGTTCCCCCCTTCCAACATGAAACAGCCTGCTTTTAATTTCAGTTCTTGAAGCAACACTGTGTCACTTAAGCAGATTTCCACCCAACTGCCCCACTGCAAAGTCTCATGGGACTATTTTATAGCAGTATTTCTCTTTTAACACGAGTAGAAAGTTGGGCTGATCTGGAGAAATGTGTGTTCTTATCAGATGGAAGTGTGCCTTGTCTCTCAAAGTTAAATAGCAATAAATCTGAGGAAGAAAAAAGAAAAATGAGTACAATGTGCTTTGAAAGTAGGATTATTCTCTGTAGATGTCAGGGAATGATCACACTGAGCTTGTTGCTACATACTTCAATTATTTTGAGTATTTTAATTTTTTTTTCTGGTAAAAAGTGACACAGTGTTACTTTAATGGACAAACAATGTTTGGTTTTGGTTTTTTGCCAAAGCTTAAGCTTCATTTAAAGTAAAAGGTGTTAGTGACAAGCAATAAGCACAACATTATGCCTGAAACAAACCAAAACAAAAAACAGCTTCATTTTTCTGCAGAACCAGTTGCCACATTTCCTTTTCTGAGCACTGTAGACAGAGTTGAACATAGCAATAAGCTGCAATACAAGATGATTTCCAACCTTTCACCACAATCAGCTAGAGAGAACAGGCTGGAATAGCCCAGAAGGTTTTCCACACTGGTTAAAAAGATTTGAGGAACATTTATTAGATAATAACGATAGTCTTAAGCCTTTTGAGTAAGATTTAGATTACTAGCCGATATGACTATAGCCAAAAAGAAAACTGCTGGCCTATAATTGAAACATTTTGATGATTTTAGGTTCCTTGAGCCGAGTCAACTTTTAAACTGACTGTTTTAAATAATGAAACCTGCAACCTACTTTCAGTCCCTTCACCTTTTTTCGATGGCATCGATGTTCCTGAGCAGCAGTAGAACCTGCCGGTGGCCGTTGTCCTCTCTGTCCGAGAAGAGCAGGTGGTGCCCGGTGATGCACAAGGTGCCTCTGGTCGCTGGGTGCAGCGACTGTCGGAGAACAACATCCTCGACATTGGCGGTTTTTATGTGGTCGGAAAACTCCATCACCATCACCTCTCTGTTCACCCTAAAACCTGAAGCCTACCTGTGGACTTTGAACCGGATTAGTGTAGTAGATTACTTCCCTTGACTCTAAATTATTGGTCCAAACTGGAAATGAAAAGTATTTTTCTTGGCACAACAACGCAGCTCGCTCTGCTTGGTTTTGAGATAAGATCGGCTATAAATAGTGCGCTTTCATTTCAGCCAACACCACAGACCCCTCTCTGAACTAAACATTTACTAACTGTGGCCGGGGCGGGACACTAATATAAAATGTTCTGTATGAGGCGACAAAAGACGGAAGTGCACGTTTCCTGAGAACGACCAACAAACTCAGAAATGTGACTCAGAATGCTGTTACAAACTTTGATGGGCTCTCTGCTCGGAGCAGGAGCTGTAATACACACTCACGGCACTAGATGGCGGCACATTCAAACATCCAAAATGTGTTCAGCATTAGACTACAGTTGGTTTCAATTCAGTGGCGATTAATAGGCAAGTGAAAGCTCAGTAATCCAGTTCTGAAAGATATACTCTATAAACTATTGGATTTTAGAGAACAAACGATTATCTGAACTGAATTTAAGAAGAGGGATCTATAGCTTTCACCTTTCTAGATAATGGTGTTAAATATAACCACTCTAGTATTGTTATCTTTTTATTATTTTCACTGGACTAATTATTTTTGATTTACGCGTAAAAGAGAGTGATGCTTTGAGTCATTTCCAGCGCATTAGAGATTTAACATCAAACACTATTAACAAAACACACATAAATGTGAAGCAGAGACTTCGGTACACTAATCTAACTAATTGTCCAGCCTCCTATCCCGTGTGGGATGGCCCGTCACTGCTCCTTATCTTCCTATAAAGGAGGGAAGGACCTGTTGCGCGTTATTCGCCAAACTGTCAATCTCCAAAGTGGACCACACGGGAACTGAAACAGTCGATCCTGTTGCAATGGATTTGAAAGAAAATGGAGAGGAGTCGTCATCATCTGAAGGGGACACAGAGGATTTGGACAGTTTAAAGGCTCTTACTCAGAAGCTGAAGTTACAGACTCGCAGACCATCCTATCTGGAGTGGCAGGAGCACGTACAGAGCAGACCTTGGAAGGAAAGCTATTCGGGGGACTGCTCAGGAGCACAAGTCGTGTCCATGCCTGCAATTTTGAGAAATGAGAACTCAGAGCTAGTTGTCCGAAACATCTGTGGATTTGATACAATTGATGATGCTTTGGATTTTTTGAGAAAAGAGCTGGTGAGTTACAAATTAGTATAGTCAGCAGATGTCAACAAAACCATTTAATTTCGATTTTGTGTAATTGTTATTTGAATGTATTTCATTTGAAGAGTTGTCCTCACATACCCCTTTCACTGCCAAACAAAACATTTCCCATAGATTGTTATCTTAGAGCAGTGTGAGCAGTCACCTCCTCAGGTGTCAGAGATCTGCATGAGCACCTCTGACATGACTGACTGCATAGTTTCTCTCAATCCTTGCAACCCGCATGTGATCTGCAGATAGCTTCTTTGCGCCTCTTTAAATGCCCACATAGACATATTTAATTAACCAGCATCATCTTTGTTTATTCTCAACAGAGAGAGATGCAGCTTCAGGACAACCGCCTGGCTCGGCAGCTGATCCGTCTGCGGAGTGAGATCCATCGGCTCAAAGTGGAGCAGGTGTGTAACCGCCACAAAGAGATGCTTGACGATGCCACTTTTGAGCTGGAGGAGTGCGGCGAGGAGTCGGATCTGCTGTGTGACATCCCAATGAAGGCAGCCTTTGCACTGTCCACCCCACTCAAACACCTGGGCCTCACCAAGATGAACATCAACTCCAGACGTTTCTCTTTGTGTTGACAGTGTATATCGCTGTACTTTTTGTCTGTGTGGCCCTGTTACAAGTGTGGGTCTGGCTTCTGTGCTGCACTTCTGGCACAGAGACTGCTAATAAATGGAGACCTTAAGGTGCAGCTTTGCTTAATATACACAATAAGGCCTTGGTGCAGACCCAACCGAAGAAAGCACAATGTTCATTGCAGAGTGAAGATATGAAGACAAAAATAACAAAACCAGACTGAAATGTAAATAATGGGCATTGTGCTGAGCTTTTTCACCCAGACCTTTTTTTATGAAAAGCATAGTTTCACGTGGTGTGGGTTCAAATGAATTTGGTGTAGTTTATTCACGTCTCAAAAAGCAAACACACTTGTACCTAAAGAGGAAATTCTTCAGGAGTCTTGTGACTTTTGTAAGCTGACTGTATATAAACCTTTCTGAGGTGACATCCCATAGTCACAGAAAGAGGAAGGTCATACTACAGCATTTTTACACCTCTCCTTCATGCACCAAAAATATCTCTACAGTCTGTGCAGAGCTGCGACAGGACACAGAAGGCTGCACGTAATGTTTTCCACTTCCATGACACACTAGATTATAAACTATATTTGACCAAGTTTCTATAATTATATATTTTCAGATGTTGTTATCTGAAGTAATGTAAGAAGGAATGGGAAGGTAATTGTTGACAGTGGTTTTATTGTTTGCTTTATGTAAATATACAAAACATGAACATATGACAGATATGATAGATATTATATTACTGACATTTCTTTTTCACTGCATTTCATGTCTTTTTATTTTATTTTGACAAACTCATAAATTCAACACAACATTAAAGAGCTCTATGTTTCATTTTATCAGCATGTAAATAAAGAATGACATTTGTCTACTCAGTTCAGATGTTAATGTCACTTACTGCTCATATTCAACATTTATCCTATTTCCCCATCATTTCTTCTTTTTCTCTTTCCCTTCTGTTGTAATATCTAAACATATGAATGAGGCCCTAGAGGGATGTGCACAACGAGAACACAATTAGGCAAACAAGACACCAAATATGCCTTGGCAGAATGTGACCACTGTGGAAAATGAGAGCTATTCAAATGCTGCAAAATGACATACTTCGGGACATGAGTGAACTCATGTGACACGAGACTTCAGCAATGAAAGGAACATGTAAATAAATATCAAACAAAATCCTTTGAGGTGATAGCTCCATTGCTTCGGGGGTTTATTTCTTAGTAAAAGCATTTACAATGAAACACTGCTGACCTGCAATGCCGATCTTCAGATCTCTCGGTGGGTCACAATGCCATACGACTAATAATTTTTAAGTTAAATTTGAAAACGCGGACTAGAATTTCTCGGAAGTCAAAGCAAAGTGTACACAACAAAACAGTTCTTTACTCAAAAGGAAACAGCCTGCACCTGTGTTTTCAAAGAGGGTGGGAAAACTGTCTGAATGCTTATTGATAGCATCATTTTAGTTGCGTAACAGAATATGATTTCCAACCACTTTTGGAAGTACCCATAACTGTGCAGAATAGGAAAAGAGGAATACCATCCCAAAATAGTAGCTTCCCATTCAATATAGATGCTTTTTACCACTCATTGTTGCTTCAACCGTTTGAAAACATACAGTTATTAATTTTAATGATGAGACATCTTCTATACTGTGGCTATAGACTCAGATGTGTGTCTGTTCACTTCCTGTTTGGACTGACATCCTGCCTACATGCTGTGTAGCAGCAGCCTTTCACCGCAAGTAAGAAGCTGTGGTCCACAGCAGACTCATCTGAAGGGTATAACAACATGTTAGTTTGTGTAAACAGTAAATTCGTATAAGTTTGCAGAGCTGAACGAATGGTTAAACAAAGGATCAGGTCATCCACAAGTTGCTGTGTAAAATATGTTCAGGTCATGGTTCTTTGTTTGAAGGCCAAAGTTTTTTTGAAAACTGCCACAAACAGGAAACACCAACCACATGTGAAACAAAAATAGCCTTGTTGCAAGAAATAGCCGTTGACAACAAAATAAACAAAAATATTTATTTATTCTGTTATTATTATCTCACCATAAATTAGTCATTTGGTTTGAATAGAAGACTAGCGAGAACACTGCAACTGATGTGGCTGCTCACTTCCTCACAGATGTTCATGATGTTCTTGACAGATGTTGCCTCAGACACCTTTTCAGTGTTTTGGAATATTGACATGCAGACTCCCACTTTGGGAAGAGTGCTGTCCTGACCCCTTTAGGACGGAGCCTAACGTTCCCCTTGTGAGCACACAGCTGCGTGATGAGCACCTGTTAGCAGCCTATAGAGCAACCCTCAACCTTTCAACGACAGGAAACACTGGGTCGCTCTCCTGTGCACCTACACAGACAGCCACAATGAGCTATAAGAGGAGCGGATGATGACAGCTCCACACCCAAGCGCCGCTGGTGAAAACTCACTTAATGCTCTATAAAATAATCAAATCTCATGGCAAACAAGATTTAACATCAGTGGTTGGCTTTAGGAAACTACATACTTTTAAGGTAAGTGAAAAAAGAAACAAGGAGGTTTGACTATAAGAATACTTGTGTGTTTATTTCTTCGTTTTTGTTATGATAATATTTTTGCATTATTGTTTTGTATGAATGTTTAATCATTACACTGATGTTGGTTTGTTTTAACATGAATGTAAAAATCAAGAAACATAAAAACTCGCTATAATCCTTTTTAAAAAGAATTTTACTTTAGAGGTGTAATATGTAAATAGATCAATAACTGACAGTTGATGCTATGAAAGCATCAAAGAAATGTGCTCAGTGGTTATTGGTACTTCTTTGAGAGTATTGTTTAAGGGTTTAAGTCATGTTACTCTTTTTTAGTTTTAGAGTGCTCTTTTACAGTTTGCTTGCAGACACTGAAAGGGTAAACATTTCTTAAGGGCTTAAAATGAAGAGGGGGGACCCTTGGTGGAAAATGCTGACTTTGTTTGTTTGACTCTGAGTGCTAATTATGACAAAAAAATGGTGGCCCATTAATCCTCTTGTGAATTGTTCAATGATGTTGAAATACGGTGGAGGGTTGTTTTTGCCGGGTCAGTCCACATCAGATTTTTCTCACGGCTCTCAGCCTTTGGGACAGGCGGCTGGAGTGATTAGCCCACTGACCCTGATACATGAGTGCTCGAAAGGGAGCCATGAGCCTGAGAAAAACTGTTTTTACTGAGTTGTAAACCAAAATACAAAGCACGTGCAAAAGTCTGATCAGACATGATTAGTATTTCAGGCTCCATTTTGATTGAACCACAATGTTATTTTTGAGATGGCTTTTTAACCCTGGATAAATATATGAACAGACTTCAAAAAACTTTTAAGATAATTCCAAAATATTTTTTATTTTATTTCTTAATAACCAATTTTAACCGAATTGAATGATTTTAATTTCAAATCCTAACATAACCAGAACCAGAACAGGATGCAATTTACACAAATTTGTGTAACAAAAAGTGTCTTCAGAATGCATACATTTTTCTATACAATAAATACTATAATACAATTTTTAAAGCACACTGATATTTTTATTCTTGGATGACACATAACTAATAATTTAATCTTTGTAACTGCAGGAAAGATGGGATGTAATTGCAGTTCGGACTACTCGGACAGTGAATGGATCGAAAACTTGGATGAGATCTGTGAGCACTGCAACTGTCCCATCCCTCCACAGTCATCTAATCCAGTAAGAGAAAATGCATACAGGATCTGTGACAATACTTTCAAAATGTGCGTCAGTGTGATTAAGTTAATAGTTTAGCTGTCACTTCATCTGTTTTAAAAGCTCCAGAAAACTGTGATGACATGACCAGGGTAAAAAAAAAAATCTGTTGTTATTTAGCAGCCCAATGCAGGAGTAAGTATCCACAAAGTATTGCTGATTGACTTTTAGTGATTTAGTGAATTAGATGTTCCAGATGTAGATTAGTCAGTAACCAGTCGTAGGCACAACACGGAAAGATATACATGGAGAACATTCTGTTATGTAGTCGTTAATGTCACCACATGTAATACACTGCATTTTTCTCTTACAGAAAGGTGATCTTACAATGTGTCCTCCTGTGTTTTCTCACCAGTACACAGACCAGCTGATTCCCTATCACTCTCCACACTCGCCCCCTACATCTCCCCTGCCAGGTAACACCACAATGTGACAAATACGTTGTCTGCAATTTAATTTACCCCACGACAATCTGTCATTTGAACGTCTGCTCTGATGCTTAAAGACGGGTCCATGGTGTGTGGCCATATTATGTATAAATTGTGTAGAAAATTTACCCAACGTAAACGCTGCACTCATAAGAGATTATTCCACACAATGTGCTCTGTGCAGATACCCTGGCAGTGGCCAAATACAGCTATGAGCCCAACCACGATGGAGACCTGGGATTTGAGAAAGGAGACAGACTCAAAATCCTTAACAAGTGAGCTACTAATGAATACACACGTTTTTGGTATTTCTTCACACCACTCACATTTGAGCAGCATATTGTTCACTCAAATCTCAGTGCTGATTAGTGCACTGTCTAGTCTCTGTAACCTCAACCACAAAAACCTAGCCCTAAAACATTATTAAAAAGGAACAGTTTTAATATAATCTGTCTGTCAGTGGTTAGCATTGAAAAGAAAACGTTCTTCTCCTGGGGCACATCTTGGTTTAACAATGATTATTTAGATTCATGTCTAAATGTAGCCTTTGGGGCTGAAGCAGATGCTTACAGAAAGGAGCCATTCTTCTCAGGAACAGTCTGTGTGTTTCTTACAGATATGTGAATGGTCATATGATGTATCTGGCTTGCCTTTTCACTTTTAGGGATGATCCAGAGTGGTATTTGGCTGAGTCTCTCATCACTGGTCGGAGGGGCTACATCCCATTTAACTTTGTGGCCATGAACACAGTGGAAACAGAACCGTACGTCACACAGGAAATAAAAAGTTACTGCTCTCATCGCCATGACAACCTTAAAGCATACTTAACCCCAGGGAAAGGGAAGTGGTTAACTCGGAGTCAAGCTCAGTGTCTTTGTGCTGCAGGTGGTTCTTTAAGAACGTTTCTAGAAATGATGCCATGAGGCTCCTGCTTGCTCCTGGGAACACACAGGGATCCTTTCTGATCCGAGAGAGTGAGACCACCCCAGGTGAGCTGAGAGGCCAAGACTCATGCACAAAACACAACATCAACCTTTTTTGTATTCCACTAAAAAGGTTCTTTCATTTGAGTTTTGCCCATCCCATCCATGTTGTGCTTTTTGTTTAAAGAGTGAAACACGTATAATAACTACATGAGGTTAGGCATAATTACAACGTGAAGTGAACCACAAGACAATCCCATTTATTTCTTTATGATCTTGTATACAATTAAATTGTTGCACTACTGGTTTTTAAAAATGCTGCCTAAAACCCCGGGTGTTCGTTGGTTTTAGTTTTGTATTGTAGATATGTTCTCCTCTTATGTGAGATATATTGTATATTTCCCATTGCAGGCTCATACTCGTTATCGGTCAGGGATTTTGACCATAACAAAGGTGATGAAGTCAAGCACTACAGGATACGCAAAATGGACAATGGTGGCTTTTACATCACAGCCAAGATATCCTTCAACTCTCTGAAGGAGCTTGTCCAGCATCACTTACGTGCGTATAACCTCAGTTATGGTTTACTGTTGTTGAAGGGTAAACTCTCAACATCATTCTCACCTTTTGTGCAGGTAATGCAGATGGGTTGTGCACTAAGTTAGTGAAACCGTGCCAGTCAAGGGCACCACAGAAGCCGTGGTGGCAGGATGAGTGGGAGATTCCACGTGAGTCTCTCAAGATGCTGCGCAAACTAGGAGCTGGACAGTTTGGAGAAGTCTGGATGGGTGCGTGTCAGGGATTTATCAAATAAACATAAATCAACTCTCTTTGATCTAATGAACAAAACACTCAATTTAGTGGCCTGAGATTTTTGTGACTCAAATCTAATTAATCTTATCTGTTTAATTCTCATTGAAATCTAATTTAATATGATAATATCTGTAGAAAAACACAAAATTAAATAAAACATCTGAAAAACTATCATAGATTTAGCTTCTGCATGTATCACAGTCCATAAAGCTTACACATACATCAGTTGCCTGATCTTAGTTGGACGTCCTGTAGCCTATGTCAGAAGGCACTGTCCAGATCTTTTCTGCAGAGCACGCAGAAAGAGTGTTCCTGAAACAGTCTTAATTGTAGGCTTGCTTTAGCTGGTTAAATCAAGAATGATTTGGGGCATTAGCTGAGTTATGTAACAGCAACGAAGCAAGATGAGTCCACATTCTGTAAGTAATCCTGTGGATTGAAGGAATTGTCAATACTTGCACAAATGCCCAGAGTATTAACACAACAGAATCATCTGAAGTCTTCCATAACATAACCCCTTATTATTCAATTTGTGGGGTACTTTCCACTTCTGTTTTCCATCTTCATTTGCCAACACAATCCATCACACCAAACAAACCACACTTGATCCAAACATGGCCATCAGCTTGATCCCATTTCTCAGTGGCCCGCTGTATATAACATCATTTTGTATACCACAGAGGTGGTGTGTTTGTTTATGTATCTTTAACCAAACACTGGCTCTTGAACACATATGAACAATACAAGAAACTGACATTTGTTGTACATTTTTCCTCATGTTAGTGAACAGTAAAAAGTAAATGTGGATAAAAGTATGTGAAAATGAGCATGTACAGTAACAATGTGTCATAAGGGCGCAGTGTTCATGTCAAAACTGGTTTAATGTGTCTTTGTTTGACACAGTTCGTTAGAATTATGTGTTTTTCCAGGTCTCTATAATAATGATCGAAAAGTGGCGATCAAGAATCTGAAGATGGGTGCGATGTCAATGGAAGCCTTCCTGGCTGAGGCCAACATAATGAAGAATCTCCAGCATAAACGCCTTGTCCGGCTCTTTGCTGTGGTTAGCCAGGAGCCAATCTGTATTGTTACAGAGTTCATGGAAAATGGTATGTAAAAACTCTAAACACAGGAACATAATTATCAAAAGAAAAAGCAGAAAGTGTGGGCTGGGTATTTCCAAGAAATGAAATTATAATTAGGACATCTCTTTGTAATCATGCAACTGCTTTCAGTTCAGTTTAGTCAACTCAAATATGTCCAAGCCTGTCTCTAATGCGTCAGCCCTCCTTAATCTCCCACCTGAACTCCATAGACTATGTTGTGAGGGTAAGCCCCATGCCTTCAGCTAACAATGAAAGGACTTTAGTCAGCAGTGTGCCATAGAGTTTCAGGATCAAACTTGTTGATTTGGAATTGCAGTCTGAGTGCCAGGACATACTTAAAACAAGGCTAAACCATGGGATTTGACTTTCATGTTTCCACACCCACTTGGCCTTCTTGTTTGTTTGTGTTCAATATAAAATCAAATCAAAATACGTATAGAGCGACCTATTCAGTAAGTGAAGAGTGTTTCTTTGTTGAAGTACAGGCCTCTTTTCAGCTTCTCCTCATGTCCCTCCACTATCCACTGCTTCACTGTACTATGCTAAAATGTTTCAAAGCAAACATGAACTTTCACTTGCTTCGCAGGCCCCATGCAGTATATGGGCTTTGCTGTTTACTCACACAGGGGGAAGCCTGTGCAGAGGGGGTGTGAAAAAAGGACAGGGCAGTGTACCGGGTTATTGTTCACTAACACCTCTGATGACGCTTGGCTGCATTCCAGTTGCTGTATTACGCACATTCACCTACAGATGCAAACAAACACACGGAAAGATGTAGGTACAAAATATGAACAACTCACACACTGATAAATTATATTAACAGCTTCTTATACTAATGAAATGTACTATACTATTCTTTTTGTTACATGGTTTTGTTCTTATTGCTGTTGTTTGTTCCATTTTGTGTGGCTTTTTACGATTGAAAAAAATATATCATTGTTGCGTTTCATTAGACCAATGTATTTGCAGGCTGTATTAAAATATACAAAATGACAGTATCTTCTCGTTTCCTATCACAAAAGAGTCTATGATCCAATACAAAGCCCTAATCTTTAACAATACAATAACAAAATGCATATAGAGAGACAGTCACAACAGTAGCAAAGCCTCACAGCTGAAATGAATAGAGTGCCTTTGTACAGTCTTCTCTCAGTGGCCTGTAAACCACCAACAGTGGTCCTATGAGACTTTGAGAGTCTCTTTGTCCGGGCTCCACGTGTGGACAGGACACAATTACTGCCTCTGTTGTCCAGAAATAAAAAAGGATGGCTTAGAGTTCCTGTCTGTTCAGTTTGTCCCTTTTTATTATCGAAGACAACAAAGATAAAAAAATAACAGGCGTGTCCATCCAACTTCCCTTTTTGACCTTGACAAAGCTGCAGTGGCTCTTACACTTCAAAAGCAGCCTTCCGGACTTAAGCTGAGGAGCAAATGCCTTCTCTTTCCTGGCACAGTCATTCCTTTTTTAAGTATTTCCTTTGATTGCACTTGGTTGGCTAGTGTGCAGGTATTGTTCCCCATTCCTAATCAAACACCAGCAAAAGTTACGGGAACTGCTGCTTGTCACCAACTTGACTGATGCTGGGTTAAGGAGTAAAAGCTTCTCAGTCCAACTTTGTCTAATTATATCTTTGAATAAAGGTCATGTTTTTGTCACCAGACAGCAGACACCAGAAACAGTCTCTAAAAATAGTAAAAGTTCAATTATACTTAACTGTGATTTTTCTTCTAGGTAGTCTGGTGGATTTCTTGAAAACACCAGAAGGAAACAGTTTGCACATAAATACTCTGATCGACATGGCATCTCAGGCAAGACAATTTATTTATTTATCATTTTTTTCACTTGAGACATTCGGAGGAAAAAACTATGCATAGATGCATGCATTCTACACAGCTTTTAATGCATTTCACTTTTCAAAAAGGGACTGCAACTGCCGACATTCTGCAAAACTCACAGAACAAAGACGAAAACTATGCAAGAAGAGTTACTAAACCAAAAGTTTAGTATACTCTTTACCAAGATGCATTGTGGTTGTGTGAATGGAAAATACAACCACAGGAAGCAAGACTGAAGGCATATGCAATCTAAAAAGCTAACAATTCTTCAGTCTGGGTATGCAAATCTTTTGACGTCTTTAATCTTGCCCAAGAGCAGTAGACGTTTGTGAAGCTTTGTGGGCTGGTGCACAAAAAATATGTGGTGTATGCTCAGAGTAAGTCAATCTTTTTACTCAATTTTACCACAGTATTGTACATCCCAAAGGCTTACAAACTGAATACTTTTGGAGATTTTAGGCCAAACAAAAGCTGTCAGGGCAGAAACAAAAAAAAAACCTGCTTCTAGTCTTCAAAGCACTATTTCAAATACTTCAAGAAAAGAAAAAAGGTGTTAGTTTTCATGCAACATGGAAACAGACGCGCAGCATACATCTCAGGCTTCTGACAAGACCCTAGGCCAGTGACACCTCTGTGCCAGATTCTTTAGTTTGAAATATAAACCACTGACCTAGCAAAACTGAGATGTTAGATATACACAAGTACACAAAAGACCATTTATCTTGTCACACAATGCTTTGAAGCTACGGGTGGCCAGTTACGGAGAAATCTTTAGCTGGAATAACATGTCAATTTTTCCCACTCATGACGCAGTACAATTGGACCAAGATCTACTTGTGTACACGTGAATTATAAACTTTGGAGACTGAAGTCATTTCTGTGCAAAATGCAGAGGCAAGAGTGCAGCATCTAGTGTCAGGAAATGTAGCTGGTGCCCAGATGGGACAGCTGCGTACCTGGGTGGAGTGTAGGTATAAAGGGTAAGGCGAGGAATTGACTGTGGAAGTGGCTAACACCCACAGTCAACACAACTCCCACTGGAACATACACTGAGGGTTTACCTGTTGTGCCCCCTGCAGGTGGCAGACGGAATGTCCTTCATTGAACAGAGGAATTACATCCATCGAGATCTACGGGCAGCAAATATTCTGGTTTCTCATGAACTCATCTGTAAAGTTGCTGACTTTGGACTTGCCAGACTTATTGAAGACAATGAATACACAGCCAGAGAAGGTAAGAAATTAGGATCTGCTGCATTACTGATAAGAAAACATGTTTCTGAAATGGTTTAGTTTGGTATAACACATGGAATGTTTAATGCAGTAGTTCTACTTTTTTCATAGGTGCAAAGTTTCCCATTAAGTGGACTGCCCCAGAGGCTATTAATTATGGTACTTTTACCATTAAATCTGATGTGTGGTCATTTGGGATCCTGCTAACGGAGATAGTGACCTATGGACGCATCCCCTACCCTGGTAATAATAATATCAAGTACATTTAGATAATTCTGTGAGCTTCTGCATTCATGTCATTGTTTGTTTTCTTCTAGGCATGTCTAACCCAGAGGTCATTCAGAACCTGGAGCGAAGATACAGAATGCCAAAGCCAGACGAGTGCCCCGATGGGCTATATGACATTATGTGTATGTGCTGGAAAGAAACGCCAGAGGACAGGCCCACATTTGAATATCTGAGAAATGTTTTGGAGGATTTTTTTACTTCGACAGAGAGGCAATACCAAGATTAGCCCTGGAGGACAAAAAAGACTTGTGTAATTGAACTTGCGCTTGAAAATGTTTGCTGGAATTGGTTTTGTTGTGTTTTCTCTTTTCAACCCTGTGAGCAAACTTAAATAATACATCTGAAAGACACACAGCTCCCTGAAGAAACAGCTGCATTATCTCAGAGTGATCATTGTGGACAAACTGGATCATAACGTACTTGTCTGAGTGGTGCCCTTTATGAACATGCAAGTACTGCCTTTAACTGCAATGGAGCTGTCTAACATATTCAGATTACAGTTTCATATTCATTATTCATAATATACTTGATAATTAATAAATGCACATTTTGGTCATGTTGCTAACTTTGTTTCAATGCAACATAAATAATGAGACCTGGTTTGGGTAAAGGATGGTCAGTTACATGGTCAGTATCTAGGTCTCATGGACGTATAGCATTCAGTTGTATTTTTTTATTTTTTTATTTTTCATGTTCTATGCCACACACATGTCACAATTAAGGCATGGGGGCAAAATATGTCTCTTTTCAAGTTTTGGCATGTGAAAACATTTTGGTACTGGTTACACAAAAATAAAGCTGTGATGAAAACATAAAAGGAACAACATCAGCTCAAACACACAATTATATTAAAGTTACTCTGAAAAGAACTAAATAAGGAAAAATTACACTTCAAGGGACCAATGCTAAAATGATCTACAGTGCAGACAAAAAGTCTACAGTTGCACAGGGCCACATGTAGTAGCACAAGGGGTTCACAGAAAGAAGAGATTAAAAGTGACACCTTGAAAATTCAAAAACAAAATAATAAAAACAAAAAATAATAATATTACTAACAATAATAAAACAGAAGCAGTAAAGAAAAAAAAACAAAAAACTTGAATGTCTCTAAACATGAAAATCACTAACTCATGAAAGTCACTAGGCTATTGAACAAGTGGAAGAGAGAAAATTGAAATTATATAAAGGCTTTTCACATAATGTAGGCTTGTGTGCTTGATCATTTGTCCCAGGGCCCTGTAATTGAACACTACTCGTCCTAGATTTGATTCTGTGGCTTTCAACCAGTTTGACGCCGCTGACTCTACCGCCTCCTATCGAACACCGTGTGTATTACACTCCATTGATTTGGTAAAGGACCTGATTCACAACTATCCGCCTCTTGTCGCTGTTGTCTCCCGGTGTGAGCTGAAAGCTAGCCAAAGGGACTAAAATGGCGCTTACTTCGCAGGGAACAAAGAAAAAAGTTTGCTACTACTATGACGGTATGTACTTACATTTTTGCACTGTGTGCAACATAGCCACTGTTCATCTGAATTCTCCGCTTTGTGCTTTCAAAGACTTGAGTTTATTTCACATTTTGCTAACCTGCACGGTAGCTAACTGAGCTAGCTTGTCTCTCTCATCATCCCCCAGTGTCACCGAGTGCTCGGCATCAAATAGTAACTTCATATATACGCGCTGTTTTGCAGCAAACGCCACTGGTTCACAATATTGCAACTTTTAATATATTATTTGATATTACAAACCAGCGGACTAACAATGTGCAAATGGTTAGCGCTACTTCGTTGTAGCCTTAACTAACCCGACGCTAAAGCTAACGTTATTTAGAAATATGCTAGTTACACGAGTTAATCCTGGTAACCTCTGATGTTTTCGGGCTTTAAAAGCTTGTAGTAAAGCGGGATTTCTGAATTGTTTACTTCGTATAGTTTGTATTTTTTTATGTAAATTCCAAATAATCTTAATTGTTATGGCTATAATGCGATAAATAAAAAGATTAAGCATCGCTAAACACAGTTGCATAACCATAATTTTTTAATGTAATGTAAGTAATTAAACTATACTTTGTGTTTTGCTTTTCCCTCCTATTTTAGGTGACGTTGGAAATTATTACTATGGCCAGGGACATCCCATGAAACCACATCGTATCCGCATGACCCACAACCTGCTCCTGAACTATGGCCTGTACAGAAAGATGGAGATCTATGTATGTAAAATGACAGAGGCCCTTATATGAACCAATAATCTTGATTAAGACACAATTATTAATCTGACTTTCTTCTCAAAAGCGTCCACACAAAGCCAGCGGAGAGGAGATGACCAAGTACCACAGTGATGATTATATAAAATTCCTGCGTTCTATCCGGCCAGACAACATGTCAGAGTATAGCAAACAAATGCAGAGATGTAAGTTCAGCTGGAATTAGGTTCTGTGTTCAACACTAAATTTAGTATCCCCTTTTGATTATTCTTTCCTGTTTCAATTTCAGTTAATGTGGGTGAAGACTGTCCAGTTTTTGATGGTTTATTTGAGTTCTGCCAGCTCTCTGGAGGGGGTTCAGTTGGTAAGTTGTTTTAATAAATTTTACTCACACAGATATGCTTTTTCAGACAAATGATTAATGCCTTACTGTAGAAATATTTTAACTTTATGCAGTCCAGGCTGTTAATTTTTCCTCGCATATTTTTTTTAGCTGGGGCTGTAAAGCTGAACAAGCAGCAGACAGACATAGCGATCAATTGGGCTGGAGGTCTGCATCATGCCAAGAAGTCTGAAGCTTCTGGGTTTTGCTACGTCAATGATATTGTCCTTGCTATTCTGGAGTTACTAAAGTAAGTAAAAAGGGTTGTTTAATTTGCATTTTATGTAGACTTTCATATCACCTTTGGAATATTCTGTTATGAAAAATGTTCCCCTATGTTTTCAGATACCACCAGCGAGTGCTGTACATTGATATTGATATCCACCATGGTGATGGAGTGGAGGAGGCCTTTTACACTACAGACCGTGTCATGACGGTGTCCTTTCACAAATATGGAGAATATTTTCCCGGCACTGGTGACCTGAGAGTAAGTTCTTACATTGTTTTATTCAACTATTTCAACAGCTATTATACGATGCGTGGCTTCATGTTGATGTTGTTATCTGCAGGATATTGGTGCTGGAAAGGGCAAATATTACGCAGTGAATTACCCACTGAGGGATGGAATTGATGATGAGTCATATGAAGCCATTTTCAAACCAGTAAGTATATAAATCCTCTTAAGTGTCTAACCGGAATAATCAGTCATGTTTTATTTATTGGCTTGAACGTATTTGATACTGGAGTTTCTCTTTCCAGATCATGGCTAAAGTGATGGAGATGTACCAGCCCAGTGCAGTGGTTCTTCAGTGTGGAGCAGACTCTTTGTCAGGAGACAGACTTGGCTGCTTCAATCTCACCATTAAAGGTTTGTTATTGTGCACAGGACATAAATGCTTTTCCATTTTTGGAATATGATTTTTTTAAAATATATATTTACTATTGTGTACACTCAGGCCATGCCAAATGTGTGGAGTACATGAAAAGCTTCAACCTGCCATTATTAATGCTGGGAGGAGGAGGTTATACTATTCGTAATGTGGCACGTTGTTGGACTTATGAGACTGCTGTAGCGCTTGACGCTTCTATCCCTAATGGCAAGTATTGATGTATATGTAAGATTGCTGTTAATGTAATGTTTGAAGTATTAAAATGACTTCATAACTTAGATAACAATAGAATAGATCTATTGGTATTAAAATAACAAAGAACTTGGTTTCTCCAGAGCTCCCGTACAATGATTACTTTGAATACTTTGGACCCGACTTCAAGCTGCACATCAGCCCTTCCAACATGACCAATCAAAACACCAACGACTACCTGGAGAAGATCAAGTGAGTCCATTATGCACTTCAAAAATGATAAGAGATGTTATTCATTCAGAGTATGGGATTTTAAATATATGCTCTAATGTTTTGTCTCCCAGGCAGCGCTTGTTCGAGAACTTGCGCATGCTGCCTCACGCTCCAGGAGTACAGATGCAGGCCATTCCAGAGGATGCTATACAGGAGGACAGTGGAGACGAGGAGGAGGAAGATCCTAACAAACGCATATCAAGTACATATACATTCTTTCCCAATATTTGTTTTATTGGCTTATTATTCTTCTACAAATGTACTATCTTTTTGTGTATTGTGTTTTTTAGTCCGTGCTCATGACAAGAGGATAGCCTGTGAGGAAGAGTTTTCTGACTCAGAGGATGAGGGTGAAGGAGGCCGTAGAAACGTAGCAAGCTACAAAAAAACCAAACGAGCTAAAACCGAAGGAGAGAAAGAGGGAGAAGAAAAGGAGAAGAAAGGTGATGAGGAAACAGAAGGTATCTACTCATTTCTCTTATTTACATTTGAGTGCAACACAATTTTAGTCCATTCTTTTTCATACATAATGTAGAAGTTTTCTAAGCCTGTTTCTAAATTTGCATAACAGAAGTAAAAGAAGAAGAGAAGGCGCCAGAGGATGAGAAAATGGACACTTCCAAGTAAGTAAATGGTCATGGCATTTTAAGCATGTTTGACCTCTCTGTAACAATCTCTAATTTTATATTTATACGTTATAATTCAGGCCTAAAGAGGAGTCCAAGACACCCTGAGAGCTAGAGCAGCTTCCAGAGGCACCAGTGCAACTTTCTAGCACTGTTTTTAATCCAGTGTTTTTGTTATTTTTCCATGTGGCTGCAATGGGAAACATAAGGACAAACCTTTGTAATTAATTCCTCATGTTAAGTTGGGGATTCAAACCTAGTACTTTCTTTCTAGAACTTCGGAAGTCAAATTGAGCTTGTTTTTGTATTCTGTCTACACTTTTGTATGCTATGGGTTTTTTTCCTTGCAGATATGGCTTAGTGTTTGTGTACTATTATGTCAAGGATTTAATTTATTTAAATCATAGATTTTTGCCTTTCTATTCCCACTTTTGTCCTGTGCCTTGTTAAAATGTAGTTAGATGCATGCTTGTATATTAGATACTTTTGTAAAACTCATCTTATTTGATTTCCCTGCTAAGCACAACGGGTTATATAAACATGTTTTTCATGTCTGTTTAAAATTGATGCTGTATTTTAGGTGATATTTTAGACTTTAGTTTTTTAACAGACACCATCTTTGGTAAATTAAACCTGTCTGCTAATAAAACCTTACTATCAATTCAAATCTGACCATTATTGAAGTTTGGATTCAGATACAGTGCAGGTATCTTATGGAAGGCAAGACAAGAATCTGTATATTGTATATATTTCTATTCCACAACAATACAGAACTGCATATGTATTTACATATGTCATTTACATCTGAAAAGTGTGTCAGTTACACTTTGTACACCAATAAAACTGTTACAAAAATAGATTTGTGTAATGTAATGAATAACTGACAGTAACATAATACAATACACAGACAGCCACGCACATAATTAAAAAAAATGGCACAATGTAACAGGAACATTAGAAAACATTTTTTAAGTCTTGCTGTGCCTTAAACACTTTATACACTGCAATTTCCAACCCATTGTTTCATTTTTAGCTTGGCTCTATTTCAGAGCCAATTACTCTGCTCCACAGCAGTATCACAGTCCAGTAGTTCATGTTCTTCTGCTGGCTCTCTATCAGAGTCTTGAGCTGAAGGTGCTGCTTGGATTTCAACTTCTTGTTGGATACGTACCTGTAATTTAAAATAGTAAAGACCAGTGGTTGTGAAAGCAATTTCTCTGTAATATATAATGTACATCTAATACTGCAATATTTACCCTCCTAGCCTGGATGGGTTTTCTCCTGCATGGACAGAGGTAGAGAGATGATGTACACACAACAAAACAACGAAAAGAGAAGACCATTTCCACCACTGACATCAAGATGAGAGGCACCCACAGAATGAGTGTAGTTGCCTAGATAAGATCACAACTTTAGACTGAAACATACATACTAATGAACGAGTGAGAGATTTAGGTAGAAATACATACATATATACGTGTGGGGTCAAAGGGGCACTCGTATGTGATGCTTGCAGAGATAATGTCATCCTGAAAATTGCAGTGTGTTAGCAGGCTTTTTCCTTTGTTAATAATTGCTTCTACCATGGCAACACTCAAAGCAATGACAGAGGCAACGGCCAAAAGTCCTGTGATGAAACTGATGACCAACAGGACCCATCTCTGCAAAGACAAATCTTTCAGTGTCTATATCAAGCACATGCAAAATATCCTCTATTTCAATTTATGTTTTAACAGGAGCAGCAGATGCACACAGGCCCTGTGTCAGAGAAAAGGGAAAAGGCAATTACCAGAATCCTGTTTTTCTTGTTTTTGGACAATACTATAGTTATTATCCCATCAATGATTCCCTGTGGAACATAAGAAGTCAAATATTCAGTCAAAATTACATAAGCTAGGCCTAAACTTTTTTTTTAAATTTTCATTTGTATTTTGTGTTATGTAACCAATACATACTAATAAATTACTTACTATCAAGCCGGCCACTATGGCAATCACATTAGAGATGGCATACACCATAGTGCGGGCCTGATGGTGCACATTGATGTGCCTCAACACAGCACCGTGCACTAGTGCACCAAGGAGAAAGTTGACATGACCCACAAGCACAAGCCCCAGTCCCATTTTCATCAGGACTTTGTTGTCCTTGAGGCTGGCACAACATATTCCTAGAAAAGAGATTCTTTTAGAACCCAGCTTACACAATGAATAAAACATTTCATCTCAATGAACAATTACACGTCAACTACATTTTACATGTTGACAGAATGTGATTGTGTTCATATGTGGCTTCAAAGTGCACTAAAACTTGAAGGTGTTTTGGTTTTATAATTACAAAAATGTAAGATGCCCAGCAGTGAGTGCTCCATGACAATGAAAAAACAAGGTAGTTACCACAATTACCCCAACCCCTGCAGAGAAGATAACAGATCCTATAGGAGCATATGCTGCAAAAACAAAGCACCTATGGCGATGTGATATATGGGTCTGGAGAGACATTTCTCTCTTTCAGCACACACTACCATGAGGGCCAAGACCCCCTCCTTAACTGAACAGGACAAAGCTTTGGGTGGAGTGTACAAACATTGACCTGGCCTGTGGGGGTAGGTTCAGACTGCCACTTATTCTCACTGCAAAGTTTTGGGTAATAATAGTATGTTTGTAGGCTTTTAAATACGCATCGTCTTTCAGAAAAACGCATTTTAAGTTTCTGTTTACAGTTTTACCAGACTTAAAAGGTCCAAAAAGAAGGTATAGTAATAGTATAAGTACAGACATGGACCAATAACTACGGTCACTGATTACACTCGTCTTACAATGTGATCCTCATCATGTAAAGCATGGCCTAAGGCTGAGGCCCTAAGGTACAACACAAACTACATAAGCAGGTAATAAGGTAATAAGACAGGTATAACTATAGACTGTCTCCTCTGCGATCCGTCTACAACAACGCAGACCACACCTAAAAACTTTGATACTCAAAAAGCCAATCATTCGACAATTTGTCAAGATAATTCTACAGGGTACACAAATAAGAGGAAGTTACACTTACCTAAATAAGGCATGGTGATGAAAAGGCTGTGTCCCTTTAGATCATATTATAGTTTGAGTTGTATGAATGTCATTTCTGGCTGTTTCTGACACTGCTTTTGTTGGATCGAAGTGTTCCGTCACACGGCTCACCTGCCTGCGTCTTGCTCCACCTGAGTGAAGCTCCGCCCACAAACCGCCACAGAGGAGCCTGCTCTTCTTCTGTGGAGCTCTGGGTGTTCATCGTGTTGATGCAGCTCCTAGATACTGCCCCCAACTGTGAGACAGTAGCGAGTTTTAAAATAAATTGCATCAGTTAGAATTCAAAAGAGACATTAATTCACATTTGCTCATACACTGTTGAGCTTTTTACTTGAAACTATTAGATATTACTGCTACATTTGCCTGACACTAATGGGCTCTATTATGCCAACACTCAAATGCACTTTTAAGTAGCTCTTATTTTGAGGAATTGCTCTTCCCTGTGTCTGTCTTTTTTTCTTGAAATCTGAGCCTGATGTTCTCAGTTTTTTTTATAGTATGTGTTTATAATTGCTAACCTGTTCTAATATTGACTAACTTTTGTAACTGTGATGTTATGTCTTACTGTATGTGTTTGTCCATGTGTCTTTCATTTGTCCTTTCTCTTTACCATCAACCTGCCATGGGACTAGATGAAAATAAACTCTTGTGGCTAAATCTGGCCCATTTACACGACGGACTAATGTACTCATGTTGATTAATATGCACTGTCCCATATTAAATAAAATAAACATTTATTTATTTTATTTATTTATTTCCATCAATCATTTATTGTAAGAGGATATGATACAATTGAATGTGACACAATTTACAAATAAGGTAATTATGTTAAACATTTTGTTTGAAACCACTTACTACATACTGCATGCACACTGGTTTGAAAATTATGTTTTTACAACTGACAGTCCATTCAAACACAAACTACAGACAAATACTAGTTTTGTGATGACCTATACACATTAATCTGACAATAACATATTATGGGATACAGCTCTAGTCTTACACAGTAGAATCTGGCCTGTGTAATGTGGCGCATGATTTTACTGCAGTGCCATCAGTATGAGAGATGAATGTAGTATTGGATGCTACATACACCCAGAGAGTGTAAAAGGTCAGAGGGTCATCTCCCATGACTGCAGCACAACTGCGCCTCAGCCTCGTTAGCTAATTGCCAGCACTTGCTCACCTGCCTTCACACCTTATTAATAACACACCTGGACTGCTGCAGCGATCAGTGGTCGACCCACTTCTAGTAAAACCATGGGGACAGTAGAAAGACTGCTGTTCATCTGTTTTCTTGGGGGTTTTGTTCATGCTCAGTCAATGCTAGAGGAACATAATGCTGTATTTTCCCCAACTTTTTTTGAAAGAGACCCACCTTATCCATTTGAGCAACATTTTGATTCGCTTTCATTCCCTGACATTTCGTGGCTGAATGAAGTACCTCCATTTATGAGGATTCCCAAAGTACAAGTGTTTTGTGACAATTCCCAGTTATCTCTGCTGGTGGATCGGATATTCATTGGTGGGATACTGGATGCAGCCCAGATAGAGCTGGGTGATGGCTGTTATAGCAACGGAAGGGTACCGAATCAACTTGTGTTTATTTACAGTTTGGATCAGTGTGGGACTAAACATGTGGTAAGTTAAAATATCTAATTAGTTGCATTATTTCACGACTGCTAATGTTTTGTTTTGTGTCACAGCTGCAAAATGGTATAGATGTATTCTCCAACTTTCTCCACTTCCATCTCAAAAAAAAATCCTTTACCTGGTGGACGCCTCCTACAGTGCAAGTGACGTGTGCACCAAAGAGGTGTGTGTAACTTTATGGAACGTGGTTATAGTACTCAACCCTTCTAATGCAAATGTCTCTTTCAGGTCTGGACCCAATCCTTACTTCCTGGCACCAGTGAAACCTTTGGAGCATGGGAGAAACTTTAACATGAAAACAATGAACCGTAGGTTCATTGTAAGAGGAAGCTAAAGCAAAATATCCCAAATCTCAAATTCAAATTGAAAAGGAATCATTTTCTTGCAGCATCCTGGACCAATGCGGCGATCTCTAACGTTTTTGAAAAAGGTCAACTGATGCATTTCCAGGTTTCTGCTAATACAAAGCCTGGTGAGCAGCTTTTTATTCAGTCCTGCCATGTCCTCACATCTCCTGATCATCACTCACAACCAAACCCTGCAGTCATATTTAATAAAGGGTAAGCATCTTTTCAGTTGTGATTATGTCGAAAACACATCTATTATTGACATAACTTTGTGCTGTCTTTCAGGTGTACTACACATTTGCACACTCCTCATGCTCTGGTACAATTTGTGGCGTCTCACAGACTTGATGTGGTTAATTTCATAGTAAATACATCTTATCTCGCTTCTGAGGTGTGCTTTTAAATACATTTTACATATTTCTGTAATATATGTAAGCATATGTTTAACCTTGGACCTTGTTATTCCAGCTCTACGTCCGCTGTCGTCCATTCATCTCAGACCAGGGTGTCACATCCTATTCCAAGTCTTGTAACTACAACTTTAAAAGCTCAAGGTACTTTTTCTGCATGAGAATGTACATTTCTTCTGAACCTATACTAAATACCTGTCTGTGTTTCCAGATGGGAGGAATTAAGTGGGAATGCACAAGCGTGTCAATGCTGTAATTCAATGTGTGGAGGAATTTCACTAAAGCATCTTCCTAATGGTTAGTATGTTATTGTAATTCAGCCACATGTATTTTTCTCTATGCTCCAACAATGAATTCTAATAATTGTAGATGCCAGAGGTGTTGTTACCACTGGTCCTTTCATCATTGTGGACAAGCAGACTGAAAGAAAACTAAATCACAGTGTCCCTGAAGCAGACTACACACAGTCTGACATGAACCAGACCCAAGATGTGGAACCATCAGAGAATGACTTGATGGCTCAAAATGCCATCTACTCAAACACTATGTCACAAGCACAGCCTTCTGAGGTTCTTAAGAATATGAACAATGGTGGTTCGGGTGGAGATGTGCTTGCCCTGTTCGACGGATGGGTGATTGGTCCAAAAAAAGCAGCTTCTGAAAGGAAATCTCATAGAAAAGGTGTTTTTAGAAATGGAAGATCTAAGAAAGAGTCTTTGAAAGTGGTTGATCTGCATCCCGCCAGCGAGCAGATGCAGGCAGATGTGGCAGAGATGCAACAACAGGAAACTAATGAGATGGACCCATTGATCCACTCTAAAATGCAGCTTTCAAGCCTGGATGGGACACAAATGCTGACCTATGAGGAGGAAGTTATTCAAAGAAGGTTTGGAATGAATAGAGCCAATAAATGTAAGAAGTGTCTCTCAGATCTTCTGGATTTACTGAGGTAACCTGTCTTTATGTTGCATTAATGGCTAATATGTAATGTGCCTGGTTTTGAAACAGACTTTGTCTTTACAGGAGGATGGATAAAGCAGAATAGGTGAAGCATTTTTTACAGAATATAACTTTATTATTGAATTAATCTTATTTGCAATAAATAAACAGCATCTATTTGTTTTCATTTATTCTTGGGATCATGCAGCAGAAATGAAGGAAAACTGTCAGTCAGATAGTCTTTGTATTCCTACACAGATGTCGCTGTGGGGAGCTGTGCCGAGTGGTTTGGACACTAGAGCGTGTGCTCTCCCTTTTACAGCGCATGTTTTTTTTCCTCCTAAGTTTGACCCTGACCACTATTTCCTCCGTAGCGCACTGTCTATAAAGTGCCCATGCTTTCCTCACGCAGTCTCTTTCCCTGGCCACAAACAACCGTGAGTGACTAGCTCACAGTTCTTGGAAAAACTTAAGAAAAAATAAATAAAAAATATAAAATCCATAAAATCTTCTTATAAAAACAAGGACCGTGATATTTAAAAATAGAAACATCAAAAAAAATTGCAAAATTGTAATTTATAAAAATAGGAACAAGGGGTCTCACGCCGAAGTTCGCGTTTTTGGAAGAAGAAACACTTGAAGACAACGGTTTTTGGAGTGATATTTGGTAATCTTTGGCATTTGTCGAGCTGGGAAACAGTTCGAGGCAGCTGTCTGTGAACGTGTTCATAAGGTGAGAGGAGACGCGCAGCTCGGACCCACACTACTCTTGATATCGGCTGTTTCCTTCTGCCTCTGTGAGACCAACACTGCAATTTATTTAGTCCATTCTGAGAGATATGAACACAGCTACGGGAAGTTATCCAATGGCTTCTCTTTACGTTGGCGACCTGCACCCGGACATTACTGAGGCGATGCTGTATGAGAAATTCAGCCCGGCCGGACCCGTGCTCTCCATTCGGGTCTGCAGAGACATGATCACCCGTAGATCTCTGGGATACGCATATGTCAACTTCTCCCAACCTGCTGACGGTAAGAAGTTATCACTGTACACTTCGAGCATGCTCATGGCACGCGTCACGCACCAATGCCACTTCTATATGATACAGCGATTCACAGAGTTAGAAATGACCATGTGATTTTAAGGCATCCTGCCATTTGACCCATATAGACACATGCCCCAGATCCTACATAGGTCTACTCCTATTAAAATATGTCACTACAGCATTGTATTACTGTATGTAGTGCTAACCTCACTCCTTATAACTTAGAGTGACCCACTTCTGCTGCTAAAAATGGTCAGTCTTACTATAACTGCTTTCCATTATCCACTTCTGTTTTTAAGTACTTTGTATACTCCTTATGAGCACTGCAAATAATTCTAGCCACACCTGTGTTATTTCCTTTCTTGTCCCAGTGCTGCCTAAACATTTGACTTACAGTGGCAGGTGTTGTGGTCACCTTTGGTGGCCCTTTGGAGATGTTTACATTGTATGTGACTTTTTGGTCTCTTGTCTTTGCCTAACACCTGTCACAACTTATCTTAGCAGGACCCCAATACAAAATTCAGAGTAATGACTGGCTCCCAGCCCTCAAAGGTAGTAGGATCCTCAGTAAATTTAACATGAGCCACTAGTGACAAGCCATTTGTCAGCATTTTGGAGGTGTTGATTTGGGGGATGGTAGCTGTTTAGTATAAACAGAGGTGCCCAAAATACGTGTCAAGAATGCAAAGCTAATAATATTCAGTATTTTGTGGAATGAAACCCAGACCAGTGTAACATGTTGATTCTACAGATTATGTGTAAGCTTGGTGTCCCTCTCTGTTGGATGGGATTTCAGTGCCGCTAGTGTTGTGTAAACACCCCTGAGGTCTGGTGTTACTCATCTGAGCATTCTTGTTGTGGTCTCTTCCCCATCAATGGTAGAGAATGCTCTACACACAGTCCTTGCCAGTACATACCTCTTAGGACCCCTCTCTAAATTTAGAACATCTTTCTGACTGGCCCAAAATTTGCCTGCACACAATACTTTTGCAGTTATTTGATCAATGGCAGCAGTTACTGTAGTAATACACTGAGCTCTTTAACTGGGCTTACCTTTTCTATATCTAAATGCATGGCACAATGGCATTATAAGCACATGTTATAAAGATGGTTAATATGATGTTCTTGAAACTTACAGATATCCACGTGTTTAGACAGTGGTCACACATCTTCTGTAGGCAAACGGGTTGTAAAGTACAATTGCCGAGCAAACTGCTGATGCCAGCAGATGCAAGGCAGCTCTGTTTTGTTTACCAGACACTTTTAGCTGGAAAGCCTGGCCATGTGTCTGTCACTGTGAAGAGACTGAACAAAAGGACGTTTGGCATGTGTGACCCCATGAATATGATGAATATGCCTAAAAAAATATGGCAATGTACAAGCAAATGGTTGAAATCCAACTTAATGTACATTACAGCATAGTTTTCAATTTCTAAAGCAATGATCCTTTTACAAATGAAATAGACTGTATATACACACAAGATTAACACAAAAGCCTATTGGTCTGTTACTGCAATGGGTTTAGGTGGGTCAAGGCCCAGCAGCATGTGGGGAGTCAGAGACAGGCCATGTGCTCCCAGCTTGCCCACTGCAGCTGCCCACACTTGTCCCAGCTGCTCACAGAAAGCTTGTCACCCAAATGGTTTGCTGCAGTGTCTTTCACAAGCTCATATAATAGGCTAGAAAGATTGTTTCTCTATGTAGCACACAACTGAGAGTACAAGCTCACATTTGCCAGATAATGATAAGGCCTTTATGTTTTTGTGTTGCTGTAGTTTAGAGTTTTGTAGTGCCCATACCAATGGCACCAAGTCCCTCTCTGACCTCTCTGTTATTTCTCCTCTGTCCTTTACCAGCTGAGAGAGCTCTGGACACCATGAACTTTGACGTGGTCAAAGGAAAGCCAATTCGAATCATGTGGTCTCAAAGAGACCCCTCACTCAGGAAGTCTGGAGTGGGGAACGTGTTCATCAAAAACCTTGACAAGTCCATCGACAACAAAGCCCTGTATGACACCTTTTCTGCATTTGGCAACATCCTCTCCTGCAAGGTACAGCTGAAACAATGGCACTGACAAGTAATTCTCCAATCTTCCAACTACTGTTTAACATATAGTGTGTAGTTTGATGAAAAATTAAATGATTACTTAAACTAAAGTAATACATGACAGTGAATATAGCTCCTTGTATATTGTATATATTGTTTCATGATATTAAGAAATTAAATAGGCAGCATTTAGCACTGTTGAAAGCAAACAACTGCATCCTCTTTATTTGCATTAAAATTGGTAATTGGTTCATGATTATGATCGGGATAATCTCCACACACATGTTGCTACTATAGATTTGTAACTTTAATTTCTCAACACTAACAATATATTTTTGTGGTGTAGGTGGTGTGTGATGAGAATGGCTCCAAGGGTTATGCCTTTGTTCACTTTGAGACCCAGGATGCAGCTGACCGTGCCATCGAGAAGATGAATGGCATGCTGTTGAATGACCGCAAGGTGTGAGTGTCTGATTATCTAGGAGCTCTATTTCTGGGATATATTTGTCATCATCATTAGTGATCAAATAGTAAATGTAACTGAAAACCCCAAAACATAATATGTTTATTGATGTGAATATATCTGTTATTTCTAGCACAAATATTTGAGTTGTTATGCAGATTAGATATGTCTGATGTCCAAAATAATGTGTTTGTTCTTCTGTTGAGTTATTAACTGTGTGTTTTGGTTGTGTGTGAATAACCTGACTAATAAGCTCATCTCTCACTCTGGTCATTATGAAGGCAAACCTAGATAACAAACTAAAAACATACTTACTCTGATTTTGCCTACCAGCTGCATTTCCTTCGTCTACCTGCTGGTCACCCGTCTTCAAGTACATGTATGTACGTATGTATGTATGAGTGTGTGTGTATGACCAAGCTTGTTTGTTTTAGTGATGGATCGAATGCAGGATACATTACGGGATGGCAGAGGGAACAAGGTCCACATAGCAAGGTATATAAGATCATTTGGTCCTCCTCAGCTTTCCCTCTGTTCTGTGAGACTCTGTTCCTCCATCCACCTCTACATCCAGTTTCGGACCAAGAATTATTGATGGTTGTCACTGTGTTTTGTGTCTAGCATGCCAACATATCTGCCTGCTTCTGGTGGTATTAACAATGAGTTAAATGTTTATGTTTTTTACCCCAGGACTGATGAGTCACATGGTGAATATGTCTGTTATTGCAAAAAAGAATGTACATGACTTGTCTGCATCTTTGTAACAATGCTGAAATCTTCTGCACCGGGAAGTCTGGATAAACACTTTAGTTAAAAAATATGGACGTAAAAAGAGATGATCTGTCTGGACTATATTATGAGGATATATTGCCCCCCTTTATATTCAGGTTTGTGGGACGTTTCAAATCACGCAAAGAACGGGAGGCTGAACTTGGAGCTAAAGCCAAAGAGTTCACCAATGTCTACATAAAAAACTTTGGGGATGATATGGATGATGAGCGACTGAAGGAGCTTTTTGATAAATATGGTAAAGACCAGATCAGATGTCAAGTTTAACTGAAACCCATGTTTAGTTTTTTTCTACTAAATACCATGTGACTTCTTTTAGGTAAAACCCTCAGTGTCAAGGTAATGACAGATCCATCCGGCAAATCCAGAGGCTTTGGCTTTGTGAGTTATGAGAAACACGAGGATGCCAACAAGGTACGTGAGCCCCTTTTTGTGCCTCTTTTATTTTAATATTTAATAATTTCCTTTTCACTAACATATCTTTATCCAAAGGCTGTGGAGGACATGAATGGCACCGAACTCAATGGCAAAACTGTGTTTGTGGGTCGCGCTCAGAAAAAGATGGAGAGGCAGGCGGAGCTAAAGAGGAAATTTGAGCTGCTGAAGCAAGAAAGGATAAGTCGTTATCAGGTCTGCAGACACTAGGCCCTGTAAAAATATACTATGTATTTACAGTATAAGATGTATTTTTATTACAAAGATAACTTGTGTTTCATTACTAATGCTCTTTGTTTTAGGGGGTTAACCTTTACATCAAAAACCTGGATGACACGATTGATGATGAGAAACTCCGTAAAGAGTTTTCTCCATTTGGATCCATTACAAGTGCTAAGGTGCCACACATTACACATTAAAACAAAATATTGTATCTCAAGCAGAAGAGATCATTGAATTATTTTTGTTCATAGGTCATGCTTGAGGAGGGTCGCTCAAAAGGGTTTGGCTTTGTCTGCTTCTCTTCCCCCGAGGAGGCCACCAAAGCTGTTACAGAAATGAATGGACGTATAGTTGGCTCTAAACCCCTGTATGTGGCTCTTGCTCAGCGTAAAGAAGAACGCAAAGCCCATCTCACCAATCAGTACATGCAGCGTATTGCTGGTATGAGGGCCATGCCCGCAAATGCCATTATTAACCAGTTCCAGCCAACCAGTGGCTACTTCATGCCAGCTGTGCCACAGGTAAGTTGGATCAATGTTTTTTAAGTTAAAAAGTGTGGTCTAATTCTTTCAAAAGGTAAATAACTTGTAATATTTAAATGGTATTGATGTAACTGGAGGACGCATTCATTTATTCACAGGCTCAGAACAGAACCACATACTATGCACCCAATCAGCTGGCTCAGATGCGGCCCAATCCTCGGTGGCAGCAGCAAGGAGGAAGAGGTCAAGGTAAAGCAACGGCAGCTACTACCTTTACTTTTATGATTGAATTGTCCTGATGCAAGTTTGACTTGAATATAATGTTTTGAACTTAATGTGACTCACAGGTGGTTTCCAAGGGATCCCCAGCTCACTGCGTCAGCCAGGACCACGTGCAAACCTTAGGCACATGAGTCCTAGCAATAATGCACAGGGCCCCAGAGGTGACTTTACTAAACACTTTACTTCACCAAAATGATTCAAAACTTGATTCATATTTTCTCTTGTCCACTAGCTACTGGCCAGACAATGGGTCCTCGCCCGTCAGTAGGGGTCCCTGGCCCTAGAGCCATGCCTCCTTACAAATATGCCACCAGTGTCCGTAATCCTAACCCACAGGTCGTTCAACCAATTGCCTTACAGCAGGTAGGACCAATAACATGTTGAGTGTTATTCAGTTGTGAGTCTAACTATATTTAAATATATGTTATCCGTTTGTCGTGCAGTCTCAGCCCGCTGTGCATGTCCAGGGTCAGGAGCCTCTCACTGCCTCAATGCTGGCGGCTGCACCTCCACAAGAGCAAAAACAGATGCTAGGTAAGAGTCGCTTTTCTCAATGAGAATAATTTCTCTCTTTCCATAAGGTTATTTAATGTCTGTCTGTCTCTCTGTCTGACAGGAGAGCGCCTGTTCCCACTAATTCAGGCCATGCATGCCAACCTGGCAGGAAAGATCACTGGCATGTTGCTGGAAATTGACAACTCTGAGCTGCTACATATGCTAGAGTCTCATGAATCTCTGCGTTCAAAGGTACTTAAACTCTAACAGTGTATTTGCAGTTAAGTCAAATGTTATGTCTGATTATTAATGTTCACATCTGTCCAGGTGGAAGAAGCTGTGGCAGTACTGCAGGCCCACCAAGCCAAGAAAGATGCCACCCAGAAGGTTGGCGGGATGGCTACTACTACTGCTGTTTCCACTTCCTGAAAACTGAACTCAACAATGGAGCTGAGAGAACACAACACTGAGAGTTAAAATACCTCCAATAAAATGAAAAATAAAAATAAATGACAACAAATATTCAAAGATACTTGAACCTTTTGAGGAATATTACAGATACAGTTTTGTAGTTCTGTAACACTTGGACACTGCAACAAAACAACAGTGCAAATAAATCTTGAAAATGGGCCTTCATTTTGTGGCAAAGGAGAGAAGCTTTTCTAAGAAAATGAGCCTTTTTCTCTGCTTGAAAATTGAATGTTTAATTTTACCTGACACCAACCATGTTTTCATGGACATGCTGTATTCTGAATAAAGGGATGATGTGAGGAAAAACATACTGTCTTTTTTTCATTCACTCCCTAATTATTAATGTCTTTAAAATATCAACAAGGCATCTTAATAATTAAAAAAAACATTGTTAAAGTAGTGTGGCTGCATACTTCCAGTAGATGGCGTGAGAGGTCTTCAGAGGCAAGGGGCGGGACTACTGAAATCTGCACCAATGACAAGCTGCTGAGGTCAGAGTTGAGAGGTTAAATCCAATATGGCCGCGAATAAACGAGTGTTGTATGTTGGTAAGTTTTTAATTACGAGTTATTCCAGCGTAATATATCTCTCTTGTGCAAGTTGTGAGGCAAAGACTACAACAAATTTAGCCCGACTTCACAATTATTAAGTGTAAAAATCGTAGAAAGCTGTAGGATGTAATTTGAATGGGCTTTGGGCAAAACAATAACCGAACACTGACTTCTAAACCATTTAATATGGTACTTTAAGACCTTTGTTTTTGAAGATTGAATTACATATATACATACATAAATCAATATTTATTTCCTTGTTTCTGTCAGGTGGCCTGGCAGAAGAAGTGGACGAGAAGGTGTTACATGCAGCCTTTATTCCTTTTGGAGACATCGTAGACATTCAGGTCCCATTAGACTATGAAACAGGTTGTTGTTTTATTTAGTTGTTCTTATTTGAAATACCGCATTAAATGGCCACTAACTTGCAGCACTAACATTTTCAATTTTTACTCTCCAGAAAAACACAGAGGCTTTGCATTCATTGAGTTT
Organism: Rhyacichthys aspro; assembly: GCA_036850595.1. Taxonomy (NCBI): domain Eukaryota; kingdom Metazoa; phylum Chordata; class Actinopteri; order Gobiiformes; family Rhyacichthyidae; genus Rhyacichthys; species Rhyacichthys aspro. Next base: position 11,108,195 of record CM072169.1, on the reverse strand, counting down.
GAATTGGCAGAGGTATGTACAATTTCTTGACTAAAACGTTGACTTAAAAAGTTGACTTACTGAAAAGATGACTTATGTAGCAAGAATGTTAATAAAGCTTAAACTTAAACTGTGATTTTATTCTGTTGTGTTCAATAGTACATTATGTCCTAATTATTGATGTGCTAATACTAATCATTTTCTGTTTAGGATGCAGCAGCAGCCATTGATAATATGGTAAGCACACAGCAATGTCAGAGTTGTGTTTAACCTTTTGGCAGGTCCACTGAGTTAATTTGTATTACATTGCTTTTTTTTTTTTTTAACAGAATGAGTCTGAATTATTTGGTCGAACTATCAGGGTCAACATAGCCAGGCCAATGAGAATCAAAGAAGGCTCATCTCGACCAGGTACAGTATAAATTAATGAAAAAAAATTTCTTCAGAAAGAGTTTACCAACAAGAAAGAAAGTTAATAATTTATACAGTTCATCATCTTTTGAGATTTATGGCAGAAATGTTAAATCTTTTTCATTTTGTGCCGATATGTTTCTGTGCCTTTATTGTCTGATTCAAGAAAAAGTTTCGACAAGGCATCCAGATGTAAGTTTGAGGGTGAAGACGTTTCATCCTCGATTCAATAGACTTTGTCGATTCTGAGTTGAACTTGAATAAGAGCTGAGTTATAAATCCCTCAGAGGGAGGAGTTTAGCCTGAAACTACTGTGACTGGACAAGGATCGTCTACAGAACTGACCATGTCCCTTGGATGATGTATGAAACATCTTCACCTGCAAACCTACGTCCAGATGCCTTGTCAAAATCTTTTCTTGAATATGTCCTGGACGAGAACCTCCTCAGACATTGACTCTGATTGTTCATTTTAATACAGTCTGGTCTGATGATGATTGGTTGAAGAAGTTCTCAGGGAAGACGATGGAGGAGGCTGAAAGTGAAGCAGCAGCTGGAGAGTCTGCCAGTACAGCCACACAGGAGGTGTTATTATTAACTTAATAGATGTATTATTTTAACATGTCAGCCCTTTTGTGTGCTCCTAATCGTGACCGGTGTATGGTTTGTTTTTTCAGGCTGAGCCCCCAGCTAAGAAGGGCAGAGTAAATCCTCAGGTCTACATGGATATCAAGATCGGCAACAAGCCCGCTGGAAGGTTACGGTTTCTTCTGCGGGCTGACATTGTTCCTATGACAGTAGGTAAGCATGTGTTTGTAATGAAGACGTGAAGTAAGTCATTCAGAGTTATTAATGGAGCTGTATAACTCCTAAAGACTGTAAAATAATGACCACATTTGTTTTTTAGAGAACTTTCGCTGCCTGTGTACACATGAAAAGGGCTTTGGCTTCAAGGGCAGCAGTTTCCACCGGATTATTCCTCAGTTCATGTGCCAAGGAGGGGACTTCACCAACCATAACGGCACTGGTGGCAAGTCCATCTATGGCAAAAAGTTTGACGATGAAAACTTTGTCCTCAAACACACGGGTCCAGGTGAGAGACGTTCTGACTGTTCTGTTAGTGCCACAGATGTAAATGATCAAAAATATCAATTATATTTCTGCTTTCAGGGCAGCTTTCCATGGCCAACTCCGGGGCAAACTCTAACGGCTCACAGTTCTTCATCACCACCGACAAAACCGACTGGCTGGATGGGAAACATGTAGTGTTTGGTGAACTGGTGGAGGGCATGGATGTGGTTCGTGCAATGGAGGTGAGAGGAGTAAAGAGCTGTACTGTTAATATTTCAGCACTTAATATTTACAAGTCCAATCAAAAATGACCCCTGTTTAAGAATTGGTGTGTGTACAGTGCTGTCAATGACAAACTCAAGCCTTCCGGTAAGGGTTTTGAGATTACATTATGTTCGTTTATCTCACAAAAGGGAAATGTGCATTGTTTCAAAAGTGAAAGGCCTTACCAGAAAGGTCACTGGGTTAAGTACAACTAGTAGGTGCATGTAAAAATGAAAACAAATAGGAACGCAGCCATTTACTATAGAACTATAGTATGAACAAGTATCATAGAAAAGCTGATCTGTTTAATAAATGAGTCTGTTAAGCCTTTTGGTTGCAGTCATGTTTGTAAAGCAGCAGGTAGGAAGGACATTTGCTATGTTCAAGGGAAAATGTGCAATTATGCAAAAAACTACATGAAAAAAAAATCAAACCTGCCTGCCTTCTTTGTACAGTATTGTCACTCATTTCTGCTTTTATAAGGAGTAACATAGATTCATAGTGTTCAGTGCTTACTTGTAACAGTACGTCCATAGAATGTTTACAGTAAGAATTAAAATTCAGTCTAAACTAATGGTAATGTACCGCTTTTTTTAAATGGATGAATTCTGTTGTCTTTTGCAGGCGCAGGGAACTAAAGATGGCAAGCCGAAGCAGAAAGTGATCATCTCAGACTGTGGAGAATATGTATGAACAAACAATTACTGTGGGACTGTTTATAAATGTGTTCCATTTGTAGCTGCTTGGTCTGCTGTGTAAATATTGCAATAAAACCTTTTTTATACATTGATGGGGCTGAAGATTTATTTTGATTTACAGTGTAACTTTTTACCATTCCAAGATATTAAAGATTATTAAAGAGTATATTTCCCTGGGCTGTGTATTTTATGTGTTGTTTTTCTGGAACTCATAATAACGTACTCTACAATACATAATGTCAGCCAAAGGTGAGTAGCCTGTTCAATAGAAGGCCGACGTCGTCTCCTAATTGAGCAAGAAATATTTTGTGAAGTGGGGCTGCCACACCTGAGCAGGTCGAGTGTGAATAGATATGGCAGACAAAGAACTCCACCCCCTCCACTCCCGTCCTGTTGAGAAAGTTACAGATTTTCATCTGGGAGCTTCATCCAAAGCCTCTTCCTCCGCTCGGACACGGAACCGCGAATACAAGCCGAAAAACTGTGAGTATTATACATCTTATGTCATGTTTTTAAATCGGACAGCTAAACGGAGCTTTTACCCCATTCACCAAGTTTGTTCGCTTTTAAATTTGACTCTTAGATTTGCGTAATTGCGCACGAACTATGTACAAACGTGCTGGAACGCGGTCTGACAGCGATCTGCTTACGCTAAGAGTTATCTGATCTTATATCACTGCTACACACAAACTATGCTTTGGTTTGTAGAGTATTTCTGATATGATTTTTAAGTGAGCTGGTTGCTTGTGTTACAACTATTCAGTAACTGTTGCTTGGAAAGTTCAAATCACGTTACATAGTTTTCTTTTTATTAATGTTTAAACCTTTTTATCGTGTGCAATAATACCTCTAATATGTGCGTTCTCATTTTGTGTCGGTAGATATGTGACTGCCTGTGCCGTTTGAACTGAAAGGTCTTGCTCTGTGTTCCGTCGACAGGACAGTAGACAGCTGTGAGCAAACCTCGCCATGAACTGGGCATTTCTCCAGGGCCTCCTCAGTGGAGTTAACAAATACTCCACGGCCTTCGGTCGAGTATGGCTGTCCGTCGTCTTCCTCTTTAGGGTCATGGTGTTTGTGGTGGCAGCAGAGAAGGTCTGGGGGGACGAGCAGAAGGACTTCAAGTGCAACACAGCTCAGCCTGGCTGCCATAACGTTTGCTATGACCACTTTTTCCCTGTGTCTCATGTTCGTCTATGGGCCCTGCAGCTCATCTTTGTCACCTGTCCTTCGCTGCTGGTGGTCATGCATGTGGCCTACAGGGAAGACAGAGAACGAAAACACAGGCTCAAGTATGGAGAGAACTGCCGCCGGCTCTACCAGAACACAGGCAAGAAGCGTGGAGGTCTGTGGTGGACATATGTCCTCACTCTGATCTTCAAAATCGGTGTGGATGCCACCTTTGTGTACCTCCTTTACCACATCTACGAGGGCTACGACTTCCCCACCCTCATCAAGTGCTCACAAGTCCCTTGCCCCAACACAGTGGATTGTTTCATAGCTCGGCCCACTGAAAAACGTATCTTCACTATCTTCATGGTGGTCACTAGCTTGGCGTGCATTGTGCTCTCTGTCTTTGAGATCCTCTATCTGATCGGCAAACGCTGCCGTGAATGTTTCACCGGACAGCACCGCTCTCGGCGTGTGTTGACCAACACAATGTCCAGTGGAAGTACCCTGATGGAGGCCAATAATTTAAAACTAAGCAAAGCTGCCACCCCAGAGACTCCTGCTCCTTCATACAGCATAGCCGTTTCTTGAGAACAACTTTTTAAAGTAGAAGCACTTCCTTGAGAGACTTTTATCAGGCAGTTGTCTTTTGAGATCTAATGAAGGTAGTTCCTTCCTGAACTGAGACAATGAACTGGAAAATCTGAACAGCAAAAGCAGTGGAGCAATGACATAAACATTGTGCTTGCCATGCTATGTCTTATAAATCAGGAATGCTATCACAATGACTGGTTTGGATCAGAGTATTTACACACTAAGTTCCTTATTCTTTGTTGTTCATTACAGTTTCAGACTCAGCCTTGGGATCATGTATTTGATTTAGTCACTGTCCAAACACATGGTTTTCTGTGTAAGATTTTCCTCTGCCCATTGCCCACTCTACAGATGTGTTGTACTGTAGCATGGCTGTACGTCTGCATAGTCAAGTGTTTTTAATGTAAATATTGTAATCTACATAATTTAAGCCAGAGAGATGTGTGTGCTGCTGTGCGAGTTGCTCTCCTTTACTGGTTAAACAGGTAGACAAGTGAGAATGATGTGGCTGCAGAGCACTTTTGTAAACATAGCTGCTCTCCTTGTGTATATTTCACACAGCTCGAATGCAGCCTGGATGTGTAATATTTTGTTTAAATAAAGAACATTTTCATTTTTTTTTTAGATTTGTGAGTGTTTTTTAAACCATAAAACACAATCAAAATCAATATTAAAAACTCAAGGAACTTCCTTAAAATCCAAAAAGTTTCGTTCTTTCTCAACTAGGATGTGGATTTCACAACTGCATTCTAAAAAAAAAAAAAAAAAAAGTACTCATCACAGACTTTTCATTTTTTCCATGTGTTTCATAAAGCTTCGCCGCCCACTAACCACTTGATTGCTCAGTTGCTAGGAGCAGAGCCCTCACTGTTTAGCTCGATTGGTACTTTTAGAGGGGTATAAGGAGGAGTCATTCCTTTTCTTTATTTGATTCATCCGCAATGACGCGTGGACCCACCCAGTGCAGGAATTCAACAGTCTGTGCTGCTTTAAAGCACCGGAGCCCTGCGATAAGGAAGAAGTGTTTAACAAAAAGTGGGGAAAACATTCAACTTTAAGCTGGGGCTGTGCATTTTTTTGGTTTCATACAGATATTTCACTGCACACACTGAGAATTTGAACCCCTCCTTATCCTCTGAACCCAATAAGTTATGTTTTCTCTAATGAAACGTTACTTTTTAAGGCTCTATCCACTGTCGGCCACTTGCGCCAATGTTAATGGCTTTCATTAGAGCTATTAATTTCGATTTTGGCAGACAGTGGTTCAGATGGAAACTATTAACAGCAAGGTCTGTGTATTATCATACTAAAAGGGCACCTCATGTTACTTTGTGTCTCACATCATTCTTCACCTTTATTGTCTTGGCTGCACAAACAGGGTAAGCGAGTATGAACTGATTGAGCTGAATACAGTTGCTGTTTTAAACACAAACAGGATAGGTTGCTCTTTTTTCATCTATCCTGACTGGGTGGTTCTGTAAACAGCTCCACAATTACCCTCATTAGCAGAGATGATGTCCGGAGTCTTTTTTCACCAGTGAAGCGGTACTTTTCCTCCCTTTAACTTTAGCGACAATGAAAAGTCATGTGTTTATCCTGTTGCATAGATGGTTCGTGTTGTGACTTGCAACTTGCAGGGCTTTGACTCATCTGTACATTCCTCCAGGTGTGTCCCGGCCAACAGCCTGGACCAGTTCTTCATCTGCAGCCAAGAAGGATAACTTCCTCCACGACACAACAAGGAAGTGCATTTACAGGTGTTGCGTGTTCATACACATACAAGCCATCATTTTCTTGGAAAGCACAAAAGTCTGGGAATATTTTTTTAAACATAGAGTATGTAAGCATGGTGCAACATATACATAACCTGCAACTAAACTGATGAAGGCACACAACAGTAATGTGTCAGCGCTCGCTTTGTGTATTGCGTTTTCTATTGTCATGTAACCAGTTTTCTTGTTACACAACCCCTTTCAAGTCCAGGTAACACAAGTGATCTTCCCGAAAAGGTTTCATAAATGGACTCCTTCCTCGCCCATGTCTGATTGGAGCTGCCGTTAAAAGGCCCATTCAGGTGTTTGTTTACAAGCAAGACATGACCTGACTTGAGATGCTTACTAAACGATCAATGCAAACCTGGCTTTTGTGTTCTTGGAAGTCTGTACAAAAGAGCACCAAAGCTTTAAATGCAAGTGGCAGCCTGCAATAACTGGCATGCTTGGGCACCGCACTGGCATATTTGAGGTAGTAAATATTTGATCCTCCGTGTAACACCTGAAGTCTGTAAACATTCATACTGTCTCTTTAATCTTTACAGAAAACACTGGGAACTCTGCAGAGCCACGTTTGGGCCGTGACAATAGCTTCTCAAAGGGACTTCATGAATGGTGTTATTGAAAAGGAAAAAGGAAATACAATACGCCTTCACTTTTGCAGGATGTATTGTATGTATGCACCGTTGATGAATAATAACAGGTTTAGGCCTTGAAACATATTTAAAACATTTGAACTATGACCTGAGATAACCCTCTCATGAAAATGTGTTAAAAAAAAGATAGCCCTAGTCTTTAAAAAAATGTGAAGCCGGTGGAGACACCTCAAAACACGTCCAGGGTGTGTCTAATACTGAGAATCAAAATGGGACAAAGAGGCGTCCTTGTTCTTGGAAAGATGGAGCAACATAATCACACTTTACAGGATCTATCACCATTCAGTCTGCTGATACAGCCTAACACTTCTTAACAGTGGACTAGAACTAACTGACCTCGACAATCTTTGCAAAACCTTTTTTGGTTGAAGTGATTTCCAAAATATTAGGTTTTCCAATTTCCACTTAGCGTGTGGAGAGAAGAGAATACAAATAGAGAAACGGGAAGAGGGAGGGATACTTCAGGAAGGGAGAGAGAAAGAGAGGCAGGGAGGAACATCTGGGGCAACTTCAGTCTGTCGTCTTAAACCACACCCACAGGCGCATTTCTGTACGCTGCGCGGTCTACCTGCCGAACGTACACGAATCTGAGCGTGAAATAACTTTAAACGACACCAAAAGTACTAGAAACACGACGAAAAATGAGTAAAGCAGTGTATCGCTGGTTATAATGGATTAGACGTCACTTGGTAAGTAACACAACTCTCTTTAAATAAGTTTGATGGGCCGAGAATTAAGTTCGTCCCACGCGATCTCTTCCCCTTCTCATATTTGGAACAACTGAAAATGCTTTGCTTAAAATGGTCGCCTCTTTAAGATTTGAAACCACATTTGGAAGTGATTACCTTTAAACTGTAGAACAATAGAGGCCAAATTTAGAGAATACGACCAACTGTAGCCTGTGCGTAAAAGTTATGTATTAAACTTGTCTCCATTCTTTCTGTTCATTATTCGTGTTGATTTATGATCATGTTTGTACAAAACTGAATATATATTTACAACTTATTTGGCTACTTTACAATGTTGAATTTGTTTTCCTACACAGTGTCTAAATGTGATATTGTTTTAACACTGTGGATGTATTAAATCAGCTTTAGAAGAACACAACAGAAGTAATCCACATGTGATGTCCCATAAGTGAAAGCAGAATGTTCATGACAGAAAACACTCTTATATCCCTCCTGTCACTTACAGATTTAACAAAACCTTCAAGCAAGAAAGGAGATCAGACTTTGAGCGTGTGCCAGAACCATGGACTGGAAGACTTTTCAAGCCCTGCTCAGTGGAGTGAACAAATACTCCACAGCCTTCGGCCGAGTGTGGCTGTCTGTGGTGTTTGTCTTCAGGGTCATGGTGTATGTAGTGGCCGCAGAGAGAGTGTGGGGTGATGAGCAGAAGGACTTTGACTGTAATACCAAACAACCCGGCTGTGCTAACGTGTGCTACGACTTCTTCTTCCCCATCTCCCACATCCGCCTGTGGGCCCTGCAGCTGATCTTTGTCACCTGCCCGTCCTTCATGGTGGTCATGCATGTGGCCTACCGCGATGACCGTGAGCGCAAGTACCAAGCCAAGCACGGGGAAGAGGTAAAGCTGTACAACAACACGGGTAAAAAACATGGCGGCTTGTGGTGGACCTATCTGATCAGCCTCTTTGCGAAAACTGGCATCGAGGTGGCCTTCCTGTACATTCTCCACAAAGTGTATGACAGTTTCTACCTGCCCCGGCTGGTCAAATGCGAAGTGTCCCCTTGTCCCAATCAGGTGGACTGCTACATTGGCCATCCAACAGAGAAGAAAGTGTTCACTTACTTCATGGTGGGGGCTTCTGCTCTTTGTATCATCCTCAACATCTGTGAGATCATTTATCTTATCTCGAAAAGAATCGCCAGATGTGTGAACAAGGTGAAAAGACGCCATCGCCACATGGCTATTCCTGAACAAGACTGCGATGATGAGAATCACTTCAACCACAGCACCCTTCCTGTGTCCAAGCTAGACTTAAAGGACAAACCACCTTCATTTAGGTCTGCGTCCAAGTCGTCATACAGAGTAGCTGGACTCAGGCTGGAGGAGAAAATACGAGCCTCTGCTCCTAACCTGTCTTCGTGATAGGAAAATAGACTTGAACTCTATGGGCTTAGGCTCATTTTTACATCTCAGAAAACAGATTCAGAACGTTAAGGCCAAACTATAGAATATGTCAAAGTCGAGTCATTCATTCAGCACTGTGTCCACAACTAAGACTCTTTTGTGGACTTATCATCATGGTTATCATTTTGTTTTGTTTTTCTGTATTTTCAACACCACATCACTTCAGAACATTCCATTTAATTGTATTTGTCTTTCTTCTGAATGGATTTTAACCATGATAGTGGAAGAAAAGGAAATGCTTAGACATACACAAGGACACAAGGAAGCAGACACACCTGGTAGAAGTATTCACCCTCCCTGCCAGTGTCTACAGTGGTGTGTCACATTCTGGTCTCACTATGTACAACTTGTATAGTCCAGTTACTTAAATTCTAGCTCCACCTTCAACAGAGGATTTTAGTTTAGTTTAGTTTTATTTTACATCTACCCAAGTATTACTTGAAAAACTGGCCTAAGTGGTAAAATCCATCTATCAATCATTAATATATTCCCCTCACTCTAAAGTCTCATTTGGCATTTACTTGGTGTCAGTGGGATTTTGACGGCCACACATTGTACATAGACTGCCTGTGTTTTGACTGGTTTCTATACAGCCTCTCTTCATCCAAGACTATTGGTGATTTAAATGAGGAAGCAATGCTGCTAATGAATTGTCTGCTGGTTAAGCTGGAGTCCCAGAGCTACAGTGGAGGAACCAAGAATTTTGAGTCACTCATCACCTGCAAAAAGTGCAAGCGGGAAATGCGCTTCCTGTTAAATGCAAGCGGAAAGGTGTTCCCTGTGTTTGTTTTTATTGTTGCTTGTAATGTCTCTCAAATGTCTATTGAATTTGTTGTTTGTTGTGTTGTAGATTCCTTTTGCCATGTTTAAATACGCACAACTCTTTGATGAGAGACTAAACTAATTGCCATAAATATTTTTAACACTGAACCTGGTGTTTACATGGCAACAAAATGTCTCCCTTTAAATTTGTTCTGAGTCATAATGACTTCCATGTCCCCATTGCATAAGGTGTATGCCAGTGTATTGTGAAGGTCTACAGTAAGAATCTCAGTCCGCCTGTTGGACTTGTCAGTCAGGTTTTTGATGAGGTGCGGCATGCAAACAGTTTTTGTTCTGTATCATTTCTACAAACTGCCTGTATAGATAAAAAATAAACAGATTTAAAAATACTGTAATCCTGTTTTATGATGGACGTGACATAACTCATGAGGCTCCTGGTTTAGTGCACATACAGGAAACCATTAAACAGTATATTCATCTTGAACCTGAAAGACACATTTGAGAAACTTTTAATTTTTTATACTGTGGTGTGAACTGTAACCATAAGTTTGACAATCATGTCAAAATAAATTAGCATATTAAAATAAACTGATATATTTTACAAAGGAAAAAGGGATGAGCATAATTAGAAACAATAGATCACAGCACTTCCACATGTCCTTGGTTCACATACTGTTGTATAACTGCTCACTGCATATAGAGTATAATAAAGAAACACTTAAGATGTAATCTGACCTGAACAGTGTGTTGTTCCATTCATGAGCTAGTCTTTTATTATGAAAAAGATTGGATTTTGTGTTTGGTTTACCTACTGCTCAAAATTCAAGCACATTAGTATAAACAAGCCACAGCTTGGCTTCTGACAAGCTTAATGTACAGAATCAGACTGACTTTTGAAAAGGCACAGTTCCCGCAGACCATCATACAATAATAATTACAAAAATGTGCACATTGCTTTAACAAAGACAGGAAAATACTAGCAGTACCAAAAAGTACCAATAATATTATCGTTCAAGGAGAGGAAACTCTAAAAAATAAACTAAAACTTCTCTAAACAGAAATACATCTCCAGATTTGTGTGAGCACGCAGCATTTCTGAGAGAGTCCACTGCTTGGCTGATACCTATAGTTTGCAGGTGGCTTGAGCAACTTTAGAGTTAGACTTTCTGTTGAGGGTATGGCAGATAAAAGCCCCAGCGTCCATCAATTTAGACAAGTCCACTCCCTGAGATAAAGAAGCAGGGCAAATGAGTATATAATAATAAAAGCTTTTAACATTTAAAAACAGGTGATACTTACTGTCTGGATCCCAAGCCCATGGAGCATATAGACAACATCTTCTGTAGCAACATTCCCTGATGCACCTTGAGCATAGGGACAGCCACCAAGTCCGGCTACCGAAGAATCTACAACACTGATGCCCATCTGCAAAACAGAAACTATTTATGCCTCAGAATACACTAATTAACCAAGTACTTTTCTATGTAAAACATCAACAATAAAATCAGACCTGCAAGGCAACGAGGATGTTAGCCAAGGCCTGTCCGTACGTATCGTGGCAATGTACTGCCAAGGCATTGACTGGCACTTCTTTCGTCACTGCTTCCAACATTTGACTCATGCTGCCTGGAGTCCCCACTCCAATTGTATCACCGAGGGAGATCTCATAGCAGCCCATATTGTAGAGACGTTTAGCTACCTGGAAAAAACCCCAACAGATTACATGCTCAAAATATGACAATAATTAGGTGGTATGCATGAGTCAAGACTTAATGAGAACTTACATGAGCAACTTTCTCCGGTGCCACCTTGCCTTCGTACGGACATCCAAGGACACATGACACATAGCTACAACAATTTTAATAAGCTTCAACCTTTGTTCGGTTTATTTGAAAGAGTGTACACACAAAAGAACGAGGCATAAATCTCACCCTCTTACTGGTATACTGGCTTCTTTTGCTGCTTTCATAACCTCATCGAAACGCTGTAAACTCTCATCCACTGTGCAGTTTATGTTCTTCTTACTAAACAGCTCAGATGCAGCACCAAATATGGCTACCTCTTTGGCCCCGGCCTTCATCTGTTTAGCACAGCAATAATGAGCATTTCATTTATCAACTTTCTAGTGAAATGGCAATCTTGGCACTCACTGCAGCCTGGAAGCCCTTAAGGTTTGGTGTAAGGACTGGGTAGTTGACTCCAGGCTTTCTACAGATGCCCTTCATCACTTCCATTTGATCTGCCATCTAACATTTGGGAGGAATAAAAGAGACGAAACAGTCACTCTCAACTGTCGTATATCTTCTGTTGCAGGGTGTGCGGTAGTTATACTAGGTAGAAAATTACCTGTGGCACCCATTTTGGAGATACAAAACTTGTGGCTTCAATCACTGGCAGTCCAGCCTCTGACAACATATCAATCAAATGGATTTTTGTCTCTGTTGTCACAATTGTCTGAGTCGAAGAGGAAAAACAGATGATGAAAATACACAAACTTTAGCAAAGCAAAGTGACTGTCTATCTGAGTACATAAGGCACACACCAGAAAAGACACTAAAATTAACAAAACAGGAGTTTCCTTTCTGAGCAGTCCTATCGTCTTATGTCAGAGTTATGAGGTTTACCTTCTCATTTTGCAGCCCATCTCTGGGTCCCACTTCCACTATTTTCACTCTCTCGGGAAGAACTTGAGCAGCCCTCAAACCAGCCTATACAAACAAACAATCATATTCAATAATCATTCATAATGGTGAAGCTTTTGGTTTAGATAAAGTCGGCTATAACAAGCTAGGTGTAGTTCAATGGCGTTAGTGAACATTTTCCAGAGCCGATACTGTTGTTTTCAGTACACTATTACCTGTAACTAAAACATGTAACACAAACAAAATGTTGATTTAAAACTGACCGTGCTCACCTTTGCAGCAGTGCTAAACGCTAGAAACTGTTGACCCCTTAAAGAGTATAAAGAGCCTCTGTTGACAAGCTTCATGACGGCCGCCATGTTGGTCCAGCCTCCGCTCTGACGTCACTTCTTCTTGGGGCGTGAAAAAAGTCAATCCATAAATTCCCATGACAAAAACACAAGAGGGCCACCTACTGGCCAGGGACAGGAAACAAATCACAACACAACAGTCAAGTTTCCTTTCTCTTAGTCTGTCCGCTGACCACTATGTCAGCTTATCTGCAATTTTTTTTTAAAATTGGTTTTGTTTCAAGTTGATTCGTTTTTGGTTTTATTCTTGGTGCCTTATGTTTACTTGAGTCATGAATTGTTCCTTTACAACTAATAATAAATTGAACATTCAGAACTGTGTGTAATTCCTAATGTAGTAAAGTGTAAAGATATAATACAAAAAAGACACACGGGAACCCTAATACGTACAAAAAATTTAATGTGTCAAAAAGTATAAAATTAAATAAATTATACATCATAGTGCATATCATCATAAAAAGCACTCTACAGTGACTGACTGAAATAGAAATATCAATGCTCCCTTCCTTTGCAGGACTATTGGAATAGAGCACATCCACGTCAGGATACTGGTTTTAGTTTTGAGTCCAACAAGTAACAAAGGTGTTTTCATGCTTTTGAAAAACATATATATCTGAGTTACAAGTACATTTGAAACTAAAATCACAGAATTTACATGCTTTGGATAATGGGGTTCTTTATGAAACATATGAATGAAATCAAAATATCACAAGAGACACAAAGCCCTCAGAAAATAATGAAGCAGAGGCTACTGCCAAATATGAATAGATCATAAATTTTGTATTCACATAAGTGGTTACAATAATGTATTATGCATAATGTCTCTTGAATGGCTTTTTACCCATTTACATAAAACGATCCTTCATATATCTAGACACAGACTTTTATTACAGTTCCTCATCGCTGTCATCCACTTGTTGTATGATAAGGTCAGCACCCGAGTCTTCAGCCAGGTCATCATCATCGTTTACCATCCATGACCTTTTGGTGTCCCCTTCTTCCTCCCCGTCCACACCAAGAAGCAAAGCTGGCTCATCATTAGCTCCTTCCATAGTGTCCATAGAGATAGTGTCACAACCTACTTCCTGTATGCATGCAGTGCACATGCGATAGCGGCGTGTGCCCTCACACACCACATGCCCTGTCTCTTCTGTCACCGGACACTTGCACTTCCTGCAAACCAACTTCCTGGCTTGATGAATCTGTGAAACAAAAAAAAATCATATAGTTTATTGTGAAATGTATTTTTATGGTGTAAGATAGTTGTGACTACACTTACTGTTTCAAAATGACTACGAAGATGCTCTAGGCGAGTAAAGCGCTTGTTGCAGGCCTGACAGGGGTATGGCCTCTCCCCAGTGTGACAGCGCAAATGGCGTTTGAGGTCCGCCTTCCTTTTCACTGTATGTGTGCAAAAGGGGCATTTGAATCGCATGATGGGGTTGTCTGTAAACAGAAAGAGAAATGGTTCATATAACAAGCTTTGATTTTAACATTGTTCTTATGGGTTTTTTTTCTTTCTAATAGTGCCAAGTCTTTCCACTCACCCTTGTTATAATGTCCGATAACACCTACGATAGATGGCAGAGTGGCATACAGCTCATCCGCCTTTTCAGCCTTCTGTGCCCTTGCCTCCTGGAGGTTCAGGTCTTCGTGTTGGTTGGAGCGATTACTGTTGGACGCTTTCCTTTTGGAGGCTTTACTTCTCCGGCGATCTGATCCAGGTAATGTATAGAGAGGGTCCTGGGGGTCCTCTGCCTCTGCACCGAGATCATTAGCAGGACTGTTTGCGTCACTCTTTATTGTAGAAGCTGAAAGGTCCTGATCTGAGTCCTTGCCTATGAAAGTGCATTGGTTTCGGGAATTGTCCCGTGTCCACAGTGCAGGTGGTGGGCTAACAGAGGAGGAGCCTTGCTGCTGCTGTGGCTCTGAGGTCTCTTCTCCAGGTGCACTGGTAAAACTACATGTCTCAGACAAACTGAGGCAACGTTCACTGTCTTCCTCTTTCATGCTGATGTCTAATGAAGATTTGATGAAGTTCTTGCAGTAGTTGATGACATTGTTCATCTGCAGGTAACTGGCTGCTGACATGACCTCGATTACATTGTGGCTGGTGAGGTCCAGCTGTCCAGAGTAAATAAAATCCAGAATGACTGTGAAGGTCTCCGGGCTGAAGACATCAAAGGTGGCACTGACCGAGTCAGACAACCCATCTGGGCCCTGGGACAGCAGCATACGGAAGTAGCCGCTGCTGGCAAATAGGACATTGCGATGGGCTCTGAAGATCTGGCCTTCCACCAGCACACTGCAGTCACAGAAAAGCTCCTGGTGCCGCTGCTGGTTGAGCTGTTTCAGCACGTTGCTTTGGTGAGCCACTGTGATGTCAGCAGCGTTAAACCACCTCTGAGGCTGCCTGCAGGACAAACATGACAGACATTACTATGACAGCAGTAAATATAGGCCATGATGTAAACAGATTTTATACATACATGACTTGTAACCTAAACTCTGCTTAATTAAAATAAATATGTGTCATTTCATTATGTATCACTGCCCTGATCCAACAGTTGCCTTGTTTTTGTTTCTGCACAGGACAAGCATTAGCTCCAAATAAGGCCCTGCCCACAACAACTCATTTTGCTCTGTGATTGGCTGCATGACACTTCGATCAAAATGCAACTTCTAATCGGCTACACCCGACTTCAGTCAGAGAGCATCGGGTGACAAACACATATTCATTTCTGACGAAGACGAACACTTTTAACATAACAGTTCTACAAAACCACCTAAAGATGCAAAGAGCTCCAAAGAGGTTGGAGGAAATATAGGCTATAGGCTGCAACACTGAATCTACAGCCTACAAGCGAAATAAAGAGAGGGAGAGAAATATAATGCAACCAAATTTTCCAAACAATTCCGCCTCTTCTTTATCCCAGCCATGATGCCGTCTGTAACACGCACGCATTCATTACAAATCATGCGTTTGTGACCATCTCCGCGGCGCCCCAAAAACGCGCAGTGCGACGCCCGCCTGCCACCGCTTCCTCCACTGCTGCACAAACCCTGCTCTGATAAACCACACGAGCTTTAGACACGAGAACGACCTACAAAACAGCCATGAGTGTGCTGCAGTCCTGCCAGAGAAAAGCGGGCAGCCTTGTGTTAGTCTGTCCTGGAGCGACGCCCACTTCAGGCTCCGGCCAGCACACAATAGAAAAGCACACCAACCCTCCGCTACCGAGCACGATCCGCGCCTGTAACACAAATCTGACCTAATAGTATATGAAAGCAAGGTCTTGGCGCGTTAATACACCCGTTTTTATCCTTGAGACCACCCCGCTTCTCGCCGGAGGTCCAGAGCATGGCGAGCAGCGGGGAGGATTTGCCTGCTACCCAAGCCCAGCGCCTCTCTCCCAGGCGAGAGGCATTCGGCAAGACCCGCTTACGCCCCACTCTATGAAAACCCCACCAAAAATGCGTCGATACTCACTGGTGACTGGATTCACCCGGTGCCCGATATAACCTACTCGACCCCAGGTCTGTCACCAAATCCATTTTTGTGAGATTTCTTGAGGCTTTTTTTCTTTCCTCTTTTTCTCGTTCAGGGTCCACACGCACACACAGACAGGCACTTCCTGTTCAGCCCTAAAGACCGAAACCCGGTTAGAGCGAGAGGAGCAGTGTGCTGACGTGGGTGTTTATTAACAGGGTGCCCGGGGGTTCAAGGAGCCATTTAAAGCCCACTGCCTTGTTTACGTGGGTTACAGTGCATAGCTGTGTTAAAATACTGCAACAGTCTGTATTTTTTCTGCAAGTGTATGACCTCTTAGAGATGGAAAAGATGCCACAGTAAAGCTCATGGAATGTAGGCCTTATTTATGAGCGATAATGTGCACGGATGCTTGCCTTTTACTGTTATTATTTTATATTTTGCTCCAGGTAAATAATTGCAAACATTTTTAAAGTTTTTACTCTTTCTGTGTTACATCATTATTTTTCATATTCCATGTTGTCATTAATTACATAACAATCCAAAAAAGACAAGACATTTGGACATAAAATGATCAAACTAGAAATTAATTAACATAAAATAAACAAAAATGATTTCATGTGATTTTATACAAAATATGGAATGGCTTGGCTTTGGTCTCTTACTTAACAAATGATTTGGAAAAAAAACACTTTGGAGTTGTATCAAGAGGTTGTGCCGTTTGAAAATCCAGTGGGGTTCCTGGACTGCCAACGCCACAGATCTTCACCTGTAAAGGAACAATAACACCAAATAGTTAACTATCATATAAATCAACAAACTATTGAAGTGAAGATGGCCTTGTTTAGCTTTTGTTTTTGGTGATCATGTAAACTAATCTAATCTATTTCTGAGGTACTCCATATATTTTACTGTGCTCTGTGATGTTTCTTACACATTCTTTCCAGGTCAAACTGAGCCTTCCAGCCGAGCTCCTTCTCAGCCAGACGAGGGTCAGCGTAGCAGGAGGCTACGTCTCCACCTCTGCGTGGGGCTATTTTATATGCAATCTGAAAAAAACATGATGCTCATTTTAGCAACAATAATGACAATAACAGTAAAGATGTATAACTTTGTTAATTTGCTTGGCAATATGACCTCTCTGCCTGATGCCTTCTCCATAGCTTTTACCATCTGGAGCACAGAGTAACCTCTTCCTGTGCCTAAATTGTAAACCTATGAGCAGAAACACAAATATCTTAGGTACAAATTAATTAGTTGTAAGTGTGTTGTAAATGTTGATCCTTTAGTTAAAGCATACCTTACACCCACAGTTATCCTTTAGCTTCTTTAACGCAGCTATGTGTCCCTTTGCAAGGTCTACAACATGGATATAATCTCGGACACCTTGCAGAAGAGAGGAAAGAATAAAAGACCTTTCACAGAACCTGAGAAAAATATTACATTTAAGAGAAAAACACACCAGTTCCATCCGAGGTGTCATAGTCATTCCCAAACACGCTAAGGCACTTTCTTCTTCCGATAGCAACCTAGCGTGAAGAGAAAGGCAGCAATATAAATAGAACACAAACCAACAAACACTTTAACAGTTTAGTTTAGTAGGATATTTACCTGGGCAACATACGGCAGAAGGTTGTTAGGGATGCCCTGAGGATCTTCTCCTATAAGTCCTGAGGAATGTGCTCCGATTGGGTTGAAATAGCGCAGCAGCACAGCATTCCAGTCCTACTGACACAGCCCACAGTGAGATACTTCAAACTAGCAAATTAAATATGTGTTTAAAAACCTTCATTTTGTTTTTGGCACCTTTTCAGCCTTGCAGTGGTCCTTGATCATCTCCTCAATAAAGTACTTGGTCTTGCCATAAGGGTTAGTGCAGCCCCCTACTGGGTGCTCCTCATCAATGGGCAGATGTTGTGGATCTCCGTACACAGTGGCTGAACTGCTGAAGACCAGATTGTGTACGTTGTGAGCCTGCATCACCTGGCACACATGCATACACACACATACATGGCACATGTTTACAGTGGACAGCCATTTAGGAATCACTCTGAAGCACAATCATACTAATTAGTACATTAATTAGTGCTGGGGTTGGAGGACAGCGAGTTATGAACATATACAGTGTGAAATCAAGATGCAACAATTTAATTAATATTATTTAAACAATGCATGCAAAAATTGTGAACACAAACAGCCATCACTTCAAGGAGCAGCGTGCAGTGGACAGCATAATTATTGAAAGACAGAGAGGGCTACTGTAAACTGACCTCAAGAAGGTTCATTGAGGCAGTGAGGTTAACCCTGTAGTAACGTAATGGCTGCTCCACTGATTCCCCAACAGCTTTCAGTCCAGCAAAATGCATTACCGCACTAAAGACGTGCTGCAAAAGAAATTTCAACAGTATTAGTAAATTTTCCTCTTTTACAACAAGTCTGTATAAAATACCTCACCTTTTTAAAAAGTCTCTCCAAACCCGGTCGGTCAAGAAGATCGAGTTCATGAAACTCAATACTGGTGTCCAGAAGCTTTTCAATCCTGTGTATGCTCTCTGGTACATCTCTCTCTCCTTCTTATCAACATAAGAACATAAGAGAGACAAAGTGTGACTGTTGAACAAACTCTATTCATCTGTGAGCAGAAAAGCATCTTACCTCGTACTGCGTTGCTCAAATTGTCCACTACAATTGGCTTGTAACCCGCTTCAATTAATTCCACCACACAGTGGCTGCCAATGTAGCCTGCTCCACCTGTGACTAGTACCTTTTCAGACATTTTTTTGTATCTTTTACCTAGGAAAATGACAAGGCACAAAGTTTTACTATTACAGTTAATATAACCAAATATATTTATCCACATTGGTGTCTTTCTGCCCCTGCTGTAGTAATAGCTTCATATAACCTCTTTCAGATCATCCCTTAACAATATATTATTTGAACACGCCTTAAAGGTTTGTTAATCCTGCTTTAAGAATGACCCACCCATTTTTTCCATGTCACATACAGTCCCAGCTTGTCTAGCCACTTCAAAATAGCCTACAATATACGATATACTAGATATTGTATTATTGTAGAAAGGCTGTTATGTCTGTAGTCATGCCTTTGCACAATAGTGTGGGGAAGACAATTGTAGAGTTTGAAACAACTGTAGGTTTTATGAGTCAAGTCTTATAATCTATTACCTGGTCATAAAAACCTCATGATAAAAGTGAAGTGCCACTTTAAGAAACAACTTTGTAATAGCTTAACACAATCTGTGAAATCTGTGGTATGCATTAAATAGCCTGTAATAATTAATTTGTCTAATCTATTAAATGAACCGCCTAAAGTGTCAAAAGTGACAGTTATTTTTGGTCAATGTTAATAATTCTCATTCTAGATAAATACTAGATGAAAAGGATAGATATATAGCCTACTTACCAAAGCGACTGATGAAAGTGTAAACGGTGGTTTCCGGTGGAAGCTTCGGTAAACCTAGTCTTGATATTAATTTAGCGGCTTTCTAAATTCACCAGTGCTTTACCTGTGAGTAAAGAAGTGAAGTTTTCCACCCTCTACTTCAAACATTTCAATACTTCCTGTATAACGTGTACGAAAGTGAAGATCATACTCAAGTGTGCATTTCCTCTAAAGTTGCTTTCAAAATAAGAGTCCATCTAAGCGGGGGGAAAAAATGAAAGAAAATTTCTATTTGGGAAAAACAATGAAGAATTAAAAAACGCACATGTAGCCTATTAGTTTTACGTCGTTTTTCTTCACCCGAAAAGCAATTTTGTAACAATGAGAACAAAAGTAGAAACTATGTCCTTTACCCCTAGTCGTCCGTGGTTTTTGTTTTTAACAACAAAAATCCGGATGTGTGCTTTTGTTCTGTGGCCAGCTTTACAGACCCACGGGTTTGGTTGTAGTACGTGGCCGCCTTACGTCGGACAAAACGCAATAAAGCCACGCCTTTATTACGCACACACAGAGGTGATTGTGACGAAGGCACTCCATATCGCTGAACCATAACTACAAATATATAATACTACAGGCTACAATATATTACAGCATTATAACAAAATAGCTATGAATGTGAAGTCTACAAATGAAGACTAGCACCGATCCTTTAAGATCATAGGTAGTAGATATGGAGCCAATTGTGAAGACTGTTTAATCCTGGACTTCTTATAGAAAACACTGACACATAGGGAGCAGAATAAAACAGGAGGCAAATCAAAACCCTGAAAAATGAAGTTTATATAACTGCCAAAACTACTCTTTGTTAGAAAGGACTAAAGGAAATCAGCAAGGCAAAAGAATTCAGCGGCAGGACATGGTTGTAATAAAAAAAATAACAAAAAGTGCTTCAGTTGCACAGCAGATGACCTGAGGAGGACAAGCAGATGAAAAGATTTAAAACTCAAGAGGGGTAGAAGAACATTACTGCAGTACATTCTTGATTTGATCCACTCATTCCTGCCATATCAGTTTGTTATTGTGTCTCTACACTCCACCACCGTCCTTGTGTGCTGCTCTTGTTACCTTTTGCTCATCGCTCCACGACCTCCACAAACCGCGAGTCTGTTCTCCGGATAATGTGAGCAGTGTGCAAATGCAGGGAGACATCAGTGTGACCCAGATGAGGCTTGAGGAGGGCCTAGTCTGCCAGAGGAAAATGCCAAAGAGCCAGAGCCCACATGTGTGCGCCAGGGAGAGGGTCTTGCATGTGGCTCAGATGGATATCCACACATTTGAGAGAGCCAACTGAGAGGCTGCCAATTGCTGTAATACATCTCTTAAGCATTTTTAATATCTTAGGAGGCGTTATCTCGTTGGGAAATAAATTACAAGGGTCCCATTAATGATCTTATTAGGAACAGGCATTAATTTTTAAGGTTTCACTGCCCACAAATCCATGAAGGAATAACAAAGTATCCCATGCTGTCCTTTCAAACCTTCATTTTTGCTACAGTCTGCCAATGTGGCTTTTAAAAACTCCCACAATACATTTGAAGTTGACAGGAAGGGGGCAGTTTTGTCACAATCTGGCCACACACATTCAATAAGCACTTTCCGCTGGGCTCTCCAGAGCAAGGGTGATGAATGGACATGTGGAGGAGGAGGATCATTTGCAGAAAGGCACAAGCGATGGATAGCTGGCATCTGGAGATTACTAAGCATTCATTTTAGTTCATTTAAAAGACAGGTCAACACAGAGGCCTCAGGGGGGGAAACTGTCATCTTAAAGAGAAAAGGATCAACGTGACTCACAAGGGATCAGCTAGGATGTTTTAATTCAAGGATAATAGCAAATTTTGGATTAGAACTACACCAAAAGAAGGGGAACAACACAGAAACGTCCCAGATGTTGGCTGACAGTTCACGCGTCTGATCTCGACACTCAATTGAATTTGTGGAAAAGTGAGGCGCTCAGAGCAAATGAGGGTGTGACCGTCCACAGGATCTCCATCTGATTCTCTTCATCTCTCTCTCTACCTGAGTGCCATTTAATCCTCCCCTCATCCCCCGACTCCCAGCTGCCTCTTTCTCAATAGCGAGCCGCATTAACACCGAGGAACTTTCCCCTGCTGTCTGTTAGTCAAAGCTGATTGGAGATTACAGACCCGCAGCGAAACACAGCCCCTCCATCTCATCTCGAGTCACATCCCAGCCTTTTATCTGCGTTATCTCTCGCCCATGTCGCCATTTCTTTATCTTATTAATCCTAAATCTCCTCCATTTCAATGTCATCATCCTTCACCTGCCATTACATTTTGGCCCCTCTTCAGTTTTTTTTTGAAAGTGCAGCTGAATGAGTTGAAGAAAAAAAAAAGCTTAGAATGATGTCATGGGGGCATTTGTCCTCCTGGTGTGGAGGCTTCCCTTCCTCTGCTAATTACCTTGTACAAACTCGAATCTGATATGGCGGATATGAGGCCCAAATACAATTATTGTGGGCTAACAAAGAGATATTGAGATCCAGGGAACGAGGCAGAGACCGCAAGTGAGATAGAATGGGCACATATACATGCACATACACATGCATGCTCGCTAATACAACCACTTGTCCTGCCCCTCCATTCCCTCAGATAGGCTAATGTTATTACCAGGGTAATTATCCTCATTAGTGCAAGCAGCTGTAGAGAGCCCAGAACTCACTGTTCAAACTCCACCCCAAACCTCTTCACATCTCTCTTTGTCTCACTCCACATGTCTCATTTAGAGACTTTTTATCTTTTTAAACAGGATGAAGAAACTTTCGAAAAGGCTTTAGACATTTTAATATAGGTATGATCTTACTGGCATGAGCTTCCTTTTGTTTGATGAATATTGATGTTTTACATGACTCTAAATCATTAAAGAAGTTGTATAATCTGTACAAACTGTGATTGAATAAATAGTGGTCCAGAAGATCAATAATCCACGTATCCAGGGTCAAAAATTGGGGTTATTTTGACTTGTGTCAGTTGCATTTCCGGACACAAGATGGCACTGTTTGGTCAATTTCCAGTTCCATGTTAACTTAGGCAAGTTAATCTTCAAACATTGGCCTCATCTTCACTTTTTCTGCCATATTTGTTTTATCATTAATTTTGTTGAGGGCATGTTATAAAAAGCACCATTTATCCATTCTTATGGATGCATTGGCACATTGTTCTTACTTGGAAAGCTGAGACTTGGAATAAAATATTCTGTTTAACTAAAGGTTCTGCCTGTTTATTTGCATGATGTTTCTGTGAAAGCAACCATGAAAATGATTCCCTTCACGCTTTTTAACTTTACACCCCGTCTGCATCTTTACACAGAAATTATGAGATCATCCGCTCAACCGGGCGCTTTCCACACAGCACACCTCCTCTCTGGGAGATTGACTCTTGTTTTATTACCTCGGGTTGATACGGACAGTGGGTAACCTGTATACTGCAAAGCCTTGCATCAGGCGCTAAATGTCATGCATAGCCTGTTTTTATTGGCTGATACGGCCTGTTGTGCCCTTCTCCTTTTCCTGGAAGCTATTGTTAAAGAGATGGTTGTTAATGCTGCTGACCAGATGGGCTCTTCTCCCTGCAGCTCTGACTGGGGCTGTTTACCATGCACTGGGCTGTGGAAAACAGGTGAGACTACTGCTGGCTTGTTGACCAATCAGAGAGCAGAAGATGTCTGGCCTCCTCCAGTAAACCTTTATATGGCATTTGATATTGGTGCAGGGGGATGGATCGGTAATAACACTGAGTCAATGTGAATTGTGGCTTATTTATTTTTATACATAGCTATTAGGAAGAGATGCAGGGAATGAAAAAGGTGCCATCACAATTTTCTGCCATCAAGCCACCTTAGACAAATTAGTGTGCTTTTAATGCAATTGTAACATTACTCAACAAATGATATTTAATACATCCCGCCGTCGAACGAGCAACACGACTTTTGAAAATGTTCTCTTTGTGACCAAATGTTTCTACTATTAGCTAGGCAAACAGTGAACATTCCTTTCTCTTTCCAGTGCAGTCCATCTCGAAATACTGCAATTTGGTATCATGGCAACAGCGAGGGTAAAGCTGGGCCTGGGATGGTTGAGGAGTAGTCTTTTGAAGCTTTGAATCAATCTGGCTTAATGGATGACCAGTGGCTAGCATGCACGTATGGATTAGTTTGGCCGGAGCACCTGTCCCTGTTCTGTCAACAGCGGATCAGGTTACCAGCTACATATTCACTGGGCTGACACAACTTCCTCTGATTGACACCGCATTTGCCCCGATTCACAGCACACAAATCAACTGTCTCACCGTGAAGACAGCTGGGGAATAAAATGCCCCATCATCAGATTTAGGCAACATATTCTGACCTGCCTTACAAATTGATGAAATGAAGAAGAAAAGAAGAAGAAATGAAGCCCCTCAGGTTGATCATGGAGTTAAGCTGGCGGAGCAGGCCGCTGGAGCGAGACCAAGGCCAGACTTAACAAGGATAGCCTGTAATTCCTGGACCTGAACTGGGAATCGGGAAAGAGAGAAAAAAGAAGAGCTCTGAGTAAACTTTTGCCTCGGAGTAAAGAGATTAAAAGATTATTTTAGAATAAATTCAAGCTGTGTGATTCTGATCATTGCATCATTCATACACACGTTTAAATTCTTTATTCTGGATTCTTAAATCGTCGAAGAACTGGATGTACCTTTTTGGCACATTCATGATTGCTGGAAAAATGTGAATTTGAAGCCACAGATTAAAAAAAAAAAAAAAAAACTCCATATGAAGAGGAGCCTCAGTCATTTCCTTTATTCATCTGAACAAATACTTAGCGACCGTTCCACTTGGCAGAAATCTGGACGGGTGATGGATGGGCTAAGTGATAGACTCAGCCGGTTGCTTGGTGGGCTTTGTCCTGGATTTCTGACACTTTCTATCTTGTGATCCCTCTGATGCCTAGATCCACCCCAGTTACCCCCACCAGCTGCATGTGACCCCTCATCATAGTCCTGCCTCTGCTTGCCATGTGCTGGGAGTCAAAGGGTTCCCACCTATCGCTCATCAGAAAAAGAAACCCCACCATCTCCTGCCTCTGTGCACTAAATCACAATCAATCCTTTGGTAGACAGAGATGGATTGGGATGTCCACGACCCTGTACCTTTCATGAGGGGGGGTCTCTGCCTTCCAAAGGACTGCTGTCAGTGTCATATAACAGAGGTTTAGGACGAGGGAGCAGGTCACGTCGGCTGCCCTGGGAAGGAAGTCATCACAAACCAATGGAGGGGAATTGTTTCCTCTTTAGTGTTAGCAATTGTAAAGCTGTGCAATGACAGAAACAAGGTACAATTAATATAAACTCAATTAAGAATAAATAGTTGGGTTTTGCTGAAGAAGAGAAAGTTCTGTACACGCTTTTATGTGCCATTGATCAGCTGCTTTCCTTCCACAGCCTGCGCGCTTGTTCATCTCTGAAAATAATAGTCTTGACATTCTGCCTCACATCATCATGCGCAGCCTGTTTGAAGAGCCGCTGTCTAGTGTTTTCTGATTTACTTCACAACAGAAAGAGTGATTGCATCATTCACATGAGCATTGACAACAAATATCATTCATACATGTAAAAGTCTCCACAATGCCATAACAGGATGATTTGGAGTGAAAGATCTTATTCTGCATTCACTGCCGAGAGCTCAAGAAGGATCATTCACATGTAGATGTGTCCTTCTGGAAGTGCCTCGGCTATACAATTTCCATTTAGATCAGGTGTATACACAAATAAAGAAAGGACATTGGGTTCTTCATTTGATTAACTAATCATAGTCTTTGTAATTCTACTCAGAGGCACAGCCCCACACTGAAGGGCAGTGTGGGGCTGTGCTCCCTGATTAGCCTATGCATGATTGCTATGAATACAGCACAAATCAGTTCAAGGAACTCAACACCATAAACTAGACACTGGCTGCGATTAAACAGGCGATTAAGACATAGTGAGTTTGTGTGTGTTTAATCCCTTTTTCCATTGTCTAAGTAGATAGCCACGATGTAGTCCCTAATCAGCACTGACTGGCCACTAGAAGAATTGCAGTGGGAGGTAATTAGGGTCTTCAAAGCTCCCTGGAGTGAGGATGCAGGTTGTTTGCGATCAGCTTGAATTTAAAGGTACATACTGATCATATTGTTGGAACAGTGAATCTATTTTATGATGCTTAACTGAAAAGGTGCACACAGTGCGCCAGGACAAATGTAAAATCTTTAACCGAATGGGACACATGGTGGAATAATCCACATTTGTGGCACAAGTGAGGAAGCTTCTGCTCCAGAGGCTGTTGACAAAGCAAACAAAACACTCCTCAACCTCACGACTCAAGCCTCAAAGTGCTTTAACCCTCTTCCCACTTCTCCACTAGGCCTCTTGATGCAGTACTGTGGTGTCCGTGTATCATCACAAGGCTGTATAGAAACTCTACAACCCCTCTCCACGACTGATCTCTTTTGATACAGCTTATTATGCAAACTGCTCCCAACTCCTGCCGCATAATTAGTGCTTAATTAATTTGAGTGAAATCTTTCATCTGTCTGTGTCCGGCCAGCTCCTTCCTTCCATTTACAACATGATATTAATTTCAGAGGGGGGAATGGCAGCGCAGCTGATGAAAAGGCTGATATAATTAATCAAGTACTGTATCTTTTTCCTTCATTTTTGCAGGAATAATAATAAGTGTGATGAGCAGAGTCTGATTAACCCTATTATGCTCCCTAATTAGGGTGATCATTTAATAATCAAGGAAGCAGCACAATTATAAAAGAATGCAAATTATGCCAACTAATGAAGAGTGTACAGAATCAGGGATTTCTTTGTTTGGAAAATGTGGCATTTGAAAATCAAAGGTCAAGAAAAGGCTACTTTGAATGTACACATGTTAAGGATGTACTTAAATACTTAATCTTTTCTGTTTACACAAACATTTCTCAAAAGAAAAGAAATCTTCAAATATAATCTAAGCGGGTCAGAAAGGAATTAAAAGTGAAATGCCGAAATGAAATTTCAAAATAAACAGACTTTAAAACGTGGCACATAAATTTGGAGTGTGTTCTAGACTGGTTTCCTCTGGCCTTGTATATTTTAGAGCTCAAACGGCTGCACTGTAAAATCAGTACCATGGACAGCACTGACTGAATCCTATCTTTACAGTTTGTGAAGACATTTTCAATATTATTCCAAGAAAAAGCTTATATGTTATTAATGAAAGTGTTTATGTGGACAATTTGTCTTTAGATGAACAAACAAGTTACAAGGGCTAATGTTTTACAGCTGAGAATGAGAAACATAAAATACATGGCTCATTAGGTTTGCCAGAGGCCATTTTTTACCTCATTGATGATACAACTGCTGTCTCCACTTCCATCAAGATAACAGTGACCTCATATGTGCACTCTTGATGAGCAATGATCTTGATTTTATTTTTTCAAAAAATGACTTATCAGCATCATCATCACCTAGTAAACCAGTGAGTAATAGGTTGATGTTGTTGTGATGTGCACAAAATAAGCTAAAGGCCAGTCAAACAGCTTGTATATGCCAGCTTTTTCTTCTGTATAGTAGTGTCTCTGAGGTGTGTGCGTGTGTCTATGTGAATGAATGAATGTACCTCAATTTACTCCTCTTCACCCCCATAGTGCAGCTGTGCCTCGGAGAACTCTTGTGTAGTAATTGAATGAGCCGGGGCAGGGGGAAACCTGTAGCATCGAATGTGGTTGCCCGCTGGTCTTATTATCTGTAATATGGCAGCCGCTCTGCCTGTGCTTTCTCATCCGCTCATGAATACAGAAATGAATGTGATGGACGTCAGAGGTGGACGCAGAAGGGGGGAACAGGCCAGAGCTGTTTTAATCAGCTCCCAGATAGAACAATCGCTTTATCCACCTCCACGGCCCAGAGGTGAATTAGTATTTAACATTCCAGGGCATGCTTTCTGACAGAGGACTCCACCCCAAACAACCAATGGACTGCAGAGATTACTGAGAGACACTCTGATGTTTTTGATGAGTAAATTAGAGCTAAACATGCCCCTGGGACTTCAGCAAGCGATATGCAGGAAGACCTCGATTTAATAAGGCCTCTCTACAAGAAAAGAAAACCTGGCATTTAGATGCCTTGTTCATACTGTTGTCCCTTTGAAGTCTTTGATCATGCTAGTGCATAGACATTTGAAGTAACCAGTAAAAGCATCTTGGGTTGCCATTATAACAGAAATCTGATGTACTTTGATAATGCCTTTTGAATTGAACCTGCTGTAGATTTAATCCATAAAATATGATTTTAATGCAGGTAGCGTTTATTTCTAAATGCTGGACTAAATTACCCGCCTTTGTCCTCATGAAGTTATTAGCATAACTGTCTTGTAATCAGGGCCATTCGCATTTCATTCTAACATCCATTAGTCCTTTTCCAGAGTTATGCCTACTCTACAGTGTTTTTCACAGTAAACCCAGTGTAGTGGACAAAAGTACTCTTTAAAGTACACTTTAAAGTCTAGACAGTGAACTCTACATTGCCCTCATGGCCAAACAGGCATTTTACCCATTGATCTTCTGGGTGCCACGGTCTGAGTTTATTTTCGAGGGCTTACTGCAGTCCGCTTTTGCCAATGTTGCTACTTGAGTGCACATTTAGTTTATTTCAGGCTCGATGCAATCCCGTTGAAATACTTCTGCAGTCCTAGAGTAGTTCATTCAAGAAAAAGTAAACCAAACTTTCATCCAAGTCTGACTGAAACTACTAAAAAAATTAAGTAATCTAGTTTCATTTTTTATTTATTTGTAAAATTTGGAACAAGAACTGAATATTTGACACTAAATGTAGTGTTTTTTTTATGTCACAATATTTTTTTAAGTGTTGGTATTGGCAGGTGGTTATAATGTTTTAAATGTTCTGCTTTGGATGGATTTGAGACCTATGGCTTTAGAGCTAAGAAACATATCACTTCATGAAATGGTGGCACTTTTGTTGTGCTGTGACATTGTTCTCATGTTGGTGTCTGCTCACCCTCAGGACAAAGGCTGGAGCCATGGCTGTGCTGTGTCCACAGCCAGACTGATTAAATCTGGGTCCCTTGCTGGCTCTCTCCATGGTGCTGAAAGAGCCCTCTATCAGATTACAACCTGCCAGAATAGGACCTTAGCTAATCCATTACAATAATTGATTGACAGTGCATTGAAGGTGGACATATAGTGAACACCAATTAAAGTCATGTCGGATTCCACTTTAAAATTAACTTTAGTTGGAAAAACACACGGAGCCAATCAGTCATTTAAGAATTACAGGAGGTTTTGTGAATGTCTACAGCAAGGACAGAGGTCGTCTAATCACTGTGTAATGACTAACCGCTCTACAGATCCCCCTGGTAACCACAGTTAATGTTTGACAGGAACAGATTTGTGAAATCTCTGCAATGTGTCATGCTTTGGTCACTTTAAAAACGCAAACCGTTCTGTAAAATTTCTCTTTCATTCTGATGCAGTGTATAATTCCTTTCTTACTTATTTCTATCAACTTGTCATAAACCAAACTACAAACTTAGTCTGAAAACAGTGATTTTTAAATTAGTTTTGTACTTTTTTCCTACTTGGGCCAAACAACTGAGTGTTTCTATTCCATTTAGTCACTAAGTAAAATGACAACACGACCTAAAGAATAGGACAGAATGGGGACAAGGTGAAATCCTATACGAGGACGTGTTGGAGGCTGCGTTGGAGAAGCTGCAGCTGTATGCTAATTAGGCGCCTATGCTTCCCATCAGCGCCGGGCAGCACGCGCCACTGAGCAAACATGCGCATGCGCAAGTCCATCCTCAACCAGGACACCGGCCCACGCGTCCTACACAGATGATCACGGAGAAAAGAGGAACTCGTTAAAATGCCATCAAAGCTTGTAGTCCCAACAAACCACGACTAATAGAGGCGCTTATGTTGAGAGAGCAAACCGAGGGGAGCCGAGGTTTCCATTCTCACAAATTTACTCATTTTGATCATAAAAATAAGAAACAAAACACTAAACAGTAAAGGGATCAGTATGAAAAACGTTTTAAACTTTTTTTCTTGTCCATGAATTCGACAGTATAATTCATATATTCAGCACATTGTCAAAGTACCCTTTACAATACTTTTTTTTTTTCTTCAAATCAGACATAGCACTAGGCCTGTGTGTACGCTACGTAACGGTGTGCGGCTGCAGGCAGGTGAGGAGCCACCGGGACAGACAGAGGCCTATTGAAAAGAGGGGCAGGCCTGCGGCTCAGCTCCGATTGTGTAATTATTTGACTTGGTCATACTGCAGCTTTATGCAAATGAGGGGAACAATGTACGACGATGGAGATTAATTCCTCCCTGGTCTGCGGCTGAAAAGAAGAGAATGCACCCTCTGCTAAGAGGCGCACTGCAGCCTACATTAGCCACTATAACGAAAAAGCAGACCAGTACACTAGAAATAAGTTATGCACAGAGGACACAAAGAAAGTAAACGCAAACTTGTGGCGTATAGCTCCTGAGAATGAACACTGAACTCATTTAACTAGGCTACAAATGCCACAATTAAAACTAATATCGAAAAGTTTAAAACTGTGATTTAAACTATTCTGTTAACCACCAATAAACAATTAATAACCCACATTCTCATTCAGCATTCTATATTTGTTATAGTTAATATCGAGCCCAAAGCTATGTTGTAAGCCCAGCATTTTGCAGCTCAAGCCTCGTCTGCGGTCTTCTTTGTTTGGAGCACTGATTCCGCCCAGCACGCGTCTCGCGGTGGGCCAGATTGTCCACGAGTCCCGTTTCACAGTTAAGAGGTCAATTTGCTTTTCAAACGAAAAAGGGCTCGGGACATCGAAGCAGGGGCAGACGCGGCCATTGTGCACAAAGACCAGAGGGTCCACTTATTACTTATGTATGCACCGAGATGTCTGATTTATATGTCGAGTTAAACTACCGAGACAGACACGTGCCCTAAAATAAAGAGACACTCCCTCTACAGTGTTTATTTAAGACATCATAAAATAAAATCCTATAAAACAACCAAGACTTTGTGAGTGGAGAGCTGCGGTGAGATATGCGTAAAGGTCGTGCGTAAAAGGCAGAATAAACAACTGTAGGCTGAGTGGAGCAGCCCGGGGCACTAAAAGAAGAAAAGGCTGCGCCACGGACACGCTTTTATAGCAGTGTTCTTATGAAGATAGCTTCTGCAAGTGACAGTACAGTCCCACACATCAATAGAATCTGACCTAATAGGAAATATTAACCAAGCTTTTTCATTCTAAACTTATGATTATTGTGGTAGTGACGGACATTTCCTTTTGGCAGCTACGGGCCCCCCAGAGGAGAGCCACAAAGCCGTGGCACGTGTGCATTTGTATAGGGGCCCATCAGACCGTAAAAAAGGAGGGTCCCGGCGTGTGCCTCTGTCTGGGAGGGGCTAGGCGCACACATTAATGTAATAAACCGCCAGTGCATCTGCTAAGCTATCTGCACATCCTCCAACGAAATCCACCAAAGCCAGGCTCTGAGCCCTCCCACAATCAAATCCACTGGGATCTTGGTTTCATCCGATTGGTCGGGGATGCTGCGACGAGGGGGGGCAGAACAATAGCATCATTCCGGCATAAAAAGAGTGGAGCTATGCCTTAGAGACGAAAACATTTCAGGAACAGAAGGATCGATATACAGGGGAGATAAAGTCCCACAAGCTTCTAGTGTTGCCATATTTTGAACAAACCTGGATCCTCGAGAAATCTTTCACCTCCCCGAAGTGCCTTTCAGCAGCGACTCGCCAACATGCCCAAAGGCTTCCTGGTAAAAAGAAACAAGAAATCTGCACACGTTTCCTACAGGACGCGCCCAGACGAGGATGACCTCCAGGAGCCACCCACCCCAGCTGCCTTGCCGAGTCAGGCGGGCCCCTCCCCGCCGCTGTCCGTGGCGTCCAGTCCAGACCGCGCGGATATCACGTCAGCTGAGGCGCCTGTGCCAAGACTGGAGAAGCCGGCGCAGTTCGGCAACCCGGAGACGGTGTGCCAAGCCCTTTACAGCCCCACCCGGCCTATCAGCAAAGAGCACGACCGAGGATATTTTGAGAGAAGTTTTAATCTAGGTTCGCCGATTTCTGCCGAGTCATTCCCCACACCTGCCTCCCTCTCTGGCCTCGACCACCTCCTGTACGCTCCGGTTGATCTGAAAATCGGCACCAGCAACAGCAGCCGCAGCGGCACCACCTCCTCCATCACCAGCAGCAGCAGTAGCAGCCTCACGGCACCAAACAACCGTCTCGCCACCAAAAGACCCGCTGACGCCGCGGAGCGCAAACCCAAACCCGCCGCCAAGAAACCCAAAGCCATCAGAAAACTCAACTTTGAAGACGAGGTGACGACCTCCCCTGTGCTGGGGCTCAAAATCAAAGAGGGCCCCGTGGAAATGAAGCCGAGAGGACAGTCCTCAGCGGGAAACAAGCCTTTAGGGGAGTTTGTGTGCCAGCTTTGTAAAGAGGCGTACGCGGATCCCTTCTCTCTCGCCCAGCACAAGTGCTCCCGCATCGTCAGGGTCGAGTACCGCTGTCCTGAGTGTGACAAGATGTTCAGCTGTCCAGCCAACCTCGCTTCTCACCGCCGCTGGCACAAACCTCGGGCCGCCGCCACCGGGACGTCCGCGATGCCCCCTGCACAGGGCATCAAATCCGATATGGCCAAAACGCCTCCCCTGGGTGTCAAGTCCGATGAAGCCAAAGACATAAGTGACAGAGACACCCCGAGTCCAGGTCTGTCCGAGTCGGGCTCTGAAGACGGCGCATACGACTGCCAGTTCTGCGGGAAGAGGTTCAAGCGCCAGGCATACCTAAGAAAACACATCATGGGACACCAGGCCCTGCAAAAGAAAGTGCTGGAGGAGTTTCAGACGGGCGAGCGCGCAGAGCAGGCTCCCATGCCCTCCTCCTCCTCCTCCTCCTCTTCATCCTCAGAGGAAGCGTCAAACCAAAGCCCCCTCAACCTGAGCCCAGTGGACTGCCTACTGTGTCCCGTGTGCGGGGAGAGTTTCACCAGCAGGGCCGGCCAGGAGAGACACCTGCGCCTCATGCACTCCTCCCAGATTTACCCGTGCAAATACTGCCCCGCCACGCTCTACAGCTCGCCGGGGCTCACCAGGCACATAAACAAGTGCCACCCCTCGGAGAACAGGCAGGTGATCCTGCTGCAGATGCCGGTGCGCCCTGCCTGCTAGAGACAACACTCAACTCGTGCCTTTGAAGCAGAAAAGTAAAGCAAACAAAAAGTGGCTTTGGGATAAAATAGAGTCTGTAAATGCTCACTGCCATAAGTTTAGTCCAATGAAAGGCAGGGCGGTTTGATGTTTAAGTGATTTCTTTCTCATGCCAATCAGTGATTGTTGAATGCTTCTCTCTATCTTTAAATTACATATAGGCCTATTTTGAGATTTTCTTTCTCAAATTAGTTTATCAAGATAAAAAAGAATACAAAGCGTTAGTTTGACTGTTAAAGGGTATTTTTCTAGAACAGCACGTGTGCTCAATGATAGCTTCTAGACCTAAGAAATGTCTTAAAATCTCAGAAACCTTTTCCCCATCAGAGCCTTTTGAATTCACCGACCCTGATTGCTCTATCATTGTAGCTTTACGCTCGTTTGTGAATGACAGAAGTTGGTGGAAAAAGTGTGACTGAAGCATTCTCTGTTTAGTAGAACCACAAATGCCTTTAGTATAAATGCCTAGTGTCATAGTCTACATACACATCCAAATCCCGCTGTACAACTGCCTTAAACAAGTCCACATAGACTGAGTTCATTTGAAATGCTGGCACATATTTTATTATGGAAGATTGTTGCAATATTTTTCATCATAAGTTTATTTATTTATTTATTCGAATTATTTTATGTAACTTATTGTTGTGTTTGTTGTGATTTATGTGAATCGTTCTGGCAGTTTACATGTGGTATAGCCAAAATGTTTTTTTGTTTTTTCTTTTTTGTCAAATTTATGAGTTGTGCTTATCGTCGTGGGTCGGGTTTTAAATCTTCAATCTCCACAGCTCTTGTTTAAAAAAAAAAAGAAAAAAACGTAAAGCTCTTACCTTAGATGCAATCTTTTTTAAGGACAAGTTATTTTCCTAAATGTTGGCTTTTATAGCGCTTTGATTGTATGTGTATATCGTTGTTGTCTATCGATAATAATAAAATATTTTCAAAAGAAGAAAGTGTTTCAAGTGAGTTTTGTGTCAATATACATCTTTAAATAGGGCCTAGTAAAGTTTGTATAACTTTTATTTTTAAAAAGCCTTTATGATATTTGACAACATCTTAGCAAATGAGTAACTTAAATAAAACGAGTTACGAAGAGTGGAAATACTGCCTTTTTAATTAATAGTCCTAGCTAACAGACCTTTACCTTTAGCCTATTAATAGATTATTTTTATTTTTCGTTTAAAGGCAATTTTAAAATACCTCGAACACATCCTTTGTCAGTCTAAAGTGCAATATATCCTATAGATAGGCTATAAGTACTATTTTTTAATCCATAAATTCTTGACATATATTTAGAGCTTGTTTCTATCTTTTTTAGCATACATTAAATGTTAGCTAAACAGAGAGGCCAAAGCTACCGCGCAAAAGTCTTCATAAATTATATCAAAAGGATACACTCGGAAACTTCATTTTAAGCTATTCAAATTTAGTCCACTGTGCGTTCATTTAGTTTTAGCTTTAACTGGAAAATCACATTCTTGCCAAACTTTGTCTTCGATGTGACCGTATCACTTATTAGCAGGTTTAAATCATAGCTGTAGTGGCTCAATACACACACATCCTCCGCCATAGAGAAGCACTTAGGGCCTAAACATAAATTAAGCCCTAATGCCATGTCAGGACATGACAGAGGACAAAGAGGTTGCGGATGAGAGCTCACCTATAAAGCAGTAAAACATGTGCCTGCCTTTGTAGCTCCATTTTTTGTTGCCTTCAGTTGATTTAGGACACTTTGGGGTTTCATATCTGACCCCTCACATCCTGAAAGCATTAGGTCAGTTGAAAATTAGCATGTAGCTTACAAGTGGCAGAGTATCTCAAACAATATGGACATAACCTTAGAACCAGGATAAAACTTTCAAGTCCTGCTTTACCCTTCATCCCTTACATCACCTTAAAAACATGACCCTTTTCTTGCAGGTGAAAGGAGCTTGAGCTCATTAATAGGCCTACTCTTGCCTAAAAAGAAAAAGCTTGCACAATCTTTTTTTAAATGAGTGTCATTCCCTCTTGATGCACCAGTGACAATGCACAGGGAGATATTGAAAGTGTGAAAATAGGACCAGAGTCGGCAGTGCAACATGTGTCAAGATACAGACTGGAGTTATCACTGAGAGTGTTGGGACATGCAGCTCCTGTTGGTTCTGCTGAAAACTATCCCTGAAGCAAACAGAAGTAAGTTGGCTGAAAATTAGGTAACATTAGTGTTCCTTCCAACACACTTTTTAGGCTCCAATTACAGTCAAGTGCTTTTCTTGTGTCTTTATGTGAAAAGGTGAGGCAGTGCACCCAGAGGTGCTGGGACCATCGCACCTGTACCTCCTGGTGGGCTTCCATTATGCTGGTCCCCACTAAGCTGAACTGAGCAGCAGGGGTGACAGATGGGAGGAGGGTCAGGTTACCCCTGCTGCTGCTTGCAAGGCCGGGCCAGGGTCAGGAAGCCCGTGGTAACAGCGCCATCATGTCAGTGCACACAAGAGGGTTTTTTTTCCCGGATAAAACCAACCCACAGTAATCCACAACATCTGAGGTTACACAATTAGCTGATGAGCTGTTGAGAGGGTAGAAAACCGACAGCAACAGGTAAAGAGAATTTTAAATTGATTTAATGAAATGTTTCAACTTTCACATTTCTAATAAAGATAGCAGGACATTGGTCATTAAAAACAGTTTGATATGTTGACAAGTAATGGAGAAATTTTCAAGCTTTTTTCACTTATACAAAGAATATAGTACAGGCATTCATATATCTACAATATGACATGGGCAATGCCCTCAAGTTTGACACAATGTACAAGGATTTTGAGAATAAAAGGAAAAAACCCATACTAGGACTAAGACTAGATCATTTTCTTCACATATATAAGAAACACAATCCATATTGGTCCAGACTAACAACTCCAGCAACTAAGCCACCAAAGGGGAGCACAGACCCCTTTCACAAAAAGGATTTATAACCTACAATCTTTACATCAGCATCCTGGGTGGTTCCTTCAAGTGGCTTTAGGGAAAAAATTAAAACCCTTGATGTGATCCAGGTCTATGCTTTTATACATTCTTCAAAAACACAAAGCACATGAAGAGGATTTCACTCTCATCACCTGCATACTTCACTGTTTGGATTCCTGTCGTTTTCTGCTCGGGGAGCAAACAAAGAAAGCAGGCGGCATGTGTGAGAAAGTGATAGGAGAGCGTGGGGTAAATAAGGCATAGTAGTGCAACAGATGGGGGTAGTGTTGCAGCTTGGGTGGAGCCCTCGGAAGGTGTGAGTCCACGGCATTTGTGTGTATGTAGGGAACACCTGGCTACCATGACAACCTGGGCTGGCAGGTTGGAGGAGTGAGCGCACTAAGCCGGGCTGTTGCTAGGAAGGCTGTGAGAGTTCAGCGCT
The DNA here is from genome assembly GCA_036850595.1 of Rhyacichthys aspro. Lineage (NCBI taxonomy): Eukaryota > Metazoa > Chordata > Actinopteri > Gobiiformes > Rhyacichthyidae > Rhyacichthys > Rhyacichthys aspro. The sequence goes on along the minus strand of CM072169.1, from coordinate 11,072,021 downwards.
GGCATGCCACCCAAACCCAGTGCCCCAGCCCTCCCGCAGCCCCAGGAGGCAACATGGGGAGGATGATCATGGGAAAGAGGAGGAGTTGGTGCCTCTTGGTTCCTTTCACAGTAAAAGACATAGCAGAGCACAAGCATTAATAGAGACCAGAGAGGCCCACAATTTTATCCATCTGTTGTTGTTGTTTTTGTGGGAAGAACGAGACTTCAGAGTGGCAAAAGTGAGTGAAAAGCTGCTAATGAAGAGATGCCACGCAGGACGTCCATGATGTGCAACAGACAATGAGGGGGAGAAAGTAAATGTGCTGGTACTAGTTAAAAGAGGCAGAGTGGGCCAGACATAAGACAGGCACTGTAAAAGTCTCTTGGAAGATCACATATGCATGCATATACACACACACACACACACACGCAAAACCACACCAGTGCATGGATTTAAAGTCACCTGAGGCTTGGGTGGCATTTTCCACTAACAGCACAAGAAAAAAAAACAAAAACAAAACAAAAAACAAAAAACAAAAACCCTAATCAAGTGCCTATTTACATTTCTCTAACAGACAGATACAAAAATTAAAGCAATTTGCATCCAACAGCAATCAAACATTCAATGACAGTTAATCAATGAAAGTTAGTGCAAAAATGTTGGAATGTCAATCCCACAGCTCCAACGGGCTAAAGGACGAGACTAATAGCAGAGGAAAGAGACAGGAGGAACTTATCCAATTACCGGACATGAGCCTATGTTAATGACATCAGAAAACAATTACAAACGCAGACTTTTCTCATTCCAGCAGAGTTGCATAAATCAAATCATGACACAATCCATCGGAATTCATTTAAAAAGGAAAATTAGTGATAAAAAAGCCCCAAACAAATTTCAGCTCAGCTCATGTTAAAAAGACATCATTGATTGTCCCCTCTGGGTTCAAAGCAATTAAAAAATCCCCCTGGCTGCACACTGTACAAAGCCTCTGCACAGAGGTAGTCTGTGTAGTAGTGTGCCAGTACAAATTGGTACTTCTTTAAAGTCACTTCTTTCTGCAGTAAGAAGATGGTCCTCAAACATGGTTAAACAGGTACAAATTAACAGTACAACATCATCCTATCATAAGAAACAATGAAGTGCAAAGACAGGTAAAAAGGTAGACACATTTTAAATGGACACCGATCTCCTGTGCATTCCTTAAATTTACATCTGTGTCATTCAGTGCTCTGACAAGGATTAAGATAGATTTGTGAACATGGAAACATTCAAAATGATCATTCTAGCACATTCATGCGCACTTGACAATAAAAATGTTTGCTTTAAGACCTCTCAGTCAAGTCATCCTATGCAGCTAATTCCTAAAATGAACATTATCACCCCTTTGAATTAAACAACACAACAAATGAAAATGAAATATCAATAAATCTAATGATTGACACATAAATTAAAAATTGCATAATGCTCCAGTTGTTTATATGACACATAATTAAACAAGAAAAAAAACACAATAGTCTTGCAGTCACGGCGTTGAGGTTATCATTAGATTGAAGGCTATCCTTGGACACAGGATATAGGACACAGCTCAGGCAGAAGATTTGCTTATAGCACTGGCTGACCGGCGGAGTTTTCCAGAAACTCGGTGCTTTGTGGCACGGGGCAGAGTGGGAGACACCTGGTCCACAGAGTCGGTGGCTGCTGTGGCAGAGCTGGCTTCAGTACTCGCACTGCCACTGAAGGAGCCTATAGAAGAGAGATAGAGACAGGTTGTAAACAAAGAAAATGGAGCAGGACTAGGGTCTTGAGGCTCTGTGATTCTTGTATATCCCAGCATGCTTTGTCATGCATGTGCCTGCTCCCCAAACCCAGATTACCCACAATGCAAGTCAGTGTAGATTTATTTCACATTCATTTACAGAATTTTCAATTCAAACAGTAAAGAACAATGAGCAACAAGTGCACTTGGTCTTCACAAGGTTAGAATAAAGATGTAGAAAGTGAATAAAATCTCAGAAATCACAAGCTGATTTTCCATAGGAAAGCAAAGCTGGTTAAAAACACACTTACATGCTGCCAAACATTTTTTTTTTCATATGCTTACATGTAATAAAAATGAGAGGCAACTTTTGTATTGGAAAGGGGTATTCAGTTTGCAGCATGACAGCAAAATGTGAATGAAAACAAAATTACACATTATGCTCTTGTTTTGAACATGTGGAGCCTTCCTATTGTCAGACATTGTGCCTTTTCAAAAAACTTCAAATCTATGATCATGGGATGGCAAACAGTAATAAGCTGGAAGGTGGGGTGGACAATCAAGTATTGTAAGCCTTGACTTGGTCGCTGTACCCCCCACCAAACCCAAACTGTAGACCCCCCCCACCCGCCATTGCACCATGCCTCGAGTTTAAACAACTTTTATGCTTTGTTGAGATGGCATCTGGTTGCCTATTTTCTTTCCTGTCCTTTTCTTTCCTGCTATTTTTCTGAGGCATCTCAAGTTGCAGCAACTAAAAGGAATGGCAGATGGCTGGAGTAACAGACCCTCAGCAGCACAGTGGACCCCGGCAGCATCCAGTGCTGCTGCTTACTGGGAGAGAGGGCTGGGCTATGGATGAAGCATTGGGTGTGTGCATTGTAAAAGGACAGAGGGGAGGTGAGGGGTCCCTACATGCATTCTCCAATCTGCATATGAATATAACAAAACGGATGGGCTTCACTCAAAATGTGGGCTGGGCTTACAGACAGAAGAAACCCTGCATTCCCGTATTGCTCCACTCATTCCTACAGTAAGACACTTTGGTTTCAAAAGTACATCATTGCATATTAGAGACATGCAACCATCCAGTGAAGATTGTATTCTCTGAAATCAGTGAATATTATAGCTCACCAACCACTAAACAGACCCCGCTTTTATTCAGCAGCCATTAAACCAACTGCAATAATCATTCCCTCAGTTTCTAAATTACATTGTTGATTGTATGGCCTTAAGAAAAATTTACTTTTCAGAGTAAAGGAGAAAGAAAATAACTCAGGAACAGGATGCAAAACAACATTTTCTCTTATTGCTCAATCTGAAATTGCCTTGTGGTAAGCTTGGTTTCAGATGGAAACAAAAAAGACAGACTGTAAGAGAAAGAAAACAAAGAGATTCTTTAAATGACCCTGCTATCCCATTGGTCCCCTGTGCAGCAGTTCAAACAAGGCTGTGGATGACAAAGACGTCTTCCAGTGCGGCAGGTGTTAGTCTCAGAGTCTGCCCCAGGCAAACAGGCACACTCCTACAGGAGGAAATGAGGGAGGGGGGTGGCCGAGGGACTGGGAAATAAAGAGAAGAAAGAAAAACGAAAAGTGTTTGCTGGGGGAGAAGAGAAGAGAAGGCGCGCCACATGCAGAAGCGAGGGCCAGAAGTGGAGCCGTATTGTTCATGCTGTTACTTAGTCAGGTGCTAATTGTCCCCACCGTGCATCACTCTCAATTACCAGCTTGCCCTAAACAGTAGGACAGCCCACCCAAATAAACAGCCTGTTTTTTCAGGCCTCTTCCCCTTTGTTCACTAAATAAAGGTTGGTTAGTACAGAATGATAAAAAGACGGGAAAAGAGGCAGTATGAGTAAAACGAGCGGAGAGTACAAAAGACCGCTGGACGGAAACAGGCTTCCAGTGTGACATGGAGCTTACCTTTTCACAAAGCATTTGGACCTTTAAGATATTTTAATCTAAAAGGGAAAAACACAGTAAAGCATCACATGAGAGCAGTGGACACACACCATACCAAAGTCAACTCAACACAACATGCCTGAATGAAAGGTATTTGAGATCAAAGTTTAATGGGACATTCAGGCAACTTGTGTGGTGTTGTGGTTAGTCCTCAGTGGAAGGTTTAAAACATTTCACCTCGAGGATAGTAATGTCTGCTGGCACCCGATCTGCCCCTTTTAGAGATTTAAAAAGTCAGACAATTTCTAAAAATTGGGCAGTTCACATGGTATCAACAGGGGAAGAAACACTTACTTGACATTTTGCAGAAAGGGAGGGTTAGAGGGAGCAAGAAACACAGTGGGTGCACCTCAAAAGGTCGAGGATGCTCTTAGCCACTTGAGAGCAGAACTGTGTGTGCCGTTTTTTATTTGAAAAGTTTGGCGACCAAGCACAACAAACAAAAATTCGTATAAGGTGTCAGAAAAAGCATATTTTTTTGACTGATGGGTTAGCTCATGCAGGAAGCCATGCTGCTGGATGAAGACTGGACGGTTACTGTGAATGGGAGGCTGCAGGGCGGTTTATGGAAAACTTGCCTATGGATCACGATGATTAAATAAAGAGGTTATGAGTGGGAGCAAATGTTATACCATGTTGTACTGAAGGGTTGCATCATTTTCCATGCAGAATCTGGGCTTGCATATGGTTGGACAAAAATGAATAAATGTAGGTGGGCAATGGTTGGGCTTCATGCCTAGTGTGGAGGAAGCAGGCAGTCTTACAGTCCAGTTTGGCCCAGGGGTACTCCATGTCCCAAACCATCCCCGGCCAACGCCTGCACGCTGTCATGGAGCATGGATGACATGTTAGTGGTGGCAGTGGCAGCCAGAGCAGGATGAATGGACAGACAAACTCACATTCACACACACACACATTCGCAGAGACAACAGACATGGCAGGGCAGTAGCACATTTCAGGGTGAGAATGAGGAGAGGTGTCGGCCAGCCGCATTGATGCTTGATGGAACACAAGATATCAGGCATGACAGGCTTAAGCAGTGGAAAATATTTACACAAACATTTCTTCAAGATGCATTTCATTGTCACGAGGCAATGTGTGCAAGTGAGTTAGCAGCACTGCAAAAATGCCCAATGTTGAGTTAATGCTGTACATAATAAATAGCATGAAACTGATCAAATCAACAATGCCATGTAATTCTGGTTACACATAATTTACAGGTATTACATTATATCCATACAGTACACACTCAATATTTCATCCGCCGTACAGAAAAATCAGACGGTTCATTTTTACATGCCATCATAACCGACACAAAACACCGTTAAAACATTTGACAGATCTGTAAATGGCGTTGTGTTGTATTGTGAAGTGCTTTTCTTGTCATAACAGAAAGTGTGTTAGGATCCGATAGAGTGGAAAAGTGCAGTTCTGTATTGATTTGAGTGCTGTTGCAGATCGATCCGAGCCGGTATGAGTCGGAAAAACAAGATAAGACACGTTTTCCATTCTATTCATCATGGACTGATAAGACGCTGTCCTGACATCTGCAAGCTTGTGTTTGTCAGTCTCATCTCTTAAGTGTTGCTGAGCTTATGACAACACAATGCAGCCTGTGTTAGCCAGCCATCCTAATATTTTTAATGAAGTAATTGTGCGGTTATATATATATGCGGTTTGATATAAGAGGAGAGTGAGTAGAGAAAGGAGACTGTTTGAAGTCAGTTGGACCTTATGAAGAGCCGGGATGGTCTTTTGATATTCATCAGGGAGTGTAGGCGTGGAAGAAGAGTGGAGACAATGAGCGGGGTGGAGGAGAAGACAGGGGCAAACAGGTGTGTGTTGTCGAGCACAACAAAGACAGACTAATATGGAAAAATGGGTAGGAAGAAAAGCGAAAGAGTGAAAAGTGGAAACGATGTCCAGCGAGATGGGTTTAGCAATAGCCATCACAAATCGGTGTCACAATGTTCCAAATGTGACATTAGAATAATTTTCAATTCTCAGTTCTCTGTTTTTTTTTTTTTTTTAAACACAGATCGTTATTGTTAAGACACCTTTGTAACTCAATGCTTGATTTAATGCTTTTACCAATTGTATTACTTAAAACATTTAAAAATGTGCAACATAAAGGTCTATGTCTTTAATAGTGTGATGAATAATTTATTGCATGAGGGCCTGTAAATCATATTTAAACAACTGAGACACACTATCAGTAAAACAGGTGTTTCAAAGGGTTTAGAGCCCCTCTAACTTCAACTGTTTCACTCACACACAAAATAAAGTGTCACCAAGATTGTGTTTTTAAACAAATCCAGTGGAGAAGTGAGATTGCCAGGGGAGGGTGAAAGGTCACATGATGAAACAGTACTGAGATAAGGAGATACATAGGAGGTTTGTATGAAACCAATAGATAAAGGCCATAGCTGTAGTTTGTTTTAGTCTCACCTGTCCCACTCATTGGATAGCCAGGAGACGGCGAAAACACCTGTGATGCAAAGTCTTCAAAAGTCATGATCTCTCTGTGATTCTGAACAATGGCCTCCAAGTACAGCGCTCGCTCCTCGTAACTGTGATTTTGTTAAGGATGATCACAATAAGGTATTTACCAATAGAAAACATTGTACAGTCAGAATAGACAAATATAATATAAATATATATATATTTTTTTTTAGTGTTACCTTGTGAATACAATTATCATGAGAATGAGCTGGGTAATGTTACCAGGCTGGAGCAGTACCACCATCATCAACCCAAGCAAAAGCAAAAGCATGGAACAATCAGCCATGCCACAGAGCCCCAAATAAAGACAGTCTCCAAAATAATCACAAACGTAAGAATATGACACCACTGGCATGGTGCTCAAACCTCTCCTCTCTCCCTTCTCACCCCTCTTTTCTGTCTAATAGAACCCCTGCTGCAGGCAGCATGTCTAAGACCACCATCCCCGATGTGCTGCCTGCCACTTCTCCGTGCCATCAGGGGGAAAATTGGAGCCATTTGAAATTCAGAGTGACAAGCAGTGACTGGAGCATGGGCAGGATAGATGGCTGAATTTGAAATGAGAAAGCACAAATAAATAAAAAAATAAATAATCCTGCAAAATGGCAGCTGGGTGAGTGTGGAAAACATTCTGATGGCTATTATCATAGATATATCTGCTATGTCTTCTGTGTAATGCAGACAAGATAAAATAAGGCTAAAATGTACTGGCATAAAAGTCTACTTAGATTTTTAGAGTTTGTCAGAAAGTATTTAAAGAAACAAAACTGTGAACATGCATGCTAACTCATGAGACACAAAATACCAACCACCCTCCTTATTTCATTTCGATTGCCAGGTTCGAGTGGCAGGGACTGCTGCAGACGCCAAGGCTGAACCAGACAGAGCTGAGATAGGCTGGACTGGGCTGAGAGGCTCTCTTCTGGGTTAGATAGATAGGACAAGACAGTGACTGGGCAGGTGGCCTGCTGTGGGCACATGCCGCCACAGCAGGGGCCAAGTAAGCCATGACCAATGGCTTTGGGAGAAGCGTGGAGAAGTGGGGGTGACAGGCACCTGAGCCGGGACACACCAGAGGGTAGGCTGAACAAGCTGTTCACATGGACAGACGGAGATGCGATGAGGTCAGAATAAGACAAAAGATAACTCACTATTGACAGAAAGATGTTTAGCTTCATCTATCTTTAGATACATCAGGATCTAAAGTTAAATGTATTTAAGATTGCGTTTACTGTTCATACTGCATGCAAACCCAACTGATGTCGATTGTCCACACATAGGCAGCATACCTTAAAATGACACTTTATTGTCAAATAAATATAGACAGGATGTGAATTTAAAACAATCGAGCTGTGAGCTCCTAACTGTCTTCCAGTCATTGCCAGACATGCAACGTCATTGTTTACTGCCACTTGATAGAAACAGTGTTGGACGAAGAGAGGGCATCCCAGGCTCTGCTGCCATAGCAACCTGGGTCACAGCTCTGTCTGATGGGTCATATCCAGGGTTTTATGGATGGGACAGAAAGGATGTTTGTAACGGAACAAAATGTAACTAGATGAATGATAAGTGCAAGCAAACATACAAAAAAGTAGGCCAAATGAAAAAAAGAAATAAGAAGTCATTAGTGATAGTTGCAGGGTGAGAAAACCTTAGCACAGCATGGGTCAACAGAGCCATATGGCTGTCCATTATCAGACATGCAGATGACTGGAGGCCTGTTATTGAGATTCCTAAAGCAAATATTGACTCCAGCTGGAGCAGGCGCTCTCTGACTCTAACACACACTGCTCCTCTAACATTTCCTTCCTCTGCCCTCCATCCAAGTTAGACAAATGGATTATAGCAAGTGAGAAAAAAGAATAGAATGAAGGAGATGGCAGGGAATTATAAAAAATTAGAAAACATATGACAAGCAGTTGGTCAGAGATGCATTGTGGTTGGGAGCCTGATAAAAGTAACTTAAGGATTAATGAAAATATAGCCATAATTAAATAAGTAAATATATAATACTATCTTTGAAATAAACTGTACCACAGCAGTGCAGTGGTGCTTTCTCAATAAAGCTCTTTTATTTTGGCTTGTTTCTGATTACTATTATAGGCACAGCTAATCTGCCTGCATTTGCCAAGATGCTGTTGCCTTGATGCAGTAACCTAATAAAGAGACATGTCCAGGACAGTGACGCAAATATTTCTGTGTTTCCATGTCATGGACACCAATCCTGACCTACTTTTAGGGACAAACCATCTACTGAGCCTCTAGATAAGAGCTTGCAGAGGCGTCAGTTTGGTAACAAACCTCCAGTGAAACAGAGAAAAGCTTCAACATGAGTGCAAAAAAGATTCTTATAGAGCACATGGCAGACAGGCCTACATTTCCACAGATGGGCTGCAAGGCAAGTCACCCATGACATAACTGTCATTTACAGCTGAGCTATCCAGACAAACAAGAGTAGTGTGTGGGTGGAGAGTGTGTTGAACCTCTTTGGGAATTTCCAAGGAAGCCCTTAGGTTCCAAATGGTTGAATTCCTATTAAGGAGATGAGAGGAAACCAATGTAATGTTCTTGGAGCATGGCAACAAGAAAATATGGTTCCAGATACACATGTATGTGAACCAACTTCAAGAGACAGATAAATGCAAGAGTTAGAAAAAGCATGTTTGCAGCAAACTGTTACTCTTCTATGTCTATGCAATAAGCCACAAAGATATATGATATCTAACATTTGCTTCAGGATGTCTATCCACACAGTTCAAAGATTTATCAAGAGTGTACAATTAGAAATCACAGCTAAAATCTTCTGTCCCATACCTGTGATGGCATATGTGCCTGTGTATCTGGGTCAACAAACGGGTACATGCATATGTATCTATGGGTGTGTGCACATATGTATACATATGCATGTATGCTGTCCAGATGGTGGGAGGGTGACTCTCGGGAAATAGTGGGGGTCAAGCATCTTTGTGGATCAAAGCCAAGGTCAGGGCAGCTGCAGTGGCCCATGTTCAAGGTGAATGGAGGCCTCAGATGGCTCTTCATTTGCAGGCTGCTCCATCCCTGCTGGACCCCATAGGCCAACCGCCACCAAGCCTCATCATCATCCTTCTCTTTTTTACCCTGTCTGTCCACAGGGACCTGTCCTGAAAATGCCTGTCCACTGGGATCTATTTTGTGCCGTGTGTCACCACACCCTGCATGCAGATGCATGCACATGCTCACACAGAGGCGTTGTGCATATATCAGCAACAAAACGCACACACGCTCAGAGTCAATGTTGACCTCTGAACTGGTGTCTCTCTGGAGAGTAGCATCCTAGCCTAACTCTTTCTCAAAACCCTTGTTACAAAAGGCTTTAAGTCACCAGTGTTCCCTCCACACACAAAGCACAGCCTGGGATGTTTAGGTATCATGTAAAGTAGTAAATTAATTTATGTATAGTTTAATACTACAAGCAAATGTGGAAACTCAATTATATTATATTTATTTGTTTGTCACCATATTGTTGAGCCATTGACATTATTGAAAACAACTGTCGGAACCAGATAGCAGGATACATAGTGAACAGTAAAAGTGCATGATACAACTAAGCCACATGCAGTAATCAGGCAATAATTAACTTGTAAGTATCAGAATATTTGTTATGTTGTGTTACATCAACACAGTATTTTATGGATTTAAAAGCCTTACTCATAATGGCATATGGGGTTGAAGTATGTTTAGCTGCCACAACGTCATATTAAAGTGCATGAACCAGTGGCCATCAAATTATTGCCCTTGACCTGCAAAATGAGCATCTATTGTGTTTTATTTTTCTAAAACAATCAAAGGATAGGTGTTTCAGCTACAATGGCACCCCCCTTCAAACATGAAGAGAGATAATCTGTTAATAAGAAGAGAATGAAAAGTGTGGTCCAGATTAGGGTTATAGGAATTAGATGGGGTTTAAGGCACACCATACTGACATTTCACTGCTTAATCTCTACTTCTGTCCACTGGTAATATCAGAGGAAGCAGGTGGAAGGATAGCAACTGTCTTGAGTAGGTTTTAAAGTCACACCCGAGGAACATGCATCCTCTAATTGGTAAAGAAATTTTGAGGAAAAAAAACCCGCTCTGCTTCTGGCCTCTGCAGCAATCGGCAAGGTTAATCCAGTTTGTAGAAGTACTGGTGGTAATAGGGGCTCTTGTGGTGAAGAGGGACAGTTTAAAGATGAGGTGGAGGGTGCCTCTAGGTGCTTGACCCCCTCCTCTTTTAGCCTCACATCTGCCCATTAACCTGTGCCAATCAGCTTGACCTTGGTGAGAAGAGAAGCTCGGGAGTAGCTTGCAGCGCCATTGACTCCCAGCAGTCACATAATTGGCCTGTTAAGAGGAAGGGTTGGGGGACACTGGGGTGTGTATTGTTGCCGTGGTGCCAGAATAAGCACTTAAAAAAAACAGTAATGTTCCTAATTTTACCCTTTATTTAATAACACAGTTCTACAGTCCTACTTTGAATAGTCTTCTTATAATGTTTTGTGCTTTCATGGTATGGAGAAGAAAAAAAAAGAATACTGCCTATGGATAAATGTCTTGGATGATGGAGAAAAAAGCTGGGAAAATGTACACATAGGATGCCCAGAAAAACGATTAGAAACATTAAGATTTGCAGCAGCGGCAGAAAAGGGAGCGCATCCAGTAAGACAGAGAGGAAAAGGAAAGGAAAAGGGATAAAGCGAAGCAGGTGTTGATTGGAGAGAGGCTGGGCGGTGAGTGCCAGAGGTACCTGTTGTCACAGTGAGGGCTGAGGTGTGAAGTTCGTCTCAGCAGAGGCCCTTCAAGGTGTGAGGTGATTATGGGAAAACGGGAAAGCGGACAGAGACATTTAGATGGAGAGACACTGGGGAAAGAAAGATCGGAACAGAGAGAGTGAATGTGGCAATAAAGCTGGCTGCAGGAATAATGGCAAAGTGAAAAGGAACAACAGATTGAGATGGATAAAGTGAAAGTGTGTATCACAGAAACCAGCCAGCAGGGTGATTGTATAATGTGCGGCATGTCCCAAACCCATTTTATGTGGCAGCTACTCAAACTTGGTGTCTCATTAAACAGCTTTTTGCCGTAAAAATGACACCTGGACGGAAAATGTGTCAGAAGCATTATGATGAGTAGAAGTGTTTGTGTGACCATTTGCAGTGTGCGCATATACATACAGTACACAACATGGGATGCTCTAGAGAAATAGCTGGTTGCAGAGAGTTTTAACAAGTAGTCTAATTAGGAGCTGGTCCAGGAAACTGGAGCTCAGCAGCCCCAGAGGAGCTGGGTCAAACAGTAAGCCCAGGTTAATGACACCTCCAGAGGGGTGACTTTCCCACAGCAAGAGCTTCTAAGCTCCAACCTCCACACCTCTCTACCGTCCATCTGGTATTCAGACAGCAGGAGTGGGAGTTATGGCTGTGACATCACTCCTAACCTGTGACATCATCACTGCCCATCAGTGATTTCACATGGATTTGCCACAGCTGCAGGCAAAAACTGATGTCTGCAAGTTGGCATGAGCAGGTTATTTATGAGCTGATAGGAGGAAGCAGTCGCCCATTTTCTCAAACACGTTAAGTCTCTGGCAGCCCACCTCTCCTCTAGGGAACAGTAAAAATTGATTTTTGTACAACAAATCATAAGATGAACACCTACAACAGTCTCAACCACTAAACTATGTTAGATCCAGTTGATCCAGGAAAAAAAGAGGTAAAGATAATAAGTTATCATGATTCGTTGTTGTAGCAAAATTTGACTGACAAGCCTAGAGCTTGAGCATTCAAATGAGCTGAACCTGTAACCAATTTCTTTTTCAAAAGAAACCTGGTCTCCATTGATGAGTCCTAACAGAGCTGCCTTAGATGTGAAACACAATGGATTGACATGATTAATCAAACACAGGGCCATTATAGCAGTCACACAGGCCTCCATCATGCATTAACAGAAAGTCATAATAAGATGAGCTACAAAAGGCTGATCGTGATGAAGATTAACAGATACACTTCTGTGACAGTGGGGTGAGAGTTTTCTAAAGGTGTCCTTTGTCTGTGATGATGGCCAGTGTGACATGAATGCCTCAGCCTCTTACTTTATTAGGTTTGGACAAAGGTGTGCATTATACAGGCTCTCTAAGAATATGCTTTATTTTTTTTTCACTTCCTGCTATTTGAATCGTTCGGAATCGAGACAATGAACTTCTGTATCTATCTGATTCCTACTTGAACTTTTAATAAAAAGTCAAATCAAACATGGAAAAAACTAATCAAGACTGACTGGACCATCTGAGAACCCATGCATTTTAGTTTTCTTCTTTCTAAACCTTATGACATCATACAGAGATAGTTTCAAAACTTCCTCCCATATACTTATTTGTATAAAAGAACAGAAAATCAAGAATCTTAATTTTATCTATTTGACACATCTAGGAAACCAGTCTGACACTTTAATTGCAAGACATGTGTGCCAAATCTGTGTCATGACAAATAGCTCTGATTTTAACCCCATGATAACACAGTAGACAAGCATTGATGAAATATTAAAACTCAATGAATACAGGCTTCTGCAATTTTAATGATGTTTGTGGCATGTGGCAATAGAATATCTACAATGCGTTAAGGCCAAGCATCTCTGCCCACCTCTCAGACAGCACATGCTACAGATAAAGTCTCTTGTTCTTTCATTGCCCCCTCTATGAAAGGTTCATTAGGCCAATTAGGCTGCCTGTCCTTATGCAAAATGCCAGGCATTTAACGAGAATGATAATGATTAGCACCAGGTTACATAGAATCACAGTTAGGAAAAAAGGTTTGTTACTCTAGTGATTTCATTTGCTTTCATATTCAGATTCTGGACATATTTAAATAATGCCATTGTAATTTAAAATGAAAAATATAATGCAGAGGGACATATCAGTCTAATGTGTCTAAATGGTAGAGCAGAAATAGAAATATATGAAACCAAGATGCTGACAAACCAATAATTCTGGCGTTCTCATAGCCTTGCACACTGAACCTTACCATAAGTGATAAAAAGCATAATGCTATATTTGCATTAAACATCTGCATTTGCTAATTCAGGCATGATGTATATTTGAAAACACAAAAATGGGAGTTCCGGGAGAAAGCCACCACAGTCATCTACCGGATATAACTATATTAGATGAGGAGGATGAAAGATGGAGATGTATGCATCAATATACACAGAAGCCCTGGTCACAAACTCGCATACAAAACCTTGAGTAAAAAGAAAATGGACTTCTGTGTTGGCAACAGCTTTTTGCTAATCCTCACCCCTAGGCTATATTGTGCAGTCAAGCAGGCTATTACATGGCAACAATTAGGGGGGCTGGAGCCCAACACCTGGTAGTCTCCTATTCTGGCCCTTCAGTGGCAGCTGACTGTACTGTCTTACAGCCAGGTGGCCCTCCTTCAATGACATTAGCTAGTTACTCCAGGGTTAATCAGGAGCCTGTCATCATCCAGTGGCTATAAACATCGCTGCATTCAGATTGGTAGGCTTAATAGGCAAAAGGCACGATGAAGGTAGTGTTGTTACAAAAATGTTTTCAATTTAAGATCTCACACAGAGCACACAGACAATCAAAATTAACTGGAAAAAGGGAGCAAGGTGCTTTCGGATTTGTAGCCTTCACTTGAGTGCAGTCCTTGGTTGGTTCAAGCCAAGCTCCCGGCACGTCAACTGTGCATCTTGCAGATTATAATGGACCTTTTCATGGGTGGACGAAAACAGATGGAGGAGCAGGAAGTGCTATACATCCACTCAGACAGGACAGCCAATGTTGGGAGGGTGGGGGGTGGAGGGATCAAGTCGTCAGATACAAAAACAAGTGGGTGTAGCTAGAGCGGCCCTCACTATATCTGCACAAAGCCCCATTCCAAAGCCCTCTGGCTTGAAGATCTGAGGGTAAATAACACTCATTAGAATAACAAAAGCTATAGATTTGTACCCAAATCAGCTAGAGCCTCATCAATAGTAATTAGAGGTTATACATAACTAATGAAGATGTGTACACTACACTAAACAAAGGTACTGAGAGCTGTTGTGTTTCTAAATTTAGTGTATGGATAAGTGGATGTCTGTGTTGCAAAGCTTCTCATCCTTTTTACCTATCAGAATAAACCCAAAACACACTAGATGGCAATCATGTATTTAAAAACGAATTTGTTAATAACTTTACTTTTACAAGATTTGTTTATAGCTTTCAGTGATTCCCTTTCATCCATGATCACAACTAGTTAATAATATACTGCTGAGTATTAACACATCAAAGGCTAATTCTGTAAAAAGAGGCCAACAATGCAAAGCGACGGATGTTTTATTTTTGTTATATCTTTGTTTGCCTTGCACATCAATGCAGAAAATTCCATTTAGTGCAGAAATGCAAATGCAGAGAGGTACAAGAACACCCTTAGAGGTGGACAATGGTCTCAGGCCAGCACAGCCTTTGAACCATTAGTGAGGCATTATTCTGCAATGTATTATCAACTACTTCCCTCTCAAATCAATTACATTCAAAGTAATCCATCCTTATTTAAAAAGAAGAAACCTTGCATACAGACAAAAAGTGAATTAAAAAACAGGATTTAAGGACAAAAACACCTAATATTGTTAGAACATGTCTACACAAGGGTCGGCTAAAACCTAAGGCCAGAGACCAAAAGATTCCAGTGAAGAATGATCAGTGACATTTCACTGACATTTCCCAGCAGCATTCACCGCGGAGCTGTGTTAAGTTGGCGTCAGAAATATCTATGGATATGCTTGAATGTGACACAGGCGTTAAGGGATGCAGGTTCTTTCATGGGATGGCCTCAGCTCTGGGGCTAGTGATGAGGAGTCTGGGCCCTGAGAGATTGAATGGTAATCACTGGAGCACAGATAATGGATGATTGAAGGCTCTTTCTAGCCGCTGTTGGATTTCAATATCAGAGAGGCCCTAGAATTGGAATTCTTATCAGGGGCGGTGTGTCAAACAAAAGAGAGCTGAGCGTGAAATATGGGGTCCAACTCAGGCACACGACCATGGCGATTAGCAAGGGATAAAAAAGGCCGCACAGACAAAAGAGGGCAGCTTTAGCTGGACAAAGAGCTGTCCACTGCCTTGTAACAAGAGACACTGAATGGAGGAAGACATAGAGCAATTCGTGGTAAAAGAGGACAATACAAAAGTTTTGCTGAGATAGGAGAAAGATATGGAGACAGAATCAACAGTTAAAGACTATGCAATAATCTGTTGTTTTAAAGAACCGACCAGCAGAAATTAAACTCTTTATACCTGACCTCTATGCCCTTTGTACACATCCATACGTGCATTATCATTCACAATAACACTTGCGCATACACGGTTGCACAATGCTTCACATCTCTGCCAAGCCTATCACAAAAACACCATAAAAACAACAAAATTATTCTCATTTATGACTACATTCCAAGCGTTACAGCCTGCCAGGAAAGCTCATTAACCCTCCCTTCAAGAACCCTGAGACAAAAGGGGGGGGGCAAAACATAACTAATCAATGAGAACGCACCCATTGAGGAAGGAGGCGGTGGTGTGGAGGGCAAGAACACATCCATTTGGCTAACCGGAGAGGGCTAACAGCTTTTGCCTCAGTGTTGCACTGGCTGGCAAGGGGGCGGAGGAAGAAAGTTCATTAATTAAACAGGGCTAGGGGGAACAGATGGAATGGCTAGCTTGATGCTAATCACTTAAAGCAGACAGACAGGTTTTTACACCCCTGCTATAGAAGCAGAAAAACCACAGCAATCACCATGAACCTGTCTTCTCTATGGCAAAGCAGCCCCACCTAGACCAGTGGTAATGCCGAGGTCATGACTGTTTGACTGCTGAAGACATGATAAACCTTTCAGGGAAACAATCAGTACAGTCATTTAGGTTTAGTAATCTGATATATTACATTTAGTTGTTCCATTGCAAATAATTTAAAGTAGTAATTCAGGACTGACTACACATAAAACAAGACTAAACCCACAATATCAACTATATCTAAAGTGTTTTGACATCTACATACTCACTAAAAACACATGGCTGCTGTGTAATGCCTCCTATAATAAATATAAACTGGCATTGTTGGCTTTACTTTGCAGCACACAAATACACAGATGTCAGATATGAATGCACAACAGACGGAGAGAAAAGAGGAGGGGCATGAGGGTGGAGGTTCAAGTTTTAAAAGAGAGCCTGACATTATTTGAGTTACAGCTTAAATATTTTCTTTGTATAAGGGCTATAATATTTTAGCTTGCAGAAATTAAAACTTTTTTTAAGAAGAGAAAAAACAGAGTAAAATTATGCTGTTTAATTCAAAATTACATTTAGCTTTTTTATCAAAATTGAAATTATACTGAAGACATCCCCCACATCAAGCGTGAAGATTTTGTAGTAGCAGTTTGTGTACACAAAAACAAGCCAACAGGCACAACAGTTTGACACCAGCAGTGTGTGTACGGTACTCCAGGCGGGGCCTAGGTCCCTGCTGTTGGCCGTCTGGTTCCACGCCTGCTCTACCTGTGTTTAAAAAGGGGCGGAAGGGACAGCCCCATGAAGCTCAGACCGTAGAGTACAGGCTAGGCTGAGCTGAGCCCCAGGGGCTTTGAGGGTGTCGGTGCCATACAGCCAAAGTCTTTTGTTGCAGGATGGGTGGCAAGAGGAGGAGGAACTAGTATATGTGTGTGTGTGTTGGGGGGGGGGTGTGGAAGGAAAAAAATGAGTAATGCTATGACTCATTCTACATTAGCAGCAGGGGAGGGAGAAAGGGACAGGGGGTGGATGGTGGTGGGGGGGAATACTTTTGCATGTTGTATGAAGCTAGACGCCATATGCCATGCGAGCTGAACTGCCTTCTGAGTCAGGGCTCTTGGTCTGACAAGCCTGTGCTTGCCCATTCTTCACCCCCAAAACTACCCCTGCTTCCTAACAAACACCCTCCTCCCACAAGGCCTTCCTGGTTCCAGCAATGGGCTAGGCAATTGCTTTGGTTGTGCATGAACTGTGCTCAGCGAACTTGTGTGTGCGTTTTAAGGGGGGTACTCAGTGATCTGAACACATCGGACATTGTCGTGAGTCCCGGCAGGAACAGCTGGTCAGCTGGAGAGAAGGGCGGGAGGGAGTAGGGATAAGGAGGGGGAAGAGAAGGGAGGCAGTGCGCTACACTGATAATGGGATTAGGTTAAAACATTCAGAGGGGTTCCTTTCCCTGTAGCCCTCCAAATACTGTGTATACTCTCAACTCCACTATCAAAGCCAATGGAAGCCCCCAGTCAAACCAGGCCAGCCAAGTCCAAGCAAGGGCACTTAAGCTCAGAAACAGACGTAACAAACAACCTAGAGAACCAACAGCTAATCTTAGACAGACTATAAAAGTTATAATGACAGATACGTAAATCAACTTGAGTCTGGTTTTCTATGTTTTTCACATCTGACAGTAATGTTTTACATAAGCAGGAAGTTGGCTAGTTACACTCCTATCGGCTCGGACCATAATATGAACCCAGCATATAATGGCAGCCCTGGCGTCTCACTGTGCCCAGTCAAGCACTGTGTTCCACAGTGATATAGACTGCTGAGTATTATCCATTAGAGTGCTGACAGTCATGGCACAACAGCTGGCAAATTAGACCTATCAACAATGCTAAATAATTCATGTGAGACAACACTAACATGGCAGATCCTATTCATGACACCCAATCATGCATACAAGCACACTTTTATCTCTGCTAGGTGATGAATCTTACAGTCAGTATCGATGGACAAAGACACAGTATAAGAAAGAAGAACTTGCCCATGTGGCGTGTGAGAATATGCACTAACTATAATTACTATGATGGCATTGAGTAGGGCTGCAACGAGAAATCATATCTATTGTGTTTTCACTATATATCTCTTTAAATAGTGTACATCTTGTTCTGTCGATGGCTGCGGAACTATAGATATGCTCACATGAGTTTGGGACACCACGGACTTCAGTGGGCTTTCTAGGTTTGGATGAAAGGATCAAGCCTCCCTCTTTTCTTCCTTCATCTGAACACAGACACAAACACACAGCCACACAGCACCTAAAAGCCTGGCTCGCATGACTGGTGATGGGCAGAAACAGATTATGGCTATTGATCGCTGCCTGGAGAAGGGTCTGTGTGTGTGCACATATGTGTTTACGTGTGTGTCAAAGTAGAAGTAAGGGACTAAGGACAGTGTGCAAAAGATATTGATTTTGACCAATAGGGAGGCAATGTCTATGAATCAGGGTCAGTTCCACACTGTCTCACCTATTAGAAACTTGCTACCTCCAAAACACACATGCACACTCAAAGACAGTGCTATTCTTAACAATACCCCCATCACAATGAGCAGCTAATCAAACACAAGTGCTTATTTTAAGAGTATCTGGAAACAGACATTATGTTATAGACATTCTGAATCTTTGCGATTGAAAACAGGAGTACAGTTTACTGTGGCCACCAAGCTTCTAATACACAATGTTTATAGGCTAATAAACATATTGGTTTAATAAATGCCTAAATTGTTTCGGACTGTACATTTGTGGTCTTGAGTGTTCAAAACCGAAGGGGAGCGGGGGGTGCACACTTAGAGCACACAAAGCCAGACCAGCTGCAATTTCCATCAGGCATATAAATAATAGATGTTACATTATAAGATGTCTGCAAGAGAGCCTGGTGATATGATGGCGATGTGCTTGACACACATTCTGATAGGCACTAAAATTTGGCAACTTAATAAAATCAAGGTAACACTACATATCCTCACAAATGATCAAAAATAAAAATTATAAAATGTGAGACTGACAGAAAGACTATTTTCTGTATTTTACTGAATTTTTGCTGGGGGTCATTTTTCAATATCAAATCCTATTAGTCTGAGAGAGCCTCTGAGCGTTGCGGCAGACTGCTGGAGTCCTCTTGAGCCTTGTGACAGAGTGAGAGAGGAGGCCACAGCTCTATACTGGCCTTTTATCTGGACACACAGGGGTCATATAGCTTCTCTTTGAAGAAATATTCAACTAATTACCTTGGAGAGTGGTCTCACAAGCAGAGAGCAGGCTGTAGATTGTTGAGGCATTGTTAAAGGGTAAACTAAGGATGAGGATTTTCATCTTGTCATCTTGCACAAAAAATATCTTGAAAAATGACATGTCATTGTTCCATCAGTGAAAGAGAAGATGGAAGAATGATAACAAATGAAGAGTAAAAAGTTCAAATATTTGTTTTAAAATAACAAAATGAAACTCTGATATTTAAAATATATTAGCTGCTCTTGTTAGTCCCACATTTGAAATAGTTATATTCTTTGAATTGTAGAGCATCATTACCTTACATATTGCCTCTTTCCTTTTGGTTTGTAAATCATTGATGATAAAGTGTTGAATTGAGTGCCCCAGAACAAACTGCAAACCGACATACAACTACTTGTGCTGGCAGTGTACTTTACTTGGCACATTTATTTATCTCCTCTTTTGGCGAGTGTGAGGCCTGGCAACCAATCAGTGCCAAAGCTGCAGAGGCAGAGCTTATCTCTTACGATAGATCATGTCTTTGTGAGGTCTGCCCCACTGCTAAGGAATTCTAGGTAAAGCTTTTGTGACCCTGTGCAGGCCTAGTACTGTTCTGTCCCCCATCTCTCACCCAGGGGCTCACAGAGGCAGGCTGGCCCCCCTATAGCACACTGGGCTAATTCACTTGGCGTTGGGTAACAGACATCTGTCACTCAGGATGCCTCAGGGGACATACAGAGAAGGCCTGGGATGTGTGTGGGGAGGGCACTGGATGTGATGCATTTTATAACACATGCAGGCACACACATACTTGTACACAGCCAAAGGTTTACAGATTACTTAAAAGTAACAGTTTCCAGCTACCTAACTTACTTATCATGCCAATTTAAAAAAAAAACAATACATATTACTCTTTCTCACAAATGAGGAAAACTCCTTAGGGAGGTTGCTATAGCAACCGCCGGAGGGGCAGCATGGTTTTGGTGAGGCGGTGCTGTACATGTTGTCCGAAAAGGAGTTGGGCGTTAGGGAGATCAGGTTTCCCCCTCCAGGGGCCATCCTGAGTCTAACTCCCCCCATATAACCCCCCAACTCTGCTGCTGGCATTCACATGCTAATTCATCTCCATTGGTGATTACACTCCCTTTAAACCAACTGACAACTACAGCTGGAGTCAGGCTCTTAACGGCACAATGTTGGATGAAGGGTGGAGCGATGTACACGTGTGTGTGTGGTGGTGTTTGAATGAACTTTTACAGATTTTGGGCTGTCTTTTACACTACAAAAGTAAAATGTTAGCTAATAAAACATTTTGTGTGCTTCTACTAACAAGATTTTACATGAGGCCCTGGAGAAAAAGCTGTATGTAAATCAGCAGTCCCATTAAGATCATTGTCAGCACTCACATGCATATGTTGGCTAATGCAGTAAAAATAAAAACTATATAGTATACATTTAAAGCAGAAGTATGTGTATTTCCCTCTGAGGAGTAGGCCCTGCATGAAACAGTGAAAAGACAAAAACAGAAGCCACGAGGAGACAACCAAGGATACAAGCTCTGGTAGAGCGTCAGCCGTGACTTGACAGCTCTGCTGGCATTGATGCATGTGGCGCGCACTAAGCTTGGCAGCAGGGTCCCAGTAATGATGGCGCCATCAAACAGGGGGCCAAAGAAAGGAACCTGTAAGAGTAAAATAAAAAAGACATAAAAAATCCAAATTCTCTCCACAGAGTAGATTATTTAGTAACCTTTTTTGACACACAGATCCTAAAATACATTAATCAATATAGATATACAACTGATATGAATGGGAATCAAAATAAATTAATCAATATACAACTTCTGACTCAATTCTAATATTCTTATAATTTAACCAGAAAATAGATCAACTACCTCTACCTTTGAGTGCATCAAGATAAGGTAGGCTTAATTAACATACTTCTTTTTCAGTTTCAACGGTTTGTCCATCTGTTTTGGGCCAGGGTTCAAGTTAAAATTGGATTTTGCCCAACTTTGCATGACAACCACACATATCTTATGTGAATCAATGATAGGTGACAGGAATTAAAATGACAATCAATACAAAACAATGCCCTCACATTGAGCAACGTAAAAAAGGGGCAATATGCATTTTGGTGGCAGAGTATAAGTGTGGGTAAGTGCATATTGTAAGGAGGCCCTTAATCATTGAAGCTCAGTGGTCGTTGACCTGGAAGTTGACCTGACTGTCAAAGTCTTTCAAAAGTGTCCCAGTGTCTTGAATGTGAATTAGTACAATAATATGCACATTTGTAATTTTCCTTATCAATTAATTTTTTCACATCCTATTACTCAGGGATGACCAATGATAATGAGAATTATTTCCCCCAACCCAGGCCCATTTTTGTCATCCCTCTCGACAACTCCACCATCTTTGCTACTTTGCATTTCTCTGTTTTTTTTCTAAGGAAAAATATGTATGCAAAACAAAATTACCAAAAATTTGACATTATTCTTTTGTTTCACAAAATAACATTAGTTAGTGTGAATGCAATTGAAGATACATCTGAAGCCATTTAAAGCCAGTTCACTGTCTTCACACAGAAACATTGAACATGAGAGTAATACTATTAGGAGCCAAGATGAAAGCAACCTTAGAAAAGAGAGCATCTCTGAGAGCACATACCCTCAGTGTGGGTAATAATTCACAGCTGGAGAAGAGGAGACTAGGGTTTCAAATGAAAACTACAACAGGAAAAAGAACTTTGAAACTAAAAAGCTGGACATCCAGTATAAGACCTAGCATTAACCTTGTAATGTATTCACACCTTGTTGACTTGATTAAGAGGCTAACCCTGCGTAACTTCTAGCCCCAAAGTATATTTTTTCAAAATCATTTTGATGGTTCTTTGACATGAGATTGGTAGAATCATGCCTGTCTCACTGACACAGTACCTCAGCTGGACATAAACCTCCAAAACTTCAATGGGACAGTGGCATATGGCAAGAGATAAGTGAGTGACGCTCTCTTCCAACACACTGGAGTCATATTTGTTCAAAATACACTAAATTACCCTACCATTTCAGAAGCACCCTCTGTGGTGCCAAGTTACACAGAGCGGCTTTAATGTATAGCCAGTTGTTTACCTGTGGTTTCTTCATAATCTGGATGAAATACATGTGGTTTTTCATTGGATAGATGATAATCAGCACATCTCCAAAGTCAGTAGGGATGATGCCACGGCGGTAGTCCCTGGTGTGCTCCGACCACACTATGTGCACCTCATCATTTCCCAGGTGACGCAGCTGCCAAACAAACAAAATCAGCCTAATCAAGAGCCTGGCAAAACAGGTCATTTTCATCTCTATGGTGATGATAAGAACGCAAATTTATGGTGAGACAAAGGATTTATACATAATGAGATAAAGAGAACTACTGCATTGGATGTATGTTGATGCATAAAAATTAATTTATTTAGAGTCTACAAAGCCAAAGAAATAAAATGTTTTTTATACTGTATTTTGTTTAACTGTTGCATTTACAAAGTTATATCCCCACGTTAACACTTTATTACAACAGATGCAAAAACAAGCTTACCGCTTTATTGCTAAATAACTTTGTTAGAAAACAAAGATGTAAATTGAGGTTTTGGAACTAGTTTAACTCTTTTTTTAGCTTTTTTTATTACACATTCAAATTGCACAAGATTGGTCATTTAAAAACAAATAATTCAAAATCCAATTAACTTCCCTTATCGAAGTTTAAATTGCTTCCCACTTCCACACTATTCACAAACACAAATGAGACTGGTCAAAACAAGACACACTTAAATAGCAGGAAATTGGTAAGAAATTGGTAAACAGCCTTCCATTCTAAAGTAAATAAATGGAAACAACTACATTATATTTCCTGACAAGTGCCTATCCCTTAGCATAATAGCTGGTGACAGTAGATAAAGCTTAACCTTTTCTAGGGTATCCTTTACACTGACAAGCGAGTCTGTGCTCAGAAGAAAACATCTGCCAATGTACTGGGTCTTAATGAGCCATTAAGAAACATGCCCTTGCCACCAAAAATGCAATTAGCACATTCTATTATAAACCCTTAATTATGGTAATACATTAATCTTAAACAAACCCCCTGCATGTTGATTACTGGTACACACCAGTACAAGTTGTCTGTCAGCAGGATCAGCAGTTACTATCCAGGTCGGTCACTGGGGCAATTTGAGAGAAAATGTTAAATATGCATTTGTAGCAAACAATCAACACTAGGGTGTTAATTTGGGCTAAAATATTAGCATTTGGATGGTCTGAATCACAATGTTAATGAAGATGTTGATGCACTAGTCAGCCTTCTTCACCAATACATTTACTTCTTTTGATAATCACATTCAAATGCCTAAGGGTTCTTTCTAAATAAAGAATGATTTGAGTCAAAGACTCTTCTTCAATTAGTCTTCTTTGACCCCAGACCCAGCAAAAAGGTTTTATTCACATAAATACAGCAGACCAGAATACCACTCACAAGTGGGTCTTAAAAAAGAAAACCTACACAACTCATTTCAGCTTTTGTCTTGTGGTAAAAGTGATAAAAGGCACCCTACCATCTCTTCCACACACACACACTTGTGGTCTACTTGGCCTGACCCAAACCCTGCAGGTCACTCCTGTAACCACATTACTGAAGCCAGCTGCTACTTCTGCAGCCGGCAATGCCAAAAACCCACAATTGGATTGAGGAATTTGTGTTTTTCTTTCTTCATTTCTGTATTTCACTCCTATTATCCCCCGTTCATGTCTGCAAACAGCCAGTCTGCTCCATCAGAAATCCCCCTCCCAAGTCTTCTCTCCAGTATGCCTCTACGGGTGGAGCTACGAGAGTGGGTGACTGCTGGTCTAAAAGTGTTATTTTTAAATTGACAGGGAAACATCCTACTTGAACACAGATAATGCATTTTTGTTTCTTTCCCTTGCCTCTTTTCTGAAGCATGTTGATACAGCCCTTGGCTGTGGAAGGTGCAATCCCTTTATTCTTGCCAAGTTAAGTCACATTTTTTCTTACTAAAATAAAATTGTAACTAAACATGGTAAGTAACTAAATACAATAACTTTGGATTCCATCTGAAATGAGAGACTGTTATTTGTAAAACGAAAAGGAGGAGGACTACAAAGGACTGGAGGGGTTCGAACTGAGTAGTATAGCCTGATGAATTTCCCTTCTCTGCAGGATACTGTATGAGAAGATTGGCAGCACTGGCAGGGGCCTTGCGGCTCATTTCTTCGTGCTAACTGTTACTGGTGCGCTACAGTTCAGAATCCCACTGCAGAACCCAATCGATCGTTCCTGTGGCGGCAGCAGGAATTGGATAAAAGGATCCTGCCGGCATCCGGTCGGCGCCTGCCCTAGCAGGGAAAGCTAATGGCTGAATCCAGGCCCTGGTCACAGCACTAAGGGAGGGGGGCAGGGGCTAGCAGAATCATAGTCATTACCACAGCAGCACATGCCCTCTCTTCACTCACGCGCCTGCAACTCTCTATTCCTCAGGCCTGCCTGGCCAGGGTCACTAATCAATGCCCGCACTCCAGAGTCACACCTCCTGATCACAGCTTAGCACAGACCTGAAGGCTACAGCAACAGAGGGCTCTGGGCCCGTACGACTATGTAGCCATTTCACTGCAGACAAAAATTGAGCTGTATTTCCATGCTGCCTACAAAGATAAATGTACTAGACAGCTAGTGTTCATAATACAACACATATCATAAGACAAATGTCACAGAAAAAAAAACATATTACTAATATTATTTTTTACCTTTTTGGTGAGGCAGTCATCTGAATCAGATGGCATACGTGTGGAGACATGAAATATTGCCTCCATGGTGGAGGTAGCGTAGTAAGGTGCTGTTAGACCTGTGCTTCCATTCCTCTGGAGGCCACCCATAAAACCACAGTGTGTGGCCAGGTCCACCTATTAGAGAAACAGAATATTTGTTGTTTCATAGTGTTTTTGGCATTGTAAACATGTATACATTTTAGCTGTGTTTCTGAAGTGTAAGTGTCTGAGTATTGAAAGATTGTGGTTACTGTAGGTAAGGCTGATGTGTTGTGTATACCTCCCATCCAAGTCCAGAAACAAAGTCTTCATAGGCCTGACTGCCTGCACTGTTGGACAGGATGGAGCACTTATCCTCTTGGCCTTCCCTAATGTAAAATACAGCGATCTTGTGCGTCTCACGACTGCATAAAAGCAATACAGACAATTACAGTTGATGTAACAAATTTAATATTTCTTTTTGCATATTTAGTAAGACTTTGCCATCTCTTTCAGCATCTCCAGTATTACTTAATGTGCTGCGTCAGCTGATGTAATGTGTGCACCTTGAGTTAAGTGCAATTACTGGATGAATTCATTAAAATATCCTTCTTTTAAAAGTTTTGAGTACTCCTAGAGAATGATGGAGAGTATATGGCACATATGAACAAAAGATATAGCAAAAACATTGTGACGGTGGGCACATTACAGGGTTGTGTAACTTACATGCATAAACAATAGGGTTTTAGCTCTGCACATTAGATCTTAGTTTTCAAACTGAATATTTACCATTGCCTTGAATCCAAGTTCTTTAATTCTCGTAAGAGTTTGGAGTTTTTCTTCAGCAAATGGAAACTTTTCCTGTTTTAAAAGAAACATCTTTTGAGACTTAAAACAACGGCTCTTTTGTTGTCCATTATTAGAAAATAGTGCATTCTTGCAAAAATTGCCACACATGTTAGATTAACAAAGGCAAAAACGGTGCAGGTGCAACCATCAATCTCCATCTACTTTTTTTGCTTGCTGCACTATCACCATTAAGAGGTGTAAGCTTTTAATTTACGGGGAAGCATTGCAAAGATGTGGCTCTGCTAGACAGACTTCAGTAAAAACAGCTGGGCACTTTTACCCTGTGGAGAGAAGATTAAGATTCTCTCCCATGTGCTTTTAACCCTACTTTGCAATGCACAAAGCATGAAATGAGTAACATGCAAAAAATATTAGCAGTCTTCACAAAACAAATGAAGTAAATACTGGAAATATTCACTGTTGAATTTTTACATAAACTTGCAGTCAGTATTTTTGGTCATTCAATTTTAGTTTTTAAAACAAAAACTGAATATCAAAGTCTTATTATTATTTTATCAGTGTGAAAAACAAAAAAAAATATTTTTTTAAAGTTTGAAAGCATTTTGTTTTGTTTCTTGTCACCATGAGTTAGGTGCTAAGTTTTAGATACAAGGGAGGACTTTTTAGTACTTTTGGTTTTACTGTTCTTTTATTTCCATAAATAAAATAAAAAGCTGAAGCTCATTTGATATACTTTAAAATAACCACTTTCCTTTATTTCTTTTTGTTTCCAAAATGAAAACTGAATGACCAAAAAAATAAATGGCTTAAAATCCATCTTTTTTCCTTAGAATCACAATATTCAAAATATAATAGTTGAAGATGATGCTTGGGTACCTGCGATCCCAAGAGTTCATGCCAAGGTCATTAAGAAGCAGTCGACAGAAGTAGAAAGGAGCTTTTGGTTCCTGGTGGGAGGGTTCTCTCTGGCAGGTGGCCCGAAAGCTTACATCAGCATCCCACTTTCTCACCTGCTCCTCCTCCTGCTGAGTCTGCCGTAGAATGGCCTCTAGAATGGCTCCCTCTTGCTCAAGATTCATACCACAGGGTGAAGGGGCTGGCTGGTTGAGCATAAGCTGCGGATGGGGCAGGCATTCTGGGCTGCTGTGGCCTAAATCCTCCAACAGCTTATCCAGAATGTCAGCCTCCTCCTCTTCACTACAGTCCGAAACTGAATGTTGCTTTTTATATGTTCTCTTTGCCAAATAGGTTGGATGATCTTTACTTTGAGTAACAGTAGTGGTAGATGAAAGAGGGCAATTATAAATACCCATATCAACAGAGTCTTCTTGGTTGGTGCAATATAGGATTGCACCATCCCAGGAGTATTTGCCTGAGATGTCCCGGACAATGACCCGTACTTGGGATGAAGAATGGGGGGGTTGTCCAACAGTGTGATCATCAGTGGGGATCTGTAGATAGGACACCAGTGTGCTGTCATTAAAGACAAATAACTGCAGGTTTGGGCTTTTGAAGACCTCTGAGGACAGCTCGGATGACTCCACATATGGGTTGTCGTGATTTTCGCTCACTAGGCTATGGAGAAGAGCTGGGCCACCACTCAGAGGATGATGGCCCAGATGGTTCACCAGGTGTGTCATAACCATACGCGCTGTAAGGGGAATGACTTCCATGTTCCTTCTGCGTTTCTCTGTCAGAAAAATAAAAGCAAAGAAGTACTGACAATGGAGCAAATTAAAATTGTAATATTGAAACATTAAGTAATAACATAGGTGTACTGCTTGCCATTTATTTGATAAGTTTGCGCCACATCTTAGAGAAATGAGTAGAAATTCTACCATCTTTGTGTTACACAAAGAATTTTTTGCCTTAGATAAGTAATAAAGGTACATTGTATATTTGATACAATGGCTTGGCTAACACATCTCTAAGTGGGTAGCATCTAATCATGAAAGATAACTTAAAAAAGCCCAAAGAGTGTTTCTACAATGGGTAGGCATAGAGGCTAGCTGAGTGCTAATGAGAACCACCATCTTTACATGATGCTGAATGGGACTTAGTGAATTGCATTTATGTAAATGCACAGGTTTTTACTCCTTAGTGAATGGCATGCCATGCTTTATTCTGCAGTGATGTGGAAAAAACAAGAGGATGCACTCCTGCATTGTGACAGTGCTATCAATACCATTATCCCCATCAAAGTGGAAAAAGCTCTTCAGAAAGCAGGCCAAGCTGCATTAGAGATGCACTGGCCTTTTGATGTGACTTGATCAATATGAGGTAGGGGTATGAATATAACTAGGCCGGCACTCTTTGGTTTGCCCTTTTGATAGTGTTTTGTTATTTCTACTAAGACACTGCAGCTGTGTACCAAAACGCAGAGACGCGTTACATTTTTTCAGATAAAAGAAACACTTTTTCTTACATTGTTTTAGCATTGCCCACATGCACTAGACAGTTGGACTCAAAAGACTTTTCAGAAGTTGAGGACATGTAGGAGAGAGAAAAATAGATTCCCTAATGGAATCACAAGGTCACAAAGAGAAGAAAAAAAAAATCACATTTTTATCTAAACCCCATAATGGGTCTTCTCTCAAGGGATGAGCACTAATGTGAATGTGAATTCAATTCCCTGTGATGGTTGATTTCCTTTTCATACATTTATTAAGACATTGGCATTCAATGGACAGGCTCCAAATGGAAGGGGCCAATGAATTTACCATTTAATTTTTAAAGATATTTTGGTAGCTTAGAGTACATATGTAAAAATACAGTATGTAGCTGAAATGAAAAATTCTGTAACCCTTCCAAAAAGACACATCAGTATTCACTCTTTACATAGTATATCTATTTTTAGACCAGTATAGCTGTGCGAACCAAGTGGTGGTAAACATGAACAGGAACATGAGAATGGATGTTACACAGACTAAATGCAGGACCTATATTTTCACATCTATATGCTCTTACCTTCAGCTACAGTTAGTAGGTTTCCAAAGTCTGTGGTGGTAGCGTGGGATGGTGGGGGCTCACAGCTTTTAACCTGACCCAACATGAGGTCATAGTCAGAAGACAGGTCTGATAGACTCAGGAGGTAGTGGCTCTGCTGGGTGTGCAGATTAGAGCCAAACACACAAGAGTGCAGTACCTGCAAAACAGAAGAAAGCTAAAATTGTTGACTGTTTCAAAATATAACTCTCTGTCATATTTTGAGCTACACAATTCAAGTCTATTTTATTTACAATAACTACTCTTAGTTTATGTTTATGACAATTTCCTACTGCATAGTGCATATAATTGTAACAATGAACATGATGTTGAACATCATGTTCAGAGAGAACAAGGGAGGGGGGCTTTAAAGCTACTAATCCATTTCTCGTGTAATGTGTGAGTGTATTGATCAACATAACAGATGGCAAAGCATCCGTTGGCAGGGCTAGATAAGACGCACTGGGGCAGTTGATTACAGCCATTGGACAGGTTTACACTGTTTGATTTAATTAAGACTTTATCCTCATGCTCAGCTTCTACCACAAACATCCACTCAACCACGCGAACAGCACACAAGACAGAAACACCTGTATACTGTACGATTGATTAGACACAAGTTGCAGTGTATCAACGGCCAAAATGGATGTGTAACATATGTAAATAAGGGGGCCTCTTATTCAGGATGGAGCAACTTGGGTAGAGCCATGCAAAGGCTAATCCTATTCAGTACACACATACGCTTACACTTGGCTGATAGATGCTCAGAGAGGCAGGCATGCCCTGCCATCTGAAACAGTATTGTGTGGGGAAATGCAGACAGTATGGATGATTCTACCAAGCAGACCTCTAAGCACATGGGGGAGGGATTGGAGGTTTGATGCTAAAAAGACCTGAACCAAACAGCTGCTACACCAAAGCCCCAAAGAGCTTCCTCTGTGGAGAGGTGGAGAGACAGAAAGGAGGGGGAAAAACAAGGCTGTGCTTGACAACTAAGTGACTGCACTCCACATAGCAACAGATCCTGGAAGGAAAACACAGCAAAACCAGCACTGGAGCACATAATATATAAAGTACAATTATGTACGTACACAAATCAAACAATAATAAAATACAAAAAGAGATATACAGGTGCACATGCACACACACTTTGTTTAACTACCCCTTAGCCCCACCATACACACACACGAACACACGCAAGTGATGCAGCTGGCCACTGAGGCAGCAAAGAGAGCAGATGGACAAGCTAGAACAGAACTTCAATGAACCAGTGAGGTGCAGTGTAGTGTTACTCAAATAGCCATTTACATGGTCGCAAAAATATAAGTGCTACCTTACCATAATTGATATATAAGCATCTAATTTTAGGGAGAGTTAATCTCAAATCTTTGTACACTTTGGATCTAATAATGGTTTCTTTGAAAATTCTAGCAGCTGCCCAAGGTTGTTCCGTTACTGTCATTGTAAAGAAAATCCAGCAAGTTTGAATATGTATATGTATATATAATATGTATATTGCTGATATTTCCTTAACTATGTGTAGCCTTAGTCTAACATATTGATTCCAGTAAATCCAAAGGGCCCATATCTTTTGTGTACTGATAGTCAACCAATCATGGCTAATTGTCTTTGCTTTTGTAGCAGCTGCAGTCACTCTCATATTAAGACATATTCCATTCAAATCTGCAGGACAAGCATTTATAGCCTGAGCTTATCAAATGGACAATGGGCCCTGTTTGAATAATTGGACCATTTCTTATCAGGGGTGACATCCTTACAAAGATCTGCTGTTGACCGCATCTGCCCAGACAGGAGGGAATGAATAATACCTCATTCATTTATGTCGGTCCTTGTCCTCAGGGTCAGACCATAAAGTAAAGGCACAAATATGGGGAACTGTGATAAAACTGTATCATTCAGGGTTTTTGTATACTATACAAGGAAGATATGATTATTTCTTCTTATGTCTCTAATAAAGGGTTTGTTTAAGTATCAACTCAGTACTTACAAATGCAGTTGTTGTCAAAGCTCAGGTTGGCTTATTTGCTAGAGTGGTTACCTACCCTGTAGATGTAATCCAACAGTGGGGCCTTGTAAGCTATGCAGTCCTCCAATGCAGGCATGGTGATGGGTTCCAGCAGTAGACTCAGGGGAACAGCCATACACCAGTCCAACAGACAAAGCAACAGTGACACCATTAACTGGGAAAGATGGTTAAAGAATATAAAGGGTCAAAATTAGTTGAGCCAATTTGTATATTTGTTTGAATGTGTATTGCAAAAATGAGATAATATATAAAAACATCAAACAACTACAGTAGAAACATTCCTCTGCAAATGCACCATTCCGCCATGATAGATCCAGAGGCCTTTAGATCTTAGTTATTTCATATCCCTCCTTTAGAGCAGGTACCTTTTTGTCTGCTTCCACCGTTGAGTGCTCTGCGCTTGGTAACAAAAAGGCTATTGTGGCCACAAAGATCTGTAGTGGGAAAAAACAAGAAAGATAATTGGATGACACACTCCTATTCATCAGTTGAGCAAGGCGTGTACTAAACTGGATGTAATACCACAGGATGTAGCTTAGCTTATAAATATGAATGATGTCTCCTGTTTAATAGAAATTTAATTTTAATATTAATTAAATATTTACATACAAATGTGCAAGGCAGGTGTATACCATTTTTTACCTCAATAATCTTCTTAGGCAGCGTAGAATCTAACTTTTGAAGATGCTCCCAGTGGCAGATGAGCAACTGAAGCACATCACAGGCTACTTGTGCCACTGCTTTGTTCCCAAACTAGACAAAACAGAACAAAAATGGATGCAGACTTGACCATCACTATCATCAAGAATAAAATCAGAATATATTAGCATGGCAGTACATTACTATGGTTAGCTCTGTATTCAAATTATGAAAAAATAGCAACATTGACTGTTACATACATACACAGTACCGACATAATTGTAAATCTAGCTTAACATATATGCACACGGACACTAACAAATCACTGAAAGAATGTAATTTCATTTATTTTATCACTCAAGGTATGGGAGATTGGACTCTACAGAGAGGATTTGTGTGAAGTCAATACAAAGATTCAAAGAAGGCAGAAACATTATTGCCTCTAGATCAAGAGAAAAGGTTTAGGCCAAGTGTGATAAAATTCTGTGTAATTTTGCCCAAATTCAGCTTTTCACTTACTGTGCAGATAATCAGCATAATTTCATTTCCACTTCAAGCCATGGCTCATTTTCTCCAGACTCATTGGAGGAAAGAATTGAGCTGTTGACAATTTTCTTTCAAATGTGGATTTCTTCAGTGATTTGAAATTCTTTGTGGAGAAATAGAATTTCCTATTTCTTCCAGCTGAATGCCTCTCAACATGTAACAAGGGCAGACAATGTGGGGAGTGCAGAAATGGCCAAACACAAAAAGGGGCCCTGAGAGTTCAGCACCTGCTTTTAGAAAAGAGACTCTCAGTGCCACTCTTCCCCCTAGATCCCCCACCCAGCCTATACCCTCTATTTTGGGGCTGGCTGAGTCTGTGTGTCAAGTTGTACAGGGGAGTGATTACTGCTCCATTAGAGAAAGGGAGTGGGGGGGTTGCTTGAGCAGGAAGCTGGGAGATGTAGCTGCTTAAATTGGTCTACATCTACTGAGAGTGAGCAGCCTGGAAATTACGCCACCGCCCAAAACCTTTTCCAGGGAAAAAAAACAAAAACACAAACAGCCACCACTGGTTCTCTGCATCTCTTCACTCAGGGAGAGAGAGGGCAGGTCACATCACTGGACATGTTTTACGCTACACTCTTTCTGCCGTTGCTACATTGGAATTGGTCTGTAGTTCTTATATATAATCAGCGATCATTTATGTCAAAGCTAAATGTGCCAGGGTTTCTGCACCAAATTAAAACGAATATTCATCTTTGCACACAACATGTAAATGCATTCATACCTTTAGTGTTACTCCCAAAACATTGATGGCATCCTTTACTTGATGGTGTATTTTCTTTTGCATTAGCTCTTCACATATCCACAGACCCAAACTGCACACAGCAATGCATCTAAAAAAGAAAACACTAAATAAGCCTGAAAAAGGACTAGAATATGTGGAGTCATTGTGACGACAGTTTTATACTTAACCTAAATGCATTGGCAATACTTTATTGAAATATTATTGCTGCATAAAAATGGACATGGTTCTTAGTTATTGTAACAAGTATTAAATTAGCAAAACCCACCTTGCTGCTTCACAGTGTTCTTTTGTTGCTGTCTCTAGCAGGATGTTGACAAGATAGTCCTGAGTAGTGAAAACACACAATTAGGTTCATTTAATAGCTTACACACCAAAATATTTACTACCTTTAAGTAAAGTTTAAAAATGTGTTACTTTTAACAAACATTATTTAAATCCACAGTAGTATTAAAATTTTTCATCGGTGATCCTGTATGCATGAGGACATTATTTTAAAAAAAAAAATCATCAGAAATGTGTTCCGTTTTGATTGTTTACCTTTATATCTTCTTTACCAACAACTACATCATCTGAGCTTCTGATACTTTGTAGTACAGGAATCTGGAGATAAAGGTCGGGAAAACACACAAGGGAACCCAAGATTGTCTGTGCCTCCATTCTGGGAGCCTTGCAGAGAAAATCATAGTGATCTTAAGTAACACACACAATACAAAAAGATGCCATATGACTGATGGTTGTTGTGTTTAGTGCCATGAGGATGATGACAACATGGGATTATAATTATTACACATCAAAGAAGCATATAACAAGCAGCAGGATGTTCCTCTTGCATTAACACATACAGTCTTACAGTGTAAAAGGTTTTTACTTGAACACATTTTCTGAAAGGAATACATTAATACTACACAAAATTAACTTGATACATTTAAAGGTCCTGTGTTTCTGATTGCAATAATCAGATTATAATGTATGAATGATATAATTCTACTAAATTCCAGTATGATCCAAATAATAATATTAATAATAGGTTGTGTTTGAGTACCTCTAGGGAGTCAGAACTTAGAATACAAGCAGCAGCAGTGATGAAATCTCCAATCAGCATTGTGAAACCTGGCAGTCCAAGGAAGAAGAATCGAGGAGAACAGGATCCAATGATAGTGTTTAAAACATCCTGAAGACACATACAGACCACAAGCAGAAGTAAGCATACACATTAATGAAGCCAAGAGAGCATTTTCTGTTATTAGACCATACATTTCTTTAGAACAATGCCTTATACTTGTACTTCTATATTGTGAAACTACTCATAGGATTTTGCATTTGGTGCTGGGTCAGAAAATATTTTGTAAATGGGCCACAATGTGAAAGGATGGAACAGGGAGAAAGCTTTTTCATTCAACATGTAGATTCATCCTTTTGCATGTGTCTAGTAAGACAACTCACTAAAGGATAAACATGGAAGACAGAAAGGAGGGTTAGGGTTCACAGAGGATAAGAAGAATGATAAAAAGCACTGGACGTGTGAGTCATACACACAAGAAGACAAGAAGACACAAAAGAAAACCTGTAATTCATGTCACCCTGTGTAAGTCTCAGTGCAATGCCATGGTGGACTAATTTTTTTTAGCCTCATTACATGACAACGCATTTTTAGAATTAATATGCTTGAGTATAGTTGATGACTAATACTCATACTTTGATAAGAAAAAGCATTGTTGCATGACAATGCAGCTTTAGAATAATTGCTTTCCTTCTTATCTTAGACATTTGTGTGTCTATTTGTGTACAAAGGCAAGGTCCAGCCTAGAAACACCTGCCTCCTTGGCTATAAACATGTGTAAATCGGCCAGTTCAAACACAAGCCCCTTTCTAGCTAAACTAAAGGCCACTTTAGCAAACACAAAGCCCCACTATTCTTCCTTGGTCTTTTTCTCTCTCAAACAAACACATACACACACACTGTACTACCTACCTATCTGGGAGATTAATAACCCGTGGCTTTGGTAAACAGGGAATGCAGGTGAACAAAATAGAAATAGAATAAACACGCAGAGGCAATAAGTACGAAGTCAAACCAACACGCTGCACTGGATGTAGAAAATTGGTGGGAAGAGCTTCAGGATTGAGGGCCTATTTTACCATCATTTTGTTCGTAATTGACCTCTGAAGGATAATGTGCAGTGCAGTCAGAGGTAATTAGCAGGCAACAAACTGTTGCTTGATTGCTTGAAATAAGCATTTTAGAGGAAGCCACAAATGTAAAATGCAAAGTGTTTTCTATTGTATGTGTAAGTAGAGGGAACCTGGTTTGAGGTGTGTGTATAGAAATGGGAACAGAACCCTGCATGTGGCTCTGTGCTGGCAGTAGGAATGGCCTCTACATCAACAAAAGGTGCATTAACGTAAGTCTGAATAGAGCCACCTCAGGCTTTTTATTTGTCCTCATCTCCAGACAAGCACACGCTGTCCACCTGCTGGCCCCTGGGGTGACAGAGTTCACTCAACATTACATCATTTACCAAACACTGGAAAATTCTGGCACCACTTTGTCAACATATAGTGTAAACCAGAAAATCTATATAATTAAACAGCTTATATTTCTTCTTAAATATAAGCATCCCATATATTTGAACTTCATTCACAATGTTTACAAGGTACAGTATATTTTTGTTTGCACCAGTAGGTAAAACTGCAAAAATGTATTTGGTGCTTTGTTATTGATCAATATGGTCATAATTGAGGCATATTAACAAGTCCAATTCAAAAACCCTTTTTGTGCAGATCTCACTGAATGAATAGAAATGCGATTATAGCAAAGCAGTTGAGACAGTAGACCTATTAGATAGATTACTGGTATTGTGCTATGGCCATGCCTTCATGAGACCAGTGACCAAAAAGAGGCAGACAATCAGGACAATAACACTGACCTTGGCACTCTTTCAGCTGAAAGGAGACCTCTCTAAAGGAACTGTCATTTTCTTTAAGCTTAGTTGAATTGAATAGCGATAATTTACACTGGGGTATACCCCACTCTGTATAGATTGTAGCTGTTCAACACAATTTTCTTGAAGCCTCAAGTAAAGGGTACTCCTTTCTGTCTGTGTTAAAATACAATAAAAAGGTTGTGTACATATTTATACTATGTTTTATGCATCATTTTTTGTAAATGTTCTTAAACAGTAATAGTAAATAAATCTACAAGTAATTTAATTAAAAATATACTACTTACTAAATAACTACAAGTTGCCTATACATTGTAAGTAAAGTAATTCACATATAAATAAATAAAAGAAGAGTTTACAGATTGTTGATAATGTATATGTATTTTGTGTGGGGTAGGGGTGAAAGCAAGGACAAGGGAGGAGGGGAAAAATAAGAGCCACTTTCTTATGTTAAGCAGGCGTGCGGCTGTCCTCTATTGTGTGGCGTGAGGACTCTTTTCTCCGGCCAATTTGAGCATGCTTCAGTGGCCAGCCTGGCTCTGGCCCCCCAACGCATTATACAGAGCCACAACAAAAGCTGGAGAATGTTGCCTCATCCCTCAGTGTGCCCCCCTCATTGCTCTACTCTACGTTCCCCAGGCTCCCCTCCCGCTCCTTTACACAATCACAGACACAGTCAAAGCAACCAGCTTACTCTGGGCCCTGGGCCGACGTGTCAGTCTAACGGAGCACGACAGACGTCAGTCCTTAATTAATCACGTATACGCGGCAGGGGCTCAAAACATTATTTAACAACATGGAAAACATTCTAATAAGCTTGTCGCACAGCCAAGATGCAAAAGAAACCAAGCCAGGAGGGCAACCCACACACGCTTTTGTCCTGGTTCTTTGTTTTTGGGATTGCATTCATCTCCACTCAACTTCATCTGATAGCAACAGAGCTATACTAAATTGAAATCTGAAAAAGGGTGTGGCTAAATGAAGTAAAATATGTCAAAACACTGAAATTGCTCATTACAAAGGTTTAATAGAAAATGATCAGAGGAAACCACTTTAACATAGCTCCGATCATTGTAAAATCACAGAGTGTCCAAAGTTGTCTATCCAAATTTAACCCTATCAGCTTTGTCCAGCACTAACTCAGTGCATTGGAAAGATGTTGTTTATATCTTTATGATTATTATTGTAAGTGTAGGTAACAAGACTTAAGATTATATAACTCAATCACTACAGTTCACAAAATGAGTGAAATTAGTACGTTTATCTCTTTCAACACAGAACAACGCACAAGACTGTGTAGAGCACCATCTAGTGCTGAAAAAAAAAAAAAACACTTTTGAAAGACTCACAGAGGGCCATCTAGTGTCTGTACCTGGTCATCACTTGTGAAACCCTTGTGCATTATGTAGTAGAGGTGCACTAGAAAGTCACTGTTGGGGAGCAGATCCTGGTGTCTGGTCATCATCTCACAGATCAGCTTATAGGCCTGGAGTTTCCCTGCTTTGTACTCTGCTGGTAGCATTGTTGCCTGTAAAAGAAAACGAAAAGATGAGATTAAAGCCACTGTTCAACAATTACAGTAAATAAATATTTTTTTAAATACTAAAATGTTACAACTGGGCATAACATTATGGCATCCTGACAAATATTTATAATAATCTTCTGATGCTTGCGTGCCCATTGCTGGGGCTTTCGGCATATACAACGAACTGAAATGCACTGCGTATTATTCAGTAACTTTTCTGTTGTTCCCTGTCACCGGTTCACCACTGTTCCTTCCTTGAAGCACTTTTGATAGATACTTACCACGGCAGATTAGGAACACCCCACAAGACAAACTTGCTCAAATCCTTATGCTTGCCCATTTTTCCTGCTTCTAACACAACAACTTTGAGGACAAAATGGTCACCTGCTGCCTAATATATCACACTCACTAAAAGATGCCATGAAGAAGAGATAATCAGTGTCATTCACTTCACCTGTCAGTGGTCATAATGTCATGCCTGATCAATGTATATTTTAAAATAAATTTTTTAATTGTGTTTTTAAGCTGGGCTTTAAAATAAATCTTGTATTCTGTGATTGCATTGTTGTTACCCTAAAAAGCCATGATGCCAACATTCTGAGAGGAGGGATGAAGGCTGGCTGGGGAGGGGAAGACTGGTTGTCCACACTGATGCCTAGATTATCTCGGATCTGTAGGGTAAATTTAACATTTGTAATTGAAAACAACCAATGCAAGAAACATTTCACAACTCCGATGTTTTCCTGTTTGTTTTACCTTTGCCAACTTGTGCCAGACATCATAGAGATAGGAGAAAACCTTGGCGTGAATCTTGGGGCAACGTATATTGTTTACATCTCCCAGAATACCCAAAATCCTTCTCCAAAGGACAAAGGCAGAATCCGCATGCCAACCAGTGAGGGTCCCACCCGCAATTATGCTCACATCATCAGTTAAACACTCACTGCTGTCTGTACAGAGCATAACAAAAAGGAAGCAGAGTTAAAAATAATGTAAAGGTATTTTTCACAGGTGCTTGTATCTATCCAACTGAAATTAAAAATGTACTTTCATTTTTTTTTTATCTAACATCTAAAATCTAACATTTAACAAAAAAAAAAAATTCTATTCATATTTCTTCTTAACATTATTATATATCATTTTAGTGCATGTGTCTGTGGTAAATCATTAATAGTGCATTCAAACAGATTCTAAAGACACTGTTGGGAAAGAGGCACAAGTCACATGCAATAATAAAAAATTAAGTTTAAACAGTGGGAGGACAGCGCCACACAGTGGGCAGAAGATTTAATGAGTGCAAAGAAATTCTAGTTTGGCACATGGACATGAGTGTGGGTTGGTCATATTTCTGTTCATATAGTAACAGAATATTTATATACAGTAGATAATTTAATGCTATGAAAACATTTTGATTCTAGTATTACTTCTGTCAGCCCAAACACAAATACATATATAATTTTTTAAAAATTGTTTTCCTTGTAAGTGATTTTTTTTTTAGTAGATTTTTGTTTTTACTGAGACAACCTTTTAGGAAAATAGGTTTAGAATCTGCCAAAAAAGGATAATAGCATAAACAAGAAAATGAAATGAATCAATCAAGGCAAATTTCTATACACAGAATGAACAATGAATGGTTTAAATGACTAATGGTTGAGTAGCAGCTAAAAAGCAGTACCCAAATGATGTGGCATGTGTAAGACAGACTGATGCATGGTGTTGTCCAAGGGGCAGTCCCGAGGGCACTCAGTGTGCACTAAGAGGGCTGGTGAGGCAGGGGGGTTCTGTGGGTAGTGGTAGTGGCAAGACAGGGGTGCTGAGTGGGAATGGAGGGCACACTCAGATCCTAAAACAACAAGGGGATAGGGATAAAATCAGGTTTTGCGGAGCACAGGCACTGGCAATGGAGGACAAAATTAAGGACATCACATACAAGTTCACATATAGTGGGAAGGTCAGACAACATCAACTACAGGAATTCATGCAGGGGA
The DNA here is from genome assembly GCA_036850595.1 of Rhyacichthys aspro. Classification (NCBI taxonomy): domain Eukaryota; kingdom Metazoa; phylum Chordata; class Actinopteri; order Gobiiformes; family Rhyacichthyidae; genus Rhyacichthys; species Rhyacichthys aspro. Next base: position 11,032,723 of record CM072169.1, on the reverse strand, counting down.
AACTTTATTATTTTAATGCAAACATAACCAACAGCAAACTACATATTCGACAATGGCAAATTCCTATACCTGTTAACCTAACAAATTTACAAATAAGTTATTCAATGTTTGCTAAATGTGTAATTACCACTGCATGACTATTTGTATAACAAAAAGGGGTTTGTACCTGCGAGAGCTTCAGTGTGGCTGAGTAACAGACTACCCTGGCTCTGGGGCTCTGTTGTTACATCCATGTGGGTGGACTGGGTTGACTGGGTGTCAGCCTCCTCATCAAAGGCCTGCCATGTAACCTCAGCTTCATTGAGGTAGCCATTGGATGTTTCACTGCTAATACTCTCACCTTGAAGAAGTGGGCAGAAAACAGAACATGTACTTACGTCTGGTTCAATGTACCAAAATTTATGACTAATCATTTGTAATATTATAATTGTAACATTGTAATATTTCTAACTTTTCTCCCTGAGCTTGGGCCTTGTAAATATTGTGTGCTCTTCTGCATTGCTCTCTGTATCAGCTGGACTGCTGCTCAGTCGGATAAAGATCTAGAGGCAAAAAAAAAAGAAGAGACTTTATATGGAGGCAACTTAATGGATTACTTTAATGTTTCTTAATTACTACTTGATTCTTCTCACCGATGGTGGTTCACTGCACTCCCTCCTTTCTTCAGATATTCTGCTTTCAGAACCTAGAGAAGTAGGGGAATACTCCCTTTTCTGGACTGGAGTAACAAAAAAATTTAAGAAAAAAAAAAAAGGTGAATGAAAATGTTGTAATGGGGGATGTCTTTTGTTAATGTGTAAGAAAATTATGGAAGAAAACTAAATATGTAAGAAAATTTATAATGATTATCTCAAGTATACCTGGTATTGATTCAGAAAGTTGCTGGGTGATATCAGAAGTACTGCTGCTACGTGGAAGTGGACTCTCAGCGTGTCCAAGCTCCTCCTCGGCTCCACATTCTGACAGCTGACACTCCTCCAAGTCTACAGTGGACATACAATGGTCAGAGAATAAATCACAAATATCCAAATGGAATCATGGTTGTTGTTTGAATTTTGACATGATAAGGAGGACGCAGGGAAGTTACACAGACATGCACACATCCAGAGTTGATGTTAACATATAGGTCATACAGAAATACAAGACAAGTTGTTAAGTTTTCAAAATAAGACTGCCTTAACTATTGCCACAAATGCACGTTATCAGCAACACACAGACAGAGACAGATGGAAGAGACAGGGTGGAGGTCACACACAACAACATGCAGCTCTCAGAATACACTTTACCTGAGAGTCTGTGAGAGCAAGCAGAGTTACCAGAAGAAATACCAGGCAAGAAAGAGCTCACAGTGTGGAGCAGCATAGGAACGCTTTTAGTAGTGGGCAAAGCTTCATAGAGATGAACACAGTTGCTGATAGACTGGCTTCTCTTAGCTTCCAACAGGGAAAAAAGTACAGGAAAAAGAAAATGAAACAGTGAAAACAACAGAGAGGTAAAGAAAAAGGGCAGTCTTCAGTCATAGTACAGAAGCCTCTAAAGAATTTTACTACAATAGAGTAAATCTATACAGTCATCTTTTTGAGTATGGAGTAAGTACAGCAATATAAGCCACAAATTTGTTTTCATACCACATTGTTATTTCCAAATCAAAACACTCATACCATATGCACATAAACATACCACATTAACATGAAGATTAACAGAGATGAATATTAAAGGTATATAAAGTTGTTTTTTTTTTTTTTTAATCACAAACACCTTGGCAAAATGAAAAGGTTTAGGAAAAATAGGTTAAATTGGGCCACTCTAGTAGTAAAAGGTTAATGAGTAGTATAATGAAGCATCATGTTTTTCTCAAATACTAAGACAAGATTTTAGAACAATATTAGCTTGTTTCTGCAAGTGCAAGTACAGCCAAGTTTTGACAGTTGTCAGAGCTGAGGCATTGCCTTTGTATCTGGACAGCACTTCAGTCTTAATCTCAAAGAGACCGACGAAAGACTATTCTCTGCTTTCAGCACACTTTAATTAGGCCTTTCAGAAAGCAAGATACATTGTCCCTGCTGCCGCCCGCTTCTGCATCACATTTATGCATATTAATGAGCATTAATTACATTCTTAATGAAACTATCAAAAACTGTGGTACAATTGATGTTAAAGCCTTCTCACATCATTGAGGAGTAGGAAGGAGGGCTACAAGGGCCTTTGAAGATCAATGTGAGAGAAATCCAATTAGATGAAAGAAAGGGGAGGGAATAGGAGATGGTAGTGTTTTGTGTCTGTTGTTGCTTGTGCAAACACTGTAAACAGATGAACAAGGTAGGTGCATAAACATACACACAAAACCAGTAGCTCAGCCACCAGTCACACACATACAGGCTAAAACTTTCAATCATTAGTGATAACTGGGGACGTAAAAGGTCAGAAAACTGAAAGGCTTTCTTTTACCCCTCACAACTCATAATTAGCCTGTCCCATCCAATCAGATAAGAGGTTTTTACTATGTTTGAATTGAACGGATGACAATGAGTGGCCAAAGCAGGCCTTTGACATGTCATCAGGGCAATGTGTTGTATACTGGCAATTGAACTGACAGGGAAACATGTTGATCTGTGACATGTGATAGGAACAATACAGGCCATCTGCTGGCCTTTGTCCTAAACATTAGTGCTTTCAACAGCACCTGGGCTGCTGTACACATGGACTTGTCAATGTGTTTCAGGTAATAATTATAGTAAATAAGACATGTGCTCCCGTGTCTGAAGGATCATGTTATTACTGCATGAATGAAAACTGGTACATATTGTACCTTCACAGTCCTATTCCACTTGTATTTCACTCTTATGCTACTGTAAAACTGCGAAAAAAAAACCTTATTAAAATGACTTTTCAAGTATGTACCAGAGGCTTTCTGGCGGACATTGTTACGAGCCTTCTCCACACCAGGAGCTCCTGACGTTGTAGCCGACCGAATCCTCATGGGCTCCTGAACTCCTGGCCCGCTCTGCTCTCCTTGGTTCCTCCAACTCAGTGAGAATGAGCGAGCAACTGCTGCAGATTTTTGAGAGTCTTGACTTACTCCTAGCACATTGGAAACAAAAAAAGTATTGCAAATACATTTAAATTAATTTTGGACTATCTATACTACATGCAAACTGTTACCAGTGTAAATTAAGTCTAAGAAAAATTAAGAAAAAAAGAAACATTGAACTTAAGAAAACTAAAATTATGATTTACTTTGATTTAATATTAATGTGAAATGCTACTTACACAGATGACTTCAAAACACACCCTGTACCATCAAACTAACAGCCTACAGTATATGACTAGAGAGAAAACAAATCCCTTTCGCTTGTATAAAAATGGTAGTCCTATAATCTACACACTAAGGAATGTCATATATGGTGTTACTCGTATTTTCTTCAATAATATGATGAAAAAGATGATTGGATTCAAGCCACAAAGTCAATGCATAAAAGTTATTTTTGTTAGAAAGCTCAATTAAAATATTTGAGCATTTGGATTAAAAACATCATTTTAACTTTTCCAGGAGTTAACTTAAAACCTCTCCCTGGTTTGTAGCAAACTTCTCCCCCTCACCACGTCCTCTCTGCTTCTTCTCCTTCTGTTCGCTGAGTTTGTCCAGAGGCAAGTTGGCCATATCCAGGCCATAAACAGTGCGTGCCAGCACAGTTGTTAGAGAGTCCATGATACTGGCCCATTCCGTCACCAGCTCCTCCCAGCAGGTAAGAGAGGACAAGACTGCCAGCAGCTCGTCCCATAGCTCCCGGGCAATAAATACACACAGGTTGGCTCGCACCCACGCTACAATGATAGTCTGAATGCAAATGAGACAATGAAAAATAATTACATCTGACAACAAAATGGCAAGAAAAAATAAAAAAAATAGTTTGCAGTGATTCTGAAAGCCAGGATTCATAGGTGCATACATACTCTGAAAAGTATAGATGCTAAACTTTCAGCAAAACCATCTTTTCTTTGGTTATCATGTGGCCTTTTCATCACTGCTTCTGTGATTCGCAGCAGTACCTGCAACATCTGCTCCCTGAAAATACACACAGAACAACATTTTTAGCTACTTAAAGAGTGAAATAATATAAAAAATACTTCTGTGACTCACCATGTCTTTGTGTCCATTGTATGCTCCATAATCATGTGCCGATATATACTTAGAACTCCCTTGCAAACCTCCACCTGGTTTTCCAACAGTTTAGGGACATCCTGACAGGGCTCCAAAAGGAACACATTTGATGAATTCGTCAGGAAGACCTGTACATAAATTGCAAAGAACATTATAAAAGATGAAAATATAATACATAAAAGATACTGCTGAATGTGCTTTCAATACACAGACAAGTAGACAAACCTGTAGCGTAGGCTGGATACCAGCCTTGATGTCCCTATTTTGTTCCTCAGTGAGGAAACCCCGATTAATGGCACTGCTAAATGAGTAAGTTCTCCCCCAGCTGGATGACCGTCTGTGACCGAGGCTCTCAGATATCTGTTTGAAGTAAGAGCAGTAAGTTACATATACAAACGATCTCCTGAGATCTCACACCTTTAAAAGTTACTTGGGTAAACTTTCTACATGACAAATGTTTTTGCCTTTTAAAATTAAAATAAGAAATCATTATTTATGATACATAAAAGGTCTACACACCCCTTTTAAAATGCCTATGTAAAACTGTTAAAACAATTAAACTTTAGGTGCAAAAAGAAATGAATAGAAATGGACAATTTTATATGAATTTTTATATTAATTAAAAATTATAGCATTCTAGCTCATCTATCAGTGTGGCACATACTGTTCTCTTCAGGTCACCTCACTGATTTTCAGGCATGGGTAGACTGATCTTATTTAAAATGAATTTCATTTGTTTATTTTATATCAAATTTAAGTGAATTGATGATTCTCTTTTTGTTATTTTTATTTGTAGGATAATCTCTTTCTGCTAAATTTATTTGTTGAAAAACTATTGTAAATGTAAACATCACATTGTTTAACCTGTGCATGCATGCTGGTATTGTCTTTGCTGAGTGTCTGTTCAGTGCCATCATCTACTTCATCTTCCTGTGTATTTTTGTCAGGTTCTTTCATGAAGCCGGGTTTTTCCAGTAGAATCCACTTTCTATAGACTCTGATGACTTTTCTGGTTGCAGTTGCCTCGCATGATGGCAGCAGGAAGGCCTTAAGATAAAGTCATAGGGAATAGAGAACTGTGTTATGGTACAAATAGACACTAGAGGGCAACAAAGGGCTGTTGCATTAATCTAGTCATCCACCATATGAATAGTATATAGATAGATAATTATATAAAAGGTATATAAAACACGTGTGATCACTTGGTGATTGTTCCAAATGTAAAATATGGGCATTATGAATTAGCCAACTGCACAGACTTCAAAATCACTGAAAGTGACAATTGATGGTTATACCTGATGAAAGACCTCGTTGACAAAATTCACATTGTCCCTGGTGGACAGCAGAATGCCCTGCACCATTTCATAGACATGGCGATGCTCCTCCTCAATGCTACACAAACTGGAATCACTGGGTCGTCTATTTGACAGCGTGCTGCTGTTGGAGTGGCTCTTCTCAGGCTCCCCCACTGGTCCATTTGCATCCCCTTCGGATGTTTTATCCTTCTCTTGGCCGCCACTGCCTGCAGTGACAGTCTGAGAACCACAAAGACAACAAAGAGAGATAATTATAAGCAGATACACATACTTCTTATGAATTCCGGTAAGACCAGACCAGTTGTTACAATATAACTTACATTTAGTTAATAAATAGCATTTTATTTGCCCGTCTGTTTACTGTGAAATGAAGGCAATTAAAAACTAATGTCTAGAGTACAAAATATAATTCTAAAATCAGGGTAAAGGCAACAACTTATTGGACACATTCATTTACATTAATTGTAAAAATTTGTTGGTGCACACAAGCCTTTACAAAGCTATAATTGCCGAAATCATTACAACCTGCCTCAAGGTTCTATAGTGACACAAGAACAAATCTGTAGAAAGGGTATTGTTATGTTCACCTGGATGAGTTTGGGAATGACCTCTGTGCCATTCTTGGCGCTCTGCGCTGTGGCAGCACTGCTTACATACTTCTTCTCCAGGAAGAATGTGACGAGCCAGGTGATGAAGGCCACACGAGGTGCCAGGTACTGGTCTCTTGTGCAGAAGGTGCTTTCATTGTTCCGTGTGACTGGCACATACAAGGGTTTTGGTCTGTGGTGGGGGAGTTCTAGTGAAATTAAACATGAGAAGTAGTGACAGATAAGCCTCTAAATACAAAAAAGTGGGTAAAGGTGGTATATTGCAGCAAATATTTCAAAATTTAATCTATTTTTAATGATGTGTTTGTTGTCTATTTAAAATACAAGCGGATTATTTCTTAAGACTTTGAAATATGTAATTTAACTATAATAGCCCTCATTAGTAGTAATTTGTCATTTGGAAGTGTGACAATTATATTTTAACTACAAAACTGAAGCATATAGAGAATGCACATAATACTCTCTTACAGTATATAAGGAAATTTACGGAGACAATATAGAAAACTTTCTTTGCAGTCTTTGATGGTTCATAAAATGTACATTAACGTACCTAGTAAAGGCTTGTACAGATTTGTGAGCTTGGTAAAAGAGGGGAAGAGATGTGGTAGGTAGTACTTCTTAAACAGACTGAAGAGAAACCTGAAGCCTGTGTCTTGATTCTCTTTGTTCTTCCATTCTAAACTGGCTGCCTGGCAGGTGGACAAAACAAAACACAAAGCAAGGTCAGGCTACAGATACAGAGAAAGGTTCCAGCATCACTCAGTCAGTGACAATATATTGTCTGCAACACAATAGTTGAAAGCATCTTCTAAGAAAAAGAATACAGAAGAGAAAACAGTTTGGCCACGTAAGATTTGTTGACTTTATACGAACACATGACAGCTTTAGGCTAAAAGACTAAGACTTTGTGATTACCTGAATGACCATAAACTTGAGCAAGGTCTCAAGAATGTAACAGGTCTGATCTTCTGCAACCTTTTCTCCCACTACAGCTGGTACAAGTGGCGTAATCTCCTCAGGCACCACCTTTGCTGCTCAGACAGACAAATGAATCAGTTTATGTCATGCAGCACACTGTTTACATTAAGCTTGAGACATATTTCAGAAATGATGCCACATCGTTCCTCACCATCAGGAGGGTTGGAGAAGGGATTGTATATGATGGTGTCAAGGGTGCAGGGCCCTCTAGAAGACAGCACAGCAGGGAATCCTGGCACCAGACAGGCAAAGATAAGAAACTGCTCTTCGGCACAGTTATCCCTCAGTGCCTGCAACCACAGCAGGAAGAGACGGATCCCCTCACAGCGGATCTGATGAGGTAGGAACATTTATAAAAAAGAAGTTCATTTTATTATTAAAAAGCTCAAAATAGAATACATTATAATTATTTCAAGGACACAAATGTATTAATCTTTACCTTACCTTAAATGAATTTCCAGTGTGTAGTAGTTTTTTTAGAATAGATCCTGGAGTTATATATATAAAAAAAAAAAGGTTAAAAAAAAATAGCCTTAAGCAATCTTGACAAACACTGGTATTTTTAAATACAAATTAACATTAGATGAGTATCTTTCTTTGTATACATTTTAAAAAAAGATACCAGGACACCTTAGTAGTTCATCTAGTAGAGCGCATACCACATAAACAAAGGGAACCCAGTTTGATTCAAGTCTGTTTCCTGCAAGTTATTATCCCTTTCTCTCTCTCTCTCTCTGATCCCCATTTCCTGTATAGCAACTGTTGCTGTCCAATAAAGGCAAAAAAGCCAGTGATATCAGTGATTATTTGTTCATTTACAGAGAATCTACAACCTTGGGTTAGTCTTTTTGAAATGAAAGATCTAAACGCTAATCTGTGACATGCAGATATTTGTGGCCTGACAAACAACCTGTATAATTGGGGTTATCGTACATCACTTCACCTTTTTGTATGGGACTAAAATCCTGCGGGCATAATTGAATTACTTATTTGCATTTTAAATGAATAGCTAATTTGTCTCTTTCATTTATACACACATAGACTAATTATTTCTCTTCATTATGTAAGGCTGAGAAGGCTGAGACATTTTTGTAGACATGCGCATTTAAAATTTTATACTGGAAAAAAATAGAAAACATCATCTGTAACATAACAATATAATACAATACGCAAGAAGAATACGCAAGAAGTACATACCTATACTGTGAAATTGCCATCGATTGTAGATTTTCTCAGGCAAAAGTTGTAGGATTTTCTGATGAAACAAACATAAACAATGCTATTACATTAGGTTGACCAGATAAATTTAAGCAAGTTTACACGGTGTTAAGTGTTTTGATGACCCAGCATTTATTTTCTTTGATCAGTAATGCTTAGGCTCAAGCACTCTTGTAGGTCAGCTTTTACTAGTCAGCCAATCGTCAACCAAATGAGTAAAAATGAAACAATAAACCATGTTAGTAGCAAACACTGCAGTAATGTTCCTTCACTTAGCCTAGGATGGAGAGAAATGTGAATCACCAACAACTTCTTTATAAAAGTTATTATTCTTGAATGAAGTGACAGGTAAACTTGGTCACTTTTGAGGGCATGTAAAAATACAATCACAATCAATTACTAATCACTGACCTTGTAGGACCTTATGATTGCATCGCAGAAGTCTAGACTGTTTTTTACCGATTGATGCATGCAGTTCTGAAAACTAAAGCGCAACATAGGCTGGCATGACAGAAATCTGCTCTGCAAAGGGAAGGTTTAGAGGCTGCTCGATAAAAATTACTGGGAAAAACATATTAATCGTGGTCATTCTTGTTGACATATTGAAATATTTTTAATTTGTGACTTAACTCTGTTGTCATCCACTATCTTTAGTTTTCCCTTTGTGTCCTCTAAGACAAATCTTTTTATTATAAGTGACTGTGGTGACCCTGAAAGGCATGCTTTACTATAGACAAGATGATCTACAGATATAAGGACACACGTGCACAAATGTGTAGCAGCACCTAGCTTTTGATCCTGCATGGGATTAATACAACTACTGTACATGATGTGAACCAGCCTCCTTGAGTCAGTCTCCTTAGGGCAGCCAACACATTATGCTAGGCAGTAACACAGCAGGATAGCCTGCTTAAGCTTTTCCCTCTGTGTGTATTTGCAGACACAATAACATTGCCCTCTTCCATAGCCCAAGTAAGCGAAGGCGAAATGAGATGGAGAAGCTAGCTCAGAAAGACTCCCTGCTGGGCTGGGATAGCTACAGAAACAATGAGGAATTTACTGGCTGATATAAGGCAACCGCAGAGTCTGCCGGACTCGAGGCTGGTGGAGTTACTCTAATCTGCAGCCATACTCCAGCATAAAGATGGGGGTATTACTGTGGTAGATCTACAGCCTTGACACATTTACATGATCCGCACTTAGCTTTCCAGACGTAAGGCTAGAACATGACAAAGAATATACTTCTTCCAGAGGTGGTCTACAAGGGCTTTCTGAGGCCAACAGACAAGAGTTTAGTTATACAAGTTGCATATTGTTTATGACAACATAAATGAGAATATGCAATAGAATTTCTTGAATGCTGGGATAACAGGAGACAACCAACAAACAGCAAACCTGAACACTGAACATTGTTATCACTTCTCAAAGTAGTAGTAATAGTAAGATACTAGGATATACAATAAAATGATTATACAAAAAAAATACATGCAGGAAGGCCATCTTAAGAACAAATTTTTTTGTTGTCCATTGAAAATAATATACATGTTGAAATCCAGATATTAACCACAAATGTCCTATATAACCATAAAACAAACAAAAAAGTCAAAAGACCAACTGAGTAAATAGTCAAGAATAATTGTTAAAAGAATCACAGATATGTCTGTTATTATTTATTGTTTATGTTTTAACTTGTATGTTTTATCTGTTAAATGTATGTTTATTTTGAGCCACTTGCAAATGCTGTCCAATGTGTGTATGTCAAATAAACTGAACTGATTCTTGACTGTCACCACACGATGGCAGCAGCAGCTTACAAACGAACAATTCCTCAAGGAGCCAGAACTCACTGCTCTGTGAATACATAAAATAATGAAGCTGAAAAGAGGCTTTGTTTTTCCAAACATGTAAGCACAGACAGAAAAGTTTTAAGTGACTTTTATATTGTGTAAGACATCTTTACATTCAACACTTCTACTTGAGCTGTCAGTTTTTGATGCATAAATACATTACAAATTGATAAATAGTGTAGGTTCTTTTAAAATACAGAATTGTATTGTTATTATTTGTTTCCATTCTATGAATTTAGTGATGAAAATCTTTTACTGTTTATTGTAAGTTGAAGCCCATCTAAGCAGCTTATGGTGTGAGACATGGTACATTCTGGAGAAATGGTTATGTTTTCAAGTACATTTATTCCTATAATATTAGTTATATAAACATGTCCAATTGTCAAGTGCAATATAGGACTTTAAAAAGGCGGTGTTATGGGAAATTGTGAGTGCTGAGTCAGGTCCGGATAACAGACAACTGGTCGAGATGGGGTCATATCCTTGTAAAAAGGTCTAAGGAAAAGGATACGCTCAGGCTTTCCTCTGAGTTTTATGGGTCCCATAGCTGTCTTTTAACCTGTCCCACAACCCTGTGGCTCAGCTCAGTAAGAGGTCATCTACAGTCGTCTGGGAATGCAAGTAAACCCTGAGACTCTCAAGGCCAAAAACTTGCATTGCATTGCTCATAAACTCTTGTAATGTCTTGTAATGACAGAAAATGTATTAACTGATTTAGCTGTGTCCACATGCAGCACAACTGGAAACTCAAAGTAAATTTCGGCACCTTTCTAATGTACATTTAGCCATTTAGCAGCATTCGACACATGCAATGTCCAGCAATAGCATGTATTAAATATAAAAAAAAAAAACTAATATGAAAAACATTGACTTATCAATCATGATCAATCTTTTCTTTTTTTTTTTTAGCAAATGTGGTCCTATCATTTATTTGAAGAAATTTGAAGTGCCAGTCAACTTGCTGCAGTTGCCATACAGGGCATTTGACCTCACCTGATTACATATGGTGACAAGGTTATTTGAAGGTTTAAACACACTCCTCAATTTCAGTCTCTTGGCTCTGTTTAGGTGCAGTATCCCAAACTGCCAGGGTTGAATGCTTTTTGTGGCAGCCAACACAAAGAGACTCTAGAAAGGAACAGTGATGGCGGCTTGTGGCAGTGGGGGTGGGGTGGGGGAGGGACAAAAGACTACCCCGCTAGATATCCATTACTCGAACTGTGTCACTGTGGGGGACTGTTCCCTCTCCCGTACAAAACCCACAAAAACGGGTCACATACCTTATTAGGAAGGAAAGCAATCTACATATTAACAGGGACATCAATATCAATCTTCCTTGAAGTATATTATATTGGTTTTCCTTAAGAACATTTGAAAAACTTATATATTCCTTACATTCATCCTGTCTGTAAGGTCATCTTTCATCAAACTTGCCATGTCCCTGTGTGAACATGGCCACTGGTACTTAATATCAATTTAGTAGTACATATTAGTGACCTAAAATGGAGTAATGTAAATTGTATGTATTCTCTGACATGTCTAATCTAAATAAAACAAAAGTCTACAGTGTGGCTGACGCTGAGGATCAAAGCAGCCCTGTATCTTTGCTGTACACAACACTCAACATAAGCTTATCTTCTGAGCGCATGGGTAAAAGCACACGTCGGCATAGACACGGGCTAAAGAAGGACAAATAAGGCTTAAGCTGCTTTCAATAGTTCAATAGTTCTTTTCAAAAGGGTGAGACCATAAATACAGTATGTATTTACTGCCAGGATTAAAGGATAGGTGCAGATAGGACAGGAATTAAAGCCAATGTTTCACTTGATAAGGCTAACCAAAGTGACTTATTTACTGTCCCATTAATAACTATATTAAATTAAAGTATGTAAATGTCACCATAACTACAAAGACTGAATCAAGCACAATACTTAGCTGGCACATTAATAAAAAAATCTAACATAACCTTCAAATAGAGCCTAGGTTGTATTAGATCTGCTGGACTAGCAGATGAGTAGTATATTATGACAAACTGTAGAACTGTCTGATGGCATGCTGCTCAAACACATAATTTTGACCTGGGCAAACGTCCAAAGTTAAGAGTGTTCTCTTGTGCTGTTGTCAAATTCAGAAAAACTAGGACAGTCCTGGACAAAGAGAGAGAAAAAACACTGTCCTCTATTTTTTCATATGTGGCCATTATGACAGCCCTGCCCTGAGCAAATGTAATTGGAGATCTGACTGTTTGTACTGGAAACTGGAGCTGCCTTAGCAGTCAGGTGGGAAAACAAGGTAGGGGACTTTAACCTGCATGTGCAACGTAAGTGGGAGCGACAGCACCAATAATTTAGACAAACACAGGACATATGATGGGTTCAAAATGACTGAAAGTAATAGTACACTTTTGAAAACAACATCCAGTTTATTTCTAGGCTTTGAAAGACGAGTTCAGGAAGTATGGAAAGGTGCAGCATGCCGCCATGGAAACTGTGGTCCCACCCTATGGTTGCTTTGGTAAACAGGCTGTAGCAGTGACAATTAGACAAAGCAAAAAAAACAAAACAACTTACTTCAAATATAAAAAGGATAGAGTCCAGCTCTTCTCTTTGAGATTTGTTCCCTGAAAGACAAGAGATAGTAGTAGATTTTAAACACATAACCAGAAGGTATGTTGCAACAGCCTCATAAATAATTTAACAATTGTATGGGCCATTTTGTGAACACTTAATGCAAGTAATGCGTGTTACCATGAGAACATACTCCCAATGGGAGTAAGTCCTATTCCCATAGCATGGCGAGAAAGAGCCTATAAATCTACACTAGAAGCTGAAGTGACTCTCAATGTATGCAAATGACTCTTTAAACTTGTGGGGTACTCTTTAAACTTTAGCAATCAAAAAGAAGACTTAATTATTAAGCCACGCTTGAGGATGGTGCCTGTCTAGCGAGAATACGGTTTACACAACATTGCTTGTTCTTACCTTTTTGTTTTAGGTTGCTTTCCAGTGTAATGAAATTTTCATAGAAGATAAAATAAATCTGAGAGCTGTTACTCTCGAAAAATGCCTTCAGTTCACTCTTGTCAATATCTGAAAAAAATAAAAAATAAAAAAATGGAGACAGCCATCACAATCCTGAGTGAACAAAATGTTACAACATGCATACATTCAAACCTGTAATTTCACAGATTAAGGTCAGTCTTTTACACAGTAAAACTAACCCTTTTATGTAGAGTGTATGAAATCTAAATCAGTTTGCACTTGCAAGTTTGAGATACCATGTACTGCCAGACCAGCTAGAATGTAGATTACACTGATAGTACCGATTGTGCTCAGGAATTCCTCTGTCCTTTAAAGAAGAAAAGTAGAAGTGCATGTCTAAACCACTGAAACTATAAATCCTCTATAAAGTGTATTTTTTATAGACTTTTATAGTTGTAAGAAAGATGTAGTGTTGCAAATGTGGGCTACTTAACAAAGAAGCAGCATCTTGCATTTGTTCACCTACCTTCCAATAAAAACAGATTTGTCTCTATGGACAAACAACTCTATTCAAATCTGTTAGGTACAGCTAGAGTAATCAACATACAGACTTTAGGGTAAATTAATACATACAGGATCCCAGCTACTGCTATCATGTCTGATATGAATACAGTTAGGAGGTGTAAGGAGTTCACAGTTGCTGTTTCATATTCAAATGCCCTACGCCGACCAACCTCTCCATCTGCTCTGCTGACCCCAAACCAGCCACTGAAGCATGACGGGTGGAGGACAGATCACAAGACCCCTGGCTTTTCAAAAATTAGAGATAGACTTTGAAAAAGTTGGCAAACACTGGTCCACCATATCTATAATCTATCTACAGACTTCGCTTGTTTACATGTAGATATGGGTCAGGAACAAATTCCACACAGACAAAAATGTGTATGTTCATTTGGTTTTTTCGATGGTTTGCAGTGGGACCCTTCACTTTGTGGCCTTCAATTGCGTCTCAGGTAGCAGCCAGAAAGAGTCAAACCTGTTTTCCAAGACATGAGAATGTGTGGGGATGACACTGTAGTCAAAAAGATAAGCATCCTTCACTGTGCACAGCTTTCAGGTCAAAGTCAGAGTACTCACACAGGATTGTAATGGTTGGACTTTACCTTGAGGCTTAACAAGAGAAGGGGCCTAGGTTTTTTTTAATTTTTTTTATGAACAACAAACCCTACCACTTCCTGCGAGTGGGCTGCTAAGTAGTCAGTGAACCATTCATTATATATAATTGACTGTGCACACTCTGCAATTTGATTTACACACGAAATTCTAAGCATTTTTGTTATAGTGAATGCATGTTTGACTAATATGCATGAACATTCATTCATTAATAGTGAAATGTAACAGATTATGATAGCAGTGATGCAACCATCTAAAATTAATAAACAGGTGGCAAATACTGTTAGCTTTGGATGACACAGTTGTATTGTACTGTGTTTCCTGTTCGTTGTCAGGCAAAGAGAGCTGTCCCACCCCTCTTTTAAAACACCAGCTGGAGAATAATGAAGCAGTCAAAGAGAGGACAATTGTGCACTTTGAGGTTTAATTTAGTAGATAACGCACACTCATTGAAATGCTCTGGAAATATCAGGCAACAATATGAAGAGTTTGCATTTTGTTCTGAAATTGCAAAACTCTTTGAAGCACTGAACTTTAATTTAAAAGCATTGTTAAGTTCATAGAGGTTACATAATTATACCAAGCTACAGATATTGGTACTTTTATGAGAGTTACTTAACAATAAATGATAAGTGCTATAGTAATACCTGCTATTACTGAGCTGGATTCATTTCTTTAGTGGTAAGCTGTAATTTTTGTGCTTTAAGTTGATAATTTATCTTGAGAGTGCCCATTGCATATTGGGCGAAGGTCATCTTAGCAGCTAAAGCCCATGATATATTTACACAAGGCAAATCCAACATCAGGCTACTTTCTCCACAGCCTCCTGTTCAAACTTCAAAAGCACACAACACGTGCAGTAATGAGGACACGCATATTAATATCTAAAAAGGTGTGTCAAACTACATTTAACCTTTAAACCTACGCCGTTTAGACAATCCCGAGCAGAGCCATTACCATGCCGTGTCACACTCAAAAAGAAAGTCTTAATCGTCTCTTTGATCAGGGACACATTCATTTGCATAGCTCCGGGCTAGCTTCCGCAGGTGCAGTACATTCTTGCCAGAGTAGAGAGTGGAGATGAGCGCGGAGAGGAGAGTGGTATGCTCAGAGAGAACACAGAGGACTCTTTTAGCTTGTGTGCCATCACGTTGTAGACAGGGTAATGCACAAATGGATGGATTTTCCCTGGAGATTTAAAATAAGTTGTAGTCAGGTCAGTGCAAAAGGGAATGAGAATGTGAAAAAAGAAATAAAAAATAGAGCAGCTACAGCAAGTGTTGTGTGTCCTGTAGCCGGGAGCAGGGAGAAGTTGATATTTGACAACAGTGAAAGGAAGTTAAGTTAATCATAAATGTGTTACAAACCATGCTAAGCAGAGTAAGGTGTCACATGGCATATAAAAAGGTAGAAACTGTATCAGCAGTTTAAATGGATGTGTAGATGTGGATGTTGTATTTTTGCACTTTAGAGCTACAGTGATATATTCTGTGATTGAGAGATACAAGATTTGAATCTGTAACACAATATTCTGGTTAATAGAGATAAAGATAAAGATTCAAAATTGTAATATGGTCTTTTCTAACAATGAGAATGGTCTGATGCAAATAATTTCATTAGGAGTCCACTGTGCCAAACACTGCATGAGTGCCACTAAATGGGTTGATGGTGTCTTGCTGAGCAGCAGATTGGGCCTTTGAGACTTATACAGGGCACAGTGTGAAGTAGTCATGGGGCAACTGGCAAAGCTTGACCTTATCGCACACTAACAGTACAAAGTGGCTTATCTCAGCTGCTTTAACACAGAAAGGAGCAGCTGATACAAAATGGGCAGCTTAACCAGTCTTTATGTTTTTCTGTAAATACTATCCTCGTGTCACAACAACAAGACGTTGGCTGAATAGTGGTGAACTGAGATCAGTGTTGACACATACACAACAGACTGAGAACCTACTGTCTTCAATGTTAATCCTCCTGTTTTCAAAGCAACTATCTTTCTTTGAAACACATGTAGTGGCTGTCTCGGATGGTCAGATTTAAAAATAAATAAATAAAGTAAAAAACATAGTTGTCCAGCAAGTAATCTAAGCGTCCTTGCAACAACAGCTTGAATATCCACAGCAGATTAACAAGTGTTTTATAAATACTCTCAGATAATTGGTAAAAAGCTGCAGCGTTAAACTATAGGGCTTGGATGAGCATGACAGCAAACAGTGTAACTGGACCAACTGGTTTTATTTGTGTGTGTAAAAATCACATACACGCATATCCACTGTAGGTCACAAGGATAGGAACAGAAGGATAAGAAAGTGAGACAGGTGCTAAAACACTTTCATTCACAACAATATTATAAATTAATTAAAATGTTTTGGACAGGACCCTGAAATACATGACAAATTATATAACATTCTTTGGTGTTTTTGCTTGTTGTTATGTACGAAAACAAGCATATAATAACCTATACAAAATAAGGAATGGCACTGGTGTGGACTTTCTGACTAAATGATTACATCACTGAAAAATGTAAAGAAGACATAAATTATTTCACTGTAAATATATACTCACATTAATGCACAAACGGGAGTAGGCCTAATTAGAACAATGAATAGAAAAGTATTTGATTGTAATATTGTTTATAGTAATAGGTTTTAAATATCATTCTAATAGCATGGTGTCAGGGTGTCTAAAAGTCATATCTATTTTACATTACTTGTCTTTTAGTTGGACATGGACTACATAATTGCTTGGAAATGAGTGGCACACATAGCTATATCAAGAAACACGACACAATACAATGCACCCTAACCTGGGACTGTATAATCTTTTCAACAGTGTGGTGTGGAGTAATGCTTACAAGCTCCAGTACTTCCTCTGCTATCATGCCATAATTTGCAATTCTAATACCCCTGGGCTGTGGCACAGGGCCTTTTTATTTTAAACCAGGCCTGTGTCTAAATAGTGATGAAGAATAAACCACTGAAGCCCATAAACAGAAGTGAATGAGTAACATATACCATTAAGAGACATGACAGCTTTGGAGCAAAGGCAACTTGTTGACACCAACAATGCAATACAAGATTTATGATTTATGGTTACAGTCAGCCACACTCTGAGAGCCAATATCATGGCTAAATGGTGTGAGAGAAAGGATGAAAAGAGGCTAAAGTTATTCACAAGTACAAGCCGAGTGTTTTGCGAAAGGGAGAATCATAAGTCGAGTGATCTCAGCCTTTACTTGAGCCACACAGAGGACCTTCTTGAGAGCCCTTACAATGTTGTGCTCATTGTTTCCATTGCTGCTTCACCTTGTGATTTCCTCCTCGAGCAGCACCACTTTCAGCTGACCCTGACCCCCACAACACTCTGAGTTGGCGCATGGAGAAAAATAGACTATTTTGTATCAGTGATGATCAGCTGCTGTGTAAAATGGCTTAGCTTCAGCTCAGACGTCTGCAATAGACACAAACACACAACGCTGATAAAGAACATTGGCCAAAAAGTGTTTTTATTAACCAATGAGACACTTCCTAAGGTTATTTTTTGTGCAAAGGGGCACGCTCCAAAATGTCAAACCTATGTTGTCCATACAAGACAATACTAACATACATCCCTTATGTTGTGTATGTCTGTATGTGTTTTTTGAATGAATACTGAAGTGTATGGTGGGAGAAATGTTGAAAAGAAAAAGGTCAGAAGTTGCCATTTTTGCTTTTAGTAAGAGAAGTGGAGTGATCAGGTGGCTTGCTGGGCTCCGGTAATTAACAACCTCTGCCAAATCCAGCCAGGCATGACCAGAAAATTAACATGCAGCAGCTTTCACACTCTATCCCACCGATCTGCTCAGTGAGCAGAAAATCAATACAGGCCCACTCTGAAAATAGCCCAGACCACAGTGTCCTTTTGACTTCAATGCCACACATATAGTGGTTATGGTCAACATCATATGAAGACTACATACAATATTCTACATATAGTATAGTAAATACTATAGTACATGTATTAACATTTGTCACTATGATAACTTTACCCAATGTTTATAAATTTATATTTTACTTGAAAAATTAGATATTAAGGTTAAAGTAGGCCTCCCTTAAAAAAAGCAAATGGCTACTATCAAACTTTGCCTTTTCAGCACATTGTAATGACACACAAGTCTCTGTCCTGCTTCATCTCTCTCCACTGCTTCCTGTTCACAGCAGCACTAGAGGAAATCCTTCCTAGACCCAAAGGTTGCTGAAATCAGGTCGGTTAAGGGCCACAAACACCAAAACTTTTCTATCAGCTTCTGGACAAACAGACTCGTCTTATCTGTAACTGCACATATACATGAAAAAATAACAGACAACTGACTGCCAGGACCTTGCGTTTACTCCACTTTAATTGTGCACGTCTTGACACTGACCAAGTTCCACTATTTTTAACTATACTACTTTGACTATTTAATTAACTTTTTTTTTATTTTTGGGGGGCTTTTTTGGCCCTTATTGATAGATGTACAAAAGCTAGACAGACAACGGGGTGATGGAAAGTGGGAAATGACATTGGGCAAATGACCCGACCGGGACTTGAACTCAGGTTTCCTGCATGCTAGGCATATGCTCTACCTGAGCTGTCAGGAGTGGGGTGTCCCCCAGTTAACTTGATTTATTCAAGATTTCAGCAAGAGTCCAACATCAGTCTGAACATGCATTAGCATTTGTGGTTAGCCATGTCTCAACAGTTGGACATTTGCTGCACTGTATATTTTGTCCATCACAGACAGAGAGACGTCTCACATTCTTGTAATGATGTAAAGAAGAACAGGCCCATCCCTGTCTGTCTCTGCTGCATCACAAATCGTGCAATAAAAACAACTGCTCTATCCATATTACAAGCATACTGCAATATCCAAAATAGTTAGCTCATGCTTTGTTTTGCTTTTATTGTGCAGCCTACAAAATAAGCAGATAGATTAGCCAAGAAACCTTTAGTAGCTGTGTCTCTAACTGCCCTTCAGCACTGCCATCTTATGGATCTTGATGAGGGAAAGATCTCAGCTAACCAACAGCTGTAAAGACAAATCTGATGAAAAAACAGTTGGTTATAGTCCAGACCAGTGGCAGTTTATTTTTGGAATATGGTTGAGAAGTCAAGCAAAATGTCCTTTTTTATCTCCACACTCTTCAGGTAGAAGGAACCAAATATAAAATGATTAAATAACAGGACTTTTCAGGGCTGTTGAAGGCACCCCAAAACACCCCAAACATCAGGTGGCATGGCAACTGAATGTCAGAAAATTAACTCGTTCTATCTAAAGCATTACAGAGTTATTGGCTGAAACAAATGCTGTCAATTTTTGGCGTTACTGGAAGTGAAATCAATATAAAAAAACGGTTACTAGCCAAGCATTGCACAGATAATAAAATGATTCACTTCAAACAAGCCTGTAACTCTGTGTCACAGCAAACATTTTCCTAAGGGTAAAGGCTCTTTGTTTTTACTAATTGTCTGAAAGCTCTTTTGGACAAAGTCCAATAGTCCAACATTTCAATAATTAATGAATCTGCAATGTAAACTATCTTTAGGAAATGTTTTGAAAATTCAGTAATTATCCCATAAAGCTGAAATAATATTCACAAAAGATCCCTAGTGGTGAAGTTGGAAATGGCCTAGCAGAGCCAGGCACTTGATTTCTGTATTATTTAGGTGTTTCAGCTAGTACCAGGCTACCTCACTACATAAATGACCTATTAGAAAAACATGCACGAGGTTGTACCCTAATCAGTGAAGAGAAGTGTCAGTAGTTAATTGAGTAATAACATATTATTACACTTGAATATTAAAAAGCATTACCAAGAACTTAATGTATTATTTTTTTTAAATAACAAGTTAGCATGTCTACAGTGCATTTTCTATGCAATAAAGAATCATCAACAGTTTCAGTGAAAAATACTTCCTTGTAACAGCATCAGAGACATAATAACCTTGCACTGCATGTTCAATATAAGATCAAATTCAAATAAAGCACAAGTAGTCAGCCACCTAATAGAAAACCTTTTTGTCTCAAAATGCCTAATTTTGTGTTTATTTTTTTTATTCTGTAGAAATGCAAAGCTGCCAGGAGTATATAATAATACGTGTTCTATAAATAAATTTTAAAAACGTGTGGCTTTTTCTTATGAGACACAGATGCTCTGACAAGGCAACATCAGCACAGCTAACACTCACTGCTAGTTAGCAACAAGGGTTAGCAATAGCTAGCATCCGTGCCTTATAACAATGTGATTTGCCTAGTATTAGTCCGTGTAAATAATATTGAAAACAGGTCGTCTGTAGCACGTACTGCAAAATGCAAGGGTAGTATTCACATTTTGAATCATTGTGTTCCCTGTCAATAGCAGTAGCTTTTATGTAGTAGTTAACCCGCTGACTACCACCCGGCTAATCTAATGCCTTATTTGACGTTAGCTGTCGGCTGATGTGAGCTAGCTGCCTCGGTTAGCTAAACGTAGCCAGTGCAGCATCACAAAACCCAGGGACACTCCACTCACCTAACAGTGCCCGGAGGTGTTTCAGCCGTGTCATTACATCCTTCTTTGGGTCCAAAACTTTCTGTGTAGATTTCTTGACGTCTCCATGTCCCCTTCGAGTAAACATTCCGAGTAAAAATGCAACAGAAGAGACTGAAATCACCTGTGATTGACCACACTGCTGCTCTCCTGTGTGACTGTCACTTTCCTCACCACCACTCTAAGCTTGCTGGGTAAACATCGTCCGACAGGCGCTTGTGTCCTGTTTTTGTGGGTGTGTAAACACGGAAGTGCAGGTTGACAGAGAGGAGTGGTCAAATTATATGAATACGCCTTCTTGTTTTAAAGTAACCATACAATTACTGTTTGAGGATAGTGGCTCATTCTCATCAATTATTGACCCCTTTAAAATGTAGTGCAGACAACTAACATGCGATTGCCATCAAGCCTTCCACAAAAAGTAGGCTAATGGAACAGAATGTGTGCCAATCGATCTCGATTAGTCATTCTTAATTCTAGCTTTAATGCACGTGATTGGGACAAACCTTAGGCTTTGGTCACACAAATACACCATTAAACAATTCAGTAGCGTCAGATGAGGAAGACAAAAGCAGGTTCTTGCGATAGCTCCCAAGCGCCCCCTGTTGTTTTGAATAGAAACATAAACAGAACAAAAAGTTTTCCAAAACATAGGATCTGTCAAAAATACTTTTATTTTTTCTGCGTTGTTAAAGAAATAAATTGGCAGAGCAAATTGTCAAGTGCTTCTCACCACATACTGATGAAAATTTAGACAATTCCATAAGCCTATTACAATATTAGGCTACAAGTACAATGCAACAATGCGATACAGACTGCAATATCAAAGCTACAGAGGTTTCCATGACCTCCGTGACGATATGGGCTTGCACAATATCTGACTTGTCATGCTGACTAGTAGGCCTACTGTACTTAAATTATTTTATTGTTGACCCTTGTACTGGAGAAACTATTGTGTGCTTTACAGATTCACAGTGGTACAGAGGCAAGTTTTTTTCTGTTTCACATCCTTTTACCTGCATCCCAGAAGTCATAGCAACAATAAAATATACAGCATTCATCATTTCAGGGAAGCAAACATGCAAATTATAGAGAGGAACTTGTGTTATTTAATGTTTATATCACTTTTTTTTTTTTAATAACAGCATGTTCAAGTATTTGCCACTTGACACAGATAACTACACAGTGAATTACATGTAATAAATAAATGCAGGAATACAATGGGGTGTCTTAAAAGGAAAGCTCTCCTGCAGTTAAAGTAAATGTAGGGTTATGCTAGATTGAACAGAATGTTCTGTGCTTGTGATTTTAATGGGTTTTCAAAATAATTTGTTCCACATGATTGTGTGAACAGCAAATTCCATCATGAAAATGAGAAAAAAAAGTCTTTGAATTCTGAGCTGAATCTTAAGTTGGAAGAAACTGAATGCATTCTTTAATCACCCCCAATAAATTGACTGTCGGGCAATCTCTTAATTTCACTTGTTTGAACCCATTTATCTTATCCTGGAGGCAGTTCATTTGGAGGTTAAGATGAGAAAATTGTTTTATTTACAGATTTTAGACACATCTCAGTGAAGAACAGGGTTATAGTAACTCAAGTTTGTTACAAAGAAATCAGTAAACCTACGATAGGTGATGCTAAGAATAGGTAGGAGAAAGTGGTGTCAGATAAGCCGACCCCTGTATCTTGAAAGTCATTCATTTTTTTGTCATGTGACCATACAAATTAAAGGCACTCATCCTTTCAACAAGACTGAAAAAATAGGGCAAACTGGAAGAGATTTGGAAGAAATTTTTTTTGGACAAATATACTCAAATTTTCCGTGGGTTTTACATTATGGCCTTATTAAGGCTGCATAAAAGTAGACAGAGATGACGACATTCATGGTTTCAATTTTTTTGTTGCACATTTTCTTTCAGTCTTTTGAAATTCACAACAAAATTAGTGAACCAGACCAGGGAGATGTATTTCCCTTTTGACTATTGCTTGTATGAAAGAAAGAAAGTGTATTAAATAGTCCTTTACATTTTAAAATAAGTATATACAATTTTACGTCGTACTTAAGGCAAGTTAAGCCACAGGACCCTGATAGGAAACATCCTAAAATATGTTAAAATAAGGCTCGATTTACCACTCACTCCCCTAATATGTAATCAATACATTACTTATTCTTAATCTTTCATTTCATTTCTCTAAAATATATCAAAATATTGCTACACAAATCTAATGTTTGAAAGTGGTAAAAAAGAAGACAGTGGATTTAAATGAAAGTCAATGGAAGTTAGACTTTAGTTAGAAGTTTTTGAAGTTACCCAAAGTCACCAGGAGATGGCGCCTGAGGCTTTGTTATGAAAAGACACTCGGCTAAAGGCAAATTTTATCCTAATGTTTTTGGGCTTTAAAAATAATAATCTATAGAGATTATTATTATTATTATTATTATTATTATTATTATTTCACAAAGACAAGTATCATTTCAATATGCCAGAAGCTGAAGGTATGACGGTATGGTACAATGGAAACTCTAATACATGACCACCAGAGGACATTACTAACCTCTCTTTAAAAATACTAACTCCAAATTTAAAACGACCCAAGTCTAAACCACCTGCTCCATAAGATGACAACTGTGTGCAAATAGTGTCTTAGTCCAGAATTTTAATGTCTTCATTGTAAATCATTCTTACAGGTTTGTGGTTGTCTGTGACCAAAAGGTTAAACAGTAGTTTAGATGAGAGACGGTCATGTAATGCATAAAGGTGTTGGCTGCATGAAAGGGTAACCTGTCTGTGATGTGGTTGTTAGTAAATGCACTGAACATTAAAATACCATTAGGCTCACATGAATAGAAAAGAACAGTTTTCTGTTTCATAGATGATCTTGAATAACAGGAGAAGTAAAAGAGAATAGTGAGACTGGCGGCTAAAGAGGAGGGGTAAAATCAGCCTTTGGCCTGCAGTTTGGTATGACATTCATTATCTGAAGTGGGCCATTCAGGGAAAGGAGGAGGATGCCTGTCACAACAGATGTTGATTACACAAAACAGGGTAGTTTGAAAGGATACACAAATAAAACACAAGCTTACACACATACATACGGGGTTATTGTTGGTGATTTGTCATCAGTCTTAATTGATTGTAATCACCATTTCTTCTTGGCAAACCTCCACTATTTGTGAAGTGCAGGTTACTGCTCATTATCCAAGATGGCATAGACCTACAATAATCTATCAACAATAACAACATGGCTGGGTGTTGTCTTGCCTCTCAAAATGTGCACCTGGAGTTATTTGGGTTCAGCTCATTTGAGAGAACATGCAATAGGCTGAGGCAGCTCAACTTTAAAGAGCGCAGTGGAGTTCTACACTTCTTCCACAGATAGAGTCTGAAACTCAGTTGGTCAATTATGGCACAACTGCATAAACTGCTTTTGAATTTGGCTATTCATTACGAAATTTGATTGAAATAAAAGAGTAGAATGTTTTCTTTTTTAACAGCCCCAGCACTAGATAATGCCAGGACCCAGCAGATAGCGTTTTGACCAAATGGTGGCACTGTAGCCTTACAAATGTAGACTGTCCTTCTTATAACTGAGCTGTCCGACTGATTCCTATCCAAGGTTTGAAAAGCACTTGTCTGCTCTAAATTGTTCTTATAAAGAGCTTCGAAATACTTGACATTTCTCCTTATGTGGTTATGGATTTCCTTTTTGTACAATTAAGTGCCATTAAAAGCTAATATATCCTGTTTTACCACATTAAGGTGTTTGGGTGGTCACCGGCACAGTTATCTGTCTGTGTATTGTGAATAGGAGCCAACAGTTGGAACATTTTTTAAATGTATATTGGACATTCAGAAACTTTGGAATGAATAGAATCAAAGGAAATGTCCACTGAGTGTCTGCATTTTTCTACTTGCTGTGAGACCACCCACAGCTACTTGACCAAGCTATAAAAAGCAAACCAAGTTGTCTTTGAATTAGGCGGGACCAAGGACCAACGGTCTTTAATATTTTTGTCCTTTTTCAGATTTTTTTTTTTTTACTTTTTGCAGATGCTAAATGTTAAACCAATGAATTAAAACAGTTTTTTGGTAATTTTGGAATTTAATACACAGCATGATAAGCTATTTAATAAAAATAAAATGAACACACACATTTATTCTAATAACTGAAATACATATGCATAAAAAACAAGTATTTAACATTGCTGCAGGTATTTAATTTTAATGGCTCGTGTTTCAAAGTGAATAAATATAAAGTGCAGTGTGTGAATATAAGCAATTTCTAGAGGCTACTGTTTGTAATGCAAACTGTAGTTTAGAGCACATCTCTATGGAGGTTAATGAGGGAGCACTCCTAAGTAATTAAAACAAGTGTATTATAAGGCAGCAGTTTCACATAAGGTACTCATAGCAACAAACCCCATACTTAATTAAAACTCTTTGCTGACAGCATTTAGTATCTTCTCAGGTAATCTTCTGTGAAATTAATAATAAGGTAGAATGAAATCAGTAATATAGAAAAAGAAAGGCTACTGCCGTATGCATAATGAGGGTCCCTATCTTGCGCAATCCACCCACTGAAAAATACTTCTTCAGTTTCCCTCCGTAATCTGATTCCAATTTCACTTGTGGTCAGACACTGTAGTGACAAGCCTGGGGGTGTTTAATTGAAATGTCCATGCCTTTAATTGGATTCTGTTAAGATGTGAAATTGCCTCCTGAATTACAGTCTTTCACCTTTAAATGCTGATACAGAATGGTTTCCAGTGGTGATCAGTTAAGGTGCTGAAATAATGCCTCCATTCAGCGGCGCGTCACTGCGCTTAGGCAAGAGAGCAAATGTTGTGTTTAAAAAGAGAAAAACTGTTCCCTGTAGGGCTTCGCATTTCAAAGACAGACGTTTATCTTGTGAAATGAAATGTTATTTTTAACAGTGTAGTGCTTGTGAGACAATGCAATACTTAAGCCTGCTATATCAGACATGAGATCCAAGGTGTATTCAATTTGGTTATAATCTTATAATAATAGGAATTTGTTTGACCCATAAAAATCTCCTAATAAAGGCAGCCGATCCCTTGCAATCCAAGAAAGGGTGGCATTCATGATATCATAGCAAAGCTGAAGGTGTTAGCATCGGACTTTGACATGTTCAGGTAATGTGTGGGTGTTAGGCAGTCAAGCTTTCTTCACCTTCTTGAGGGTTGTGCTCTTCCACCTTCCTTTTTTATGATTTGCGAATTTTCCATTCTAGGGCCTATGTCACCCTGCTGTGGCTGCGCAAAACATCCCTGCTCTCCCACTGCTGCCTCCTCCACCTACAACCATGACCCCTTGTGATAAGCTTGGAGTTCATTCCTTTCACTGATTAGTTTGCTGGCAGATTGAATGCCCATGTCTGCAGCCCCGTGTCACCCATGCTGGCTCTACCTGTGTGTGCTTGGATCAGCAGGTGGCTGGCACACAGTCTAGCATGATACTGAAACCATTATTTATACATGACAGTTTTCTGCACACTTGGCAAAGCCATGTTCCCAACCTTTAAATGTATGGGGAGCATTTTGAGAAGCTATTTTGAAATTCCAGAAAAGTATATTTCCCTAATATTAATGCTATAAACATGCTGCTAACTTGGACACATCGGGAATAAATGGCAAGAATCTTCATTGAGATTCTATACGATTTATATTGGACACGAGGAAGGATACTGTAAATGGGAGGTCATTAAGTAAGTTCTCTGGTAAAACCTCCTCTCTTCAATAATTCTGTGTGTGGTTAGTCTGGATTCACGTATTTGTTTACTGTGCTACTACTGGCCCAACTTAGAGCCACGGGAGTGTGAAATAACAAGCACAAGAGGGATTTCACGCCTTTACAGAGCTGAAAAGATATGTTTTTTTTTGTCTGATATAGCAGTCCATTTTACCCCCAAGAAACTTTACTTCCCACTGTCTACCTATTTTGCAAAAGCCCATACAATTAACCAGCATCATTATATATGGGTTCCCACGGGTAGAGTGTGATTAGACCAGCTTATGTTACACTGTGAGCCTGTTTTATCGCTGTTATCAATGGTACAAGGTGCATCATTAGAAAAGATAAACAGCCGGTTTCTTTTGGGGAACAGACACGCTGACAGAAAATCAATGGCCAGTTTCCCACAAGCACCTTATTAGCCCGACACTTGTGTACTGTTGAAACACGGGGCACATCACTGTTTGTGTCGAGTCGATCGAGGGAAAGTCATGGGAGATACCTTCTGACCTGATAAAGTGTCAGAGAGGTGAGAAGTAAGTGACACTTATGGTCATGCACCTGCTATACTTGAGCAGAATTTGTCACAAGCATTTCAAGCTCTATTAAAGCACATTATTCATTTATACTAAGACATTACAATTTAAAATACGATATACTGTAATGTGATGAAACAGGGAAGGATATTTTAAACCTGAGCTATTCTGCTGACTACTACATCAGGTCAGGAAACTGCTATGAGTGAATTTTTAACTTGAGTGCCTTGCAGAAAGCAGTTTTCTAAAATGGGTCTGACTCACTTGGTCTCTCACTGCAAATTCTAAACATTCAATAAAAGCAAGGGGGGAAAAAATGTAAAATGTCCAATTCTATTCTATAATCTGTTAGAGTGACACTTCCGAATTTCCACTATGGACAAGGTGGCAGTACAAACGCAGATAGATGAAGGGGAATAAAAGGACCTTCTCATGACAAACTTTCTGGAAATGTCAGCCTTTCAAGCTGTTGAGAAGACCTATTTCATATCTATTACAGCAGGCATTCTGTGTCCGATATTTCAGATTTCAGTCCTCCCTACACTGCAAATCCGCTGCCAATCTTCCACCCTTAAGAATCTCTGCCAGCCCCGATGCATTATTCCCTCCACCTCCTCTCCCCCTTTTGATGTGACAGAACAAACCACGACCTATTAGGATTAAGGCTTTGAAAAGATCTTTGAAGCCGCTCAAGGTTCCTTTAAACTGTGGAATGACAATATGAGCTGTGTGGCAGCAGATGCTGAATGGAGTGATTGCTAGTTCTCCTCAGCGCGGCCTGGTGTCACCCCACACGCACAAACACACAAGTGGCAGGACCCACCCTTAGTCAAAGCTCTGCAGTTGTCCTTTACAGTACACATTTTGTGCTCACAAATGCAGATTTCATTTTTCCCTTCTCTCAGTGTCTTTCTCTGAATTATCAGGACTGTCTTTGGCTGTGAGCCTTTCCTGTTTCTAAACTGCTGCCCAAGAAGAAAACATACAAACAAACATGACATTTTTTTTTTTTGCTTTAATTCCTGGTTCTGATTAGGAGTCAGTCATGTCAAAAGCATCATCAGAGACAGGATGCAGAAATGTGAAGGACAGTTGTAAACATGGAAGAGTGTGGGCTGCAATGAAAGACGTAAAAGAAGTCCTAACCTACTTGTGTGCACTAACAAGCTCTGTGAGGGCATGCCAATGAGAGTTTTCTGTGTCCTTAACATAATAGTGTGCTGCTGGAGCCGTTTATCCTCCAGAAAATTAAAGGAGTTCAAGGTGTTGCACTTTTCAGTGTGTAGATTCTCAAAAGCAAGAATTTTCATTTTATCTTTATATGATGCCTCAGCATTGACAGTGCATCTGATGATCCTGGAATGATGGAATACTGCACTGATGCAAAGGAGAGCAAATTAAGTAAAAAAATGACATCCTGAATGTTACCTATACACTTTACTTCAGTCACAAAGACGTGGCAGAGTGCAAATGCTATTGCTATGCATCTCCCACAATGAAAAAAGAATTTAGCTCCTTTTTATCTCATCACTCCTCTGAATATTCCTTATCATGGCTGCTTCGCCCTCAGGTAGCTAAAGACAGATGTGATATCAAATATTCAAACTGGGAGTTTCCTAGAGAGATTTATCATAACAAATTTCACAGGTGATCCCATTTAGATATTCCACGTCTGTTTTGTGTGGTGTCTGGGTAAAACATGCCCTGGTGTGAGATGTCACTGAGAGACAGTCGCTACAGATAGCTGGTCTGTGGAGAAATGAAGCCATGGGGCACACAGGGTAACGGCCGCTTAATACGTGGACTGAGACTTTGATTGATCTGCCATTGCATCTTATCTTTGTGACTCTACATTAAATGCTCAACACTCTCTCTCTCTTACTCCCCCTGGCAGGCTGAAGGCCTTTCTGTATGCCTGAGTGGAGGAGCACTAATCTCTCTATGAAGTAGTGGGAGCCTATCACTGGCACAAAACATGGCCTTGCTGCAGAGAGAGCATCTCTAAAATTAACCAGCTTAAAATGCTCCCCAGCTAAAGTATACCTTGAATGACAATTAAGCTTAATTCTGTGACTTTTAATGCTGCTTGTGGTTTTTGTTTTTAAAGTGTTTTGGTCTGTGAGAATATTTGACTTTATGCCCCTCCTTCTCTATTCTTTCTTTTTCAGCCACTGTTATCATAATCCAAACAATTGGCTATTGGAACTATATGTATTCCTCTTGTGGGAAATGGCTAGGACTTAGAACCTCTTGGGTCTTATTTAATGCTTTGCCTAAATGAGCTGGGAAGAGCTGAAGCTCTGACCAAACAGCCAAGAATAAAAGGGAGAAAGAGACAGACGGATGAGCCCCAGCCTCCAGGGCTTTGACTTTAGCCAAACAAACATTTGTTTTTCAATGTGTTTTATAGCAGGATGGATTAAGGCGGATGTGGACTAAAGCCCC
The DNA here is from genome assembly GCA_036850595.1 of Rhyacichthys aspro. Lineage (NCBI taxonomy): Eukaryota > Metazoa > Chordata > Actinopteri > Gobiiformes > Rhyacichthyidae > Rhyacichthys > Rhyacichthys aspro. The sequence goes on along the minus strand of CM072169.1, from coordinate 11,003,154 downwards.
TCATCACCCCTGCCCATCCACAGCCTTGTCAACTGCTACATTGAGAAGAGGGGGCGCACCTGTTGGGGTGGCTGAAAGGAGCAGCACCAGGATGATAGTGAGCAAGGCTTTGTGGGTATCAGAGTCAAAACAAAGCTGTCAGCCAGGGCTCATTCATCTTTGATGTTCATTGATGAGGAAACTGGTGGGCCTCAACAGGGCATTGTTTCCTCTAAGTGGTGCCCATTGATAGCCAGAAAGCCACGCTTGTTTTTAGTCTCTGACGGGTGGAGCTCATTTTAAAAGGCTTAATGGTGCATTGGAGTCCTACTTGCACTATTGGCTCGAGCGTGTCTTCCTGTTTGCTAAAGGGCCTATAAACAATCATAAAACGCTAATTATGCATGAATAGGAAAACCGGTGGGCAGGGATGTTTCAGTAAATCCTGGCTTCTTCTCAATAGCCTCTTTGACAAATCAAGATCCAGAACCGGGGGCATTTGATTGCCATCCTTTCTGCTTCCTGGACCCATTCTGTACCTCTCCACTCTGTTGTTATAAAGACCTGGATAGCCTTCATAAAAAGCATTTCTCATGCTATTGTTCAGCTAATCGTGTCCTCTCCAATAATTTCATGATGTGACAAGATAAGATAGGGAATATTAATGGCATATCTCCTCATCTCAAATTATGAAAATACATAGCCAGAGAAAGGCAACAAGAGAGGGAAAAAAAATCAATTTTGTAGAGCTTTCCATTTTTGTATATTGCCTTGAAAAGAAAACTGTAATTTTCCATGTTATCTACCTCAAATCCTCAGGTTAATTTAGTGGCAACCATTTCAAAACGTTTTCATATCACTGTATCAGCTGATGACTTTGAATGCTTTGTGTTTAGCGTTCTGCATAAATTTAATGTAGCATTGGATACCATGTGATGCATGATCTGGGATATCACTTGCAGGACAGAGTGTATTAATTAAAAAGTATATGGATACTACAGGGTCCTAGTGTAAACTAAAGCTATTCTAAAAAATCCTCTGTTTCTTATGAGCAACATATCAAGCAGTTTATTATTTGTACTGTCTAATTTAATTAATTAAATTCTCTTTCCACTTCTATATCTGCACACTCTACAAATATAATAAATGGAATATATTCTTTGTAGTTCATGAACGCTCACATTTTGTTATTACAAATGTTTCAAACATTTCATACCTTACAAAAAAGGTTGCTCATAATTTACCACAATAAATTCTTCATTTATGAATATGCTGATATGTTTTTTTTTCAAGGGCTGGCTCTTATTGTAGCAAATCAAGGACTCGTGCCTTGTTCCAGTATACAGGGGTGTATCAAGGATGCACTGCCACATCTCACCTTAAATAAAGGCCTCTGTTTACATCTTCAAAGCACTGGAAAAAGAACCTCTCACAGAGTTTCTTTTCCTCACCCTTCTCTGATTGTCTGCAAGCTTGATGCGCTTGAATTCCTAAATGATAGGCTCATATAGCGTCCCAGACTTTGTTTACATGGCTATGTTTTGGTTGGCTGCCTCCTTAAGAGTAAAGAGATATGCAAGAGCAATCAAATATTTCTATGGTGTATACACATGATGGAGGATGGGAGAGAAAGTTTGAATTTTCTCTTCTCATTTGTGCTTCAATTGCCAGAGTGTGTATTGCTATTTTTTTTCTTTTTGAGGAAAGAAAATAGATGGCTTTGTCAGTATGCATAAAGTATTGAGTCTGTTTGTTGTATGCTGTCAACAGAAATGATAACCATTCTATTTGTCTTATGAGAAAGACATTGTGAGAAAGCCAGAGTTGTAGTTTTCATGAAAGAGATTGTTTGCCCATTCAGAAGTTATTTTCCTCAGACATTATTTGACATATCTAAACGAACAGCTTCAACAGAATCCTCTGTCACAATGTGACATGTTAAGAGGAAAACAGAACAGGAACTTGACATTTTTGTATTAATGTTTTTGTCTGAACACTCTGTAGAACCCAGAGGTAGGAGCCTATAGAAAAAAAAAACTTGATATGAGTGCTGGTAATTATGAGCTGCTCATCCAACGCTAATAGTACACCACTGAGATTGCAATTTGCCTCTTTATCTGAAATGACAGACTGTCATACATGCAGCCAGTGCAGATCTACCTTGCAGCCTTATATCATTCAGCACTTGAACCAAACATATATTTCTATCAACACGTAAGAGAATAGCATCCTCCGTTTTGTGCCGAGGAGGTGTGTCCCCTTCTATCTTCACGAGAGGCAGAGAGAGAATCAGGGAGAGAGAGACAGTACCTCTCTTTTGTTCACTCCCTTCTCTAACTGGTAGTGTTTGACTTCCCTCAGCCAGGAGTGGGTAATTCTGGAGCCCTGTGTGAGGTTGTTAGATCACTGAGGCCCAAGACAGCACCATTCTTTGCAGACCCTTGACAGCAAATATGTGGTAATGATATTGTCTCCTGCTGGGTAATAACACACAATTCAGACTGCCACATACTGCAGTCGCCAGGGAAAAATGGAGGGGAGAGAAAAAAAGAATTACACTGAAGTACTGAAGGAAAATGACAGGAGAAATGTCTTCAACCTGAAGTGCTATATTGAAAAAATTCACTCCTGCAGGACACTACAGTGGGAACAACTGTTTCAATCCCAGTGAGAGTGATGTGGCACCCAATCAATTGTCCACTGCTATCTGTTGAAGAAACAAAGCAATTTCCACATGCAAATGCACCTTTCTGCACCTTTTTCTTTCATCCTACATATTGTGGTGGGCTTTATCATATGTCTTGATATTGCGACTAAAGCTTAAAAAATGGGCTTAGCTACCCTGTGTACGCAAAGCTATGGCTTTAAATGACTAAAGCCCTTTGTGTCCATGTAACACAGTGCTTAGTTAGTGTTGAGTAAAAACAGCCGCTTCCTTCCATGGAGACCTTCCATTGTTAAACAGACCACACTAGAAGTTTCAACCTTGACCTTTATGTTGCTTCACTTGGTACTCGGCTTGTAACTGTCAACACCATCCATCACCGGCCAATCAGGGCATGGGCTGGGGGCCAGTCCCCCTGCTGTACTGTGAAATTGTGGCATGTGATCCTTAATGTGCGTGAAGTAGACAAGGCCTTGACACAATGCATCAAGCGTCTGGGGGGCTCTGAGGGCCAGTCTATTAGCCTCCTGCTGTGGCCCTAGCTGCCAGGGCTCATTTCTAAGGATAAGTTGAAATAATAGAGCTTAGGACACAGACCATCTCATTCTTGGGCCTGATGCTGACTTCCAAACAACACTTGATAGAGTCATGTAGTCAATAAGACTAACAAAACTGTTTATGTAGAACTACATTCATTTTTCTTTTCTTTTTTTAAATAAACAGCGAATACTTGGGCACTCATCAGAGCCAAATGAACCTTCTTATCACTTTGTCAAAATTATCTTCCCTGCTAGTGTCCGTGATCTTAGATACAGAACTCTCCTCTCTGTAGAGCACTGGAGAGAGAAACAGAGTAGCCTCTCCTGATTCATTCACTGGACTGCCACAGCAACATCATGCAATGGGTTAAAATAACTGAGAGCACCATGTAAAAAGGTAGCCTTGATATTGCACGACTGGGTGAAAAAGGGAGGCACATTGAAATGGAAGAATTCATCTTTTCTATCAGCCTCTCCGCTCATGAGTTGAACCAGGTATTCAAATGGGTTCAATCACAGCGGCTCAGATTTGCATAACACAGACAGATGAACTCAAGTGATTGAATTGGGCTGGGTGGAGTGAAAAAGGGAAGAAAATGAATTTCCAAGTGAATAAAGAAACGATGGGAACTGCAAAGGGTACATTATTTATTTTTCACACTGAAATAATTACAGAATTAACCTTTCTTTCCATTGTGACAGCCCTCTAAACCTCCTTTATCACAGTGAATCCGATGTACTGAAAACTTGACCCTTTTACAGAATCATACAGTAATACCTATTATCACTAGCACAATATCTATCTGCTCCATGATTGGTCCGAGCTGGTCAGCTGACACACACTACTGATGCCGTGTCCTGTTATCTATGAGTGTGAGGAGGCAAAACTAATGTTGATGCACCTTGCCTGTGTGACCACTATAAAGTCACAACTCCGCAGGAGGGGAAAAGCTATTTCACGGTTCACTTTGTGGTTAATGTGCTGCTGTAATTTTTAGAGAGCCCTGCCTCTTTGTTTAAGTTTCATAGACTAAAAAGGTCATTCTAGGGATGTAGTCAAGACTAACTGAGAGCAAGTCAAGACAGAGGCCAGATTTAAGGTACTTAAGACAATATGAATCTGACATAAATACGTATGAGTACAATATCTTGTGTAAAGTCTTGATCTGAGCATTTTGGGTCCAAAACTGAGAAAAGTGGACTAAATGTGAATGCATGAATCCAAAGAAAATCCTTTAAAAACAGTGATAAACTCATTCTGATCTTAACTAATACAGCACTTAGGATGATATAAAAGACTAACTGAGCTAAATGAAGCTTTTTTTTTTAAGTTCTTCCAAATGGAGCCAGTTTAGCTACTGTTAGCTAAATGTGCATGTAGTGTCCGCTAATGTGTATGTACTTGTGTATCCAGTGGCTAGAGATGGGAGGGGGTGTACTTTACTAAGTGTACCTTCTGTGTACATGTCTTCGCGTGCTGTGCTCACACAGTTAGGTAAGCCTCTCTAATTGTTGCAAGGTGCATTAGCACTCGGCCACCTCTCCCTCTATCTCTCCCTGTCTTTGTTTTTCCTCTCAGTGCCAGTCTGCAGGCCAGAAGACAATCAGACCAGAAGGGTCATTTTCTGCAAGAGCTCACCTCCCTCTTCCAAGCCTCGCCGCTGACAGGCTCACGCTCGGCAGGAGCCCTAAATTAACACTTGACGTCTGCAAGGCTCAGACCTGATGAGGCCGAAGAGAGACAAAATGTCAGAAAACAAACACTCCATCATTTTTGCTTCATTTCCTTCAGCACTAAAGAAACACACTCACCTGAAGGGGTTCAGAAGGACTGTGCAGCATTCACACACTGATCAGCTGTGGTAGATCAGCATCAGTGTCAATGAGATAAAGTAAAAAGAGGACGCTAAGTGACTGGAAATTAAGTAGTCAATTCCAAGAAGCAAACATGAGGGAGACTACAATCATTTGACTCCTGTTGGTGTTTACAGAAGTTATTTTGTGCCACATTTGTGATCTATTTATTTGTTTCTATGCACCAGAATTGTATTTCCCTCTACCCAACCATTCCAAACTAAATAATTTGTTTTCCTGAGCACATGAACAGCACCCCTTGTAATTATTCCTCACTGGGGATGCACAAAACGCTAGGACAACACTGTAGAGTTGTATGATACTATTTGAAGCCTACTTCAAACACAGTGCCCCTAGCGAGTTCCGATAGCGCCAGTGTCTATTTTATTATTTGCTTTATCTCTTTGTTGCGTGAGAGTTTATTTGTTTACATGAGAGGGATTGGAGGTTTGGTGATCTGAGCAAATTGCAGCAGAAAGTACTTCACATGGGGATGACTGTAATTAGCATGCTCTTAAATGTAGAACGCTATCCTAATGTTTTTGTTTATGTGGAGCAGCTGATCTGTGACTCGGTGCGGAGGCGGCCCACAGGCAGGTTAAAATCACTTGTCATGCCAGAGATCATCATTATGAGCTTACAATTGGTCAGTGTTGAGAAACAATCAATGCAGCACCAGGTAGACACTCCACATCCAGCCTTTCCTATCAGGTTTGTTGTGCCTTTTTGTCAGTATAGTTTTGTTTTCTAGAATGGATCATGTGACATTTGCAGCTGTCATATTGTCATGATGTCTTGTTTTTTGTGATCCAAGCTCCTGCACAGTCTCTTTTTAATCTCTGCATCAGCCTGCTGTGACATGACACTCATTAAAAGCCAATTAAGAATTTGCTAGTGTGCCCAGTTATTCAGTGAGTGATTATATTTTACTGGAGGGTGATATCCAGGTAAATTAAGATTCAATTTAATTCCGCCCTGCTTCTCGCTGCATCTCCATTTCATATCATAGAACAATTGAGATCTTATCGTGGATTAAAGTGGGGAATATTACTTCTAATTTAAAATATGCACATCTATGATTGCACCCACAGCTTAAGCATCCACTGTAACACTGAAAAGGCTCAGACAATTTAGTGCTTTACTGTCTAAAAACTCAAAAGGATGTGAGAATTCATTAAACTAGCAGAAGAGGGTTTTTAGGCTTTTTTTAGGGTGGAAACAGTGCCCTGAAGAGGTCTTGAAAATGATGAACAGAGGCACGAGATGCGAGCAAAGACGAGACAGGAAGTTGGGAAACACTGAAGAGGGGGTGCTGTGTTTGTCAGGTGACAGCGTAACAAAGTTGCGTTTGTTCAAAATGGAAATCTTCCCAGACTTCCTCCCGCTTGCCCTTTATACCCTCCCTTAAACCCCCCCAGTGCCCCACTGCAAATGCTAAGCTCCGGCATCTGAAGTGGCAACACTTGAGATGGTGAAAGTGACAACATCTTAACATAAGCTGAGGGGCTAAAGTGAAAGTCAGTACAAACCCCCAACCAACCTCTCTTTCCTTGCACATCATTCACTCCCACTCTGTCATCGTTCTTAACCCTTCCCACTCCACCAAAGGACAACACAGCAGCTGCACTGTGGCAAAGTGTTGTCTAACAATAAAAAGCACAGGTGGATAGAATTTAGGGGAATACTCTTAGTTCAAAAATTAAATTGTAAAGTTGAAGATTTGTTGTCAGTTGTTTTCTGTGTTTCATTGTTGTCTGTCTTTCCTTCTACCTCCAGACACAGGTGCCTCCAAACAGAACTAGACGCATGTAATCCTCCAAAATCCAGCCTCTTCCGAAGAGTGTAAAACCATGAATGTTCTGTGGGGGTCACTGGATTAGACAGAATTCATGGTGGTAGCTTGGCTTGAGAGTTGGAATTAGAGGAGTAGGGAAAAGGAGTGAGAAGACTGAACGGGTGTTGTATTAAAATGAGCTTACCAGGTGGTCTCCCTCCCAAAAATGGACACAGTGTGTCAAGTAATCTGAAAAGCCCCCTGGGTGTTTGTTACTCATTGGCCGGGGGCCTGGTAAAAAGAGACAGAGAGGGACTGAGAGAAAGAAGAGGGGCAGGATAGGGAGGTGGCGCTGATGTGGCCATTGAGGCCGCAGTGAAATGTCTGTCAGGCTTGGTTTACCACAATCACAGCAGTGATTAGACCTCTTTTGATGACAGGTTTAGTTTTCTGTCCATTGGCAAGAAAGTGAGAATGGACAAGAGGTGGGGTAGGGGCGAGGGGTTGCATCGGGGGACTTTAGGGGTGGGCGTTCATGCACTGGTGCAGGGAAACGGGAGGGGTGACATGGAGAGAAGGCGGGTATATTAATGTCTTGCACCAGGGAGCTCCTACGTAATTTCCCAGCAGGTCGTGGGGTCAGGTTTGTATTTAGTTAGTGGTAATGATCTCGTTAGGGATCTGAATGGACCACCGTCTAAGCCCATTGAGGGAGGCGAGTGTGCCTCCCCATCCCCCACCTCTGGCTGCCTTGTGTGGGCTTACACAGCCTGTGAACTGTGATTAATGGACTTCCAGGGCTTAATAACTTGCAAAACAGTATTAAACAAGGGAGGCCCCAGGACAATCGGAGAGGCTACCCAGGCGGAGTAGGAGGTGGCTGTAAACAGTGTCCAGCAACAATTGCAATGCATGGAATTAACTGAGATGGGCCACTCACAATGCTACAGCTGGCTAGTGGCAGGGAGCCAGGCCTGGGAGAAAGCTTCACTGGGGCTTCCAGGTGGCCCAGACCAGGCCGGGCCTTTTCAGTTTTGTAAGTGCTAAAAAATAGAAGGGGAGAAAGGCTACATTTGTGATGGGGAGACAGTGAGAGGAAGCCATTGAGCAGAGACAAGAAAGAGATTAAAGAGCACAGAGAGTGATAAGCAGATAATGGCAGGACACATTCAATAGAACAAGTAATCCTTGACATGCAAGCACAAATATTAAGCCCTTTGTGTGTTGTGTCTAATTCATGGCAGAATGTGTAGAGTGGCAAACAGGAATAGTGATCCACATAAACAAGTACACAGAGACAGATAAAACATACTCATCTTTCGGAGTGCACATGCACGCACACAAACATCCACGGCCACCTCCCACATCTCCTGGCTTATAGTCTTATATTCCCTTTCCCACCCTTGCGCCCTCTTGTCTGGAAACAAATGATCGCAGCATGGAGTCATGAGTACTGATGTGTACAGACCACCCTCCTCTCTATAGCAGCTCTTTTCTCCCACTGGAGTGCATTTTCTGCCATTACAATGTTCAGCAAATTTTAAAATATAAGCAATGGGGAGCAGTTGTACTGTGGGAAAAATACTTTTTAACAGAGCCTAGAACTGCATTGGACATTTAAGAAAAAAATTCTTTATAAAACATTTAAATACATTTAAATAAAACAGGACACTTACTCTGTGGACTGCGGAAATGTCGAAGCACAATTTAAATAACGTATATTTTTTTCAGTCACATTTTTAAATTAAAAGGATAAATATGCTCATCAATGTTAAATTACACTGTTGAGCATATTTATCCTTTTAAGCCAAAAGATACTGGAATGAAACCAAGCTGCTGTACTAATTTTAAAACTTTTAAAAAGCATTTAGTTAGACATAAACAGGACTAAACGTTATGAACAGGCAGTTTATTTCTTCATGAGGCTTGTGAAATAAATTTCTAGTACTCTAAATAGAAACTACTCTATCTCTCAATGTATAGTTAGTTAGTAGACTTGAGTAGGTTATAATGTAAAACTAAAATAAAGTTTCCTGTGTCTTAAACCTTCTATCAAATAGATTTCAAAACAAAAAATGACATTTCATTAATCTCATACTGCAATTCTGAAAGTGAAATATGTGCAAGAATAATACCTTCCATTTTTATTATTGTAAATTGTACATTACAGCAAAATAGAATATTGGCAGCAAGATGATGTTTACCTTGATTATGGTCTTGGTATAGAGCTATTATTTAAAAACACGCACACGTTCGAAAATCACAATTTCAATGTCATTTTTACATTTAATAACAGTTTGCAACAACAGTTCAATCTAATTCTATGTAAATATATTAAAGCAGTAAAATGACAATGATTGCATCTGAGCAAAAGCACAAATGTTACTCATGATTCTCTCCGTTGTGTTTGCCTTTTCTCGACAGTGAGCCATCTCCAAATGAGTGACACTGGGGTCATCCTAATCTGCTTTCCTTGCAGATCAGAGACCAGTCAGACAAAAGCTCACTTTCTTTTTACTCAGCACAGAAGTCCAATATGTTCCCAAAATATTTGCCCAAACCCTTTACTTAATCATCCCCTAAGAGGTTAGTGAATACCAGGACCCTAAGATCCCTCCTGGCTTTAAATGCATGTGTATTTGTGTGCATGAAAACATCAGATATGAGTGAAAACATCATTAATATGTTGTTGTTACTAATGTTTATCAATTATTACCAACATAATTCTTAAATGGTTACTTGTAATGCATAGTATAGCATTATCTCTTTATCATGCTCTCTTCTTGGACTCGGTTTGAGGGTGTGGGTGCAGTGTGTGTGTGGTGGGGTCCGTGCCCCTGACAAGGCCGTTGAGGGATCCACTGCTGTGCTAAGCCTCTGGCTCACTGCTCCCACCCCACCTTCTCCCATCATGAATAATGGAACACAGAAATACATTTATCTTTTAATAGCTCCAGCCCCCTGTCTGTGAGTGTTCAGTCTGGCCCAAACCGCCACAGTCCAATGCTGAGGTTTTGAGAACAGGCACCCCTCCCCGTGCCACCCAACCCGTGATTGTCTCTGCTCCTTTTGAAGTTGGACGCTTCTTAGTGTCCTAGAGATGGGTAATCAGGCTTGATTTTGGAAGGGTCAGGCCATCTTTGAAGGGGCGGTCAACCCCAAGTTCGACGGTGGAGGGCTGCGCTCCTGGTCTGTGCGAGAAGTAGTGTAATTTCACCTGATATATTTAGCATCCAGACTCATGTCGCCACAAATCAAAATTGTGTAACTACATTATATAACACTAAATATCAGCCACTCAGCTATCTAATTAAATTCTAGTCTAGTCTAGTTAAATGTGGCCAAGAAAAAACTGAATAGAATAAGTAATCAAAAATATAAGTAATAGCTATTAAAATATAGGACTTTAGAATAATATGTATGCATTTCCGTTTAGCATGAATGTTTTCTGTATATATACTCCAACAAAATTATAAGAACATTACAATTTAAAAATAATAACAATATACTGTTTACATAGAGAGATAAATACCAAAGCTCTTATATCACATAAATCAGTGGCTCATTATGTTTGATAAAGGGTGAGGAGTGCTTTATGTAGACGCAGTAATGCTATTAAAAAATTCAAGGAGAACATAATAATAAATGTTACAGTTTACGTATCAATCATAGATACTAAACCAATCTGAAATAAAGACAATGCCTGAGTTGTTTAAAAGCACAAGGTGTGATTTTACGCGGGCCGGGCCCTTAATGCTGTTCGTAGCGCAGCACTGTAATGTGGGAATAAGACGGTCTTTCTTTGTTTAACTAGGATCAGGAGGATTTTAGTCCAGTGCCATCGGGCTCGCTGCTCACACATCTGTACGTGTGTTTTCTGTGGGGAAAAGCAAGTGTGGCTGGAAATCTTAACTCTCTATTTGTCTACGCTGATTTAAGGCTCAAACAACCCTCGCTGCGACACCTGCGCTAAAAGAAACACGAGAGGAACTGAATAAAGACAGTGGATTTAATAGTCATTTGAGGGTGAAATTGTTTTATTGGCTGGTTACGAGTACTTAGCATAAATCTGTTGTTCTGGCTTCAGTATTCAGCGGTAAACGGGTGTATTGATTATATTGTGTGTACCTTCACAGAATAAAAAATAGGAAGTGAGGCTCTTTTTTAACTAAAAAAAAAAAAAAAGAAATAATTAAAAACTGTGTTACATAAATTAACCTTTTCATTAATAGTTTTGTTTATAAGTAATTTATTATTTAATACTTTTATTCTAGCTTTTTGACAATAAAATTTAATTTAAATAACTAACTTTAACTTTAAATGGAAATAATTTGAATATTTGGTCATACTCAAATAGGTTCAGATAAATAAAATATATTTATGGAGCATTCACAAATTAAAGCACTTTTATAAAAATCTGCTGATTTTATTGTCCAATGGCTTGGTGGATTTGAATTAAAAAAAAAAAAATTAATTAAATATTTGGGGGGATTGATATATATTAAACAGTAATTGGAGAACAATCTGGAGATAAACTAAATGTTTCAACATAACATTTTCTGTCTCTGAATCATGATCACATTATCGCACAAATGAGAAATACAAAGAACAAAACACTCTCGAGAAACACTAAAGCTGACATCACTTTTTCAGCCAACAATAACAAGTTCAAGCACGCACTTCTTCCCAACATGTCCCCTCCTCCCACTGTTTTACACACACACACTGGAACTTAAATCTCTTCTCTCCATATCCACACACACAAGCCATTCGGCAGCAAACCCCTCTTACCCACCACTCCCCTGCCCCCAGAGCCTTGGAGCAACCCCGGGTTTGTGTAGTTATGCGTCAGTTGCCCGTTAGGATGAGGCCTTGCTTGCCGTGGCTAGGGCTGGGTCTTAGCCAGCAACTCCTCAGCTCCCTGCTCTGCTCTATGGAAGGCAGAGAAGCTGAAAGTACCATTTATCATCACTTGTGTGGGCAGCATCACCACGGCAACGCTCAGGCTGGCAAATGCCACTGCTGTGAATACTAATGAGGCTCTTGGCAGGCCTGTGTTGGCGTCAATGGGGCCAGGGTTGTACGCTACGTGCGTTTGTATGTGTTTGTGTGCGAGTGGGCTCTAGGAGGGCTACAGTAGAGGTAAACAGTCCAAAGGAAATCAATTAAGTGTTTCCACAGTGTTTGGCAAGCGCTCTAATCTTCTGCAGCACATTTTAAAATAAGGGCGAAATCTGCCTTTAATACCTCCTCTGCTTTCTGCATGACAATAAACATATGCAACAATAAACAGCCGAGCACAGCCGAGCTTGACTAAGTCCTCCAGTCGCTGCTGTGACAAAACACAAGTCAAGTCATTATGGCAGTTCTTTACTTTACTTTGTTATACTGCTATCTGTTCTAAACTAAACTAAAATGGTTTACTCAGTTTCGTTTAAATAATATAATAATATGATGAGGAGGGAAGGATAATAATAATAATAATAACAATATTAAAACAGCAGCAGTGTACTGGCCTGACCTGGGCACACCTACCTCTTTGCAATCAACACTGGCTTTCAGTTTCAAAGGAGCCTCTGCAGTGTCACCTGTCAAAGATGATCTGTCGCTCTCTCTGTTTCTGTGCGACTCTTAGGTCAGAGTGATGCTGTGAATAAATTGGGCTGGAGCATGCCTGCTTCGCTCTTTATTGATTCAGCCACTTTGATTGAGCAGGGATCTAATCAATTCTTCAGTGGTGGTGAAACGGCAGAGTGAAATTATTCTCGGGCAAACCCCTCAAACGACTTGTCATTAATTTGCCTCTTTACTGGCACTTGTTTGCCGGGAACGAGATGCTTTTGGGCTTTCTCTGTCTATTAGTGAGGTTGCGCTCCTGGGATTTTCATGGGCTGCTAAGCTCCTTTGAGAAGAGAGCATGTGTGTGTGTTTGCATTTTGTGTCCAAATCTGTTTATGTGGATATAACGTGGGGGTGATTGGCCACACTATGCTTGCTCATCCTTACAGAGGGACTTATTAGAGCTAATTGGGAAAGGACAGTTCAAACAAGCACACAAGAGTGGTTGTCACAAACATGACATGAGTGTAGAAAGGCAGGCAGTGCTGGTTGCTATTCCCAACTCCCTGCACCCCCCCTGAACCTCTGTTTGTGTCCTCCATGGGCCCACCCCTTTGTGTTGTCACTGGACCCCGGCCTGGCCCTGCAGAGTGGCCACAGAGTGGGGTCTTTGTGTAGACATGGCCATTAGCAGTCAGCGGACTTCAGAAATGTGAACGGGACAAGGCAGTGGACAGAGGCGCAGAAAGAAACACTGCTGTCTGAGACACTTGGGAAGTCAACAGCTGACGGAAGGGCCAACACAAAGGAGGAGCTGCTGAAGCATGGGAAGCGTGATCTGCATAGAACATAGACCTGCCTCTCTTCCCCTGTGCACTTCACGATGAGAACAGCCACAAACGCATTATGCACGCACACAAGACAAAGTACCCAGTAAATGTAACATCAGTGCCTCCATTAGCTTGTGCCCATGTACTGACAACACAGTATTCACTCTGCCCTGAAGCTTCTAGTTAATGATGAATCAACCGCTGGGGCATCAACACTAGGACCTTATCCTTGAAAATGCAGCATTTTTCCACTGAGCATGGTTTTTACTAAAAGATGCTAATTCAAATCATTATTTAGTAGCGTAATAGCTGCAATTATATTCGGCACAAAGTGATATAAGGTATAAGCACCAATTAGCAACTGGTCATTATCTTAAGCATTCGGTGCATGGAGAGTGAAGTAATAGCCAACAATTGAGTAATCCTTGCATAGAAAAATGACTCGATAGCACCTCGGTAATTAGGAGAGCTTGTTTGCCTTTAGTCTTAAAAGACGGCTTCATATTCACCAACCGGCATTACTGCATTTATCCTCCAGTCACATTTTGCAATTATAAACAGAGTCTGGCTATCATTGTGTACCATGAGAACAGCAACATATATTCATTATTTTCTAAATTGGACTAAGTTATGTAAAATGGCACTTTGGCTTATTTTGAGTTTTCAGACTTCTACATATGCAAAAAAAAAAGAAAAAAAAAAAAAAAAAAGGGCACAAGCAAAGATGGCAGAAAGTGCACAAACTAGGCCAAATGTTCCAACTAAGATGCAATGCAAAAAAAAAAGTGATTTTATGACAATAACAATGGAAAATTCTGGATATAAATAAAAAGCCCTGTGTTCAAATGGTATATAATGGTGATGTCCTAGGCTCTTTACTGTGTATGTGTCTGTTTCTCAAAGCAACACCAGCGAGGATCACAAGAGCTATATCAAAGCATCCGGCCACCATGCGAAATGTCTTCTCGCAGCAGGAGGTTGTGGGATTGTTGCTGGCATCCCGACTCTCTTTGAATGTCAGCCTCACTAACAGGGCAGTTGGCCTACATGCTACTGCTGACAACACAGCCACGCTTTCAACTTCTATTCTCTTATTTTTGCCTTGCCTTTCCAAACACAGCGCCTCTCAGTGGCAAAGGAGATGACAGACATGACGAGATTTTTAAAGCGGTGACTTGATCCTGGCAGTAGACACATTGTGAATTTAGGTGGACATGTGTTGTGGTGAACACTGGGTCAGAGTGTATTATTTAAAGCAATGCAAGCTTTGGGACTTTTTGTTAAAAGTGACACATGCAGGACTTGTGTGGCCGTATCAGGACAGCTGAGCACAACAGCTTTGCACATAAATCAAGCGCGCCCCGAATCAGTGGGCCTGCCTAATAGATGTTTAACTAAACCCCCTCATTTCAAACAGTTTGACCCTAGTTCGCTAAAACACAATGTGAGAACTCCCCAAGGATTAGGCCCTGACCTCACAAGGAATGGAGGGAATGGCCCACGGTGGCTATAAAGGAGCCTGCCATTGTGCAGCCCAGGCATGGGGGAGGACAGTGTAGGGGAGATACATGCCAGTGGGTGTAGATAGTCTTGTTGTAACGACATCTTGATGGAGCATCTTTCCCACCCACCGGAGCAATACAGGCTCTGTATGTATTTTAATGAGGCTTTGTGTCTGCCCACATATAGCCCCTCTGCTGACAGCGAACGTGTTAGCAACATGCTCGCCCTTTGTCACGGCACCCAATCACATAATCGACTGCCCGGCTAGATTTATTGTCTCGACTCTGCCGGTGTCCATATAAGCTGGGATGTAAATAGTTTGTGACTTTTTACAGCACGGCATAGTTGGCACGGGTTGTAAAGTTTCTGGGGTGAACTGTCTGTAACTACTCTAGTTTTTGTGAGAACATTTACTTCTGTGAGTGTGTGTGGGGCATGCTGGAGTCTCAAAAGAAATATTTAAACATTTATAAAGCTATAATTTACAAGGATCACTCCAGTGGCTGAGTACTTTGCCAAATGCTTGTCCTGGATGATTTTGCCTTTTGTATTGTAAGATCAAAATAATTTTTACTTTTGATGTCTTTTCATTTCAAAGTCCCTCATCGCACAATGAATGTCTTCATTATGTGAGAGGGATGTGTGCGGGGGAGTCATTTTATTTTTCTTAAGCGGGGATATGGCAGGGTTGGAGGATCCAATTCTGTGCCAGGAAGCAATTCAGATTTTATTTTCTTAGTTACTGACCTTGATCGGGGGAACTGCAGGGTCACAGCCTCTCCAGTCTCTATTGTATGCTCCAATAGAATGTTAATGAATTGGTGCGGAGAATATTAAAATGCAGACTGCTGTGGCATGTTGAGTGTTTTGATGGCTAGACATGCAGAGTCTGCCACTGACTGGGAAAAAGGTGGATGTGTACTGGAACCAGTTCTTACCATTCGGAACAATGCAATTCTTTTTTAACCAATCCCAGAGAATAAGGGAGTGAATGAAGGTAAATATGTGATTTGTAGGTACAGGAAGTGGGTGTCAGCAGACCAACAATTGGACGCTGTGTGATGGTGGTGAATGCTTTTCGCATGCACATACAATGAGATTGAACACAGTGCCTTGGTGTTTCTTATTGGCCCCGGAAGTGCTTCATTTTGTGTAGAGGACAGCTGCTTGTCTCTGTTTGTCTCCGTTGCCTTTGATTAGCCTGGCATGCTTGAGAAGGGCACAAGCACTGATTGTCTGAAGCAGAAACTGGCATGCTATCAGCTGGGAGGATTGTTAATTGGGGGGTAGAGGCAGGACAAAGTCAACAAAGACAGCCAGGAGCCAAAACAGTGGCTGTGGAAATGTCAAAAGACAGGCTTCAAAGGGAATAAGAATCTTTACAGCACTTCCAGGCCACCATGAAATATTACACATAGTAAGAGGATACTAATTTCTATGGTGGAATCTCAATCAGTGGCTTTTGTTGTCAAGTCTGAGTCCCACTGGGTCCAGAATAGGCTTTGTAACATCAGAGCAGCAACCCATGTGTGAATTATTAGGTATGTATAGGTAGTCAATCAGCAGTGATAGAGGGCAGCATGACTACAGTCAGGGCTTGAGGTCACTATGTTCTCAATACACCCATTCAAGTATACTTTCATATTCATATTTAACATAGAACCTTACTTAGAATGTGTCTGAATGGCAGCAATAAAAATGGAGGTTTTTAATTCATTACTTATCAAGGACAATTATCTGTGAATTTATAAAGGAATAGAAATCCTGCATAAATTAAAGAGCGAAATAGAAAGAAAAATGCAGTAAAAGGAAAGAATTGTAAAGATGGTAAGCCGGGAAAATTCAAATCTAAAGACACAGTAAAACAAAGCTTGGACTGATTCAATGCTGTACCTGATTTCAGCAAATCTAATTACTAGTTAGTAGCTACAGTAACATGTATTTATTTACCTTTGAATGGAAGCGGCATATTTAATGCAACCTAATTGACAAGCTGAGCTGAGTTTCACCTTGCATTTGGAATCGAAAGAGAAAAAAAGGGGTTATCCTTTTGAGTTGGGCTGAATAGAACAGATCCCAGAATTCATTTAGCCAAGTCTGTTTCTCTTTCACGGCCCTGCACCGAGTCCCTCTATACAAGGATGAGTGAGTTGTGGCCTCGCGCTTACCTCCCTCTCTCTGAAAAAGGAAAGGGAGAAAAGGCAGCAAATAAACAAAAACACATCTTGGAGTTGCTTTGCCTTGCCTCTCCATCGTACTCATTTTGAAGCAGCTGTGCAAAGAATGTCAAAAATTCAGAGTGTCCTCTTTTTATATATCTTTCTGTCAAGTATTTCTCTTTTCCCTGAGGTTCAGATGGAAACCAATGTGTGATGACACATCTGAGGTACTCTAAAATGACCCAGAGAGAAAGAGAGCAAGACAAGTAAAAAAACAAGTTAGATGGGAATGTGTGTGCGTCTGTTTGGCTCTGCTTGTGCTTTACTGAGCATCAGTGCATGCAAATGACCGGCAGTGGGTGTGTGTTGGCTAACCCATCCTATCTGAAGATGGTGCAGATGTCCATGTTGTGGTTAGTCTTGCACACTGTTCAACATGCCTCAAAAAGAAGGGATTTTCCCTCTTTGTTTCAGATTTCACAGGCCGTCCAAATGGGCACAGACATGCTTCCAAAATAAATAAATTAATGGATGTATCAGTGGCCAACATCTGCAGATTATGATTAGCATTTGGAAATTGTGTCCTTGAATGAGATTTGGATGTCGACTGTCTGTCTTCTTTTATGAGTGCGGCTCCTATTCTGGGGAACTAGAGGGTACCGCTTTGTCCTTAAATTGGCTACAATTTGGAGGGAGAAAGAAATCCTCTTCTCTCTCTTCCCCTCTGCCCGTTATGGTGCTGTATGAACAAGAAAGAGACACTATTAATTGTCTTGAATATGAATAGCTCTATTTGGTTAAACAGTTTCAAAGGGAATAGGCCCAAAGGAACTTCTTTTCCTCTTCTTCCCCCTACTGTCTGTCTCTGCTTTTTCTTCTTTCCTTTATCAAGATTTTTTTTTCTCCCCTCTCTAATTTTACACTGAGCACGCTGGCTGCTTTAGTGCGGCTGCATTATCTTATGTATTCAGCTTTCAGCTCCTCTCCCTCTCCCGATGAGGCGAAGCTTAATTGGGCTCCGGCTTTAAAGTCTGTAGAGCTCTCCACTTGCTCATAGAAACACATTCAGGGGCTGCTCATTCACTTCGAGTATGTGTTAGATGTACAAATATTATTTACTTTTATACTTCAAATCAAAAGGCACACACTTCCTCTTCCTCTCTACACACAGTCCGTGCTAGAGATTTCACAGTTCATTTCACTACGGGCAATTTTTTCCTTTGTCGTTTCATTAGAGTGACGTAGAATTGGAGACATTAACGACTCTTTAAAAGTAATTATTACCATGTCCTATTACTGCATTTGAATTAATAAAAAAAACTATTTATAACCATCTATTTTTCATACATCTATTTATACACTTAAATACATTTTGAATTATATTATTATTGTGAATATTCCAAATCAGTGCCAAAATAATATAAATGGTAAGGCATATTCAAATAAACAGAAAGAGAGAGAAGAAATAAAAATAGACACAGATGGCAGAAGTGGAAAATTACGGTTTCACCTCTTGCAGATGAGGCAAAAGGGAACCGCTTTGTACACACACTCCTACATTCCACCTAAACAACCTAAGCAATTAGCTGCACCATTAGAGCCTGGAGAAGGGAAAAGGAGCTGTTAAGCAAAAAGCCAGCGGAGAGAGAGGAACTTGGCGGCTCTTGTTCAACTGCGCTGTTATGTGGAGTGTCTCGGCCCCGCGCGCTCGCCACGCTGAGGCCATTTCAGGCGGGAGCTGATGAACTGCACATGAACAATTTTGTACTTCCCTCAGACCTGAGCTTCCATACTAAACTCCTCCTCATTAGTTGTTGTCACTTACTCGGGTGCCAGCCGCGGGAATAAATGAGACCACTATCAGCTGCTGCCTTGATAAGCTGCCTTATCTCATTAGGTTCCACATCAAAGTTAATCAGAGATGGGAATAGTAATTGGCCGAGTAGACAATGCCACAGATCATGGGGCTTTTGTAGTGTATGTCATCTCCAAAACATCAGCAGGCTGGGACTGGAAGATAGGGTGCATCTGTTGGAGAGAGAAGGGAAGAGGAGGGGAGGGGGGTGGGTGCATGATGAAGAGCAGGGGGTGAGAGACAGAGATGGAGAGAGAAAGAGGGGATGAGAGGCGAAAGGAGTAATGGCAGAGGCATAACAAGCAAGCTGCTCAGAATTAATGAGCTTACTCAATAAGAAAAGAATAACCAATCAGTGTGTGTTGGGCAAATATAATTTGGGAATAATTGCTTGATTGCTTTTCTATAGTAGGCTGATTTGACCACACACAAGAACTGAGAATTAAGATGTCAAGACAAGAATTAATTTGGCAAGCGAGGGCACACAAATGTTCCTCTCGCTTCCCACTCAGGCAGCTTGGGAGGCAGCAGAGCCGTGAGTTGGAGCGCACTAATGATGAAAACACAGTGGTAGATTGCGTATTCATTTCCCTGTCTCTATTTTACATAAAGAGAGCCACAGCTAATGCCACAGATGTTGGGATATTTGACGAAAAAAAAAACAAAAAAAAAACGTGCGTATGCTAACACATTTAATTGGCATTTTTGCATATTCCACTCTATTGTTGATAGCTTGTTGCAGCTGATTGTTCAGTTTGTGTCCTCATTGATTTCAATGCGTGTGCTTTTTTGGATGGGTAACTGTCTGGGGATAGTAATTGGTGTGTTTTGACGCCTCCCGTCCCCAAACAGTGCTTATTTCTGAAGTCTTCTCTCCTCTCTCGATTGCCAATTCGTGAAGGCTTAGAGTGTGCCTTTCATTACATGCTACCTGCTTTGAGAAATCAGTCTCGACCTCACTCGTACACACTTGTGTAAGAGACAATGAGGAAATGTTTTTGTCCTTTAACAAAGTAGTGGCCAGAGTAACACATTACAGAAACACCAGTGGGGACACAGTGTGCAGAGGAGCAAAACAACACCCACTGTAAAACTCTAATGGCCAGCTGCACCCTACTAATGATACACACACATCCATGCACACCAGCCCCGCTGCTGTTTCCAGCAGGGCACTGTATAAGGTCTCGGATGTACACATGGCAGGAGCTTATTAATAGTAATCACAGGACATGATGCAGGATAGAATCCAACATTAGTGCTACATTTGGATAGGATTCAGTCAACCCCTATTCAATTTAGATTTGAATAAGAAATATATCCCAACCTGACCACATGCATATGAATCGCCACATATATTTGCTCCCACATGGGTCTGGTACTTAGTTCCAATTAGTCTGAAAACACTGCTGCTGTGACAGAGGCTGCTCACACCATCTCAGTTATCACTTCTCTGCAGGTTCCACAGCTAAGGCTATTCATTTTCAAATGTGTATGTGCTAGTGAGTGAGGATGTGCATGTCTGCGCACATGTGATCGCTGACATTATTTGAGCAGTGAGGTAAGTAAAGGGAATAAATAAGCAGGCAGATCCTGTCATGATGATGTTATTGCCACCCTGGGTTTGCCTGCAGCATTATGAGGACAGGCACCCTGCCATATTCCTCACTGTCACATGCACACATACCTGCTGCTGGGGATCTAGGGCACATGTTCTAGGTAAATTTGCTTTGATTCGTGTGGCACCTAATTGAGTCACAAGCAATGTCTCTATTCCCAGATCAAGGAATTTGTAAATGTTAGATTATTTCGCTTGGGGATTAAACCTAATTTTCATGTGTTACGCATTAACCTATTAGACTGGTTCATCTGCATTGCTAATGCTCTGGTGCAGACAGCTGTCACTGCCCTGGAAAAAAACATGATCATGCAATCCTTAAATGAGTGATCCCAGCACCGATTAGTGGCAGTGAACTTCGCTGAGCCCAAGTGATAAGGCAGCAAAATTCCCAAGTTGCCAATAGCTCCGAAAATTATCAGACTGTAGGCAAAGGAGAAATTGTGCCTTCCGGCTCAGGGGTTTCAATCCAGGGTTTGCCCAGATTGACATTATTTAAAGCTATGGAAATGGGCTCTGGCTATCTGGAGGATTGCTAAAATAAGAAATTTTCCAGCGACATTTATGAATACGCTGACAGGAGAGGATAGGGGCAAAATATATACGCTGTATGCATTCTTGAAAAAAGCAATTTTAGGCTAATTTTATGATTTTATGATCCAATCTAGGTAAATAAATAAACAGATGTGTGTGGAGCGAAAACCCATATAGCTGTAATATTCTTAAAGGACCTCAGCAATTTTTTACCGAGAAGCTACTCTAACAGGAATCACTGTGAACTCTATGTGCAGACCAAGTGCATTGTTTTATGACCTGATGCAGCAGAAATGGAAACAAAATCCCTTCAATCACTTGCAGCCAATGCGACATTTGTGCAATAGCTCGAAAATAGTACTGGTACATAGAGATGGTAATATATTATATAGTATATTCTGTAACATTAGCACGTATTGGACAAACACACGTATGGCTGAAGATGAAAAATTAGCACCAGTGACTGTGGCTATTCAGCATTTCTTAACACATAGACTGACTGTGATTTCATATGTTACAACTGGATTGTGTGACTGTGTGACTGGAGTCTGTTATCATCACCAATGAAAATATATGCGGATTGCAGAGTGTGACACCTATTCAAAAGAGTACCTATTCAAACGACCACAAACACCAACAGCAGCTCCTTGTGTTTCCAGCCTTGGATGGGGACATTGTAGGCACACACATGCTCCACCCAGGATGCATCTGTGGTGTTCTAATGACAAGCTGAATTTTAATCCTACTCCGCTATTTGTAGCATTTTATATTTTTAATTATCTGTTTTCACTTTTTTGTTTGAACACCATGCAAATGAGGTATAGTATGCATGCACTTCATTGTGTGTGTCTCAGGGCTGTGCAAATGTGCTACTGGACACTTCAGCATGGCTAATGGATGCAACTTCATTATCATGAATACTCAAGTACGATATGACCTCACATTATGACAATAGATTCCCTACTATTCTCATCTGCTGTGTAATTACGTATGGGTGTTGGACATAATGCTTCATATCCACAATCCACCTCATCAAGGCTATAATTCATCATAGCT
Organism: Rhyacichthys aspro; assembly: GCA_036850595.1. Classification (NCBI taxonomy): domain Eukaryota; kingdom Metazoa; phylum Chordata; class Actinopteri; order Gobiiformes; family Rhyacichthyidae; genus Rhyacichthys; species Rhyacichthys aspro. Next base: position 10,981,232 of record CM072169.1, on the reverse strand, counting down.
TTTTAACTATTTTGAGTGCCTTGTAAAAATCAACAACTTCATATTTAATATACCACGACAAATTAAGAAAAGACATGAAAGATACATATTTTACATATTATACTCACTGATATCAGCAGACCATTGGCTGCAGCCTGAATGTGGGGAATCAAGGAGCACAATGGCTAATCAATGTCAGGGTGGACACGTAGAATCCCATGGCCCACACTATCTGACTTAACTGCTCCGTTTGTGCTCCTACTGATCCTGTGGTCTTTGTGTACATTGTAATGAGTGCTGACATAATCCTGCGGATTTTCCTAGGGGCCAAACCTTTGCCACCCCCATCAGGCCTGGGGTTTCTTCAATCAGGGGGGCTGCCAGAGCAGGAAAAGACGGAACCACAATGCCCCGCGACCCCCATGAGATTCTTACATTTAGGGATGGTTTGAAGCTCACAGTGATTGGGCTAGTAACCCATTTTAATCCTATTAACACTAGCCAACAAAGGCTAAATCTGCTGCAGGACAGGCATAATGAGGCCATGGAGGCTGCGCTCAGATTGCAAACCAGTTACATAAAATTATGAAGCAAATGGAATGAGGAGATGCTGTTGTAAAGCCTGCCCGTAAGGGTGCTGCTCTTTTAGGAAAGCTGAACTAGGACATAGAAAAAAGCAGGAAAAAACACAAAGAAATGACACAAACCCAAGAACAAAACCTTCTTTTGTGCCAAGTCAGTCACCACCAATATCCACTGTGAAAGATACACAAAGCTAACTCATTCAGCAAACATCCATCTTAGAGCTTGAAGAACATATCACTGACAGAGCGGATGATAAATGTACAGCAGAGAACGACACAGGAAGTGTCTTCAGAGCCTTGTAGTAGTTGGTACCTCGAAGTCGAGGAACAAAAACTGGGGAGACTCTCAATGCACTTTTGTTTTGGGTGCATCACGGGGCAAAGGGGCCAAGTATGCTGGTGGTCCCTGCCCTCACCCAGTCAGAGTGGGAAGGGTTTTACACATCTAGTGTGGCAGCTTAAAACCCCCCATTGTCAGAAAACAAGAGGGGAGTGACAGCACCCATACAGACAGAAAGTGTTCTTTAGCCAACAGGGCAGGATATGACTCTTTAAGGGCCACAGAGGTGAATGAACAATAACCTGAGTGAAGAATGAAGCCCTACCTCAGAAACACTGATACTAATAAACTGTAATTCTTCTAAACCATGTCCACAGCCATGCCATCTCTGAGCTTCAACACATTTCCTTTTTTGTCCCTTTTGTCAATCACCCAACTCCATCTCCTATCTATACACCAACTTAATAGTGTGTGTATATATATATATATATATATATATATATATATATATATATATATATATATATATGATTATAATTGTCAGTGTGAGGGCTAAGTGATGAGGTATAATATGTCATTACTGCAGTGCAGGGTAGTCTTTGACAAGGGTCATTAGAGACAGAGGTTTTAACCAGAGAAGCGACAGGCCATGAACCAAAACTCCAGGGGGAATAGTCGGCACCCCTGTTCATCAGGCCAGCATCATTATATTTGGACACAACAACTTATAAAATCCTGCTCTTTGCCCCTTTCCCTGTGGAGTATCCACGCTGGGGTCTGGGAAGTGTGCATAATCAGTGAAGTGCATGACACAGATGATTGGCTGACTAGTGGAGACAGACAGTGAGCTCCTGTCAGCGTCCTGTGAGGTCTGCCCTTCTCTCTTCCCAAGGTCTTCACATCCTTCTCTAGGGCTGCAGCTAGTAGAGTATATATTCATGTATGGGTCTGACCTTTCCTATAATGAGTTCACATCATAAGCATTCACCTAAAACAAATCCACAAATGTCCTACACCACCAAAGTGCTCCTGAAAAACTGAAAATTGTGAGAAAAATGTAAGAGGGGTAAACAGTCTTTAAGACTGTTCATGTATATTGTCTATATTAGTGGCAAGATCTGTAAAAATAGGTTAATGAATAAAGTATCTAAAGAAAAGATTGGAAATAACTAAGATTGTAAACAGAAAATATTTTTTCTTTATTTTCCATTTATAAAGAATCCTGTTCTTACTGAATACTGAAAACTAACAATGAAACAAAATACGTTGGAAATGTGAAATTGGAAACAGAAGCTGGTCTGTTATGTCAGCAGACAGGACAAATAGTAATTATTACAACTAACTATTATATAAAAATATCTGTGTAATAGAGGGTCACATTAACATTTGAGGAATAGCTCTGTCCTACTCCAAGAAAAGGTTGAACAAATTATAACATGCCAACACTGTATACAATTCTTTCATTGATAAACTACAGCAGTTTTAATACCAAGAAGTTGATGTATTTGTCATAATCTATATGGTATCTAATGTTTCCCATAAAAAGTGTGTGTATGCCACAAATATATGGAAACTGAAAATGAGAGTGAAGGTGGGCCTAAAAGAATACCTGGACAACCAGTCTGTGCCCTGTGCACAATAGGAGAGGCAACCCTACCTGTTAAGACTGCAAATTCATCCAGGGGAAGTGGGCTTGGAGGAATTGCTTGGCTATATTGGATATGACCTCCTGGCTACAAGTATATGATAAGCACTTATCTGTTTCCACTAACAGAGCACAAGCATTCATTCAGGTCCCTTCCTTCCTGCAAAAGTATTTCTTCCATGCACTGTCTGCACTCTCCAATGATGTACACACACAAACACAATGTTTACATCGTAGAAATAATATCTTCATACAATAGAAAGAAAGGAAGCAAAATAAGTAGCTGCCCACCCTGCTCCTTACCCCAGCTCATCCTTCTCATAATTAGCTCTCTTGTGCTGTTGTATGCTGTACACAGCCACCACAAAACAAGTGCTTCATGGGAGGAGGTATTTATCAACATTTCCATTTACTGTGTACAAAAAGGACACAAGCAGCACATTCTCTTTAGTTCATGGACAAACTCTTTAATTCAGTGAGGAAGCAAACACGTTTTTCAGAGCACACAGCTAGACAAGCATATCACAAATAGTGCCAGGCAGCCAGATAGGGGCTCATAACAAGAGATCATCAGTAATTTTCAAAAGTACTGAGTTCCGCTACGAACAGCGTTCAGCGGGTCAGAAAGTGTACTTGACAGGAAATATGCATACTGAGTGGATCCTACTCCTCTGCTTTTCATTTGCATTGTGTATTGATTTTTTTGGTCCCATTTAATACAATATTATGTGTGGGTCTACGGCAGCTTTTAGGTGTCTCTGGAGTGGACCAGTTCTATTGGAGGCTTAATGATAATTGCAGCTGGTAGAGGTAAGCTCTGGCAGATTTCATTGCAGGGCCATCAGGGCCTTCTCGCCCACTTCTGCTTCCATTCTCCGACCCCCTTCTTGTGTTAAACACACAAGCACATACACAATCACAGCACCAACGGTGGAGTCAGAAGGAATGCATCAAGAGAGAAAAAGACAATGCTGAATGATTTTTGAAGCAATCAAAAGACCCTTTAGACTATATGTCATCACACAGAGCTACAATGACATTTTGTAGTTTGAAAAAAAGGCCCTCTAAACTCTTCAGTTTGCTTCTATTTTTCTACAAGGTAACCTTTACTGAAGCTTACGCCGGGAGTCTACTCTGCATAAAAAGATACGAACTGAGAACTGTCATCTGCTGCAATGCAAATTAGCTTTCTCCTCCCCGGAGACCCTGATTAATGCCATTATTGTAATACAATCGGTCACAATGTGTCTCCCTTTGAGAAAAATAAAGTCAAATATGTAACTCCCTAATAACATGATACTTATCACGGGGCCACCATATAAAACTGTTAAACCATGACACCAAAACACACAAATCATATTAAGGTCCTGGTCACGCTCCTGGCTTTCTCATCACACACACACCCAGACTGGGGTTAGAGATTATTAAGCTGTCAGACAGTGGGAGTGATAAGCGGCTATTTGGTCTACAAATTAGGCATAATTAAGGTGACATGTTTCCAAACATTGCAGCAGATATCTTCATCAGGCCCAAATATGACAGCATCCCAATCATATACCTGGATTTACAAATCTAACACAGAATGAAATGATGTGTTATGGAGCAGATAGACACGTAATGCTTCTATGCTTCCAGTTGTTTATGTCTCAGTGGCTTAAAAGAAGCCGACCAGAGTTGTATATCTAGGGAGGAGGCTGGCGGCATCGATGACTGCTGTCTTTTTTTAAGAGCTTAACGCTCATCCCTTGTTTATATCTACGGCTACCAACAGACATGCACAAACATTAATGAGATTAAGAGGTAGCGCTGTGCAATATTTATTAGGCTCGACAAACACTTCTGGGCTTTAGTGTGCTGGGAACAGGACCCTCTCCAGGGGCCGCCATTGGCACAGGCTGCCCAAGCTGTAGAGGCAGATGTCTCGAATTGCCAAGAGGCTCTGCCTGCCTGCCACCCTCAAGATTGCTGCTCCACTTCTCCACACAACTTTAAAATACACTTGATGTGAATGTGTGTATGCGTGCGCTTGAATTTGTATGTGATCCCTCCCTCCAACGCACTCCTTTACCAGCAACTGGTGCTGTCATTTTTGTTTTCTCTTTGTGTCTGCTTTTATAACTAAAAAAATAAAAATAAACGCAAATGTCTTGATTGTTGTGATCATTGCTAGGGACCTCTTTGTATTTTGTGTTAACCTCCATTAGGCAGGATTACATGAACTGAGGCACACTGGCATTTGGTCAGTGTGACAGTGTTAGTACTTGCTGCTGGAATGTCCGGCTGTCACAGTCAGCTTTATCACTGGGCTTTCTCTCCTCGGAGTGTGGACTAATAAGCCTAGAAATTACAATTGCCTCCCTGCTGAATCCCTGATAGGCGGAAATAATGATATCAGTGCCCTGCTAATCTTCTAGGCTTGCGGCTTGGCATCAGCCTATTGAGGCACCTGTCATACTTGCATGTGATGAGATGAATTTAATCTCTCTGGCCGTAATGACAATAGGGGCTATTTTAATGTTATGGATGATATTTGTCAAGGTTCATTCTTTTTCAGGCTCTCTCTCTTTCCGGCACATATCCTATTTGCAACATTCTGTCAAAGTATCAGGACACTTAGACATTAGCTAAACCGATCAAGATAGGGAGGGTTTCTTAATTCTCTCACTTAATAGAGGGGCAAAATAATTTGCAACAATAGCCCAGTTTAAATTCAAATGGATACTTTAGAATAAAGTACTAACAGAGTTAAGCAGATCGACCAGGACTTCTATCAAAAATATTTTAATTCCTCTATGGCTGAAGTTCTCCTGGGTCATTCAGTTCTCCACAATGTCCTTCAACTCATTTTAATTCCAAATACATTCATCAATGTTCTGCATTCTTGCAATAGAAATAGTATTACTAGTATTTCATTATAAGAGAGGACAGTATATCTTCAAAAATGCACGTGTTCCTCCACTAACAGTCATTAATTTTTGTCTGGAGAAAAGCATAAGTCCAGAGGAGGACTCAAAGAAGAAGAAGAATTTATATCAAATGCAATTCTTTAACAGTTGTATTCAAGGACACTTTTCCAAGAACAGTCTGGTCCATTCTCTTGTGCCTAAAATCACACAGCTATTGTTAATTCAAATCAGATTCATATAACCCACTTAGGAGAATGAGACCTGTGTGACAGTTTATCTGAGTATTCTGGAAAGTATTCGTAAGTACCACCTGCTGCAAAAAAACCCCCCCAAAAAACAAAAAAACAAACCAAACCAAAAAATAATCATTTTAAAATAATTTGTTATGCATTTTTCGCACACATTCTTGGATGTCAAAATGGCTGTTTGGCTTCTTTGAGCACACAAAATGAAAAATCTGATCTTTCACTTTTTTTATTCAAAATGAAAATGACAGCTGACATTTTACAAGAGCATTAATTCTCTGATTGTATGGAGAAATGTGCATGTAAACCAAAAAAATCTGCCACAGAGTGTATATAACTGTACAAAGTATCAGCATCTCTTTAGACAAACACACACTTAAATGCGTGTCTATATACACAAAAACACACCCGAGGCTGTGGAAGGATCGATTGTCGTCATAGAAACTCTGTCATTAGATAAATGACTGCTTCCCGGAGCTGTCAGATTAACTTTGACAGAACAATCAACACTATGTTATTTATGCCTGGCTGACAAAGAATCGTTTGGGCTTGGCAAGAGCTGAACAATCCCACTGTGTCCCTGCTTGTCCTATTCAGAAAAGTGCGCAATGACAAGGCTTGAGTTATAGGACACTGGACTTCCGTTACTGTCTTTTCATGGCCAACATTTAAATAGTTCTCCTATGTCATGGAGATTAGGCTACAGTTATTCAGTGAAAACTTGTTGAGATCGGACTTTGCAAGATGTGAGCTGTAAACTTACAGTTTTTAATTAGAGACATAAAGATGCCATCACATGCCACCCTGTTTACTAAAATAGCTATTTTGTGTTCTTGCCGTATGGAGCCCATTATTCTGGCTGGAAAAAAACTAACAGATGTAAATTAATATACAGTACATATACAAAAGATGTTTGAAGTGAAGAACAGCAGGGGGACCACAATTAGCATTAGGATTTGATGTGCTTGTATACATGCGCATCACGCAGATTGTAGGTAGGCATAATTTTACTCTATTTCTGTTTCTATGCAAGATTATTATCTTTTTGATTTTAAGTAACAAAAGAGCAAGAAAAGAAGTTTACACCAATAACCATGACCAAATGTTCAGTAACTTTTAAGCACTGCTAGTGTGCTCAAATCCCTGTGCGTGGGAACAGAATATCACTGCACCGTCTGCTTTGTTTCCATCCTTAGTGTTTTTCCAAACTGATTGCCTCTCTGCTTTATGCTCTAATTTGAAATCTGTTTGGCTTTCCATGGAGGAGAGTATTGTTCTTTCCTGTGCTGTGCTGTTAATGAGTATGGTTAAGAACATCATTATTTTTTAAGTATCATTTGGGTGTTCACAGTGGGTGATCTTGACAATAATCTGTTTTCTTGTTTCATATCCAGAGTGACAGCAGTGGGTGCCTCTTTAATACCCAGAAAATCATTAGTGCTGTGAATCTTCGGTATGAGCAAGAGCGACAGAGAGGGAGAATTGTAATGAAGACGTATTAACTACGGGTAATTTGGTTGTTCTTGAGCTTGAGTTTCCCGTCACTCTGCTAGTTGGTTTTATTTGCATTGATGTCTCCTCAGAAGTAGTATGCTTCTCCAACAAAGGGGTTGGCATATGTTAAGTGCTTTTGAAATCACAAGCGTTCCAGCCATGGGGGCCCGGCCTGATGAAAGGGTGTGAAATTCAATGTGAAAATCAATTTCACTATCTTCTCATTTGGCCTTGCCAGTTTTATGTGACATATGTAGACATACATTTAACATACAGTACTTCATGCTTGGAGGGAGTAAAACATGGAGCTTGGTGTTAATCCTGATAAATGCATGCAAATTTTAGCCATGCTATGGACAGAATATATTATAGCTATTTAGGCTTGATGTGGAGGATTATGTAAAATGAAAAATAGAGTGAAATGATGTCATTAAAGTATGCTACTGCACCACAACACTGTAACACTAAGCCACTTGTAAGATACAAAGGTCAAATCCTTGATTTTCATTTCCTCAAAAACAGACACAATTGTATAACAGATAGGCCCATGTCAATGCTGTCATTCACAGAGACTCATGGGTGGATAAAAGAACAAGTCACAGGAAGTCAGGGATTCCTTCAGTCAGTGTAAGCACATCATTATATTTATCGCAATCTGTCAGCCAAGCTACCATCATCAATGTCGTTCCACTTCCAGAAAAAATGCTTTCGTTTTTTCTCAGTGGCTATGATGTTGCCATGGCTCGGGTCATCCATCCATTCGACCATCAATCTATTCCCAGTGTATGTGTCTACTGAATGTAAATGACAGCTCAATGTCTATACTGTTACAAAAGGGCCACAGAGAGCCAAGGCGATGGAACAACAGTGTGAGAGCTTCTCTGTGGAGCGCTAACTGTGCCATCTGTAGTGCTGGTTAAATGGGAATGGCATACATTGAAATTATAAAGCATCCACCATTTTGTGATTTATGGCAGTGATATTCGTCAAGTCTTTTTTTTTTTTACCATATTTGAAAATAGTAAAGTAAAGGCAGCTCAAACGTAATGTATGATAACTATTATATTATAGAAAGTGCAATGTAAAAACTGTACCCTAAAGCAGGGCTATGTCAAACAGTGCCAGCCAAAAAAAGCACTTTATGTTTTATGTATATGCTGTACTTGCCCTACGGGACAAGTCCTCTTATTGGTTGGGTGGGATCAGTCAGACTTCAGGTCAGGCAATGAGCTAAGGGAGTCAATTAAAGGAGCTCCATCTTAATAGGGTTGTGATGTGCAGCCATAACAGTGCTATTTTGGCTCTCGCTCAGGGTGGCCAGATCTCTTTTGTGACATGAGCCAAGTAAATAAATAGCCAAATGAGGGCACACAAAAGCATCGGCAAAATCCCAGGGCACCTATTATGCAAGGGGCAGGGGAAAATTATGCCTGCAACAAATTGCTAATGATGAGCCAATGATGTCTTGTTAAGCGACATTGTTTTCCCTCAGATCCCTTTGTGTCTTTGCCGTGTTCTCCATTTAACGAGATACACAAAAAAGCCGCCGTGTGGCTTTGCAATATTTTCGCTTTCTTCTCTCTCTCTCTCTTTCATTCTTTCTGTATCTTTCTTCCCCTCTTGGTTTTTCCTTTGCAGTTAACTTGTGTCAGTGCCTCTGTTTTTCCATCCTCACATCCGCTGCCACTCAGAGGGCCTGATTTGGCGCATGAGAACATGCTAGAGTGGGCCTGCTCAGCAGGGAAGGGCCTTTTGATGCAGACCCCCCTGGGATCCATCCACTGAACCAGCAGTACGTATCACAGATGTGACAGCTTTCATCTAACAGTTAACTTTTCCTAATTAAAGTCCCAAGTCTAATTACACACTAGCCTATCTGATATTTCTGAGATGGTCAGAGCAGCTCTAGGGGCAGAGCCCATCAAAGATCCAAGCATTGGTGATTGGGAGGGTGGATGTATTTTTGGAAGGAAATAGAGCATTGCCTGTGCCCTGTGTGGGCTGTGGGCTCACCTGGGTGTGGGGGGCAGAGAATGCCAAATGGCAAGGCCTCATCTCATTTGCAAAGATGCTGCCCCTGAATGTGGATGTGCAATTATGAACCAGAGAGAAAAAATGGGCAAAAGAAAAAAAAACATTCTGTAATTAGCAAGGCAACTCCAAGCACAGGCAATGGAAATTAGTCCTGGTGTAATGAATTAGCCTGTGCATATATTACATGAGATGAACACCCTTGGGGACTTGCTGTACACTCCTGTGTATTTGAATAAACCAGTTACGCCTTTGTTACAAGCCCAATAACAGACATTTCTCTTCAAATCACATTTTTTATAACTTATCCCACAGTGGCAGCTGGGTGTGGTCTCTTTGTCTTCATGATATCCCACGATACCCCATGTTTTATAGCATCCTGCAGCCATAATTCTGCACAGTCTGGCAGCTTCCGTAATCAATGGATATTTTGTGTTCCATTTTACATTGATTAGAGTTACCCATTTCCCCCTAGCTATTTCCCTAGCTCTGATAAACAAATATGAAATTAGAACTGGTTGAGATGAGCTGTGGTGAAATTTGCATCGAAATAATACAGTGTGCAGCTAACAAACCAAAATCAGATAGCAGCAACAAAAGCTGGCAAATTGCAAATTAAAAGGCATGATGCAAATGGTACTTTGTCATTAAGCTATAGCCATTTTGAGGCTTCGGTGGGGGGTTGGTAGATGTGGGAGCGCTCAGGCTGCAGGTTGTGATGGGTCTTATCCACAGTGATTATTCATACTTGTCCTTCTGCTTGAATTAAAGCAAGAGTGCTGGAGCCAGTTAAAGCCAAATACTTCAATGGCTAGTGAACTCTCACCTTCACACGCATCCATTTAGCTCACAAATGAAAGCCAAGTACAGTTAGTGGAAAGCCATAATGGCCCTTTCTTCTTGCAGAGTGTGGCCATTACATACTAATTTCTTCTGGAGGCTCTTCAGGAATTTAAACACTTGGCTGCAGCCGCTGAGTCTTGTGCTGAGACAAGAGGACACAGCAATGCCAACATAAGGTGTTTGTGCTGGTCACCCTCCTGCACACTGGACACCATTGTATTAATTTGGAGAGCTTGTTATGTCTGGATAAGACTCTGTGCCCATTGTGTGTGGTTAAAAGACAAGAGAGAAAATACTTAAAACATAGTGTGGTTAATTGCAGCTTCATGGTCAAAAATTGCTTGAATAAATTTTAAAGCAAATGTGTGTATCATTTCATTTTATGTTATTCAGTCTAATCTGAGTCAGATCATAAGAAGGGTCTATCTGACCATCACCTACCGTGTGTTTACAATGATCATCCTTTGTGAGTTGCTATGGTCCTAGCCATCCATAACCATTATCAACTAGCCCACATTGTTGAGTGGTATTTTTGTGCCAGATTACCCACTGCACATCAGTAGCACCCAGGAGGCAGTGATTTAATTATGCAATTAGTGTGGTGGATGATTAAATGGCTTAATTAATAGAGGCAGATTGGGAATTTGGCTGGAGTTGACAATATTTAGCTAGCTTACTTGTTTGTGTGGATCTTTTAATAATTAGTCTTTAGTTCTTTTGTTCTGTGCAATGCATTGGTATGATCAGTATTATGATGGCGAGACAGCTATTGAAAGACTTAAAGACTTGTATTCATTTGGCTGTGATGACATCCTTTTCAATGTTACTTTCCACAGTAATGTCTACTATTTCTGTAAGCAACTTGTTAACCAGCTAATGACTCCACTTGATTAATCAACAAATGCCATTATATATTCTATAGGCTCAGAAACAGTGGGATGTTGCACTTATATTTCTGAGTTCTCAGCTTTCTTCCAACAGTGCTCCAGACAGGTTTTGTTGTACTTACTGGATAAGTTTAGCTCTGAGCTCTCTAACACAGCAGTGTACACTTGTGCAATTGATTGACGGCCTGTGAGGACTGAGCAAGCCATTATTTACTGCCCGATTGTTTGCTCTGCACAAAAATATAGGGAGATACAAGATTGTGAGGTAAAGTGAATGGTGAGTTAGATGCGCCTTTGTCAGTCAAATAGTTGTTGGAAAGGCAGAATCTTCGGAGCACGTTGTTTCCCTGAGTTGAACAGAGCTTGCTGAGTGTATATTGTTTGCAGTACTTGACACTAGAGCGTTAGGCTGAGAGAAGCGGCTCACTGGCCCTCAGAAGTGTGACGTCTTGCTTCTGCAAAAGGACAGCTAGGAGGCTACTTAACATAATTGCCACTGGTGTAATGCAATTTGTTTTAATTCTTCTTTGACATTGTGCTAAGAGTTTCAATAAAGACAGCTTTACCTGTGATCTAAAGTGGTGCTTTACTGCTTTTCAAACCTGAAAAGGAACATTGTAGTTGTAGAGTTTTTTCTTTTTTACTTAACCCCTGTTGCACCATATTAAAGCTATGTGCTATTTAACCTTTCAGCTCCAACACTTTGGTCAAATTAACAGAATAATATAATTTTGCGGTATGTGATTTTGTTCTCTCAAAACTGTACTAGCACTTGTGCACATATTTTCTAGTCTTGTTCAGAGCTTCAATGCAATACAGTAGATATAATAACACTATTTTAATCACACATACTCAGCAGTCATACTCAAATGGGCAAATTACTAAGTGTGCAATTTTCCCTTTGTTGGTGAGAATTGCATTAATAGAGGCTTTAAAGCTGGATATAATTATTTGCCTTTCATTTTGCGTAGCTATATTATGCTCCTCTATTTGGAACCTTCTTACTATAACCTGACTGACGGTCCATGATGAAACAGCATCTCACTTTGTGAAAATAAACAATCTTTTGCTAATGGTGGGTTATGCTGAGGTCAATTAAAGCAATGGTTTGCACTGCTTATTGAGAGGTCAGTTTATTTACACAAAGCTCGAACACAAAAAAAATGTGTACAGGACAATATTAGATACAATGAATACATAATAATTGGATAGTTGAACTTGATTTGTATACGTTTTATATACTGAATTCCATGTGACATCCAAGCAGCTTGCCCATGTCGCCACAACAGTGTCAGAGCAGCCTGTCTGTCAGTCTGCTGTGATTGAGACATCAACCTAATCCATGTTTACACTGTCCTACATGTGTCACACCGATCCGTTAACCACACAGAATTAGGCAGTGTTTGACACCTCCTGCGCCCTGCCACTTGAACCCATCATCGTCTTCAGCCTCAAAGAGCAGTTCTGGTGCTCTGTAAGCAGCCACTACACTGTTAGGGCGGCAGAGAAGGCAAAAATAAAACAGGGGGCTATAAGGGGATATGGGGGAGGTATGTGTTTGTGGGTCGACAATGGATGGCGATGAGGTAAGTGCTGCTCCTTGAATATCCTCTCCTACTCACTCTGTCTGTCCTTCATTCTCCTCATGTCTCTCCTCCAACCATCTTCTTCCCTCATTCTCTCTATCTTGCTCCGCTTAGCTCTCTCTGTTGCTTACTCAGAGAAGCTGCCAGTGTTTGCTTCTCCTTATCCAGGTTTCTAATCCGCGGCCAGTGAAAGAGTCCACTAAATAGGTGCTGTTGGGAGCGGGGGATGCGTCAGGGAGGTAAAGGGACAGGCAGAACCATTAGAGGAGAGTTTATCAGAGTCGCTCAATCTGTTATCGCTCCTGTCCCCCTGTCCCTCCTGCCAGCTACCACCTCCCTCCCGTCACAGAGCTACTGATTATAGTCCCCGCCAGTTAACAACACACACATACACACACACACAGTCCATCTTTGTCAAAATGCAAGCATGTTTTTGTTCCTCCCATAAATGGCTGCATAACAAAAATAACAAAAAAGCACTCTAATTTAAAAAGGAGCTAGTTAACATCCGGTGCCACATGATCACAAAAAATACACTGAGCATTTCACCAATCCTATCTGGCATGAAGCAGGTGCTTTAAAATATGCCATTGTTTTGTTGGCATGGGTGCCACTGGGACCGAGAGGGGAGGGCTAGAGTTTACCGAAAGGATAAATGTCAAAGGATCAGCTAAATTAGTTGTTGACCATATTAAGACATCAACGCCAGCTCAAGTGCAAATAGGGTTATGTGCATGCTTTGTAGACTGCAGTCTAGGCTAAAATGATGCTCAAAATTAAAGTAGAAGAAAAGCCTGATTCCTATAGTTCTAGTGCAGAGCAAACCAGGAAAGAGAGACCCTTCTCTCTTCTGACACAGTATACATGTGCGCAGATGTAAAAATATCTCTGCTGTGGCTAAATATGCACACAAGTTCTAAAAACTAATAGGTAACCATTCAAACAAACGGTTGTAGGGCAGGCACAGCATCACAATGTTGCATATTTAGAGGCTGTAATCATACCAAAGTTTTACATTACAGACTGAATAGTATTGCTTTATAATGATTAGACTTTGGACTTCAGGCAAGAAATACTTAACGGGAAGTGCATCATAGCTTCTTGACCATTGTAGCTGGAGGCGTCTAAGGCCTATCTTGACTTGTGATTATAGGTGGATGCAGTGTAAGTAGTGCTGTGGCCCTTATGTCTGAAACAGGGAATAGGTTGTCTTTTCAACCCTAAGCGACAATTGCAAAAGTATCCTGCAGTATATAGTCCCAGCAAGTGCTTATCCTGCTGCAGGGCTTTATTTTTATCACTTACATCTATCTGTTATGCGTGTCTTACTTAGAAACCGACACCGAATAAACCGAATAAAACATGAAAACAATTGCTATTTATCAATTTTCTGTGAAAATACAGAAGCAAAATGGCAGCTTTGGATGTTTTTTGTAAGTAATTTGCTTGAAAACATTATAAGCTTATTTGATTTTTTTGTTGTTTTCAAATTCGTATGTATCCATCTTTGGTTTATGAGCGAGCACAATGCAGCAGAAGGCGACTACAGGAAAATGGTTGTTGCAGAGTGACATTTCTGCCACTTCGTCCATGTTCCGTCATTTAGAAGTAATGGCTGTGAGCACTGCCTGTGTGTTTACATAGCAGTGAGCTCCCAGCACCCAGCTTGTGACAAATTATAAAAGCTGGGCCTCTGTAGCCAGGCTGCATTTCATTAAACTTTAACTTCTCTTATCTGCAGCCACAGAGGATGGAATAATAAAGGCTGACAGGTATCTAAAGATGTATGTTTGGACTAGGGGACAGGAACAGCATAGCCAGCTTTGTCACCAAAGAAGAGGCATATGTTGTGGGCTATAAAAACGGTAGGCAGATGTTGCCATTTTACTGAAGCTGGGAGAGGCTGTACACACTGATGGGGCTGTGCACATATGTCCACCATGAATCGCTGTCTGTTTCACTAACAATGCTTTCTGATGCATACAAGAAAGAAACACAGGTGCATTCGGCATCTGTAAACATCAGAGAATATAATATTCAAACCAAAATATAACTGTTCACTTTTGTACAGGATTTGTAAAAATATTCTATATGCAGCAGGTTACTATTGTTGTATCTGCTGTTGCATTTAAATATGTATAATGAAAGGTAAAAGATCCTATCAGGAAAAGTCTGTCAAAGATGACAGGAGGTGAATCTAAGATGCACAATAGATTTTATATAATAACATATAGAAGTGTTATTGTTGGCATGGAAATGTTAAGAGGACAGATTAACAGATATTTCTTTGACTGTAGTTGATAAATGAGTTTTAAAAATACTTTAGGTATGCTGTCATGTTTTATTAGTGAGAACAATGTACTTGTATTTCTCTGGTTGCGTTTTTCCCCACACTGAGGCCTCTCTGAAATCCACTCTACACAAAAAGACCCCTCAGAAAGAAACTTGGATCTCAGGCGCAAGTTGGATGAGGTTTATCTCAAAAGGACAATGTGGCAAGGCCAACATTAAACCATGTTAAGATCTTCTGAGAGAAGCAGTTGATTGATTCCATAGAACCTTGTTCATCAAGGCCACCAGGTTTGAACCAAAGATATTTGGAATGTGAGGAAGAAAGAGGTAGTTACGGCAACAAAAAGCCGTTGAAGCGGCCTTTGTACGCATCTGAAAGGACCTATCTACAGCTTGCTAGGCTCTCCCATTGAGCAGACGAAAGACTACCATGTAAATAAAAGCAATGGGTGAGCTAACAACTTTGCTTAAATAATTAAACATGGCCACAATAACATTGCAAATGTGTACATAAATAAACTGATTTTCTTCTAATACTCAACAAGTTCAGTCTGTGTTCAGCGCCCAAAGCATGTGAATGTATTATGCAGTTTGTTTCTATCTCTCAATCAATAATCACACCCACTATTTTTTTATTCATCTTAAGGTAGCAGTGATTTTCACAGACCTTACATACTGTATGAGTACACAAATTTAACAGTTGCTTAGTGATTTTCCTACTCTTTAAGTCAAAGCATGTTTTCTCTCTCAGTGTTGATAGACAGCTGCAAACACACTGAGATTAGGTCAGATAGGGATGGTGGTGGTGTGGAAGCCATTGGTCAGCCTCAGGAGTAGACTAGCCAGCTCTGATAGCCTCCTCCTGCAGGCGATGGGGTGTTGAGTGCCCCAGCTCTCTCCCCCCAGCAGCCATGTCCTGTTGGAGTGAGCCCCTTACCACAGCTTTGTCTGAGAAGAGAGTAGCCGAAAGGGCCCTCTGACACACACTGGACAAGACCCTTCAATATACACAAGCGCCACCTCCACAGCTCCACCTTCAACGCACACATGCACGTGTACACAGTCAGCATATCTTCATGTGCGGTGCCACATGAGAGCCATTGGTGTTTTATCTACTGTTTTGTGTGAGTTTGAACAGAGTGCTAAGCTCAAAGACAAATATAGGGAAACGGATGTGAGAGCAGAGAACCATCTGCCCCGTTCATAGCTTTCTCTGTCCATCTTCAACCAGTCAGATCTCTGCATTCATTGGAGACCACGGGAAAGAAAAGAAGCAAGATAGTGCTGTATTGCCTGAGTAAGTTTTAAATAGTCCTTTATCTACTGTGTTTTTAACACAAATGGAAGTTGAAATAGAGATATAATCAATAATAAACAACCTTGAAAATGGCTGTAAACAGATGGCCTATTGAAAGGAGACATGCTTTCACCTTCCCAGTATTTGTGTTTTCTAATTTATAAATTACAGAAGGTCTACCTTTTTACTACATTGTAAAATGATAGCAAATCTTTCTGTCAATACAGATAGACAATTGTCTTTCATGTTTATCATGCATAATAACTTGTGTCACAGGAAAGTCAGATAAATCCCAGCTTGTGCCACAAAACCCACAGTGTGTGGCATATCTAGCTCAACTGAGAATGTACAGGAAGGATGGAAGAATGAGATGGGGGAAGGAGTGTTAAAGAGCTATGTCGTATTATGTATAGTGGTTTTGTCCACACAACTGCCGGCTCAAACACACTAGTGACACATTTGAAATTGGCCCTGGCCTGCCCACAAAGACGGACAGAGGCGCTGCAAGCACTAGCCAATCCATACTCTCCAGGCACCTGCTCGGCTGGGAGAATTCTCAGATATTGACCTTCAATTCAGCCGGCATTCAGAGTAGATGAAAAGAGATAAGCACTCTAATCTGTCCGTCGTCTTCACACTTCCATTTATTGACTAACTGACACAGTCCTATTTTAGCCCAGTCTGCTGCCATGTGCCAAAGCAACACACAAACCTAATGGATGTTTATTTGAAAAAGGCTAATATGAAAATTGCTGCTAAAGACACATGAATCAATTTCCTAAAGCAAACACAATTGGATACACGGGGACACTTATTAAATTGCTGTGGTTCTTCTTGTCTGTCATAGGTGTCCCTCTTTTGCTGTGTTTTTTGAGCCACATGTTATTATGCTCTTGTTTTCTTGTGTGTCATTGCCATTTAACAAACTGCCTTCTATAGAGAATCACTGAAAAAATCTCAATGAACAAGGATGTATATATGTAGGTGATGATAAAATGTGAACATGCATATACATTACACATTATAGTCGGCAGGGTAGGTCATGCATTACCCTTCTGAATATGGCTCTACAGTTGTAGGCCGGCAGGCTGTTAAAACCACTTGACTATAAGCAGGAAAGTAGGAAAAAATGCTTGCTTACCACAAGACCACAAAAAAGTGACCATGCAAACATGCACACATGTATAATGAAATACACACATAGATTAGCAGAAAAATTCACACATGTATCCTCTATCAGTGAGCCATCCGGTCATTTTCATATTCATATTTACATGTATATAAGGGCCGCGGCATCCCAGGAATACAGATCTATTAAAATTCAGACAGAATCAGTAAATACCCACCTTCGGAGAACTCGGAGAGGATAGAGAAAAAGGGCCAGTATATTTATTTGAGTGACATTGTCTAAATTGAAGTTTGACACTCTTCACCACTCTAACCTTTATGCAAATGTGAAAACATCTATATATGATGGACAGAATTCAATTAACTGAGATGACAGAAAATAATCTAGTGAACTGAATACATCATGCAGTTGAAAGGTAACATAATCATCCTGGTGGGAAAGGGTTTGAGTTGGGGGGGTAGCTGAGACGCTGAGAGAGAAATAGTAGGAGAGAGAAAGAGATGCGGTGAGGCATCGGAGGGAGGGCACAGAGGAAGTAGAAGATAGAGCCCATTTCTCCAGCGTCTTATTGAATGGCACAAGCTCTATTTCTCCAAAGCGGAGTCTTCAGTCCACTAAACTCTTGATCTCAAATAGGAGACCCTGGAACACTGTTGCTAAGCAATTAGGGGTGGCTTATTGAGCAGCTGATTCCCACCGCACAGTGTCTGTCATTACAATTTTTTCTCACCTCATAGACTTCCATATTGATGAAAAGCAGCCAGCGCAAACTATCCATGCACAAGAAAATGGCTGCATCCAAATTACGATATACGGAGGTGGACTATCTTATTTTACCGGGTGCGCCAGAATGTCCTCAAAGCAAAATGCATGCCTGTCTATCTGACATATAGAAACATGAAAATTATTTAAAACATTTGAATCGACAATTTTGAATAAACTGCTACAATAATTGATATCATAATACTGAGTGATATTTTTCATTAGATCTGCTCAAAAACACTGTTGGCTAATTACTGTGGACTACCTTTGTGGAAAAGGAGCAACCACACTGCCTCACTGAAATACATGAAACATGCACTTGCTGTTGGCCAGGTGGGGGCACCCTTAGCCAAGTTTTGATAAACCTGGCTGTATGAGCGAGGACACAAAAGCACGGGAAAGTGAATATGAGTGTTTGAGGTTATGCCTGTGATTATTTTAAAGATTGTGAGCAACATTAATACTGTACACACTTATTTAAATCAACAGCATTCCTTTCTTGCTGTTTTTGAGAATTGTTGTGACATCAAACCTAATTCATTTTCTTGAAAATATTTATAGAAGTACTCCCATATGTACTTAAACACCTTTGCCAGTGTTTTCTTTCTGCCATTCAGGGACATTGGAGTAGGATGGAAGACTACTACAGGCATCTATTGTGTGGTGAGAGCTAACACTAGGTGGCTCTCTGCTCTTTTAGTGGCCCTGAAGAGCCACTCGTTCCTGTTGGATTGGTCTTATGTTTATTCTCAGTAGATTTTCCAAAAGCATATTTCCTCATGTAACATTCAATGTAAAATTCAACTCATTTTTTGAACAAAAATATGCACAATCTTTTATTGTGTCTTCTTTCTTTACTTTAAATGTGGCAACTACTTTAGTGTCACCAAAAAGCTATCTGTATTAAACAAATTTCTGCCAGGGTCATAAATTGCAGCAGAATGTTGATTTAATCCCTAACATTTATATGTGGCTTAGAAATAATTCTGAAGAAATGAAACCACAAGCATAATGGATGGTTAAGTGACTTCTCACCAGATCTCTTACATATAATATAAGTTCCATTAGCCCTGAAACAGCTACTGTATGTCATTTAATTAAATATAGCCTTTCAAAGAAACCCACGGCCAGTAATTTAGAAGCTTGTGCGAGGTTACTATAGTGCTTTTAACTACTGCACTCACTGCGTAGACTGATAATTAACATATTTAAAACGAAGTACATTTGTCATGCACTAATCATTCTCTAATAAGCTAAGAACAGCAATCGAAATACACGCTCAAAACATTACATAATCGGTAATTATGTTTCCAAAGTAAAAGGTCACAAATAAATAAATACAAAAACAGCCACAAGCCTATTCATGTGATTAATGGATACCTTTACGTGGTGTACATAAATAGATATACTATTATGTGACCTGCAGAGGACACACAAACACATAAAAATATGCATTTATTTGTGCCTCGATCTTAAGTCCCCAATGTAATGTTCTGACTCCTCAGGTGTAATGAAGTAGCTGGGGCTTGGCATCTGAGAAAACAAGTGGCAGCACTCCCGTCCTAAACCCTCCTATCCAAGGAAATCCATGTCATACTGGAGCTGCCTCAAATACAGGTTTGGGCATGATGTCTCAAACAAACTGGACTCTCTTTTTTCAGAGAGGACCAACGTATTAAATGTAAGTGTGCCCATTAGACACTTAAACTGGAATCATTGTCATCTTGGGCTAGTTTCTGTCAGATCATGGCAGTCTTACCGCATCTATATCTGTAGAGATGACTAACTATTGTAACACGAGAGGGAAAGACTAAATGAGATTTTATCATGTGTAAATAGGACAACGCTTTCACAAGTTCCTCCAGGAGGTTAATGGCTAAGTTGACTTGCTGATTCAGGCAGCAACAACAAGCATCATGGATTCAATCCTTTTTTAGCAATCACTCACAAATAATAAGATACAGCCAGAATATTTCAGCAGTTGTGTGTTATCAGTTGCTAAGCAAAAAAGTAGCTACTTTATCATTAGCTTAGGAACATCACAATCTCTGTGAGGATCAAACATAAATATTCTGATTGAAAAATGCCCAATAAACAGAAAACTCACTAGGGGATCAGATATGTATTTTTAAGATGGCATTACTTCCATTCCAGAGGGCAGTGGTTCAGACATACACTCACACACTCACACACACACATTAGGAGAAGATCACACAGCAGGCAGCCAGGCTTCTGCTGTACTTAGTGTTGTCAGGTTACTCTCTCTGTGGCTCAACAGTGCCTGATCCCAGCAGGGGACGTTGCTGATTGCTGACCACACACACAACACAATGTTGCCTGTGAACCCATGGCTTTATAGCTGCCCCGGCTTTGATGCAGCATCTAATTGGCCAAGATGAACTGTTGCTGTGGCAGCTTGGGGCCCGTCTCAACTGTACACCAGTCTACATTGCCACTGCTACTTTAATTAGGTCCCCTCTGCCTCTTGTGTGTGTATAGGGTGATGTACTATATGTGTACTATACTATAAGCAACATATCAATATGCACATCTTTGCTTTACCACAAACATGTTCAGTTTAGTGCTTGAAGCCAGACCAATTAAATATGAATAATTTCTGTTTTTAAAATGATTAATTAGGCACATGCATTAAGTCAGTAAGTGTATCGCTGGTTACCGAATCACAACATTATGACATGCATGGCTGAATTAAGAAGTAGAGGTCGGCACAGCCCAGCAGTGTATTTTCTCAGTACTTAACGTTGCTTGAGGTAGCACTGATTGGCTCAGACGGTGACAGGGTGCGGTGGAGTAGAAAAAAGACTGAGGGATGTCTTAGTGGTTTGTTTTCGCAGGCCCTTCACTTCTCAGCGTTTGGTGATGGGTCTGGAGCCTGTTGTCGGCGTGGAGTGAGTGGCGCTTTGTTTAACTTCCTCTCAGTGCTAGAGAAACCAGCAGGGCCTGATAATGAGTCTGCAAACAGGACTCGTGAGGAAGAAAACCACCTTCCTCATTACTAATTGCACAGTGTAATTTTTGGCAAGAGGTACTGTCAAAACACAAATATGGCACCTGACAACTTGAGAAAAAGCATTAAGCTAAGACAGAAGAAATGTAAAATGAAAAGAACAACTAAAGCTAATACATAAATAGCTCAAACTGAAACGCTACGTCAAAGTTGTGAGTAGCTATGTTTATTTGCATAAAATTTAAGGAATGCCACAAAGCATAATGTCTCTCGGCTTATGCTAAACTTGCTAGTGCACAATGACTGATTATAGCAAATTACTATCTCTGTACGGGTTGCTGTATATCCGCTTCCCTAGCAGTAGGCAGCCCTGGAGCAGCGGATGAGAAATTGTTCCACCCAAGTACCATAAAAACAGATTGGAAGCTTGGCACAGTGAATTAGCTGCACAGGAAGCACCCCTTAAACCCCCTGTTTTATTCATGAGCATGAAGGCTATCGGAGTCTAAGAAACCCCTGTGGTCTTGCCTCCTACACCAAGGTTGCATGTCGTGTCCATGGAAAGTCGCTTTTTTTTTTTTACATTCCACATTATTGTGACATTAAAAAGCTCAGATATTAACAGCTGCTCCCATGTTAAGAAAATGTATAGCAGTTGATAATCCTTTGGAAATTGAAATAGGAAGAGGCAGCAGCTCCAAAAAGAGTAAGCACCCACATGAGAACAACAATACAGGACTTGAAAAGTTGGTGCAGTGGGGCCAGGTAACACATCTACTTCAAATAAGGAAAGAGAATTAAAAAGGCTCATTTAAATTTCAACTGTTCATATTTTGAAAAAAAAATAAAATAAAATTCAAAATAAAAGTACATATCTTTTCAAAATGCTGTGATTTATAATAAAAAGTTAGCATTTTTAAAACAGTTGACAAGCGTACAATAAATTATATTTTATGTTATATTTTTCAAACTGGAGCTACTCACAGAAAAATTTAAATGGTGTATTTTAAATATTGCTAATAAACTAAAAATGTGTTCCTATGTAGCACAAGATGAATTACCCAGTATGGGATGCTATTTACTGCCTTCAATCAACCCCCCTAAAAAAAATTCATACACACACATACTAAACCACAGTAAATATAGAATTCACCCATATGTTTTTGTTTATTTAGTTTGTCTGGGTGCCAGCATTCCTAATTGTCCTCTCTGAATTTAGCAACTTGGTCTCTTGTCATTACTGTGGCAGTGAAGTCCTAATGAGTGGAATTGTTATCTGAAAGATGGCTCCTTTTTTCCCTGCTGTGAAAGCACATTATATCCAGACAGCTCATTTCCATTTCCCCTGTCATCTCTCTAGAAATGACGTTCAGTGCTTGAAACTGTTTATTTCCAAATTCAGACCTCCTCCGCGGCAGCCATCGGCTTCAATTACCAGTTTTTCCTGAGCGGAGCCATCAGGCAGCCTGACACTGAGGTCCAACCTAATTCCCACCTTCTCCAAAGTCAAGAGCATAATGTGCAGATAAAAAAGGTGGAAAATAGCCTGCCGCTCATTAGCATGCAGCGCCTGTCTGTTCATTTGCCTGCTGCGAATGAAAGTTTGGACACTCAGCGCCTTGTGCAATACGAGAATAGTCCTCTTCAGACTGCCTCGTGTCCTTACTGGCACGGAAAGGTCATTGGCAAAGGTGTGCGTTCAGCAACCTGGCTCACTGCTCTTTAGTGGCCCACCTGGGAGAGGGTTAGCTGGGGGTATTGATTCAGGGAGAACCTCATTACCTGCTGAATCAACATATTATTGCTATGTTTCACCCTGCTGAATTGTTTACAAGTGTCTTTAGCACGGGCAAAACCCAGATCTGGGAGGCCATGACCGCATTCATTAGTCCCTGACCCCAGTGATTATGTGTTATCTGATACGCTGCTATCTGGCTAGGCCACATGATCAGGGCCACTAGCCTGCATTGGCCTTAGCCCATTACAACACCTCTCTTTCCACCTCTTTCTCCCCCTCTATCTCTCTTTCCTAGCTCTGTGCTCCCTCTGAATGTATCCATTAGCCTGGCGATGTGTAAATTGTTTTCACCTGCACTGCGGGCAGATGGGGAGCAGTGTCTCTGTCGTGATTTCCTATGCATGAGCTTTCTAATCAGTCGGAGTGTAACATGAATCCCTTGCTTGCTCCTTGCTAGAAAAAGGTGAGTTAGTGCGAGAGTATACACATGCATAACACATGGCAGAGAACACATGATCTCACAATCTGCAAATCAATATGCATGCTGTGTTGTAGGGATATTGGTGCAGAGGTAGTGGTGATCGGGTTTATTAGATGAGGTTCGCCTTACAACCCTGTGATGGCTTAATACAGAAGAGAGGGCCTAGGCCTGAGCTGATCCTCAGTCCCAATTTCACTTTAAATTGAAGGATAATTTGACCTGGAAGGCTAAACCCGCATTCGAGCAATGACATTCAGCAGGAGTGTCAACCAACTGTGACCCTCACAAGACTCAGGAGAGGATGTCCCTCATACAAACAAATGAAGCTCGCTCTAACATGGAAGTGACATGTGCCCCTTGGACCTTCACAGGGGTCATCCTGGACCTGGGCTGGCTCTGAGCAAGCACAAAGAGATGTTCAGAATATTAAACACTGTTTGCAACCAACACAGAGATTCTCACATAATATACAATTTCATTACAACTACTCTTTAGTCAAATGTATGTGTGCAGGCAGTGCTTTTGGCAAAAATATACTCTAATTGACAAAAGTCAACAATTATTTGCAAATCTTTTTTCTATATGTAATGCACATTGTGGAACTTTTGTTACTAATAATGATATTGCCATACATAGTTATGAGACCATTTCTACATTTTTTGACCACCACAATTCCTACATTTCTAATACATATTTTTTAGAAATAAACTAGGGTTTGTCCAAATTACCAAGGGCCAATTTTGAGCTGAAAGAACTTCTAGTCATAATTTATAGGGTTCCGAATGATCAATATCAGTGTGTTTTCTATGTGCATTTGTGGTTTCAACCACAAACTACTGAATATTGCATGTGTTATTGTAATGTTACTGTAAGTCTTCAGTGCAGGTACTGCACCAAAATCACTCATTGCCAGCTACATAACAGTGGTTTTCTCCTAAGGAGTTAAGACAAGATTTAACAAGACCATGATATAAGTGTAATCAACCAAACCAAAAAGGAGCGAACACCAAGCACAGCCTGTCACATACCTGACCTAAACAGCCGGCCCACATGAATCTCATCAACTGACAAGTGCACATGCTGCCCTTTGTCAATGCTGCACACCACGGCTGCTATCAGCTGTCAGTCAAACTGCACACACATACAGTATTCTTGTCAAACCAAGAATACATTCAGTATTCTTGTTAAACCAAGAATACTGGATGTAATACATGTCCATTCACTGCAACCAAAACATAGGGAACAGAAAAACAAATCCACTCTGATAAGTACAACAATACAAGGCATGTGTGTCCCAACAACAGGCCATTGTCATTATCCTTGAGAGTCTTTGTTTAAAACCACACTAAGGCAGTGTGTTCTCAGACAGCACTCGAGACTGCCCTGATGTTTATTCAAATAACCAGCAAGTGCAACAGCATGCTTCCTCTCATTTCCCATTTTACCAATGAAGGTGGCAAGATCTGGAGATATAAAAGTAATGTATGTCAGCTGTCTCTTCTATGATATTGTAAAACAGCATTTGTTGGAACATTTCATCCACTTGATAGCGCTTACCTAATTGCTGTCACCGTATTCACAATACATAAAGACAAATAAATCAAATTAAAAAAATAGATCATGGCATGTTGTGTTTTTTCAAATCTAGTGAGATCTGACAATAAATGCTGAGGGTTAAGATTATTTTTGGGGGTTAGATAAACAGGAAACAGGGTGAGAGAAATGGGAAATCAATCTTATTAGGCAAATGGACCTGAGCCGAAATTGATCCTGGGTTGCTTGAGTATGAGATATACCAGGTGAGCCACCGAGGCACCAAATGATGATTTTTAAAAAAATATAAGTTAATGAAAATCAAACTTTACCAGTGCCAGCTATAAGTGCCTTCTTTCTGAAACAATCATTAAAGCACTGCCAATGATAAACTTGTTTCACTGGTTGTATTACAATAGACCACTAAATTCCCACCTTTTTAAAGCTTATTGCATCTTTAATTTACAATTTCACAGAACATCACCTAGGTTCTAAGCAAACAACTAAAAGACTATACAATGACTCTGTAAAATGGCACTGTGTTGATAAATGTCAAAGTTCTACAACTGTTTTTGCCATCCCAAATAATAAAAATGCGTATTTAGGCTTACCACAATTGGCAACTTCAATTATATTTTTCTCCTTAGATGGGAATTGAGGATTTGCATTAACCCTAAACACAGCTTCGCTATCTAAGTGATAGAGAAAAGAGTGAAGGGAGAGCCATGAAAACCACAACAGTGGAAGAACAGCTACAAAAGAGAGATAAACCCAACAACACAGAGAGGTAAGTCAACTGTTCCAAGTCTTAAACAAGGGGGTGTGCTGTGGGTAGAGCAGATAATTTACCATTTGTGTAAGCTGTTTATCAAATTATTAACTGCACAGATGTTTCTGACTTGCTAGGGGCAGAACAGGGGCTCTGCCAGGCAAGGGAACAAAGGTCTGAATGATTCAATGGAGATGTGCACTGAATATCAATTTAATTTACTGGCTGTTAATTCTCATGCAAATTCTGACCTCTTTTAGGGCATATCAATAGCCATACACATTAAATTTCTTCAGAAAGGCAACAGGGAGGCGCACTGTGGTAACACTATGTAGGAGTATACAATAGGCAGTGTAGAAAGAGTTTTCAGTATTGTCTTTTGTGCAGTGAAAAATGTATGCCAGGCACTTTGAGAGTTTATAGATAAACTTCAGCTTGTTTATCTTTTAAGCTGTGTTTTGCATAAATTACAATAAAGTTTTTCGCCACAGAAAAATTATATTTAGAGATAAATACGGTATAGTACGTTTAAAAAAAATTCTGTTGATTGCAGTGACCGATTGTATGAAGGCTACGCTCTGTTTTGCTTTTACCTTGATGCACTCGCAGTCTTTGTGCCAATGGATGTTGCAGTGTATCTGACAGTAGCCTACAAATACAAAAGAGGCATCAGGAGGTGACAAGAAAATGAGCATCTGCTTGAAAGTAATCATGAGAACATGGCATCTGATAGAGGATGAACACTCACACTCAGATTAGCTCAGTTCAAAAGCAGTGTCCAACGTCCAATTTTCTTCATTACTTCCCAAAGACCACCACCTTTCAGTCCAACAAAAACGTTGGCAACAATATCAATTATTCATGCAGGGGGAAACAAGGGGATTTATTTCACAACAAACAGCCTCATAGAGCGATGCTAAAAAAAAAAAAGGCAGATTAACATTAGAAAGGAACAACAAAACTCAACAGTTAAACACCTAAAGAGAATTTTTCATCAGAATGGAATTGGGGAAATTGTTTGATTAGAATGTGCTTTTGGAGTGCCGTCAAATTCACAATCTCATTGAGGATGTGTAGTGTCACTTTGATGGAAAGGTCATGCAGCCTCTCCAGTCGTCACAACTGAGAGCTTGCAACCTACAACACATCCATGCATCCGTTTATACGCCTACAAAATATAAACACAAAGAAAAATGAAACATGCCCCGGTTTTATTCTAATTCATCTGCGCACTAATGCTGCTGTGAGGTCAAAACAAGACATATGCAGCAATTAAATGTTATTATACGTACATATAGCACTGTTATTAAGCGTGCTACCAACCACACAGAAAAGCGCAGAGAGGTGAACTCTTCTTCTCTTGAACATAACGAAATTGTGGACCCCGCTCCTCGAACTGTGCGCCCACATGTTCCCCACGTGACCGAGGCAAAGATTTCTGGGAAGCGGTGCTCATGGTAACCACTGTAAACAGCGTTTACGTTCTCGTTCTCCCGTTGCAGGCTCCCTAACACAATCTTTCGAGGCGAGTAAAAAACGGCCAGCATGTTTTACAGCGAGGATCAGTACTACGAAAAGATAACGCCAATTCAACAAAGTATGTATAAAAGGTAAGGGCACCGGCTTTATGTAGCGTAGAGTTTTGTGGCATGCAGCTCTGCTAAAGCGAGTAGCTACCTAGCTAACAAGCTAACCAAAAGGGAGTATGCAAGCAAGCGATTTCATATTGGATGTAATCATAGTGTGAGGTTTTTTATGGACATTAGAGTGTGTGCTATCTTTACATGTCAGTGAAATGATATTCATGGGCTGGAGTTTCTTAACCTGTCAGTGCTAGATTTGTGATTGTTTGGGAGACTGTTACGACTTAAATAACAATCCCAGAACATTTAAACTATAGTCAAGTTTTGCTTGGGCACACGTGTCTTTGCAGGGAGAAACGGAGACAGGAATTGGAGAGGGACCTTTTCGCTTACTCCAAATCTGACAAAAGAATGTAAGTTAATGTTTAAGACGACTGTTAATGCAAACATTTTGGCTATAGCCTATATTTGACTTTTGACAATAGTGTTACAATCATGTAAAATTACATAAGTAATAATAATGATTTATAGAAAGCAACGATACATTTTTTACACTATATAAAATCCTATTTATTACCATAAACAGTAACTTACCATGCCAAAACAAAAATGCCTACTCTGCTGAAATAGGCTATGTGAAATGTGGTAAATATGATTAAAATTTCAACATATTGTGCCTAAGATTTTCCTTTGAAAAGTGTAGCTCTTACTTTTTGACAATGCTTTCAGATAATATTCCTTTTGGATAATAGTTCTCCATTGCCTTTAGTTCACAGATAAAGTGTTCCAAACTGCGCAGTTATCTCAAGGAAATCTCTGACAGGGAGGCTCGAGCGAAAATGAGAAACCTTGAGCTTCTGAGAGATGTGGAGTGCATAGAAATTAGCATGAAGAAAAATCATCCTGACCGTGGCCCTCTGCAGCAACAAAAGGTACACACACACATGATCACATGCCATATTCATTTGATAAGTGGAGTGTATTAATATTATATGACATATTACATTGACCAGGAGCAAAGTTGTTTATTGAAATGGATACATGTTAGCTAATATTTTGTTAAAAATGAACATTTCCACAACATGTTTTTGAAGCATCTTTGTAATGCTTTGCAAAGATGCCATGTTCATTTTTAACACAGTGCTGAAATAGTAATTGCTCTGTGTAACAATAGTAAACACTCAGACTGTGCAATTTAGTGAGACAAAAAACAATGAGCCAGTTAGATTATCACTTAAAACTGAACGACTGTGCTTGACAGCTTAATATCAAATTAACAAAATTGGCTAATTATGACTCGCTGAGTTAATTGCCCAATATAGAGACTCTGAAGTGCTCCAAAGGTTTAGTCATTCTCTCCCCTCAAGCAGTTTATTTCCTCTTGATGCTTTTTGAGTCCTCTTCATGATTGTTTTTTATTTAGTTCATTCTATCACTTCTCTACATTTATGTGAGTCATATATTTGGACACTAAAAAAATCTGATTTCAAATGCAGTAAATACAGAATAGTATACATAAACACATGCAGTCATTTATAATAAATTTGAGACAAATGTTGAGCAAATTTATTAGTATAATTTATATAAGTGCTACTGAACTGCATTTTTATTGATGGAAGTGCTGAGTCTTGTTAGAACAGATCCAAGTACACTATAAAAGTCCATTAATTTTTAAACTGGAGTTTGGATTAAGGCTGGTCATATATTTATTATAGGTTGTCACAGCTACACACAGGACACTAATTGTGGAGTAACAGAGTAACTTGCTTTAGAATGATGCTATACCCCAGTATTAATGTGTTCTTGTATATCTTCTTTTATAGGCAGATGTTTTAAAAAAGATTTCAAAATTTATGGAAGCTAGAAAAGAGCAAAAGGCAGAAGCAGCAAAGGTAACACAGTGTTGTTTGAATGCTATGTTTTGTTTAATTGTTGTAAAGAGGACCTTTTGTTGTTTTTTCCTTTATAATGCTTGCAAGGTTCATTCAAATCTAAGTTCTACTGAGCTTTATTCCATGCTTAGAATTACAAAGAAAATCAGACATTATGCCTGGTAAATCTTTAGAGAAGTCTACATTTAAACTGTGTATCTGTAACAGCACAGGTGTCTAATCCTGGCTGGTGCATCTGTACAAGAAATGTAGTTCAAGCCCATAGCTGCTTTCTCCCTTCACTTAAAGCAGTAAAAGCTTTTAGATGAAATGTCTAAGACATCTCATAATAACTTGGAGCATGCTGTCTAGAGCAGTCACTTGTAACTGTGTGCAAAACCCCCCTCAGCCCGTCAATATTGTAATGAGCAAAATGGTACCGTCACTCCATTATGCATACAAGCCATTGGTTGGCAGTGTGCATGTCCCTCAGGCTGCTGCATTCATTAAGGGAAGCTTACCGGGCTGAAAGCTGGAGACAGATGATAACGGGATATGATTTTCATATTTAATACATTCCTTGGAAGAGCACACGCGTGCCGCAGATTGATAGAAGAATCAATTGCTACTTTACTGAAACACTTTCTACTTTGCCCTGCAGCTACCGATGGAATCACTCAGCCAAGAAATTAACTTTTCCTCTTTTTTACCTACTTTGTGGATCTGCTGGGCAGGCTACATGGTTTACAGTGAATGTTATTAAGCAGCTAACTGTTTGGTATTTAAGACGCTTATCAGAAAAGAAACAGAAGCCATGCTTTTTGTTATTATGTTTGGAGGGAGGCTTTTTTGCTTGACTCTCTCCTCCCCTTGGTGACACTGCAGACATGAATCAAAACATTAAAAGTTTAAACATTGATCTTAAGACATTCTTCTGAAATGTGTTGTGAAAAGAAGTCCAACCTTGGCCTGACTAACTAACTAAGCTACACTTAAAAGGCTTACACAGTTATAAGTGGCTAGTTAACACACTTGGAATTAATTTCTGCGTAAAATACTGCTATTCATTCTAAGATAGTTTCATTATGTGAAAAATATGATTTGGTTGATGTAGAGTGCCATGTCATAATGTTGCATGTGTGTTTTTCCCTAATTGCAGATGAAAGCTATTCCACACCAGGACATCTCCTTTGCTCATCCAGCTAACACACCATCAGCTTTAAGTTTAAGGGGCCAGCCGACCTCCAGTAGGTCAGAAGTTGGTCCCACAAGTGTATGCTCAGACAATACATTGCATTGTCCTCCCCACTGCAGTATGCACTTTCATGAACATTTATCAAGTGGCCTTTTGAAGGACTCCAGAGCTGGTAAAGATCATACCAACAGAAACCAAGCATATTTATTAGATGACATTTCAGGTTCAAACGATTGCCCTGATGGTTTTGATTTGAGTGACAAACATAAAAGAACGATGGCAGGGCTCCCAGTTGTTTGTGCTCTGACAGACACAGCCAAGAACGTGCCTTTCAGAGGTGATGACGAACAAGAACCTTTACCTCTGGTGACCTTAACAGTGCCTGGAGTGCAGGAAAAGCCAGCCCCCAGCAGCAATTGCCTCATGGGAACTGTAAGTCCTATTGTAGAGAAAACTGAGCCCAAAGAATTGACACTTCAAGCACAAGTAATGAAAGATGCAAGCCTTAAACACCCGATGCCTGGAAGTACCACAGAAAAAAAGTCTCTAGTTTCACCAGGTTTGTAATATTTTTACTAATTAAACACCAGCATACTCCATAATTTAACTATAACATAAGCAATGTTGTTCATTCTCTGGTTACACAGAAAGTTGTGAGAGTATGCCTAGCTCTGAGGTCTTGTCCATAAGCAATTCTAGTGCCCTGTCAATTTCTCTGACACAATCTGAACTGGATGAAGAGCTACCAAGGAGTGAGGCAGCTGACAAATCCGAAGTCATGGAAGAATCAGAGAAAAACCACCAAAACAGTCTTCAGTCCTCGTATCATTCTGACAGTTCTGACAGTCCATCTCAAGTGATCTTGGACAGGTACTGTATACTTGACTTTTGTGCTTTGTTGTCTGTAATTTATAAAAAAAATGGAACAGAAGCAATTAAGTCTTTACTGGCAAAAATTTATATACATCAAGATACATGATTAATGCAAAATAAACTAAAAAGGACAATGTTTTGCACAACCATGCCAAACCACACCTGAAACTGACAGAAAGGACTATGAAAGTCATGTTTCATGCCACCATACGCTTTACCAGAGCAGTAGCTGCAGTAGTGGCAGTCATGCATTTTATAGGCAGAGCGCAAAACCTGTCACTAACAGTATTGCCATAATCCAAGATAATACTGTAACTGAGCAATTTTCTGCTTGAGAGACCTTAGGAAGTCCCCAGTGAAGGAGGACATTTGTGGCACCATAGAGTGTTACGGAGGATAGGCATATGGACAGCACTTACTGCCACAAATCCTTAGTGTGACGATAGCCTCTGAGTTGAAGGATCGTTTTGGATGGGGTTAGAGCCACATAAAATCCCATGTGAATGTTTTCAGCCAGAGCCTGCATTTTCCCAACAATATTCTGTGAACAAGACCTCTTGTGTACTTAAAAAGCAAAAAAAAAAAAAAACTTTGTGTGCACTATTTTTCACATCAGCATTTTCTTTTACAAATTTTAATCATTACAATTTTCTGAGGTATTTTAATTATTTAATAAACAATATTATTTGCAGCAGTTTTCTGGCCACATTTAAGTGTATTTAAAAGCTCTTACAAAATTTGTTTTATACTGATAATAGTTATAGTGTTAACTTAGGTGCAACTACAGCCTGTGTCTAGAAGAATATGGTCAGACGACTGAAGCTTTCTTTGTTAAACTAGAAGGTTTCGGTATTTTTAAAAAAATGTTTTTTTTACTTTGATGCATTGCTCTGATAGCACCCAGTCTCTATCTTCTGCCTCCTTCTTTCTTCTTGTTTGTCTGTTGAGAAATTGTGTATATTGTTTCCTCCGTGCAGCTCACAGTGAGCAAAACAAGTCAGGGACAATTATTATATTATCCCATTATATTTGTCTTCCACCATTACTGGGGTGAGAGTTATTACAAAAATATTATGAGGTACACCATAATGGCCTTGCTGTGTCTTCCACTATTCTTAACAACATGGTGATTTTGTTTGATTGTGAAAATTATATTAGCCTGTATTAGTCCAATTTGTGTGTAACTATTCCACTGTTATTAAAAACGTATTTTTTTTAGTTGGCACAGTATTAAGACAATTGACTTTTGTGGGATATATCCAAATTTAGATAGAATGTCCCTGCTATCCATGTGCATTATTACATGTGGTATATTTTTCCACTCCTTTTGTGTGTTACATTTGCTGTGTGTGTCGATGAGATTCCTTTGACACCAATCACTCAACAGTGAGGCCATTCCATGTGGTAAATCACCTTAGGGTCAGCACTGCACACTGTAGAGCAATATCTCTGCAGCGAGGCTGACCTTTTCCTCCTAGCTAACAATGTGCTCCTGATGATGTCGGCACATGGACAACAGCAGCATCTAAAGTGAGGTTGCAGACCTTGACATGAAAGCTGGCAACAATACAATGAAAGGTTTGCAGAAAAAACACAACTAATTCACTTTATCCTTCTCTAAAGGTCTCTTTTTGAAGAGCATTGACAAATAAAGTGGAAAGAGAAAGATGACTATTTCAAGGACCATGCTGACGATAAGGGAGAAAAGAGACCGAGCTTTTGCCTGTTCTACTTCAGTCACACTGAAGAGGACTTAGCACAGACAGATTGCACACTACAGAATGTCATGGATATAATTCAAGCAGCCTGCTTAATCAGGATTTTACCAGGAACCAACCTGCAAAAAAAAGAAAAAAAGGGAGCAATTGTTTGCTGACCTCTAACCCAGGAGGCTGTTACAGATTGTCATGAATTCTTTTTGGCCTCTTTTACAGAGGTGGCTCAGGATTTCCAGGCTGGGGATCCTAGAAGAATTCAATGAGGGCCACCCAGAGCTTAATACTTCAGATAGAGATGGATTTCCAAAATCCACATGCATTAGGCATCCATCTTGCATTTTGGACCCTCACATAGGGCCAGATTAAAGCATAAATCTCATAACAAAGAAGCCACATGATGCTACCTCCTTTTGGAAGCCTTTTCTTGGTCTTTTAGTGTAAGCTGTAGTAACTGTAAATGGTGAGCAATATGTTCATAAGTTTATTATTCTCATGGTGTTAAACCTTGAATACTCACTGTTTACAATACAAAGATAATGATACATTTAAGCATGACAATAGGCAATTAATTATATAGGCGTTTGTTTTAAATGACAGTTGTTTTCTCATACAAACACCATCATGTTACAATCACATCTACAGCAGACAGTTGGGGTTGTTGAAATTTGTTGTGACGTCTGTATTTTAACAATCTGATCTGCCAGCAGTCCTTGAAGCTTATAAAATGCAGAGAAAGATATATCTCATTTTCTTCTTGATCAAATGTCAGCTTGTTTTAACAAATAGAAGGACATCAATCAGATGACCTTCTGTATTTATACTTCCTTTCATCATATTCACAGGCTATGTTTTTTCAGCCTCTCCCAGAAAGGACTCTTCAAGCTGCTTGACACCATCGAAGGACATCTTCATGGTGAACAAACCAGAGTGTATAGTAATCAATCTACTGACATAGAGGAACTCAACAGAATTATCAGGTATACTCATTCAACTTTCTTCTTTCTGTTTGCTTGTCTTGGCTATTCCAATCAAATGCTGAATTTAACTAATGTCCATGAATTGGTTTGAGCATAGCTACAGGCATTAATATAAATGAGATCTTAAATGTTAGCTGTAATATAATTGTGGCCAAGTGTGCATGTTTATTGGTGTGCATGATAACACTGTAATGTGGTCAATGTGTGTCAAGTGTTAGTAGCTGTTGAACATTGTGCATGTAGTGCTGACCAGCAGGCTGAGCCCAGAGCTTTGTGACAGAATAGCTGACTGCTCTCTATATATTGGACAGCCTTTGTAACACAGGAGAGGACTTGAATGGCGAGGACCCTAAAGCATGTGGAGCAGTCGTCCTTCATGAGCTTCAGAGGTTGTCATGGAGCACAGCAAAGGGTTGTCTGCTACCACAGGATCTAGTGTGTGCTCGCCAATCTATCACTGAGCCTAATCTAATAAGGTAGGACTCCTTGTTTGGTGAATACACCATCAAATAAGTTTCCGTAATCTTTTGTTCAACCTTGTTTCAGCCTTTATGATTATGTGGTTTTTAGTATAGTGCTAGTATTTGAATGTTAAGAGGCTAGGAAACCATGTGAATCATTGCTTACTTACTAAAGTGTAAATGTGCAAACAAAGACGTTTTGAGACATATAATACAACACACATATCAGTACTCTGAAAGCTACAGGGTTCAATAGACTTTTCTTTGCTTTAATAGAGAAATATGAACTTACACTGAGGTGAATTCCACTATTCACAGTAAGAGTGGATGGCTGTCTGCGCATTTTTTTCTTCTTTTGAACACATAGCATTGGAGGGGGCATGCACATACAAATGTTCTTGAGATATTGCACATGACCATTTGATACAGTTTCCCTTGTCCACAAATATAAAGGTCATCTTTGGTGTCACCTCCTGAGGTAAAACTGCACGGGTGAATGTCATGAGTAAATTAAAATGCCCTATCTGTGACTTCCAGTCCTTTGGATAATGAGTAGTTATACTCTAAGCCAAATCCATGCTCTGCTTCACTACTCTATTGATTTCACTGAGACCTTTCCTGCTCTATACTCAATCCACTGACACACATCCAGTAGTGTCCCTCTCCCTCCTGGGGAGATGCATATTGTGTCTTTGACCTTTTTTCCACTTCTCAAACAGAAGCATTGTTGGCTGTTTGTATTTGGTGTTAACTGGAATTTAATAAATCTCTTGGTGTTAAGAATGCACACATGCTTTTAGCATGCCTGTTAATAATAAATAATTATAAATGATGTTCAAAATAACGTATTTTACATGCATGTAATTTATTTCTTTTATATTTATTTGCATTTGCAGATATTTTTTATTTAGCTTTTTATTTTATCTTGTTCACTGCACATATTCTCTCTATCTATCCTGGCCCCAACAGTGCCTGCCTACCGCCTGATGCCGCTCAGCTTTGGGATCGCTGGTTCAAGCACGCCCTTCTGCTCAAGGAGCTCCGTGTCCTCAGTACTGAGCAGTTGGTCCAGCTGTTCACACCACTACTGCTGGAGCGCCATGCCACCTACAGCCACCAGGTAGCGTTGGAGGCACATATTCTGTAACCACACACACACTAAGTAAACATACTTAAGTTGAACATACTTAAGGTTTGTCTATTTACATTAGTTATTGGTGGTATACAGTGCCCACTTTGTTTCTAATGTCATTAGATTTCCCATTCAAGCAAGAAAAAAAAACATGAAACAAATATTCTTAAACACTCCAGAATTGTTATTGATTTATTTCTTTATACCTGTGTGTTTACTAAAATGATAATGTATACATTTTGTTTAGTCTTGATGACCTTTCTGCACACTCAGTTTATAGGGATGCTTATGTCTGGGGTGATGTGGATTCAGTGTGTCAGACACAACAAGAGAGCCAATGAGGGTGACTGTAGAGCCTCTTGAATATATGAACTGACAAAAGGAAAAGAGACGTACTGCTAGCAACATCATTGTGTACAAGAGGAAAAGCATGAGTGAAATCTTTCTCTCACTTTATCAGTCTCACTCCATCTATTTCTCTCTCCCTGTCTCCTCATTCCTTTTATACAACAGCTTACTCTCCACACACAAGAGCAAACAGAAATTTCCATTCACGTCTTGCCGCACAGGCTGGCTACTCCAACAAATGGGAGCATGCAACTCGCATGCTCACTCTCAAAGAGGCCCTTTGAATATTCAAGTGCTAACAGTTGCATTCATTGATATTTAAAATGCAGTGGGCTGCAAGGGCCCTTAGCCCCCAGTACATTTGACTAAATCTAAAAAGAACAAAGATGCATATCAGGGACAAAGATCAAGACAGTTTTTATTACACTTCGGCATCAAATACCAAGAGCTCAGACTTGCATGTATTTGTGCCTGTTCCCCTCTCACAAATAAAGTGTTTGAATTTCTCAATCTCCACTGCAACATACTGATAACAACTTACAACATACTTAAAGTTTGTCATTGTCTGTATCCTCCTGATCATCCTCTCCATATTAGTGCTCATTAAAAGTTGTGAATGACCATCTGAGGCTGAGATGCCGTCTTTGATCACAAAAGAGAGATGATGATGATGGCACGATTTCATATAGGGGAGGGAAAATCAGGCATGGCATCTTCTTGCTCCTCATCTGCTTAACGGCTTTTCTTAATTGTGTATCCTCATCTTCCCAGAGATAAAAAATAAGCTTGAGAGGGAGGAAGAGAGCAGTTTGTCTCAATCCTCTCAGCCAAGAGGGAAGATATCCTGAACGTGTTGCACATTAACGCTAGGGTGATTGCATTCTTTAGGCGCTTCTCTAATCTCATGCATGAGAAGAGAGGGAAAAGAAAAAAAGAGTGAGAGCGGCAGTGAAAGTGTGTGAAATAATCTTTTTTAGTTAAATGAGAGAGAGAATTTGAAGTTATTTTCTCTTGGTTGTTTGAGTATGCACTATAGCTGCACCTCTGTGTGAACAGCCATAGCCAAAGTAAATGACTTGCCTAATCACTGAGAGTTTAATTTAACACTTCCTTCACAATATTGGAACAATTAGAAGTGTGGTTTTAATTTGTGCTTCTCCTAGGCCAAAGTGCTGCTGAGGACACTTCTGTCCCGGTCTAGTGAGGAGTGCCCCTCAGCAGAGGACGAGGGTTCGTTTGGCCCCTCTCCCCTGCCTGACTATGGAGTTGTGAAGTCGCTACAAAAACAACAGAACCAAGGTTCTCCAAATAAAGTATTTAATATGGTTGGATGCAAACTTAAAATAAACACAACAACATAACACAACAACATTTTCTGGTGCTCTTAACCCTTTTTTATTGTTTATTTATTATTTATAGTTTTTTTTATAATTTGACACTACTTCTTTCCATACTAACTACCATCAATAGGAAATATTGTTACTATTTCTGCCGAGCTAGAACTAAAATGTGTTTTTATAAAGAAATCAATTTCACCAATGAGTTTCTTTTTTTTTTCTTTTTTTTTTTTAACAAACTCTTAAAGCCCAGTTTTCATACAGCTTTCTATTCGTAGCTAAAGAAAAGACTCCCCCTTCCTATTTTAATCCCTGTGCTCCCTTCTTCCCTGCCATGGCTCCTCACTATGTGCTTCCCTTTCTTACAGAACTACAAAGTGTTGAAGAGGACAGCCAGGACGAAAGCCCTGTGGAAAGTGTTCCTATTAGAGGTAAAAAGGCATCGCCGATGCCTCAGCATTCACACTGTTCTTATGTTGTGGTTTGTTTTCTTCCCACTGCAGTGAATAATGGGCTCTTTTACGCAATGGCTGAGCCAGGATGATCAAGGTGAAACCAGGGTCAAAGTCCCACCTGAAGAGCTGTGCTAGTTCTCTCTAATTATCTCTGAGAAAACACTAGCCATGTTTTCAGCCTGGTCCGAGGCATTCTGGTAAAATTCATTGGCCCTGCATAATGCAGCCGCTTTAATTGTCAGGACACCAGGGTGGGGAGTGCAAGAGATCTGTCATCGCCTCTCATTATCTTCTAAACAATGCTCTGGCAAGGCTGGACTTGAAAAATACTAGATGTGAAGGCATCCTGGAAGCAGTTGGTGTGCCCATCCCTCAGTTGCACCTCTGAAATGTAAAGCAATTCTATATTACCCTTGGCTATCAGATTTCCTACTGGGTTTTTCATGTGTGTGCATCCCTAAGGTGCACAGCCAGCAAAATGAGTCCAGTTTCTAATATCTACACGTAATCAAAAGAAACATTACTACAAAAACATGACTAAAGATTTTGCAATGAAGGGTTTTGCTGTGCTGGGTAACATCAATGTCACAATCAAATAACATGACCTTGGGGTTGGTAATAATTGCCAAGACATACCGTGTAAACCTTGTGGGGGTTTTTAGACTACGTTTAAAGCAAAGCCTGTTGTGTATAAAGTACTATGGGTGGGTTTTTCTCATATACTGTATACATTGTTATCCTAAAATAATAATTGATAATGAAACTTTTTTTTTAATTTTTAGTAAGTGAGTTGAAGTAAGCCACACAAACTATATAGTTTTCTGAACCTTAACTATTTTATTCTCTGCATTTGCTCTGTTTGCCACAGCAGTACTTCTTTTAAACATAATACCACCTGCTTTGGTGTGCCAGAAATGAATTATGAGACATTTTCGAAAAAACTGCAAGTCAAACAGTGCCTCTTTGGTATGGGATGCTAAGATGATATCACATGCTGATTGCTGTCTCATGGAAACTATTGCTTCATACTGTTTACAGTTTAGCGGAGTGAACACAGTGTTTTCTCTCACTGTGACCAGCACCACTGAAGCATGCCCCCTCATTAAACAGAAGCTTCTAAAAGTTGGAAACCTGGGATTTAAGCAAATGTTTGATTGTGACTTGTGTGCACGTGTGTCTCTCAACAGAGTCGAAAGCATATAAGTTGCTTAAACAATCCGCCATGCAGGAAAGGATGCCTGGTTCTGATGAAGATGAAGATGAAGAAGAGGGTGGCC
This sequence comes from Rhyacichthys aspro, assembly GCA_036850595.1. Lineage (NCBI taxonomy): Eukaryota > Metazoa > Chordata > Actinopteri > Gobiiformes > Rhyacichthyidae > Rhyacichthys > Rhyacichthys aspro. The sequence continues at coordinate 10,942,556 of CM072169.1, read as the reverse complement.
TTTCAGGTAAGAGATGCAGTCGAAGTTGTGGCTACAGCCACTGAAGCCGGTGATCAGTCAGTGCTTATTTAATACCATAAACCCAATACATAGCATAAAATTAAAGCAAAGCAGTATTGAATGCAACCTAAAATCTGTATTTTTACTTTACCCATGTGCTCGCAATTTGAAAATGACATTTTATTGGCATAAAGCACTTACAAAATTTATAAAGCAGAGCTTTTGTTGAAAAATGTGGAGAATGACCTTACTAGCCTTGAGGTCAGAAAGTTAATATTTTCTTAGAATTCAGCATAAGTTTCAACACTAACTGTGTGTGTTGTAGATGGGCTTTTGTTCAGTTGTCTGATCACATTTAATGTGGTCATGTTTTCTTTTTTAAGGAATAAATCATGACCATGAAGAGGACCTAGGGAGGACCAAATGCTCTTTACATCAAGACCCTTACTCACGGTAAAAACATTGTTATTATTCTACGGGCCACACGAAATGGGCCACCAGGCACCAAAGTGGCTGATGTACATTTGCATGGCGGCTCTCATAATTCCTTGTTCATTTCCATAAGATCAAGGGTGCGCCACCCATTAACTTGCGTACAAAGACAATAGGCCCCTAAAGCCCCTCCTACATACTCTTTGCTGGCTTTGGCCAGGTTTTAGAAATCAAAAGCAAAACAGCGAACAAAAACAAATTGATGTCATAATATCACTATCTTTAGACTTGTTGTAAAAATACAAACAGATCAGGTCAAGAGTCAGGAATGACTGTTTTGGAACAAGGAGACTTAAGTGTTGACAAGGAGAAATGTCCTTTTATTTTTTACCCTTGAAACACATTTAGGCTGCTCAAATCAGAGACCTAAGTGGGTTCGCAAAGAACATCTAATGATAAATAGCTCAGTGGAGGCTAACACCATCATGGATACATTTGAATATCAACACGACTTCATCAAATCTGCAATTGCATGCCGGGTCCTCAGAGCACCTCTTCACTGCAAACCCATTTGGGTTGTAGTAATGGCTGGGTAAACGTTATGAGGAATAATCTTCTCTGATTTCATGTGATTACTGGGCACCATGCTGACACAAGGGCTGAAGTCTGTATCTTCCTGGCCTGGAAAGCAGGCACTCCCAGTCTGCCTATTAGCTCTGGGAAGGGCCTAATGGGCTGGCTCTATTGTGGTCCTCATTGCTGCTGATGTCTACCTCTGACAGCCCTAGTGACCACCCTCTTTAATAAACATGAGCCAATTTTAGACCCAGACCCTCTCAGATACAGCCTTTCTCAATGTCATTAATGTGCAGGGAACATTCACAATATGTGTGATTAAATAAAAATTTCAGGACAAAAAAATTAGACAGAAACAGAGAATGCAGCCTGCAGAGATGAAATACTACTAATGCAGATAAGATTTATTGGACAAATGGGCAGCTGTGCACGCATGACTAACACATATTTTTAGTCTATATAGTTGGGAAGGAAACAAGCCCTGTCTCCATGATCTTAACACATGTTCCAACTGTCTTTTCATTCTGGGCACTGGACACTTAGATTTGGAAATTCCACTTATCCCAGTCATTTGTTGCAAAATGTGTCCCCTATTTCTGTGTCTCCTTGTATTCTACTTCTGCCCTTCTCCATGTCTTCTTACCTTTTTTCTTTCTTTGTGTATTTACAACTCCCCCCTCTTCATCCTACTGTTAATTATTTGCTTTATTTTGTCAGTGAGCTGATGAGTGACTTCAAAAGAAGGAAATAGCTGGACTCCAAATATAAAAATGGCTTCCTCTCTGTTGTCTCAGACAATAATTATGATTTGTAAGTTAAGCCTGGACTACAGCCGAGGGATTGTAGTTTAAAGCAGAGGCTTTGGTGCAAAAAATGCATTTATAGCCCTTTGTGAGGTTCCTCATTATGTGTGGGCCTGATTCATTAAGTAATTGGTTTGCAGTTGTTTACATGAGTATTAAGGCCTTCTATTCAGGGCCTTTGAGAGATACATTGTGCAAATGTTGCATGTTATGAATGCAGAATGAGAGACGGGGGGCCAGTGCTATTGGCCAAACACTGCACTCGGCTGAAAAGTGAGAGAAAAGCACTGGGTGCTGCTTTGCATAGCAATGACTAGGGTCTTAATAAGCTTTACAGATTAAATACATGCAGTCTATACAAGATGCAAAGAGATACTCTTAACACATTTATATGTGTTCATTTCACTATTATGGTGTTTGAGAGAATTGAGGTCTTTCATATTCTTTTTTTCCCTCTATCCTTCTTTGCTCTCTCCCACACAGTGTTTTTCAGGCAGATACTTTATAGAATGTGCTGTTTATTGTATTATAACTGGTGGGGAAGCGACTGATCTGCAACATTTATTAAGGATTTGTCCATTAAAAATCTTTTGCTGTCTTTGTGAGTGGCAAAGTAAAATCACTTTGTGGTTGAGTGGGGATGAAAGGAATAATGCACGAAGGAGTGAGTCTTAATAAGCAGCTGCACTCCATGTAAAGACCACTTGTTCCCCTTTGTATGCGAGTGCATGCCACTGCTTCCTCTTGTGCAGTGCAACATTGTGCTCTTTTCTACTGTAGGCATTTCAGATGCCACTCCTTTTTATTTTTATTTAGGTTATTTAATACCATTTTATTTGTTCCCTATTTTTAATCCACAAAATGCTCTGACACGTGTACGGAAACTTACATACACACTCATAAAAATGTTTCAGCCCTAAACCAGTGTGATGATGGTTTGCCTAGTGCCTGCTTGACAAAAACCTTAACTCAACAATTAGTGGTTCACAGCTTTGGCTTGGACAACAGGTTGTGCTCAAACCTTCAACCTTTAATCACTCACAGTGTCAAAAATGCAATCTCTCCCTCTCTTCTTGTGTGGTGTTGGGGCTCTCAATGTGTGTCGACAGCTCAGTGACAGGAAGAACGCAAGATGAGAGCGATACAGGGTGACAGAAAAGAGAGAATGGAAAGAGGGAGTTAGAAATGCAAAACTGACAGAGAGGTGACAAAAGACTGGTTATTATTTCAACAAATTCATGTCATGTCCTTGCATTTTAAAGGAGTTGCAGGCTTTGCTAAACGTAATAGTTTTTTATAGACTTTGCACTCTTCTGTTTTAATATGAGTCAGTACACCATATGTGGGCATCTCTTTTTGTTCAATAGTCTATAATCTTTAAGCTGGTAATTGGCATTCTTTCATATAGCAAGAAGAAATACAAACAGATCAGGTGGAAGGCAACATTTTAATCTTTTGACCAGAGGAGGTCACTGTCCTGCACTTGTCAGAATGCTTTATGGATAGTGATTTGTATTTTTTATTTTTTTTATTTGACTGTCCTTTTTAACTACATACAATATTCTACATACTACAAATAAATTACCCTTCATATAAATAATATTGTAACATCAATTTGTCGTAAAAGGAGATGCTTGCCAAAGATCAACCAAGTCAAGGAAGGAAAAATGCCAAATGTAATAATTTGAGATGGACTTTTATAGGTAAGAATTCTTTTTAATATGTTAATAAATTATCCAAAAATGCTTCACTCCCGTAGCTTCTGTTTATAATGAGAGCAGTGATCTGTCTTTCACAGTCTTGTCTTCAACAGACTCCTACCAGTCCACAATGAGAGCCTCAGTTCAAACTGCTGGCCAAGTGCCTCGTCCTCTGAGCTGCAGTACTCAACTATCGCCAGCAGAGAGCACTCACACGTTAGAAAGTGCCCACTCATCTGCGCTTGTCTCTTAGTATTTGCCTTGCCCCCACTGAGGGCTATATCCTGCTACCATTCAGGCCTGTTACTGCATCCGAGCAGAGCCTAAACAATGTTTCCAAGGGGTCATAGCTGGAATAGGAGTAGGAGTTGATGGGAATGATGAGGTGATGGGTCTCCCTTTACCTGTAGACAAGCACTGCTGTGCAAAAGTGCTATTGTGCTATTAGCATTTGTGTGTGGGTGGCAGGAGCTTAAAAAAGCCACGGTAAATAAAAGCAGTTTTACGGCTAGCATTGTGTCCAAGCTATTGTTTAATGCTTGGTAAGCATTTTTTTCTCTCTCGTTGTGCTCACATTGTCATATTTTGGGTCTGGGGAGAATCGTAAAATTTGACCACATCGAAAAATGTTAACCTATATCATATACAATATTCCTACAGTAGTTTGTGTATTAAAATCCCTAAACAGATATTTGTTCAGTGGTGTTGTTATATCCCTTAATTATTCACAGACTTAGAGCTTTCATCTTGCTTGCTCGAATGTCTATGAGGGTATTGATATTTTGACATAAAACTAAGCTATTATACAGAATTACATGGTGCAAAATAAATAATAAAGTCAGACATACAAATTTACAGGTCGTTCGGAACCATCTATGTATATCAGACAGAACAACCTGTTAAAACATGTGATAAACAACAATATAAAACAATTGTAAGGCAGAGAAAGCGAATGAGCGAGGCATTGTAAAAAGAACATTGGAATTACAATAGCTGTAATTTGCATCATTTTACACATTACATTCACCTCTCTCTCTCTCGCAGAGTTTATAAAACACAGGCCAGCCCAATCTTATATATTCACATCGTTGCCTCAATTAAGGCAAACTCAGCTGAAGATGAACTGGCATAAATGTTTATGGAAACAGAATATTAGATTGGTGGGGTCAGATACAGACTGGGCTCTCTATGGTAATGGCCCTGTCTTGAAATCAGTCATGTCCCTTGCTGAAGTGGAACAGCTGATAGACCATTCCCATCCCGGGGGGAAGTTGAAGAAAAGAAAAAGCCCAATTTACTCTGTGTAACAGCTATTATTGTGGCAAAAGAGAGGAAGTAATCGTATAGATTATGCCGCATTTGGCGGCTGCAGGCTGTGTGCAATGTCCCTTTCCTAACTGTTGTAAATGGATGCTCCATTCCCTATGGTTTACTTGTGTTTCAACATCTGTGCTTTAACTCATTCTGTTTAAGAGGCTGAATGTGGATACCACACTCATGTCTTTGTGTTGGAGCTTTCATGGACTACTATATTATTGTCACTTCTAAATATGCATTTTTAAGTCACTTTGGATAAAGTTCACCACATGAAAAATGAGTAACCAAGTCAAGTGTTATATTCAAGTGCACATTATTTATACATATAGTGTAACCTTCAGGAGTTAATACCACTAACCAGTGAAAGCACATAATATCATAATTTGTATTGGAGCATCAACAACAGTTACAGTTTTATATATTTACAATTAGCTTACATGAGCTGACACATCTTTAACTCTACAGTCTGTATTTCAAATTCCAAAAATCAAAGCTTTAATAAGGCCAGCAATTATCTTTAAGTGAAAACAATATAATTCCCTTTTACAGATTTACTGACATTAATAATAGATGTAAATTAGCACTCACTGGAAACTCTGTGATGCTGTTATCAGTTTGCCCATGTGTGCAATCTGGCTCTATAAAATAACCCATAAATATAAACGATACATTCAGCCACAGTGGTATATGATTGGTATGTGATTATTCTGGCTACATGGCACACAAGGTAGCCTATATGTGACAGAAGAAGTAGAAATTGCTCAGTTACAGTTTTGTCACTGTTTGAGTTGCACAAAGCTCTGATATATTAGAGGATGGGTTTTGGAACATACAACACATACAGTCTCGTACCAGGAGAATATGGCAGTGGAAAAAGTTTGTGGACGGTAGGGAACACTGTTTTTGCTGGACCTCATGTGCACCCAAATCATCATGTCTCTTTCTTATTGTTAGATAAAAAAAAGCCTCATCACCGCTTGCAACGTAAAGGGTCTGAACAAATAAGCCATATAGATATGTATGCTAACCTGAGAGATGATGAGGATATATTGTGTTCTTTTCAATAGGCTCTGTGATGATGTAAATTAAAGAGGAGGCCTTTAATAGTGGAACCGGGGGGCCTTATTGCATATGCATTGAGGTAGATCAAAGCCTTTTCGGAGGTCACACATTTACATAGTGATATCACTAGAGCTATGGGAACCTGGCAACCCATGTCGTTGGACTATTTTTGAATAAAGAGGGCCTTGTTGAAGTCCTTTGGCACAATTTAGAACAGGAGTCAAGGAAGTCCCCTTTGCTGCACTGTCTGAGCTTTTTCCCTTTGGTTAAAAAAAACAAAAACGTGTCTTTACTGTGCGCTTATTGAATGTCATTAAAGGGGCATGGCATATTGTAAATTAATGTTTTTTATCTGAAATTCCAACTTGGACTCCATGTGTACAGTTCATGAATATTTTTGTAAATAATCTAACCTTTCATTTTTAGCTATTTTTATTTTTATATAGTTTTCTCAGAGGAAATTCTATAGCAATAACTTGCAAGGCTAACAGTTTTTGTGTTTCTAGAATGGAGAGGGCGAACTCAAAGGCTCATTCTGCTCTACAGTCAAAAGGTGAGTATAGACAAAGTCGCTCCAATTGCTCGCAAAAGACGGTGTCAAAACAAGGTTAATTACATCGAGCAGATTATGATAAAGAGATTTGTGTGTGAACATGGAGGAAATTGTTATAAATGTTTTTGTTGGAATCAAGCACCAACTGTTTGATTATATTTCCCAAAATACTTTTGAAGGATTTGCTAATGGAAAGTTACCTTGAAGCTAAAATCAGTTTAATGAAAGCATGAATGTATGCTGTCAATAGCTTTGCCAAATTCTCTGTTAAATAAGAAACAACGCTGTACTTCTGTCCTGACAAGTAAATTTTGGTCGTAAATGCAGGTAGGGCTTGTTTTCACTAAAATTAACCTGAAGCTTATTTTAGTGTGTACAGACTAATGAAATGAAGAGGTAAAATCTTAAGGTACATTGACCTCCACTTTTTATTGTTAACATTTGCTTAGAGATTTAAAGCTCGATCAGATCACCCAAGACATGTGAGTGAACATGATGTAGATTTAACGCATATTCAAGTGCATAAAAGCAGGATTGTTCAGATTGTCATTGTGATATGAAACTCAAGGTAATCTTAGCTTCACTCCATTCAAATGCTTATAAAAAGGATGTAGAATTGGCTGCATAAAGAAATTATGCCAAAGATGTAAAAGGTTACACTTTATAAGAAGTGTGGAAGGGTAAAGATTCTGCTCTAATAATGTTTTTTCTTTATTCCTGCAATTTTCTGTAACAGCTTTATGGGGAGAATCAGATGACAGCAACTCTGAGATTGAAGCAGCCTTACGTCCTCAACCTTTCAGCAATAACAATGTTGACACTGACGACTTCTACGACTGATAAATCCCAACTCCAGCACAGATATTTTTAAAATGCTCTTCATTATATCACAACAGAAAATTCAAAAGAACACGTCGCTGTGTAATTCACCCCAACCATTATTTTACTAAATGTCTGGTCTGCATTGTATATCAAATGCATGGTGTATTGTAAAAACAAATAATAAAAGTAGACAGCTCTCATGGGTAAAGTATGTGAAGAGTTGTCCAACACTCTGATGTTAACCCTGCTTCAGTCTCTTTATCTGAACAACTCTCCCAGCTCATAATAACAGCTTGAAATAGATTAAACTGATCTTTTAAAGCGATTTGTTTGCACTAGGCTGGAAATCATGCATTTTGAATGCTGCAAGCATCTCCGAGTGCTCTACCTCCAGCCTGCTCGAGTGTAGTGATGTGAGTCACCTGTGAAATGACAAAGCACAATGGCCACTCTGCACGCTGTGCCGTGACCCCTGAACCTGCTGAAGAGGCCCATCTCCCGGGGCACAAAGTGTTGCAGAAACTCTGAATATTTAGAACATGTGGGCTAATGCTCAAACAAATTTGCATTTGTACCTGCTGCTTCTTTAATAAATGTGCTTATATGACACATTTGCAAAGCCATGTCTGAATTCAACTGTGCTAGGGTGCAAATGAATCAGGGGCAGCACACACCGCACAACAGGAGATGGTAGTGCTCTATGCCCTGTATCATCCTGCTTCTATTAATAACTCTGTGCTGCTGTGTGGGAGGTTACATTCCCAAGTTTACATTTATAGTTCATTATGTCTGTAGTGTAAATTTCCAAATGTGCCGTTCTGGGATGTGGTAAAAAGCCTCTGGCATTCAGTGTCAGTGAGATTCCATTAGTCAGCTTTAGGTGACTTTACAAGCCTGAACCTTTTAAAGTAGGACTCCACATTCATTACCAATAATGGCTTCAGACAGCCCTGACCCAGCACAGAAAGGGACTGTGACAGAATAATTTGGAGTTTGCTAAAAGGCTTTCTCACATAATATCCATGTTAAGGAGCATGTCAACAGATACTTGTGTGTGACAGATAGCTCATGGTGAAAGTGGAGTTATATTGTACTAATGTGTACACAATAACTTATTTAAAAGGAGCTTCTCAGCCTCCATGTCACAAAGACAGAGATGATGATATTTGATATCTCTACTAGTCTTGACTGTCAAGGCAAGAGGATTTCATTTTGCAATTAAGAGATTAATGTACTCTGATGAAGGTAAAGGTCGTCATAAACACAGAGCTACAAATGCAGTACATATGTGTCTTTTACCTGCAGTGCCCCAGTAAAGGTCAAAAAAAGTGCTTTTGCAACATACAAAATTAACAGCGGCATTGAAATGTGCTACAAAATGCATGTGTCTATGTGAATTATCTTTTATCAATAAGAAAATAAGTCAAGGTTTTGTGTCAATGTAATGTCAAGGTATCACAGTTCAAGACATAACTGTCCTTCAGGATAATAACATGGAAACTAAAATGATTCCTGCTGCTTCTGTGTGAAGCCAATGTACAATACATACAGTGTGCTAAAAAGGACAAACGTGAGCAAGAAGATCTTAAGTGCAAATTACCAAAAGCCATAAAACTGTTCAGTTAACATTAGATTTTAGTATACAGTATTACATTTTGGTTTTCATTCCTTCATTTATGGGTTCATATCAGAAATAATTTAGATAAGAATTCAGAAATAATATCAGATTTGGCATTTGATATCAGTGATAGTTATTGAATGTAGAATATCTGCAACTTTTTCTATTGTATGTAATTGTATGTCGTGTGCTTTATTTCATTTAACCTTCAGTGGCATTCAGAATATGCATTGTAGTGAGTAAATCTAATAACATCCACAGCAAGTATTTCTCTAAATTCTTGTCATTGTCATGACACCAGTATATCTTCATTCCAAAATATGAAGTTCAAAGTGTATTAACGGTGAGTTTAGCCATAGTACATGGAGACACTGGTATGACACATTGTTTAGATACCTGAATGAACAGATAAAGTTTAAAATGTCTTTATTTTGATCGAAAAAACACCTCATCAGTTTGATTTAAAAGCAGACTGAGAACCACTTACTTACCACAGCAGTCATCTAATGTGGCGTATCAAATTAACTGACTGTGACAAATCCGGAGAATCAATAAAATCTGAATGAATTCGACATGTTCTGACCTGATTAGATTTGATTTGGTCATATTTGAAGTTTGATCCCCTCAGGAGTGTTTTCAGGCATTGTGATGACCTTTCTGCTTTTCCCTGCTTTTGTCCAGTCAAGAACAAGGACCTGTGTCAGCCCTCTTGTACAGTTGGTGTTTTGCTAGTGTGAGTGAATGGTTGCATATAAAAGATTTATTCTAGATGGTAGTGCTATGGAGGGAGAGGAATAGAGCCATAACCCTCTCCAAACCTCAGCGCTCATACAATAAACTACAATACAAACACCTTTTGGTCTCTGTTGCTTCTTTGTTGGGCCATTCTGCTTAGTTCTGTGCCCTTTTGTGATAAAAATGTAATGTTTTGACTGAGTAAGGAGTCACACAGAGCATGTGGCAAAGTTAAACACACTGATTAACAAGGCTCTAGTTTCACTCTTATCTAGCCATGTAATATATTCTTGCTTGCTGGACAAACCAAGGCTCTCGAGTGTGCATCTGTCATTATCCCCAAGCCTACTTTTATTTTTATCAGTGAATAATCATTTAAAGCAAGGTCATTTTGATCTTCTGCCTCAATAGGCCTCAATTAAATATTCATTCATTCTGATGTGGCCTCTTTGGCTGCTTCTTTGGTATGTGTGGTAAACAGACAAAAGGCTGTGCTTTTGATTACAAGAGCTTGGGCTTTTTCAAAGAGACCAGGCACCATTATATACAGTTAAACAATCTTTTCTACTGATCAGCACAGTTCCTGGTAAAATGTTTATTTTGGCTGGGAATTAGTGAGTTTGTCCTTGAATATTGAAACAAAAACGATTTATTCAGTTTGGAGGGCATAATTGAGCGGTGTCCCCAAGGTTACTGTTTTATGTTCACTCTGGCTACTTTCACGTATTCGATGGTAAGTAAACTCAATTTAATGGCCATTAAGTCAAATATGGCATATATTTAAACGCTTCACTATAGTTATTTGTTGCAATTCAGTTACCATGAATGCAATTTTATCGCATTACATTACATGATATGCTTTCCATATTTCATACACCATGTAGTCCAATAAGACAGGATAAAAGTCCAGAAAATACTGACAACTATCTGAAGGATTTACATGATGGACTCGCTTGCTAAAAAGCAATCCTGATGTTTTTAGTGGCAAATTTACCTCTGTAGTAAATACTATACTTATACTAACACTAATAGACTAATTCAAGATGAACCCTTTCACCCTATCCCTATCACCAAGCCCTTTACTTTCAGCTTATATCTATCAAAAGTTGTCTGTAATTAGTACTGCTCTGTATATGACATGGATGATCCCCATTAGTTCACTTTGGCTCCTTTCCACTAAAACACAAGATGCACTGCAGGCATTTTTTTAATATACTTTTGCAAGGGCCTCTGAGTTTTGGGGTCATTACAATTTTAAAAACAAAAATGTTTAATAATACTAATAATAGCATAACAAGGACATGTTATTTTGCTTACACTATATGTTGTATTGTTCCTGTTTCCTATGGAACATATCTCGCACTCCGGCTACATTTATCACTCGATTTAGAAAGTATCAGCAGGCGCAGTGGGTGAACAATGAGTCCAGGGATGATTTGCACATGAATGATGCGTGTGAATGAGAATGGGTTACTGAGGAAGGCTGTGTCTCCATCACCGGGGCCAGGAAGGTTTGCTCCCCTCTGCCCCCCACTCTATAAAGACCAGGTGAGATTCTCCAGCACAAAGGGGCCAAGTGAAAATCTGTTCAGCGTGGACGCCTAAAACCCTTATTATGGTAATGCTTTAGGCAGGATTTCAGTGGTTCCTATATAAAAGCACTGTCATCTGCAGCTGGATACCATGCCTTTATGGTCTGCTGCCACATGTCCAGAGGGTTTTGATCTTTTGATTGCTATACTATATCTGTACAATAAAGTATAGTCTCCTGCCTTATTTGTACCAGGGTCAAGCTTCCTCTTTCTTTATAGTTTGTGAAAAGTATTGCATTTACTCACATTCTTTTGTATTTTGACTCACAGAATCTTATATTTGACCCAAACCATAAACTACATTTGATATATGAAACCATCATGTTTCCTGTATCCTGAAACTAGCGGTATCACTGATTTGTGAGGGAATACTAAATTAGTGATGACAAATTCATGAACTGCACACTTGATTTGGACAGCAACATAAATTCTGCTCTATTTATTCCATTTAAGGAAATGTAATATATTATAAACACACACAAACAAAACAAAAAAAACAAAAAAACAAATTGCCTCCATTTAGCTGCCACAGCCTACATGCATTCATATGATTAGTGAGCAGCATTATGGCGTGTGCAGCAGACGGAGAAGTCCATGTTCTGTTAATATAATACAGTGTTCATCATGTAAAACCCATTGTGTGTCTAAACTGTCATTTAGTCACACTATAATAAATGCATTTGCCCATTTAATAACAACTAATGCCCTATTTCTTTTTATACAGACCATGACCTTGATTGGACGGAGAAACAGGAAGTGTCTCGATGTGTATTTTATTTCTAAAATGTTGTTGCACAGATAGCTCACACTTTTTGCAACTACTTATCCAAAGATCCTGAGTGTTGCCGGTGAGAAAGACCCTTGGAGCGGAAAGGTGTCAGTAAACTTCTGTGGTAAAACTGTCCTTCTAGATGTAAGCTAGATGACCTTTATTGAATATATAAAGGAATGTACTCTTTGGAACACCATTGACAGCTGACATGTCAATTACTGGCTAAACTCTTGCCTTTTTTACGCCCATTTTACTTTGAAACTCTAATTGTAAATATTTTACCTATTTTCCATCAGTTAGTGTTACATTTACTGACTTTTAGGTGTACCCTGTGCTGTGACTGTGCTGAACCATAATAAAGAGACTGGTGCCATGTGATAAAGCTCCTAATGTAGATTGCCAGATTCCTCCTCGAGAGGTTTCAAATCACATTATAATTAACTGCATTTAGGATTGAGAGCAGAGTCCCAGTTTAGAGTTATTCCCATGTTTCTCTCTCTCTCTGTGCTGCACCCTCTATCTCTGTCACTCTCTCTTTTCTGTCTGCTTAATTAATATGGAAAGATGGAAAGGCATCATATTCTACAAATTCCTATGAGATTGGCTTGCAAAAGCTGTTAAAGCCAAGTAGGCAAATTAGTATTCATGCAGGTTTTCCTGTTGCAAGTCATTTTTCCCTGTGGGACCAAGTAGTAGATTGGGTAGACAGGCAACGCTCATCCTTGATTATGTGTGCAGAATGCCACCACAGCACGGGAGCCCAGCAGGCTAAAACATTCCTTAGGCAGTAAATCAATTTCTGTGACCCGCTAAATGTAATTGACTATACACTCTAATTCTTTAACCCTGTGTATGAGGAAAAACACATCCTGAGTTAGAATGATTACCAGCTATTATACAAATCCATGGTTTCTGTATCAGTTAATAACCATTTACCACAAAATTATACATACTGCATGATGTAGGCATAACAATAAACAATTGCTTTAATGCACTAGTCGTGCCTTTGTTTAGTCAGTCAACTGGGAAAAAAACTATTGAAAATGGCTTGGTAAAGAGTTTATGCTTTTAGATACATGGACATTTGTATGTAAATGGAGATGGTAATATTTCACAGGACTTGAATGTTATGGTTCATACATAATAGGATTTGTTGGGGTTACACTATATGGAATGTTGTGGTGATTGTAGATCCACATCTGCGCACCTACACTTAAGGCTTGTAAATATTTGGTTATGTAAATTACAGTGTGAAACATTTTGAGCATACATAATGAACTTATGTTTGTTTATTGTTATCGGTAAAAACATTTAGGATTAAGGATTTTCACACAGAAATGGATTTCTTCATGGGTCTTCTCTCATTTTCTGCCCAGACATTTAGTGAAGCACAAACTCATTTGACAGTTCATGCATCCCATGGCCTTAACTTGACCGCCAGGCCCAGGACACAGGTTCTGACTTTGGCCAGATTAATTAGCAGTCTCTCCTCTTCAGTCCATTCCCCATTCCTATTAGACCCTGCTCAGCAATCTGCTGGAAGGTAATTTGGTGCTCCATGCACACAGGGCGTAGTACTGACACCTTATGCTTCATGATTGAAGGCAATCTCCTGGGGACAGTAGTAAATTTATTCATGGTGCGCTCTCCCACAGCCACTAGAGACGTGTCTGTGCCTGGCTGCCACACATTCACAGATTTCCTGCTCTGCATCTTTCTCCGAATGCACAAATAATACTAAATGATCAGAGAGAGACGCTGCAGTATCTATCTCAGTGGGGACCTGGTGATCTTTAGGTGAGTGAGCTGTCTCTATTCAGTGAGCCTCTGAAATAGAAACAATAGATCATTTTCAGCATTGCATTTACAAATCTTCACCCTTATATCCTTGCCCAGTCTGCCTTCCTCCTGAGAGAATCCACATGTTAACACCACTGGGGCCATGCTCGGTGCCCCTGGGTCACAGTAAGTGGCATTATTGTAACACTACGTTCATGTCCTAAATCTGTTCATAATAGAGAAGTTAGCAAAGGTGATCAAAACAGATTAGCTCGAGACACAATAAGGGGATTGGTTGGATCCCCTGCCATTAACCACACTGTTGGTACGCCCAATAGTCGTCAGTGGGAAAATCCAGGGTCAGCCATTAGCATAGAGAAATAATGCTGGTGCCTACATAAACAGACCCATGACTGCCCCCCTTATTTACTACAAATGTTGCAAAGCTGCCATTAACCAGTGCTACTATAGAAGGCTATATTACTCTGGCTTGAAGGTGGAACCACTTTGACGTCACTTTAGCACTTCTGACTGCACCCCCTTGGCTGTCACAGGGATAAAAGGAAGCACAAACCCCAGAACACACACAAATGAGAGCCATCACTCCTGAGGCTGCAAACTTGTTTGGAGATATTGTATCATCAGAGCGGAAGAGGCAAACAAGTGCCCTCAAGTCATGCAGTGCTTGAGTACGAAGAGGTATTTTGACAATTAGCCCTATGAATTTGGCTCCCTCAACATAAAAACATGAGTGCTATCAATATTTGTTACACAATACACATTTTACTTGCCGTACCCAGTCAGAGCCAGACTATTTCCTCTGGTAAGTGACAATATTATCCTGTCAAAAAGGAAAACCTGGGTAGATTTCACATTCAACTTCAGCTGCTTGGGTTTATGTTCATGGCAAATGAAATGCATTGACATTAGCCATCTGTATGAGAATTTCATATGAGAAAATAACGTAATAATGTGGGTGAATTAATAGGTATTTTCTTGCTCACCTCCTCAAATAAATAGTTCAGTATTTTGTAGATGTGTTTCAATTAGATACTTTTGGATAGTTCATTTATTCCCTACAGTAGATAGTTCACAGCAAAATCAGTTTAGAGAAGTAGACAGGATGAACATTATATGAGATTATATACAGCAGTAATGGGAACACAGAACTACTGCAGGGAAATGGCCCATATTTTGGTTCAGATCACCACATGCTTCTGGGATAGTATGAATGAGTATTAGCATTTTCATTCACCATCAAATGTGACCAGAAAGGTTGGAATGTCCATTCATCTCTAAAGTTGTCAGAATTTGTCTTAGTAATACAAACTCATGAGGTGAGTAAGGATGCAATGAAGTAGGTCACTTTGTAGCACAGCCTTTCAGGTACAAGGAAATGAGTATACATACAAACAGAGACAAAGACATTCATTCAGTTAGTTCTCTTTTCAAAATCTATCTCCATACTCGGCAAAGGAAGGCCAAGCAGTTGTCCAATTCATTAGCCCCATTCTTTGATAGTCTTTGATAGATTTGCTCAGTACTGTATGGGGATTTTTATTAGCTGCATAATACACTGGGAATAAAAAATCTTGATTAACAGTCACAGACCTTCAACTAAACAAACGATTTCATTTTTGAGCGGCTGTTTTGTTTTAATTTGAAAATTTGTGTCCTTCTTTGAATATCTTAGTTTGCCTTTTCTGTTTTACATCTAAATTACCCTAAATATAAAGTATGAAATCAGGCACTGTCATCCAAATCCTCAACTTTCAATGCATTCTGAACAGTGGAATCTTTTGTATGTTTTGTATGAATCTGTAGTATGTTTTTAGGGTGCTCACAGTCTCTGGGGAATACAAAATCTTCCACAGAAATAGTGTCAGTCCAGACCCAGGACAGAGAATTGTGAAACACCAGTCATCAATGGTACAAATAATAGTATAAATAATCATAAGCATAAAATGGGACAAAGTGTGAAGCTGTCAGACACAAACTCCTCACTTGACCTAAAATGTAGAAATGTAAAAAAATCACTTTGATGGATTAAAAGTGGTTTGTAATATGTCTTTAATGTATTTATCAATTAAAAAAGAAAATCTAATCTGTTTGTTGTTCAAATTTGAGTCAACAAAGTACTGTAGATTCTTTATTTTTCATTCAAGTGCACTCACTTTTCTTGTGTTGCCATTACACTGGGCTGTTTCAGTGTTGCTATATCTGTATCATCATCTCTATATGTATTTTTAGTCATACATTCATATCTCTAGTAAAGCATTATTGTCATCATTGTTATTACTGAGTAAATGGGAGTAAATGGGAATAGTCTAATCTACTGTTGCATGAATTATTCTACAATCAGATCACCTTTGGCCTAAAAACATGGCCAAAGCTAAAATGGCACTGTATAACTTGGCACCAGAAAATATATAGCCTCAAAACATTTAAAAAATTATTCTCATGGTTTTCTGACAATAAATAGGACGAATAACCTTTCCCTAGATTCTCCATACACTTCATATTTGAGTTAGCACCAGTAGAGCTGACCTTTAGTCGTGGCAACTCCTGAAAAGTTTAGTATTTGCAGCTGCTTTAAGTTTGTTCTCCCACAAAACCTACACACTGTAGTTCAACAGCTTACAGTGATTTTGTAAGAGCAAACTCCAGCCAATCACCTTTCTTTCCCTGCAACACTTCATGGTGCTTTGTAAAAAGGGCATTGCGGTCAATCAAAGGCCACCTTTCCTCTCTGAGCCCTTTGCATTGGGGTCTTCCTGACAGTAATTCTCTGATTTGACTTTGATGTGCCAATTTGTGCCTGATGAATAATTGTCTGGTTTGCTGATAACTTGTGGGAGTCAAGAGTGTTCTGGTGGCACTCAATGCAAATAGGAGATATTTGGGTCCTTCAAATCACGACAGTGGCCCCTCCACATTTGCCTCCCTGTACCGTGAGTAAACTGACCAATTAGCTGTGTTTGAAGAAGCCGTTTTTGATTAGAGCAATCAGTAAACAGCAAGGCCTCTCAGTGATTGTACCCCTGATTAGATGAGCTGTCACTTGAGAAGTTGTTGGAGATTTTAATTTATGGCCTATATCACCGAAAAGTATGGTAATTACCTAATCCATTCTCCATAGTTCAGCACTCAGGCTAAAATTCATACATACGGTCATTGCAGATGACCTCATTTTGTCTTCGAAGTAGTCTCTCAAGTAAATAGACCAGTATCATTTGTTATAGGTGTATGTGGGCAGCACTGATTATACTTGGAGAAAGATGCTAATTAAATAAAATGCTGCATTATAGTCTCTGGTGTATTGGCTCATGTCACACGTGCAGTGTTTTACTTCCAATCTTTATTATGCATGAGTTATCTCAAATAAATTGCACAGGGAAAGCATCTTATTATCCCCATCCATTGTTAGGTGTCTATACATTATAACTCATTTAAGACTAAGCAGGTTAATTGGTAAAGGACTGCAATAAGTGACCAATTAGAACCATGTGATGGAAATGGTTCATCTTAGAGAGTTAGATTAAAACAGGATTTGTGCATGTGCTACGAATGCATGAAATGACAAATATTGCCACATTCTTGTTAACGTGACTTTAAAATGAATAGTGTAACCCAATGCGTTGTAAGTTTAGAGTACCTTACATAAAAATGATGTTAAGGTTAAGGATGATGATACTCCTCAGGGCACTCAGTTTAATTAAAAAGCCACAGGTATTAAGAAAATGAAAGAGACTGCAGCCCAAAATGTCTGTAAAGCATGAAACTGCATCAAGTGAAGAGAAAAAAACAAAACAAAACATGATGCAGGTCAATACACACACAGGCCATTCATCATAAAGAGTGGCTTCACCTACTGTGTGTTTCATTTGTTCACAATACTCAATCAATAAAACCTCGCACGCTTTAGAAAAGGTTGCTGATAGAAATGAGCAGAGAACTGGACTTGGAATAATGTCTGAAAAGGAGATCAGAGGGGACAACTAATGAATTCATAGTCTACAAGAAAATAGATACAGAGAATAAGACTTTTAATTATAATTAAGCTCCAAATATTATAGTATTTTGATGTGGGATACATATTTGGTCTGTGTAGTCAGTACTGACTTGGGCTATGTTTACACTGTCTGGTTTTTGGTCAGGTTGGATTTATGTGACAGTGCTCTTTTTTGCATAGAAAAATTGTACTGTAGAATCTAAGTACATCTTTTGTTAGTAATAATTCCCTTTTAATGAATGAAACAACTTGTATCACTTTTAAAAGCATATCTGTGTTGTTTTTTTCACACACTTCAGGACCACACGATCTGATTGTGAATCTTGTTGAGTCTCTCATTCTGTGACATCATGCATCACAAGCAGACTGCAGCGTACTGACCACTAAATCCCTAAAATAATGTCTCAATCAATACAGCAGAAGGGGTAAATAGACTGTCGCAGGTTGTGTGTGACACAAAGCCAGGATTAGGGCTGATTAGGGCAGTTTTAACATGTCCTGCTGATTAGGAGCCACTGGATCTGACCGCTAATTAGTAGTGAAGTGTGGCTGGCTGCAGAGACAGGACAGCAACAGGAGAGCGTAGGAGGGAGGGGGGTGGGTTCGGGCTGCCAGACTCCACCTCACTCCCTCCCTCGTCCATTCACCACCCACTACCCCCACAAAAGGCTTGGGGACTCCTAGATTGGTGCGCTGCATTGAGGAGAAGGAGATTGAAAAAAGTCCTATTTCTCTTTGGTAGCGCTGGTACCCCCTGCAGTGTGGAGTCAATGTGCCTTTTCTTGGCCTTCGTATGACCAGCTGGCTACAGCGGGGCAAATAAACACTCCACGGCCACTGGCCAGTGTGACTGGCATCTGAAACACAGCTTTTGTCCCATGTGTATTGAGGCCTAATTGGTGTCCCAGAGACTCATTCTTAGGGCTATTGTTATTTGTACACATGAGATTTTAATGGACTGATAATAAACAAATGATACAAGTTACAAGTAAATAATGGACTGATGTTAGCCACCCAAGAGATTAGAAAGACCCCCACTGTCTTCACAAACTACAAATTGAGGCTATCACTGTTAGATACATTGTCTTGTATTGTAGACAAATGAATTACTTGAATGTTATAAAATAACATTTCATAGTCCAACAAAGATCTCCTAAAATGATTTTGATTATAACCCCATCAGGAGCATAAACAGTGCAGGCAGTATATCTAGGTAATGAAGTAAGGTTTAAAATAACTTTTTTTAAAACTAATCTTAAAAGTCCTAAAATGATGGGTAATAAAGAGTGACTAATGGGAAAATACATGAACATGACTAAAAAAAAAACCTTCATTCCATAATGCTGGCCATTGTACTTGTGACTGAATCTCTTTAGAATTTGAGAATTTATGAAATGGCCGTAATTGTAAAATGTTAAGAAATACGAGCACTCATCTACAAGAGAACTGAAGTAGAAAAGAGACTATTAAACTAGAATTTAACCTCAATACAGGGTTTGAAAATTAATCTAATCATAAAATAACATTCATGAAAAGAGTGAACATGATTTTATTGTGATTAATTGAGAAACAAAATCATTCATGGTCTAACAGCAATGTCCTAAGGGAAACTAAGGGAACTGTGCTGTCACCAGTCACCCCCACCCTGCTTCACCCCGGGACCCCTGACCACTGCAACTCAAGAGACAGACAGACGAAAGTAAAGCAACGCAGGATTTGTGGCGTAATCCTGTTTGTCCTCGGGGTCACATGCTCCTCAGAGTGGAGATTGTCTGCTACAGTCTGGAAGTTTATTCGGGGGGACAAACAGCAGTCTAATTGTAATTCCCTCTGGAGAGCAGTCAGTGTCTCCCGCTGAATGCTGAAGAGGAGACAGGTTGCTGCAAGATGATAATTGAAAAGAAAGTGGGTGGTCCTCTTTGGCCCTGTGCTCCTCTGGGACAGTCATATTGAGACTCTGCCGTGTTTTGGAGAGGCCAGATTACCCGATGTTATATTTGAAGAAACGATTATGTCCTTCTGGACTTAATTTAACACGCACATCTATTCAGTAGTGCATGTTTCTGGTTTTTTTTTTGTCATGTGTATGTGATGTTGTTTGTTTACTGTTTAGGACCATGTTCACATCAACTTCTTTCTGAGAGCATTTTAAAGTGTTTTTTTTTTTAAACAATCATCTTGTCCTTGAGTTTTTCAGAAATATATGTCAGCCCATTGTATCAATTTGGGATTTTTTCATATATGCTATTTGCCTTGTCCATCTTTGACAATAAAAAAGCCATAGAATACAATTAATACAAAGAAGTAAAACAAGATAGAAATGGAGAAAAGTAGTTGACATTGTGGTGCACACATGGACAACTGTGTCCTAGCCAAGACA
This sequence comes from Rhyacichthys aspro, assembly GCA_036850595.1. Taxonomy (NCBI): domain Eukaryota; kingdom Metazoa; phylum Chordata; class Actinopteri; order Gobiiformes; family Rhyacichthyidae; genus Rhyacichthys; species Rhyacichthys aspro. The sequence continues at coordinate 10,922,403 of CM072169.1, read as the reverse complement.
CACACTGATCTTATCCATTGCCTACCTTCATTGAACTGCTCTTCAGTCTTGGCCCTATTAACCAATAATCCGCAGACTGGCAGCTGGCCATTACCGTGGCAACGGTGAGCTGAGAGAAAACTGCTTGCTGGTTCAAAAGTAAAAAAAATGTTGTGAAGGACAGGGATGAACTCTTTTGTGCTGTAAATGTGTCAGTTTGGAAGTTCACAATAAAAAGTTCTAGTTTTCTCATGTTGTTACATATTTTAAGGTGACAATCACAGTTTCTTGTGTGCCTCTGCCATGCCTGACTGTTTGGGACTAAACCTTTACAAGGATGCAACGCTCTCATTTTATGTATAGTTCCCTCAGAGCACAAAGAGACAGAAAGACAGGAAGAAATATTTGTAAAAGCTTACACATGCACAGAGGAAGCTTGTCTGACAATAAAAGTACAAATAGGAATTTCTACATTTTACCGTTTTAGTGCACCCTTTTACTTTTTTAATCATAGCTTTTTTTTTTTAATATAAAGATGACTTGACTCTTATTAGAACAATTGTTAAATGTATTTACAATGATTCTGCCTCATTCTTTCCTAGTCATATCTCAAGTATAAAACTAGATGCCATACATGTACAAATGTAATCACTATAAACAGACAAACTGATCACATTGTATGCTCCTTCAAATGTACCGTTCAATCGTGGAAGTAAAATGTGGTAAAACTGGCTAATGAATATAAAATTGCATTTTCTAAAGTTCTCCCGCACACCTCCACATCCACTGCATTAAAGTCTCCAGAGGGGACTGCACGGGTGTAAGAGAATATAGAATTGGCTGAACTCATTTTCTTAAAAGAGAGTTTGTGGGACTTAATGAGGCATAACTAATGGAAGTCCCACAATCATGAGCACCATGCTGGAAGTACCATGGCGGGACAGAGCAGCCATTGATTCTTGCTTCAAACCTCTTGAGTTCCTAATCAGCTTCTTTGGTTGTGCGTTTCAGGCCTGACAAACCTATTGTTGGCCTGTGTCACTGCAGGTCAGTAGTTATTAGTGGCAACTGAAAACAGTTTCTCTAACTACTTATGAGTGAATTGAATAACATGCATAGGGGGACTTGGAGGGGGATTACTGGCGGTGCAGCGAGTCCGGCCGCTGTGGAAGAGAATGTGACATGGGTTTCTAATAAGGGATGCTGCCCTTACCCATAAGCACATGCTGATAACCTGCATCTCCATCCTCAATCCCCATCTCAGTACAGACAGAAGTCAACTATTTTTAAAAGCATTCCCTGTCACATAATGGTCAAATGGTATTAAGGGTAGTGTTATGAGTGAGCAACAGAATTAGCAAGTCCCATAACCTGCATCTGGACTGTGCATGTGAGCACAGAGCTCATGGTATTATAAAACAACACAACATTGTTGGGAAATATTTAATTTTATAAAATAAATGGAGTAAAGATTGCTGTGGGAATTATAAAGGCTTCCCAACAGCTTGGCATCTTTCATTTTGTATGAACACGATTAGCTTTTTCTAATTGGAAACTGTAAAATTAGTGGAAGTCTCAGCATAGAGTTTTGTAATCTGGCAGTGATCCTCTTTTATGCTTTGAAAATGTGCCAATTGAGAGCAATCAAATAGAAGATAACCTTTGACTCCAAAAAGTGAAATATAATAAAACAAATTGGAAAAATTGAGGAAAGGTGTAAACAAACAAAAAAATGTAAAAGCAAGACTACATTTGTAAAACTCTCAACTATATTTAGGCAGATTTGCATTTATCACTTAATTCAAAAAATCAAATAAATTCAAAAAATCAAACAAAACATGAAGCTTTTTAATTCGCTTGTTCTCCATTATGTGTTCCTTCTAAACTAGGCTGCAGAAAGAGTGTGCTCTGTGCCGGCTGAACCACAACACTGCACACGGTGAGGGTTATATATTTGGCCTATGTTTCCCTATAAACTGTGCAGCCAATAATGTTAAGCCCTTGCCAATTAGTGCTCTCTTGGTTGCTAGGTCGCCATGGTCAATTGAGGAACACATCAATAGGACTTGAAAAGGTTTCTCTGCGATCAGACCTTCTGACATATTAAGTAGAATAATAGGGAGGAAGGGAGTGGGGGGGGGGGGTCGCATCAGACTAAAGCAGGGCTTCCTTGTGGATTTGTATTATGCATTGCGACCTACAATTACCTGGAAAGAATGGTCGAAAATTCTTTACATCAGTGAAATAGATTATCCTGCAGTTCATGTTTCAGCAGTGTGTATGACATTGAGGGACAGATAGACCTCTTAAGGCCCTGATGTTAAACTCGCCGTCTTCTATGTGTACAAATGTATTTACTTGCTTGGATGTAGCACCACAGTGTACATATTTATTTACACGATATGTGTAGGTGAACACAGAAAATGTTGCAGTGAGTTCTGCAACAGCGAATAAAGTAACAACACATTGTAGCTCTTGCTGGCCCCAAACTTTCTAGACAAAAAATGATGATGCCAGCACCAATTACAGTGTGCAGCCAGTCTCATATATCTTTACAAAGAGAGGTACGCTACAATAAAGTGAGCGGCAACAGGCACAATGACTAGTGATTACCAAGCATAGCCTATTAGTCCAGCCATAACTATAGCTATTGAAAACAGAAAAGAATGGTTTCACCTCCACTTCCATTCCATGTGGTCCACCATCAAAAGCTTTGTTGACAGCTCATTCATGCCCTCAATTTAGAGACAAAATCTATCAGCAACATCTTGCAGCATCAAAGTGTATATTGTGGAATGCATTTCTCTTTTTAATGCTCTTATCAAACTCCTTCTTGATAGAGTTGTCGCGCTCAATTCCAAATGTCAGGTGCATATTGGCTCTGATGCTTCCTTCGAGTGTTGAGATGATAGCACATATACATACAGCTGCCAGGTATGTGAAGGGGTTGGAAATAGGGGCTCTCCAAGTCTCTATTGAGACACACTGATAGCCATCATCATCATCACAGGGTGTCATCAGCAAAGGGATTGAGAAGTAATTTTCAACCGTGTTTAAATGACCACAGGAAATGAAATGTTAGATCCTATTATGAACTGCTGCTGCTGGTCTAAAAAGGTTTTGGAGTACAGAAGCAAAGAGTAACTGACATTGATGCTAAGTGATGACCTTAAACACTTTGGAGTTTGTTTGCACAAATCACTCATCTTCTGTATGACAGTGTGCACAGCAATTGCGATGGGAAATACTACACATCAATACTAATCAATAATATTACTGTTATTACTGTCAATAACTTTAGACCTTAAAGAAGGAAAGGAAACAGGTTGAAATTAAAATTAACATAGAAAAATGCTGCAAAGCAAAATCTGGAATACAGTAATTATCCTAATATTTTCACAGTAGAAGCATGTAGATATCGTGCGCATACCTCTGCGCATGTCCTGCGTTTTAGGCCTGGGCCAAAATTAATTTTAAATGACTCCAAAAAAATAACATAAAAAAAAATATATTATTATTATTATTATTTATTTTTTTTATTTTGAGAAATATAGGAAACTTAGGGACCTTAATTTACTATTTACTATTTAGTATTAAACATGGAAATAAACCTGTCTGCTGTCAAACTTTACGCCCAGTTTACGTTTCACGCGTAATTATTCCGTGTCAGTTTAATGTGTTAATGTGAAAATAAAATAATAATAATAATAATAATAATAATAATAATAATAATAATAATAATAATAATAATAATAATAATAGAAGCGATATATCTTTTCTAAATAATTATTAGTTATTTATGGAAGGCCCCGTTTGACATAAAACTGATAATTGAGTTAGATTGAGTTAGAATGGTTAGAGTTTAAGATTAAAGTGCAACATATGAAAGCATATCTTCATGTGGCTGTTGTGTTGGTTTTGAAAGGGCGCTTCCTACGGGTTCTAAGTCCCAGGCATCCACCATGAAAGACAGTCCTCCAAAATGTCACCTGAACAATGCTCGCTCCCTCATCGACCTTGCTTTCCAACTCAATTTGGTCTCAATCACAGCATAATGAAAATGCACTCCAAAACAGATTCCCCTTTAAAAATTACTTCTTCAGGAATTGCTCTCACACTTCAAGTTATTTATTGTTAACGTTCACTTGGTTTGGGAAACATATACAGCAGCCATCACGCATTTGTTCCTTTTTTAAATTACAAAAGAATAAAGAAAACATAATAATAACGATTATAATACAGTTAAACGCATTCAGTGTTAGCCAAATATACCAGTCCCTACTTTATTTCATAAGTCTAAATGAATACATTAGTTTACAATATTAATATGATAAAATACCGTAAAGAAGGAGTGGTGGCTTAGTGTACTTCAGACCTGATCCCACCTCCCCCCAGTCCGAGCTTAAGTGAAGCAGCATTCCTTTTTGCTCAACAACAAGGACTATGTTTAAAATCATGACGAAAGTCCAAAACATGTATTACAAAAGGTCCAGAAACGACAGAATTGCTCTCAAGGGCAGCCATTTCTGTAACGTTCAAAAATAGACTCCCCTCTCAGAGATGTCAAAAAAATGTGACCTGATCAGCTGGTGCGCCTCGGGCGCCGTGTCCCATCCAACGACACACGCCACTGTGCCCAGTCTCTGCGCTGGAAAAGAGTCCTACACACGGGGACAATGTGTTTATGTTTGTGTGGGCTCATCCACAGGGTCCACCAGTCAAAGTGATGGACAGTACAGAGATAGGTCCTACCACGTCCTGCCGTAAAGCAGGTTGGAGCTGACCATATTGGAGGTGTAGTCTACAGCGGACGTGTCTATCTGGGCCATGTTGAGCTGACTATGTAGTGACGGGGGGCTGGGGGACATCTCCTCCAGGTCTAGCGCGTTCACCTGCTGTTGGCCTTGGTGCTGGGCCAGGCCGCCAGTGGAGGAAGCGAGCACCACCCCGGCCCCGTTCTGCTGCTGCTGGCTCTGTTGTACCTGTTGCTGGTTGGGCGTCGGTGTGTTGGAGCCATTCTGGCACGGTTTCCCGTCCTTCACAAGCACTGGCACGGCCACGCGCCGCGGCGACTGCGCCTGCTGTTGGCACAGGTTCCCATCCTGTTGCTGCTGCTGCTGCGCCGCCTTGTCCTTGGCCTGGCGTTTCATTTTGTAGCGATGATTCTGGAACCAGATCTTGACCTGAGTGGGCGTCAGGTGGATCATGCTCGCCAGGTGCTCCCTCTCGGGCGCTGACAGATACTTTTGTTGCTTAAAGCGCCTCTCCAGCTCGTAGACCTGCGCCTGGGAGAAGAGCACGCGCCGTTTCCGCCTTGGCGCTGCGTGCAAGGGTGGCATGGACTTGGTGGCGTCGGCCATTCCTGTGAGCGTCCCCATTCCTGTCATGTTCATACCTGTGGAAGGTCCCATGAATCTAGAAACTTAAACATATACATACATACACGACGTTCAATCAACGGAGGAGGATAACACTGTGTCGCCTCAATTATGTTAACATCATCTCAAATATTATCTCAAAAATTACCAAACGAATAATAATAATTACAATAATAACAATGACAATAATAATAATAATAATAATAATAATAGTAATAATAGTAATAGTAATAATAATAATAATAATAAAAATAAATAGAATGATGTTAACAATACCAACAATAATAATAATGTTATAAATAATAAAAGGATCTTAACTTTTCATTCATGTCAAGGATGAGACCAAAATAAAATCTCTTCCTTTTAATTGTATGATTAATACAGTAATAATAAATAAAGCGCTTCTTAAAACACTGTTAGTTAATGTTTTGTTTTGTTTTTAAACCATGCTACTAAAATTTGAATCCACTAAGCAGCGTATATTGATGTCTTCGGTTATAATTATTTAGACGCATTCTTATCGCTGCTGAAAGCAGTGAAAGTGTGCGTAAACGAAGCAGAACTTACTCGTGGAGTATCTGGGGTCCGGGTTGGAGCTGTACCACCCTGTTGCTGCTGCACTATTCCGCATGCTCTCCTGGTACGACGGCAGGTCCCCCATGTTGCCAATGCTCCCGTTGCAGTATCCCCCCATGGCGCTGTGGGAGAACTGGGACACGCTGTGAGGCATGTGGTATGTTGTGGCCACCGTGGCATTGTGGCCCATGGAGTGCTGCTGCATCCCGGTCTGAGACACCTGCGGCTGTCGGTAGGCTCCCAGTGGAGAGGCTAGGTTCCCTGCGCCGTCCATGCCACTAAACTTCTTGTAGGTCTCCTCGATAGGACTCAAAATATCTGTAACTGAAAAAGGCGTTGTGTGCTTTGGGCTCAACGACATGATTTAGAAAGCAGGTAGATTTTAGTGTTTGAGCAGATCAACTGTGTTGTTGTATCGGCTCTCTCCTTGGTGGATGTCTACGTAAGAGAGTGCTTGTAGTGCGCCTGAGATCCTATTGATCGCCTTGGAGAAGGAGGCGAGCCCAGGGCGCTCTTAGCCCGGGTTTATTGGAGCCAGGAGCCAGGTTTACGACAAACACAGGGGGCGGAGCAAAACTCCTAAAGCAGCAAACAATAGTCATTGACATTTTAGTCAAATATTTCATGAAAATACATTTCCCTTTATATAAGCCTGATCAGGTGCATAAAGCTTCACCGGGCATTTTATTGTTATGATCTGACAACGATATACAGGTGAATTGTCCTTTATGAGGAGTACATCCGCCATCAGCTGATCTTACCACATATGACTATTTTGCGTCAGGAGGGAATTCCACTCTTTGTAGAAACTTTGAGTGCACTTTGAACACACATAAGGGCCACTAAGTATCATAAAGTGGCACAATGAAGTTATGTGGCCGGCTCATGCGCGCTTCTTAAGCATCATTTTGTCCCAACTGAGAGGGACCAGTCCCAATAAGCTCAATATGACTAAATACAGAAAAAAGGCGGGCATGGCACACATCCACACTTTCCTATCACAAATGACAACGTACAGCTGCACAGCTGGGCAAATGTTTTGGAGAAAATGAACATAAGAGAAGACTTTTATTTTATTAGTTAGTATTTTTATTTTTAGAAAGCTTTACTTTAGTTTTTAGGTATTGTGCGCCTTTAAGCCTGAAGTTTGGCCCACACTCTGATATTTTAACGCCACTACATCTTAACCTGGCAGTGTAATCTCTAACAAACTGACTGGCCCCAAGGGAAGACAGACACAATGGCGATGAAAACGTATTGGCCACAAAAACGTATTTTCCAAAACTATTTACCCACATTTATTAATGCAGTTAGCATTAATGAATGTGGCTAAATTAATACATGTAGGTAATTTAATGAATGTGTGTAAATAAATGAATGTGGGTGAAGAGTTTTGGTTAAATGCTATTTTAAGAGATGTGGTACTGGGAGGTAGAGAGGTAAACTATAGTCTATGTTGGTCTATGTATCTCATAAATATTCCTAGTATATAATGTTGCTTATCTTGCTTCCACTTCGGTTAGAAACTGATGTACCACTGCACTCTGAAGCTTATATTTGAAATGCGTTGCCCTCTATTCCTTTATTGGAGGAAGCAAACACTCGTTCTCATGAAGCCACTAATGTAATTTAGCATGGCATGGCAGCAAGTAGGTACCTAGCCTAATTGAACAAATGAAGATGTGACATGGTCAGCCATCAATTATAGCCCCACATATCGAGAACAAGCAATCTCAAGCTTTAGATGATTACCACGAATAATAAATGATTGTTCGTATGCATATTCCAGTTTTTTTTTTCCTTTGGCAGATTTACAGTGAAGTGTGTTTCTATATTCCAAAGCAAAACCACAGGAGAAGAATTCTAATGTAAAAAACGGTGAAGCTGTCGTGAGTTTCTTTGGTGAAATAAAGCTCTACCTGTCCAGACTTTGGAGCGCCATTTGTTCCACAGCGCTTTGTCTTTTCAGGACGAAAAAGAAAGGTATAGGCCTCAGCCCCAGACCTCTAATATTATGTAAATGAGGCAAAGCTCTCAACCTTGTGGATTACTGAGTCAGAGAGCAGGACCCTGGTCCACAGACCCTCCACATTAGGATCCCATCAAAATCTGGAGTCTGCTGGCTGCACACAACGCTTATCACAGCCATTGTAGGCTATACATTAATGCTTGTAGTTAACTTTTTCTTTTGGTCCACATGATGGGGAAGCGAGAGGGATAAAAGGAGCCGAAGAGGATACGAAAAAGCCCGTTTCAAGGTTTGATCAAAAGTCTTTTCTGCAGGTATAGTGATGTTTATGCGTAAAACGTGAGCGAGCATGCATACATATTTGAGAATATATTTGTCAGGGCGACAAGTGGGGTTTTATGGAAGCACAAAAGAAGCACGGTGTGTACTTTCAGATTTAAGCTCGGGGATAAAGTCCTCATTGGCTCTGGAATTGCGCCCGTCTTTGAACCTAGATGCTCGTTTCTCTTCCATCATATTACCTTTCACACATACTTTTCAAAGAGATTAATATAAACCCCGAATCAGCCCGCTTTGTTTATCAGTGATGTGCTGAAGTTTTACTTTATTCTAAGAGGCGATTTCAATTAAGACAAACTTGTCTTGTATACTTTTACAGATGTGAATAAATACAGTAAATATTTTTTGGAAGATTTCGTCCTATATTTGTTGTCCCCATTATGGCCCAGTGCAAAGTAGAGCAGATGGAGCAAAGCGACTGGTTCCTGAAGTGCTTTCCTCCATTGCGCAGTTGCTAGTTCAATACCCTGAGAGACATGGAGAGATGGCTGAAGGACTCGGGTCCTGACCTGACATCTCTTCCACACTGAGCTAAGTTCGAAGTGCCCAGGACACGGGGACTAATTCAGAAAATAAAATCTGTAACTTAACTTTTAACTCTGCTTCTGCCTGTAAGAGGATTGAGATTTGGACAAAAGTCTAAGACGCGCAGAGGCACCTGAGATTCTCCCCGGTTTAGAAAGAATCATGAATTCATTTGGTAGCTAATTATGAGGAAGATTTGATGGTTATTTTTAAGGCTATATGTTGATATTGCTCTAATTTAGACAAAGTGGTTAATGCGGTGCGTAAAATGAGACACGGTTATAAAATACGCGTTTTGCGCATGAGCCTAGAATAATAATTAAAGAAACTTTTTTACTCATTTATGGCTAATAATTAAAGGGATGGGCTTTTACTGCAAACTGTGGCACCGAATTGCGTTTTAAAAAGATTATTATGTGACTTGTATCAATAAGAATTTAAAATTGACAAGGCATGACGCTGACAAAATAAAAGATAAAACAGTTGTTAGTATATTTATTTTCTTCTTTAAAATAAAGGGTTACTACATCAGAATAATTTTTGTTATTAAATCTAGCCATTTATTAGATTTTTTAAGGTCTTATCTTCATGAAATATGGACATTAAGCAAATTAAAAACAGACGTGGCCTGATCTTAAACCGAGAGAACGTCTTTCATACACTCAACGTATTTTTTATCCTAAACTAAAATTCCATCCACATCTGTCTTGTGATGCGCCCACTAGTTGAAAAAACGCAGAAATCACCGCAAGACATTTCACATCTGCAGTCAGTGCGGTGCCATTTAGATCAAATACCTTGTGTCCTCTCAAATGAGTGCGCAGTGTAAGAGCAAAAAAGCGGGCAGGTGCGTATCTTTGAGCTGCGCTACTTGAAGCGCTGCGGTCCCTCGGCTAAGTAGGTTAAAGGTCCTCCCAAGTGGAGAAACTATGTGACAGGCCTCTTCAGCACTGTATTCTTCCGCTGGAGTTTGCATTCACTCACAATTAATGCCGCTTGATGGACGAAATGATGCTAATAGGGCCAAAAACAGAATATGGAGGATTTGTTTTAATCATGAAATACTCCAACTGTGTAATACATTTGAAACAATGCAACCAATTTTAATAATTCACCATAACTTTACTCTGCTTTAAAGATAGTCCAGTCTTTTCAAATGATTTTCTATTTACAAAGAGGCTGTGTCTTTCATATTCCTGTGTAACAAAATAAAAGCAGTTTATTTCTCAAAGCTTACACACTTTAAATTCTTTTTTTAAATGTCACCCACCATTCAAGCCTCTGAGGAAGGCCATAAACAACAAAGAATCTAAAGCAGTGACCCTTCCTTATGCAGCAGTATACACTCTCATGATAGCAGCACTGTCATACATTATAAAATCTGAAGCTTAACATCTTACAACATTATGCTTTTTTGTCATTATGTGCTGATGTGGTTCAAACTTAAAAAAATAAAAAAATAAATACAACCACATTGGGTTCAAACAATGCCTGCCGTGTTCCCCCAGCATTGTTTGGAGTGGCAATATTTTAGCATCGATGTTCTCTTCTGTGGCAACAATTAAAAGACAGGCATGGATCAGTGCAGATTAACACATGCATGGCACAACAAAACGCTGGTGCACTTGGACTGGGCTCCTGCTCGTCCACTTGTGCACTGCAGTAATTGAGGCAGCAGTTAGGGCATGTAAACAAAGCTTTTACAAAGTAAAAAAAAAAGTTCTGACTCAGCCACACTGTTACACTGCTGCTCATGGATCAAAATGGAGCAAATTCAAGAAAAAAATGCTTTAGAATGCATTCAAATCTGTGCTAAATGACAATACAGAATTTGCATATGTTCATAAATATTAGTATTTTTCTCTTGAGTTTTCCCAGGTCCATTCATCCCTGGAATCATTTTCTGCTTGTTTTTACGCCAAGAGTTTTGCATGCAAATCCAAAGTTTGCCGGTGCCCCGAGTGCAGTGAAACTTGCAAATGAATGGAAAACTTAGCCATCGAAAAGTGAGCAGACGCTGCATGTCAATGTGGCAATGTCAAATTTTCTCTGTTTGTCTCTGCTTCAGAATGCTTTCACCCAGTAGGCCATTATTTCAATGAATTCCCTTAAAGCCGTCCCGAAAACTACTTCACATTCTGAATTTATTGATCCTGCAGACGAGAGCACAAAGCACATGCTAAAGTTGGGGCTATGCATTACAACACAACTTTCAAATTGTTGCTGTTTCTACCTACATTCAGTTATGATGGAAAATGTTTGCAACAAACTCCACTGTATAACTGATAGAGTTACCCATAGTTCATACTACAATGTAAAATAATAGTCTTTTTGTTTCTTTCTTTGGGATTTAATGGTATCATTTTAGCACAAGTGTATCATTTTGAATGCATTTTTATGACTTACTTATCTCACTGAGTCATTTTACTATTGACTCAGAAATGTATGACCTGCACTATGTCAACACTTGATTCTAATGAGATTATATACTCTGTCATCATTCATATCAATGTACAATCTGCTGATGCATAAACAGCAAAAGATGAAAAAAGAATGATGTGGTTGTGTCAGGCTTATGCGCTTTTCTGCAATGATACTTATATCTTAAATACTCATTTCCAATAATAAACACAGTACAAATGATATACTTTCATAATAGGCAACACTATGATATGACTTTTGCAGTGATCTGATGTAGTTGTAGGAAATTGTTGTAATCTTTGGTGCCACAAGAGCGTGATTAGCTTAGGCCTGTAATAATGGCACAATGACATGTCAGCTGACAGTATTGATTTTTTTTTTTTTTTTTTTTGTGATGTTGAATGTGTGTTTTGGGATTGGTAATATCTATTGCATGTAATTGATGTCAAGCACATTTTAGAATGGGAGTTTTGTTCAAGCAAGCCTCTTTATTTTTGTTTATTCAAGGCTTAAGGGATTTATTAAATTCTTATGGGACACTAAAAAATCAGCTTCAACTTCTTTTTAAACACAAACACTACATTGCACTTTTAAATAGTTGTAATTAATCAGTAGTGGTGACATTTTACTATTTGAGCACACCCATATTGTATCAAACATATTACACTTTTGCATTTTCACATCATCTTGAATCAGCTTATTTTAAGAAGCTATAAATCACTTCTGATGTTTACTCCTACGACACTACTGAACTACAAATGAAAACGTTAGAGTGCTGTTGTGTTTCTTTCCACATTCTTCCCGTTCAAGCACGTGTGTCTCTGTCTTGTTGCTCTAGTGCGCCCGTGTTCCAGTGCTTCTCCCAGCGTGAAAGCACGTGAGCTCTCGGGCGGCTGGTCATCCCTGAGGACGCTCCATGTCACCTGATCATTACACTACCTGCTCTCGTCCAACAAAGCTGCCCCTTCTGCCGCTGCTCGGCCACTTGAAATGCTTGGCTTGGCCTCTTCTCTTCGAGTCAGCGGGAAAGAGCGCCGCAGAGACCCTTCCTCCTCTCTCGTCCGTCCAGATGTGTGCACAGATTCCTTCATTCAACCGAAAACAGACACAATAACACGCCGTTTAGCTCTGTGTTCTTGCTCCTGTCACAGCTGGAGCTTGAAATGAGGTGTTAACATTGCAACTGTCTCTCACATCTAAATAAAAGAGACCTGGACAATAGAAAAGGACTAAACAAACACACACAGAACTGTTACCTTTTATAAATAGACATTGTATATGTATAAATTTTGTTGTATCTTTAGAACCATGCAGCCTTTGTTTAGAAAAGAGGGTTTATTCTCCCTGTTTCAAGTCAAGAAACCATCAAAAAAAGAATTTAAAAAAAGAATGTTTTTTTTGTCATGCGTGTGTTTTGAAGTAAAAAGTCAAGACTGTAGCTTAACGTTGGATAAAATACAAAAAATTAGCACACCGTTACAAATGTTATTGTAAAATTGCAATAATTGCCTGCGTTGAGTGACATGGTGAAAGATTAAAAAATGTCAATAAAAGGATGCTCTATTTCTTTCCTATTATTGGGTTTAAGAGACTACAATGAAAGAGCACAGTGACTGAGAGTGCTGGATGGCTACAGCAGCCAGGTTACATCTGCATTGGTGAGTGGAGTTTTCTGTCGCAGGCCAAGCATCAGTCTCAACACATTATAATACACAAGTGGCATGGCTTTGTTATCCTATGTATGAAAGGGATACCGTCTGTGAGGAATCATGGCAGTCTGACTGTTTGATCTATATTTTCTCAAGGTTATACTCGCGCCTAGTAATAGTGATAATTACTCTATTTATTTATTTATTTTGCCTTTATCTGATGGAGACAATGAAGACAGAAAGGACACAGATTGATTCTGAGCATACGACTCGAACAGAAGTTGCTCGAGTACGTGGTATGCACTCTGCCAGTTGACATTATTATTTTTAATTTTTAAACAAATGATTTATGTTAAGTGAGAGAGAATTTTTATGAATTGGATTTGGCCTGTTCACATCAGAAATCCGATCTGAATTGGGAAAGGACAATGACTCGCTTGTTGTTGCTTGTTCAGTGATCTGTTAAAGTTGATTCGTAGACTTCATAGAGAAAAATTATGCAGAAATTAAACACACTTTTGTTTTATTGACAAGGTACTGCTCTTTTATCTGTTATCCATGCGTCATATGAACAAATAATGTGAAGAGAGAAAAGATACAAATCCAGAATGCTCTTTGTTTGTAAAGGTGTTTAATTTTTTGAATGTAAAGTGATCATACAAAATAAACTTATGTGACCTCTCATTGCCTTCAATGCAGCATCAGTTCTTCCAGGTCTACTGCAGTTTCAGTTTTTGAAGGATCTCGGTGTAGATTGCTCTAAACATTTATGGGGGCCATATACCATCACTTTCCGGATCATTCTTCTTTACACTGAAGATAGTTCATGATGACATTATTAGATTATTTGGATTATTGAGATTGCTCACTTTGCTGATTAAAATAAATAATGTGTTGTTATATTTACAGCTTGTCTTCACCTTCACTCAGGACTGTATATTTATCAATGTGCATCAATCACATGACATAAGCACTCACTGAGGACTGCAATGAACACCTTATGTTGTTATCTTTTTTGAAGCCAGCCTGTTTTTGTCTGACTGTGCACAAATCCATATTAAATAAACGACATCACACCGTTTAGTTCACGTGGTGCAAATGATGACTTTTTTAAACTGTATTTACATCTTTCACAAAACATAGCCCATTACATTCAATTCAGTTGTTCATGGGTCTCTTGAGACAATCCTGACGCAAAAAAAACACACTTTGAAAACATTATAACACATTTAACCCCAAAAGTTTTTTTTTAATCAGTTCTAGAAAAGGTGAAACGACACATAAAACCTAAACACACATTTACATTTGAAAGAAAAGAAGCACTTTTAACAATAAAAACTTTTGTGAGTTAAAGCAACACTATGTAGTTTTCAGGATGTGCACCCTCTGAAGTTCTCTGTCTGGAACTGCTCTGCTGCAAACCCGCATGAGACTGTTATATCTCTACATGTATGTCATGTGTATCACATGCAGGAAGAGCTGCCCGGATACTATGTGCACTCACATGAAGCTAATGTGCCTCCTGTTTTATTTTTTTCTTCACACATAAACTAGACCTAATTAAACTTAAAAATCCTGAAGGTCATACGTTCAAAGTGCTATTCACTGTTTTAAAAGTGTGTTCAAAATGTAATGATGAGTTACAATAATACACACGAGGAGATTTCAGGGACGGTTGTGCGTTGGATTTTTCTGTGGGTTACTTAAAATACAAGAGAAACGACATGTTAGCTCTGTTGTCATAGTTTATTCCGAGCCAGTTCTTCTCTTATCCACTATATTCACTTCAAACTTAGCATATTTCACTTAAAAATACACTATAATGTGCTCGTTTTTTTGCCATGAAAAAATAAGTGTCCATCTATTGTATATTTAATCAATGGATGCATGCTTGTGTTGCTGATGTCTCTTCACAACAAAATACCTCATATTTGTAGTCCCCATGTTCTTCATCAGACGCTCATTACTGCGCTTTTTCACGAGAAGTTTTTTTTTTTTTTGCATGAATATAAATACCACTGAATCACTATTTGCAACTATATTTGTTTGCTCTTTGCATGCAATGTGTGAAATATATAGATTTTATTGTATGCATTGGTTAAGCTTCAAAACGTGTGTAACCATTTTATTTATCGAGTGCATTTATCATACAACAATCAGACCAAAGTGTCGTACACATCAGTTTTAAAAATAAGACTGTCATCAGAAATGGTAATAAGAGAGGAAAAAGTAAATAAGGTCCACACACAAAAAAAAAAAAAAAAAAAAAACTGACACAGAAACCAGACTGTGTATTTGAATGTCTGTGAAGGGTCCTAGAGTAAGGTTTGTAGAATCTCAATGTCAGAGGATGTTATGAAGAGTCTCAGTCTGACTGCAGTGAAGTAGGAAGGTGCAGGTTATTGCTTCAATGTCATACATCCAATAGAGCATAAAGAGTGGCTGGTGATGAGTGATACTGTAAGGTTGTCCAGTCAATGCTCGGATAGATTCTTGGAGAGTGCACATGTAAATATTACACTGAAAAAGTCTTATCAATAGTGTATTCTGATCTGATGCGTAACATTCACCACGGAACAAGAGCACAAACAAGACACGGATAACTTGCTGCACATATTTTACATCCTCTTCAAACAGGAAGTTAATTAGGCGGCTTGAATTGGTAAAACACATTGGCGCCACGTTGTTGCTCTTTGCTCATCACGCATGCTGATTGAAGCATGTCTCAAACAGATGATGGCTGCTCAAAGCCCCAGGATCCATTTGCAGTGCTGGCATCTCAAGCACCTCATATTCATCCTCTGAAGAAGGTGAGACAATCCATTAAGTGAAAGGCATAAACACTCAACTCTGGCACCCTGATTGTTGGAGCTGTCCCCCATACAGCCCACCTGACTGGAACCGACTGGTTTTATACAAGACAACTCAAGTCCTATGATGGAAGATTGGGAAAGAGAAGACAAAGGGAAATAAGACCATATGTCAATTTGCATATCATAACACAGTGCACAACTTTTTAAAAAGAAAGAAACCCCTACATCTGAAGATTTTAAAAAATTCATCTCGGGACACTTTTTTGTGCTGTTTCCAGAATGCGTAAAAAAGTAAAAAAAAAATGACACTAAATGACAGTCATATTTGTATAAATAAATCAATGTACAATATCATATTTGTGTTTTAATTAAAATATTTCATGTGCCACAGGGTCCCTACTGAACACATTTTAAAACTGATTAAAGATTACTTGTAATGGCACCTTAAGAGTTGTTTGGCTTCAAAATATGTTGAGGTCAACAGACGTCATTTTCTTTCATTTTTATAAAGATTTTGTATTTGAAGAGAAAATGAAGCCTAGTCAAAGTTTAATTTTTTTTTTTACTTCCTTTCTTCTGTTTTCTTCTGATATAATTAGTATAACTGAGGTGTATTGAAAAAGTTATTTATTTCAAGGCTTTTTTGTTAAACGTTTAACAGAATGTCAGGAAGCATTAGCATTGTGATATCGAGACTATCAAGACTTCAAAGACACACACACACAAAAAAAACCCCTCCATTTTTGGTTGACCTCTGGCCAATTAATGGTCAATAAATGGGCTCATCTCTAGCCTTGTATATCAAAACCAGCTTTAAAGCAGTTGGATGGATGTCAGCAGTGTATAGCCTCTTTTATTCAGTCAAAGACACTGATAGCATGAGAAAGCTGAATACACCCTTCTGCTAGAGACACATTTAACTGTTAATAGCTTTCAACAGCCCATTTTTAACTACACGGCATTCCTTTTGTCACTGACTCTCACAGAAATGGATGCTTGGTTGAGAATAAATCCTAGCCCTTCATTTTAAAACCTTGTACCCCTCCTCCTCCCCCCTCCAGTGAAATAACGGTCAAAAAGATGATTTGACATAGTCCTTTATTTCATTAATCATACAAAAACATAGCACATGGCTTAAGTCAGCAAGTACAAGAAGACATAGTGAGGAAAAGATTCTCTCGGAGCACTCTACGCAGTCATTTGCAACGTCTCCGTGCGGCTCTGCACACTCGGCTGTTTTGCTAATCTCAAGTCAAGAACCTTAACATTTACTTTTTTTCCACAAAGTTGTCTCCAAACTGGATGGCAGTACTTTAAACTAAGACCCACTTCAGGAAAAAAAAAGAGAAAAAAAGCACGATCAGCGTCTCCTTCCGTGTGCTTTGTCTCATCCATAGCAATGACTCCCACTGCATACACTTGTGTTTCTGTGTCACACTCTGTTAAACAGTGCTATTAGGGCAGTTTGTTACCAAAGATAACATTATCTTCGACTTAGGGCAAAGGGTTTTTTTTGTTTTTTTTACTAAGCTTTAACGTAAAACATGGAAGGAATTTAATCTTGAATCGATTTTGCACAATGACCTCACGTACAGAAAAGGGCACTTTTAATGGCTCCTACTATTTTTTTTCTATTGAATAAGCATCATTTGCGCTTGGTAAGGAAAAATGAGCCATAACACATGTCGTTCAAGCCAGAAAACAGGATGCTTAAGCACAAGACAGATGCAGACAGCCCAATCTGTCATCATTTCATCAGAACTTACACATACACAGATTTCAGGCAGAGAATACTATTTATTATGCAAGAAATATCAGCCAATAAATGAAATAGTCTTGTTGTCCTTTTGTTTTTTCGGCATACATCAGATTTATTGAACTATAAGGACAGGGTTTTTCTGGATGTAAATGTATTCCCTGCATGTAGATTACAGTCACAGCATGACGGGAGCGGAAGGTGCTTAAAGATGCAGCAGGGATGTTTATTACTTCCACTGGTGCTACTGTTAATCTGCCATTCTTCTTCCTGGTTTGAGCCACAGATTGTGTCGAGTTCATCTGGGTCTTCTTATGCAGATGTTGGTCTGAACAATACTCCGAGAGGACACTCTTGTGGATTTTTTTTTGTTTTTTATACCTCAGTGAAACAACAACAACAACCCGCCAACATTCTCGCACACAATTAGTGCTGATGTCACCAGTGATCAGACTCTCTTTTCCAAACATTCACATGTAACACTCGTCTGTCGTGATGTGTACTTGTTCGCCAGCTGTTTTGTAACACCACACTCATTATGCTTCCTCCCTCCCCTCCCTCCCTTCCATCCATCCCTCCATCCCCCGCTGCTGCTTCTCCTGCATCTTTCTAAACCAATGAGGCCCCCTACAGGTACAAACTCATTGATGCTGAAGTGAGCAGGTGCATAAAACACGCTGGCCTTTTTAGTTTTGACGTCATTTGACCCACTTTTTCCCCTGTCTGTCTTTTGCATGTGCTTCTCCCACACGATGGCAAGATGATGCATTCCTCTTGACACGAGCAATTCTGCAGAAGCGGAGGTCGTAATGTGGATTTAAATGATTTGTGATGAAAGTGGGGTTTACCGTTGTGTTATAAAATGCCATCACACCAACAATCCTATATGTCTTTAGTTACAAAAGGTGGAGGATACTAGTTGCATTGTTAGGAATCATGATTTAGCAATATTATTTTGAAAAGGTGGCATCTTTTTGTTTTAAACTACAATTGGAATAAGATAGAACTTTTTATCTCTTTCTTGAAGGGCACTGACCACTTTTACATTTATTCCTTCATCCCATTGGAGTCAATTCCAGTAAGGTGCACCCTGTAGGGCACGTGTCCTGTCCAATTGCGCCCCACTGTGGCTACAAAAAGACTATTTAGAATCTTTTTGTACGTTAGATAGACTGGGACTTTTAGAAGAAGAAAAATAACGTATTTTGTCGTTTTGTCGCCTTCTAAAACCTTTATATAAATGTCACTTAAAAAAATCTGATCATGATCTGTTTCATAGCCCGAAAAAACATCGTTGGAGTCATTTTGAGTGAAGCACAATCGTGTTGAAACCGCCTCTTGCCATGTATGGACCTCTGCTTCCATCTAGTGGCAGCTCGCTGTAACAGCTCCCAGTTCTCTCTGACACTGCTCGTGTAGTTTCACCCTCCCTCCTTCCCTCCTTCCCTCCATCACTCTTTCCCCTCTCTCTGTCTAATATCAGCACTGTGGCGAATCTAATCTGGATCTCCTTTAAGGCAATAAAACCCCAGATAGCTTCCTTTTAAATGAGACGCGTCGCTTATTACAGCTTTGAAATCCTCGTTTATTTGGCCGATGTGCGCGATAGAAAAAGAATGATTCATGTCGGAGTTCAAACGGGGCAAGGATGATGGTGTTGGTGGTTGTGGCGGTGGTGGAGGATGATGATGAGTCCCGAGTGCTTCGAGTATTGTGTTTCTTGCGCGTTTGTAATAGTGTTATCCACGCGCGTTGAACTGTGCCACACGCGGACATGCTTGTTTTAACGTGGCGGGGTTTATCCCTTCGAGCAGCTCAAAAGCAATTTCACATAAAGCTAAGACTGTGAACCGATCTGTTCCTGGGGTACAGTGTCATTTTCTGGTGTCAGCACAGGGCAGTAAACAAATGCTGCTTGCTTTGGAAAGTTTGGAATAAGACTAGAATGGATTCGTTATCGTTTTGTTGCAGCCAAACAAACTAATGGTTAAAATGGCATAGTTACCCAAGTTGGAACACAAATGAAATATCAGATAAAACTAATATATTCAACTGAAAAAGTAAGTGCTAGAATGTGTAGCTATAGTGAAACCGAGTATTAGTACCATCTCTGTTAAAGTGAATAATCGTTCTATAGTTGCGGGTGCTTGAGCTCCTGACACGGAAGTCCTATTTCTATATGAGTCTAAATCATGTCAAATATTTCCATGCGCCTCTTCCAGTCCAGCAAAGGGCTTTGGGAATTGAGTGCGACTCAAAGCAAACAAGGAAGAACACTGTCTGGTTTTTAAAAATAGTTTTCGCGCTATGACGAGACACTTTGAGAAGGGCGGAAAAAGTCAGCCTTTCACTTGTGAGGGGGGAAAACAGTGATGAGAAGGCTGTTGTTGGCATAGCTCTATCAAGGAAGAAGGACTGCCTGTTGCCCGTGAATGGGGCTTCTTTTCCGGACGCGAATAGATATAGCACTGATTTTTAATTCGTTTTTCTTTCAGAGACAACAATGGTTTATTTGAAAGCTCGATACAATTTGGGGTTTTGTAAGAGATCCCAATTTTTTCCTTGTCCGAGCCCAGCTGCCCATATGGGACGCGACGTGTGGAGCAAAGATCACAATGGCACCGAGTGACAGGCGGGACAAAAAGCCCAAGGATGCATGCCCTGACTCTGAACAGCACGGAGAAACTCTGACAGTCTATCTTTATGGCCTGTGTCTGCGTCCGCATTGCTGCTCGTGTCTTTACGCACGACTTTGACGCACAGCAACGCCGGGCCAGGGGCTATTGTCAAACTGTCCCGTGAAAATCACTATAAAACAAAGAAGTTTGGATGTTGATGCTACATTTGATGCGCCATAGTCAGCCAAAATCTAGAGAGACGGGGATTCATAATCACATCTGATCAATTCCCTTTACGCGCAGAGCTATGACAATAAAAGGATACATAACACGCAACACTGCCTCTATTTTTATTTTCGTTTTCAGAAGACACTGATTGCTTTGACCTACGAGCTCAACCAGTGCTAAAACACAGGAGCCTTTGTGTTCCACAAAAGCAGTAGCCCCTCGAGATTCAATTCTGTAAATAATTTGCAAATCCGCCCAATTTAGCTGTTTGTTCAACGATGATAGGGGCGACTTTAACATCTGTCGAGAGATTGTGTGTGGGACAAACAAAAATGCATAGATTTTTCAACTGGGTTATCATATTTACCTAAGATATTGAGCGGAGTGTGTGCGCTCTGCAGTGGTCTGCTAATGCGGCATGGATTTTAAAGCCGGTGTTATATTATTGATGCTGGATCCAACCCATGTGCACTTATTGCTCTTTAAGCCGTATATATTTCACAAGCGCTGGTCGTGGTTAAACAAAGAATCCAAAGGAGTCATTGATTATTCTTTCTCTATTTCTGGATAACAAAACATTTATTGCACGAGATGATTTTCTCCGGTGCACAGTGCACCCGCAAAGGCCGGGGCGACGTGGACGCTGACAAAAAGAAGGGCTTTCCACTCAAAGGGCTTCTTATGTGGAGAAGCCCTCTTCTACTAAGTGAGTGGGTTTTAGTCCCATTGCAGAGTGACTTTAGGCTCTTTATTAGTGACGCATTGGGAGTGCGAAAATATATTCTTAGGATTAATTTTGCCTTTTTAAAAACGAGTTGAAGTGCGCAAGTGATTTAAACCCAATTATTTGTCAAAACGCGCATTTGACAGTGTTTGGCTGTGCGCCCTTTAAAACCAGCTCAAGACACTTATACCATTTCAGTAGAACACATTTTTATTTAAAAAAGTATTTAAAAAATGATAAGTCATCGTCTCCTGACCACAGTGCTATTTACAACAAATCCCCGTATTTCTTAGAACTGGGAATCTATTCTCAGTACCCGATCTCACGTTCAGAACGCCCCCAAAATGTATTTACAGCAAGAAATAAAAACAAAAGGATAAAAGCTGAAAAGTTGCCAGTGTTTATTCATGGCCATAAATATTTTTTCGGTCCATAAAAGAAGCAAGAAATTAATGTTTTTCTATAATTATAAAGTGGTTTGTACGTGCTGATAATAACACGACAAAAGTGGGGAAACAAAAGGGAGAAAAACATCTCTACAACCAACACACAATTACAAAAAATGTTCACAAGAAGAGCATTGACATTTTTAATAAAATCTATAAGGGAGAGGTTTGGAGCCAGTTCTCTTAACGAAAACATGTAAACACGGCGCACACATGAGCCCCGATAAAAATGGGAGTATATATATATAGTCAAGCTGCAAAAATGAAAAGTCTTTTTGTTTTTTGTGTTTTTCTTTATCTTTGCTTTATGGTGAAACTCCCTATATTGTGCCTCCAAAGAGCCAAAAGCCAAGTGTCTATAATTTTTTTCTCACCAAGTCCACTGTTGCGTTTGCACCAAGTGATGTGCTGTGGGGAACTGTGGCGTGGCCGCGGCGCCGTACTGCGCATTATACTGCATGTGTTGGAGTGACTGGGCACTATAAGCCGAGAAGGGAATCCCGGCCTGAAAAGTGGCCGCCAAGTCCTGAGCTTTAAGAGTGTGACAAGGCTTTCCATCCCTGACTAAGACGGGCACGGCAACCCGCCTGGGAGAAGGGAGATGGGTCACTTCCATACCTTTCTCGGCCCGGGCTCTCTTCATCTTATACCGATGGTTCTGGAACCAGATCTTGACCTGGGTCGGGGTGAGGCGGATCAGGCTGGCCAGGTGCTCCCTTTCTGGGGCGGACAGGTATCTCTGCTGCCTGAAGCGGCGTTCCAGCTCATAAGTCTGCGCCTTGGAAAACAACACCCTCCTTTTGCGCTTCTTGCCCGAGTCGCTGCCGCCACTGCTCGAAGTTTCCTTGTCGTTGTCCGGGGACTCGTCGTCCGCAGACGGCTCCGGGGACTTGGCCGAGTCCTGCGAACTCGCCGAGAGGCCGTGCACTGCGGCGAGGAACGGGATAAACACTGTCAAAATGTTATGCTGTTGGCAATGCACTCACCAATACAAAGTTGTTAATTAAGTGCGCTCTAAGCAGTCTTTTGGACACACCGCGTATTTAACCTGTTACTCATCTCCCAGTGGGCTCTGTGTTATGATTTTAAAATGATCTACGACAGTATAAAGCATTTCTTTCTTGCTCATTTCAACACTTTACTCACATTTAATCTCGAGCCCAAATCTCATCTATGAGGGCGAATCAGTGAAGCATTCACACGTGCATTGTCTGCGCGTAAATCCCCACAGAATGCACTCCTACATTACACTCCTTGCTTTCCCCCCTCAGTAACAAACGCACTAACATCTCTGTCCACTTCTTTCAAATCTTACTATTCTAAGTGAGACTCAGCACTACATGCATCCGCAAAAAGACGAGCACAGTCTCATGGTGCATGCAGATGAATGCCCACCCAAGTGCACCGTTTGGGGCTAATACTGACGGCTGCACGACCTAACCCAAGTGTAGCATAGTGGAAAAAGAAAATCACATACAAATAAAAAAGGATGGGTGATTATGAAGAGGTTACTTACATGAATACTGGATGCTGTCTGTAGTAGCAAGCCATCGCGTGTAAGGATTGTCACTACTGTCATAAAAGGGTGTTTTTAAAGGTAGGTTCTGAACGTTTTCTAGTGGACTTTGCACCAAAACTCCAGTGGTTTTTGTCGTGGACGTGGTCTCCGAGCCCTCCGTGTCCTCCTCCGCTCCGGTGATAGATCCCTCTTCGTCATTTGTGTCAGGAAGGTCCAAAATGTCCTTTACAGAAAAGCCCGTCTTTGTGTTGGTCAACGACATATTCTGTTGGGGGGAATAGATGCAGGGAAAAGTTGCGACAGCAGCAGCTCGTCGGAGAATCCGCTGTTTGGAGACAAAAAGAAGAAGAGGAAGAGGCGATGTTTCAGGAGAAATTGAGAGAGGAAGAGTCGCGCTACGCTGGAGTACAGTGAAAGCCGCCACTGTGGAGGATAACCATCGCCTAAGCGAAGTAATAGCAGTGGATTTCAGTCTCTGTAAGTCCAGGAAGGATGCCAAAGTGGCTCAAGTGCTATATGTGGCTCATGGATACTGTGCTACCGCTGGGTGCTAGAGGGAAATAAGCCATTACCTTGTCCGATCAGTCCATATAAGGTTGGTCTCAACACATGAACCTGCAGTGAAAAAGCATTAAAAAACGCGAAAGGTTGGCCACGTGTGGGCGGGTCTTAGGAGTCAAGTGGATGAAGACAGTGTTTGCAGATGTGAAATTGTGGGTTTTGGGGAGATCCGAGCCTCTACCATTGGTGCTTCAGAGCATGATGAGTGGTATAACGTGTCAATTAATTACAAAGACTGGGAGGGCCTTTTTTACACCCTATTTACATACAAAGAACCTCCAAGTAGCTTTAGATTCACAATAAAAGAGCGTTTTAAGAAATTGCTGGAGCTTTCACCATTTCCGCAGATATCCACAAATAAAAATCATATCTGAGATTTGATGAGGATTATTTTTGAACAACTTAGACCTTAACTGAGAGTGGCTATTGTTGAAATATTGGCAGATAATTTATGCAAAACTTTTGTGTCAATATTTTGGCCACGGCTTATGGCAAGAGGCTGGAGCTGTTTGCAAACGTATTTAAGGTGGAATGATGACCAAATGTGACACATAGTGACGACTATATTATACTTTATTATACTTTACTATACATATATCTTCATACCACCACCAAAATAAAATAAAACTAAACAAAATAAACAATAACAATAATGATAATAATCTAAAATCTAACAACAATAATATTAATAATAATTAATAATAAATAAATATATAAATATATATAAATAATAAATTTGCCCTTTCTCCTAAATCATTTTTCAAAGCATGGACCCACTTTTCATCATGGCAGCGGATCCTAATATTTGTTTTATGTTTTTGTCTAGAGCTCCTTAAAAGTACTCCATCTTTTTTCCCTTTCAGAAACCGCCGTATCATTGTTGCTTACTTTATTTTCCCTTCCCTTCAAGACTTTTCTCCTCTTCGCTCTCCTCCCTCTATAGCCTCCTATCCAGTATGTGATGTGGGTGACAATGTTTCCACGTTTTTTGTGTGTTTTTTTTTTTTTTTTTTTTTACCAAGTCCCCTGCGCATCCTGGGTGGTCGGACCCGGGCAAACACAAATACAAACCGATTGCTAAGCTGCAGACAAAGGGGGAAATGTAGACAAATGTCCGGCTCCTGTTGGAAGCTTTTGTCCGGCCGCAGTTTTTGCATTTATTTCACCAGCGAAATAATAGATGATTGACGCCCCGCGCACAATGCTTTCTAACTGTTTGGAATAAATCTGAGGTTGTTCCTAGTTGTCATGGCATTCAACCGCTTTCAATGGACTATCTCTTCATTCAATTCCTGGATCCTTCCACAATATTAAGGAAAGTCCTTCATCTTACATGCGCGCGCGCACGCGCATACACACACTAGTCTAGGATTCTTTTCGAAGGAAAGCAAAAAAAATCTTTACCTTCTGGTTTCTGCAGCGTCCAGTGTTTGATTACAGTTAAGCAGTAATTATTATTATTATTATTATTATTATTATTATTATTATTACTACTATAATGTTTATAACTTTTGTTGTTTCTAAATTATATTATGCCCACATTTTAGTCCCTGGATTTTTCCCCTTCACGTTTTGTTCTTGTTATTTCAGTATGCATGTGGAGCCCGTGGTAAATATTTCACCAGCCTCTTGCAGAATTAATCACAACATCCCACAAAGGCTCCATTGAGCTTAACGCCTATATGGCCAAAGTGGAGCCGAGGCTGATCCTCTAAAAGCGAGAGAGAGGTTACTGACCTGATCCACCACAAGTAATGCAGCGCGGCTTAAATGGACGTCCAGGCCGGAATGGCGAAAACAAGAGTTGCAGACTTTTTACGCACCAGTGAAGGCTAGTCTAGGACGTCATTCTCGGACTTAGAGAAATAACTTACAGTAGGTTTTGGTGTCTGGAAGCACGCGTTACTAGGGCAGAGCGCAAGGGTTGCTGTTGTTATTGGAGATGTTGTTTGATCAATGGGTGAGAAGAGGGGAATGTGCACAGACAGTGTGGAGTGGACGTCCTCCACGTGGAGAGCATATCGCTGTGTGTTTACCTGTTTACTTTCTCAGGTAGTTCAAACAGGCCGCGCGCCTTTCTTTGACAGTGGACACTGCTGCCTTCAATGAGCGGCACCACGTTATGGGACAAGGATGCTTTGGATTATACTGTTACTATCAACTGTCATTATTTTGTTACAAATATTCCTGTAAAATTGAAAAACTTCAAATTGAAATCTGGTGCCCTTTTTATAAACTAAAGAAACTTATACTTGAGTAATTGATTAGAATAAACAATACAATTATTATTATTATTATTATTATTATTATTATTATTATTATTATTACTACTACTATATTTTATTGTTATTTTTATTATTATAATAGGGTTTTTGAGAAGTTTTTCTGTGTGTTTGTGTATAAATGATGTGTGTGGCAGGACGCACAGGGCCTCAGCAGCAGATGCATCAGGATTTAAAGGACAATGCGGGGCGCTGAGCTTCTCTCATCCGATTTATTTAGGTCCTATTTGAGTCCAGTTGACACTAAATCTCTAAACCGAACAAGAATAAGACACAGAGGAAGGACTGGGTTTGTTTGGCTCTTGGACTGTTTGTGCGTAAAAACAACCTTTTGATGTGATCACTGGCTACTGTAATTGCGCTATCACCAGTTTCACCAGTGCTTCTATTTAAAAAAATTATAAGCAACAGAGCTGGATGGCGTATAATTAAAGGCTGTTGTATTTTCCCCCCTGATCCCAGCTTTGCAATACAGCAGAATGTTCTCATCCAAAAACAATTAATTTTTCGGATGAACCCCAAAAAACTGCCCCCCGTCTGATTAATTATGATTCCCTCCTAAAAAAAATCATGCCCACGATTGTTCCCAAATAACTAGAGAAAGAGCTTTTTATTTTCTTGATTAAATAAATCTTTCGATTGAATGCACAAATAAGAATGCCGCGGGAGAATTTATAATAATGTTGATCATTGGCTTCTTTTAATCGCGAGCTTTCAGCGCATTTGGATGCCTGAGGCGCGGAGTTAGGCTTTGATAAAGGTAACCCCGACTGCTTCAGGGCGCGCCTGATAAATGTACAGAGTGACAAGAGCGATTTCCTCCTTCCATGATTAAAAGCCTATATATAATATGCAGGTAAAGCCGGGCGCGCATTATTTATGGGGGCTAAGCCGTGGCCCGAGGAGACTTGCCTTGCGGGTACAAATCATTTTGGAGCCCGTTCGGTTTTTAACAGAAAATCAGCACATTTCCCTCCCGGGTATAGCCTTTATTCGTCTCCATTCCTCTAACGATCAAACACGTCACGGCCAGATTATCCCGCGCGCCCATGGCCCGAGGAGATGCCTTCATTTGTTAAACCACCAGGTTATTTGTAACGCTGAATTTCATGCCATGCTGCACCATTCGCCTTAATAGCTTCTTCCATGTAGGAAAAGGAGGCTTTATTATTTTTAATCACTTCACATTACAGTAAAGCATTGCCAGTGACTTGGAGCTCGGTGAAACAGCCTTACTCCACAGACACTGGGGATTTTAGCGGGAAATGCTACATAAACAAATAAAGGCAGACGTGTGTGTGGCACAAGTACAGACAGCCAGTGCTTCTTAGAGGACAGCCTGCGCCTGAGTGCTGTCATAACACGAACATCTGTTGACATCTGTAGAGCTCTAGCGGTCTCTACCGGTACGTTTAAGAAACAACAGGAGGTGCATTCAATTAGACAGCTCATAATTGGCAATAATGTTATAGTCTAGATAAGTAGAGGGAAATCACACGGGTTATGAGACAAGGACCGTGAAGTACTTTTATAGTCAAGCTGCAATTTCTTTTTCAATAGAATTTTTTGCACAAAGTTTTTTAGTTGAACATTGGGCTGAATTGTTTTGGAAGGACATGAACATGAGTATCACTTACTTTGGTTCACTTATTTCTTCGGACACTAATAAAGGTGCATATTCTCTTGAATGAATGGTTCCGACCTGCACTTCCTAAATGTCCAATAACCAAGCACTAAGCTCACGTGAGCGCACACAGTCACAGTGCAGGCCCGTGCTTTACTATAAGATCAGGGAAATGGTAATAATAAGGCCTACACATCAAATTACGCATTCAAACGAACATATATTAGATTGTAAAATAGTGACAGACTGAACCAAACAAACGCTTACCTACTGGACTGGAGGAGGGAGGGGGCTGATAGCCAGCGTTAAGACAGGCGCTTTGCAGAGTTAATAAAATATCTCCAAATGCGGAGCCAGGAGTGCGTGCAGAGATAAGCCTGATGTGGTTTATATACCCAGAAAGCACCTCTTCTCATATTGTCCGAGAGCGTTTGCATAGCTGGCCAAGTGGCCGTGCTCTTGCTGACTCGCTGACATTGCACTGTTTGTTTTCCCCCTCGCTATGACGCGAGACAAAATATTGGCCATATGTTCATCGGCAATAAATTTGTCTGGAGCCCAAACAGCACTACACCCCGCACATTACTTTCAGCATCACTTCAATCTACCTGTGAGCTGTTTTTGAAACTATAGTCAGTACGTGAATAATAATGGTACAACAACCTATTTAAGAGATAATAGTGAGACCGTGGAAGCGGTGCCGCTTGATCTTTATATTGCACTCTATTATCTTCACACCGGGCGCGCTAATAAATCGCTTGGTAACCAAGACGCGACACTATCCAAAGAGCAGATGTGGCATGTTATACACGCCACAGTTGCGTTTACATTAGATACCAAGATACAATGATTGATAACCGAGGTCACCGTCATTCATTCAATATTCAGGAGCCAGACAGGTCCCACGAGGCGCACTGCTAACACCTAATGATTACTGCGTGGATCTTTATGTACTGACTAGGAGCACGGCAGCGAAGGCCACAGACGACAAGGCAACATTATTTATAAAATAGGATGAGAAAATATAATAAAAAGATTCAACTGTAGAAACAACACAGGACTAGTACAACAGTAAGACAACCACTGTGGTACTGTTAGCTTATACTATGAATGACTGATGAAGTTTTAACAATACCACTTCATTTAATAAACTCGATTGGTTGGGATTTAAAAATTTTTTTCTTTGCTTTAAAAATGCATTGCAGTTGTGCCTTTAAATATGTTTTTGCATTTTATCCAGTAATCTACAAGATCCCTTTTCTAGTAGTTTAGTTTTTCCATAAAATGAATTGATTCACTTCATACATTTACACCTGTTGTATGTTTACAACCATCATATACTATAACCTACCGGGTCTAAAATACGTGCGTTCACAAGGAATGCCATTTAAGAAGAAAGTAAGGCACACAGCGGTTATGGCGCTTTAACACCTGGGGGTTGGATGACTTAAATCAAGACAATGATTTTATTGTGGGCAGCCTGGTATCTATGTGTGATAATGATGGTGTTGCCTAGTAGAGCAGGAGCGACCATCAATCAATAGTGAATACATTAGTTGTGGTTTTGTGCGGGGGCTACTTCGCTGATGAAAGACAGATTATCCACCTCCCATCTCCGCCTTTAAGAGCAGCTATCGCCGAGACGCTGCGAATACAAATAAATAAATTGGCCTCATAGCTCGTTTGAAATTCCACATTAGGACAAAGTAGTTACTTAGAGTTGGAATGTATTCATGAGTTGCAGAGCAAAGAGAAAAAGCTTTCCACTTAGGTCCTCAGTGAATACACTTGTGTTGTTTGAGATTTACCACAAGTGCACTGGATGTTAAATACAAGACCTCCTGAAAAGGATGGGTAAGATAGGCCCTGCTGGTCAAGCTATTATCAATCCCTGGCCTAAAGCCTGATGACAAAGATACTTCACATGTAGTTAGCAGCTGCGTAAGCACACTGTGATGGCATGGCATTCTGAAATCAATCAGTTCAAGTTTTAATGTATCGCCCACTCCAGTGGAGCTGTGAGAGGGAGAGCTGCTCTACGCATAAATGCCAAGAAGATTGGCTTGATTTTCACGGAAGATACACTTAAAAAGTTTAATTAAACCTGAGGGCTCACTTGATTCATACATGATGATAGCCATTCCCATCAATGGAAAAGGCTTAGCTGTTTTTCTTTACAAATAAATGCACTTAAAGAGCTTTAGCATCCCTCAAAGCTACGACCAGTGAATAGATGTTTTTAGACCTTCAGGCAAGGTAGATGAGTTGTTGAACAAAAAAACTTAAAATCCAGGCGAGTGAATGCCATTTCTTCAATGACAACAATGAGTAGTGAATTTGACTAGTGGAGTGTAGGGCGACAGTGTTAACATGTGTGCCCTGCTCCGTTACCTCCTGGAGAGGCAGAGAAGGGAAACAAATAGGTTGAAAGTGGTGATCTGTGTCAAAGCGTCAAAGAAAGGAAAAAGTTCCTTTAGAGCACCCATGAAATGTCTGGTATTTCCATCAAAATATCAGATTTATGAGCTGCATGGAAGTGTTTTGTAGGCATTACTTGACATGAATAACTTTAGGCTTGAATACCTCTCTTACAGTGCTGAGCATGTGGTGCAAGGACAGTGCTTGGCCTTGGAGAGCCATATACAGTAGCTGTTTGCACTCTGCAACAGAGGCTAAGGGCCAGAACTACTGTACTTAGCTGACAAATTCTGTGAGCATTTTAGCCCTGTGGCATGCAGGTACAAAGCAAATGCCCCAGCCAAGGTTACACGCCGTAAAAGCTGTCAGCATTCAACGCTAATGGACAATTGTTGCAATCAAAATTTTCACTTAACTGTATGTCGACTGAGTCAGGTACCATTAGAAAGGGCATCTAATGTGGATGTTATAACCACTGATGGGAACGCTGCAAATAAAGAATAATGGATGGATCCTTCAAACGTAAAAGCTGTAAATTACAGAGATCAAATTGTAAAGCACAGACCAGGTGTATTACTGTGAAGCTGTTTTCTCTCTTAATAGCAGGGAAGATGGAAGGACCATAGTTCTATTCCACTGGAAGGGAAACAGTCACTTGACTGGGTTAGTTCTGTCGGCACGGCTGGTGTGTTGAAAAGTCCTGATTTTTTACAATAAATCTAAGTTATCTAAATGTTGCTCTGTTAAAAAAGTACTGTGCTTGACCAGATAGCATTGTATATAAAATCCAGCACAGATGAGGAGCATAGTCTAAAGAACAGAGCTGCTACAGTCTCCTAAGGTAGGAAGATGTCAATATATTGAGCACTAAGAACAGAATGAAGAGACAACTTATAAAACAGAAGTAGAAATACATAGCCTCAGTCTTCAGAGGTCCCTCTATTTTTAAAACAATGAAAGGTTTCACAAGTCAAGGACAGATCATTACAAGATGGCCAAGCTTGTCCTTGCTTCACACTAGCTGTGTACAATAGCTCTGAGCAAAGATTCAAAAGCTTTGCAAAGATATTGACTGTTACCTTCAGCACTGCCTCCATAGCCGAGTAGGGAAAGTGGAATATAACTCTCAGATTTTAATAGTAGGGCATGGACAAAACATGAAGCGGAAGATGGGTGTCTCAAGGCCATTTCTCTTACAAATCTTCTATGTTGCTGAATAAACACTATACTATATGTATCTGGCTCATTCTGTTTGAGATAAGAATGCTTATGTCTTCAGCAGGAGGTAAAAGAGTAATTAATGCAGTGTGGAATATTATTCCATTTTCTGTTTGCATATGAATGGCAGTAAATGTGTGTATAGTTGCAACATCCAATGCAAGAGTTTTATTAAAAAAATGAACTACTGAAGGTTGGCTGTTAAAACAGATAAAAAGTATAAATAAAAGCTTGTCTTATTCTGTCTAGACTAAAATCAGTGCAGTACTTAAGGACTGAAAAGTGTAGGATGTTGGCTAGACTGTGTGAATGTTGACGAGTTGAATATCCTCACACTTCCACAAACGGCTCATACATTCTAAAGAAGCCAAAAGTTATTTTAGGCACAAGCTAATAATAACATTGCAATAATGTATCATTTTAAATACAATGACAAACAGACATTAATATATTAATATCTTTTCTGAAACAGTGCTACTCCACCCTAATATTCACTTGCCCTTGTCAGTTGCTAATGAAAAGGAAAGGAAATGCTATTTACCTTTAAGAACTAAATAGCCATTAAAAATACATATCTTAAAAAAAAAAAAAATAAAAATAAAAAATCATTAAAGTAATTATGCAAGCGATGCATGTACATTGCTTTGTTACAGAAATACTGCAGTAATTTTTACATTCTGAGTTATGAGTTGTTAGAGAGGTCAGGTATCCTACAGGTTTCATGCCTCTTGTATTTTAGGTACAGATTCTCAGCTTATTAAAGTCACAGCTTTTTTTACATTGCCAAAGCACCAAGCTCAGTTTAGAATTAGATCTCTACATAATCAGCAGTGTGAAAATAACTCATAATGAGACGGTGAAGGCCAGCCTTTGTGTATTTTACAGTGTGGTGATCAGTACAGTCAGATTTTGGTTGCAGGAGTTGCTGTGAGTGTCTGCATGTGTTCAAACCAAGTCTTTTTGAGTAAGCCCGTCAGGATATGTCACCTTAAAAGCACAATGGAGACTGACAGAAGGGCTTAGGGACATGAAACACTCACCTTGAACCAGGCTGCTCCTTGCAGACACAAGGATTACCCATCTGCACGTTTCTGAAGCCTTTTAATTAACAATGTGTCCAAAATGAAAGACGAAAAGGAGAACACAATCACATTAACACAATTTAGTAATTTCAATGGCTTCCTGCAGATGGGTTGCCAACATATTTGGATAATTAACGTGTAGATATGTTCTTTATACCAGGCCTGTGATGGCAATTAACATGTTTTGTGGAGAGATTAAAACTTTTTGAGGCAGTGGAAATGGATGGAAAATGCATTAGAGGAGGTCACAAAAAATGGGCTTCTATTCTATTCTCACTAAAAGGATGCTTTTATAAGGTGATAGCAATTGAGGAATTAAAAACCCCAAGGGCAACTAAATGAAAGAACTCATCTTTAATTGCCAATCTTTTTAGTTTATATAAAAACACTCCAATTTCACTATCCACATTTCCATTGACAGCATGGCAAGTCTCTCTTGAACTAGAATTATGAAAAGCAAAAGGGAGCCACAATGCTGACTAAAAAGGACAACTCCATCTATTAGCAAGCCAAATGTTTATAAATTGCCTCCTCTCTGTTTACCATGATACTATTAAATTCATCAAGAAAGACAGTTGTCAAGAATAGATGCATACTGTAGTTAGAGGCAAACCTTCTTCAAGTAGCTAAGTGATTTTCTCGTTACACATTTAAACCCAAGTGAAAATCTCAAAAGAAACATGCTGTTCTGGATGGCATAGTAATAACAGTACTTGATTAAGTTGAATGTACTTAAAATCCATTACACAGACTGCACTATACTTCTACAGCACTGAAAAAATAAACTTCCAATCAAATTGAAGGGTACTTGTGAGACTTTTCTGAACACAAATTAGTTAAAGAACAGTGGTGATGTTTGTAGTTAAGACAGGTCAGGGCCTAAACTTCAGTTTGTCGCCACCTAATGGCAGGACTGTGTGGTGATTCTGAGCTGTGGAGCCCAGCTGAGGTACAGTGGACCAACACATCCTCCCTCTTTCAGATAATTATGTCTTTTATCTAGGAGACACATAGAGCTAACATTGCACATCCAGCCATCCTAATGGGCCATTATTCAAACAAATGGGGAAAACAGTGTGGGGTTCACGACCCTATCCGTGCGGCCCTCCATCCAGGCACACCTGCTGAGACAAGGTAACGTTTATCACTGACACCTTTGCAGGACAGAAACAAAATGGCAGGTGGGGTCAGCGGTAAGGAGCGCAGCAGCTTGGTCATATTGCAAACATATCCATTTGGTATGGCCCTACTCTTGTGGTTGCCAGGCTACTGCCTAATATACAGTGACTGAGTGTGCGTCAGGAAAACAGAAGTAAGATGTTGACTTTGAGATAAGTACCTCTTCAAATTAAACAGCGCCATCACATTGCATTGAAAATAACATTTCCAAAGGTCAACTTTAAATGGCGTCCATTTGGTTAAAAAAAATCCCTGTTCTTCAGCTCGGTAAATCATCAAATTTGCATACCAGTTACATTAGTTGGAGGCGTTTAATTATTTTTTTAATTACACTAAATGAAGGGTTTAATATCACTGCATGGTAGTTCTGCAGTTGCTGTGCCCCTGCCATCAAACACTCGGATGTCTCCTTATTAAAGTACACAAAAAGATAATTAAGTCATGCTCTGTTTAAACATTGCCATGATGCTGCACTAGAGAATCATCACTGAATTGGACACAGGAGAGGGTTAGACCTCTTTTGATTAATGTGCTTGGTCACACATACTCAAGGCATGTCAACTCTCCTACTCTCTGTCAGAGTGGAGCATCACACAGTGTTTTGATGGCACTGCTTGTCAAATCATGCACAGCGCCCCAGTGTGTAAAACTGGCCAGATGACAGACACACCTCCCCAAACACACACACACAGACATATGGGCAAGGTCAATAAAAAAAAGTACATGGATACGGGGCCAGATAACAAGTTGAATCCAAACAGATTAGCCCAGAAAAACATAGGTACAGCCAGTCATCACCTGTCCTCAGTGAATAGTTGAGTTGTTGATGTCATTGCCGAGATGGTATTGATTGACCAAGGGGCAGCAAAGGCCAATGCAATTAAGGGACAAGAAAACATACAGCGTAAAAGACTGTGTAAACAATGGGAATGTGCAGTAGGGTCCAGACAAAGGCCAGTCCAGGGCCCTTTCAGAAGCCCCTTGTTCACTGTTGGCCTGGGGTCTTCTCCAAGGACTGAGGCTCTGGGTGGGAGGCCTGGGGGAGGTGGCGCAAAGGGGTAGCAGTGCGTGGGTGTCCAGAGGGATAAGGACGACGTGGGTTGCTAGGCTGTCTTGGAGAGGTCGTCAAGAGCTTAGCCCTCCCTGTGTCCGGAACTATCAGGTGATCACGGATGATCACCATCTCGAGGAGGGGGATGTCGAGAGGAAGAAGCTCTATTTTTATAGGCCTTCGTCTGCTTTCCTTTACTGTCTTATTACTGGCTTGCTTCCGTTTTCCGCCAAATAGTGTCAAGTGAGTCGTTACGGTCACAAATTGCAAGCTTTGACACCGAATCAGATAGAGAGCACATTATGATTGATTCAATGCTATGGACATGGACTTGGAAACTATAATAAGAGTTTATAAAATCTGGATAATGCAAAAAGAAGTGAAATACTAGAAATTGAAGGTTGAGTCTGTTTTTTGAAAGTTTACCTACAAGTAATTGGAACTTGCTTTATTTTCCTTCCAACTGTTTTGGTCTGATGTCCATTGAAAGGACTGTGTGAGCAGTGAGAGGTTACAGGTCACATGCCAATGGAGAAAAATAATCATTGTAGAAAGAATTAAAAGAGTATCGGTGCAGATATTTTCACAACCACAAGGTTCTACGGGGGGTGTAAATGTGGAATAAAAGAAGAAACTGATATGTGAGGGTTTAATTATTTGAAAGAAACACATGACAAGGACATGTCAAACAATAATTATTCTTGCTAGCTGGACAAAAATAAATCTGTTTTTTATTTCTTTAACATTCATTTATTCTAAATGAAAGTAGCTCATGAAGAGATTTGGATTTGTGTTGTTGATATGTAGATGAACAGGAGACAACACAAGCCCTTATGTGTCCCGTTCAATCCAGCTTTTGTCTTGGCCACAGTTCTACATAGGGTCAACTATTTTGCCATGTCTCCTCGTACCATTCTCTGCCCTCTCTATATTTGCATCTAGTCAAAAACAATAGTGTCCTACTCCATCTGTCTCCCAGGTGTCAATGTGGACAAGATCCCGGGATCATTTATCTCGCTCCTCATTTCTTCTTCATCAAATGAGGTCGCAGTGTCTCGTGTTTCCTTCGGCTCATTTGCATTTTCTCATTAGTTGCGCACTTTTATCATTCAAATGTGTATGTTGTGTGGAAAACAAATGGTCACGTGGCTGGAAGACGGCCTTGCACCCTCTTCATGTGTGCATCACCCTGAGCAACAAAGTGGCGACAGGTTATGTTTTATGGGCTTGTCCATCTCATAAAAACCACCTGAAGATAGAGAATGCCTTTTATTTGCCCTTGAAAAATGTGGAATCTTTGCGTGCTTGTCTTCGATATCACATTTATAGTACTTCATACTTCAAATAAACACATTCATAACCTTCTTTTCAATCACAATCATGTTTTCAAAAAGCTGTTGATCCCTTTTTTTAAAAAGCTCTGGTGCCACAAGAGTAGCGCATAGAAGATGTGCTGGATATTGTATCTGGTGCATTAACTGTCTTCTATTATGTGTGAGTGAAAAGAAGCCTATAGATATTTCACATTGCTGCGGTTCGGCACCAGCATATAGAATCTAGTCCTTGACCAGGAATTTAAACAGATCACCACTTGACCATGTGTTTTCACCACATTCACCGCAATAAATGGTCTTTCCTTTTGAATGATGCTCTTTAAAGGTTTTTACTGCTAATACATTTTTAAGGAATTTCACCTTTAATAGACTGATTCTTCATGTTGGCATTAATGCACGGCTGGTAAATAACCGTGGAAACAATTTAGGAGTTTACATTTCTAAACTGGAATGCTAAATAGCGGAGTAAACGATGTTGACAGTCCTTATGCTCAGGTGAAAAGTTGTTCTACTGTACATGACTCGTTGCCGAAAGCGTTGGAGTCAGCAGTGATGGAGAATCAAACTGATGACTTCATAATAGGTCTAAAGATACGGGACCATTACATTCGGCGGAGAGTCTGGAGATATGGGGGGCAATATTCCTAGACGTCTATCTACAATAAATATATTTTTAATTTGTGCACTTTTATTAACCAGCAAAATCACTTCAAAATGAATAGCACATTATTAAGTCTTCTAGTGGCTCTTACTGTTCTTTATCATGAATTTGTATCACTGTGCAATTCATCTCAGCCATTCTTCACTCCAAATATGTTTTATATGAGCCTTCATTTATCATCGCCTGTCAGCTCTTAACTGTATCATTATTCAGTCTAGAGTTATAAATTGGAATCATAAAACGGTTTTTCATATAATCTGATGCAATAACTGCTCCTCCTTTATTGGCTTGTGAAAAGAAAATAGTAAATACAATTGTCTGTCAAGATCTGAACAGATAGCGGTCCCATACCTCACTGAAATGAAATTAGGCCGGCTGAGGAGACAGGATCAATGTCAGCACATTTGTTCGACTTTCATCGTGGAGGGGACGAGGTTGAGCGAATGAAGGATGGCACGAAAGGGAAGCTGACATTGCTGAACCCGATGAGGAATGTGGGCTTGGCTGTCAGTGTTTTTTTTATGCAATGTCACATCAATCATGAGATGGCTTTTCAACTTCTCCTCACAGCTCCGCACCAACATCGGTAATGGAGATATATCATTCCCTGAACTCAGCTAAATGCGTGCCCTGTGTATCTTTTTTGTCCAGTGCCCCAGACATTTTTATTGAAAGCAGCTATGGCGATTAACGATGACAATACAGGGTCAAGTTTTTCACCTCTTCAATCATAATCAGAAAAAGTCCTTGGAAGCACAGACAATTATTGCTTGATACATACAGAATGGTTAAAAAAAAAAAAAGTACTTAATTTAAAAGGCTTTTTGAAATCAGACAATTATTTATATCAACCTAAAGACAATAAACGCATCATACACTGATCCGTATATGCCACTGGGTTATTATGATTACAGTACAATATGAATTCAGCACAATTATAAATGATTTTAAGTGGACTAGTGAAAAGATGTGATTTATTCTCATTAAAAAGTGACAAAATTGTTGAGCCCCAACAGTTGAATAATGGGTAAATACTGCCATCCTGTGGCTGCACTGTCTCTGTCAAAAACCAATGTAAATGATGCTCTTAAATAATTAGACATTATTTGATTATATATTGACTTCAGCGCAATGGAAAAATAGCAAAGAGGGGAAAAAAGCGTGGTATAAAAATCAAATCAAACTAAACTTAAAAATGAATTATTGACATGGCATGTAGCTCCAGGCCCCTCTCTGCCAGTGCTTTAGGGAAACTTTTATGAGTATGTGCTGCCATCTCCTGGATAAAAACTACAATGAGAAATTAAGGGTGGGTGGGTCAATATTTCATCTTGATAAAGCTTCATACACTGTTGTTTTGCATTTTGCTGAAACTGTTTGTACTGTAAATATGCTGCTATATTATTAATTTAGGTCAAGGTATGATGTCTTCCTTTTGAAAGACTGCATAACTCTTTAAACTTTAAAACTGAACAGACCCTTGCCTTAACAAACAGAAGAGTCCTAGGAGTGAATATAAATGCTGATTTTGAATCATTTTGAATAAGTGAACTTCCCTGCTTTAAGTTTAGAGAAAAGACACTTTAAAATCCAATTCATCTGCAGTGAATGTTAACATCAACACAAGAAAGACTTTATAGACCCACAAATAATACTATATAAATGATAGTATAGCAATTTTAAAATAGATTTGAAGAATTTTGTCATATGAATTACCATCTGTAGTGTGTATCATTTCTATAGCCATTAACTGTATGTAAATAGGTTACTTCCTCTTTGGGCCAGATGGTGGCATGTTTGCACCAAGTAAAACTTTCAGAATTTGAAGTTCTCTTTGATTGAAGGAGATTTAATCTGTGTGTTCCATACTGCTTTCTGTGTAAAGATACAAGTCTAAAATGTCCCGGTTACTCAAAACAAACAAACAAACAAACAAAAAACTATTCTCAGTAGCCAATTAATAGTTGCGTCAATGCACTGATGAGTGTGCCAAGTGATTTGTGATGGAAACGCTGGGGCTTCTAGGTAAAAGCTTCTTCTAGACTTCCTTTTCGGGTCAAGTTCAAGTAAGCATATAACTTGAGTCTGGGGATGTTTATTTATGCTTAAAAGCCCATATTTCTACCTGCATATTGAATGTGTTTATATGTAAACCACAACTAATGGGAGGCAGTTCACTTCAAGGTCTTGGTTCGGTTTGTCACACTTTATATTTTGCCCAGCTTTACTTGTCTGAATGTGATAAAACTGAAGCTACAACTTTGTTTTTTTTATGGAAAGAATGTCTAGATATAAGCTCCAACATTTCTTCAATATCCAAATACATCTAGACCTAACCACCTTTAAAAAACAAAACAGAACAGACATCCAAGTGACATTATCACTGCTCTCTACTCCAGTCTGCATTCACAATCTTGTAAAAGTAAAGCAGGGAGCAGTCACGACAATGCACCGCAGTGATGACACAACCGACCAGCTACGTGTTCTCAGTCACCCGTGTCCCGCTCCTTGTTAGACGGCTGATTTTGCAAACGTGTCATCGCTTTGCACTGTCTTGTTGATGCTATCGCAGCTATCTGCATTTTACCTGAGAACTTGATATGACCCAGAGTGCTATGCTGCAAAAAAAAGGAGGGAAAGAAGTGGTGGGTATGTCTGAGAGCACGTTTTACAAACTCCACTGAAAGACTTTTATGCAACTGTGTTTAATGGTACCCTACAATAATATAAGTTTTATAATTTTATACTTCTCTACTTCCTTTTAACGGTTGGTTATCGAAAAGTAAAACTATTAAAAGTGGCCCATCATGCCCGTCCTCTGGGGCTTGCTTGCACTTGCCTCAGCTCAAGTTCAGATATACAGAAAGGGTAAGGTTCAGGATGAGTCTGAAGAGAAGTAGACAGTGACAAATCCATTTTTAGCTTGAGCTCAAACATTTTAACTGCAGAATGCTAATAATGTCTCGCTTGGGTGAGTCAGGCACTCTCTAAGCGGCAGTATCACTTTCAGCTGGTTGTCTCATTGTTAAAAGGCCTCTGCTGTAGAACTCACAATTACCTATAGCACTAAAAGCAGAAACACAGTCATTCCAATGAGACACATGAGTAGATACAGGTAATTATCAAAGTGTAGGCTGTTAATTGACAAAGATTTTAAAAGAGAAGCACTAATATTGCACATTCCAGCCAAATCCAATGCTACATGTTCAAAAAGATAATCTACATTTGCTTTTATCTCAAAAAGTAAAGATTAGAATAACTATAAATTAGTTGCATTATAAAATACAACATGTTAGTGAATTGTTTGGCATGTTTAAAGGGTTTACTGTTTGCATGCAACACTTTGCATTTGATTGGCACTGTCTGGTGGTTAGGTACATGTACTACATCCATAATATGAGTTAGAATAATGTCAAGTAGAGGTTTTCTACACAAATTCTACCCTGATGTCACCTGGACAAACACTTGCTGATGGAATTTATGTTCAGTCTTGTTGTTGAGCACCTTTAAGTTTCTCATGAATGAAAGGTTTATACATTATTATATATAAGTGTTAGCACTAAAGGTAGAGCAGGAACCTCCCTATCATCAACTAACTGCAATCTAACCTCATGATTTACTGTCATTATTAAAGCAATTATCATGACTATCATGACACAAAACAGGTTGAGAAAGTTTGAGTCCACCTATCCTTGGGTAAGTACTGTGCTCTATCCTCTAAGAGAGGAGGGAATCTCAAATGGAGGAGGCTTGTAGCCAGAAGTGATGCGTACTGCCAACCCTCACTGTTCTGATCCCAGGAAGTGCACCGTGCTTCTTCTATTTGATGTTCTAATTGTCCCTCTGTGTGGACGTCTGGGATGTGTTCTCTTCTATACAAGGAAACTCTAAAGCCTGGAGTCTCATCTCTGATGATGTTTTGGAGATGTGGTGGCAGGTTGTGGTCTGCAGCATATGGGCTCACTTTAAAACCTTCCCAAAAGCCTCTCCTTTGAGATAATTGTAGCATGAGTTAGAACAGGGGGCTTTGATTTATCAACACACTTGTTGACAATAAGTTTCCAGCATTCAGACTTTCCATTGATAAATATGCTGCGATAACAACAACCTGTTAACATCAGCCAAAGTACCACAATCTCACTGTGTTCATCTTCCAAGGCAAATTGAAATGAGTTCATTAAAATCATAGCGAAGAGGTGACAGAATAATTTTCCCATGTTGCACACATCAGGACAGTGAATGTCCTCTAATTATACCGGATGAAACTAAGCTTCCCTTGACATTTTCAAACAGAGAAAGTCTTCTAGGAAGATCACTGAGAGTTCGAGCCAAGCCATAATTAGCTATTATAGGGGTGTACACAATGCAAATATGGTTACATCAACACTGACACTGAGCAGCTGTGGTTTGTCAATTTACATTTTCCAACGTATAACACACATCTGGGATTCATTAAAAACACATTGGTTGTTACAACAATGTAATATTTAAAGTGGATCATAATCACATGTAGCTGGGACAGCAAACATGACAAGTGCTAAGAAAAAAGTATAAAATATTCCCACAATACATCCTACTATCACCAGTCCAGTGTTTGCTGTACTTGCTTGTCCAATAAGTAGATCCTTATGTCAAATACCTATCTTATGTACTGATTAAAGTATGAATTCAAATCTATTTGTGCTGTTCTTCTTCTAATGGTTTCCAGCAGGCTGTACATTGGTGTATTTGTGTTAATTTAGAGACAGGCAGATCTACAACACCACAAACACATGGAAAACGGCAAATACAATCCAAAACACTAACTCCAGAAGAGAATACTGCGTCTAGCTTGGCATTTAACAGCAATTTACAGGGAACCGACCAAAATGATGTCCTAAAAACAGCCCTTTAATTTGACCACAGTGCACTGCTAGTTTTAAACGATACATTTTTCTTTCTTGGTTATTTAAAGTATATGTACAAGATCTTTATTATAAATGGAACAAAAATGGCAAATGACTCTAAATGGTCATTCATAACCATCCAGGTTATCACTGTATCAGTGACTATTGTGGCTTTTGTTACCACATATTTGAGCTTAAGCAGTGCCCTTATTCACCAAAGGGAAAACAGAGGAGTTCTGAGGGGCTTTTTCTTGGCCAGCAAGTCCAGGCTTGGTTACAGACCTGTCTGTCCCTACTCAGTGCAAACATGTCAGACATTTCACCACCAGTGTGCGTGCACACCGATCCCCATTCCACTGCTGAGCTGATCTCCACCACACGCTGTGAGCCCCAATTGTACTCAACACTGTTAATTTGTTGATGCTACATAATAAACTTTAAAAAGCTGTGTGCTGATACTTTCCAAATACAGAAACCTGATGAAATACATAAGGGAGCTCTGAAACATTTCAAAACTGGAAAGGCACACAGGCCTGTTTTGAAAGCTGAATGGCATCGTATCCGCAAGTGACCAAAAAATAATTATGTGGGTTATGTTTTTGACAGTGGCTGAGTCAGGCTTTACTGCTCACTTAACCAGCAAGTGGGGTCCGCTTTCAGCTTTCCACTGCTGAATATGAACCTTCACAAGTTACAAATAAGAGTCATCCACTT
This sequence comes from Rhyacichthys aspro, assembly GCA_036850595.1. NCBI lineage: Eukaryota > Metazoa > Chordata > Actinopteri > Gobiiformes > Rhyacichthyidae > Rhyacichthys > Rhyacichthys aspro. The sequence goes on along the minus strand of CM072169.1, from coordinate 10,880,453 downwards.
GATTAATCCACACGCACATGGGACAAACAAGTCTTCATTATGCTAAACCTGGATGAACGTTATGCAGCTTTCAACAGATCCCGCCATGACAGACGACCACTGGCGGGAATACATATGTATTTCAGGAAGTCGGCAACGCTCTCTTGTGAGCAATGTGAAAGCTCAACTCTAGCTGCAATATAGCAAGAACACCCAAAACAAACCCAGTTTCCAGCCCAGCTGGCATCGGCACAAGGGTTTAAATAAGGGAATGTATTTATGAGCATCTGGCAGCAGTTCAGTGGGGTCATTGCACTGATAGAGTAAAAGGACACATCCCTCTGCCTTAGCGAGCTTAATATGAAGACTTAGAGGTCATGTAGTTGGTACCTGATTAACAAATCATAACTTTCCTTTGTTCAATACGGAATGACTTCGTACTTTTAAAAGCCTTCGTGTATAAGCTGTCTGAAGTTAGTTAGCTGGCATGACTTTTGCTCCAGAAGAAACCAAACCCATTGCAGCACATAAACTGATTCCAATTTCTCTGTGTTGTGACATCCATACTCTATCCATCTTTGGGATTTCTTTGTTAGGACAGCAGGATCATACTGGTAACACTGACTGATATCGAGCTTGGCTCACGGAAGAAGACACACGGTTTTCATAAGCCCATTAATCTTAAAAGGAGCGACTGTCAGGAAACATACACTACCCCTATCCCTGATATTAAAAAGAGCCTGCTGAGGCCTTGATTCCTGGTTTGGCGGAAAACAATATCACACTGCCTCCAATAGAAGACCTTGAATGTCCCATTCCAGATTTTTCCACTACATCCCTGGCGTTTTAGAGAATAGCAGCAAGAACACTACTGCAAGTGCGATGTGAAAAAAAACTAATGACACACGTCTGTACTTACAGCCCAAAGAGGATTTTGTGTTATCAGATCTTTCATTACTGCCACGATTGCAGGATTTGTCCAAGCAAGGTTCTATCTAAGATAAATTAGAGAACAAAGCTAGAAGTCAAAGGTTAATTGAAAACATTTTAATTCAAGCTCTACCTTGATGTCATTTTCTAAATGCAATCCAGCATTGTATGCATGCATTGGGCTAATGTCCAACTAGGCTAAACATGAATCAGCACTGGCCAGGGATGGATACTCCAAAACTGTGCTCCAAAAATAATTAAGGTTCCTCTTCTTAATTGACAACAGATCCAGCCCTGCTGCCAAACAACAAGCAACCATGAGAGTTTCAAAAGGTGCCTAGACTGCAGCAATGAGACTGAGAAAGCCAATGACAGCCTGGTAAAACAGAACAAATCATACATTTTAGAGGCTGACTATTATTAAGGGACTAATTAGACTAAGGGATCTGGTGAACGGTGTGAAGAGTCTGGACCAGGCCCAAAGAGGCCTAAGTTAGTCTAGTTATAAATATCTCTTGGGTGTTTTTTGTGCATAACAGTAACACATATTAGTAACCAATCAGAGCAGTCATCTCCAATTGCTTTAGAGAGTTGGATTAGTGTTATGACAGGCAGGTTTGATCATGTTTGTGCTTGAACTGATGCCAACTTATTTTACTGTGACACAGTAGCTGATTTACTATGACCCAAACAGTGGTGCTTATTGTTTGCATTCTTTGGAACTGGCCTATTTGTGGATCTTTGCATATGATCAAAGCATTGCACGAATGATAGAGTGTACATGTCATTTATGTGTGATATGGGGAATCCAGAAAATGGGCATCTTGAATAAAGTATTAAAAATGCTTTACAGGGACCTGTTAAACCAGAATAGAATCAGTTGAAGTGCTATCTCTGAGCATGTCTGAGATGTGCCAGAGTGGGCCTTTACACTGATGCTCTTAAAAGATTTTAAATAAGATTTTGTATATAGTCTGGTCATGGGGCATCTGCTTTTCACCAGACCCTACCTCTTTTTACACCTGCACACCCAGAGTAGGACTGCAACAGTAGAACTCTAAATTCTACACTACTGATTTTGGAATAATAACTGTTATCAATATTAATGTATAAACCAAATGTTTGATCTGAATTTTGCACATCCTAATAAGTGTAGACTGATTGAGACTGTTAAGCTGGACTTTTAGAGAACTAAGATTTACAGCAAAAAGCTCTCTGATAACAGTTCAGTATGTGCCACTCTGTTGAAATGAGTGATCGCTCTATGAGTCATAATGCTCAATTAGTTCATGTTTTGCAACTTCAAATGAAAAAAACAAAGAAAAAACACTCTCCAATATGTTTTCCCTTTAAATGAAAACCAGATTTTTACTGAACACACCAAAAATGTCGTGCAAATCCTAAAGACAGTCAGTGGTATAGTATTAGAAGAAACCCAATCAAGATGAAGTGGGACTCTATCTCAGTCGTAGGAGACAGAAAACAATGGTTTATGACTAATAACTAAAAGATTTGAGACTTCATGTCTTCTCTTTATCTCTTGGACTTCCCACATAACCACAAATCAGTGCAATCTTCAGGAGTCTCCCTTAATGTAACAATTCCAAGTATACACCGAGTACATGAAGACACATGAGACTTGTTTTTAGTGTAGGTCCCAAGCAATTACTCAGCCTGGTAAAAGCTGGCATGTCTCACATGGCACCGCTGCACGCCCTCATTAGGCGTGTTCTGCAGCTCTGAGTGGGTCTTGTGGCTATAAAAGAAGTGTGCTCGTTGCCTTTCAAGCCTCCCTTTAGCACAAGTTGAGCAGCAGGAGCACAAAGGAACCTCACATCTCCAGGTCAGGATCAGATAGGACAAAACACGGATAACTGTTTGAGAGGTGGCTGCTTGACCAATAAGTGCACTCCTTTCCAGCTTGACTTTGATTTGATTCCAGTTGGACTCCATTTGCAACTTCCCTGTTGAACACTTATTATTCCTAAACAGATATTATGATTTATGTATAGTTTAAGCTTTAAGAAAAACACTTTCAAATCATAAGAAGCTACAGGAACAAATGCAAAAAAGCATGGAAATTTCAGCAGTGGGAAACTGTCTGTGACACACAACGTTTAAAAGTTACAGCCTCGCAGAGATCCAGCTTTGTAAAGTGCACGCAATGTGGACCTAGTCTAATAATTTCCATACAGAGCACAAAAGACACAAAGACTAAATCAAAACCTCAGGCACAAAGCCTTGTCAGTAAAACTCCATCCATCCAGCAACAGGAGGTAAATTTAAACCATTTCATTCACATACAAATCAATACACGGAGCCTTTGTTGCAAGTACATTTAGTGTAAATAATAATTCTATGTGGCAACGTTCGTCACTAATGCAATTCTTCAATACAGGAGCATTAACAGATAATCCTCATCCCCACAAACACAGCTCCTATTCGTCTTGTCAGTTTAAAGACAAAAGCCTCAGAGCTAAGTCGCTGCAGGATGCTTTGATGACACTTAATGCTTAGACTAATATTTACTCTCGGAGGTCTGTGCACCTTGCGGGAGTCAGGTGTCGCGCGGATCACTTCACGCGTTTGGGATCTAAAGGCGACCCGGAGGAGAATTTCAGTCTTTAGTAAACAGTTCGACCCTTCTTAAGCCACTAAAAATACGTTTGCTTTTTTTTTTAAACAATTTTTAATCTGTTACAAACATGTCTTATTCTGCTGGAAATATAGAAACAGGCCTAGAAGAAAAAAGCACTTGCTCTTTATGATAACAACCTATGGGTATTTCTCTTTATTTGAAATGTTCTTAAACTATTAGCAATTATATTAATACGGACTAAATTGACAAATAACAAATTATACAAGTCATGCGTATTTTCCAATTTACACGCGCGGTAAAATTTTAATTATTTCCCTTTCTGTAAAATGGGGGAGACTACAGTACATCACCAGACTGGCCCTGTGGGAGTCATGACCTTGTTACAGACGTTTTCTTTCTTTCTTTTTTTTTTTTTTTAACCTGATGCCCGTTGTTCAAATGAAGCCCTGGGAGGACAGTATTCCGGGTAAGTGTTGATGATACACTAATCTATATTTATGTGGGCGCATATTCCAATACCCTTGTCCTTAAGAAAGAGGGGAGTCGTTCCTCTGTGTTATTGTTTTGTCACACATGACGAGCCCAAACCGAACTGCGCCAACGGCTCACGTCGTCCGCAGCTCGTCAAACTCTCGACATTTGCTGTAAATTATGACAGATTTGACAGTTTTATCAACGGTAACTGAACCAACAACAAAATTATTTGGTCGAAAACAGTCTGCTGCGTGCGCCTAAAGCTTAAGTCTAAATTATAAATGTTTTTTAAATTTGCAGTTTTAACAAAGAGGCCTAGAACAATATAAAATAAGATATAGGACTTTATAGAATCTTACCAGCACTGAATTATAAATGGGATTTGGAATTATTAGTAGAATAACATCAGAACTACATCGTAATCCACACCTTTATTTTGCTTATTCAATGTTGTGGTACAACACAATTGAATACATTTCGGCATAAAAAAATGTAAGGACAGGGCGATACACAAAAGGATCTACTTTATTAATGTCTCAATTTAGAAAAAATGCGCAAAAAAATAATCTGAGATTGCTGCGAAAAGGAGTCTTGCTTTGAATTGATTTTTAACAGAAAGTTAGTGTCCCGTCCTCTTCACCTAAAGTTCAGAGAACAGAAGCAAATCTGTGCAGTTCCTGACTTGTCCAGATGAGGGGAGTCCAGCCAAAATACAAAACACACAATATATAGAAAAAGATACCAGGAAAATATTCTAACTTCTTTCACAACATGACTTTCTCCATATTAACAGGAGAAAGTCATATTGTAATAAATCATTTCTACGGGACGGGTGCTCAAATATTGTACACGCAAACCACACATTTACCTGTTGTCCACCAAAATACAGAGATAAAAAACGAATTAATCATCGTCAATATTCAACTTTGATGCGATCTTTTGGCTTTTATGACCCACACTGATCCATTCCAGGTGTCCGCTCCAGATCTGGACCCTATAGTGGCACCGAGGAGTCAGCGAAAGGGTTGAGAGGGGGTGAGGGGCGTCTATAAGGACACTGCACCTTGTTACCTCTGGGTCGATTGTTAACTTTTACAAGTGACGTTTTGTGAGCTTATAAACGATACCTTCTAAACTGGCACAGGAAACTTTGGAAAACATGCTGCGATAATGCGCGTCTGTGGAATCCACTTGATACGCCACACGTCTGGGAGCGCTGCTATCAACAAACGTATCGATTACATGAGCCCCTTCCCAGGTTTGATGCCTTAGTCCTGGCCTTATCATAAAAAGTCTGAGGCTTCTGCGCGTGACAGTCTGTTCTGGCTTTTATTTAAACTAATGTACACTAAATATTGTGCATATTGTGATGCTTTACATTTAATAATGTACCTGCCAAGCTTAGTTTAGAAGATTGGAGGTGAAATCTACTGTATTTAAATTATTTTATATCATTTGACATATTTACAGTAATGTTGTTTAATGCAGTTATTTTTCATGTGTGCTACATCTTTTAAACCGTTACACTAGTCCAATAAACACAGGTGTTCAAAGCAAATACAAGTTAAAAACGCTGCACATTTTGTAAAGATCTCATCTAAATAGCAGCATTAGAATTCTTTTAATTGCGTTTATTTCTGTTGTGCACATAAAGTGTATATCTCCTTAGCCCTTACCAGGAGGATGCATGATGGATGAAACGTTTCCCCTTCTGTCACTTCCCCTATGCAAAATACCAGAGGAGGCTGCGCGCCTCTAACCGGATGGGGATTGCATTGGTTCGTTGTGTTTCCACTCCAGGAAGACCAATCACATTTGAGCAGGGCTCGGCGTATAACAGTGAAGATTGGCATGAAGAGAGGACGCGTCAAATTAATTCCAACAAACTCCAGACTCCCCAGGACCATTCCAATTCGCGTTTATCGGATGAAGATCACTTTGTTGCCACTTTACCTAAAAGTCACAGCGTCCCGGAGAGAAAGGGGCAGAGCAGCGCTCGGACATTTTAAGAAGTCCTTCTTTTCTCTCGTGGACCGCAATCTTCTTTCGTTCTCTTTGCCCTCTCTTCTCTTCCTCAGACGCACTCAGCCATTTGACGGGACACCACGCAGCCTAAAACTCAAAGGCAAATGGGTGAGTAAGTCTGTTCCGTGTGCATGCTTCAGTGCCAGGGAGCTTATGGAAGCGTGTCAGGCTCACGGCAGCTGCGTAACGACACAGATAACCCAGAGCATTATTCCTGTTCACAAAAAGAGCAGGAGGTACACTTATGTAATTAAACTGCAGGAATGTCATTTTACCAACAACATCTATTTTATCATACAACTCTGCAGTGGGCATTTGAGCCTCTTTAAAGCTTCAAACCACACCACCATAAAGCTTGTGCATCTCTTTGAAGACTGCGTTACTTTTTCCAGCTCGTCATTAATTGTGTTGTTTTTCTTGTGTAACTGAGAAGAACTGTTTTGTGCAACTTTTACAAGACTCAAAATGTAGTTTATGTTTGCCAGCGTCAGCAGTGAATTCACTTAACACATTTCTACCCAGAGTCTTAGAGCATCTTTTTTATTTTTTAATAATCCAACGCAAACAAATAACAGCAGTATTTTTGTGGCATTCGAGTGAACCTTGACAGGACAATGAGTAACGCATGTGTCTATGTTTTTGTTCTGCAGAGCAAACCTATGGAGAGGTGAACCAGTTGGGAGGCGTATTTGTCAATGGTCGCCCTCTGCCCAATGCCATTCGGTTGAGGATCGTGGAGCTGGCCCAGCTCGGGATACGACCCTGTGATATCAGCCGGCAACTGCGAGTGTCCCACGGCTGTGTGAGCAAGATCCTGGCGAGGTACAACGAGACGGGCTCCATCTTACCTGGCGCCATCGGAGGGAGTAAACCACGAGTCACAACGCCCAACGTGGTAAAAAACATAAGGGAATACAAACAAAACGATCCCGGGATATTTGCCTGGGAGATCCGAGACAGGCTTTTAGCGGATGGAGTTTGTGACAAATACAATGTACCGTCAGTTAGCTCGATCAGTAGGATTTTACGCAACAAGATTGGGAATCTGTCCCAGCCGAACCAGTATGAAAGTGGCAAGCAGGCGCCTGCCCAGGCCAGCCTGTCCTACAACCACATCTACCCATATTCATACCCCAACGCCATGTCGCCCACCGGCACCAAGATGACCAGCCCCCCGGGAGTACCCGGACATGTGAGCATATCCAGGGCCTGGCCCTCAGCTCACACCGTCAGTAACATCCTCGGGATTCGAGCCTTCATGGACCCAGCAGGTAAGAGTCTGTGCTGTTCCTAGAGTCCCAGGGTCTAAATAAAACGAAGCTTACTGTACGCAGACAATAGCTACAAAAGGCCCCTCACTGCAAAGAAATAATGCCTTAGAATACTGCACACAACTGTTTATTCTGGGCTTATTGCTCGTGATGAATTCCTCTGTGGCGCTGTACGACCAGTTCTGCAGCTGACAGGACAAGGTGTCCATTAGGACGTGTACAGGCCTCGCTTCACCATTCAGCCAAAAAGCACTAAGGCCACTTTCAATAGGCCTTTTCATGGACTTGTGCATTTGCAAACACCTTGCTCACCTGCACAGATCCCCTGTAATCCTACAGAAGTCACTGCTCATATTTTTCATCGTTACTCGCCCTTGACTCACTTTACTGTTCAACTCACACTATACTGTATAATGTGACATTAAGGTCAGCACAATTGTTTTTTAATGTCATAAGATATGCCCGTCAGTATAAGAGGGCGCGATTGCACATTGATTCGTAGATATATAAGTGCAATTAGCAATATATTTTACTGTTTATTATTGGATAATAACTGGCCTTAAAAATGATCCCTTAAATTGAGTAAAAGTGCTGCTTTGTTTCTTGATTTTCTCTAAGCCGTTAATTATTCAGTGTAATTATCAATACACAGCACTAACTGGTTAGTTTTATTTACATTATTCATGTATTACAAAACATATTTATATATGTATTTTTTTTCTACTTTTATGTAGCCAATAAATTATGTTTATGTTTGAGAAGCCAAATAGGTAGCCTGTTAGTATTTCCAAAACAAGTTCCTCTTAACTCTGAAAAAAAAAAAAAAAATCAAAGACAAAACACAAAGACATAATTATAAATAGATAAACAAATATACACTATGCAATTGTTAATTAAATTGAGCAAGGTTTCAGTGTTTACGCAGGCCTGACATGAAGTTACTGTTTGTGTATTAGCCATCGCTGGGACAGAGGGATATGCGCCAAAAATGGAGGACTGGAGCAGCGTGAACAGAGCAGCTTTCCCTTCTGCACACGCAGTCAATGGTATCGACAAATCCGCCATCGAAGCCGACATTAAATATCCACAGGTAAAAAAAACAGTGTTTAAACATTTCTGCCTGTGATAGAAACCCCTATGGACTAGTGTGGCGCTGGCCTCGCCATTTTACCTCATTTACAGGCTTCAGTCAAAATGCTTCCCGAGAACGCGGTTAGAGGATTTAATAAGTTATGTCTCTCATTACAAAGGCTCGCTGAGAGCCAGCTGTGAAAAGTTTCCATATAAGACAGCTCTCAATGCAACAGTCACACAAGGCCATGATTTTTCAGTTCCATTGGTTTCTCCCTAAAAGCTGTTTTTAATGTTGAAATGTGTTCTTTTGTTTTAAGATGGCAGACATTTGTAAACAGACGGTAATTGTGTTATTTCCTGATAAATTACTGTAAAGTCTTCACAATTGGTTTCCTATTATTCTAACATTATTGGCAAAACCACATATCATTTATACGTCTGTGTCCTTCTGCTGCAGCCGTCATCCACGCTGTCCAGTTACGTGTCCGCATGCGCCTACTCACCCACCAACCAGTACGGCGTGTACAGTGGCCCTGCAGGAGGCTACGTTGCCCCGGGTCACCACCACTGGCAACCCCAAAGTCCAGCTCTGTCTCACGCCGGCAGCGGTATGAGCATGCACGCGGGGGACCTCCATACGCCTATGACCTTTAAGCACCAGGCCCGAGAAGGTACAGTAACAGTGGGGAAGGGGGCGCATCCAGAATACAATTTCATAGCGGCACAAACTGTATGTGCTGCCACTAATTCATCTGCTTTGATTCTGATTCAAAATACATGTAAACCAGAGACGTTGACATTATTTGCTCTAGAATTAATTACAAGAATTGGCTGCATACTATTTGTTTAATTATACTCATTATTTATAATTGCGATGCCTGCTGTTTTTGGGTTGACACTGAACGTTGCATCTGTAAAAGCTGTCTGTGTTCCTTGTGTGTCGCGCAGGAGACAGAAAACCCCCCAGTCCTCTCTCCAAGCAGCAGCATGAAGACTTGAACAGCGTGCACGGACTCAGTCTTCCTACCTCATCATCATGAGCTGGACTTACCATTCCCCACCTTTAGACCCCATTTAACTGAACCCATTTCAACCCACACTACAGTAAGTCTCTGCTCGTTCGGCTTGTTCTTATTTGTTCTCACACAGGCCTTTTCTCGTGGACAATGAATACAGTCTCAGACTCTTATGGCCATATGAATGTACACTGCACGGAGGTTTCCCTTCAGTCCATTTGACTGTATACAGCTATTCTGATATTCATGCCCTGTTATATTCTATACATTTTGGCAATTATCTCAATCCTATGACTCAACGATGTGAAAAAAAGTCTTAATGTAAAAAATATTTGCCAAAGCTTTAATTATTATATATTTTTATAATTTCATTGTAAATATTAAAAATAAAGTTGTTTGTCAAATGGCAGATCCCTTTTGTGGCTTTTATTATTTTATTCAATGAAAAAAAAAATCTAATCCCAAAATACTTATTATAATTAGACTATTTATGTTGGTATTTTCGATCAGGTGCAGATTTTGACTGTGGTGTTTTAAATGCATTTCATCCGGATGCGCAGGCTGACAATAATAAATAATTAATGATGATAATAGTAATGATGTGCGTAATTAGAAAAGTGTAGTAATATTCAATGGGAAGCGGGCCATTGCGCGTTAGGCCTCGCTCCCGCGTCCTGCGTGCTTTCAGTCAGGTGTGACCCCCTCGCACTGGGCGCCTGCTGATCTTATCTGAGGAGCGTTAATGCTCGCTGTGTACAGAAAGAAAGCAGGCGTCCCCATCACACCCACACGCACGGATACATTTATCAACGTAGAAATAGGACAGGCCTTTATATGCAACTATATTCAGCCCCTGACAGGTTTATTTCTGTGGCGCTTTTGGTCTCCTCGCCCGCGCTCTGAAGAGAGGCCGCACCTACAAACTGGACAGTACTGTGTGTTTTTACTTCTTCTATGTTGAGCTCGTTTTATGACGAGTCTCATTTGTGGTTGTCTCTTGACCATGTTTACTTTTGACATATATATATATATATATATACACTCGATATTTTGTTGGGATACCTGGTCATATATCTTTTCTAGCGACAGTTTTAAACTTGGCCTTCTGTTCCTCCGACGCTCTGGTGGTTCGCTGCAAATTACCAGTCGACGGTTTAAAACCCTGGCGTTTCGTTTAATGTGGCACAGACTAAAATGAGACATATTTTGAATTTTCCTATGACTAAAGTGGTTTCGTTTTTGGGCTCTAATAAATATTTATTTAATGAATACTGATCCACACAGTTAGACTTATAATAGATTTTACTGTACACAGACTGTCTTTTCCATCAGACTGTCAGATCAGGATTAATTTACGGGCCACTGTCAGACTAGATCTAGAGCTTGTTTAGTCTGCTGCATTTAGACAACTGTTAATGTTTTAGATCTTTGTTGGATGTAGGATCTGAATTAAAACACTCAGCTCTCATTATAAGACGTAGTATTCACATGCTTCATGATACAGGTAGCTGCATTTTAATGTCATTTTCACCAGATCTTTTTGACAATAAATGTATATAAAATTAATATACTTTTAAAAATGTTTTTCTAAGCTGAGATGTTTGAGCTTATGTTTTTTGTAGACTAACATCTAACATAAAACTCACATCAAACAGTATGGACACTATAGCATTTTCCCAGACAGTACAGTTTTTCTACAGAAAAGAGTTGGGTTGTGGTTTTAGGAAAGACTTACAGATACAGGCTATTTATTCTTCCTTTGTAATGACTTTGACACTAATTTGTAATTCTGTTATTGCATTGTCTTTGAGATATGTGTGATGGACATAAAAAGACATATGCACTTACATTTTAGATGATAAAATATATATGTATTTGACAGTGTAATCACATAAAGAGCCTGCTTACACAGTGACCACAGACACCTAGATTGTAAAATAATTGGATGTTGTGACGATACAATTTCAGATCTGAGAATACACCCCTAAACTCTGAGTCTCTGCTTGTTCTGCTCATTCACAGTAACAGCCCCCAGTGACTGGGTTTATCCAAACATTAGGATGGCCTGTGAGTGTGCATGCTCCCAAACTGGAGTTGCTCATGTTTTGCCGGATACCACTTGGGGTTCAGAAAACACTCCTTCATGGTGGTGGGGTTACTTCCTGCAGGACCTATGGTCATCAATCAGGACAGCAAGTATTACCCCCCAGTGTGTCTGTAGCACGGGCTTTGTGTCTGAAGGGCAGCAGGTGGCCTTGTTCGACATGTGTGTCCAAAATGTAGACGAGCGTAATATCAACGTTTGGACGCATTCATTTCTTCATAATATTTGCTGCTACATTTTATGAATGTATTTAATTTATAGCATTGCTGAGAAGTCTAAACTTACCGAACCTGAAAATAATACAATGCACCGATAAATGGAAACACAGTCTAATGGTACAGTAACATATTCAGGATTTATTCCTCTGCTTCCTAATTTTGAACATGACTTGAACTTTTTGATCCAATTAGAATTCAGAACTGTAAATAATATATTTTAAAAAGCCAAGCATGGTGTTATGAATCCTGTTGTGATTCATTTGAGCCTGCATGGCTTCAGTAGTGTATGTGAATGTATGCGTTTCTGTGTATGTATCTGACACTTCAGTGGCACCTGCACCTATTTGACTTCTGTGTTCTGAAGGAGAAGCTACCTCATTTAACCAGTCAGGAGTCAATCCAGAGAGCATCTCAGGACAGGTGACAGACTGGTTGGCGATCTAATGCTGTAGAGGCGCCAGCATTGGCAGTTTAAATTAATTGTGTTGTCACTGGAAACATTTTGCACTTTTTTGTACAACATTGCAATGTGTCCTGGCCATATGCTTTCACAGACAGCATAAAAAATATGATAACGATTTCAGAAGTCTGACAGCAGATATGAATTCATAAGGTGAATGGAAAACAGTTTAGAAGATTTACTACAAGTTTAGTATTGTTTGACAATGAAATATTGCATTTATGTATTTACCACCAGTCATGGTCCCTGTGTAAGTCATGCTTGTAATGCAATCGCCATTGGATTGTTTTTTTCCACTGACTGACCACAGATTTTTCAAGGAGGCCAAGTTACAGCTCTTAAAGTCTCAAGGATGATAAATGTCTCCCTCCCATGTTTTAGTCGCTCTGCCAGCTCACCACATCAACCAAATGCTCTAAAGGCAAAAGGGACAGAGAGATAATGATGACATTTGGCTTTCCCGATGAAAACCTATCATTTCACATTTGCCCTGGCTGTATTTGGTTCTTCAGAATACAGCCAGGCTGCAACAGGACCAATAACCACATCATCATTGAATTTAGCTTTGACTGAAATACCTATAGGGATCACAACTAGAGCATAAACGTATAAACTTCACGTGTATATTGAAAAACTAAAAGGTTATTGTGTAAATGTGAGCGTGTAAAGCATGTGTTAAGTCAGTTGGCTCCATTTCGAAATTTGTCAGCAATTTTTCAGTACAAGGCTATTTTTGTGAAGATCAGAGACTTAGAAGCATCCTCTCTAATTTGTGCAGACTATAGAATTAATGTTCTGCCTGACTGCCCATCTGTGACTTATTTAAAGTGTGCTGAAACATATACTGTGCAAAATGTTGCCACACACATGCAGGACGCCACCAGAAGAACTCTGAGCAGCTCTGGGTTTAAGGGTTGCCTTCATGTTAATTTTTTGGCTCAAATTCTTATTAGGTGATAATAAGATGATGACTCTGCTCCCCAGAAATGCAAGCGGTACACCACCACACTGTCTGTTTTAGTTTGCAGAAGCAAAGTCCTCTTGGACGCCATCAAAGAGTGAATATGTTTAAAGTTATTGTTAAAAATTCTCCTTTACTGTACGTGAAACAGATACTTTGACTATTTTTTTTTAAAGTGGAACATAAATGGTTCTGTCAGATGCTAAATTAAATTTGTTATGTGTCAACATTTTTTTGCTTGTGTAAAGATAAAGTCATTTCAATAATATGTAATGCTCATATTAAGCACTTATAATTGTTATAATGATGGTTATGTGCATTTTTTCCTGTTCATGCCAAAGTATTCTTTTGTTAAATAACATATAAATAGTATCTGTGTCAACTGGACCTGGCATCTTTACTGCTACTGTTACTGAAATGCAAATACCTAACTGTGAATATTTAAATAAATATAAATACTCAATCATAAAAGTGTATGCAAAATTATACTACAAATTGATATCTATATGTTTTATATATGTATATATCAAACATATTTTAAATCACAGAAATAAACTCAACATTAGTAAAAAGATATTTGGATTTTCATAAACATTAAAGAGAAATATTACACGAGATACTGTTATTCTAATGGATGTATTACAAATAGGATAAATGAATATAATGCTATCACTGTTTCTGTTTCACTGTTATTTTTCACCACAGTCCTCATTTAAAATCCATATTTACTTGACCTTTGTCAAGGTTTTCTAGACATTTGCATATTTACCGTTATGCTTTAATTTATTATGTTACAGTAATAATTAGAAAATGTTTTCCTATACAATTACTTTAATTAAGTCATCATCCTATTAAGAAGTACTAATACTATTTTTATTAATCTTTTATTAAACAGATTTGTATAACTGTTTTCCATTGGTTTTGTAACTATTTATATTTATTTAAATACAAATCAAAACTGAATTCAAATGGGAGATTAAGTCTGCTGGTCTTCTACTGTTACCTCTTTTGACATTGCCATATCCTTTTGACCCAGACTGTCCTCTGTAGCTTTGTCGATACAACATGATGCAGAGTGTGCTGGTCTGTCTACATACACATGCAAAGCACGTAGAACCTGTTGCTGAACACCGAGTACAACTGCACTAGGACACTATGCACAGATAATACAACAAAAGCACTAAACAAAACATGAATGACTGTCATTAATCAACCTTTTGACCATGCCCTGCTGCTGCCACTCCCAGGCGTTAGTGACACCGGCGCCAGCCTGAGCTGCAAGCCCCTATCACTTGTCAAACTTTTAAAAACTTTTTGGCAAAAAACCAAAACAGCCTTGTGTCTAAATCAACACAAACTCCATGACTTACTGACTGTAGAGACATCCTGGATTAAATAAAACATTTACATAACTGTATACCCTATGCCCTATTGACATTATCATCAGGTTGAAGAAGCCAAGATCTGGATCTTGGAGTGCAACAAAGTCCACGTTAAAGGAAGTGGCAATACACTAGTTTCAATCTGGCAACGCAAGAGCTCAAGCCCTTTGAAGAACTCCGAGTGCAGCCAGTTGTGGAGAACCATGCATGTTGCTCTTATTGGTGCTCAGACACGCCTCGCACATCTCAGCAGTCGCACGCAGCATTGACCCAAAGGGGGACTGTTAATTTGGCATGGCGAAAACACGGCTTCAAAATGAATGAAGGGCCTGATGCAGCCGTTCCACTGGGACAGAACAGCTCCACAGGCCAATCACAGTCCATGGCTTTGCCCTGAAAAGAACCAGAAAATTAACTAATGTCTATATTTATAGGTTAAAACGCATGTTTACAAATGAACTCAGAAAATAATACTAATGAGTCAAATAAATTAACACAAAACAAAAAAGAGTTTACATGACAATAGATCAGTATGAATATAACCAACCAATGAAAAATGCAATTCTAGGTCAAATTAAGTTTTAATTTGTGCTAAAGTTGAGATTATATATTGGCTTTGTTATATCGATATTTTCTAGAGACATAATTTGCTTTTTTGTTTTTATATCATTAAATTGATGATACATCTTAAATATTATGTAACTGCTGCTTATTGACATTTTTTATGGAATTACCCCCATATTTTAAATGAGGTTTAAAATATATGTGTATAACATATGTATAATTTCAAGCTGTTAAGACATGTTGTACGGATTATATACAAATATGAGACCTATTATGTATGGTTCTGTGTTACTGAGTGACTTTAATATGAGCATTAAAATCCTGTGATTCTTATTTTCTATAAATTAAATTTTGGTGAACTTAATTGAAGAATGTAGTTTATTCATTTGAGATTGAAATGTATAGGACTCATCTGCAGACATGACAGTACGATGTGGGTGGCTCAGCTACACTGCGGCTCACCTCCGTCATCACCCTCGACTGCACACTGACTCAGCCTGCCATCGCACATCCAAGCCACAATGGCAACGTAGGCCTCCGCACAAATGCTTAAACTGCATTCAATTGTCTAGTGAGCCCTCTGTCTTTCAGCCCCCCAACTCTCTCTGTCATGGTGTGAGACCCTAATGAGCAACCAGCGGTTTTTTTTCTTCCATGCCTCAGATCTTTTGTAGCTTACTAAAGGTTGTGTGTATGTTTTGGCTCAAGCTCCATGGAAGGTTATTTTACCTCGTGCTATATCCAGATTTAATTCCAAAATCTTTAAAAAATAATAAAACCGTAATTGATGAAGCATACATACTTTATTATACGTGTAACTTGTAAATACTTATTTTGATGGCGTATGGTGAAAAAAAAACTTCACGGGAAATGGTGAAGAAAGGCCATTAAAGTCCTCCACTTCACTGAAAGCTCTTCTTAGCGTCCTGAGCTCTGAGACAAAAGCCGAGTGTCAGAGTGATAGAGGAAGTGCTTGTCTTTGCTTCCTGCTCTCTGTGCCACAGGTATGAATAGGACGTGCCTCTTTACATACACTGGGGCTATCCATTACACAGTTAACAGGGTCTTGGCTGTACTGTGAAAAGCTTTCTGTCACATAGAAAAAAAAACACAAACACAAATGCTTTGCACGGAGCTAAAATGTAAAAAAGGGTTTCTCAGGCAAAAAAACTAAATAGTGTGAACAGTGTGTGCTGGATTGGAGCCAGGTACAAACATGAACACCTCTATGCATACAAGATAGTTTGGTTTTTTCTACGTTGGACAACTGAATAAAACAAAATAACATGAGCTGCCCATAATTCTCAAGCCTACTGCTAAATTAATTAAGTCACAATGCATCTTAATAATCAACATCTACTTATCATGACATCAGGATACATTAGGCATGCCCGATTGCACGTGGGATTGCAGATATTTAAAGAAATAAAAAAATGAAAACTGAATCATTATCTAAATGACATAATTTGAATAAAAAAATATTTTATGTTGATTTGCTTCCATTTGGTCATCTTCCTAAAACAAACGGCTAAATAAATTTAGTTTTTAAAAA
This sequence comes from Rhyacichthys aspro, assembly GCA_036850595.1. Taxonomy (NCBI): domain Eukaryota; kingdom Metazoa; phylum Chordata; class Actinopteri; order Gobiiformes; family Rhyacichthyidae; genus Rhyacichthys; species Rhyacichthys aspro. Next base: position 10,863,844 of record CM072169.1, on the reverse strand, counting down.
TGCTACTCCACACAGGGACTTTGCATTCATCGTTTTGTACTCTCTCTGTTCTAAATGATGTGGCAGAGGGCTTTCAGGTCTCACCCCACACTACATTCATCCTGGGCCATTCTAACGCGTCGAGCTGGAGAATCTAGTTTCTCTGTTTGGTGTTGATGGCAGGGATAAAAGAAGATTGATATCTTGTGTCTCATCATCACAGGTGTTTGCTTTTATGGCCAGTGTGTCCTCTACAAGCAGTTTCTCATTACTCTCTGGTGAGAAGTAGGACCTTCAAGTCTTGTGCATTCCGACAATGCTCTGAGCGCTGTGTAATTTCAGAGCCTAAAGAACGGGGTGGGGGCGGTGGGAGGCAAATCAGTTTTTATTTAAAGCAGACCTGACTCAAATGGGATTCACCGCACTGTGGTCAGACTTCAAACCAACTTGTTACTTGGCTTTTTCATGTTCAGACTGCTGCAAATCTCTGTTCCACTATGAACACATCAGAAAAAAATAAACCAACTGTTGTTGATTTGGTTTCCATCTTTGTGGGAGACAGGCTTCGTATAATATTGTACACATTTATAGTGGAGCAGCTGATCAACAATTTGTAAAGGAAGAATCTACAGCTGCATTCACACAATAGGGAAAAGAGACATTTTCTTGTCTTCTAATTGAAATCCTGTAAGATCTCAATTGAGAGGTGTAATCAATATATATTTATAAAAGAATGAGCAGCAGAATGTAATGTGTGTAATAAATTATTTTCATATATTTAAATGTCTCTGTAAAATGCTGTTTATATCATTATAGTTTTAAGTTTGTCTAATTATACCTTTTCTGTTTGTAAGTTACCGAAATGTGAATGTTGGTCACATGAATTTCCAAGTTCAGACATTGATAAAGCCAATCTGAGTCTGATTTTTGCAAATACATTTTGTAAATACAGCCTTAGTCATGAATGTGAACCTCTTCGAATTAAACTCCAATTTGCCCGCTAATTGTTCTTAGACTGATGTGCATCTTTCTCAGAAGCGAGGATCAATCGGCTTAGATTTCATGATCAGAGATAACCCCACAGCAATTCCAGCTCTCTGAGTAAATGAATGTGTTTGCTCTGTCCTCAGGTAAATATTGGTTTGTCCAGATAATGCTATGGGCTGCTGAGGGTTTCCACAATGCTTAAGTTACACCACTGTCTGCACTTTTCGACTGAGAGCAATTGTTTCCTCCCTGGCTCCTTCTTTTTTTCTTCTTCCTGAAAGCCAAACATCAGTAGCAGTCTCAAGTGGCTGAAAGTTTTAGTTGATAATCCGCTCTGTCACTCGGCCACAGAAAGATTAATGGAGGGGGAACTCCTCTCTGGCAAACACTCCACTCGATTAACAGGGTCTGATGACAAGATAGTTTGTTTATAAATGCTAACAAAAACTGGTATTATATACTTGTATAAAATTTAATGTCATTTTAAGGGCACTGAGTGTTTATAATGTAAATCATCATGTTATATGTTGAGAGGGTAAAATGCAGACACAATAGCTTCAATCACAGTATAGTCTTTGTGTCTGATCTCTTCTTATAGGAGTGGACAGTGGTAAATCTGAGGGAAAATGGAGCCCTCTGCTGCTGATCCACCCACCAGACAAATCAAAATGCTCCAAAAAAACCCAGGAAGTTCTTTATTAAGCCTGTCTATATGGCAATATCTGAATAAAACTCAAAGTTATCAGTTTTTTTGCAAATCAAGGTTCTGCATTTAACTGCTTTGTTTGTTTATATTTGTCCACAAATTCCAAAAATTTAAAAAATCCCAAAACAAAAAATAGGAATATGCATTTAGTAATATATCTCACAATATATCAGCTTCTCCACTCTGATGAATGCATCTGCTGTATAAACAAATCTTGGTATGATTCTCAGCTCACCTCTGTAATGGAAAATGCCGAGCTATGACATTCAGGAAGATAATAGCAGCTTCATGCCATGCTGATTCCAAAGACAGTGGAGCGTGTCTAATTCCCAGCACCACTGCCTTGATCTTTTGTTGCTTCTGTGAGGTAGTTGGTGTTTATTTGTCGAGCAATTATGTATCACTTTGGAAGTCTAAACTCATCAGTCTCCCTTTTCTCGTCGGAGGCGTGGAAGTGTTTCTTGTGAGGCTTAATTGCGAGCATTGATCAGAGCCAATCCTAGATGTTAGCTGATGATCGCGCCTCGTTGGCTGCTCAGACCTGCAGATAACCATCTTTAATGAATAGCAGTGTGCTTCAAGGAGCCAGGGCAGATATGGATTGTTGTAAGAAAATGGTGGGGTCTCAATAACAATCAGGGAATTCCATCTTAACTGTTTGGATGTCTTCCATAATGCCACACACTCGGAGATTGTTCTCTCAAAAAATGGACCTACACCAAAATAAAACTTGGCAGCAGGAGTCATTTGAAATCCTTCACAATACGTCCACGTCAGAATCTCTCCTTCTGCAAATGGGAATGCTGACTGATCTCAGGTGGAGATACTGTGTTGCTAACAGTTTTAGAAAAAGCAGAACAGCCCACTGCAAGCACAAGCACAGCTCCCCAAGAGTGCGTCTGAAAGGCACAAATTGAGCCATTTCCCCCAGTCTCCAGGGAGAGACTTTATCAACTCAAAGATCCAGCGCAGACTGTGTATAATTTGCAAAATACTATGCTGATACTGCAAATGAGGTTTAATAGCCGTTGAGGCCCGCTTAAGTCTTATAATGTAGGCCTTTGATAGCCAGTGGCAGGGCCATTTTCAAGAAGAAAAAAACTTAAGGCATCCGTCAGTGGGTGTCTGCAGTCATTCTTGGCTTATCGTATCATGTCATGTAATAAGAATTGAACAACAAAAGCAACGTACGCCCTACTTTCTTTTTAACCTAAGGCAAGATGACAAGGGTTATTAGTCAAGTCTCACTCTGACAAGCTGTCAGCCTTAATAACATGTTTTGTAACACCCACAGCCTTAGTTGTTAATTCTAGGCAAACCAACAATGTTGTAATGGTTGTCAACGTGGCAATTCATCTTTACTGTAGACATTCTACTTAATTCAAATTAGAAGATTACTTTGTAGGCTTCTGTCTGTTGCTGTCTGTCTTCTGTCTGTTACATTTGATTCATTATATTTTGACTTTTATCCTATTAGACCTGCTCTTGAACACCTGTAAATGGTTTTCTGTTGTATTCACCCAGAACATCATTTCAGCTTATACCAATTAGAGCCCTCCATAAGTTTTTGACCAATAGAGAACAATGTAAGGTTCTCACGTATCCAGAGCAGACGGCCTTATCTGAGAAAGGAGCAGATAAAGGACGAGATGAAGCCTTGCTGAGAGAAGGGCCTTACCAGGTGTGACAGGTGCTGACCTGATTCTAACAGCTAACAAATGTTTTTTGAAGGGCTCAAATAAAGTGTTTACTAATTTTAAATCCCTACAAACTGAATGTCTTACAACATATTGCAAAATGCAAACAATTAAAATCTGCAGCTAAGAGTTTTTGGTGGAGATGCTCTCTCCACACAAATGATCGATTGGGGATAAAACACCTCAATGAGATCAGAGATAGACCTGAGCAAACACATTCTCATCCGCTAGTGAAAATGGATATGTTGTTGACCTATCGGGGCACAAAAGCCTTCCCAGTGCTCAGGTAAGTAACCCTCCTCCAGCCGAATCTCTTAACTAAATATTGTGAGTGTCCCTCTTTATATCCAACAATCTGGGTGTTTGCCTTTGGATCCAGAGGATTAGAAGATCAACACTGGAGACAGGTGGGCTACTCTGTGAGCTCAAGTAAGGAAAATACCAAAAATATATATATTTTTTAAAACAATGTCAAACACTAATTAGCTTGTAATATGCACAAACAGATGAATTATAGACTACACTGCCACCATTTATATCTGAGGAGTTCTGATTCATCTTCCTAATCATTCATGATGTCAATGAAGTTTACATTTGACCTCAGTATTCCATCCTCAAGTATCAGAAAGCCACGCTCTAAACCCTTGCCTCATTAATAGACACTTATTGGAAGCAGTTCAAACCCTAATATGAAATCAGATGAAAAATACCACCCAAGCAAGCATTAATGTGCATTTTATCCTCAATGCCTTCAGTCCATTTTTTCCTCTATACACAAATGCTACCAAAAATGTGCTTTCTCCAATCTTTGTGAATCTGAATGGGCCACACTAAATGCAGGTTTCCCAACATGAGGGCACATTGACTTTGTGCACTGAAGGGAGGTATCTCAATCTCTCAGACTCCACATGGGTGGCAAAGGAGAAGAACGTGCACTCTTTTCTGCAAGCTAAATATCAGTAATTAAAGTGTCAATGAAGTGCAGTCATTATGGGAAGAAGCTTTAGTTTGCATCTATAGTAAACCTCCTCATCTTAGCAGAATATTGAGAAGTTAGACTGAGAAAGTGTCCAGCTGGTGTCAGTGCAGCTGTGCATGAACGCTGACATCTGCCTCTATGGGAACACAATAGTCAGCCTCTATGTGCACACTTTAGCAGTCTAAGCAGATGGAAAGTGCTTTCTAAAGGTGGCAGAGGAGGCTTCTTATCACTTTACATGATATCATCATTTGTATTCTAGCAAAGGGGTTTTATGCTTGATGCTCTGATTAAACTAATCCAGGACTGTAAGTTACCAACTCAGATAATTACTGCATTTGCAAGTGCATTTGGATAAAAAAAAAAATGCTGAAGTGCGTCAATGGAGTCCTAATAGACAGAAGAAATAAATGTAGTAAAGTTTTTCTTCTTGTGATTTACAGTGATGCAAGACAAGAAGTTTGTTGTATTAAGATTTGTGTCTGCTGGAACACACCAAGCGGTCAGTGTTGTGCTGTAATTTTTTTCCCTTCACTCTTGTGGTGAGGCCCTTTTTCCAAGGACATTTAGCCTAATCCACTTCAGCTGTCTTCATTCAGAGCGGGTAAAAGAAACCCAGGACTGCATCTATTGGTAAAATTGCAAGACTGTTTTTCATAAAACATAAATATCTGTTAAGAGACTCGGTATGATCCACTTTTATGAAATGATGAGGAACATTTCCTTATTGTCGCTGATGTCCATGCCTCACTGTGAGAACTGGTGGCCACAGATATAACTCTTATTACACTTTTTAACCATAAAAGAGCAGAAGAAAAATGTGCAATTTGTCGAAGTAACTAAATTACAAGAAGCAATATTAAATGTTTGTTGAGAAAATAGATATGTTTTATGAGTGAGACAACTGTAAGTGGAGGAGGTGGACTGACATGAGCTTCAACTTAAAAAATATTTCCAGTATTAATGTGACAACGTTTATGGCAAAACATAGAGAGCTTTGTGTTTAAATGGAAGGTCGGCAGTCTTCACACATTGCCTGTTTTGCCATCATTTTTCACCCTGAAATTATTAAATATACACATTTATTGAAGCAAGCACTTCCTTTTAAAAATAAGCAAATTATATGGCATCTTCATCATCGGGGATTTGAACATTTGGACCGCTTTTTGTCTTTGTGCTCTACCTTCTGTCTCTTCTGGATGGGAACTGCAGAGTGCTGGGTACGGCTAACACTGCTGGGTATTCTACCAGATGGATACTCAGTATGAATCAGGTCTAAGTCTCAGCCAAAGCCCCAATGTGTGTGTTGGACTGTGCAGTGCATATCTGGAGACCACACAGGTTCCATAAGCACGTTTAAATCTCTCTGCTGCCCTCTATCTTTGTCTCAACATCTCCCCGTGGGATGAGGGTCAGGAGTTCAATAGCAGTGGGGGAACCTGCACTTGGACCAAGGCATACTGCAAAGACGCTAACTCAAAATACTGCTACAGAGCTGCTCATGCATAAAGCTCACAGAGTCATCAGTGAAAACTAAAGTTATTCATTCAATTATTTGTCAAATGTAGCCATCTCTGGTAATATTTATTAGAGAAATAATAGCAAGGTTTTGGCCACATTAGGTATAAACCTGTGGTCTGTGTCATGCTAATGTCAGCAGCGTGTGAAATGGTCTCCAGTCACCAACACTGAGGTCCACGGAGTGTTGTAACACACGACAAACATGATTTCATTACCTACAGAGCACAGCGTCTGAGGAATGGAGGTGCAACTGATCTCAGCCTGACTGAAGCCTTGCTGTTATAAATGAGTTTGTCATAGCACCATGGTTGGCCATAAATGACCTCACCAGACATGCTGCTGTAATAAACTAAACTAAGAATGTGCAAGAGGGAAAACAGTGCCTGCAGTGAGCACGGCTACTGAAAGGTGAGAACTGGCTGCTCAAAACATAAATCTGGCTGTGATAAATCTCAACAGACGGCTGTCAATTGACACAGTTAAAAGTGTGTGGCAGGAGAAGGACTGTAGTAACAAAGGGACACACAGCCTGGACATCCGCAAAGCCCTCTCTCCTGTGAAAAGAGACTTCCATATGTACTTGTACCTTCTGTGGCCCTTTAACCCAGAACAGATGTCATCAATAAATACCAGTGACCCATGAAGGCTTTTGCAGCGTGTGATCACGGCTTTTTCTGTAGTGTGCTAGTCTAGCTTGTCTAGCTGGTCAACACCTGACCAAACTGCAAGGTTTACAATATAGATGTTTAAAGTCTTCTTTGGTGTAATCGTAGGTGTAGGTGCTCAAAAACAGTGAGGTGTAAAAAAGTCCCTGGCTAAACAGTGCCACATATACACAGTGGCAGCTCCCATGGGAGCAATGTGAGAGCTGCTACAATCTGCCTCCTGTTACAAGGTCTGCTTCCAAGTTATGACCTATCACCTCGCCATTCTAATCTTTCCACAAACATCTGTAAGGAGAGATTTACATGTCCTCTTGTGATTCATTGCTACATGTCTGTTGTTTGATGTGCTTTGAAACCAGGACTAATCCTATGAAATGTGGCATTTCCATGTTAGCAAGGTAATTGGTGGCAATATTTATGCCTGCTGTCAGACATGCCACATTTTATTTGTAGTGATGTTTTGGTATACTCCAGCTATATCAGACAATCTCCTAAATAAATAAAAACATATTTCAGTATATTATGGATTAGAACATTTACACTGATTTTGTCATGTTAATCAGTATTTAGCAAAAAAAATTCTTCCATAGCCAACAATTTTAATATATGTACACGGTCCCAGGTGAGTAAAAAGTCAAGTTTTTAAATTGCACCAAGCCTTGACATTATTCCTTTTTAAGTAGCTAATACCATTAGTCACTTTGTACTATAAGAGGTCACTGGGAAGTCCTTAGTCAAGGTTAGACTGAGCTGCATCTGATAACCATCACAAATGGAGCATTTCAAAGGACACAAACTTCCACATGAAGTGACTTCCACTGCTCTCTTCTTTCTAAGGGTGGCCTCTCTGCCGGCCAAGCATGGAGTTTAAAGACGCATTCACATGCTATCATACAATATCCAGGTCAAATACGCGCCGTAATCTATTCAATATGTAAAATGTTTATTTTGTAGAGGGACCTCAAACAAACTGAACCAATATTTACAGAGAATGGCAGCCAAATATTCTGCCATTTTCCCAGACATTACTGCTCCCTCATTTATCTTCTATTCTCCTGAGCAACATGTAGACAAGGAAACTAATGTGCTTAAAGCCTTGAGGACACTGGAACACTCTGTTTCCAATGTTTTCAAATATTTTTACAGACTTGCTAAAGTGATCACTTTGGTGATATAGCCTCTGTAGAGAACATATCAAACTGATATTAATAAATTAACTGAGAAAAAGTTCCTCTGTCTTTGGATCTTTCTCAAAACCTAAGATTACCAAGTTCATGGAAGGGAATCATTAAAGAATTCAGCATTAAAATCAATATAGTATATTTAGGCATTTTTCATAACTAAACTCAAAAGATGGCATAGGCCGAGTTGCCCATTGCATGTCAAATAGGAAAACCTTGGTGGTCTATTGTTGGTCACTATTAAAGCAGCGTTATTTTTCTTCCTCTTGACCCTTAAAAATGTCTACAACACCAAGATGCCCTCTCTTAGAAATAGCAGCTGTGTATTGTTACATAACAGGAAACAGCTGTCAGAAGCGATCCCAGTGTCTGGCGCTGTCGGCCCAGTCCGCTCTGGTACAGGTTGAGCTGTTTGTTTGGACAACAGGCTCCGTTCTTGTAAAGAAGTTCTGGAGTCAGTGGACTGAAGAAGTCTAGGGTTCACGGAGAGACAATGCGTGCGTAAGTCCGATAGCAATACGGCACAGATAACACAGTTGCCTCTGGTTCATTTTATTTCACATCTATTGTTCCATTAACATGTATTTAAACTAGATCATTTCGAAAAACAGTGGTCTTTGAAAGTTTTTTTAGGCTGTAGACTGTTTGTATGAGACCATAGGCAATAAGTCATCAAAAATAGCCTCTGTCCAAAACCTTTTCATCAACTCTACATCTGTACAATCCTGCTACCAATATGTTATATAGATCTAGGTAAAACTGTTTAATGTGAGAAAAGACTGGAACAGCATAACAATATATTATTTGGAACTTTCGACAAAGGATAAATATAGCTCCATAAATAAAAACAGTCCCATCCCCAACATCAGGACTGTCACATTAAATGGTTGGGTTACAGTTTAAAGTTGTTGCTAATTTTCCTCAAAACATTAAAAAGGGGAAAATTTGTAATACATGCAACATGCGCCTAATAAGTCTGCCCTACTGTCTGGACTTAGTTGGCTCTTAAAGTAAGCTGTTCACCAAACTCAAAAGGCATCCATTATATGTGAATTCCTAATGAGAGAGTGAAAATCAAACCGTTGTGTAATCGGACACTGTACTGTACACAGTAAAGATTCTCCAGCTAGTTTTCCCCTGAACTGCTTCAGCACCTGATCAAAAGTTTGCTCAAGGTCATAAAAATTCCTCATCTTCAGTTAAATTTATGGCAGGACTCATTAGTTGAAATAAAACAGATTAATGCAAGTGCAATTAAATGTGACCTATAGGCTTAATGATGAAGTGGAGGCTACTTAAACATGTCTTTTTCCATTCTCTGCAGCGATCGCAGGGCACATATAAAACTCTTTTTACTGAAGGTGTACAAGTGTTTGAGACTGCAACGCAGACTTCAAGCTCTTGAAATGAACGGTACTACTGAATAAATCTTGTTTCTGTTTCTGTGTAAATGTTCTGTCCTGCTGCCTTAAGTGTCAGCAAGAGATTTGTCTGTTGATCTTGAGTGTTAGTCCACATCATGCCGTCCCAAAGGAACAGGGCATTAGTTCAGAGAAAAGGAAGCCACTACCTCATTATGCTGCTTATTTTAGGCACCAGGAAGAGATGTTTGGAAACTTTTTGGCCCAGAATCTCAAGTGCTGGAGTGGGACGCGCTCTGCTCTCTGCTCCCATGGGTGAAGCAGGGGTGATTTTGGTGCTTGAGTGAGCTCAAAGAAACAATTTACAACATATACAGTGGAACTTCAAAAGTGTCTTATCAGAATCAGGCATCAAACATGAATGATTCCATATGAAATAGCAACTTTCTGTTTACTGTAATTAGGGGGAGATTTTTCCCATTAGGGAAGTACAAATAAATTAACATTGCTGTGGTTGAGAAGCTGACATGTAACAAATGTTTTCAGGTTAAGTCCTCAAGAAAAGACAGTGTAAGTAAGTATAGCCTTTCTTATTTGAATTTTCTTATCAGTGATAGAAGGCAATAGCACGCTGCTCTACTCAGCCATATATTTATAGAGTGTTACAAGGGAGTAAAAACTTGAAAAGCATGTAGAGTGGCAGGACTCTCTTAAATCCTGGCGTCGGCTCTGTGCTGACCATAAACCTGGCGGGAGCTGTGGGGAGGAACGGGGACGTAAAGCTAACAAACCCATAACAAACATGATGGCTGATTAATTGCAGATGAAGCAAATGACACATTGACACAAGGTTTTTAGAGAAATGTGCTCAAAATCTAAAGACCTTTTGAGATGTGATACCAGGCCTACAATAGGAGCCTTAGTTAGATTGGAATAAAGTATTTTCATAGGCACAAGCTTTAGGGTTAAACCATTATCTCTGGGAAATCACTGCTCTAACAATTCTGAGGTATTACACAAATACACTATGTGACCTAATTTGGTACTTTCCTTTAGTTTGTAGGGCCAAAAATCTTGTTTGTTTTTCAGCTAAAACATCAATTTACTGTACCATGCATCAGTTTAGTGTCCGTGCCCAGTCACGTCAGACCACCCACCCACACAGTGTTGAAACACAGTCTAGAAACAGTCATTAAACCATTTCCCCAGGTCACTCCAAATCAGACTTGTTAAAGCTGTGAACTGGTGGAAAGAGACCCTGCTGGTAGCTGTCCAACTCAGTCCAGCCTCAGCACAACACACCCTGACCTGGTCTGGTCATAAACAACCAGCTGCATCTTTCCACATCATCAAGCGATGGTGAAAGTGTGGGGTGCACATGTGCCACATGCAAGGGAATACAATACAGTAAAAGGGCTCAGAACGTTTACCACTTGGGTAACACTTGGACATTCCAGCTCTGAAATAAGATGATAATTGTGGGGCAAGAAACAAAAAGGTAAATGTAATTGACAAATCTAGAACATGACAGTCTAGCACAGCAAAACAGTGTTAAATACTAAACTAGCAAGTGATATATGAATGACAAAAATCCATAAGAACAAATGTCTGAAGTTGATCAACTGCAGATCACATTCAGTGGCCAAAACAATGCAAATTAAAGTTATTTATTCTGTGAATATGCATCCAGTTAAAGAGAAAAGAGGACACAGACCACATGGTGATCACTGTAATATTATCCAGTGTGCCGGTCAATTTATATGCTGTTATAACTGTCAGTTTGCATTTCACAACAGGACATACAGAACATTATTTCAAAAGAGTATCAAAAAAGGGAAGCAAGCCAGCACCTTTCTTGTCGTGACACTGCATGTTGAACTTTGCCCAACTTTCTTTTGTCGGCCTATCGCTAAGATCACTGCTGCTTGTTATCTCTGTCTATGTGACACACATCACCAGCCTCTGCATGTGTTTGACTGACCAAACATGACTTGAAAATATAGAGACAATACAATGAACCATAAAATATGTCTTTATTGCAACTTTCCTTTTGTTGAAACACTGTGTGCATTTGTGTATAATTAATTATTAATTAATTATTAAACTGTTGTTTTGCCCAACCTACAGAATACATTTTGCAGAAGTTCACTGGCCTTTGGTTTAATGCAAATATATTTTGCATACGTTAAAATAAAGCTGCTTAAAATGGTAACACTGTAAACCTAATCTACCTAATCTACCTGAAAAGGAAATTGAGAATGTTTTACTTGCTTTCATGACTCCCTTTGAAATAATGTAAAAGCACAGCAATGTAAAATCCTATTGAAGTGAAGGCATTCTTGAGAATGGAGATGTTTTATCAGAACAGCATGCAGAAGAGGCTGTTGGCCTGATTTTCACACAGATAGTACAATGATGTTTGCATACCTGAACAAGCCGGTGGGAAGATTAGTTAATTGGCATCAAAGCTGGTATGGCAGGGGCCACCTTTTGTGCCTTTGCATGAGCAGAACATGCACAGGTGAAGTTGAGTTCATGACGTCAGCTCCGTCTGCTCAAACAACATAAAACACTTTTAAGTTCACATTCTAGACATATTTTCAAGAAAAGAAAAGAGCTAAATTACTAAAAGCTCTCATCAATGAGACAGAGTCACTTGAACAATGTTTAAACGGAAGTCAAACTTAAGCAGTAAAAGCAGACAATGTTACAAACCATTGCCTTACTGCTTGTTTTAAAGATGATGGCTTTAGAATGATGGATGAGCTACATATTCATTTTTTTCCTTCATGGAAGAAGATTTTTTTTGGCAGCAGCTACGTCCACAAATAGATGCCAGTTTAAAACCAGTTTCCCTCAACTTAGTGGAGTGTGGGTGGTTTTCTAGAGCTTAAGTTAAGGCACATTTCTGGTTTTCTTTTGTCTGTGTCCTTCTCTTCTTCTCTTGTTGTAAATTCTGTGAAATGTATTCAATGATTTAAACCAAAGCAGGCACAGTGATGTTACTGATGTGCAGGGATTTGAGACTCTTTCTTTTTGGTGCTAGATTATTATGTAAACATACATTCATACAAGCATTTATAGCACTGACTTGTATTATTCTATCATGACATGTTGCAAGTGTTAACATTTCAAATGTTACCGTCAAGAAATCTTACAAAAATCAACCAAAACCATAGCGAAAAGGAACCTTCTATGTTAAAGTTAGAGAAGGACAGGAATATATGTAACAGGTTTTTTTTTTTTTTAGAAATATTTGAACCTGTCACAGCATGTTGTAGCATTCAGTGGACGATATATACTGAACACAAATACAGCTAATAGGATAAGAAGATAAATACTATAATATATTCATAGTCTGCCAGACTGACTGACACAAAATTTTAAAGTTTCTTAATTGCGAAACTTTGGATTTTCCAGTATCCATTTCACTGTCAAAATCACAGGGGCAGTTTATTTTAACATGAAAAGATGATTTATGAAGACTTCTGGATAAATTCTTTGGTATTTGCATCACTATGCAGGTGACTGTTTTGCCAAGACATTCAGAGCATGAGTCAGCTTGCAATAAGGGCTTAAGATAATGCAATGTTTTAATGTTTGAAGGTTTTTCCCCCTCCTTCTTCGGCTGAAGGTGAGAAAGCTTGGTACCAGCACAGTTCTTTAGTCGAGATATGAGGTCTGCAGAGGCTGAGAAGCTGAGGGTTGTTATAAATTACCTGGTGATGATAGTGATAATCCTTGTCAAAACAGCTCCTGTTCTGGCATTGGCACAGTCCAGATTGCTGGCCATCTCTCTTTGTCACTTTTGATTAGATCCTCATCTGGACGTGGTTGACTTGAGGGCAAAAGACTGCAGTCACATAAGATACCTATAATAAAATACTATTATTAATAAGCACACTGATGGTAAATGAATGCAGCTTGTTGTGTATGCGTTTTGTGTATAAAGTAGTTGTTGTAAAGATCAGTAATTATGTATAACAGCTTGTCCTATCTACTACTATTTCCTGGGTCAAAGCACAAGCCTGTTTGAAGCATGCACTTATTGGAACCATGTCAGGATGAATTACTTTGTTTGACATACACGGGCCCTGAGAGCATTTACCAACAGCTATAGCCAAACACATTTAAGGCTAGGCTCTACTGCAACTACTACTTTTTATAGCCAGATGTTTAACCACGTAATGGCCATGATAAGTTACATTCATCAGGCCACAAGAAATGCTTTGAGGATAAGGTTCTGTAGATAATAATTAAGATGACACAGTCATTCTGAGCTTGCAGAGGCTAACTTCATGTTTAATTGCTTAAATCAACATGATAAGATGCTCTTTAAATGACTGACAAACCATGCTGACACAGTGAACAAGCATTCACTGTTTACTTATTCAAGACCCTCATTACAAAGATCAAATCTTTTCCAAACATCTACATAAAAATGTGCATTGAATTGAGAACTGAAACCCTAAATAAATATAAATAGATCTGTTGATATTCAGGGTAGTTTGTAGCAAGGATGTGAAACGTCATGTCAGTCCATTCTTATTTCTGCTCATCAGTCTAGACTGCCCTGCACAAACACAGTCTCATAATCATTACCATTACAGATGAAAGGCAAGGCCCAATTAGAGTGGCTCCAATTGCCGCAATTAAATATGTGTGGTTGAATGATAATATCTTTTCCCCCAGAAATAAAAGAAAAAAAGAGGGCAGCATTGAATAATGATACAATCAAAAACAATCAAGTGTGCCTTTGAAGTAGTTGTACTTCCAAATCTGAGAAATACATCTGGTGCAATAGTGTTTTGGGCTGAGCTCGCAGGCGCCGTTGGCCCTCTGGATCACAGGCCATGGGGTCAGCCTACGTATCCCAGCAGCACACACTACTCCGGGCGGCTGAGGACACTGCTGTGTGTTCCCACCCACGGAGCACAGTACCAGGACACCACAGTCCACAGCCCTTTCACAGACATCCAAGATGTGTCCCATAATCCCATCTCTGCATCAAAACCAGCTGAGGGTGAGTGCTGTGGTAGACACTTGTACCCTCACTGATTTTGTAGCTGAGTGCAGCTCTTCCAAACCAATTGATCATTATGTAAACAAACATTTAAGAATAGAACTAACTCCTCTCAGGTCACCTCTCTGTTTTGGATTATCTTATTCAGAGATTTTTACTTCTCAGTTCGTGTTCCTTTTTGCAATGACAAATGCACAGTCCATTTCACAGCTGAGGAGCTCCTCACAGGACAGTTTTCCAGCTGACAGCCAGCGTAGTTCCCCTTCACCCAGTGGACTTGAGGCGCACTGATGCGTGCCAAACAGAATACACCCTGATTGCTGGAGACCGCAGCAGATATTTCTGCAGTTGTAGAACATTAGAGCAAAAAGCAAACAAGGCTTCCAGTTTAATCTTGCAATCGACACAAATGCTGAGGTGGACCCATCTCACTAGGACCAGTCATTATGGTGTGTAGAGATGCAGGAAGTGATGAGAGGGCATTAGTGAGTAGAGGTCAGTGATTTAGAGCTGTTTGATGTTTTAGGGGACTTCTCAGCTTTGAATCACTGGTTTATTTATGTTTTGTGGTAGTAGTGAATTTTATCAAGACAACGTAGTATACCTTCCTTATCTTTTTGAGTTCTGTGAAGCCCTCTTTGGGCAGTTAAATGACAGTAATTAAGAAAAGGAACAAAATCAGACTAGATGTCTTATTACAACAACCAAAGCATACAGTGTACAATTCAAAAAGTCAAGTGGGCCTTTTTAGGGTCAGGGTCTTAGCATTTTCTACTGCTACATGGGGCTACATGTTACATGTACAGTTGATCTTAAGGCTTAAATGTGGTTACTGTAGTCTTTGTGGCAGTTTATTTCAACCAGTGTCACATTAAAAGCTAGATCAAACGAGTATTTTCACTTGGAAAAAACAAAAAAACCTGCACTACTATGCTTGCGGATTGATGCTCTTATGTAATCTAGTTATCTTTAACAATGACAATAAAGTAAGAATTTTATCAATAATAATGTAATTGTGACATACTATACTGAAGTTAATATGAAGCCCTAATTAAAGGTTCCCGGATGAACCATGTAATTAATGTTAGAGGTTTTTCTTTGTACATCAATTATTGGAAATTTGATTCTTATATCACTTGTGAGTTTGACAAGCAGGCTCACTATTTTTTGTCTGTAACTGAACCAAACCTGTGCAGTTTCAAAACTAAAATACATCCGTCAGAGGTCAGAATATCAGCAGAGGAGTGCACATATGTTGTGCAGCTCTAACTTTTCCTCTCCATCTTTCTTTGAGAAGTCTAGTCTATCACATATTAGCAGATTTGATAGAAGTGTGAAGGAAATACACAAAATAGCCTCAGGGTTACCCACGGACAACTTAACCACAAACAGACCGCAACAGACATCTCGCTTTAGGTATTTGTGCGAAGTGTAACAGCTCGACTCAGAAGTGAACGTTTAGCTTACGTTACTTTAAATGAGAAAATGCTGTCAGGAGTCTTTCATGTATTATACTCAAACGCTCCGTGTCACTCTGAGCCTTTGTCACTTTGCTTTAGGGCACTTCACCAATATCCTGTCAGGAACCACAATCTACCTACAAACACGCTGATGCAAAACAGCATATAGACAGTTAAGTAAGATACACCAGTAAGGAATAAGGAAGTACTGTAAGTGTTATTTACAAAGGATCTAATTCAAGTCAAACAAGGGTATCTTACACTTTTCCAGGGAATAAAAGGTATGATATTATGTATGACACCTTGAACAAGCCCCCATTTCAGCGGATATACAGTATCTTTAGCTACTAATTATTTATGATCATCCATGACATATTGCTCAAAGCCCCTAAAAATATTTTGTTTTGTAGTTAAATGTGAGGCATTTCAGCTGCATCTGAGTTGCCTGTAGTCCTGACAGTATGAGTATGACCTCAATGAAAAGTATCACAGCACCAGAGTATTGTGGATACAACAACTTTTCATTTCCTGGTAAAAGACACTGGGAAATGTAACTGTCAAATATAAACAGCATTGCTTCAGATAAATAAGTGTGGCTTTAAACTCACTTTTTACAGTTTTTACTGGTCTATTAATTTGGATGCATCAATTTGATTGATTTGATTGATCATTTTAGAAAGGACTTTAAGGCTGAAAGAAGCTGTTTTGTAAGTGTCTTTTGGGCACTTTATCCTCTTGTTTAATCAGCACATATTACAAGAATGGAATATCCCAGTATAAGTTGTTTTTATTCTCATGATTATTATGACATCTTAAAACTGCGGTATACCTTAAAACCAGTCATTGTCCTATGACTATTTGACAGTATCTAACCATTCTTTTATTTTTTTCTAAAGATTGCAAAACACCAAATAAATACACAGTTCTAATAATAATAATGTAATAATATAACTTAAAGGTATACTGATCAGCCACACTAAAGTCTACTGAACCCGCCCATTATATTTCATATGCCTGCACCTACTGTACATACTGTGTTTTCAGCTGACAATACTGGGAGACTCAATGTTGGGTCAAAAGTGTTGTTCAGTGGTGAACCTGATCACAGTCATCATACTTTTTCAGGTTAAGTGAAAAACTTGAACATGTGTAACCTTTTGAATGTATAATAGCTTCCTGCTGTGCTACAAACAGCAACGTCTTTTATTGTTTTTATATTTTTCATCCTTCCTAACTTACTTTTCGGTGGCAACGCACTTCCTTCCTGACCCAGAGCAAAGTGTTCCTGTGTGTACCTTTCTGCATGTCTCGGGGCTTATTTCTGAACACGGCCCTCTTCTGTGCAGAAAATTGCATTACAGTCCAGGCAGGAAAACATTCAAGAAGCCAGCTGTTTTCTCGACTCAGTTTACCATTTCTGTGGCAAAAACGTAACCTAATCTTTCATACTTAATCGGGACATATTTCATGGCAAATGCACGATCACTTAAACAGTTCACCTAGGCTTGGTTCTGACAGAGACACGTGATACACACACATTTCAAATGCAAGGAGATGTTTAAAGGGCCAGAAGTTTAATGAGATCAATATTTTTAAAAGAAAAATAGAGAAAATGTGGTGGAGCTGATTTTTGGGGAGTTTTTCACACAATGGTTAAATCTTTTCCACACTAGCATCCTTCTTCCATGTTAACAAGACCCAGCATTTCTTCAATACAACCATCACTCTAGGTTATTTGGTCAAGAAAAACACATAATTCCTAAATGTATTTTGATCTGGTGTTCATTTTAGGGTTTGAATATGAGCCGGGAGTCTGGTTGTGATTTGTTGGTGTGCATGCTGGTCAGAGTTGCCATGTTTAGAATCTTGTATATATATCCTCTGCCCCGTCCTGTCTGACCTCTGTAAGCTGCAGCATGTGTTCGTCCTGGAAATGCTGTACAGATACTGGGTTCGCTCACATTGGCATCGAAATACTCTTTATTCCACTGAAAAGGGAGGAGATACTGTAACTGTAATGAAGTGGAAAAGGCGTGCTTTTCTGACACTCCAAAGTGACAGAGCAGCGACTGCCACAGGTCATCAGCAGACTAGTAAATATTCAGGAAATACTGCAAATTCTAATAGTACAACTTTATACTGTACTGGCTATTTTATTATTTTTTTATTTGGTTTCCTGGCAGTTGAACCAAATGTAAATGTCTGATTTAGTGAGCCACCATTTAGGATTTTTATTTTATTTTATTTTTTTACAATCAGAACTACTTAATTGAGGTGTCTAATCTAATCTGATATGTGACGTTATATATCAAAATCCTATCTAAGTAAAAAAACATAAACATAAAACCCAAGCCTCCCCCAAAGCTCTGTACTAAACCTGACACTGTTTTAGATGCCATTAAATGCCACACGATTATTGCAATAATTAAATATATTCTGTAATGGATAATACTAATATACACATTATAATATAATATTATTAACACTACAATAACAGCAACTACTACAACAAAATAATAATAACGTTTGCAGGATATTTCCTCAATGAAGTACTAGTTTTTAAATATGTTGAATGCTGCATCCTTGCTTTTTGTATCCAGTGTAGCATGTGACCTGGCAACTTTTCGTCTATTTTTCCGTACTGCACAAATGTGTCTCATTCTGGTAGCCAGTTCCTTGTTTTTGTGGAAAATGGTATATAGTAAATCTCTTCAATTGCCTGTTGGTTCTCCCTGACACATTTCTTTCACGAGGCAACAGCCCAAATCCATATGAGAAGTGAAATACTGTAGCCTTGGACCGAGCCTGGAAAGACCCTGACACCGGAGCATTGCTTTGTTTCAAACATAACGTGTCTTTTCTTCGACATGGATCACTATGCTGATGTAAAGCCGGTATTCTGTTCTTATTTAGCCTAATAATTTATTGCATCTGGCATCAGGGTCTGCACAACAAGACCAAAGGCACAGCAGAAGCTTTTAAAAAGAACCTGATATTTCTGCACCCTAATCAGTTAAAGATGACTCTCTTCTCTTCTATATTTGTAAGATCCAGCAGACAAAACATCTTTCTAGACATCCAGAGCCATTAATAAAGATATAATCATAGGGCTCTTCCAGGGATTTTGACCTCAGAGGGAATTTCTCTCAAGTGAGCGCCTGACTCCCTTCAAAGCCAAAGTGTGACTTACAAATGGTGCGCTGTGAATGAGTGACGGAGGACATGAAAGATGGCTGACATTCCCTTTGTGGATATTCCTTTTGCTCGGAGACCTTCGAGACACACACAGGGCCAGTAGACAGAACGCGCCTTGTTGATGGCGTTCTCACCAAACACTGCCATCTAATGTTGATAAAGGCAATATTTCAAAACTTCTAAAAATACACATTTGCAAGTATTTTTTAGCCAGTAGTAGTTACCATCAGCCTGTCCTTGTTCATCATAAGCTATCACTCAGCAAGAGTCAGCAGATCGTAATGATGAGAAATTTATCAAGGAAAATGAGAGCAACTTCCCGTCATCAAAGCAAGTTCAGAGTTGCCTTTTGAAAACTATGGCGCAACAGCTAATGTGGCTCATTGAAACGCTCGGCTGCCGGTGAATGGCCACGTTTCCCTTACGCTAAAAGACATCTCCAGAGTCAAGCTTAGGGGAGGTGAGACTGTGTCACTTGTACTGGCGCCTGGCTTCACCTGGCTGCATAACTTACCAGTGGTAGAGCCAACAATATCACATACACACTCCTGTATACAAGCGCTGCCAAAAGCACACACGCTAATAAGTTCCATTTGTTTAGTCTGATGTTTTCTGAGATACCATATTTCCTGAAAGTACAAACACTCTGGTTTCATATGCTTTATACTTAAAATACTACTGTAATTTATGATAAAGGTAATTACATTTAGTAGAAGGCATAGAGTAGATCAGCATTTTCACCAGTAATTATAGGCATAATTTCATACTTGCAGCCTAATTCAGTGCAGGCATAGTTATATTTGCTTCATTAAAATACTTGTATGGGTGGGTGGGTCATATGTCTGAAAGAATATGTGAGTGTATTTAATGTAAGCTGGATATGTATGTTATTGTACCGTGCATGCAGTAGCAGTAGAATATGCTCGCCCATGGTAACCCACAAAAACAGGGAGCGTAGGCCACAGGCTTAGGGCAATTCGTGGCTAAATTACACAGTTTGCTGAGATCTACTGAGGGTGACCCCAGTTGCTGAAAGCAAAAAACCAAATAAGATCTGGTTTCTGCATGTCACAAGACAAATTGTGAGTCGCATAATGTTCTCTCATTGCTGTCAGGTAGGTGCACTGTATTATTTTAAATATAGTGAAACGATTCCTCTTTCAAAAACGTATTTTATTTAGATCAGAAAGTAGAGAATGAAATCTAAAAATAACTACATTTTAGGATACATGTGGGAGGACAAAGGGTTGGCTGTGGTATTGCTGTACATTTATATATATAATATACCAAATGTAATAAAGGGTAGATGATAAAAGAACTCCTCATTTGGAGCGGAAACAGTAAGTGACCTGCATGCCTTATTATACTTAAATTAACGTTTTATTTCACTGCAAATGAGGCATTAAACAATCCTTTTGTGGCCCAGACCGTTGGCATGGCAAATTGCACTTTATGCAATATTTAATCAATTTAATAATTATTCAATTTTATTTATTATTTATATAGAATTGAATATTGTATATACTTTGTCAAATTAATACATAGGAAATAATAATAAAAGGTGTCTTTGCCCCTGAGTATGCTTTGCTCTACTTCCAGTGCTCAAGATTTGAAAAGTTGGTGTGATGGGACTATTAAAGCAGCATCAATACTCCCACCTACTGGTCAAAGCTCAGTAGTGTAAGTCTTTTTGCCCCCTCAACAACCCCCCTTGTCCACCTCCAGGCTTTCCCTTCCTGCTGCAGGAATGGTAAAGTGATCTGTCGGTCCCTAAGTGCTTTTTGCTGTCAGTGGTGTTGACATGAGATGCAATAGAAACCCGGCTGAGGCCACCTTGATGGAGGCGACCTGTTAGCTTGTAGACAGCGTCAATAGATACAGTGTACACATTCACTCCTCCACATGTGGGATCTTTTTCTCTCATGGCTTCTTTTTTCCCCTCATCATAACTGTCCTTTACAGTCCTTTTAACATCCAAACATCAAAAATCCATACATTCATCAAAAGCTCAAATGTATAAACTACAAAAAAATTACAAAAGGTGTACAAAATCTAAATTTCAGCAATGCAATTTCCCAGATCCTTAAAAATGACATCCGTCACATCACAGTTCCTTATCAAGAATAAAAGAAGAAGATACAATTCTGGTATGTATTGTAAATGTGTGTTTTTGTTTCCGTCATGTTCCATCATGAAAAACAGACATTTTTCAAGGCCCCTTTGGAGCAATGGACTGTATGGGAAAATCCCTTCCAACTGGAGGAGGAAGCGGCAGACACAAACAGAGGAGATTTGGAGACTACCTGCTGTTTAAACAGATAGCTGGGGCCTTGTGGCCATAGCTGCAAAAGCCCCCTGAACTCTGCTTCACTTCAGATGTTTAAGACTCCCAACGAGAGCATTGCAGTTCTCCAGAGAAATAAGCAACTACTTGGCCAGAACAGCCTTTGGATCCCAGGGAGGACCGCCAGCGGCGATGCAGAACTCTGTGCTCATTGGTTAGCGGACAGAGCGCTCTCCAGGGAGATGATGCTTGGGTGGTTCAGAAGATTACCAGGCAACCACGCAATTAGCCCAAATAAGATCTGGGGGAATGTCTTAATAATGTGTGTCAGACAATAGCAGAGTATACAATACACGGAGTACAGCACGGAAAAAGTCAAACGAAGAGCAATAGACAAAATGTAGTGAATTAGAGTTGGGTAATTTTTATTTTCTATTTACAGTGAGAAATAGGAACAAGTACTCAATATTTGGTATAGCACTTGAGTATTAAAACTAACCAAGGACAGCTTAAAATAAAAAATGTACATATAATAAAAGATTTTTATATGAAAATGGCTTTGTATTTGCTTTATTTTAACTTTTTAATGCACAATTTAAATTGGGGAAATAATTGACATTTTTCTTTATCATGGCCAACATAAGAATAGGGTTAAAAGACCAGGTCAAGTGCAAATGTATTATGTTCATTGTTGTCAGTGGTTTAAGTTTTTTTATGTTGTCACTATATACAGTAATGAGCCAGTTTGACTCCACGACTTCTCCCCTACGACGAAAAACAAGTATTTCATTCATTTAAAGTACATCCAAGCACATATTTAGCGGGTGAGGCTCATCTAATACTTTCTCCCATGCCTAACCTTCACATCAGAGGCTATCCGAAGCAAAACACCTGTATCCCAGAGAGGAGAGCCTCTGAACTTTGTACGCTGTGTGGGGGCCGGAGGCATGACTCCGTCCACACACGCTTCATGAGTGCCCAGGGACGCAGTATAGCAGTTGTAAAAATAGATGCAAAAACAATACCTATCCAGTCATTCAAGATGTCTCCCATGTGGAGAGAAGAGCAGGTGAAGATAAATTGATATGACGTACAAAAATACACACAACTATATACGACTACATTATAGAAGATATATAAATAACCCTGACCAATTTTTTAGCTTGACCATTTATCAAAGATGTCTCAGAGAGTGTTTCCTCGGAAAGAAAAATACGTTATTGATATATGGCCACCTTGTAGCTACATGGCCACCTAAGATCATTTTATTGCCCTATTTCCTGGTTCACAGGAAATGTGCATTTATTTAGAGATACAAGACAGAGTCAATAAGCCGAAGTATTAATTGGAAACCTCCAAACCTCACAGCAACAGTAACTGGTTGTTACTGGAGTTAACTCTACACACTCATATATTAACTGACCATAGGAAGCCACGTCCTACTGTGTTAATTAGCAAGTGTGCATGTACAGCTTTTAAAGGCCGTTTAGGGTAAAGATGGTGTGGACAAGCATTTTCACTCGTTCGTTTGTTTGGAAATGCCAGAAAGCCAGCACTCGTTACTAACATCAGCTCTTTCTGCCTAAAAACTCCTTAAAAAGAAACTATTTTATTGAGATGCGGTGACATCATTTACACGCATATGTTGTTTAAAATCCAAGAATGGCCTATTGTATATTTGATTTGGCCTGGGCCACCTCAGCTGACCAATACATCAAATCTCTCTGGCTGTGACTATTTAATGTAGATTCTCCAAAACTCACAAATGCAATACGACCAAATGTTCCAGAGATGTACCAGTATACTAAACAGGCCATATATTTTGCCCAACTCTCCAAACAGAAATAGATTTTGCTGAACTGTTTGATAAATTTGGTCTAGGTTTTCCAGCCATCCTTATTGGAGCTCCTACTGTTTTTCTGGCTGTTGGTGGCCCAAGCCCTAATCACCCTCTGTTCCCTCTGAGGCCATAAATTACTCCGATGAGATGGTGCTTTGTGTTCCTACTGCTGGGGAGCGGGGTGAATTCACAGCGCCATATTTTGACAACCCATACTTTAAATCATTGTTTTATGACAGATGGGAAAACTACAGCACTTTCACTGGCCTGATTTATGTTCATTTGGGTCTGGAGGACACTATAATTTGCAAGTAATGTGAAAACAGATGGATAGAGAGATACCAAAGGGTAAGAGTGACCTATACATTCTCAGTGCAGCTTACAAATGGAATCCATATGCTTTGAAAACTCTTCCAGTTACATCTCCATTACACATGTGTGTATGCGCACATGTGAGACGATTGTGTGTTAAAAAAAAAAAGATGGAGAAATGAAGATAAAGATTACAAATATTTAGGTAAAGACGTTCTAGATGTTTTGGTGCAAAGCGGGAATCTGCCTCAAATCATCTACGGCATTTATGAGCAGCTAAATCACTTTCATTCATGCAACATTATTCTATGGTTGTTTAAATATTTGTACATGTGCGATCAAACACTTTAATTATTTGATTTGTTTTACAGCGCCGCCCCTATAATCACTGAAGGATGACAAATGGAAGTAAGACAGTTTAAGCCATACTGAAACTTGATTTTCTTTTAGATTTAATGTCTATTAAGAGAAATTAAAAAGTCAGCTCAATTTCCTCTAAAGCTCCTTTATTTTTCCTTTCACTGCAACAAGATCACTTCTGACAAACGTACCTAGGTTCACATTGGACAATGCCACATTAAACATGTCTTCTATCTTACACCTGTGGCTGTAAATACTACTGGAGTGTACTTTTTTACCTGTTCCAATTGTGAAAACTGGATTGAAGTGTGTTTACTTTACAGAAAACTACAGAAATTGACATGTACTCATTCTGTCTTCTGGCAAAACAAAACAAATGTAAGGTAATCTGTGAGGAAACCGAAAACCCAGAATATATCATGCACAGCCTGGGATCCCTGGACGACTCGTGTTTTATGGCTTTTCCAATGAGGCAGGACAGTATGTGAGTGCGCAGTGTCTGGTGCAGCCATTGTGTTCCACAGAGCGGGGACCACCCACATGAACTCAGTGATGAAATAAATACTGTTACATGGCTACATCCCCCTTCCCTCAATCACAGAGTAAACTCCAGTCGGACAGCGGAGCGATGCCATCTCAGCTTGCCTCCAGATCCCGCCAGCCCCTTGTCCCACTGTGAAGCCCCTGTGCTCTGTGTGCCCTCCCTGTCCTGGTCAGGAAGCTGGCTAATAGTAGGGGATGACTCTGGTCTGTGTTGAACTTGGCACAGCCCCATGTCTTGCAGAGGAAGACAAACCGCTCACAACCCTCTGGAGCCCAAGGCATGGAGAGGCCCAAAGAGAATGAGGTGCCTACTGACGCCATGTCACGCAATCTTTTCGGCCTTTTACGTGTCCATGTGAATTTCTACATAAAAGACTTAAGTCTAGATCGGTAAAACTAATTACAGGTAACACTTATTCTTGGCTAGTGGCGTAACACTCAAATCTCATGTGTCCTGCATACCAAAGTCCCTAAATCACATCCTCTGCTTTGTTTATTTCCAAAGTTTGAACATCAAGCTTTTCAAATGGGAATAATATCCCAGGAGCAAGGAAAAAATGCAACTGGTCTCACGAAGTAGGTCTTTCTAAACCACATTTGTGTTTTATCAACAGAAACATTTTCATTCTGATTAAACCTAAGGCTGATTACTCAACATCAGGAGTACTTCCCTAATTTGTTAGGACCTAATCTATCATCTTCCTTTGTTGTGGAAGCAGGCTATAAATCTCCATAGGCAAATGCTTGGCAAATGGCTCAAGACCTCAAGGTTAATTCTAAATATATGGAGAAGAAGGTCCCACTTGTAGATACGTCTTAACTTTGTCCTCTGTCTGAAACACTGTGAAAGTCCACACCAAGAAATGTCTTGTTACATGACAGTTAGTGACAGTTATATGTGAGGAGGTTGTGCGTACAAATGGCTGCTTTATTGGTCTTAGATGATAGCATCAACCACTCTGTCTTTTGCTTTCATTATGATTTACTGCCGCCTTGTGGGATGAGCTCAGTGAAAATGTGTGGTTGGCTGCCAGCTTTACTTTTTTCTCTGTTTCTTTTTGGTCTTCGTGGGCCCTTGAGGTTTAACTGTTATAGAGAAATTTGGATGGGAGGCCAGGCAGTATAAAGCTTTGGCCAAAGACCTCACTGCACTCCAAAAATAAGAAAGCAGGGTGGACATACTTGTATATGTCTGCATGTGTGCGGCAGACAGGCACAGACATCAGTGGTACCAATCAACATAGGTACCTAAAAATATAAATGCTCATTTTCTAGCAAAACCTACCAGAACAGATGTATGTTGTCAGGTTATTTTTTATTTGGACTTTTATATTAAGCATATAGGCCCTATGTTTTCATTTGTGTTCTTAGCCAAGGCTTTTTGAATTTTAAAGGGGGAGAAACTACCATTTTACAAAGGTTAGTGGACGTTGACGTCTCACATACACAGTGTTAATGTGTATGTGACACCAGCTGTGGTTAGCACTCTACCTGCAGGTGTTCCTGCTGGGAGCCATCTTGAGGAAATGTCAGTAAAAATCTGAGGCCTGACCCTGCCACTGTTGTTATTTTAAAGATAGAGAAGTGATGACCTACCTCCTGAGGGACCACCGCTCTGACCTGAAGACCACCAGTCAGGGATGTGAACCACAAAGATCAGGCTGAGGGCCATGTCTTTAGAAGGGGCTTCAGGAGGGTCAACGCAACATGTGGCTGTGAGCAAAGGATTCTTTCTGCTACGGAAAATATAGACATCATCACTTGGTTGGAGTTGACTCGACAAGAAAATATGAGTAAGAAACACTGCTCATGCTCAAAAATAACATCACCTTGAGAAAGTTTCACAGGAACGCCACACTGCCAGACTTCTACACTCTCAGGCCTCTTTTCACAGAATCACTGGTAGTGCGTGTGTAGCTCTTGCGCCCTCTAGTGGTACCTACATTTATTTGACTTCCTCCTGCCATATGGAACTGGTTTACATCCGCGGTTAACTGTGTTGCTCCACATCATGTTGAGCACAGTGGGCAGAAGTTGTGGCAAATGTACAAATCATGTAATGTGAAAATGAGCTTCTTGTAGCCAACTTCACTGTTAGCTTATGGTAGAAAATTGCATCATATCAGAGGGAAGTGAACTGAATTCTAAGCATTACATTTATTACAGTCATATTCAAGCTGCTCTGGATTTTCCTGGCATCGGTCATACCCGTGACAAACGATCCAAATCCATAAATTAGACTCATTATTGTTTTGTTTTGCTCCAAATGGGGCTGTGGACCGTACCCCTTCTGTCAAATGTTGTTGTGACCTGGTCTTGACAGATGTCTTCTCCAAACTAACTCATGTTCAGTATGGGTTTAAAAACTCACATAACTGCTACAGACTTTTATTACCAGCCCTCTTTACCCAGAGAGAGTACCCATGTCTGGACCACCTGTCTGCTTGTTTCTCACCCTCACACACTGCTCTTACATCATCCATTATTATTCTTTCAACAGTAAAGGGCTATCCACTCTCCCTAGGATCACATCATGTAAAGCCATTTCTGTTTGACTTTTCTGTTTCTGGCCACCCATGTTCAGGTCTGCAGATGACTTTTCCAATCTCCTTTCACAGGCTGGCAGCCCAGACTCAGACAGACCCTACCGTCCTCTAGTTCATAACATTCATGTTTGTTCTTCTTCACCTTGATTCCTGTCGAGTCTACCATGTGATGTACCAGTCAAAGGCAGAGGAAATGACAATCCCAGCTGAGGACAGCTTTCTCATCTGTGAGTGGGAAATGGAAAACTTAGTAAGTCACCTCTTCTGACTTCTGAGCTGCTTTTATTCCCATTCAGTTCACTCAGTGAGTAAAATTGAATGTAAAGTAATGTGTTTTATTGTTTTATCACATACAACACTGTTTAGTTGCCTGTGTTTTTTTAAATAAATGCAAGAATTTAGAGGTGATGCATTATTATTTAGATGTGTGAGAGATTGTGGAATGCATCCTGCTTTAATATAAATAACCTGTCATATTGTTTTACTGACCACTTAATCTGTTTGTTAGACCTTCAACATAATTCAGATCATTAGACATTTTATCAATATATTACTGAGCTGCTGATCTGGACACCTCATGACAGAATGCCCTGGTAGGATATTGTTTTCTTCAAGTCCCCAACTATATAAATAAATATAAATCATCAATATAAATCATCAAATCATTAAAAAGGGGGTTTTCTCATCCCAGATGTCTAAAAGTCAGGTGATGACCAAAAGTCAGATTGATACACAAACAATAATTTTTCATTGATGTGCACTGCTATGCTATGAACCATTGTGACTGTGCATTTAAGTATCAGTTGTATTTGTTATGAGGCACATTCCTTTGAATATGTAATACCCACATGAATCCAAAGGAAACGCAAGCCCAAAAGGTTTTCAACTTTTCTTTTTCAACAAATGTCACCGTGTAACATGTGAGGCCCATGAAATATAGTCTTGCAGCAGACTTGGACTCATGTGGTGTTTTACACAGGTATCCCTACCTTTGATGGTGTCTCTGCACCATGTCTAACCACTGTCGGCCTGCGCCAGCCTCTCAGTGGGTGTGTTGCCAGGGCAAGGGCACACTACTAGAGTTAATGAGTTCCACTGTTAATACACAGAGGGAAGGACAAAAAGACATTCACTTCTGCTGAGTCATTCCCAAAATATTCAGCTGTAAAGAAATTACCCAATTGCAGAGCTTTATGGCTTCTTTAAAAATATAAGTTTGAAGCTAATAGTCTCCTGAAATCCTGCTGAAATCATTTTTGAATCTGTTGGCAAGACATCACACACATTCCTTCTGTGATATACTCTGCTGTTGTATTTACTAGTCTCCCACCTAACAATAAATGTCAGGCTTTGCTTGTGTCCTGCAGGGTTCAGCTGTTCTGTGTAGAGACCACAAGCACATGAGCTTTTTCAGGGTTGAGCTAGTAAAAAGGTGTGATTTTTTTCTGATGTGATGATTCACTTTTTACTTCTTAGATTCCCTAGTTCCTTCACAAACAAACAGCCAGGCCTGATGACCTGTATGTTTTTTTGGTGACTATTTTCCATTTAGAAACATCCCGTGTTTGCTTGAAAAGAATAAGCGTCTAACCCATGAAATGTTGATGAGCTAAATGAACAGAGCCATATTCATAAGAGAGCTGATCCCAGCCACAGGTCGCATGAAGTGGTGAGCACCTGCTTTCTGTCTCAGGCAGGGCTCATGTGCTGCACCCGCTTTTATTTACTCACTCTCAAATTATTCTGGGCTTATAGTTGACAAAGATAAATGGGGGGATTAATATATATTGGACTAATCTGGGAGCGTACAATAGGGGTAGCACAGAGCCTGGATAGTATTTCCCTCAGGTAACCAAACGCAGGCCCACTGGATTAAGAGCCATTTGCAGGAAGGCTTAACCATGATCCAAAGCCATTAGCAGAACATGGCTTCAGGAAAAAGAAGGGAGGAGAGGCAAGGAGCTTTTTAATTGCTTACTGCTGACTAATTCAGAAATACTACTGTGCATTAAACAGTAATAACATTGGTTGAAATGTACTCTTTTTTTCTAAACTGTATTTGGCTTGGACCCATTGAACTGTCATTTTAGTCTTAAAATATATGCTTTTACTCAGATGCACAACCTCATTTTTATTACATCTAATTAGTTATTTAAATACAGCCACATCTTTAAATACAAAGGCAGTATTTCTTGGTGTAATCTTTTTTCTCTTTTACTAAATGAGTGTGACGCGTGAAAGAAAAACAAAATGGTAGAAAACATGGCACAGAATCAGTGACACAGGGTCAAACACAAGATGGCAGTAGAGAATAAGCAGTAATGACTCCAAAACAAGAGCCCAGACAGATTGTGTATCTCACCCAAAGCCCCACCAGAATTAGTCCAAGTCAAACCCCATTTGACAACATTATTAACCAATATGAAAAAAAACAACAAAAACCAACAACTCCAGTTTTCAGTGTGACCTTTTCAGCTAATCACAGCCACCAGGAAGAGAGTGCAGTAAAAGACAGGCCAGCTGGTGATAAAAGAGCCTTTCCCATGTAGCAGGTGGTGTGTGTCTGCAACGTCCCTGCTTCATACAGTCAAGCTCGGTTATGGCTTTATTGCCCCATACAAATCTCCTTCATATCTGGCTGCTCCTCAGGTAAGACCACCTGTCGGAAGGATGATAAGACAATGAGAGAGTCTGTATGGAGCTGAGGAGAGCTGGGACGCTAATAAACAACTATGTGTATGTTCTGAACCTCATCTGAGAGTGTGATGGAAATGTAGGCTTCATTTATGTCATCATGCGTTTGAGTGCTGTGACGCAACCTGTCCACCTGGGGGCAGTGTTGCCTACTAGAAACCGTTTTTAAAGCATCGTTTTAAACAAGCGGCGTGCAGGGGTGCATTTCCTCAAAAGTAAGCTAGTATTTCTAATTGTAAAAATGTAAAAGTAGATATAATTCCCCTAAGTTTCAGTAAACATCCAATGCCCTGACATCTAGCAGCAGGACTTCAATCAGTCTTGTCACGGCTTTAGCAAAAGTTAATAGTTATACAAACAGGCTTTTTGCTTAGGCTATTATTCTTCCCTTCTTTTCGCTTCTTGATTTACCAACATGCCACTGAGATCAACAGATCAGAGCTAGCTTTTTCCAGTGAGCTCTATACTTTTCCAGCCATCGTGTGCAGTGGGCCTAAGTCTGAGGATCTCTGTGCAAACAGCTCTTTATGACAGAAAGCGAGGTGAGTGGCTTCAAACACTACAAGGCAGACATCTAATCAAACAAACACACTTAAGGCACTGAGCACACTGATCCTGTACCATCTGATTTTGTTATTAGAGCGTTTATTGACATTATCCCGTTTGACCACCTTATGCTATAATGTAGACGCAGTGTCAGAAGTGTTCACACATTCACGGAGATGCTTAAAAAGTTGGTGAGAACATGTCTTGTGTGTTTTCCCGTCTTCTGCCTAATTTGTAAATCATAAGCAACTGACTAATTCCTTTCTTGACGTTTTGTGTTTATACAGCACACATGGGCTTTAGCACCTTTCAGCACCTTCATGTCTGACTCAGTCTCCCTTCATGCATCTGCACGGGTCTCACCTGCAAAAGTGGAGAGGCAACAAACCTGGCAACCCATGAAGCGGTAATGTCTACACATTTCTCTTCAACTGGTTCGGCTTTATTGTTTCTTCAGTGTGAAAGTTGATGACTGATTATTTTATTGCTATGCCACCTTTTTAAATCTCTCAGCGCTGCTTATCTTAAGTGTTGAGAGTGGACTGATAAAACACACTGCCCTGGTAATGGCTGAAACTGAACACAGGTGCACAGAGTGTTCTTTACAAAAACTAAATCCATACAACTACAGATAATAGCCAGAAATAAAAGCCCCAAGCTTGTTGCATAAATACACTTAAAAGCAATCAAAGCATCACTCCAAATTAGTTTCGGAGGTATTAACTCTGTCAATTTTGCTATGACAACAGCAAAACAAGGCCCAGTCAGATTTAGTTCAATACATAATGTGTAAAAATGCGGCATAAACAGAGTTATATTTTGAGAGAAACATCATGTTCTTTTTTGCTCCTCATGTCCAAACAGAAAGCATCCCCATTGTCATAGAACAACCAATGAAATCACGCACATTGCCATGATGCTGGTACATCAGCATTGTTTTTGCACACATCCATAAACGGATGTTTCAGAAAAACATTTAAAGTACCTAACCAAATTAGCAGTCAAATGAGCAACAACCTCTGCTATATACGTTAACGTCACAATTTTTCAGGAGACAATACAAAAAAGAAATGACCGCAAATGTAAATGGCTCTCTTTTCAGTTCCTGGATTTAAAATGATAGTCATTAAGATGACTATTGTGAGCAATAGGAAAATATCATTCACGGAATCAATATCTATTTCCATATGACAGAAAAAATAATAATAGACCAGCACGCTCATGCAGATGGTCCAAAAAGGGATGGCTGTTAGAAGATCCACAGTATTTACAACATTGAGAAATGAAGCAACTGCCACAACTGTCAGTCACGGTCTTTTACTTCATCTCTTCTTACTGCCTATTTCTTTCTCACCAGCTCAATGCTGCTCATTTTCTTCTTTCAGAGAATCTTCTTGTTTTCACTAAGTCGTTTCAATTTGTGTGCTGCCCCCTTCAGATCCATGAATTAAGCAACAAATCCCACTTGTGTGTCCTCTGAATGCCTTGACGGACATCTCAGCCAACACTTGATGAAAACACTGCGATGGCCTTTTTTTGTGCTGTTGTGCTCTAGGTCTTTCCACGGTGCCAGAGTGGGCCTGCTTTGCAGCCATGTGTGACTGGGGCACTTACTGGCTCACATTAACGACCCTAATTGGGAAAGTGGGCCCTGTTTCTGGGTCGCTGACACACTGACTGGCATGTGAGGAATGTGACCTGGTAGCACCCTCAAAAGACACCTTCCTTCAAGCCTCTTTCAGTTACTCTCTTAAACCAGGCCTGAAAATGCATCGTCTAGTCAAACGTTTTAAAGTTCTGATTCTCTATTGCACAATTTCAGCTTTTCACATTGATTAAAGCTTCACGTGTGGTATATACACTTCAGTCTAAACAAATCTCTTTTGCCTTTTCTTCAAAGACTCCTCTGTCATGGGAAATAACGCGAGCAGCTAAGCTAGGTAGTTTGAGCTCATTCAGATTTCCATCAGTACAGTGCAGACATGTTTAGTTCTTTTGTTCACTGTCTGCTACAGATATGTGCGCTTTGTTATTTAGGGAGTGGTGGGCTATTTGTTATTGTTGCACTCTGAACAGGAATTAGGTGAGCTGCTGCTGCATGAGTTTCACTCTCACAATCCATTCTGTGTCCCCTTTGGCATCACCTGCCTAATTTATCAACCATTTGATGTGGCCGAGCTTCACATTGTGCTCCACACCCTCAGATCTCTCATGAATAGACGCCTTGTACCATAAAGATGCACTTTCAGCCAAGACTTTAGGTCATTTTTAAAAGTTGGTGCCTTTTGTCATACCTGTTAGAGTGATATATATGCTGTCCTGTTTGTGACACATGCAAAGTGTATGAGTATATCATTTGCACTGTAGAATTTATTATGTTTCTTAAACATAATTCAGAAATGAGTATCTAAATGGCATGGTATAAATGTGCAATCTTTACTATTCTAGTGCCAGCTGCAAATGTATGCTGTGTGCTCAGATGTGGCTTTGCTAATACCTGCACCAATGGGATCTCCATTCTTTACCCCAGACTTGTGTGATATTGTTAGGTGTTCATAGAAAAAACAGCCTTTAGGATAAACAATTCCTTATTGATGTCATATAATAACAGTTGTAAATGCTTTGGAAAAGCTCAGAGCACAGATGTTCATGTTGTCACTACAGTACAAGCTTAATGTGTGGTCCTGCATTTTAGTGACCTAAAGCTTTAATTTAAGTGTTTTCACTGTGGCTTTTGCTCTCCAGAACTGTTAAACTTCTTGAATTCTTGATGGTGAACTTATTGAAGCAGTGTTTTTTGTGTTTTATATTGATGAGCATTCCACCCTCGTAGTCACAAGATATTTATTCTGTTCTACTATTTCAGGACACTGAAAGACACGGGCAATGATGTATGTGTGTCAACAGTTCTGGCCTGAATGTGAACTTGTCTCAGATACACCTTGAGTGGAGGGAAAGGCAGAGAGATGGAGTAAAAGATGGAGAAAAGCGGGTGTGTCCTGCTAAGTGACTCAGCCGGAGCCTTGAGTCTGACGAGAGACAAATCAGATGCCAGTTGACAAAGCGCCCTCTCTGGCTCCAATTCCACTGGCTCCCTGCACCGCACAGGTGGTCTCCATCTCACACACATTACACACAAGCGAGGCAGTGCAACCCCGACGGGTGATTGCTCTCTGCATTAAACAGGTTAATCTGTGCAGGAAAAACAATACTATTTGACTTTGACAAACATTCCTGATCACACATATTGCATCAGTACTCAACAGAAAAACAATATCACAGCCTACACACCGTGCTTTGGATTTTATTTTTGGATCATTAAGATATTTCACAATGATCTAATGCCCTGTGTGTGACCTATCATTTGCAACACTACATGCCAAGAAGTGACCTCATGCGCACACAGCCATGACACCTGATGAATGGGCTCTGAGGTGAACCCTGTGTGTCTGTCCCAGGTCAGTCTCTTTGTGCTGATCCTTGAAGGGAGTGGTCAGCTTGTCCTTAGTAAATTGATGTTGCTTCCAGGAAGGAGACAGCTTAAACAAGTGCCCTATAGTGTGACTAGCTCGACCTCTTTATGTGTGGCTTGTCTTACTCTCTCACTCACTCACACAGGAACAAAGGGAAACCACTTTCAGTTGTCAGTCAGAGTTCCAGTTTACCTTGATAATTCTGGCATACTGTCAAACTATAATATATAATAGGCGTGTTTGCAAAGCAAAGAATGCCTAAGAATGATCTATTTGCTTGTTTCTTAGGTCTTGTTTAAATAAATGCATTACATAAACTCTTTCTGTATTTGTTTGTAAACATCAGGAGATGACATGCTGAGTAAATTTACTCTTGTGTGTGGTCACAGGGTGCTTGGAGCTGTGATTCATAATGCCACCGCTGGAGCTCGAGAGGAGGTTATGAACATTACCTTAGTATTTGAATGCATTGAAGATGTAGCACATTACACTAAGGCAGAGTTGAGGTGTGGAGAGGAGACATTTCAGAGGAAATAAGTTTTAAAATGTCAAATTTGTGGTTCTGTACAACTGTACAACATGAACAGTCTGATTTGACTTCCATTTTGTGGCTCTTTCAGTGTCTTTGTTGTGACATTCTTGTCATGAAACATGAGGATTCCACTTTCACAAATAGCCCACTCATTTGCAACCTCCTTCTGACAGCATTGCTGCAAATGTAGTAAATGCGAAGTGCTCTGTCATGCTGAACGTGTTGAACATGCTCTAAACAGACTTGCAACCTGGCCGCCTGTCTGCTCCTCTGTCTGTACTCCACCTCGGGAGACAGGGATTAGAGGCCTTGGAGGACCGACTGTATGGATGGCGTATGAATAACTTGGAGCGAGGTGACAGACGGGACAGATCGCGTCTCATCACCAGTAAAGCCTCCGGGCTCCCAAAGGAGACCAAAGCATCACACACAGAGCTACATAAAGGGCCGTCGCAGACGAAGGCCTGGT
The DNA here is from genome assembly GCA_036850595.1 of Rhyacichthys aspro. Lineage (NCBI taxonomy): Eukaryota > Metazoa > Chordata > Actinopteri > Gobiiformes > Rhyacichthyidae > Rhyacichthys > Rhyacichthys aspro. The sequence goes on along the minus strand of CM072169.1, from coordinate 10,829,491 downwards.
CAAGGCCTAAGCTATAGAAGCCCTGACATCTGGCTTTCTTCTATGCTTTATCGCCAACCTGCTACCCCAGTCTGGCAGCTATATGCACATCATTATTGTGTCCTAATGCGCTCTTGAATCAAAGTCAAAATTTTGTCCTGATATGTGTTTATATTGCCAATGCCTGTTTAACACAATGCCTTTTCGTATACAGTGCGTTATACATACATACAATACATACACAGTATCTGTATATTACCCACTGCAGTGCAAAATGCTATGTGTGTGGTGTTTTGGCAAACTAACTGTAAAGATAAAATTATGATGAAACAATAAAGGCAGGCTCAATCATTTTGAGGGGAAGATACACAGCAGGTGGTAGGAAAAGCTCCGACAGAACCCCTGATTTGTGCAGAATTGTGTTGCTTAAAGGATATGGCCACCAGATGCCCATTTGGATGAAAATCTAGGTTTCAGTCTAATCTGTCAATTTCACAAGCCAAAAACGTGTCAGCTTCATGAGGAACGTTTGAAACTTTAGTATGAATACTGTTCCAAAAGACTTTTTTACTTTACTACATTGAGAATAGTTAAGCATGTGTTTACAGCGTGATTACAATTATGTTTTATTAATCTTACTTACAAATATAAAGCCATGCATTTTTTCCTGGAATAGTTGCCTGGCATTGAGCTGGGTGCACAGACCTGAGCAGTCCTAGGAACGAAGCCATAGATGGCAGTATTTTGCCTTATTTTCCACAGCCCTGTCTGCTCTGTAGCCATGCAAAGTGTATTCTCATGGAATATGCTTTCACATGGCTGTGTCAAGGCAATTTATTATTTGGCACTCCATATTATTTGCTCCAGTGCCATGTTAAATTATTAAACACATCACCACACTTTCTCATTTTCTCATTATACTGGCAATAACACTGAATAGTGTTGCATCATATCATATATTTTATTCCTAGATTTTCTAGATTTTATTTTTCAAAGTAGGTGTATAGTTTTTAAATTAAAACAATGACTGTGTTTGTGCTAAAAGCATTTTTAAATAAAATATTCATATTTATTTTAGGAATTCATTAATGTATTTTCATGTTACTCTCTTTATTTCTAGTTTGTCAGCATCTCATTATTTAAAATATTTGATATTTTTAGTTTTTTACTTTTGGTGTTTTTGGTGTGGTCATTTCTACAGTTGTGGACAAAGGGAAAATAATATTGAAACTATAATTACTCATTTTTATTTTTAATTGCACTTAAACTTCCGAGATCCATTTTCTTTGAAATGAATCTGATATTCTTCTATTATTTGCAAGGTTATAGAAGATTTGTCGAATGAATAGGTCTTTTGACGTGCCTCGCTTTTATATTGGACTGAAATCATAAAATGACACTTGAGATAAACAGAATGTTTACCCTACCCATGTGAGCAGAGGCTGATATGTAAATGCTGCCTTATTCTTTCATCAAATTTGCATTTACCCTCTTAACCAAACACCACAGGGCTCCAATTCAAACAGCACTAATGATGGGTGGCCCTTTATGACCGATTGCCATATCGGCAAGAAAGGGAAGAGCAATTTAACCCGGAATGAAAGGAGTAGAGTAATGTAGCGGTCTGTGAGTGGCTGACAGTAATTGGATCAACTTTACAGAGAAATGGCTGTGTTTTGATGCTCTAGTGGCTGACTGGCAATCGGTTGGCTTTTCACCTATTTATCATTCGCCTTTTATCTGCTGCTGCCAGACCTTTCCACAGCCTCCATTCTAGGGCCGGCTAATCAAACAAGTTTTAATAAGACTAAACGGCATCTCCACAGTCAGAGAATGGAGCAGGGCTCGCAGCACAAGGAGGCGAAGCTGAGGACGAATATCAATTAATGCTCCAGCACACTGCTTTTCCTGCAATTAAGACTCTCACTATGGCAAGAAGTTTCAGCCAACTTTGTTACCTCATCAGATGAGCTGTGATAATCAAAGACAGATTTAATGCCTGTCAGTGGGAATAAGACTTGACTTTCAACTTCAAGAAATACTTTTCTTAAACAGCTGTTACAATGTTATTATAATGTTATTTTAGTAGTAGTAGCATATAGTATACTACTACTGCTATGTAATGATCATTTTTAAAGGGTCAGTTTTACAACATGGGACAGAGAATTAGATGATGCATTAACAGGCAAGCACTTAACTTGGCTTATCGGACACTGCTCCCTTCTCGTATTGAGGGTGCGTGGTAACATAAGCAGAAGGAAGGTTCAAGGTGCTGTCAGTAACAAGCCGAGCTCACTCTCCCTTCTTGTCGTTGGATGAAATTGATGTCCTGCAGCCTACCGCGAGCTCACCAGCTGCTGCTTGTCGGCACAACTATAGAGAAGTTAACAAGCTCAAAACAAAACAAGTGACAAAACCTAACAAAGACCTGCAGGGAGTGGACGGGGCCTGACTGGTCTAGTTCTCCCTATTGGTCCCCTACCACTAAAGAAGGCCAAGGCAGAAAAGGGGACCTTGATTGGAGTCCTTGCTAGGTAACTGAGGGCCGTATGTTTGGAATGTGTCTCGCTGTTCCCTGATATCCCACCCTGCAAGTCCTCTGGCCATAGGTCATGCAATTTGTCTTTGTTCCCTACGCCTCAATTATGTATTTCCTTCCCAATAAAACGAGATGTGGTGCCCTTGGAAAGGAACAACAAACTCACATTTGAGTGTGCCTGTCAAATTGCTATCTAATTGTTGCAGGGCTGCATTGGGAGCCTCTATCTGCTTTTCTCTGACCGCCGGCTGCCGGCCCTACTGTTCACAAAGCCTGGGGATGCCACACACATTCTGTTTGTTCTACATGAGCAAACAGATTGTAAACTGGCTGATAATTTTTGTACTGACAATGTCATTTACGGCTGTCAGCCTTTTGTCTGCTCTGTTTGCTTTATTCAAATATGAACCGAGTGGACCTCCCCTCTGCCGCTCACTTCTGCATTAAAATCACATCAATTCACTTCCATTTTGTCTTATCTGAAATTCATTGGAGGCAATCACTTGGTTGAATGCCCTGCAGTTGCCATGGAAACCAAAGGTCCCGTGTGGACTTCAGAAGGATTAAGAACTTCTAAGATTTAAGTCTTGAAGTACACAGTTGCTTTGTTGTGTCTCCCTTTGATTTGATGGGGAGGAATTTGCCTTTTCTAACTTCGGGCAGAGGTGAAATAAATCTGTATATTTATTAGCATCCTTTTACCAGATTGATAAATATTCATCTACTCTCCTTCTTTCATCTCCATCACAGGCACTTCTTATTTGTCTGATCTGCATTCATGTCAGCAGTACATCTCTGTGAAAATGACATTTATTTTTACACTGCAGCCATGTTTCGTGGCAGAGCAGTGGGTGCCCAGTGGCACCTTGTTGCTCTGCTGGGAGACAATAAGTCTCTGCTGAGTGACAGAGCAAGGCGTTCAGTGGGTGCCGCCTCCCAGGACGTCCCGCTTCACTTCTGAGGCATCTCCCTCTTTGTTGGCCAAGGTCAGGGCACAAAGTGCTGAGTTATTCACATCAAACTGTCTGGCTAGAAACGCCTGCAGATGTTACTGTTTTTGTTTGGTTTTGTCTGCCTGCTCACTCCTTTCTCTAGCTTCTGTGTCTTGTCAGAGCTGGCTGCCAGGGTGCTTGGCATGTGAGTTTTTAAAAAGCTAAAAAAAAAAAAACGTGGCCTGTGAAAAAGAAGTTTAGGCCTTGGCTCCTGCACCCATGAATTGGCTTTTTTATTTTCTTTGCCTTTACAGCCAAAAGTACAAAGTAAACAGTGTGAAGTAAATGGATTCATTTTTAGTTGTGCCAGGCAGTTTGTGCACAACAGAGAGCAGCTTCTTTTTGTCCTTTTTACCATCAGCGCTAACATCTATTAGGCCAGTCTTTATTGTCCAAAATGACAGGCAGTTTTCAGAACTTAATGCATTCCAAACATTTTCCACACTTCTCACAAAAGTTTAGAGCAAATCTTTTGAGGTGTCTGTAGATTTTGACTAACAAAGGGATTGTCTGGATCAAAATAGTGAATAACGCTCTTAAAATATGCTGTAGATGTATGGAGTCATTTGCATCTCATTTTCTTATTGAATGGCACCGTACACAGTGAACAGTTTGTTGGCAAGAGCAAACAATGGGAATGTGTGGATACATTTATTTATACAATACAATTTTATACGTAAATTATTGCTTAGTAACAAGAGGTCAAATATTTTAGGATCAAGGGTAGTGTGTATATTTTTACATCAATTTAGTGTCAATGTAAACGTCAAAAGCTTTGCCATTTACTCTTTAAGTGTATATCCTTAGCAATATGTCAATAATATTTAGAGCCCCTTCAACATGCTGTGAAATTTGAGAAGTAAACAAAAGTTGTCTCTACTGGCGTGGTGTCATCTGGAGCATCTAAACAATCAATGCACATTTGCAACTTGATATTTACCTGCTGTTGACTTCATTGGCAGGCCTTTAAATTAAGGTCATTTTGTCAGATATTGCATGTCATTACAAAAGACATATTGGAAGGTTAAATATACTTTGAAAATAAAAATACAAATACACAATTTACTGTTTTATGTTGCAAAAAATATGGTGAAATTGAAGTAGAAAATGTATGTATAAAATATATGTAAGCTTACTGTTCTCTACACACTTTGTTTGCACAAAGCAAACATTTGTGTGCTTGCCTGGGTTTATGTGCACTTTTTCTCCCGGCATTTCAAGCCAGGTGGCAAGTTTACATCATATGTTTTTTCATTAACAAGACATTTTTTTGCCATGAACATTACAGATCCCTCTTTTTTGATTTGCAGAGACCTTGCAAAAGGTTTTGACAGAGTCTTGCCGCTGCCTGTTGAGACACTATTTCTTCTGTGGAAGGAGGATTATTCTCAAATACCAGCCACTGTTTGAACAAAAGGAGCTGATGACGGCAAATTAGGCCAAGGCTTTTTCTGTTGGGAAAAAGAAGAGAAACCTCTAAAGTCTAACATGGTGGTCCCATTTATTTATAATGATATATCCTTGTCAAGCTGACATGATTATAGAGGAACAATAGAAGTTATAGTAATGTACAGGAAATGCAGAGTTGTGTTAAATGGGTCATTGTACTGTTAAAACCTTATTTCTGAGAAAAAGTTGACATGATACAACAGCATTGGTTCCACTTTGGTCAAGGACACATCTCAGTGGTTCGTTGACAGTCGTTATGGTGCCAAGAGGGAATGGAAAATCAATGCAACTGACCTGTCCAATCCAGTGTACCTATAGGCTGACTGAGGTCACTGTCAGGAAAGATCTGGCTCAGCAGAGTACACAAAACTTTGAAAGGCCCACTGGGGCATTATTTAACTGAATGGAGATATTGCACATCAATATTGCTCCTCAAATGCACTAGTAAGCAAAACACATGCCAAGGAAGGAAGCAAAAGAGGCACCAAGTAGATCAAAGATTGAGATCTAACAATGTGTTGAGTCTGATCAGCTTTATCTGCTCTGTCCTGCTGCCTCTGCTGCGGCTAGCCGCTGCACAGTTGGCCGTGCTATTGATCTCATTGTGGCTTAAGACACTTCATGTACCCTGAAAGACTGCTGCACAAAGCGGTGACATTGATAGGGCCACACTGAGGTGGGTCTTTTTGTTCGTGCCTGTGTGTGGGACTGGGACTAAGCGTGGGGGCGGGGGCTTGAACCAACCCTCACAGGACAACGTATAAAGTTAAGAAACTCAGAAGCTGCTTAGGGGTTAAACTGAAACATTGGGCCTGTCTTTTAATCTGGCTGTGTAACACTTTTCTTTTTAAAGTCATCAGATTTGTACCGTGCTAATCCAGTTAATCTACTTTGTTGTCTAGACATCTTCCAGTGTCCGGCCTTATATTTTTCAAGATATTTCTGAATGTTTTAGAGATTGTATATTGTAAACACAAAGCATCTAACTGATGCTCTGCCAAGGTTGACTCCCACAGTGTGAGTGGTGTTTGTACAATTTATTTGTACTAAAGGGTTAAACCTTTCTTTGTACACTGTCTGAAAGGGAAAGTCATCCTGCAAAGCAATGGCTGTCGACAGGCCTGCCTATCGCTGTCACACACAGGCAGTGTGCATGTATGCACATGAGACTCCCGCCTGCACATCTGGGCTTTATTTTCGTAGCTAAGGAGTATCTAAACAGTCACAAATCCGAAAACAGATTTGTTTTTTTAGGCCCAGGTGGAAGAAATGTCACTTGGAACAGAAGGAATTTTCATGCACATTTTTTTCCAGCATTTTACGTTTAACAAATTATTGTTCAGAGCAGTCTGTTTCCTCTTTTTTCTTTTTCTTTTTCTTTTTTTTTTTTTCTTTAAAGGAGTCCATTTTGATAGGATTAGTCATTGCTAGGGGCCTTGTTATAGCAGATTTAGTTTAGTAAATGTTGGGAGCCTTATTGTGCTGTTTTGAAAGAGAGGTGGCCACCCAGATTCTGGAGCTGATGACTGTGCTGGCAAACCGTGACTGATGCGCCTCCCACAGGAGAGCGGCAACTTCCGAAAGCTAAGTGTGTAATTGATCTGGTGCTTAGTTAATAGCTTATGGCTAATTGGGCAAACTGTTGAGGAAAAGCAACCACATGGTAACGCAGATGTAACACACAAATGATGAAGGCTTTATTTTTCCTTTTCTAACCGTGGCTGCAATTGGAATCAAAGGTTGAGCATATGACATGTTGTGAGACAGTGCACTACCACAGCTGACCTTTGACCCCTTCATTTTCCTTTAAGTCAGAGTGGTCTTTTGCTGCCAGGGGAATACTAAAAATCTGTGCACAATCTGCTGCACAGGACTGAAGTCTATTCCTCATAATAACAGTATATAATCCTGCTTTAATTTCATTTTAGTTTCATTTTAATTACACACATTGTATGTTATTGCCAGTGCAGTCTTGGGTCAAGATTTTTCTTTGGAATTACACTTAGCCTTTTGTTCTTATTTAGCATTTCACTGCCACTGTGTGGGTTTACAATGCTTCAGCTTGTCACTCCAGTAGGGTGTCCCTAATTAGATCATAATAGTGATCTGTTGTTCTGATTAGCATTAAATAGACTTTGATCAGTGTGTATTATCAGATTACCATGATAGCCCACCTTTGGATTAAGACAAGGTCCACACTCATTGTGCTGCGTGGCTCGCAAGAAAGAAGGGGGTGTGGGACACCGTGGATTAAGGCCAATGCCTCCTTTGTATGCGGGAAATACCACTTTATCAGGGAGGGCTGTGTTGAGCCACAGGGTCCTCTCTAAAGGGGGGAGCAGGTTGCTTTTTCAGGGGAACCAGTCTGATGTACCTTGGCCTCTCCTGCTTTTGTAAAGACCCAGTCACCAGCAAGGGATGACACGCCCCAATCCTGGCATGTTTACCCAGGGAAATAATCACTAATTTTGGAATAATCACACCTCCCGCTGAGCAAGACTAATTGAACAGTTGCATGCCATGTAGGAGATGGACCAGCTTTACACTTGGTCTGCCTTGTCAATGTTGTTTGGCCAGGCAGCACTCAGTGATTGATCCCTCGAGCCAGAGCTCACTATGGAGCTGTGAACACACAGAGGCAGGGCAGGCACATATCGAACATAATTAGTCATGAATATGCCTCCATACCCCTGCTGAGATGATCCCAAGCTTTTAGGATCGAGGAATGTTGGATTACCCATCAGTGCTATTTGGACAAGTCAGAATCATTGTGATGCACAGGGATAGGCCCAAGAAAAATGTGACCCGTTCTTACCCTTTAGAGAAATTCAATTTCATACGTCGAGATTGCCTATTCATAACCGCTGAGAACATTTCCATGTCTTCATTATGACCTGACGCTTCAGTGTTATTGCCAGCTTTACCAAACAAAAGACCATTCCTCACCAATAAATGGGTCATTGCTATTGACATTCTCCCAGCATGAGTCCAAAATATAAGTCCAGATTCTTCCAAAGAGGATTTTAAATGTTCAATTCCTCTCAAACATAACAATACTTTTCACCATTGAGTGAATTCACTGAAACTGAAAAAGATTCTATGAATGATGCAATGGAAAATTTCAATCCATCTTTTCTGACAAGTCTTTTAGGCAGCTTAATACAACAAAAGGAGCTGATGCAAGCGTTTCATGCTTTGTTTGCTTTTTTTTTGCAAGAAAAAATGCCTCTAGGTTGGGATTGCTAAGTTCAGCTGTGAATGTGACACAAAGAGCTATTTCAATTTTTATCCCAAAACAGCTGCTTATATCAATTAGTACTTTTGAAGAGTTTTAAGAAAAAGTTGTAAATTCTGCCACAATAGCTGCAGAAGACACCAGAAATGAATTGATATTGTTAGTTATTATTATGAAGAATTTTTATCTTTTAACCTGATACTAATTTAAAATGTAACATTACGCTATAGAATAAATTCATATATTATAGGCACCATCTATAAAACTTTGAGGAAACAAACACGCTCAATTATCCTCAAAGTGAATATGGAAGAAAATATTGTTTATTTACTTGAGGCAGAACAAACACATAATATATGCTTTTAAATATTTCCCCAAACACATTTGCCACAAATGTTCCAACACATGCACACACATAAGAATACACAGACACAAGGCAAAGTGAGTGGGCTGATATCAAGGTTCCCATCTGCTGTCAGATCAATATTTTGTGCAAGCCTTGTAGGCCTGTCTGTTTACCCTAGGCATCTGTGCCTAGCATACCAACCCAGCGCAATGTTTGAGCATGTGACTGTGTAATAATGGCAGATAGGGGAACTAATAGCCTCTGCAATATCTGTAGCTTGACCCAGTGTGCCTCTTCCTAATTGATCTATAGATTAACATCAGACACATCAGTCAAGGGTTAACCTTTTCTGTTAGCTGCACTGTCTTTGCTGTGGATTATCAAGCGATTGAAAAGCTGACGGATACTTGAACGAAGGAGCCCAGGCCTTGTCTTTATTTAATGAATTTTGAACGGAAATATGAGGAACTGTAATGAGCAGTATTATAACCATAAACGGTAAAAAGCAATTGCACCCTTAATTGTAAAATTTCTACGAGTTCAAATCTGTAAACATATTTGACTGCCACCGCTCTGAAAGTTTACCTTTAGACAATCTCCTTCTTGTCTTTGGTCTGTGAGTAATCTTCCTTTCTCACAAAGTGTCTATTCCTACACGGCAGACTCTCTGAGGTCAGGCCAGTCCAACCGCGCTCAGCCCCACAGTTCCCTTGGCCTATATGTACACTTGGTCCGGCTATGTAAACTTTGACATGTGGGTGTCAATCTCTCCCATATTTACCATGGGCTTTATCAGACCATGATTAGTTTTCCGAGCAAATTTGGAGGTAAAAAGAAAAACACCACGAGCAGTATGTAAGCCAACACTGCGTGTGCCACTGTTGGGCACTGCATATTTACAAGGGTCCTGCTTGTTTTGCTAAGGCTTTCTCTGTAGGTACATGTCAACTGAGGGCTTGGGAAGACACAGGGGTTTATCAACAAGGAAGAAAGGGTGTGTTCACTCATGTCGTCCGCCGCAGCAGGTCTGTGTTTGTTAGCACTGCTTCTCTTTTTTGGTGCACTGTAAGTGTGTATCATCAGAGAAGAAAAAATAAAGTAGTAATGGACTCCTAATAATATAATCTCATCTCTGTATTTTTCTTTATTGCATTTAAAAACAGTGAGGACATCCCCAAGATTGAACTTGATAGGATTATATTTGTGGACACTGGTCAATGACATATGAGAGCCCTAAGTGTTTGCCTCAAACAAATGGTCCCCACTAAACGTGTACTCAAGCCAGAGTAAATTTGATTGTGGTGAATGGAGAGAGGAGGGGTGTCTCGGCCATTCCTGTAAACACTGGAGAAAGAGAAACATTTGCTATGACACGGATAAAGCAAAGATGATAATAGCATGCAAATGTTGGCACATGCGACAAAGCAGTTTGCTTTGATGGACCTTGACGTGCACTCGCAGAATAATGACGCTGACTTTACTGTGTTCACTTTGCCTGGGCTTCTCTGCACTCATGTCAAAATTGTACATGAAAGTGTAAAACTATCAGTATTCAATTTTACTTTAAGCACATACATTTTGTTTTATGTTTGATGTTGCTCCTACACTTCCCTGGTCTTTTAGGTATTAACTGCTTTGTGAAAAGTGCTAAAACAATGTTTGTTATGGTGGTGTTGGGTCATCATAAAGGAATAAAAACAATACAGTGGTTAAATGGGCTTCATCATGACCAATAGCAATATTTTTCAGTGTGACTTCTAAACCTGTGTCTTAAAACTCCTCCATGTTCTGGAGCTAATCCTGAGTCAATGGTCTTTATCCACATCAATCTCACAACCATTGACACAGATCTTCTCAAAAATTATTAATGTTGAAGTTCCTCACTCCCATGTTGCCAAGTCTAGACCAATTGGATTCAGCTGCATGCGGCGTCATGGTAACCAAGGGAAAGCTTGGTCTCTGTTTAATAAACGGACCTGAGCGAGGGTCCCATATTGACCACTCAGGAAGAGATTAAACGCTGGTGACATTTCTGAGGTGGAATTTGCAATTTCCACAAATATGAGGGCGTCCTGGAGGCCGGCATGACAGCACATAAAATCAATACAAATAACCTGAATCCCTAATACCTTGATCCCTGTTAGTGGAGGGATGCATTACAACTAAGACACTGGGAAGTGGAAGACACAGCACCCTCTGTGCACCCCCCTGATGACAGCAGCAGGCTCAGCGCTGATTCCTATCGACTGTCTCCAGGCCAAATACAGACGCAATAACAATTATGTGGGACCCTGGTCCAATTCTCTACCATCCCACAAACACAAGACTCCTACAAGAAGAATGATTCAGTCTAGGTTTTTCACATATTGTTGAGTTGTATTTTAATACTTTACTTTAGAGGAGATGTCATGCAGCAATTAGAAGCTATCAAATGCCACACATCACGTTTCACAAAGCCAACATAAACATCTGTATTGATATTCAGACTGTGCAAAAAGATATCTTTGGGAACACATTGGCCACACCCGTTGTGAGTCATCACACCAAGCGGGATTAGTGGGTTTACCCCAGATTTAGCCGAGGGGAGACGCAGAAAAGAAAACAGCTTTCCTTCTTTATATCCTCTTTTCTGTCTGTTGCAAGAGCCAGAATTGTGAGGGGGAGGGTTTTTTTGTAAAAGGTGTGCTGTACAGTTGGGCAGGTTCTAGCTGACACTTACCCGCGTGTTTTTTATTCCCTAATCTTTTACAGAAGGGCAGGTGAGGCGAGGCAGGTGGTTCTTTTACAGCTCACAGAGCAGTTGGCTGCTCTTCAAAGCAAGCGGCCGTAAATGTCACACAACGTGGAGCGCTCATAAACAAAGGGATACAAACGGCGCACAAGTTGTGAAATTTGCCTTTATTGTAAATGTTGGAGAATGCTTTTGTAGAGAGCACCATCGGTTCAGTTTAAAAGATCAGCTGTTGTGGCGCTGGTTCGTTCTTCTCTGATTAAGATGCGGTGGCGTTACCTTTTCTATGGGGCTGATAACAGTGCACCTGCCTTGTGCACTTCCTGTGTCTGACCACAGCGAGCTGAGCCCCTCCCAGTTTGCACGGCAGTCTGCCTACAGGTGCTCATGAAGGCAATGACCTGCAGCGGTGCCACATACACACACTGGCACAGTGCATAATGGCCCTGTTCTCTTCAGAATAAGTTTTGCTATTTTAAATTTGGCATAAAAGTCTTGTAGATCATGTAAAGTACGGCTTCTGTACATCTTTTGCTGTGTGTCTGGATTAAATGTGATTTGATAATGATAAAAAAAATAATTGATATTTATAGATTGGTTCATTAATTTTTCCAGGTTTCAACTCACCAATTTAAAAGGAATAAGATATTTATAAAGCAAAAGTTATATTTGTAATATTTACAAATGATTGCTCTACGTACATTGTGATTTTAGAGAGGTTTTTATTTTATATTTTGTATGTGGTTGTGCTAATTATGTAAGATATTGTACCAAAAAAGTAATTAATTAATTGAAACTGTTGTATAAATATAAATTTTTATTTAGTGTTATAGCATCCATGTCCAATGCTTATCTGCTAAAAATGTACTGTATAAAAAACTACTCACTTTTTATCATAACTGATCTGTAAATATCAAAATATTTATTGATGGTTTAATTATGTCACAGCACTACACACAAATTGTTAGTTGAGGGTTTGTCAACAATGTATGTCGTCTGCTGCAGCAGGTCTGTGTTTGTTAGCACTCTTCCAGTGTATCACCCAAAAAGTAAAAATAAAAAAAATAATAAAAAACTGTGTTAATATTATTAGATGACTCTTCATTATAACTAGGCAGATGGGATTATTTTTATCTATGTTGTTCAAAAACAACAGTGATGACATCCCCCAGATTGATCAGATTATATTAGTGGACACATATGGTTCCCAGAATGTAAACTCCAGCCATTTCTATCCATTTTTTAAAGATTCTCGGTATCTCTGTTTGCTTTTGTTGTGTGCACTTATGGAGTCGTGCGTTGTTTCTTTTTCCAGCGACCTGCGATGAGTGATCCCAGATGGATGTCGGAGTCTGAGGCCTGGCTCTGGAAAGCTCACCTGTCAGGAGGCATTACAGCTGGACGTCGTGCTGGAGGACAGTTGGAATCCCTCAGCACTGAAACCTTAATCTGTGTCTTTCAGGAGCACAACCCCTGATGAAGTGGTCACTGCAGAAGGAGGGTGGACGGCCAGCAGAAGGAGGAGAATCCAGGTGACCCGTGACGTTTAGCGGCAGGTAAATCTCTCAGGAAATGACATGCCTGGACACAGCGACTCCTCACGTTTGTTTTTTTGTTTTTTTTTACCCCTCCCAATCGTAATGTTTGCAGGAGGGGAGATTTCAAAAGCCAGTGCCTGGTTAAAGCTGCCATCATCATTACACTAAGAGGCTGAACTGTGCCGGCGTAATGTGTGTGCCGAGTTACTCTGTGTGTTTGAAGGGCCCTCAGCATAAGTGTGTCAGCTGTTGACACTCCCCATTTAATATTGTTTGAATTTTTCATCAAGATCCCAAGCCCTGTTACAAGAGCCCTTTGTTTTCTAACTTGTTTGTACATTCTTTGTGTGTGTATTTGAGGAGGCATTTACTAAGTTTGTAAGTACCTTTTTTTCTGCACACACTCTGTAAATGTTGGTATATACCTCATTGACTGGCTATCCCGGTGCTCTCTGGTGGTCTTTCAGGTCGTGGACTTCCAGCTGCAGACATCCCTCACTTGTAGAATCTTTTGTGCTGGACATCCTGACGCAGCTTTGAATGCGGGTCACAGCGGCTTACAAAGCAGACGGGGTTTTGTGTGGAAAAAAAAAACCGTATGCAATTAAAAATAGCCTTCCCTCCTGTCAATGCATTGCCATTAAAAACAGCTGGGTCAGTTTCTACTGCCTGCATTCAGCCACGTGAAAGTTGATTCTCTCTTTGTGCTGCTATCTTGTCACTACTCCCCCTTTACTGCCTGCCTTTTGTTGGCTGCTTTGTGTCTGCGCCATGATGGAGGCAAAGTCAGCCTCATAAAAAGAGTTCATTTTGGTTTCACTGGCCTCCAATGAACACTGGGAACTTTCTTTTTTGTGCCTTCGTCCATAAATTGCTGCTAAATCACTGGCTACTGTCAGCTTGTCGCAAAAGATTGTTTATCACGCTTTCTTGCCATTTCCTCTGGACACGTTTTGTCAATTTACCCATGTAGGTAACTGGCCAGATTAGTCTTATTATCTAGCTGCCTGGATACAAGATATCTAGCTTTGTCACAGTCTTGTAAAAGAATATAAAAAAACATCTTTGTATTTTTGCTTGAAATAGGTTCGTATTAATCAGTGTCACACAGTGTTGTGGGTTCATGAGAGTGTTTTCATTTTGCTGTCAGTTATGACACATTAGCGCTTTCATTAGCTTTAGGATGAGTCCTCTGTGTCTACAGGTAAAAGTAAACACACAGATCCCACCCATGGAGCAGCTGTCAGTGGCTTCAATGAATCAGCTTGAGCTCTTTACCTGGGAAAGTAGCAGAGCAGGCTGCCAGTGCAGGGGGTTAATGGAGCAGGAGGAGCACTCTGGTGCTCTGTATGGAGCAGCCTCCTGTGTTAGATGGGGATCTTTCAGGAAGCCCGTCCTTGTCATTTTCCACTAGCCCTTCATTGTTCCACCTCCTCTCTTTTTTTCCCTCTCTATTCACTTCACTTAGGTCTTTTCTGATGCCAAGCGAACACACACGAGCAAGCAGCAACATGCACGCTCATCCACACACAACAAGACACACACCGACACAAACCACAAAGTCTCTAAAGAGCTTTCTTATCTTATCACTATTGTCATCGCTCTATCATCCGCAGCCAATCCTCTTGTCTGCCTACCAACAGGGCTACAATTAATACTCACTTTACTGTATAGGTTCCCTATAAGGTTTAGTCATCCTCACGTCTCTTTTATTGCATTGTTTGTGTGGTATTTTCAGTGCCTAATGTCTCTTTTGTCTAGGATAGAGTGTAGAGATTCAGGTTTAATGGGAGTCACAATCGGTTTTATTCTTCTTCTTGCATAATAATAATAATAATACAGTATGCCAGGGGGACAATTCCATTCCATAAATCACAGGACACAGGAAAATAAAACAGTAAACATATAATAAAGAGCACAGTAATGCTGTAAAGTAAAACTGTGTTTATTTTTGTCATGTTGAATGTAGACTGCTTTTTTGTGGTACAACAGTGGTGTGATGGAAACAAGAGTATAGCAAGTTCCCTTTTGAACTTTGTCTGTCACAAGATTATAAGATCAGTGATCAGAAAATATAACATTATATACTGAAAACTGCCCAAGTTGCTTTTGTGTAAGTAATAAATTATTGCTTTGGTATGTATAGTTGATTTATAAAACTAAAGTTCAAAAAGGTTGTTGTTTAATTGGAAATGCATTTTTATTTATTTTTATTAATTTTTTTATTTTACATAAAATATTATATATGCTTCAAAGAAAGTGCCGCCTCCTCCTCATCTGTACTCGCTAATTTTCTCCCTCGTTTCTCTCTGTTCTTTTGTTCTTTGCAGTCCATCCTCGTCTCTGCCTCCTCTACCGCTGCTCCGCTGCCGCTCTGCCAGCGCTGATGGAAGGGATTGTCTGGTTTTATTAATATGACAGGTGAGCATGCCCAGCTGCTACCTGAATATGTGTGTGTGTGTGTCTGTGTGTCTGTGTGTGAGTGTGTGCCAGACAGCAGCAGCAGCTGTCTCATACACGCAAAGCACAGACAAATATGTGTTGCAGCCCTTTTCATATTTAGAAATTTTACACCCTTCTTATCAAAGCAGAGCGCTGTCCAGATGACCTCAACATTGGAGCCATATTTGTCTGTTATTGCCCTCATATATTACTACTTTGTTTACTTCCTAGGCTGCAAATCGCAGTTGTAATTTTCACAACCCCTTTGAGATAGCTATAACATCCAGTGCTTTTGTATATACACTTTATGATGTGGCTCATATGTCCAGGTTTAATACAGTGGTATTGACTCAGGTAATTGAACACAAGGGACGCATGGCCATATTCATAAAAGAGGCTGAGACAGTCGCTTGAATTTAGAGGCTTATTGGAGAGGAGCTACAGGCGATGTCTGTCAGTGACTGCAGTTCAGGCATGACAAAAGCTGGACAGAGGTCTTCTACCTCAGATAGTGCTTGTGAGCGGACCACCTTTGGAAATACATATACAAAAAATCTACATCAGCACAATGGTTTATTTATGGCCCATTTTTTGGATTGAAACAAATTAAAAAGGCTTTCTGTATCCAAACAAGAGCTTTAATTCTTTCAGATAGGGTTTAATAAATTTGTTCCAATCTGTAAAAATAATTCCTCTGACTTTGTCAAAATAACCAAAAAAATGTTTTATATACAGACCATTACTCTGCACTGAATTTTACACAGCCTTTGAAAAGGACTGGCCCAATATAAAGTATAGTGTAATGTAGTATGTGGTCAATAATTTAGCTATAGTTTAAAAATGTTTTTTTAAGTCTTTTACATATAAAAAGCCTCAAAACAACTGTAACTTCAGTTTCTGAAAATGTTTTTTTTTTATTAATGAAAAATTTAATCAAATATGCATATCTCTTGATCAGAAATTATTGTGTATTTAGTACATTTAAAAAAAAAAAAAAAGATTTCTTAAATGTCATAAAACTTTAAGTTTCAGCCTTAAATAAAAGCTTTGTAATAATTCACCCAGACTTATTATTCAGTAACAAAAGTTAATAGACGTCTAAGAACAATAAAGCAGTTCTAAACAGGAGTCAGGTATATTTTATTAGAATTGTGTATGGAGTCTGCAGACTGACTGGCTGATGGGCAGAGATAGTGACGGCCCACTTAGTTAACACAGTCTGGGGACAGAGTCGTCCCTGCACTGACCCGTGACTCCCGCAGTGTGGGCTGCTGGGTAATCTGTCAGCTCCAGCAAGTGACCATTAAGGTTTTATCACTCTTCATAAAAGAACAAGTGCAACCTTGAAGTGCCATTTTCTAAGTGACATTCTGTAGACAGAAAGGAGATTTGTTACCACTAAATAAAAATCCATGTCAAGCTTGTAGAAATGTCTACCTGCGTTAGAGAAACCTTTTTTAGTTAAGGAAAATGCAGTGAAGTAACCTCCACCCAAAGAGAGAAAAACCAAAGAGAAGAAAAACTCATGAGCTCATTTTCCATAGAGTTGGATATTACTTCTTTTAAGGTGTGGGCCTGCCAAAAGACAAGGGGTTAATGCGGCTGCTTAAAGCACACTTTGCTCTTTTCAATTTTTACCATTGTCCCCAGCCAGATCAAAGCAGCCATTCAACGTGTGGCCGCGTTCAATCAGCTTTCATGTCTTGCTTCATTACTGGAAAATGTGGTAGGGACGACTTTCACCGTAACACAATGAGGAGGCAACAAAGATGTTGCCTCAAATCCCCTCTCGAGAGGTTGAGCCCCCTACATTTTACTTCAGCCTAGCATGTCTGTGAATTACAGTAAGACCCCTAAAAGTAAGGATTTGTAACTCCTCTCATCAGACTCTGCTCACGACTGGTGTGGGATAAATCCCTGCAGGAAGCAGACGCCGAACACGAGATGAGCCTCCTCCAGTATATACTGCCCAAATCCCGTGTGAATAATAGAAAAAGCTTGTGAAAGTACCTTTGAAATATATGCGCTTTAGTCAAACAGGGGAGCTGTTCGTTCACATTTAAAGCTGCAATTTCATGCAAAGTTATTATATGTTTATTCATGTAATTTCCAAACAAATTTCTATTGTTAATTATTTTAACACTTCTTACATTTCATCCCAAGGCACATTTTTTCAATCATTTTTGGGATGGGAGCAAACAAAGCCCAGACAGAATCCTTGAGTATACACAACCCTCTGTGACTCACAGAATTGGGCTTCAAAAGTCACAAAATCTCCAGCAAGGTGGTGCTTTATTAATCAGCCTTAGCTTTGTAGGAAACTTCATTGAGCCACTGTCTGCCACATTTTCCCTGAATATTCTCTCTATATTTACAGTATATTACTCACTGGCCTTTACAGCTTAATTTCCTCTCTTGTTGATTTAAGTTGTTTGTTTAAAATATTTTATCATCTTTCCAGCGATAGTAGTTGTTTTATAGGCTCAGGTCATAGCAGTGTGTGAAACCCCCCCAGCGCTTAAAAAAGACAATCCAAATATTTGTGGGACTAAGTAGAAAATTGAAATAGGCATAAACTGTGCCTGTTGTGAATTTTCTAAGCTGACATTTTCCTTTCTTTGGCGCAGACAGCCAATAAGAGGTGAGCTTTTGTTCTGTTATCAGCCTCTGTTCATTTGTCTCCCAGCCGGAAAGCCATTTTAAGATAAAGTCTTGATGTCATCTGATTGTGTTATCATAGCTGTGTGACACTCCCTCAGATCCCAGTCAGTAGACGACAAGGTTAAGTGCTACAGACAGATTTTAGTATATGGAAAAACATATACATACATATAAACTCATCTAAAATTTTATATGTACGCTATAATTTGACGTCCCATTGAGGAAAAGGAGTAAACTATGCTCGTTAGCTAATACTCCAGTCCTGTTTAATTTGTTATGGCCTCCTCTTGGCATTTCAAGAGCAAAAGTGTGCAGCCCTCGTACAACGTTTGACACCAGGGTCAGTAGAATTGCCCCACTTGAACTAAAAGACATTTAGTTTGGTTTGGAAAGTGAAAACTGGAACACCATTAATTTGTTTGCTCTCCCACTAGTCATGACCACAGCAAATGCCATCACCTCAAAGAAGCTCTCCGCCATCCTCACTTTTATTTGTTTGTTTCTTTGGCGGGTGTGAGAAGTTGTGGAGGCTGGCCTGCAGTGGACACTGGACTCAAAGGGGGTGGCTATATGGAGCTAGCAAACAGTTAGCTAAGGACAGCGCTGGGCTGTATGGTGGAGGGTGGGGGCCGTAGTGTCGGTGGTGGGAGGGGTGGGGATTCATTTAGCCAGGCATAGCTGCTCTTGTTTGTGGTTGTCCCTGACAGCGTCGGCAACGCTGCTCCAAAGCACCTGTGTTTGCTCACTAGCTTTCCCCCAATCTGCTCGAAAAACGCTGTGAGCATGTCACATGGTGGCCAGATAGCCCGGGCACCATGGGAATACAAAAGCCGGGGCTTTTAGAACAGTTAATCATTAATGGAGGCCTCTCTTTTGTTCCCATTCAGCTCCACACTGACAGAGGCTCTGATATTACATATTGCAGACAGGTCAGACGTGGAAATGGCCAAGTGCGATGACAGCAGAGTGACATGGAAAAGTTTCCTTCAGATGAAAGCCATTTGCATCTGTAGAGGAGAGAAAGAACACTGGGTTAATCTTTCAGGCAAAGTTTTGTGTTTAGCCGTTATTTTGGTAACTTCTTCTAATTTTCTATCGGATTAAAAACACCTTGTCCTAAAAATTGAAAAAGGCAAGAGATAAATTCATGATTGCTGCTATCACAGACTGCCAAAGCGGCAATAAATTGAGCAAATCATGCTTGAGATGGCAGGCCACCTTACTAACCCCACAATTAATTAACATGCGCTAATCTCAGTTTACTCTCCATCTTGAACTGTCAATGAAAAGTCCAAGCCTCATTTCACGCCTGTCAAAGTGGGCTTTAGAAGGAAGAATCAAAGCTATACGTGAACTTTCTTTCACTATAGTGTCACCAAATTTATCTGGTGGCACTATTAGGCAAGATTAGGTTTACACAGCCGCATTCTTATAAAGAACTAAAAGACATTGAGACAAACTCTTATCTTCCATTTAGCCCAGTGGGCCAATGGTTCTTTATTGGAAGTTAGTGTGGGCCCCACCCTCACCCCCCAGTGCTAATAACACTGTGTGGGACTTGGAGAGGCTGGTTGAACCACAAACATTTACGGCTAAAAGTGCAGCATAAGAACAGGCAAAGTGGCCACTCAAAGCAGGATGCTCCGAGCATTGCAGTCAATGATTAACGCAGCACATTTAGCCATATCTCCTCTCTTTCTCAGAGGAGAAGTACCAGAGATAAATGAAGGTTGTGTTTCAGGGAATGAAGTAAGGCCCCGGCTCCAGTGCTTCTGCAAACATACCAGCCCTCACACAAGTTTCTTTAGGAGATTTTTTGTGGCCTCAATTTGACAAAATGTTCTCAGGCTGACCTACAATAGTGAAGTGACTCATGTTTATGTGAGTGCTAATGTTAACAAGACTTCCTGAGAGCTGTTATTGCTTTACTAGTTTTTATTCTGCGTTTGTTCAGTGGAAAAAAAATCATTTAATTTCGCATTGTCTTTATCGTGTGTGAGCGTCACTGAGCCATAAATCTGTCCCTTTCTTACGTGCAGCTTGACTTGACTACAGTGTGTTTATTTGCTAACCCTGGTCACGGATGATAAGGGCCACTAGTGTCCCTAAACTGTAGCCCACGATGTTTCCACCAACACACGTGCACCATGCGACCTACAATAAGAGCAAAATACAGAACAAAAGCCCAGTGCTAATAAATTCTGTGTCTGCTATAAGGAAATAAATTAGCTCCTAGTCAAAGGATGGGCTTAACAAACGCATGCTTTAAACAAAAGTTCCTGTTTCGGGAGGGAAGGTGCATGGCTGATGGATGGCTCTGCAAACATAGTTGACATACCTGGCCAATGCCATGGGCCGGTCACAACCCAGGACTGAGAGGGACATTGTGTGAGCGTTTGAGTGCGTGTGTGTTCACCCGCCTCCACTCCACTCGTGCCGTGGGGATCACTTTAGTCAGCAGAGCCCTGTTTGACAGAGACACAGCCTCTATATAAATCCCATCCTCCTATTTATTTGATGCACAGTTCTACTAGGGCGCCTTCGATCCGTCCTCGGGGAGCCGGCGTCTCAACACACTCAAATAGTCTGGGTGCAGTGATAAGCACCGGACTGGAATTATACTCCCAAATTTTTCAAATCCTAAAGAGCAGTGTTCCGTCAGAGTTTAACGCTCACACACAAAGAAGTCTTATGAGTTTAGTTTTTAGTTTTTAATGATTTAATATGGAAATGGAAAGAATTGTGTCCGGGTTGGTTTTTCTTGCAGTTCGGAGCGTGGGAGACGGGTCAGTGCGGTCTTTTGAAGGAGAGGTAGACCTTTATGGGGAACACCCAGGAATGTTTAGTTAACTCGCCCGTCGCATTCAAGCATGTGTGTCAAAGGTGTTTACAGGGTGTTGACATTCACACTTTGGCAGAAAGCTAATGTGGACGCCGCAGCCTTGTCTAACACTCAGGCCTCATAGTACTCCACTGGACCAATATAAAAAAATAAAATTACAAAAAGTATTAACAGTGTTTTTGTTCAGTTTTATTTCAAATTACAGAAAAATATAAATACTAAAACATGTTGATAATTATTTTTGCATTTTTACGGACATTTAAAATAAAGATAATGATGACTGCATCAACATATTCTGCTGCAAAATTCTTAAATAAAATCAACCACAATTTTAAATTATTTATATTGCATTTATGATGCTTAAATAGTTTTGATACATATTATTTTCAAATACAATTTATATTTTAGCTTGACTTGATAATTCTTATAATAGTGAAATACTTTGATTTAAATGTGATACAAATCTTCTCAAGCTGAGGAGACATTTTCAAAGATTATTCATATTCTTTTATTACATTATTAATGTTTTTTTCAATTATTCAATTATTACACAGTAATCAATTTACCATTTTAATAATGTTTAATTTGTTTGGCTTTTACTCAATTAATTAATTTTTTTTTTTACTTTTTATATTCTTTGATTTTGTGATCATAATACAATCAAATAAATAATATTATAAATAATATGTCATTAAACTGAGATAACAGTTTACAACTGTTTACAATAACTGTAAAGCTTTAACAGACTTCATTTCAAACAACCATAAAAATAAAATGTAATAATCTTTTGTAATTATTAACAGCAGCTGCAACTGATATTATTCATTAACAATAACGCAAATGAGGCTGCTGTTTAATTTATCTTATCTATTTCAGAGGCCTTCAAAATTTCATCATTAAAATCTGAAATTCACAACTGTGACTTTTCATATTCTGTACCACACTATTGTCTAGGCTTTATCCACTTTAATACATTTGTATATTTACTTTATATTACAAATTCAAACTCAAAAAGCCACGACACCTTCTGACTAGGATTAACTTTTTCTGCAATCGGATGCCAAAGAGCATCCCATGCCAGTGTGCAGTCTATCTGTCTGTTTGTCTGTCTGTCACATGACCACCCACCGAGCGCAATGAGGCATAAAGTGAACAGCTCTGACTGTGTCCAAACTGCTTTCCGATGCCTCACCTGTTGAAGAGTGCGAACCTCAGATTAGTGTACAGGTCACATCTTATGGACATTTAGCTGCTGAACCCTGGTGCCTGCCACAATGCTCCAGGTATCACTCAGGCCTGCATTGTTTAAGGTAATTGGAGGAGTGTTGTAAGTTTCCTATGACTCACTCGCGGCTCTTTTCTCCACCCATGAATGCTGGAAGATTGTAGGTCGTAGTGAACTTAAAAAAATAGAGCCCTCTTAACTCATAAATTACACGGCCACGGACAACCTTAAGCGGTGTTGAAATGCCTCGAACAGAGCTTTATTTCACTGTTGGTGGAGCGTGAAGCTGAGAGCACCACCCCACAAGGAGCCGAGCTCTCACAGGCACAAATAAGACGGTTATTTATCTTGCTATACCTGAGCTCTGACAAGCTGGCAAAAGGTTGGTGGTACGCTGACGGTGGATCTGAAAACAAGCTCTTACTGTTTCTTAATGATGTTGCTGTTTGAGGTATTGCTTCCACAATAAGTCAACACCCTTTATGTAACTGTGTATAGCTTATATGAATAAAGTCATACCTTAAAATTGAGCATTTGTGCCACCAAACAAAAGGGTTTTCCTTCCTGGGACCTGTCTTGGCACAGCCGTTGGCACTTTGAAATTTGATATGACAGATCAAGTGCTTAGCCATTACAATAAAGCATTTGTGGTATTGTCTTTTAAAGTGGAAAAGAACTGTATCCGGGCAATGGCTTTATGTTCTCATCACTTCCGATCTTACAAATAAATGTGACAGCTCTCTTTTCTCAAAGGTTATTCTGCACAACTTCATATTGTGGTCCTCAGTGTGACCACCCAAGGGGTCCCGACACCACAGAGGGGGATGGGCATGTGTGTGTTTGTGTTTAGACAAGTGTCTGCTCACATGCATGAATATGCTCCTTCGTCTTATGTGTATTGATCCTCCTGCCACATCCCACCACCTTCCATTTTGTATTTGTTTGTTTATTTTAAATACATGTACTATTGTTGTTTTACTCACACCAGACTGAAACAAGGCACCATGTGCTTGCTCCCATTTCCTGCCACGCATACAACATTACATCTATTGAGAGTGAATACACATTAGAACTGGTCAATGTAAATGCAAACACAAACCAACAACCCGAAACAAAAGAGCACAATATGGATCCCTCTCTCGGCCAGAGCCACTACACTTGTGCTGTTTGCCCTCTCTTCTTGCTGGAGTTGCCATTAGGTCATATAATGACTGCATCTCATTTCAGCCTCAAGAGCCCTCGGCAGCTTTGTGCCTTTGGCTGGAAAAGTACATCTCTGTCAGTAAACGGGACTTCTCCCTATTTATCCTCACTTTTACAACTTTTCCCATTTTCTTTCTGAGTGGCAGTGGCGCTCTGAAATGAGAATTCAGCTTTGGCTTATGCAAACCACACTGCTATCGCTATCTCACTCAGTGCTTGACTTGTGCTGCCTCCACTAAGAAGAGAAGAGGGGTCAGCCGTTATTCCCCTCCTCCATTCGTGGGCAAACTAACAGCGATTCATGGCCTAAACGAGTGCACATGCGAAGGTGAACAGAGATACACACGCGATAACCCGTGTAATTAGACAACACAGCAGTAGAGGACAGAATACTAGCCAATAAATGACCATACAGTATGGTGTACAATAGGAATTAAAAGTGTAGGGCAGCTGGGCCCTTATCTGGCCAGAGAAGAAGAAACCAGGCAACAAAGGGAGGCCTAAGACTAAGAAGCTTGATGCATGGGAAAGCCATGGGCCGGCCATTGTGGCTGCCCTTCTGCTGAGCAAATAGTCCAAACTGTTCATTCCCCATCTCCTATTCTCTCGCCGGTACATTGTTTGTGTCCTTGCATTTCATTCTGACTGGGGAAGATTGCTCTCAGGGCCAGTGAGCAAACAGTCCAGAAAAGAGCCAGCTATCTCCTGCCGTTCCCAGGAGAACTAGCATTTTTATTTCAGCTCCAAGCTGTCAAAGGATTGGAGAGTTTATGTCAGGATCCTGAATTAATTGCTTTAAGCCTTGGGGCCGCCGTCGTCGTTTTTATCACCAAATGTTCGGTAAAATGTTTCCTAGCAAATTATGCAGCCCCCCATGCCACCTCTTTCACTGGCCAAACATTTGGTATTGGATACATACAGGATGAGTTTCTGCAACACAAATGATGTGTTTAGTTGTTGTGACAGCACAATGGCGTCAATAGTGATGGGCTATAGCACGGCTGTCAAGGATTTGGTGGAATAAAGGCAAACAGCAAACTTTTGTGTGTGTTTTTTACCCCTTCCATGAAGCTAGGTGCACGAGCCAAGCTTGGCAATAAAATGAGTAAGCTTACAGATGCCTCAATAAACCGTAGCTGTTCAGACATTTGGTGGACTGGGCTTTAAGGCTCCAAACTGTCCTCTGAACTGCCAAACTGGCTTCAGAACCGTCTGTCATCCTCACATTCATTTGAAGCTACTGCTTACATAATAACTATACAGACTATAATATACATTTGGATAAGCGCCTCAGTCTCATAAACAAAGCCATATATCACACCAACTCCCTTTATCCACTACATCATTATCTTTAACAACCTGTTCTTGACAGTTCTCCATAAAATGTCCTTGAAGAGCATGTAAACTAACTTTTTGGCTCTCATACCTCATCTTAATTAGTGTATCAGTCCTGGATATCCAAGGCAGATTTTTGTATTAGTAAATAGATTAGCCACCATTACTATCATTCATTAAATTTTAAATTTTAATGTTATATTTTTTTTAAATGAGCAAAAAACATTTCAGAGACACATCAATAACTGAACCTGGAGCCACCATCTGGACTTTGCTCCTCTTTACACAAATCTGACCAAGGTATTTGCATTTAAAAAGCATTTGAAATGTGTTTGTTTTAATAACCCCTTTTAACAACCTATGCACCTTAAACCTTTCAGGAAAGATAACGTCGTTGTGATGATTGGAGCAGAAACACACACTTCTCTCCACTTTAACGGTTTGCATATGAAGGAGGGTTAGTTTGCATCAAAACACACACGCAGCTGTCTGTGACTTAAACACTGTGTCGCGTCAACAAAACTAGACCCACACGTCATGGAAAAGTAACTGTAGGTATTGAAATCTTCTCATCCATCCGGGCCCTTCAAGTTAAGTGCATCCTGCTCTCACCAATAAATCTGGCCCCGTTGACTCCTTAATCTGAGCGCATGGGAAGTGACAAACACTGTGATATTCCTGTCAACGTCAAGCAGCCGAGGGTTAAATAGTGTGTGTCAGGGGACTACTCTGGAGTGAAGGCCTCATCCTTCAAGCGTAATCTGCTCAACAACCCCTGTAGACGCCTCCCAGCTTTCCTTCAATCCTTCAACACGAGCATCCGCCTCACCATTCTAAATAGCGCCGCCGTTTATATGGGATTAAAATGGGGATTAATTTGATTCAAGTCAGGGTATGGGAATTCATTAGCGGGCTGACAGTGACACTATACATGGGGAGAATTTAATTTGAATCCCCCCATGGGAAGCAATAAGGGGCTCCGTGTTGAGATAGAGGCCTTAAAGACGAGCGTATTGTTGGATGCTTTAGATTAAGGTGCTTTATTGCAGTTGATTGTTGGTTGTTATAAAATTAAAAGTGTAAAAGATGGAGAGAGTCCCACATTTGTTCTCGCTTTTCCGTCCACATATCTCAAGGCTAGCTCTTGACACTCACATGACCATGACGAGGTAAATACAGCCTTTTTCACACCGATTTGGCGCCCACTCACGCCGTATTAAAATGAGCACATTATTTGAATGTCAGTGATTCTCATGAATGTTGAAATGGCATATCTCCTTTTGGCCATTCCCGACAAGCAGAAGTGGTTGTAAAGTAAAGGCATTAAATTCAACTAGCAGTCAGATTACAGAATTCACCCTGCATGGAACCAGCCTGGCATTCACTAAATTGGACAAATCCCATTGTAAGATAGCCTATCAGAGCGTACATGTCCACATAGGAGAACATATGCAGACAAAATATTCGGTAGTTTGTTATTCCGAAGACGGCACTTGGGGGCACACGGGCTTGTTTGCCTTCGCTAGGAGAGGAGATTGGATTGGGGGTTTAAATGAATCGCTGGCGCACCACGTTTATAGGTTTCATTAACTTTTAATGAGTTGGGTGTCCTTCGTTGTGATTGGCTGGCAAAGATCTGGCTTCACTTCCTGGATCTGAAACAGTGAGGGGGAAGTCGGGAGACGTTGGAGCATGCTGCCGTTCATACTGGGGCCATGTGCGGTTCAGTGTGACACGCTGAAAGACAAGAGTTGATATATGTGGTCATATTCCAAAGAGGGACTTCTAGCTATCTATGAGCACCAGCAAGAACATGAAACCTGGATATCAAGTCTCCAGGGGAATAAAAAAAAATCTTAGCAGATCGATCCCAGCAAAGCATGCCTCTAACTGACATATATCATTTTATGGCAGCTTCTCCAAAGAGCCACAGGGAAATGCTTGTATATTAAAGCAAATATAATCACAAATGCTTTACTGCAAGTGATTTCAAACGTCATATTTTGAGCATCTTTAATCTCAGTCCAATTTAGTATCTTTCTGCGTGGTTGGTCACACGCCTATTATCTATCATGAATGCTTTATATTTCTCCTTGAGAAGCTTATCTTCCCTCTGTGAAGCTGAGCCTCACTCCAGCACTGGGGAGAAACAAAAGCCGTTCATCTATATTTTATCACCATCGCTCTGAAACAGGATGGAAAGTTCTTTTTTTTCACGTATTTACATTATCTCCCCTGATTTCCAGCCTGGCTCTCCTCGTGATTGCTTGGGTTTGGTGAGGGTGTTACTATGTGCACGGCGGCCGGGCTGTGGTGCGCTATTCCAGCAGGATAAACACTGACCATCCATCCACTTCCAGACACATAAAAGCAGCAGCAGCGGGGTAGTGAGGGGCAACCTTCCCGTACTGAATGGATGGTCTTTAGGTCACTGCGCGTCCCACCACCAGCTGCCGCCTCACACTAGTCAATGGGCATTGTTGACGGACCTCTGTGTGTGTGTGTCTCAGGACATGATGGAGTCCTACACAGGAATGTCACATAGTGGTGTTAGAAGAGCGTGGACACATCACAGTCTGCGGCCGCATTCTCACCCTGTCCATCCCTGCCTCACTCTGCTCCCTCATTTTCCACACACTCACTGCTCACTGCACTCCCACAGTCACCTCCACTAAATACTGGATAATTCCTGGATGAACAAAATATATTTCATTTTGTATTAATTCTTTATAGAAGTTTTTTTTCTGTTTTCCATAAACTCTTTTAATCCACTGAGGATCTCTGGAGATACTGGCAGAAGAGCAGACTCATCAGAAATAGATTTCAAATGAGGACATTTTTACAGAGGCCGTAACGGCCTAAAACCCTATTCAGCATAAATATACAACATTTACAGAAAACATGACTGTTATTGGTTTGTGTAAAATTGTTGAATTCCCTCATTTGACACAATTATTAAAGATGAAATAAAGTTAGGCCTTTAAAGTTAAACCTTAGATTACCTTTCGAACCAAAGTATTATTCTTCTATAAACAGCATTTTTAATCTCTTTTTACAATTTCTACTTTAAATTAAATAAGCAAGCCATCTAGCTAAATAATCTAGCATGAGTAATATTAGGCCTGTTTTTTTTTTTCAATAACAAAGTAAAATATGTGATATTTTCTGTTACTTTTTACATTTTAAAATCATTTAAATATTGTGTTAAAATATAAATATGCAGTAAATATGTTCAAAATTAAAATGCCATTATTATTCATCAGAAGGTCAGTATTTTATTTAGTTTTAAACACATTGTCACATAGGCTGTAACTTATAATACATTTTTTAAACCAACAGGCCCTACTTCTGTTCTCCCTGTTATTGTCCATAATTATGGTAATCATGGGTTTATTATTAATTCCTAATCCTCCTAAAATAATAAAAATGCATCAGTCACACACCTGCCAGCACAGTGGAACCATGACTATTGCAACATGTAGGCTGGGTATTTTATTTAAATATCGACCGCTTCCATGTTTTTTCTCTTAAAGTTTGAACAAATGAAATGCCTGGAGCATCGATGAAGAGAGTGAATCCTCACAGCGTCCTGCGTGCCTGGCCGTGGGCTGTACGCACGCGTTAACGCAGTGTCACGGCGCAGCAGGCCGCCCGCTGTGAAGCCATGGGTGGCTGTAGAGCTGTGACTTTGCGGGGCTTTAATATAGTAAGGGCCGGCACTTCGGCCGCTCACAGGCGGGATTAGCCGTGTTTCTGCTCAAAGAGGAGTTAAGTCCCGCTATCGTGGACGGGCCCTCCCCTGCAATAGGCTGAGACAGAATTACAGCTTGTTGGACCGGTGTCCCGCCGTCTCCATGGAGACAGATCTACTTGGGTGTTCTCGTGCGCGGGCTGCAGCACGCTGCTATAGGTGCGGCAGACTATGGCCCAATACACTGCTCTGACAAAATACAAATCACTTTATACATTCACTGAGACATAATTAACAATGGGACTAGTATTGGAGTGTAGTGCTGTATTTTCTCACATGTTGGAACACAAGCCAGAATAACTGCGCTTTTATGTTTCACATATAACTCCAGTGACCTGATAAAAGCAGTGCTCCTATCTTTACAGGTCTACAGCTGAAGTTGACGCCCATGGGTGGAAGCGCCCAGGCTTATGGTGAACTGAGTCATTCAGAGAAAATAGAGGCCCAAACTCGCCTCGGCTTTAAAATCCATCGCTGTAGGGAGATTGCCTTATGAGAGCTCTGCCTTCGTTAAGAAGAAATGATATAAAAGAGAAAATAGCCTTCGGTATATCTGGAGATGGCTACATCATTTAAACTCTGAGCAGGACAGTTAGACATCCACGTCATGTTTGTGGGATGTTAATGTGCTTATTCGCGCGATGAATTTGGACTCATTAGGATAATTTTAGATCTGTGCAAAACGCGTAAATATATGGTTTTATTTATGGGGCACATTCAAGTGATATGCAAATGTGACCGAGGGAATGCAAAGAAATCAGGTTAGTGCAGTAAGTGCAGTAAAAAAAAACTCAACAGGCTGCAGGGCTATCTTTTATCCAGTTGCTATAACAACAGATGTGCCTATCTGTGATGGGGTGTCAGGAGCCAAAGTTCTGCGGCTAAGAAAAAAAAAAAAAAGTGCAGTGGTCCTGGGCTCGTGCACCCTGGGGCATCACTACAGATTGAGGTTAGGTACCTTTGAACCGATGATGCTCAAAGGCCACCTGAGTGTGTCCGTTTGGTGGCTGCGCATATCGAGACACACTGCGGACCAACTCACACATTATTATTATTATTATTATTATTATTATTATTATTATTATTATTATTATTATTATTATTATTATTATTATTGGTCCATTTATCAAAGCTCCAGCTAAAATGAGCACAACACAAATGCAAAAATGAGCAATACACTGCACAAAAATGACAAATACAGAAAACAAAAAAGATTACAAAGTCACGTAATAAACTTCCCCTCTCTTTTGTCTTGTAAATGTGCTTATTATGAACAACTCTATATAAAATAGCGTTTATCAATGCGTGATCTGAACAAGTTTTTATAATTGCAATGCTCTAGTCAGTCGTCGCTCACTCTTATCCCTCTGCAGCACATCACTCCCTGTCACAACAGCACGAAACATGAGGCAAGCCCCTGGATCACACAAGCCCCAGATGCCTCAGCTTTGCGCCACCCTATCTCAAGATCCAATCCTTTCTCATGAATTTAGGATATGAGCCTCCTTACCCCCTCCTTCTGTGCGCACGGTCCGGAAAAGGCCAGTAAAGCAATATCTACGTACATCCCATGGACCATTTATTTAAAAAAAAAAGAAAATAAAAAGCTTCATACCTGCGCAAAAACAGCCGGTGCTTGGCTTGTTGTTGGCAAGCCACACAGGAGCCCATTGTAGAGGCTCGCCTTGTGCCTTCTGCAAAGGGCTCCAGACATCACGGCATTTATTTGAGCTCAAACTCTGTCACTGTTGACTTTAGCACAAAGCAAAGATTTCACTGCCCCGCTAGTTAAAAAAAATGATTATTTTACAGAGATATCGATCAGTGCGCTATAAAAAAAAAAAAATCAGCTTAGCATTATATGTCTAAAATGAATAGAAGCAAATTTAATGTCTGTGTAAATTTACAGAGAGCTACGGCGTCCTATTCAAAGTTTACACTTGTGCAATTTGGTTGGTGTGTGTACTTTTCCTATATGTGGGCATAGCCTCCACTCTATTGTTTATTCGCCTTGTTTATTCGCAGATCATGCTGTTTAAAGTGCGATCTGTAAAGAGGGTCTGGAGAATAAACGCACTTTTTAGACCCTACGTGTTCAGAGGGAGAAGGGCTGGGGGCACAGAGCGAAGAGGTCCCTTCTTAAAGTGGCCTTGGATTTGAGCTGAGGCAGGACAGAGGGTGATAGTGCACGGGGGGGCTCTCTACAACGGACCTATCTTATCTAACGAGGAGGGAGGGTCCGACTACTTTCAAATAGACGCGAGACAATGGAGGCCCAGATTGTGGGGAGAGAGTTTAGAGCGTGACATTCAGCGAGCCTCTGTTCCCAAATCAGCCCCCTTTTCCAGCGGCCATTCTCCTGCGCCGCGGGATGGCTGTTTTATGTGACAAAGACACTTAATCTCATTCACTCATCTCAACTGTGAGGTGTGCGTAATGGGGATGAGTGGCAGACAGTCCCAGGGTTTGAGTGACAGTAGGAATCATAACGCATCTCACTGTGGGAATTTAAATGGATGCTTGGGTGTATTTACCCATCATTTGGCACAGGCTTTATGCGCACTTCCTGGAATAATCACAATATCCAGACTAGTGATGTAATTACGTTATATTCTTAAAAAGCACACACATTTGTTTTCGGTGTAGCTTTTTAAATTTAGGGTTGTCTTTTTTGCGTAATGGAGTAATATTGTGCAAAAGGACATATTTATTTTCTGTGTAGCTATAATTTTAAGGGAGAGGCTTTTTATATAATATTCTCTTTTCTTTCGGGTTCTCCTAGTTTGTGTTTGGGATTATTAAGCATATGTTTGTAGTGTTTACTCTTTCTGCATAACAAATGGAGATCTTTGTGCTGATGTTGACCGGCAAATCTATTAATCCCTCCTTGTCGAAACAAAAGCCATGTTGTGTTAAGTGTTATAATCGGTGGGCCATATGAAAATAAATTTTACGCATCATAATAATCTCAAATAATGTCAGTGTACAATTATTGATAATATGACGATGATGATGATTTGACCGTGGCAAAACTATTCGCAAATTAATTCTGCAAATGCGTGTGTTGCAGTAAATAGGCCTCCCCATAAATAGTACACTATCTAGTAAAATATGGTCTATAATTTAAAAAGACGATCATGATAATAATATTAATAATAGCCAAAGACCAGTATTGTATTCGGAAAACAAAAGCATAACACTTTAATATAGATTCTGTTCTTGTCACTACAAGAATACACATATACAAGCCATAAATAGAATTACACAAATGATTCAAGGAATTCTGCGCTGTGTTCAAAAAGAAAAATCCAGTTGTGTGTATGCACAGAGGCGAATTTACAGCACGCTTTTCAATGTTGAATTGTTTGTTGTTTTCTTTGGGTCCATTCCTGAACAGATCTGCTCACATCACTTGAATTCTCTTCATCATCAAAAGGATTAGGCTACAAACAAAGTCGACTAAACCGGTGGGAAAATATTTCAAATACATATTGTACACAAATTCTATAGATTTTTACAAATATACAAACTGAAGTTGAGTCCGTGTGTGTTTTATGAGGAGTTCATGATGGGCCTGGAATACACGCCTGGGTAGTACGTAGTGTCAGGTATGGAGGCTGAATCCAGGCCGGCCTTCCCCGCCATGGAGCCCATGGAGAGCGCGCCTGCCATGGGAGAGCCGTAGCCCGAGTAGTGCATGACCTGCTCGTAAGTCTTTAGGTCCATTTTGTGGTGATGCTGCTGCTCGGACGACATGAGGTTGTTGATGGAGAACGGGTGGTTGAATGAGTAGTGGTGCTCAGGCTTTAGGTGTCCCTCATGCGCCAGCACAGAGTGATGCTGGGACATGAGGTGCTGCTGGCTCTGGGTCACAGGGGACGCGGCGGCGGCGTGGTCCGGACTCAGGGCCTGGCTGCTTTTCATGTCCGCCAGGGCTCTCTTGTGCTCCCCGGAGGATGAGTTGGAGTGAGGAGACTCGTTGCCGTTACAGCTCTCCGAGCTGCTGTGAGACGAGCCGTCCCCTGATTTACGAGACGTGTCCTTCATTGTCAGCTTCTTCTCGCACTTGAAGCGCTTCTGCCTCCGCAGGTAGCAGCCATTCTCGAACATGTTTCCAGAGTCCGGATGCAGAGTCCAGAAGGAGCCCTTGCCTGGTTTGTCCGGGGAGCGGGGCACTTTGAGGAAACAGTCATTAAAGGACAGCGAGTGGCGGATGGAATTCTGCCAGCGCTGCTGGTTCTGTCTGTAAAAGGGAAACAAGTCCATGATCCACTGGTAGATTTCGGCCAGTGTGAGCATCTTGCTCGGTGACTGCTGGATCGCCATGGTGATGAGGGAGATGTAGGAGTAGGGCGGCTTGGCGTGCGTGTAGCTCCTGCGGTACGTCTTGGGGTCCCTGGACCTGTTGATGTTACTCTGTCCGTAGATGGGGCTCATGGCGTTCATGTTGGTGTAGGAGCTGAGCGCGTTCATGGAGGCTGGTTGCGCCGTCATGGGGCTCATGCTGGGGCTCAGCGCCGCGCTCATAGCCGTCATGCCCGCGCCCATACCGTTCATGGCCCCAGTGCCTGGTGACATACCGGTCATAGAGGGACTCATGCCCGTGTTGACGTAGGACATGTTCATGGAGTTAGCTGCCATGTTGGCAGTGCTGTTCATGCCCGACATACTCATGTAGGTGTTCATGGAGTTCATGCCCAGGCCCGTGTTCATGTTGCCCACAGAGGTGTAACACTGCACAGAGAGAGACTGCTGTCAGGTCAAGAAACACATGAGGCAGGGCAAATAAAAACTACTATCGCTTTGGGCTGGGTAAAACTGGAATAAAGAGTTTTAATTTTGATTGTGCCAAACGCGTAATTAACATGACCCCAATGCCATTTTTGCCATTTTCTAAATTTAAGGCTGCTTTAAAATTAACATAGCTTTAAATTAACATTAAATAAGCTCCTTATCCATGTTATGGAGTACAAATAAATTATCTGCAAATCATCTGGTAAAATTACAGAGCTATCGTGTCTATCTCTTAACGGCCGCTCAGGCAAAACGGGAACAGAATAGTAGGACACCAGCCTCATTCTCTGAAAGTAAACCGCTTCATTTTTTGTGAAGTGGAAAGAATTGAGGAAAAAATATATAAAAGAAGCGTATAAATCGTAATAGTAATTGTAATTTCACTGTGTTCAAAGTTCCCGAAGCTACATGTCAAGCAACTTAGTGAGGAGAGTGCGCAGCGTCGCTTCGCGCGGAGATGGGGGAGGATTTGGAGGCGCCTCAAGTCAATATTTGATCACAAAGTTAATATTATCTCAGGGCTAATATTGAGTTGTATAAAATGGGATCGGCTTTAGACAGGGGAAAGAAATATATATTTAAGGTACCCACCTCGGGCTCTCCGTAGTAGGTGCTCCAGTCGGTGTGTTCGTGTCCTTCCATTTTAACTGCTCCAAGCATCATGGAGGACTTCCACAAAGCGTCTCCCAGCTGAGGAAAAAGCCAAAAGTCTTTCTAATAGATACACGCAGACTGGGGACCACTGGGTTCGTGTCGACGGCGTGTCCCTTCTGTGGAGGACAGGCGCATGTGATGGCCGTGCTGCGGTCCGTCTGTCACTGAGTGCTGTTCAAATGACGCTCCGTGCTGCCTGTTAGCGCTGTGATATAGCAGTGTGCGCCAGACAAGCCTCCAATCCCTACTTCTACGCCTTGGGCCCTATTTGAATAATCTCCTCGCACCTAGGCGTGAGACTCCTCAAGCTTCTACACCACACCCCCCACCCCTTGACGTCCCCAATTGTACACCTGCGCCCAGTCAAAAGAACAGTTTCATATGAAAGGCTTCATTAGAAACTCACTTTATTGTATTTGTTTGTTTTTTAAGAGTTGTAGGGGAAAAAAAGAAAAGGAATGTTTTAGTGATGCTCCTTGGTGCGTTGTTATGCAGACCCTACAAAATGTGTATTCCACTTTGACAGCATGGATTTGATACTTTTTGTATTTTAGAGGAGATTTCTGGTTCAAAATTAAACGTTGTTTCCCGTAACAGAAAAGGGAAGTACAAAGGGTTAAGGTCCAAAGGTGTGTATAGAAAAAAAGGAACCAAAAAAAAAAAAGAGTGAGAAAGAAAGAAAAAAACCCCACATACACATAGAGAAAATGACAAGTGAATGCACCATGGAACAATAGAATTACACTGTTACTGTTGTCTTCTGGTGTAAATGAATATTGATAATCAGGATTCTTATTGCAGCTGCATGTTTTTAAGCCGTGCAGCCATTTTTAATATAATAATAAAGGCTATGAGTGTTAGCTGTGGATTACAAGTTTGACTCGGATAGATTAATATTAGTGTTAAGTAAACTACGCAATTAAGAGAAAATATTTATTAAAAAAAAAAGGGGCTCGTCTGTCTGTTTTGGACGTTTACATATTGATTAGAAATCCCCATTGTTGTTTTATTGTTGTGATGAACGCCTGCACTAAATGATCAAGTAAGCCATTTGACTAATATTTGCAAAAAGGTGTGATTTGAGCGTAAAAAAGTGTTTAATTGGTTCCCTATATGACAGATAACGCAGCTTTACAACGCCCTCTGTCGGCCACTGTCCACTGGAGTCTTTTTTTTTTTTTTTTTAGTCTCAATAGTCTTTTTATGTCTTTGAAATCAAGCCTTTGTATGTGGAGTGTTTTTGGAGACTGAGCTTATCCGTAATGTAGGAGAAATAAATATGAACCAGTGAAGTGATATTATGTAGAGTTTAAAACATGTGATATAATTGATCTACTTGGTTGTTTTACGCACCAATTTCAAAATCCATATATATATATTTTTAAACATTTTACGCAAACGCGGATTCAACTCTACATTACGCATGGTGTAATCTATTCAGGTTTTGAAGCTTTAAATTTTGATGGAGCTTTCTGGAGCTCCCTTGCCAGATCTGGATCACACCCGAGGCCTTTCATTCTCCCTCCGTACAGTATATTTGTATGACCCAAACATTAAGGTGAGGCTCTAGTCCGGCCGGCCACGTGTCACTGGTTGTACATCTATTTGAGCGCATATTTACGCAAGAGCATAACTATCCGTATTGAGCTCCATTAGTAAAGGCGAGTAAACCTGTCTTGTTGACGAGGGACTAACAGACTCTGCTTAACTTGGAAATGAGATCATGAGGAAAAAAGAAAAAAGAAAAAAAAAAACTGTGTGTGTTTGAGAAGTGGGTATTGGAACTGGAGGCGAGCAGTAGATGGTCAAATCAGTGCTTTTTACGCGGTCAAGTCCATTTTACTGCCGTGTGTTGATAGAACATTACCATAATGATAATTCAGTGAGACAAATAGAGTTTTGTTTGCACACACACACACACACACACACACACACACACGACCCATTTATTCTGTGTTGAGGATATGCCTTTAATAAATAAGGAGTAAAAATACGAGTAATTCTCTTACTATCTCAAACATTATTATAGATGTTTGCTGCATTGATAGTAATGAAAACAACGTGCTTATTTAACATTTCTACCAGACTAGATTTGGAAATATATATGATTTTTCTTTTTGTTCCATTTTTTTGTAAATTTGTAGATGGTCCTTGACCTAGCTGCCATTATGTGACATGTTCCTAATTCTGTGTTTAATATTTAACCAGACAGAGTTTTGTCACATGGGTGAAGGTCACATTTTGGATGTAGTCAAAAAACAAACTGAACGAGCTCCTACACACTTCTCCATATCCCCCTGTGCTGGTCAGTTTTAACTCTTCTTTTTCAC
This sequence comes from Rhyacichthys aspro, assembly GCA_036850595.1. Taxonomy (NCBI): domain Eukaryota; kingdom Metazoa; phylum Chordata; class Actinopteri; order Gobiiformes; family Rhyacichthyidae; genus Rhyacichthys; species Rhyacichthys aspro. The sequence goes on along the minus strand of CM072169.1, from coordinate 10,793,445 downwards.
AACTGTATCACTGCTTATTATTAATATTAAACACTTTTTTTACATTTCATACATTTTGTAACTCACTGTTTCTTCTGTAGCACAAGAAGTTGAAAGTGTAGTCTATCCTCCTGGTTCCAGCTCCACTTTGACTATAGGAGGCTAATGTGTCACCTCACTGATTAACTAGCCTCCATGATGGCCAGTGCTACATTCGACACATCCAGGTGTCATCTCTTTAGTGCTTATGACAAGGACAAATACAAAGTAAGGAAAGTTGCATTAGTCAATAAAAGAAGGGAAACTGTAACACCTATACGTGTGAGCCACTCAAACGTCCCTGAAACGACACTGCGGGATCATTCAAATGGGTTAGGGGCCTTGGAGGATATGTTGGGTGCAGGTTGTGGGGGAAGGATACTGTGTGCGTGGAACATTCCTTCAAACACTCATGAGTTGTTGGCGGGAATGTGTTAACCTTAAGTTTTTAGATTTTAGTAGATTCACTAAAAACAGGGCCTTTTGTTGCAACTTCTTTCCTGAATTCTCCAAAACAAAACAGGTTAAAGGCATGTAATTCATCAAAATAAAATTATTATTAAAAAGTCTTCCTCTCAAAAAAGTGCTAGAAAAAATGTTTGCTGCCAACTTGCCTGTGGTGACGGTAAACATTCCAGAGCCGGGCTGGAGTTTGGGCTTGCCATTATCTGCCACAGCTGTGACAACGCCTGTTGGCCACAGGTTTGTGGCTGGCCACAGTGTGTTTACCTGGAAATGAATCTGAAAAGCGACTGGACTGGGAAGGCACACAAGCAAGCTAAATAAAAACTGAGAGTGGTCATTGCAGCGAATGCAGTGGGAGGGAGTCCAAAGTTATTGCACTGGCCCCAGCGGGTCACGGAGCAAACACAGGCGTAAACGCACTAAGGATATCCTCAAATACGCACCTTTTGATATTGAGTGGAATGTGGTCAGGAATGCCATCCGATATGTTTCATGTTGACTGTATCCAAGGTTTCACAGATCCAATACTTTCCTCTTGTCATGCTAAATGGTCGATGTTGACTGCTGCCCTTTTTATCTAACAAGTTGACAGTTTATCTATTGGACCACAGGAGTAGAGACCGGACCATGAATGCTGAGAGATGCACACATCAGATGACGCTGAGTGGGCAAGTGTCCGTGTCATTAGGAGCTTACATTGTGCAGGATAGAATCTTGCAAATGAATATTCAAGCAACATACGTGACCTACCTTCAGTTAGTTATGTCATGGGTTATTGTGTATATTTGTTACAAACACACTGTGACAAGACAAGGTAACATAAAACTTTAATAGACATTAAAAATGATGCAGAAATTTGTCTTTGACATGGCTTCAAATCCATACTCATGTGAAAATGCTCCCATTCAAACACCTCATGTAAAAAAAATAAAAAATTGTTCTGGTTAAGCTTCTAAAAGCCCAAGGGTTTAACTGATTTAAAAAGCCAAGATATATGGTTTATTTTTGTGGATATTAATTATGTTTATTCTGAACTAAATCAAGTCAGTTTTTCTATAGTTTTATATATTTAAAACATTTCAAGTGGCATCACACAATCGCAAACCATTCAATGACTTACTTTAGCAGGCGTTAGATCATCATATTTTAATATTAGACAAATCTAAAAATGGTCAAATTGTTTAAAGTACCAATTAACCAGTTAAAATATAATTAATAGATCTCATATATATTAATGTAAAGCTGCATTTACACATTCTATATCTTTTAGTAAACCTCTCATGTTGATGCATTATCATCTGGAGTAAACAGGGTGAATTACTTATATTTCATTACACCTGAATACAGAATATATTTGTTCAACCAAAGTGAACTGTAAACATTTAGTTATTGAACAGTTAAATATATTGTCAATTTGAAATATTAACAATTAATGTTTTAAATAAATGTATAGCCAGGTAGTTTTGCTAATTGCATTGTTTTAACTTGCAACTTCACCTTTAAGTCAATTAATTGTTGGTCCCTAATCCATTATAAGAACGACTTAGGCCATGATTTCTTGCTGTTTTGAAACTTTCTAAGCCAACAAGGTTAGGATGTGTATTAGAGCCAAAAGATGTAATATCACCAAATCAGCACATTGTTATTCATTAGTAGACCAACTGCAGAGTCAATACACATTTAATCATGGACCGAAGGCAATTAAAACAGGAGGGGGGCAGTGGTGCTATGTTAATTAAAGTGGCAGGCTCCCATGGGAAGCTCTGTATCTAAATATCCCTACAATCAGGCCCGTGCCATAATCCATGATGAGTTATTGGTGTTCACACTCCATGCTGTCGTGCTGTCACATCCCTGTCGGGGCTGACGGGAGGGTAAACCCTGTATAATGATTAAAAAGTTGTCACCTCATCTTAGCATTTTTCTAATAGCAGAGAGATGGACCTTTCCTATTCTGTGAGATTAAGCAATTAGTTTTAATTAGATAAATCGTCCACAATCTTCAGTACAGTTCTTTTATGGTGACCACAATTCTCCATTTCCTGCGGCAGCCATGTGTGAAAACCTCTTGACAAACCTTGCACATACAGCCTCATCTTAGCTCTACATCTGAAAGGGGCTTTTGGTCTATTTCCTTTTTCCATCAGCCGGTCAGTGGGGCTCATATCTTCTGTTGTCTTATCTGTATGCCGGGCTGATGGGTAAATTCAAGTTTGGGATTACCTCTGACTGCTGACCTGAACCCATCATTTCATTATCCCCATGCTTTTAAAGCACCATGCAACAAAATCTCACCCTCTCTTGAGCAGGAGCGTGCTGCTCCAATAACTGAACGGGCCTGTCTCTAAATGCTGACCTCCATTTGTATGCATGGAACAGAAATTAAAAGCTGATAGTGGAGGATTTATATCTGTTCTACATTAGCGGGGAGCCTATATCTTGTGGCAGGCAGTTGTCTGCTTCCTGTATGGACTCGGGGCCCATCCATATGCAGATGGCTAATTTGTAGTGTTTACAGAGGAGCATAGAGGGGGCCGACGACTCATGAAGAGGAGCTGAAAAGAGGTTGCCTACGTGTCACCCCAGGAGCCTGCTGGTAAAGCCTTTCCCAGTGCAACAACATAAGTGTCCAATCTGTGTTTGCTTACCCGTGGACACCGGTGGCTCAGTCCTGGTCTGGGCCCGTAAATTGTGCCTTTTTACAGGCCCTGACAGCTAACAGGCTATTGGGAACAGGGGCCCAATGACACAGCCACTCAACAGATTAGCACCTCATCAGCCTCCTGCAGCTCCGAACAAATACAGTCCCTGCCTCCTTTAAGACACAATAGGACTGCCAGCGCTAAACAGCCCCCCGCCAAGAGAGCCCCCACCCTTTCCCTGCCACAAAACTTCCTAGTCTGCTCTTTCTCTGGGCCACAGCTGCATCAAGGGCTCCTTCCCTCGTCTCTGGCCGACCCCGACCCCAATTGGCAAGATGTGTGTATTTCAGGTGAGCAAATATTGCCACTTGCCTGAGAGTTCAATGGCCAGTCCTTTCGGGGGAGTTGCGTATTGTGCCTGCCTGCTTTGCAACAGGGGTACATGTGGTCTCACACAGCAACGGGTCCGAGGCATGGCTCAGGGTAATTCTGAAGGCACAGCTGGAGTCAGCAAATCAAACATACCTTGAGCTCATCTGCATTTTCCCAGAGCAAGGAAACCATTTCCAGTCTTCGTTTCCTGTCATCGCAGCCATTACAATAAAAGACTAGACTGGATGTTCCAACAAACTGCCACACACATAGAAGTGACCTTTTTCACAATACACACAGGTTTAAGATATGTGTAAGGAACATTTAGGACTCATTTGTGACGAAATATAGACAAATATGACAGTATTTGTCTCTAACATGTCATATGGTGGGTGGACTTATAATTTGAGTTTAGGTTTTCCAAATAAAACATGATGAAGAAGAAAGAAAAAAGTGCTATATAAATGTATGCCATTTACCATTTACCAAATTACAGCCATGAGTGCTTATTTTTTGTCACGATATTATGTTCCACAAAACTGAACAAACTTACTGAAGTGGTTGGTTGATGTAGATCACAATATTAAAAACTGGAAGTTAAAAAAAACCCTGTTAAAATGATCCACACAAGAAATAAGTGTGAAAATGATTGCATTATGCAGCAGTTACGTGTGACTGTGACAGGCCTGATTAACACCTGAGACTACAATACACACGTCTTAAGGTATAAATGCTGCCTGCTGTTTAATGTCATCTGAGTCAAGCACATAGAAGAGTAAATCATGTGCAGTGGGATTGCATTAGAGATTGGAGATAGGTTTGCCCTTTATCAAGGACACAGAGAACAAGTAAAACACACACACACTGCCATTTGAATAATAATTGTCTGTTCCAAAAAGAAGGATCTGAATTTAGCCTTAAAATATTCCAGTAACACTAGTACTGCTAGTGTTTGGCATTGTAATAGCATGAGATATGATAAAAATCCTATCCTTTTTATTTATCAGTCATGGCACAGACAGTGTTGACAAACTGAAAGGCCATCAGCAGAATCCCAGACCTCCAGATAAAGGCCAAGACCACAGCTGAAGACTACAGGGCCAGCTTAGGTAAAGGGTACAGGCCCACGGCTGCAGTCAGCTGTGTATTGGGCCAAAAGATGATGCGTCAGCACTGAGAGGACCACCTTGATCTCCCCCCTGGAAGTTTAAACACACATGTGGGTAGCTTTTTCCAGGGAGGCCTTCTCTGCCATCAGAGTGAAATGGAACTGGCCCAGAAAGTAAACAAGATCTGTCCCCATCTCTCTCCCAGACCAAACCTTGTCCGGGTGATGGGTTTTTCTGTTGTTCTGTTTGTTTGCTTGTTTGGTCTGGAGCCCATGGATACCCAGCGTGGAGTGTAGGGAGGACAAGTGGAGCAATGAAGGAACAAGACGAGGGGAGAGAGTGTGGATGAAGATGCATGACACACAGACCTCCCCTTGAGGTGACGAGAGACCTGCCGAGAAGCTACTAGGCAAAGCTGCTCAACAAATACACACAAACAGCAGGATCAGGACTACAAAGACATATCACTGTCTCTTATCCTTCAGCAGATGTTATTTCTGACACAAATCTGACGTAGCACTCCCACTCATGTTAATTTGATATCATCCATTCAATAAAGAGAAGATTCCCATTTCTTCTCTTCGGAAAGTCTTTAGAGTGAAGATCCAAATAACTGTGGTTAAACAAATTATTACAGTGTAAAAGATAAACTGTATGAATGTATGTAAATACTTAATTTAATACCCCTTTAGAGGCCATTAAATGCACAGTCCCTTACATTTTACTCGTAGAGTGACACCTTCTGGCCACACAGAGAACTGTTCACTTCATAAGTAAAAATTGCTTTCTTTTGTGAGCTGCTAAAATGATATTCAAATTTGTAAAACGTGTTGTTGCATTCATTTGTGAGCATTTAAACCTTTCTTTTGAGAGCATAATTGTGTCACATGATTGACGGTATTGGTGTTTGGCTCAAGACTGTAGCACAAACCTCTTATGTGGTCACACTAGAGAATGATGACTCAAAGTGGCTGTAAATTCTTATGAAAGGATGTTTTGTGCACCATTGGTCTCCTTGTTCATGTCAGGGAACCATCTAGATAAGCAAGGCAATATATTTTCAAGTATGAAGCTGACAGTGTAGCTCTAAGCATGTGCATGTTCAACAGATGCTTCTGTAGCCAGTGGAGGGAGACATTGCACTCTTTCTGGTGGTATTCATTCATTATGGAGAGAGGTTTGGTCTTACCCTTTCATTTTATAATTTCTGCCTACTCTGTCTGTCCTCTTCAAGCTTTAATATGGTTTTCTGACCTAGTAGGGTAATATTTTGTGTTTTATAGTGGCCAGTTGACATATTTGATGACACAGAGAATCAAAGTGTGATGGCTGACGACCTACAAACAATAATCGAAGTGAAAAGTGCATTACATATTTAATTTACATGCCCTGGACTTTCACAACCTTTTGGTATTTCTAATCGTCATTATCACAACTGATCTCAGAGTGCTCCACTAACCCTCACATCACCACCACCCTCTTTAAGTATGTCATTACTCTCTTGTGGTGAGTAACCGGCAGAGCAAACAGCTCGGTGTGGTGCAACAATCACATCCAGCTGCAGAGAATGGGACCTGACATCTGAAACCACAACACATGTGCTTCTTCTTCATACGCAAGGACCGGAGAAGACATCTTAAGGCACAGTCAGGGGTCTAAAGAGTCTTGTTTGAGTTGAGGAGTTGAGTTTTATTCCATCGGTATCTGAAATATACAAAACACTGACACCTGCCAATCCAGTGGCAACGAAGACGGACAGAGGAAAACAGGAAACAGAAATGTACTCCCAAATGATACTAACAGCATGTAATCATAGCTTTAAACCAGACAAAAGGTGGATGAAATGGTCCAGACAACTTCATATACAAATGTAGCATTCAAATGAAATGGACAAAGGTCAACCCCTTCGAAGCGTCAAAACATATATTCCAGAAATAAGTCACATTTAAAAAAAAAAAAAAAAAAAAAGAATGAGTAGACAGATGTGTTGCTCTAAAAGTCCATGAGTCCATGCTGAACATTGCTGGTTTGGGGTTAAATAGACAAAGATCGGCTCCATTACAGCATCAACCAACATTTCAGAGTTTTGTTTTGTAGCATGTAAAATATTCACAATTTGTTAATTTAAAAACAGTTAAGAATAATACAAATGAATAAATTTAACACAACATACTGTATTTGGTCATGGACTGTTATTTTTGGATGATAAGACCATCAGGTTCCACTAGCAGCTCATTCTCTAAAGACTAGAGACATGTACCTGCTGGGGTTTGTAAAAAAGAGGCAGGCAGCAGATTTGGTGTGTGTTGGATCCCCTTTCTGCTAAAGAACCACCAGGAGAGAGTGAAAACTGTAGCAGCGAATAGTGTTTCTATTCAATTGCTATGTTCGTTAGTAACATAGTGCAAAAAATCTAACACAATTACTAAAATAGAGCTAAAAAAGACGAATGAAAGTTCCAGTTTCACACCAAAGGACAATCTCAAAAAGGCAGAGAAATGCGAATGAAACGTGTGTTTGATCCCCAATGGACACACTGTGAATCCCTTGTGAACACTGCCCTTAACTCATTGGGTAAGCTCTGGTCTGCCATCTTTCATAAACAACACAGACGTATTCATTTTTCACTTTATTTGTGATTGTACAGCTAACTATGGAAGTTGTGATTGTCCTTTACAATAAACTAAACTTTATAAAAACATGGAATGCTTTAGTTTCATAGAAAGGAAAAGAAAACGGTCTCTTCCTGTGATACGCAGTCCCCACTGTTTCAACACTGGAGAATTTCAACTGTTTTTTTTTTTTTTGTTTGTTTTGAGGTCTCTGGAGGGTAATTCCTCACGTAGTTTTTTTTAAAGCTCTGTTTCTACCACAAATAGTTCTGGAGGTTCTGGGGGAAAATCCACAAGCTTCATGTGAAAAGTCCTTGTGGCGTTGCCCCAACATACATGGTGCTGTAAAACTCCAACACCACTAGGGGTCCTCCTCCATGTCATCCAGGTTCGGAGCCATGATGAAGTGTTTGGGATAAACGAGACAGTGTTCATCTGCATATTCTTCCCAGCGTGCGTCATCACTCTCGTGGGTAATATACCGCTCGCCTCGCCGCGTCTCAAACTCCCTTAGGTCCAACCACGTCTGATAGTCCTACAGAAAATAAAGATTCATTTACTGCCATATTGTCACAATCTAAATTCATTATTTAAAAGAGAAAGCTAGAGTTACCTGTAACCAAGGATGGCTTAGACACTTGTCCACGCTGTATCTCTTTCTCATCTTGACTTGTAGAAGATTGTTGATCAAATCTATAGCTGTATACAAAAATACATGTGCTTTATTAAATGAAGAAGGAACAGGTTTTTTTTCTGTATAGGGGCATTCCCTTTAACCGCATATAGTGAAATATCATAGACAGATGACTAGACAAGTGGGTGAAGAGTATCAGTATGACGCTAAACTACAGCTGCAACCAGACCACCCACACATACAGGACATGTGTATTTGTGTATAAGCAGTGCATTTAAAGAATCCTTACCCTCTGTAGAAATGTCCTTCCAGGGATTAGGTGGGTACATGAAGGCAGCGTTCTGAATCTGGTCGTTAATGTCCTCGTCCTCATTGAAAGGGAAAGTCCCGCTCAAGCTGACGTAGACGATGACTCCTACTGACCACATGTCTAACGAGCGGTTGTAGCCTTTACTGCGCAGGACCTCCGGAGCCAGGTACGCAGGTGTTCCCACCACTGACCGACGGAAGGACTTCTCACCAATTATACGGGCAAATCCGAAATCGCACAGCTTTACCTGTTAGAAGAAGGAAACACTGGTCAATGCGCGTGTACTGTGCATACATGTGACTTTGATATAACTTTTTTATTTACCTGAGGAAAGGGCTCAGCAGAGGCTAGTAGTACGTTCTCAGGCTTTAGGTCACAGTGAACTATGTTTTTGAAGTGCAGATGCCTTAAGGCCACGAGGATCTGTTGCAAACAAGCCAAAAATATTTAAAAGTAGATTTAACTACAACTAAGATATAATTATGAATCTTCATGAAAAGCTTATCTTTTTGTAAATAAATGCAATGTATAACATAAACAGTCAAACACCTGTATGCTGTATGGAAAACAGCAGCACTATAAGCATACTAATACCCTTAAATACTTCCATCTAGACCAGTCCCCTCACATACAGTCACATGATCCCCTCTCTTTGTCCTATTTATATTGAAGAAGTCTGGTAAGTTCACTCTGCACGCACGTCTGCCTATGGCCAGGCACCAAACCACAGTGGCTCTGTATCCTGACCCTGACTTTGACAGAAGACCTACAGGCCACATCAGACCTAGGCCTGCTACAACTAATGGGCCTGTCGTTAATGGTCCCACTGCTGTTTGGGACGCGGTCTTTGCAAAGGCCCAGTGCACTTCCAATCAGGCCACAAAGCCACAAGCACACTGCAAGCTATAATCCACAGCCAGGGAGGAGGCCATGATGCCATGCAGGCCATTCCTGTAAACAATTCTCTTCAATAACTTAACCGCAAGAATAAACAGGCCCAGGAGCAGAAGCAAAAAGACATGTGCAGGAGGCCAAAAAGTAAAGAGTGTACTAGGTCTAAGCAAGCTATGAAATAATGGAAAAGAAAACAGTCAAGCAAAAAAATTGAGAGGAGGATGATGCTGTTGCAAAGGTGTTGGTATTTATTCCTTTTTTATGAGAATCAAAGAGTGTACCAAAGTCTACATGAAATATTGAACAGTCTAGAGGACAGAGAGACTTTTAGTGACTCAGACCTGTGTGACGAGGAACTTGGTGATACGTTCAGGTAGTTTACTCTTCTCACTGGAGAGGATCATCTCCAGCATGTCACCATGCAGCTTCTCCATGACAACAAAGACCCGCTCTGGTGTCTCGAACATACACTCCAAGTTGACGATACCCGGGTGATGCAGGTTCTGAGGAGATTCAATAAAAAGGATTTAGAATGTAGCAGCATTTTATTCTTTGGGAACAGGTTAGTTTTAAGACATTACCTGTAATATAGCCACTTCATTTCTAAGTTGGCTCTCCTGCTTGGTCGGAAATCTCATCTTGTCAATGACCTTGATGGCCACATCTCTGCCACTCTTTCGATGCTTGCCTAAAATGGTATAGAAAAGTATATTATGCTTATAATATGTTAGCATAATTAATAACCAAGAACTGTTCATAGATTTATCAGTTTTATCCATTTAAAGAACGTCCTCCGTAATGGCTTTTAACAGTTAAATCTATATACTGTATATTTTATGATGAAAAAAGAAACATACCTCCATAAACAATGCCAAACTGGCCTGACCCCAGGACCTCATCAGAGAATATTTGGTAAATTGAAGCAATATCCTGTAAATAAAATGCACTGTAAATTATGTTGTACTTCCTATTTGCTTCTACCATAAATGTCAATATGGTATAAATTTTTTTACTGTATTTTTCTGAGCTTAATCTTCTTAAGGGCTTTAAAATATAAGGCTTAGATGTTTATTGCATTTTGGCAAATTTTTAAGTCAAGTGCTAGAGGAAATCTGCCAGTGATCAGTCTGCATCTTCCTCATTTATGGAATAAAAGGCTTTTACCATATTTTACCACAACACCGACTGTAATAGTGTGCATGCAGTGCTGGGAAATTGTGCAACAGTTGAAAAAAACTCACCACATTCTCCTGAATCTGGCAGTTAGACACAGATATGCTGATGGACAGCTCTTCTGGAGAAGAGAACACACAATGTTTCCACATTCAACAACTGAAAACTATACTTATACCACAGAATAAAGCAGCAAGTGAAGGTTCTGTCGGCAGACACACATTGTTCATGTGCAACTTTTGATTTTCAAGTTTATGCAGCTGGATGCAATAAGTCACAGTCCAGTATAATGAAGCATTTTATTACACAATAAATTGCATATAAAATTGATCTGGAAAGCAATGTGTGACCAAATAGTGTAAGCATGTGAAGCATTTTATGACTGGAAATTTAAACAGCCACAGGGCCCAATTGTGCATGCTACACCAGTAATAGAAAACCAGAGATAAAAGGCGGTGGAAACAAGATGGCATAATAAATTGCTAAGCTCAAATTATTGTCATATTTGAAACCAAGCTTTGATTTTAGTAACATGTTGATTGGATACATGACATTGATATGGGCATGCAATGCTTGATTAAGTAAAGATTTGTATTGTGTGATTAATTTACCACATTTGTCTGATCACATACTTTATGGTTATTGAGAGAAATCTTTTGATACTAGATTCTAATATGGACCAGCTAAATGCAAATTCAAACCAGAAGATTTCAGATTGTAGTTTTCTGGTTCTCAATTATTAGTTGTTAAGAGCTGGGAGTCGCTTTTGTAACCTCAGTAACAAAACTGTATTGTCATATTCCAAGAAGAAAGGATGCCTTTATTTTGTTTTGTTTTCAAATTAACTCGGTATGTCATCCAAGTCTTTGCCTCTTTTCTCTTTCTTCATTAATTTAAAAAAGGAACTTTTAAGTCTAAAACGTAGACACAGGTTTAACTCTCTAGACGTCTCTGTTTGGAGTTTAGAAGGCTTGGCATAAACTGGTAAAGAACTTGTTTTATGCTGTTTTGATGCTTTATGTTTTACTGCTATTAATTTCAGCGGTATACAACTAAGCCTTAAGCCTCTCACATTCCATACCTATATAATAAAACTATTACTTTAAATACAAAGTAAATGACATACAGAAATGTAACTTTATGTAACTGTTATGAAGCTGTTGCTGCTCTCCTGCAAATTCAGGGGTCACCTGTGACAAATTGTGCTGTACCAAGTTGATAAATATATGTTCAGACATTCATTCAATATATATTCAGACTTTCATTTCAATTTTGCATTCTGTACTTTAACCAGAACAGTATATATTTATAGTGTGTTGCAGTTAGACTTACTGTGATCTTTGCCTTGGCCGGTGGCACAGGCCACACTGGGCTGAGGGGTGACTGGCATTAGGGCCTGTCTGATGGCTTTCTCCCAGCCTTGGGCCACATCCATACCCACTCCAGAAGCTGCCAAAGCAGGGCTGTGGTAGTGACTGCCATTATTCTCCCCTACATAGTAGACCATGGTGGCTGTGATGATTTCAAAGCAGTGAGGATTACTGCCTTGCGCCAAATTACGGTAGTCTCTTGACGGTTCGAGCTGGAGGATCTCAGATAGCGGGATTTCCTGTGTAAAGGGAGATATATATATAGACTATTCACTAAAAAATGAATAATAAAACTGTTTCCTCTATTTTCCTCTAATAATATTCAGAGAATTTCCTGAAAGTGAAGGCAACTAATATTGGTATCGCTTTCAATAAGCCACAATAACAAAGTCAGTAGAATACTATGCTGTATAAAGAAGTCACATGCCCAATACTATTTTTTACCTACATGTAAATATGACAGGCAATTATCAAGTGCAACCAAACAAACAAGATTTGAACTCACAATATTTCGAAGTCTCCCTGTAGTGAGCTCCTTTACAGCCTTTTCGCATAGTAACACAAACTAAAGGGACACTTGGCTCACACTTTAAAAGTTCCCCCCTTCTCTTACAAACTCACTGTCAAATCAAAGCAAAGAAGGAGGGTCCAAAAACAAAAAAAAAGGTTTCAGCCAATGGAGACTCAAAGAGGCACACGCTGCACCCTCCATGAGGCTGACCACGAAGTATCAGATGAAGTGCCTGTGGTTAGTGGTACTGGGTCACGTGAGTGGGCCCTGCGGCGGCTCAAGCACTCCACTTCCCTGATTACAAGGCAGGGCCAACCAGGGGCCCCATATGAGCACGAGCCACTGGCGCTACCACTAGCCACTGAAGACCAAAGAGACTGTATCTACCGTTTCGCGGGGTAGTGTGTGTGGGTGTGTGTGGGTGCACACTGGAGTATGACAGGACTCAATCTGGCAAAGACAGAGAGAAGCCCACTCACCCCATAAAGGTTCTTCAGAGAAAGCCACAAGTACAGGGGTCTCATCTTCAAAAGGTTTTATGGCTTCCAAATGGTGAAAATGGCTGCCATGCCTGGCAAACAAACCACCACACGACCACCGCTAATCAGATTGGAAGTATAAAGAAAAAGGAAAGAGGGGACAGTAGCCACACACTGATGAGCAGAGGGTTTAAACCTTCACTAAAATAAAAGGAGGCCCAAACAGAAGTCTTCCCAGATGCAGAACGCGTGTGCCTGTGGTTAAAAACTTATTGAAAGAGTCCTTTGTGCAGACTGCACTGTATATACATTTAAGAAACGGTAAATAAACTGCTTAGGCAAAATAAAATAATCGGAAAAAATGCATGACCTACATTGTGAGTTTGAAAAGAAACCTTTAAGCATTCTTAGCCTCTTGAAGGTTTAAATGTGGCAAGATGATAATGAAGAACCACATAAAGCTCCCCCTAAACACACCCTATGAAATTAAGTGCAAGGTCTTCTTTCCAAAGACACAGAATCACTGAGATCACGGGACAAGAAAGTAAAAAATTCAAGAAAATTGCACAGGCAAAAATATGCACCTGTTAAAACATACACAAAGTGAACATGGCTCTCACCCTGGAAACTCAGCTGCTTCCCACTGCATCATATCTCTGACCACAGCTAAAGAGGTGCTGGAGTCCCAAAACACACAAAGCAACATGAACAATAAAACGACAACATCCCCCACCCATACACACAACCGAGAACACACATGTGGAAGTCTTTACCGTCCAGCCTGCAGTTCCCTCCCTCACTTCCCAGTGTGTAATTACTGTGCTATTAGGCCCCTGCGGCAATGTAATGACAAAGTGCGTGAGGCTAGAACTGAAAGCAAAATGTCACACACAAGTGACAATATTTTACTTAAAGCATATGCAATCTGATGACTTTTTTCAAACTAAGTAACAAAACATAAATAAAAATAAACTTATAGAAGAAGCTTAAGCCTGGAAAGTAGTAGTACTTCATCAACACAATCTTTCTTCTGAAGAGTCCAGCAATTTCAGGGTTGTCCAAAACCCCCGGCTTAAATGCCCTATCTGATATGATAAGGCAGCAAGACTACCTGAGGCTAAAGATTTCATTTGATGCAGAGAGGAGTCTGTGGCTGAAGGGTGAAAAACCACAGGGGAAATCTGAGTGGGGCAAACTGACCTCAGCGTAGTTTACATTTGCTATGTGACAACACTTACACTTAGTCACACTTACCACTTGTCAGAATATGTTTACATTATTCATAAAGGTTACAATTTTCAGAAATGAATATTTAATGAATACATTTGAGATTAAGATAAAGGCATATTGACAAATTCTTAACACAAAAGAGCCCACTTACACACTATTTACAAAAAACTTATATTAACCTAAGACTTGTATATATGTTAATTAGAATTTGGTAGAAAGACCAAAATAACTTGAGTTTATTGCCATGCTTACTTTGTAGAACTTGGCTCCTGAGTCATTCTGAAAAAGTGTTAGACTCTTGCTGTCCAGCCTCCAATAATGTCTCTTTCTCTGTAAAAAGTAGGACACCTGTTACTCCACATGGTACAAAAGAGTGATGTAAACTATAGAGTAAAGTTCAGTTTCATTCTGAATTAACTTTCTTTGCTTAATTGATGACAAGTAAATAGCTGTGCAAGAGTTATCTGCAGCAGAAAGACCAGGTATGGCCTATTTCTGATGCCCTAACAGTGCACAACTCCATTGTTGTTATTACTCTTACCAGGTTGTCCCTGCTTGTATAATGGACCATCCAGCCCTCCTTCACCACAGTGGAGCTCCGCCTTTTTGTGTGTTTGATGGACTGGACCACCCGCATCAGGGGGATGTTGCTACTAGTGGAAGGGCTAGACACATATATATATAAATATATATACAGTACACACAAAAAGGCAGTTAAAGCCATATGTATAATAGCAACACACTATGGCATTGGTTTGAATAAAAAATAAATTGCTTAGCCATTAAAATAATTTTTAAATGACTAATTTCATACCTTATTGTCTTGATAGGCTCTTCATCCTTCTCTCTGTCTAAAAATGGAGAATCCATGTCAAACATCCTCTCGTCTGGTGTGGATGGTTCCTCTGGGTCATCTAGCCCTCTGCTGCCATCGATGTCACTGCTGTCCACCTCCATAGTGTCTATTGTTGTGTCTGAATCTGGCCCAGGGCTCGCTGGCTCTACATCAACATTATGGTTGTAAATATTTTAGATACTGCTACAGTAAAATTATATCAACAGATGGTTATTAACATACCTCCATTGAAATCCACCTCCCCCAAACAATCTCTTGGTACCTTTGAAGCACATCGCTTATGGCAGTTAAATCGACAGTCTAATCAATCAAAGGAGGAAAAAAATTAGGTAAAGAATCCTTAATGACCCTTATAGTATATGGATGGTAATACCTACCTTTACATTGCATTCCCTGGCGAAAAAGACCCTTAAGCAGACGCTTACAGTACTGACAGATAGTTGGGCGAGTGTAAGTGTGAATTGCAAAAGTGTGTGGCACTTTAACACGACCCAGGACCATCTTCTCCATCCAGATAGGCCGCCCGCTCCATGATAGTATCCGCTTTCCTGCTTCCTGATGGGACCTTTGCTGCTTTAGATGGGAGCGCATGGATCAGAAAAATTTGTTTGTAAAGAAAATAATAATAATAAGGCAAATAAGCAAAAGGAAAAAAACTGAAGTCATATTCACAAAAATAAGGCAAAACATGGCCAAATAAGTAAGAGGAACAGTAATCTATGATATTGACTGTGTGGAGTTTATTTAGTGGTCACTAAGGTTATTGGATTTGTCATATTTTACCACATCTAGCTCTGGTTTGGTATCAATACAAGAAGGCTTCTGAAAGATCTTCAGTAAACTATGAAGCAAGTTTTGTATCATCAGTTCATGAATAGACATTCCAAAATAAACTCATTAGTATAATTTAACAAGATTCAAATTCCAAAGTATGTTTTATGAAAAACTGTTTCATAAGACCTTGCGTAGGTTTTACTGAGCATTACTCAACATTCCGCTTCAGAATCATCCAATAGTTACACACATAAACCCTAGTAAGCATGCCACTGCAGTAAAAACTCACTTCATCTGGGACTACAACAATGTTCTCAGCAGGGGCAGGTCGCGGGACTGAGAGGGAAGATCCGGGCAGGGAGACATTAGACAATCGCCTTTTTCTAAAACCACTGCAGTTATTTGGGATCTTGAAGGCACAGCGCTTGTGATAGTTTAGCCCACATCCTTTAAAAATGAAAATCACAGATGATATTAGTTAGAAATGCAAACATAGTGTAATGCTTTTCTGAGGTTGGCAAAGGGTTTTCATTTTGCAAAACAGCCACAAGATGGCCTCACTGGTGAACTGAAGAATTTATGACTAAGAATAAATCAATTTATTTAAAGACTGGCTAATGACATGAAATAGAATAAGCTATATTTCAACCCTGATACTACAATGACAACATGAGCTAACTGCCAAGCATTTCTTTGGCTAAGCTGTCCAAACCTAATCTTTTTTAGATGCCTATCTGCGGGAAGCATTATTGACTCTGAGTACAAGCATGAAAGTTTATTGTAGTTTGTAATAATATTTAATATTATTTACTAGTTTAAATGAAAAGGCTTTAATATTAATATTTGACCAAATACTTATTAGTATTGGCACAGAGGTTCTCAGGTGTATGTTAGTACAAACATTTCTACCTTCACATTTGAGTCCCTGTCGGACGAGACCCCACAGCATTTCCCCGCAGTAGTCGCAGAAGGTGGGAGCTTTGTAGGAGTGAACATAAAGGGCATGGGGTCGAATTTGGAAGTCTTCAACAGTGGCTTGAGCTAAAAACAGTGCAACAGAAGGTGTAACTAAAAGTAAAAATAAAAAAACTAATAAAATGAAAAGGAAATGTAATAACATATGAAAGAGACAAGAACAGAAAAGTAAGGTATAAGACAACTTATATATCCTATATTTGCTTCTAATAAGAAAGAACAATAAAGACATATATTTGTGCTCATCTTCATTAAAGTGCTATAGCTAGGCTGCAGCAGTAGAGGGCATCAACTGTGCAGACACAGATTCTTCTATCAGCAGGAGTCAGTTTATTGTTGCTCTAAATCATCCAAAGTGACTCTTTTCTGCATCCATGCTTTTAGCACATGCTGAGCATATTTCGGAAGCAAACACAGGTTAGTCACACTCTGTGAATCATCAAAGACATGAAGATGAGTAAAGATTAAGATAACGTTAAGTTTTTAAGTGCCCTTGGTGTCCAATCATTTATTAATTTAAACTGCAGGCTAAACATTAACAAGAGTTAATTTTTAATTTTTACATTCAGTTTAGAAAACAAAACCTTTGTATTGGTGATGATGTCATGTTCAATGCAGACTTTAAGACAAATGAGATTGGGTCCTTTTCAAACTGAATGATCAGTGCACTCAGTGTAGTTAAAACACCAAAAGTCTTGGGCCATATAGGCCTATGGCCTTGTTTTTTTTTCTTTTCCAGAAAGGAATTAAATCCTTGAAATTCTCTTCAACAGAGTCAATTGACAAAAAGCATAAAAACTTAAGCAGATGACTGCAATCACCCAATGTTTTCGATGCAAACTAAAAGCAATACACAACCTCATAAGTCTAGTCACTGAGCAATGTGAAGTCTACTAACACGACATTTCCTAATGGAGCGCATTGGTAAGTAAACAGCAACAAAACACAATATGTCTCTCAGAGTTGTAAGGGTCCATGGATCAATCTAATGAGACAATTTTCAATTTATTTTATAATAAGGCATGTTTGGACAAATATTGCTCCTTTTCTAGATCAGAGCTGATGGGTGATGCTGAAGTCTCTACAGATAACATGGTATAGGTTGAACATTTCCCACAAACACACATTAAGAAGGAGCATTCAAGAGCTTCTTAACACACATTTGCAAAACAACAGACTGCTTCATAGCAGTCACTGTGTTATGTAATGCTTGTCGTGCTAATTAGCATCAAGCAAGGCCAAACATAAACTCAGCACATTGTTTTTCACAGCACTTCTCACACGCTGTGAATACACTATCTGTTTGTTTTGAGACAGCAATTTTCCATATGGAGGCCACAAGTTTCCAAGTGACAAAAACAAGTTTTTCTCTTCATATATGACAATGAAAAGGTATTATATCAATTTCACAGTGCCTATAGTATTGAAAAGTAGTGTTTGAACAAGCTTGTGAATGTGGGTGGAAAATGGGAGAAAAAAACAGAACAAATGGTCAGGCCAAACCACAAACCTCAAGGGCTGAGATGGCCTGAGCACAGTCCACTGTGTTTACTCTCCACGGGTCCACTAAAATCACCTACTGCAGGAAAAAACAAGCCTTCTTCTTTGAGTCTAAAGCCAAGAAAAAGCCACTTGTGCATCCCTCCAGAGAGATGTCTCTACACCACAGCCACAACAGGTCGGTTAAGGAAAACTGAACTGAAGATGACAGGAGACAAATTGTGGGGTGGAAAAGATTCATTTTTTCTCTTAACCAAATGAAAGGCTTGGGAAGGTAGATTATTGAGCTCATTTTATTCAGGCAGAGATCAAGTGTCTGACTTACTAAGCCCGCTCATGTGGAAAGTTAAGTTTGATTGTTGGAATGAGGTCAAAAAAGTGAATATATAAAGTATTTCATGTTTGAGATATCTCTAATCCAACAATTCAGTGATGGCTTTTCTCAGGTACATCTCTGACTTTAAATCATCCTTTCCCCAAGGTAAAACATAAATGTAGCTCACACCTGCAGATGGATTTGTTAAGATCGGACAGATTAGAAAGAGAGAAAGCAGCAGGGGAAAGAGAGCAGCGATCACTGACACAAAAACACAAGACAAACACAGACATAAAACAAAAAGAAGGAAGTTCTCCAGTCTTGAATCTACATTCCTTAGTCCTGATGCCTGACATTGCCTTAGATCCTGAAACTATACAATCATTCCCTATCTAAATCCCCACAAACAATACACTCAGCCCATGAGAAAAGGGGAGATATTCAGTGCAGGTGGTGTTAGGTGCCTCCCAGCGGAGACAGATTAGAGTCGAACAGATTCTATAAGCCAGTGGCGTCTCTAAGCACCACACAGGAAGCTTCGTTTATTGCAGGAAATGATCAAGAAAAGCTTACACCTGTTTAACAACTACAAAAGTGAATCATATGAAGAAGGAAAAAACACAGAATTAAAAAATAATGCTTTCTGTTTGTGGGCTTGTTGCAAGTGATTTACTATGAGGAACTGAGTGTTTAGCTTGTGTCAGAGCTGAAAGAGTTTTGAGAAGAGACCTTAAAGAAAATAGTATAGATAACATGCTTTAGTTTAGAGCTGATAATGCATTTAATATGAGCCGGATGTAAGAAAAAGTGTGGGCAGCCAGGGGGGCAACTGTGTCTCTTTGTTGGCACTAGCTTTAAATCAGCCAATTATTATTGTATCCCTACACATTTATCCTTTTTAAAGATTATTTCACATTTCCTATGCTTCATATTAGCACAAATAACAGCAGTCTTTCTTTTACCAGTGTGCATTTTCTTCACCTTTGATTTAGGAGAAAATGCTCCATTTCACAGATTCAGTAAGGAACTGGAGAAAAATTTGATTTGTGCTAACTCCGCACCTGTGAGAGACGCTAACCTCAGGTGCTCATGAATAATAAATTGCATTGCTCTAGTTTTTTTGTGCTGACTATTTATTCGGCGTCTTTTTATTACCTGCAAACCTTTAGGGAATCTGTCACTAAACAAGACCCTGCCCCAAGTTACGTACCTGAGAGCACCACTTCAACAAGGTCCCCTTCATGGATGTCCTCTGCTGATGTAAGCCTCTGCAGAATGTTCTCATCATTTAGGTTGTGGCGGAAGAGCAAGATCTTGTCATACATGCCGAAAAAGCCACATTCTGGAAACTGGAAAGAAGAAGATGTAAGTTACAAGAAAATAATCTGGGAAATGGACTTCATATACACCAACATCAACTCCAGTACTTGCACTAAATCCAGTTTTGTGCAAACGTCTATATTCTCTGTATCTTAAACAAGAAGGTAGTGTGAGGAAAATAATGATAATAAGTGATTTCATAAGGGCTAGATCTGGTAATAAAGCAAAAACAATTTAATAAATGAATAATAACTGTCCATTGACCAAAGTTGCATAACTTAACTTTCCAGGATTTGTACAAACTAAAACTCTTGTATTAGATAGTAAAAGATACAGTGTGTCTTTAAAAGAGGACAAGATGAAAACTCTATTAAATAGTTCTTTGTGAGATTTTCTGATAATAACAAATTAACATAATAAAATAATTATATTTCTGGCCACAAGTGTCATATAGGTACTCCTGCTTATCATGCGCATTTAAGTACTAAAAAATCCAAGACACATCCTAACAGCCAACTCAGCGGCTGCTGTCATAGCAGATTTATGATTCAAATCTAGCAGATAAGGGTCAAGTTGTGAACTGCAGCTGAGCAAACTGACTTTATAGTCACATGATCAAGTAAGAAGGGTGGGTCAGGGAGACAAGAAGAAGGAGGAGGTAAACATCCTGAGACGAGTAGAGGAGAATCAGCGCACAGGAAGTTCAGCGCCAGTCAATACTGAGTCACTTCCTGTACTGACGGGAGCTCATAGCCACTTGCAAACTCATATTTGTCACAAGAGCAGAGCTTACACCACTGAAATATTGCACACAACTGACATGAGGCAGTCTGCCAAATGCAATGGGTGTCTTTTGAATATCTAAAGGAAATGTCACATCACTTGACCAGGAAATGAAAATACCCCAACGTTTCCATGTGTTATACTCTTCCTCTTTCCCGACATTTTCTATAAGAATCCTGGGGGAAAGAATCTCATCTCCTGCACAGGATAACCTGAAGAATCAGGGAAGTGGAGTTCTGTCCGGTGCTGTAATTTCACAGAGAGGCACAAGTTCAGCCTTGATGCCAAGAGGACTGGTACTGGACCCTCCAGCTGTTTCCCTTTAAAGAAGGGTCATACACAATGGGTCTGATAAAACAATGCTGCTTCAGCTCAGGAGTACAAGAGCTGGCACAGTGTCTGGGCATGGGATACATAAGACACCTGGATCATTTAACCGCCAAGAAATATTCAGGCTGAGAGGCACTGATACAGACTGATGGCTGAGAAATGCATGGATGTATCAGAGGACTCCTGTCAAGAAAGTCATGGGTAAGCTGTCAGAAGGCAAAAGCATGGCCACATAGTTCAACAACAAAACAACCACAAAAGCACTTTTCCATCAGAGAACCAGGTGTAGTACTGGGATGGGGTTATTACTATTTATTGACCTTGAAAGTGTTGCATAATGATAACGCCCACATTTATTGCACCTACCTACATCCTAAACCTTTTCACTCTGTGATTAATGCATGAACCACTGCAAACACAAGCAGAGGTATCCTTTGTGTGATAGCTGCAGTGTCACAGTGGGGTTTTGTCACACTCACCCCACATGCCTGCACTTGGCCCCATATGTGCAAAAACAGAAATTGTGCTAAATTACAAATGACACAAAATGTAGCTAGCTGAAGTCACCTTCTCTTGTCACTGCACAGAATGTACACCTACTGAGGAGCAGCAGTATCAGAGGCAAGCACAAAACACCACAAAGGCAGATGGGGAAATTACAATGTTGCAAGCACCATTAAAGCAATAGGAAGTTAGAAAAGGTACAAAAACAAAATATGTTTTTTTACAGCTCGGCATAAGTGATGGTATGTATGTATAACTGTCCTACTCTCATTCATGTCCAGATTATTCAGATGCATTCTCATATCCTATTAAAAATGCCTATAGTTGTGACTAAAGATGTCTTTTGTCATCTTTAAAAGCAAATCTATTCAGCCAAACAGCCACGACCACACATGCACACTAAAGACTTCGACACCGAGCTGCTGTGTGTGAGGTCCTCAGGTCAGGCTGGAAAGACAAGTGGAAAGGGGCTTTGCTTTAGTAAGCTTTTGTTAAACCAGCTAATCTGCTATTGATATGCTAAATCCTGTTAGAACGAAAAGACTAAGATCCAAGATAATGTGAGAAGGCAAAACCAAAATTTTATTACCTACCTAAAAGGAAAAAAAAAAATTCAGGACAGCTACTAAAATTATTCAGTATGGATAAATTACTATGCATTCTGAAGAATATTGGTGCATTTCTGCACAAAGAGACATATTCATAAATCACGGAAATGGCTAATCCCTCTTAATATGAAGAGATAAAAAAAAAAACAATCAGAGCTTGTGTCAGATGTTTTTCTGCATTTCTCTGTTGTCCCTGTAAAACAGCACAAAGCCAACGTGTGAGAGCACTTAGTCACAAAGGACACTGGGAGTTTGTGTTGAGAACAAAATGTGCATGTTATGATGTGGTTAGGCATTTGGGTGTGCATGTGTGGTGTGTGGCAAAAGGGAAGCAGTGGAGAGGCTCTGACAGATGGCCATGTGATTACAGTAAGGAAAAGTATGCTGCTTGCCCTCAGGCTGACTAACACCTTTATTAGTCTGGCAGTAGGCCAGACCTGGGACAGTTAGAGAAAATGTCCAGCTGAATTGTAGAAATGGCTGGCTGAGTTAAACAACGCACTTCACAAAACAAATTGAATTAAACATTTAATACAGTACAGTACTGTAATCTGGAAGAGCTGTTTCACAATAGAATGCCATGGTTAACGTGTATATGTGGTATAAAGTGTATAAATGAGATTGATATCTCACCTTATACATAACCCCATTATCAACAGCTGAACATCATTTATGTTTTGTACATTATCTGAAGCTACCGCCTACACTAAAATGTGTTTTGGTGTTGTGGTCAGGTGTAAGTAATTCAACAAAATGATTGTACAACAGGAGAGAAGGGAGTTAAAGATTATCTAACATCCTCCCAGCAGAGGACAAAACCAAAATATTTTCATCAAGGTATTAGGCCCTTGTGAAACATTTAACTGCAGTCAGGAGGTAAGACCCCAGGACATTTAGCTTGAGGTGGAGAGATAAAGGCTGTCACAAGATTCATGGCACAAGGTGCTTTTATTTACTACGTAAATGAGCCCATTGACTGATAACACTGCAAATATGTAGAAGGATTAGACCACAGACCAAAGACCAAAAGATTCTCCTTTCATTTCAGTTCTTGACAAAAGTGAAGCTGAGAGCAGAATACATGCTATACTTAAATGCTTGAGCAATTGTGACTAATAGTTGGAATAGTGTGCCTAAATGTATGTTTTTATGTGAACTTACAGTCAGCAGTGGAATTGCATTTAGATTCATTATTAAATGTTAATGTTTCACACAGTGTGGCACACAAACCCGGTGAATTATTGGATTTATAGTTTTTTTCAGTGCACTGTCACTTGGAATGATGCATCTAACAGAACAAAACAAAATCCTCCTGGTTTGGTACCATCTTATGAGACTAAAAAAAGATGTATTGTTAGTATGTTTACCTTTTCATAGCAGGCTGACGACATTTCAGTATTTTACATTTTAGGATAAATTTAGAAGGTTACATACATTTAAAACCACTGCTACTATAATTAATAACAACTAATAATTCAGCAAGTGAGGAGTTTTAAAAGAGTATTAAAAATTGCAAGAAAAAATCTTATTAAGCTGCAAATCTGCTGCTCATAATCAACTAATGGTACATCAGTTTTGGTGTCAGTGCATGGAGAGAAAGACTGAGAAGCATGCTCCATTTCAATAGTACATTACTACTTGCTCCTCTGTTTGCAGTCACAGGCCAAGAAAAACACACTACAGCTGGAGACGAGTAGGGGGGTTTGGAGCTATATGGAGCTGAAAAGTACTATCCTCATATGGTTCCTATTCAAAAATACCTCTTAAACATTTGGAGGATCAAGCAACTCATCCAATCCACAGCATGCACACATTCATTCTCTGTCTTTCTCCATAAGAAAAACTCTGATTTTTTTGTGTTAAAGGAGGATCCAAACCCCACAATAACTAACCTGCTGAAGAAGCCACATGCCAAGGGCCTGCAGCAGAAAGGAAACTCGTGGTGAGAAGGCAGCAAGAGAAGCTGTGACTTTCTATCTCTACAGGCTGCTCTAATTATTTCCTCATTAGAAAAAAAATACGATACATTCTTTATAGTTTGTTTATAGGTTTTACAGTATGATGTAGTATGGACTACTATGCTTGCCTTACACGTCATTACACCATGAAAGTGTACTTTAAAATGCAAGCGGCTGTTGTATCAGTACCACAGACCACCTTATTTTTTCCCTGAAACATTTTAGGAGACTTTTCAGTTCTCATCACGATTTTAAATGTTTCATTTGTGAATATTTATGGAGGCAAAGCTGACAGTTAATATGAAGTTAGAACAAATTAAAGTGTTCACTATTGACTACTGTGTAAACTGCAAATACAGGCCTAGACTCTATGTACAGTATGTGGAACATGTGGGTGGAAAGCCAGTTCTAACACCTGCTTTGAGTGTACTGTATAGTGGTACACTACACCTGTCATCCCAGACCTCTTTCAATCATCAGGAGGCTTTTGCCTTTACAAAACAGAGAATCTTCCCAACCAAAATCCATCCTTTCCACCATCACCAGACTTTTAATTTTTGAACACAGCAAAACAACAAAACAATACTCTTCAGTAGTAATTTGGTCTAAGGTAAGTGGGGCACAGATAATAGCAATCAGGTCACTGTTTCACCAAAGCAATTCATGTGGCTGCAGAGCCTGTGAGCATCATATTTTTCACTTGATACAAAGGGCCTTCACTCTTTTTTCATCCATTTTGTTGTTTAGCATGCATAGTAATGTGTAGTTACCAGATAAAGGAGACAACACTAACACAAAATGAAAAGACTGGGAGGAGGGGGGCCTATGATCCTATGCACATGGCTGATGAGTTATCAGCCCCCTGTGAATCCTCACTAGCACCTGTAGCTCTGAGATATCCAGAGACAGTTTATTTCACCTCTCTGACTCAAAGCCAGAGACCCTAACATTAATAATTGCTGTACTACAGAAAGTGGGCTGGGATTTATCCCTGAGTCTTCTCTGATGATTAATGGTAGGTCTGCATGTTGCGTGCATGAATGTTCTGAGTTATAATTTCACAGAAACATGCTTGCACCTTCGCAGAACTTGAGATCCTGAACTATTACAAACTACAGTAGATTGAACACAATGTTCTGTCCAAAGAAATTCTTACGCTCAAGCTGCAACGTTTTATAAACATACAGCAATGCGTGTACATTTAAATGGAGAGATGAGAAGAATAGCAAGTGCAGGGCAAAGAAAAGGCCATTTGAATGCAGGCGCACAAGCTGAACCGACAGCACTGCTCGGTAGACCACAACAGATTGGAGAGAAGCAGCGGAAAGTATATGGAAACAGGGAGCGGCTCAAAATGGGAATGGAGGGAACAGCAAGTACAGCTGAAAAGAAGAAAGTTGTACAGTGACATCAGAAATTAAGCTCAGTGGCTGATTGCTTCCCAAAAGAAAGACCAAGCTAATCAGTTCAACGCATTGCAATTGTAATCCACCAACTTGTTATTCCAATTGACTTGTGGGGTTATTGTTGAAACTAAAAGAGGCTTCTTCCAAGTTTCTTATTGCACTCTTGTTAAATGTAATTGCACTAGCCTCTTCCACCTTTCTATCAGTTTTATAATTTTTTTTGCAGAGTGAAAGGTAAAAAATGCTGGAGCATCAATAATGCTACTGTAAACTCCAAAGGATTTGTAAAATCCTGAGGTCAATTGTAGTTACTGTTTAGTTTTAAATGGGTGAAGCCAGAAAGGGTTAATATCCTGAAAGGGCAGCGTTCTTGGTAGTGTACAAGGTTTAACCCTTCCTTGTGCACATTTGTCACGGCTGAAGTCCTCCAAAAGTGCTGAGGATGTCAGCAAATGCAGTCAATGTGGAACTTAAAGGAAGATGAGAAAACCAATACTGTTAATTAGTGAATCAATAAAGGACATGCAACAGCCTCTTTTGGAAAACTGTACTCAGGTTACAAATTTATGAATGGAAGTTAGTGAAGTCTTCCAAGAATGGCTCCTAAACTAGAGGCGGTTGACTTCACAAGGACATAATGTCAAAATGCCTGCCACTTCAATTACATTCAAAACCCTTTCAGCCAGCATTAAGAGATTGGAGTGATGAGAGATTATCTCTCAACACTGGCCAAAGTCAAGTATAGTGGAGGACATTTGTGCAACCTGGTGGTACGGTCAATCCAGAGCCATGAAAGCCAGACTTTCTCTGTTGAATGCTTTGGCACTAACTGAACTGCGGCCCCCGCGGGCACATGACCCTCAGTTCATCAACAACACTTGCCAACAGCACTGCCTCAGCCATCCTGTCCCCTTTCACTGCAGGGACCCCTCTTCTCTACTCTGTCATTGCCTGACTCTTGTGGCCTGGCACTCAGCTCCGCCTTGCCACTTTACTTTTAAAGGAGAACAAGGCAGCAGAAATGTGCATTGCAGATGGTAGAAATTACTTAGCTCACTTAACTTCAGAGAAATTTTCCCCTTTTCCTCTGTCTCTGACTTTTCCACAAATTGCTCCAAGACTGGGGAAATTAAGAGGTTCTTGAGCTAGTAGACTCTAGGGTTATACATCTGACAAATGATCAATTTCATCAATTCACTGTCTTTGATGCAGTCGGACCACCGGTAGTAGCTGAAGTGCTATTGCAGCACAATAATTTCCATAAAGCTGGAACCACCACCAACTGAAGACTCAGGTTGTGGCTCACAAGTTCAGCTCTACACTCTTTTTGAAGCCTTGAAGCTGTAGTTGTAAGTTAGAATTGGGCAGAGGAAACACAGGGGTTCCTGAAGGAGGAGCTGAAGGAGGAGGTGAAGTTACTGGTAGAGATCTTGCTGATGGGAGAGAAGCACAGTCTTATCCAAAACCAGGACTAATATTGAACATGCTGAGGAAGAAGAAGCTGAGTGTGCTTTCCAGGAATTATCTGGCCCCATGTACAGCATATATTACATGCTATATACAGTTATACAGTTATGTGTTCTCAGGGGGAGGGGTTTGCAGATGTGGGCTTATGGTGTAAAGAGCAGGGAAGGTGATTTATCTGCTATGTGTTGCAAGATGTACTAAAGTTTTATCTGCATCATCTTGTGTGCTGTTCTATCATGTTTCCATTTCCTAAAGAACTGCCATGAACATTATATGATTTCAGTGTAACTGTATGCAACTCACTTTTTTTGTTATAAGATTTAGTTTACAAATGCACTTCTGTTCAACCTTCTGTTAATATTTATTGAGCGTCTTTGATGAAATACTCTTAAGTTATGCAAGGATCATATTGACATTACATCATTCATGAGATGTTTGGTGCTAAAGTAATTGCTTAGAAACAAATTCTTCAGTTTCCCCGTGGCCTAATTCCATCCAATCCAAGGAGAATCACATCATCCTCCAAAAATGCCTGAGTGAAGAGGAATGCGCAGCTCAGCCAGACTGGCTGTCCAGGCTCACCAGCTGGCTAACTGGGAGCCTTCTCAAGGAGTCGTGAACTTTTGTGCCGCCATTGCTCCCGTACTGGCTGAACAAGAGAACTTGAGCGACACAAAACAGGAAGTGCTCAACAAGTAGAAGCAATGGATGTTTATCTCATGCCATTCATTAAACCCACAAAACAGACAGGATCTTACCAGAGAAACAAGGCTCACCAAGAGTTAGACCAGCCGCTTGGGGGTAAATAAGGCATCATGGGTAAGATCTACACCTGGATGGTAAATGGTACTACTGAATTTAAGTACTCATAATAAAAATCTGCCAAACGGTCAAAGTAATATTTTAAGTGGAGTGTAGAGTTGCACTTCGACTGAACCTATGAGTCTGAACCAGAATAACCACTACCATCAAGAGGAATGTGGTTCAAACCACTATTATCAAAACCACCTTCAGCTCAGTAAAGAGAGCACTGACTGAAAGGGAATCTAGCATGGTGTCTTGCCAAGTCATGTGGTTGGGTGCTTAGCAGGAAGAGGAATGAGCCGTACAAAATCTATACAATAAACTGCTATAATGAAAGCCTGCGTGACTCTGTCAAACAATGAGACAAATTCAACACTAAAGGGTCCAGGAAATATATGAAATATTACCCTTAAACCCATGAAACATTATACACAGTAAAAGAGCAGCCATCTGGAAATTTCACAGCTGCCCTAACAGAAAAGCAACAAACTTCAGCTGAGAACTCTCTTTGTATCCTTAAGCTATGGATGGTCACAAGTGTCTATGAGGGAATGAGGCTGCTTCACAGTAAATGAATGAGACTGCACAAAGGCAGCTAAATTTAGGTTATTGAGCTGAATGCCTGGCTCCAATCCATGTAACTGAGTATTGATCTCTCTTATTTAACAGGCCAGTGAGGAGTATAGCTTGGACAGGGACTGTGTCCTGGGACTTTCTAAGCCCAGAAGCAACACCATGAAAGACACCAAATGACCAAAGAACAGCATCTAATTTGCTCTTACACCTTGGCAATGTAACTTCATCCAAATAAAAGACAGCAGACAAATCATCTCAAAACAGGG
Organism: Rhyacichthys aspro; assembly: GCA_036850595.1. Taxonomy (NCBI): domain Eukaryota; kingdom Metazoa; phylum Chordata; class Actinopteri; order Gobiiformes; family Rhyacichthyidae; genus Rhyacichthys; species Rhyacichthys aspro. The sequence continues at coordinate 10,765,183 of CM072169.1, read as the reverse complement.
TTATGTAACCTCATTAGTGTATGTTCAAGAAGATCGCTCTCTCTTGAAAGTACAGCTGCTGACACAGCAGAACACTGCACTGAAAACATGTAATGAACTGATTTACGTTAGGAAAAGCATTTGTGTTTGTGTGGGTCAGGATGAGTCACTTTAGTATCGCAGGCCAGTGCACGAAACAGCAGAGCAAAGCAAAGAGGAATATACTCAAGCCCAGACAGTCTCTGTCCAGATATTACTCAATGAAGTTCTTATTTTCCAGTTTCGCTTTTGCTGACAGACACCTGAGGCTCTGTGACCGGAGAGATCCTGGAATGACTGTCAACACCTAAGTTAGAATCTGACATCACGAGCTGGAAAAGTCAGGCAGGATGAACAGAGTTTGAAAAAGGCTAAACATTGTTATGCATATCTTAGAACAAGACGTGAGGCAGGGAAGGACAGGAGAGTGCAGAAGGCTACAGTCATATTTTCCAATGATATCAAAGCCATATGGTTGGCTTTCACGAAAGAGCTGAGGCTGTGCAGCATTAACTAGAATATATTAAGTTGAATAATAGATATGAGGATATGTTAGATATGTTACAATGTATGTTTATTTTCATGTATGTTTATGTCTTTTGTGTCATATAACTCAGTGCTTCTGATACAACTGCTGATACAACTGATTTTCTTGTAGGAATTTCTTGAATGCTCCTCATTTTCCAAGATTCTTGCAGTTATGCCTTACAGGACCTATATAAATATGTGCAGTGATGGGATTTTCTGCTCTGTGGACAAACTGTTCATAACTAGCTAGGGAGAATCAGCAGACCTCATAAAGAACAACAACATTACCCTGCTCCTCTGGAATGTCAACTGGGACAACATGGAACCAAAGGACACAGACTTAAAGCACAGCAACCAATGGCTTTTACACAGCTTTTACTAACAATTAATTCAACTAACTACAAAGCAGCACAGTACCAACATTTCATATACAGCACCAATGGCTGATTAAGAGTGCTTCGTTTAATCACCATCAGTTTTATTTAGCTGATGATAATTGCAGAAGCAAACAGAGTAATCATCATTATTCACAAAAGGTTAGAACACTGCCACGTGCACATGTACACAGGAGCCATTTCATTATTCCAACAGGCTTCGATCAGCATTAATCCATCATGACCACACATCTATCAACTGACAAACACCAGACAAACTGACGATATAGGTGTGTGGAGTGATATATGTTATAACAATGATATTTATGTTTTAGTATTCAGTGGTGCAAGGATTTAGCTTTACAAATCTGCACTGCGCTTAATAAAGGTTTGTTTTATATTTATGTTGCACAAGCATGATCCCAGCCACTTCCAATGAGAAATTAAGCTAATGAAAGCTGGTGTCTCTGATTTGTTTATCAGATTGTCTCGCAAATTAATGTAAGGTGGCATAGGCCACTTTGAGCACTGAGGCTACAGACCAGTGCAGACCAAACATGCAAAATAAAGTAGGTCCAACATCCCATATGCAGGCATTGCATCATAGAAGTTCAATAAAGTCCACAGTGTAAATATCGGCCTGTGTTTGACCGTGCCCTGAAATGAGAGAAGCGTCAGGGCTGTTGGGTGCAAGCTTTTGCAGGGTTTGACTTGTTTAAAGGCATGAGGCAGGATGATAAAACAGAAACAGGTGAAGGTGATGTTAGATTAGAAAAGAGGAGGTTTACCTTCTGGTCCACTATAGAGCACACGAGGTCCTTTACAGCAGACAGCGACAGGTCACTTGCATCGAGGTTCACCGTTTCTCGGGTCAGTCCAATCTGCAGCAGGAAGGACACTCCATGGAAGGAACTGCGGGAGTTAGTGGGACTAGGGGCACTGTGACTGCCATTGGATAGCCGAGTGTAGACTGGCCCAGGCGGGCTCGGCGACGGGGACGGGGTGGATGGTGTAGCTGAGGATGGGTGTTGTGGAGGGAGAGAGTGGAGGAAGGCTCGAGGTAAGGATGGGGGAGAGGAGGCAGACATTGGGTTTCTTCCGATAACAATTGAATGAAAAGTGAATAGGAATGGTATAAAAATGAGCGGGTGTACTCTTGAAGAGTCTTGGAGTCCTCTCAGCAGTCTCGAGTCATATCTTTTGATATTAATCACTTAAACTTTGTCTTGCAAATTAGGACAGGCTTTTGCTTCCACCTGAGATCACACACCAGATTCATAAGTGTGGTGAGTGATGAGAACAACTCTCCAGGCTTCTGCAGTAAAATCACTGCAACAAACTTCATATCCTGGTGTGGTGCTCCTTCTCTTTTCTGAAGTCAGTAATCCACTCTGGCCACAGGAAGCCTGTCACCACAAACATATACACACACATAATTGGATGAAAAACCTTTCACCTATCTAAACATAGGTTATTAAGGAGGGATAGTTTTAGCTTTTTTTCTGAATGGATTTCCTCTGTTCCATTAGACAAACACGCTTCAGTCAGTCTACCAATAAAAACTAAAATCCAATCCCCTGTTCAAAGGACATGTTCATAAAAGTGCTGTTTCCACCCATTTCATTTTAATAATATGTACATTTAAGGCTCTCTTTTTATGTGGCTTGCTGTTGGCTGGCATAAAACAGTCAATACCAGGGCTTGTTTCAAAAATGACGAAGCTCAACTCAGTTTGGGAGCTTCACTAAACGAAAGCGATGGCTGGAGTCTTTTGAGATACTTCGAAATACTTCTACAGAAAATATAATCACAGTAGAGTTTAAGTAAGGTATAATAAACGTATGATTGTACTTTTTCAGTACACATCTGGATCCAAGGCTCGAACACATCTGCACCCCTCCTACTTTTGAACAGATCGCAGTCAGAACACAAACCTCGCCTCGAATGCCAGCAAAACAAGTTATACAAGCGTCTGGATTTACACATTCACGTTAGGTTTTGTTGTCCTTTATGTGTATTTACGCGTAATGTTGGGCTTAACCAAAACATCGTCGCAGATATGTTGGCAAAAACACGTTACCTTCACAGTCAGCGAAGGGCGCCGTTCTTTCCATTGTGACTGAAGAAACTTTGTAACTCCAAGTGAGGAAAGCGCAGTCGAAACTTTACTAGTCTGAACTCTCAGGCAAAAGCACGACGGCGGCTCCCTAATTTGATTCAGAAACATCAGTTAGACCTAAAAGCGCGCTGATTCAAACCGAGCCTTTCATTTTCTCTTATCTTTTATTCCAGATTGTAAATTCATGCGCATCTTATTATCCTTCCAGCTGTGACTACTCCCCCTACTCGACGAGAAAAGAGCAGCGTCCGTCTCTGGGGCTTGGAGTCTTTTTATTATATCCGCATAACTGACTTTCCATGTGTGCGAAGGAATATCTGAACTACACTCTCTGTGAAGCAATGGCGCCCACGATGGAGCCTGGACCAATGCGCATGTGCTCTTCTTTTCCGTTATTTTAACGAGGTCTGAAGAAAAAAAAACCTCTTTCTACACAGTCTGAAGTATGCTGCCACAACAACATAATCATTGAGTTTGTCCCAATGTTTATAACCCCTTTGTGCGCATTTTGACATTGAAACTAAATTGATATAGTTCTCCACCAAGAGTAAAAAAAAGAAAAAAAGAAAAAATTTTCATTAACATGAATGGAAATAAGATGATCAATAGACCACAGCTGAACAGAAGAGAAACATTACTTTCTGTTGTGTTCCACTGGAGTACCACAATACATCACAAAAACACACATTTTCAATCATGAAAATCAAAAAGCTAATTATCTGAAAAGAGACACTACACTGAAAGTAACTGTAAGGTAAGAGATGGTTATTAAAGCTCTTCTACCTGATTTTCTTTTTGCCCTCCCTGTCTCAGGCTCCACTCACCCCAAAAACAGCCTAGAAACCTCTCCTGCTTCTCTTTTGTTTAAATAAATAACACCGGACCAATTTTTCCTCCCAAAAAAACGAATACATTTCACAAAACTGAAGTTTAGAGCATTAGTTTACAATTAGCTTAGCTGCAACTTCAGTGTCGGCACAACACTTATCTCTGCCTTGTTAAACATGACATGAACAGTATTTATCGGTGTTTTACGTTGCCACCCTTTTCTCTGTTGATGCTTTTCTTTTTTGAGTGGTTTCACTGTGTTAAAAGACATATTCACAGCTGAAAACACGCTTTATTGTCAAATAACAAGCCTGTGTCGACCAACGGGAGTGTTCTTTTTTGGAGCATATGATTTTGCAAGTATGTGATTGGACAAGGTTTTGCATTCCTAAATAGAGGTTCTTATTTATTAAAAGCCCTTATAATAGAAAGTAGATGGCATCATAAAGCTTTTTTTCCTACAAATGATTGCCTTTACAATAAACAAAAAATCAAATAATAAAAAATATCAGGTACAGTCTAAAGTCTTTTAATACTGTGGAAATGTGGGGTCCACTGTCTGTGCCCAGCCCATTAGCCCTCCACATATGTCTTTTACTGCGATACAGTCCAGTTCGGATCCACTCATTTCTTCCAAAACTTGCACTGCCTTTTGAGAGTCATTTCCCAGCTTACAGACCACGAAAACTGAAGAAAAAAAATCAGATAAACAGAATTTAAATAAACATATGATATATATTGACCAAATGACATCAAAATATAATACAATAAGAATAACAGCATAGATATGCAAAACTGCAAAGATAAATTTAGCTCATTGATAAAGAAACCTCGTAATAAATATACAGAACAACACTAAAAAAAGTTGATGAATAGTGATTTTTCAAGCAGGCCAGCTGTTCAGGTTGACAGAACCTGTTTTGGAAAAGGTATCGCCTAGCAACACCATGATAATCTGTTACTAGCTGTGGAACATATGGCACCAACCACACATTTTGAAACTACAAAGTCAACTATGACTATTAGCTTTACGTGTCTGGTTTAAAAACAATGAACTGTCTTTAATGGCGTTTTAATGTGGATTTGTTACCTGGAGGCTTGCTGTCACCTGCCATCTGCTGCTTCAACTGGCTGATTCTATCCTGAAGTAACTGGATATGTTCACTCTTCTTCTCCTCCAAACTTGAGAGCGGGATGTCTGGCAGCAACATCAGAAGAATAACCACACAAACATACTAAGGAGACAAACATGAGCCTCATGGCTCCATGAACAGAAGGATACTGAGTGAGAAGGGCAAGTGGCATATTTCCACCTCCACACTGGGTCGCACGTCCAACAAAATATGGGGATCAGAGTTATCCAATATTGATTTATAATCCTGTAATTACATTAAAATGTTAGACAAATAGCAGTAGGGGAGACCGGGGCATGTTGTCACACTGCTGATATTTTCAAAGCCTAAGGGTTCCGCCTTAAAATAACAATGTGATCTCTGAAAAAGAATTTACACAATTTTTATCTCAATTTTGTTCTTTTCAGTGGCCTGACTGTTTCAGCCTCAAGCAGCAGCACGACTACTTCAAGTCTCTAGACTTACAAATACCTCTGTATCACACATAGATTAGAACATTTAAATTCTTTTTATGTAGCTGAAATTAATGTACATTTCCTAAGGCAGAAAGGGGTACAACAGTAAATTTGTTGTTTTTAAATGTCCACTGTGACAACTTACCCCATGACTCTGTACTGAAGCAAGATTGAAAAATGAAGCAAATAGACAATATATAGCTCAGACTTTAACCTTTCACATGGTTTGCAGTTTTTAACACTATGACACTATTTTTAAGTGATCCTCAGATTTTATACAGGAATGTAAAACGTGTGCCTCAGTCTCCAATACTACAATTTATTATAATATTTTTTTCCTGAAAACAATGATTAGATTCCTTACAGTTAAACTAGGAAGCACAATGACTCAGCAAGGGCAGAAGTAGAAGTTGAACAGAGGTGTATTAGTAGAATAAAAAGAGCATTTTAGTTAATTATTATTAAATAACAGGAAACTAAACTGTTTCAAATTGGGGCCCTTGCACACTCTTGATTACAGCCCAATCAATCATGATATCAATCTCTTTTCTTAATGACTCAGCACTATTTCTGCAGAAATATAAACAGATGCAATCCACTACTATTACAACTACTACTTTCAGAGCCAAAGAGAACATATTATTCTTTTCCATAGAAAAACGGCCAGGCAAATTTTAAGTAATTTCCCATTTAGGGCTGGGTCAGTACAGAGATGTAATCACTTATAAATGGACAAAAAAAACTAAGAAAATTGTCAGTAATTATTCGGTAAACATGGATAAATATAAAATGGCACACAACTGACATCTGTTCTAAACTATATATTCCCCACCTTTACAGTGATCCGTTGATCTCTGGAGAGGAGGTTGAGTTTTCGGCACTGAAACACAAAGTTTTCCGATCATTAGGAGATATATTTTTCTTAAATGGTGCACTTTACTGATAAAAGAAAAATGTGCACACATAAAAAAGATTCCTTGATACTTAATACTCCACCCCCTTTGCCACTCCAACCTTATCTGTTGCAGCAGACCCGCAGAAGGTCTCATAGTTCACCAGCTGGGTGACACTGGGGTTCTCTCCACATACTGCACAGTTGGCCTGCTTGGGCCGCAGCTTGATGGATCTGAATCTGGTCTCTGAAGCGTCAAACATCACAAGCTGGTGGCCGCAGGAAGCTTGCATGCATTGTCAAGAAAAAAGGCTACTTTGTTCTCCCAGTGGTATCCCCTACGCACCTCGACTCAGAGAATAAGCTGGCATCTGTCCTGATTGTGTATAAATGTCAACTAAACAGAACTAAACAATACTTACAAGGCCAGGTGTTAGCAAGCGTGTTACAATACAATGAGCGAGAACAGGATACAGAAAGACTTTTTTTTTGGGAGTATGACCATGAACACATTGAAGCTATAAAGGTTTTAAAAAAATAACAGCACATAGTACACTAAGAGTGAAGACATAACATGCCAGATAAAACATCCCACATGGTCTTACTTACAACATCCATGTTATCAGTCTTCTTATAACTTGTCTAGATGGCATGACAGAAAAAAGCTGCACAGGAGCAACATTGCAAAATAATGTACTGTATGTAATGTGGAGGTTAATAAAAGATACAAGCACATCCTGAAGCAATCTTAAGAACTTCCAGTGCCTGCAAACAGCCCATTATACCTGGAACTAAATAAAGAAAAGCAGGAAATCTTATCGACGAGTACTCTACATACTGCAATTTGCACAATAGTAATGGTTAATGTAAAAATAATGAGAGATGACTAACCTACTCCTAACACCCCTCCGTCTGAACAGTTGGTCACGGTCTCTGGAGGTGGGGGGACTGGATAGAGACATCTGTAACAAGGGCCTCCACAATAGTTATAAACTGTTAACTACAGATAAGAGACAAACACGTTGAGAATCATAAAAAGACATTAACACACATTAGATCTAGGGATTTAATATTACCTGACCCTCCATTCTCAGGGCACTTGCCGACACAAGAGGCTTTCCACTTAGAACGCAAGCATCATTCACCAAATAACGTGTGGGGACATTGTCTGAGCAATCCGCAACAATGTCATATATGAAGTCAAAGAGTCAAGGATATACACATGAGATAGTTTAAAACGGCTTTGGTAAATAAGCCGGTAGCAGATGTGTTAAGAGATATATAGGTTGAGGGTTTTGCAGCAGGATATTGTTGAATAAGCTGCAGGGCATTCTCTGAAAGGAGTTGCAGGTGGTAGGGAATACACTCCACTGTTGGGTTTAACCTATGAGTGTAAAATGATTCAAAGTTAGTCAATATATGCATCATCTTTTGTACAGCTGTACCCAAATAAGGTAAAACATGTGTAGGGTGCCTGAATCACACAAAGGCTACATTGAATTTCAGTGTAACATGACTCAAGTTACAAGGAAACAACACCCTCATGTGGCTATGGCTCTGTAAAATATTGTACAAAAACGTCTGTTGACAAAATGGTATGTTTACATAACATTTGCAGAACTGGAGAAGTACACAACCAAATATAACCTGTGGTGAGACTACAGAGCACCAACATAAATTACACAACACCTAAAGAACACGCAAATGCCCTACTTACTAAACATTTACTAATAATTTCAGCATGTTTATTTACACATTTAATAGACTGTAATGCACCAATTTAACTCAAATGAATTCAGATACCTTCTGACTGCACTGGCTGCAGACAGAGCTTTGGCTTGTCCTTGATTCTCCTCCCCATGAAGCACCTGCCTGTGAAGGTTACTGAGCTCTACTTCATCATAGTCCAGCAGGCCCAGGCGTCCTGTTGAAATACTTTAAACTGTTAATTGTGACGACACTAAAATTCAACAAAATACCACCATGCTGCAAATTATTAACTACTTACCAATGCCTGCTGCTGCAAGATACTGAGCCAGGGGACAACCCAGTCCGCCGCAGCCCACAACCAACACTGAGGTCTTGGACAGGTTTAACTGGCCTGAATAAATACAAGAATGTTGTCGTCGGATGCATTTTCTTTGACAGAAGATTAAAAAAGAAAAAAGAAAACAGAATAATGTCAGATGGTGGTACCTTTTACACCTAACTCTGGAAGGAGAAGCTGTCTGCTGTAGCGCATAATGTCCTCATTGCTGAGTGCTGGTTTGGCGTCTAAAGGGGTTAAAGGTATCACTTTGTCATATAGATCCAGTGTGATGGTTTGACTCTAGTTTGACACAGGGGAGAAAGAAACATAAAAAATAATAATAAATAAACACTTTCTCTCCATTGCCATCCAGTTGTCAGGTTTTAACTAGACAATGGAAAAAGTATGAGCTTCACTTGTCAAGTCACTTACAGTTACAACTTAATATACTTTGTAAATGAATGCCTTTAGTTCAGTCATTCAGTAAAAGGCTTCTTACCTTTTCAAAATGAGATAATTTCTTTTTTAAGGCCACAATCTCTCTTTCTTTCTCTTTGAGCAGCGCCTTCAAGCTGCTCTCTTCTTTTGTATCCATCGCGATAGAAGAGGGTTATACGTAAATGTAGATATATTTATAAAGTAAGCAGCTTCTGTGATAGAACTTCAGCAGCAGGCGGCACTGGACAAACTTCCGGGTTGACCACGTGAAGATGACCACGTGGTGTGTGACGTTGAGCTGACAATTGTAATGGTATGTTTCCTCGTGTTTCTTGACAAAATATCAAGGTTTTTTTCCCAGAATAAATGCTAACTATTTCTTTAGCTCACAATGGGGGAAGACGGATCTATTGCGTTTCAGTTTAGTCTGTTTTTTAAATAGGGCTTTGAAATGTTTTTGAAAATCTAGTAAGAAATTGCTCAAGTGTTTGCATAATATTCGCCACGCAATGTGTTGTTCAGGTTTTTAAATCAAATCCATTCGTGTTGACTTTCTGAGGCGCGCTCGACTCATGGGAGCGAATAGACGCACACACAGTGACGCGCTGTGGTGGCGGTGGTGAGAGCCTGGGGTCCTCCCTCCTGCCTTTCACATGATCCGTAAGCTTTCAGAGAGGAGAACCTGGAATGTGGAGAGGACAGACAACAACGATGGCTGAGCGGAGCCAACCTCTCTCAAGAACGTATTTATTTTACATTTTGGCAATTTACGCCACATCCATCCAGTCTATCAGTGGGATTCCATGGACTCAAGAAAAGGTAAAGAACCGACCCTGGCACAGTTACCTTCTTATACTATTTCCCCACATAATTCCTCTACTTGCTCCTCTGTATACAGAAGAGAAATAGTTGTTCAATTTTTTATATTTATTTGTGCGTGGATAATTGGTTAATGTGGGCTATAATTTGCAGCCTATATATGTTTACGATCCCAACTTCTATTGACCTACAGCACTGAATAGATTCAAAGCTGGATAACATGCACAATTGCTTAGACTGTTTATGTACATAAACTATGTGAGTAATAATATAATAATATGCTACAACTGAATTCTACATGCCTTGTGGAGTTAGGTCTTTGGTCATTTGTGGTATTTTGTATTCTAACCATATCTTTTAGCTGCAGTTGTGTAATTGTCTTGAGAGGCACCTGGGTATGCTTGGCCCTTCATGTTCCTCATTTATTTTCTTCTTCTATATCCCCCAGTGCCTGGTTGCTATGGTAGCACGGCCATCATCATTGATCCTCCAATTGCACATCTTGATATTTATAGATGGTGGACCCCCCATTTAACCCTCTATAAGCTTGGGAGCCCTTGCTTTTTGTGGGGTATACCGGGTCTGTGTGACCACACATGAAATTACAACCTTGGTGTTGTATAGCTCTCTGTAATTACAGCTGTGGGGGAGTCAGCCAGTGCCCAGCAGTTTTTGTATGTGCATATTTGGACACAGTAGATACAGCTTTGATTTTTCTACCTGTTTTCCTTGTTTGATTTGTTACCAAGGCAACCAAGGTTCTGTGCATGTGACCTTTGAGATCAAATAAATAATAGTGATGAGATTAGACCATCAATGTGTTTTTCAAACCCCTGACTGTAAGGTACCATTAAGATAAAAATCAATAACATCTTCCTCAAATTGGAGAACTGTGGTCCACAGATGTTTGATAAAATGGCTCTTGTTAAGATTTACTATCACCATTTTTCATATTTGTGTAATAATCTCTTGTGTCATTTCCTAAGAGGAAGAGACTGTATTCTAGACACCGTTGTGTTTACATGAAAAAAAAGTGTTTCTCAATATTCTTTCTTTCTCATCCTGTAACGTTGTTTTCAGTCATGTACAGTATGTGTCATCAAACCACTCTTGTCTAAAGCTACTGTGGGAGGTTGTTGACGTGGAAACTTGCCAGGACAGTCATCTACCAGAAAACCACACTATTACGTCTGATCATACAGTGTGTCATGTTCCAGGAATTAAATGCATTTCACAATCTCCATGCGTGCAGAAATGATCATTAGGCTTATTATGTCAAATTGCATTGATCTGTGGAATCGTGTTATACATCTATCCTTTGGTCTTGTTTAGCTGCAACACAGAGCCATCACACTAACACCTGAAGAGCTCCAAACAGTCTTGTCTCACACCGACCTGGACCAAATGTGGCAGAGGGATCTCAGGCCGCTGCTTGTCACCAGGTATCCAGGCTCTCCAGGAAGCCAGGCTGTGCAGGAGGTGAGTTTGGAGTTCATATTCATAAATCTGGTGCTAAAACATATGATGGTATCAATATTTAATTAAATTTTGTCTTTTAACTTTCCCATAGCACATCAAAGCAACCCTTGGTTCCCTCAGAGCAGGATGGCAAGTGGCAGAGGACAGGTTTATGTCACAGACTCCTTATGGCCCCCTGCCATTCACTAACATCATCGCTACCCTCAACCCGTCAGCCAAACGTCGCCTTGTGCTGGCCTGTCACTACGATTCCAAGTACTACCCTCCACAGTTTCACGGCAGGGAGTTTCAAGGAGCCACAGATTCTGCTGTTCCTTGTGCGATGATGCTTGAGCTAGCACGTGCTTTGGATGAAGAACTCAAAGCCCAAAAGGTGGGTAAAGACTGTATTCAAGGTAGGGTTACACATTTTATTTCCACAGCATCAGTAAAAGATCACACTTCTTGATTATAGTTTTGTGTGCTTCAAGACAAAAATAAACAAAAGCAAGCAATCTCTTCATTTAAAAACCCTCCATCCAAAACTGCTTATCCAAAATTGCTAATCTAATACCTGTTTTCCAAATCAGATAGTATAATAGGAAAGCATTACGTATTCCTGTATGGTGTTCCTCTGTCACTCTGCTGGGATCAGGCTCCTGTCTGCCTGCTGAGTGGACAGTGACAAGACCCAGCCAAGGACATGTTTATCACACTCAGCTGTCAGCCACTGAGGGCACCAAGTGAAGTAGAATCACACTGAATACTAATTCTGTGGCTCAGCGACATAGAAGCTCAGTGGTCATGTGTTATTTATACTTTAACTGTAACTACAATTACAGATACCATTTCAAATTACCAGCAGGAGGCAGCAGAGCGCTTTTTACGCATCTTGGAGCAGATGACCAACCTTGTCTTGTTAACTCTCACACAGAGCTCCAATCCCAACCTGACCCTGCAGTTACTGTTCTTTGATGGTGAGGAGGCTCTTTTTCAATGGACATCTGCAGACTCTCTGTATGGCTCTCGTCACCTGGCTGAAAAGATGGAGTCTACTCCTCACCCTGCTGGAGCCACAGACACCAACCTCCTGCATGGCATAGTATGCCCCAGTCACTGTCTTCTCTCTCCTAAGCTAGATTAACACATAATAATCACATAAACCCCATTCAAGATCATCCTTTTGTTGGCCGCATCAATTTCACTCCAATCTGCTTGATTCTAATCCTCTTTTGCATGAAGACACCACACAGACATCCTACACTATACGTACACCATGTTCTTATTCCTCTTTTGACTTAAACAGGATCTGTTTGTGTTGTTGGACCTGATTGGAGCTTCCAGTCCCCGCTTCGGAAACCAGTTCTCAAGCACATTACGATGGCTTACCAAACTGCAAAACATTGGTAATGATCACAGATGTCACATGGGCTTCTCAGGTTTTCATTCAGTAGTTTACAATCACTGAACAAGTACACATATTATGCAATACTTTCTAGGTGTGTCTTGAGCTTCCAGCCATAAACACCTGAGTCATCATCCCCATCTAACTATAGTACAGCCTTCTTATTTGTTAGATTTGTCATTTCATTTTTCTTTGACTTTCACAGAACGTCGTCTACACTCTTTGAACCAGCTCGTGGATCATCCTAACGATGTACAATATTTCTGGCCGAATGTTCCAGTCGGCCGTGTCCAAGATGATCACATACCATTCCTCGTCAGAGGTACCCACACCACTTTATGCACATAAATGAGCCTGTTATTTCTTTCCAAATAATGGATATAAATTCTTTGCTCCTCTGCTAGGTGTGCAAATCCTCCACCTTATTCCCTCACCATTCCCAACTGTGTGGCACACATTTGATGACAACGAGCAGAATTTGGACCGTGACACCATTCAGAACCTTAATAAGATTATACAGGTCTTTGTTCTGGAGTACCTAAATGCCAAACCTGTCATTACTTCAAATCCATTAAATGCCCCATAAAAATTGTTAGCCAAGATGTATAGCTTTAAATTTATACACGTTTATACATATTTGTGCCAAACATTAATTTTTGCAGTCATATTCTAATGAACGTAGGCCTATATGTAAAATGAAATAAGTAAACTGAGACTCTGAGACGCCATTTTTCTTCCTCAAGCCTTCACTCTACAGCAACAAGATCGGCACACAAGGTCTTCTGTGTTAATGATACACTGCCTTCTTTATAAGCCCTCACTATTGCTTGGACTAGAAATCTAAGAGTCAGTGTTTGTATTTATATCCAGAGCCTATATTTACGATAAACATTTGGGAGGAGATACTATACTTACATATGCTCATGTGATGATGTTTGGGTAAAAATCAAATACTATCAAATTTGTAGAAAGTTATTTGTCTTCAACTATTCATGTCATGTCCATCATAAATAGTGAAGTGGACAACTTCCTGTGCCAATGTTTGAAGTCCTGGCCTTTGTTTATATTACGATATTAGCTTGGCTTAACGTAGATGCCAGAATAATACACAGTGCCAAATCTGGACTTCCTTTATTATGAGTCTGAAATAAATGTTGATTCAGAAAACATGACTGAGTTTATATGTCTTAGCAGGTCTTTTTTTGACTGTACACATTTTAAGCACTTGAGATAAAGATATCTCTGTGTTCTCAGCTTCAGTGTCAGGAACTCTTGTGTAAATATGTCAACACATTTCTAGATCCTATTGACTTTATAGTTTGAGATCATCTTTCCTTAGTCCTATTGTCCTCAGCAGACTGAACATTCTCTTAATCCACTCTCTTCCTTAACAGCATTCCTATAATTCGTTTAATCCTATCAGTGAAGACCTCCCTCTGATTCCACATGGTCTAAATCCTTTTTACTACATCTCTGTCCATGAGAACTAAACATGGTTATGACTCCCTCGTATCTTTCACTCAGACAAGTTTGCAAAGTGGCAAAAATGTAGAATATTTCTGATATATTATCATAATACTATAGCTGCAAAAACTATTCAAATCCTCTATAAGGACTTAAATGCACTGTACAGTGGCCATGTAAACTTGGGAGTAAATGGAGAGGAGAAAATGTAAACACAGATAATTTATCAGGTCAAGGTCTAAATAATAAAATCCCTTCATACAATGTGATTTAATATAATATATCAAATTATCAGCACTAAATATTAAACTGTTTTCATCTGACCGCAAATTGTGTTGAATAAGCTAGAGCTTTATCTTAGCTCTATCTTATTCAAGATAGTCCATAGACCACATGATACCTTGCATCAGTATCAAACATTTAGTTCACAAAGCTAAAAATTGTGGTTGGCACTATAGGCAGGTTATAGTACATTTAATTCAGAATGGGATAATGGTTCATGGAGATAAATAGAGTGTGCGTTAACACAGAAGGTAGTAACCAAGTAACCAACAGAGGGCAGTGCTCACTAGAAATTTGCGTATTTGAATAAAGCAGGCATGCCGGCTCAAGATATGAACAATATAATTGTTTAATTTAGTTTAGTAGGGCCATAATCTATACTCAGCCATGCAAAGAAAAAAACTGTGATTAACCAAATGTCTTTCACAAAAACAATGCCAGCCACATTGTTTTAGACATAGATCAGAGAAAAACAAACAAACAAACAAACAAAAGACAAATATGCGTTCTGCTGTTTCAGTTTGGTAGGCTATTTTTTTATTTTTTTAACCTAACCATTTTAAACTAGCCTACTAAAAGCATTGTGCTACATGGTGCATGTTGTTTTGAACACGCCTCCAGTTTCATATGAGGGTGGAACTCTACAGACATCACAAGTTGCGTTCAAGTCACATTTGTACTTTTAATACAACAACACACGGGCATATTTTGTTTCAGGTTCATTTGGTGATTAAACTATTTTCAAGATAATTTTTCATGAGTGCATTTTAAATTTAGGTAATACATATGAAACAGTTAAACAACCCAACCCTTAAGCGCCCATGTAGCCTTTAATACAATAATGATTATCACGTGCTTCTGTATATGACGAAATAAAATCAACATAGGCCCTACTTACATAAAAAGGTGGGCTATGTGGATTTGTATGTTTTGCCATATCATATTGACTAGATTACTATTTGCTCACAGTTAAATAAAATCCCAGCATTCTTCCGTGGACGTGAAGGCACCACGGATCACACGCCGATCCCTGGAGCTGAGGGGGTTTAGCCCGGCCTCTGGTCATGCGTCGACAGAGTTGAGTTGTGAGTGAACAGTGTTCACTGAACACAAACACACGGGAACTCCTAGCCGCATCAAACAATGTGACAACACTTTTATCCTAATTTAACTGAGCTTTGAAGCCATTTTGGCACACTTCTGTACATTTCTGTAGCCTATTGAGGAAACCATGGAGCCGATAACCAAGTGGACCCCAAAACAAGTTGTGGAGTGGATGAAAGGTACGTCAAAAACAGCTTAACTTTTATTGATCTGTTGTGTGAGATCGTCTCCTAATTAACTTACTGAAGAGATAGCTGTGTGTTTATCACCTCTGGTCGTACTTATCTGTCGCCAGTTTCGTAGAAACTGTGCTGCGTGACTGACAACATACCTCTATCACTGAGGCGCGCTCACAACAATAGAGCTGCGTTTTTCAACTCACTTGTAATTGTTCACATCTTTTTCAGTGTCAAGTAGTTATTTATTTATCATTTGGTTAAACCGGACAACCTAATGATATATTACAAATGTACTGTTATCTTCTCTCTGTTGTCCTTTTTCCCGTTCAAGTAGATTTTGTTAAATAAATGTCAATATCAGATTAAGTTGGCCGAGTTATTTCCTCTACACAAACTAAATCTAGTCACAGTTTAAACCAAAGATTCTTTCCGAGATAATTGTAGCCAATAACATCTAAAAGTAGGCTAATTTCTCAGTGGAAAGAGAAAAAACAACAAAGAGAATAGTACACTGTGACCAGTCAAAGACATTCATTTTTCTCACCAATTAATAAAGTACTAAACTATAGTGTTTGTACTGTAGTGTGACTGTAGGTTAGATGTAATCCCTGTTACCTTTTCATCTCTGTTCCTTGTTTTTTCAGTAAGTTTTAGAATGTGACATTGGCTAAAATATACCTGTTTCTGAATCTCAGAGGAATGCCTTCTCAATGACAATGACATCATTATTACTGTTTGAACCTGACCTCAGTCACAGCATTGGTATGTCTAGTGCGTTCTTTAAAGAGTCTTGTCAAATATGGATGGAAATAGTCCCAGTGCTATCATTCCAAACACACAGGCATTGAAGTGTGTATATTATGGGGCTAAAGGAGGAAGGGCTGTTTATGTAGCCAACAGTCAAACAAGGCAAGGCTGCAGCTTTTCAAAACATCCTAGAAGAGTGGATACTTCCTTTTCAAATGACTTAATTTATACCTATGAATATATTTGTTGCTCAAAATCCTGACCACATCATTCAGATCCAACGTTAACTGCTTATAGTGGCTCTCCTGGCATGTGCTCATTTAGCCCTCATTTGGGGAGCTAAAGGGGATTGTGTGTGGCGGTTGGTTTGTGTGACAAATGAATAGAGCCTGTCCAGGGCATGCATGCATGTAGGATTAGCTGTCTACACAGGCTCCAATGCATCCAGTCAACTGAAAATCTGACTCAGCAGGTCTCACATAACCACTGGATGTGCAGACTCTTGCAAACATTCCACATGTGAAGTACCTGCAAAGGTTTATTTCATTCTTGTACACCTAAACCTGTTCTACAAATTTTTGAAATGTCATCGCTTTTTTGTTTTCTGGTTTAAAAATACTACTTTTTAGCTTGGAGGCATTTCTACAACTACTTTGGTAACTGAATCTACCATAAGCAACAACTGTCTTTCTAATAACTGTCTACTACCATTTAAACGTGTAATGCAACACTTGTACTTTACTTCATGAACAACTTCTAGTAAGGTACACCATAGCTATTTTTAATGCTGTTGACACTAAACAAAAATTGCCAAAAAAAAAGTGCTGATTTAGTTTAAAAGTAAATGTAAGCTTTTTAAACCAATGCCAAGTCGTGTTAGACTGAAGTGTGTCTTGACCGACCAGAAACAATGGCTAAAGTGTTTTTGGGTTGTTGTGGGAGTGTGCAAAGAGTTTAATTAAACTCCTAAATGAGAACTTTATGCCGCCCTTTGCTGTAATTTGCCTCAGGTTGTTTTCCAGTAGTAAGGGGGCTCTTTGTGTATTCAGACACTTGTTAATCGCTTGCATTGTTCAAAGGGATCAAGCAGTAGTGGGTGGATGTTTATTGCCAGTGAAAGGGCATTTGTTTTTGTTTTTTGCAGTTAAAACTCCATTGTTTTTTGGAAGTGCAGATGCCTGAGGTGTATTTCCTTCACCATTAACTCTGATCTTTTAACATGTGGTGCCGTGTGATGGCTATACCATATGTCATGTGTGAGACTATTTAGCTGGGGGTTTCAGGGTTTTTTTACTTCTTTTTAATGACAGTATGTAAATGGTGTTGTTACTTTGTTGTGACCTGAAGTTAATTGGGTGACATTTATTCAATGACCCACATGCTTATTGCATGTTGTACACCAACTGAAAAGATCAAGTCACGTGCTTTCTAAATATAGTCCTGATTCCACATGGGGCCACGCAAGCAAAGATGAAGCTTGGAAGGCCCACTGCACAGAGACTGTTAAGACCTTCAAGCAACACATCCCAAACTTTTAAAGCTGCAAACGTTTTGTTGCAAACTCAGAATGTATGGGATGTCTTTCCCATTTTCTGAAGATTTGTCATTGTTTGTAGAAAGGAATATTTTACATAGCCATCTTTAGCTTGCTTGATTAATAAATGTGGAAATTGATGCCATACCATATAATACAACAGGCTTTTTTATGCAACATTTGTAGTAATGAATTGTAAACTCTTGGATCACACTGAGGTGTCAAGAAGACAGTTAGCATGTTAGAAGGGTGGCAAACAAGTGTTGAATTTGCTTTAATCTTTGACCAACACTAACAGGATTGTGTCCAAGTCCACACATGCTGAATATTCCTTTCTGTGAGGTCACTGAGGGGAACTTTTTAATGTATGTCTCTATCTGTAAAGTAATGTATGGGCTCTGGTGGTTCCTCTGATTCCTATCTAGTGTAGGGCTTCAAACACTCTGCTGCCTTTGTTTTAGTGCCCACTGTATCTGATACAAATTCAGCTCTATGTTTACAGTACAGGGAGGATTAATCTTTTTAGACAGTGTGTATATGCATTACTACATACTAAGACAGGTGTTAAATTCATGTAAACATGGGCTTACACACAAGGGGTAATCAGCATGACCTTTTAGAGGCTCCTCTCGTACCCGGAACATCAAAATTCACCCCTGTTGACATCTATTACAGTTAGAACTCCTGTCTTTGTCTACTACCAGTTTTAGCCATTTAGCTATTTAGCTTTCAGTGTGGCCCTATTGTGTGCCATTGATGAGTAGATAACAGTGTTACTCTGCTACAGAAATGGGCTTTAGCTTTGAAAGGAAGTGCTGTAAGAGGATTCCCCCTTGGGGAGAGTTGACTGAAAGAGATTGGTGCAATTTCAACCCTGTCAGCCCCTCTGCAGCCTGTTTCTCACAGAGCCTGATGTCACAGCCCTATAGCCCCGGGACTTCAGCCATATGGAAACTTGTGGAGAAATGATCAATAATTAAAACAGTGCTCTAATCTAATGTCCAAAATTCAAAGGAGTGCTGTGTTTTAATCAATTTAAGTGTTTGCTTTTGAATGAATATGAAGCTGCCATGTGTGTGACCTTAAAGGCAGTTGCATGTATATTCAGTGGCATCCTGACATCCTCACCAGGACAGGAAACAGAACCAGTGTTACCAGTGAATCCCTGCCCGCTGGTGATAGACTGGTTTGCTTTTTATTCAAATCTAAAATGTGCATTGCAAATATCCCAGATGATCTCAGCTTAGTTTGACCTGGGAGCTGCTGGGCTTCACTTTGGCTTGGAAGTGTTGGCCTGTGAGATGCCCTGCTTAAGCCCTGGGAATAAATGGTCTAACCCGAGGTGGCACAGCATGTGGAAGTACAAATACTACATGCTCATTGACCTATGGTGCTGGATGTTAAGTCCCTGCTCAGTCATTAGTTTACATGTCAGGTTTGTACCCAAAGGCTCTAACTCAAAAAGTCATGTTATCAGGGGCATTTGCACTTGTATAAATACACAAGCAGTGAAAGTGTCTGTTTTGATAGTGCTTTCAAAGCTTTGCTAATGCAGTTATGGTCAAATAACCACAGGACATGAAAGGTATGCAGACAACTGCTGTTCTTGCACCTACCAAACCAACAGTCCTATGAATAAGCTCTTAAAACAGGTCACACTTGTCCCAGTGTTTGGGGCCACTAGTTGCTTTTAAAGGATTTAAATGCTCAACCCAGTCATGTGGATCCTGCCACCAGCTTAAACTGAAATGGGTAATGTCATTATGATTATAAAGTGATCTCCACTTTTATGAACTGTTACCCACGTTTGAGGTTAACATGGCATTTGGGCGTGTGCCAGAGCAGGGCTTGTATTAAACATGCTCTGACTAGCCCATATTTTTCCAGTCAGTGACAGTGATTCCTGAATTCCAGCAAATCATACCTGTGCATACAAACAAGTGCGAACATTTTCAATTCACCTAAAATTAGGAATATATGTTATTGAATTAATCACACATGTAGCTGCAGTTTCCAAATCCATCCATTCAGCTGTGTCCACTATATTACTGACTGCTTACATTCAAGAGTGATGATAGATGAGGAGGCAGTAATGGGCCAGTCCATGTTTTCACAGCACGGCTGGTACAGTGATGAGCCCCCAGGCCCATCATCAGCATGGCCCTGGGGAACCCAAACGGATACTGTGTTTGTTTTTCATCAAGAATCACAAAAACATGTGACACTGAGGGCATTGAGTTCAGAGTTGTTTGCATGCATGGTTTTATAAAAGTATTACAACTCAATTACATAGGGCTGTAAAGCTGATAAACTGATATAACCATGTCAAGCTTCTGTTTTCATTTGGTTACACATTAAATATAGGGAGTTGACAGAAAATTCCATGAGCAGATTGTTAAGTCATACACGCTGTACTTTCTGGGCTTTCCACCATAGGTTACTACATTTTAACTTAAAAATCCTCCCAAAACACACTCTCTGTGATCTTCACTGTCTATGTTTTGGCCAAAGGCTCTAATTTTCCATTGACTTTTCTTTTACGTAGGATACATCAAAGTAAAATGTGGTGATTGTATGAACAGGGAGTGGTGATTGCTTTTTGTGGAGTAAAATAAAAAGTCCATTTTCTCCCCCCTATTGTTCCTGGTGATGCAAAACACCTGGGAAAAACCTCCAGCCTTTTCTCTGTGTCACAGCTGTGAGCACTCAACAGCAGATTTCTCATCAATAGAAGTTGGACTGGCCCTTTCTTAATCTGTCATATCTGTAGGGGACACCCACCACAGGAGCCGGTCGGAGTAAACAAAGCTCACCTGCGAAGGGGTGGGGTCTGTCCTGGGGAGATTAGTGTGTGGGTTGAGGCCAAATATAAAATTCAGTGAATCAAAATTTAAAATTGTTACACAAAATTAGTCTGGTATTTAACATCTAACATCAACATTTAACGTCGTGGCCTGCGGGTGACACACTGTCGATACTGTCACTAAAGATGAGTCACCCTCCCACACCTCCCACACCTGCATGGAGAACAGGATCGACTGCCCACAGACTGCAGCCTGCAGTAATGTCTTAGTTTTGGCTTGCACAGTTTGTCTGTTACAGTTGTTTATATGTGCCACAAATTGTTAAACATTACCTAGAAATGTTGTATTTTGTATTTGACTTTTGGTAACCTTTTCTACAGAGAGAATGGACTAAGGATGTTCTAAATCGTTTTGACCCTGGCCCCTCCTTTGTTGAACTGGACACAAGCCAGTAGTAAATTGTATTGGTCATCTGTGTGAGGCCACCTCTAATGTGCCCCAGACTCTTGAATTGGACAGTTCTACTGCTTGATATAGACTTGCTGTCTCAATGTTTTATTATCTTTGTACACTCAACTGCAAACCCGAGATGCTTATGGGATTCTGGATTTAAATATTGCAGCTCATGTTAAAGCCATACAAGCAGTGGACAGTATATGAAGGCATTTTAGTTTAATGGTCTGATTTATTTCTTTAAATGTCTGGTCCACCAAACCAAATAAAGTGTCACGGAACATAACAACACAATGGGCACTCACTTTAGTTGGCTCCTCGTTGCCCATGTGCTGTTAGCAGGACTGTAAGACCACACTTTTCCCATGGCGTTCTAAACGAGTGGAGCCCATTTCCTGCACCAAACCTTGTTCTTTATTGTGGTTTCCATAGGCATCCATTATGGTGATGGTAAATTGGTCTGTAATCAGTATGCAGGGCCACCCTGATCATACACCCTACATGTCATGGGAATAAAATTACTAAATAAAGTCACCATTTTTCACTGATATGTTTATGTCTCCATAGCAATTGCTTTGAACCTTGGTTATGCTGTAATGGAGGCTCACCTGTTAAACATAGTTATTTTCTTCTTTCCCTAGCTTGTTGGTCCCTGTTTTTGCCTTTGGTTTCTCACCATTTCCTAGTCTCCTTGCTAGTCTAATGGTCTTTAATTATAGTTTTGTCTGTGGGAAATTATGTATCGGTTGTAGCAAAGTGAGTGCACGGTTAACACACAGACATCTTGTCTTTTGCAGTGACTATAAGGCCATAAAGACTTAGGATCATTACGTCCTGCCTCTTGTGAAGTTAACTCAACATTTCAAAGTTCCAAACATGATATCGTGACTATTTTGGGATCCTTGTCAACAAACAACCACAACAATATAAACTTGAAGGGGCCAAGAAAGACAAAGAAATGTGGTGGGTGGAGACGCATGAACGGAACATGGGAAGAAGCTTGGGGTGTTTGAGACATTTTTGAGGTGTCGGTTGCTTTCTTTAGTAGCTGTTTATGCTAGTGGTAATGAGCTGCAGGATGGGTGGTTGACCGACTGACCAACTGACTGCAGATTGATGGATGTTTACACAGGACAGAGAGGTCCCTAAACAGTAGCTGTGTACTTACACTCATTACTCAGACTTGCTTGTGCACTTTTTTTGCTGACGTGTTCTGAATACCTTCTATAAATAAATTCCTTAAACATTTGTAGGTTTACACAGAGCATACATGGGAAAAGCGGTCGTTGACGCACCATGACGTAGCAGCAACAGGTGTAATTTGTAATTCCGGAGTGAATGAAAGTCACTTGAATGCAACACCTGCTTTTGTAATTGCTAAGCGAAAGGCTTTTTCTTACACCTACATTTATTTTTGCTATAATTATAAAGTCTTTTAAAAGAATAATCATATTTTTTAAAAGGAGGTCTCTGAACATGAATGCTAAATATTGAGAGTTATGTTGAATGTAGTTATGTAAAGCAGAGCTAGTTATGTAGGAATGAACATTTATTTTGACGTAACTGATGTCTTTGTATTGAGAAACTGCCTAAAGTGTAGGCGTTACAAACTCATTGACCCAGACAAGAGTTTCAGTTTTTCTCCTTTAAGCTTAAGCACAGAATATGCCTGCAGCAGTTTGCCTTATCTTTTTGTGTGTTCTCTGTCTATCTCATCCTGTCGTCTTTTTTTATCTACCTTCATCTGCATGTGTTCATTAATCAGGTTGTGCCAGAATACCTCTCATAACTTCCTGAGGTTTTGACCGGCATAACCAATAACCGAACTTTTACAAAACAGTCACTGTCAAAAACTGACAATGAACAATATGACACGACCGTGAGCATTGCTAGAGGGACTGGCACGCTGATGTGGTCCTGCAGAGTCTTGCGAACTTTGACCCTCACTCCACCCCCTTCTCTCATCAGTCATCGTCCATCACCTCTTTAAGAAACAGAACTGCTTTTGTGCTCCTCAGCTGCTTCTCCTCACTCAGGAAGCCCACTTAGCACACGTCACTGCCATGTTGTCGATGTCTGTGTTTGAGATTAGGGTACATGAAGTAAGACACTCTTTGTTGGCCAGAGGAAGCAGTGATAAGATTATAACAGGGGTCACCGAGGGTCATAGGCCTTAAAGCAACCAAAGACCAACACTGAGCTGAGAGTCACTCCTGTAAATACTTGGATTAGCTTCAGCAGATTTTATAACATCATATTGTAAGATTATATTTGACCATTCACATAAGTATGTAATGCAAGTGGTGTCTATAAAATCACTTTAATGTAGACTTAATTCTGTTCTGGGGGTAAAAGGTGCCATACGTCCACAAAGGAGGGCACAACACAGCTAAAGAGATGTAGAGCGCCATTGTGTAAGTCCTGTCCCCAGTTCCCAATGGAAAGCCCTGCCCAGTGTGTGTGTGTACAGGCTTTGTTGTTGTCCTGTGAAGTCATGCATTAGAGGGTAGCTCAGCACACACATAGAGGAGGCTTTTTTTTCTTTCTTTCTAATTACAGCACATCCTGGTCCAGCCAGAGACCATTGTGCCCGAGTGCTGTGAATTCCCACAATGGAGCTCCTCAGTGGAGAACAATGACTTGAATTCCTCATGGTTCCCTGCAGGTTCAGAGGCCGGTCTGACAAATAAAGACAGCAGAGTTACAGTAGCTTTGCACATCTAGTCCTGCTAGCTTTCCTACTGGCCTGCCCACTGGGGATACTGGTTTAGTGTGTATTGTTGAGTGTGTGTTACAGGGTGGCTGCAGCTTTCTGTTGGAGCGAAGGGAGGGGTAAATGTTTGGGAGAGACTTTTCTTTCTGTGGTGAGAGAAAGACTGATCTCTCTTTTTGAATGTAATCCATCCCCTGAGAATGAAATGCTCACGTTCCCAAAGGCAATGGTGCGAACTGGTCAACATGATCAGCTTCTAAGTGTCAAACAATGACCTGGCCACCTAAAACCCATTCTGCAAAAATGTGAAGGATGTTAACTATGGTAAACCCCAGCTCTTTGTTATAGGATGTGCTTTGTTTATGCTGCCAAAACTGTGTGCTTACATAGCCTTTAAGTGGACAGCAAAGGACTCCAACTGAGTGCACAGTGTTCAGACCGGGGTATTTTGGGGGGCTTTTCCAGCTGTCCAAAGGAAAAAGAAGTTTGTTTTAGTGCGGCCATATCCAATGTGTTGATAACCTGTTGTGGACATGATCATTGTTTACTGAATAGAGCATGGTGGGTGGTGAAAAAGACCTCACAGGAAACAGCAGGTGCTCAACTGGTGTTCACCTAATTACCTGCTTCTGCCGTGCTGTGTTTGCTCATCACTGACAGACTCTATGTATGAGTAATTGTGTTTTTTTTTGTCTCATCTGTTTTTCAATTAAGAAAGAACTCAAATACAATAGATAACAGTGTTTAGCCTATTTGTGTGTTACCAAAGGTGTTTGCTTCTGGCATGGTCAAGAACAGCTCAAATTATTCAAAAGGTCCTGGCTTCGACCTTGGTTTAGTCCTGGTTCAATCCTAAAGTTAGTCCTGAGTTCTGTATTTCTTTGAGTTAAACTTTTACTTTGTTAAAGCTGGAATTCAAATATTGTCATAGGTTATACTGCATATTTTCCATTGTGCACTATAAGTGAGCTTATGCTAGTTACTATCTCTTCTGTCAGACCTTTACAAACATGCACTCTTATTTGTTTTGTTAAAATTACGTGAACCTGTAATGTTTTCCCGCCTAAGTGGCAATGGGAATGCAATTGACATTGGTGCCTCTGCTATACAGCTACACCCCCTTTGCTTGGGTTTGAAGGCATTTGCCAAGTGCTTCACAGAGGCCATAAAACTCCTCCAAAGCGTTTCATCCAGAGCAGGCTTTTGAAATCATTCACACAGCCTCTCTCTCTGCCACCTCCCCCTTTAGCCAATTCACAATAACGTGACACACTATCTCGGTACCAGTTTCTCAAGCCTTGATGAAAATTGATAGTGGCACACACAAATACACACCCACAACAGGCATTGATCTATGCCCAATAAATGTTTTATAAGTCCACCTCTATTATTTTGAATGTGTCAAAGGGTAAGTCAAGAGGGAGCCTTTTGTAATGTGCTTTTTCATAAGGCATCTTTACTATTGTGCACTGTCCCTCTTTTCTCTATTAGTCATATCCACTAAGCATTCTTCTACAAACAACAGTTGGCAGTGAATAAATGTTGGGTATTGTCAACCAAATGAAGTAGATAACACTGTTATTCATCAGTTCACAGGAAGATCATTGTCCTTCCACTGTTTTTTCCTAGTAGGTTTCTCATCTGATAAACTCTCTTTAGGATACTGAAGCTTAACATATGCACATTTTAAGTTCTATTGTAGCCAACATGGCAAGCTCCCTTGTGCCCTGTCTTCTTCTACACTGAACATGGCAACCTTCCACAGGAAATGCCTTTTTATACAGCAGGAAGGAGAAAGTTTACCCCCTATAGGACCTTTGTTTGTTCTAATTGCATTTGCATGACTGGCAAGTTCCAGTGTGTTTCTGTGCGTTTCTTGTAGTGGACTCGTTTCCTCATTTAATGTGCACTTGATTGCTAAGTTCTGGCTTTTAAGGGGTTAAGCTTAAAAAGTCCTGCCTGGGAATTAGCATGCCAAGGAATGAGAAGAATCTAATCAGCCTAACTGGACTAGACTTGTGTACAGGCTAATGGTTAACGTGTCCCCATAGATTTGCCCCTTGACTCAGCACAGGCTATTTCAGCTCATGCAAGTGCTTTGTTCAATGATTAAGTTTGTTAACTTTTGATATTATAATGGAATTTTAATGGCCTGTGTGATGAGATAATTCTGCTATTAATAATTTATCATCTTATTAAACATTGCAAACAACTGCCATATCACATATTCATTGAGGTTGCAACACTATCATACTTTGAATCATACTGTGTGCTTTTAGAAAAGTAATATTGTTAGAAAATGATTTACTAATTATTTGGGAAAAAAAATCACAATATTCAGTAATACTTTTTTTTATAGTTTTACAGTGGTATACACAATATATACACCTATTAGGGTCTGGTCAGGGTGTCATGCATTTTATGAATGCATTTATCTCATCAGCAAATGTATAAAAAAAATAGGCTATCCCTTCTATAGTCTGATACTGTTGCGATCTAATGTGTGTGTGCAGCAGGGTTGGATTAAGTGTGCTGCAGCTGACAGGTCTTGAGAAAAAAAGTTGGGCCATTCATGTGCAGCTGCCCCTCTCTGTGCCTTCTTTGATGGCAAAGAAGATGGGTGTTTACTTCTGCAGCCTGAGAGATGTGTGCACATTCCCACACAAGGGTTCGTTCTTCACTTCTGTCCATGAACGCCTTACATGTTACTTTTCTGTCCATAGAGTTGACAGTTAAGGTTTAGGACAGTTTCTGGAAACAACATCCTTGTATGTTTAATGAACTTAACAGTTGGTCGTGCAACGGTCCAACTGACTTGTTATTGGAGTTCCACAGAGGAGGACACCCCTTACAATGGCACGTGTTTCAAACACACCCACATGGAGTGCACACACAAATATAGACAGCAATTGTTTAACCAGCCTAACTGACTTATAGGTTGCAGCCGTTAGGTGGTGTGTTTATTTAGAGGAGATAGCAGCTCCACCTGTTCCTTATCTTCAATGCACACACATACACTGTGCAGGAAATTGCTAATAAAGTTGCTGGAGTTTTATTATTTGTCTCTGTTGTAGTTTGCATTGAAGGGGAAGTGAGGTGTTTTTAACATGTCATTTTTCTAAATCGATTCATGATTTCTTTCTAGGTTTGGATGACAGCCTGCAACAATACATTATCAACTTTGAGCGGGAGAAGATCAGTG
Source organism: Rhyacichthys aspro (assembly GCA_036850595.1). Taxonomy (NCBI): domain Eukaryota; kingdom Metazoa; phylum Chordata; class Actinopteri; order Gobiiformes; family Rhyacichthyidae; genus Rhyacichthys; species Rhyacichthys aspro. The sequence goes on along the minus strand of CM072169.1, from coordinate 10,738,205 downwards.
GGGAGCAGCTACTGAAGATCACACATCAAGATCTGGAGGAGCTCGGAGTGGCCAGGATTGGACACCAGGAGCTGGTGCTGGAGGCCGTCGATCTACTGTGTGCTCTGGTCAGTAGCTCTGCTTCTGCGCTCATTGTTTTAGTTACTGGCCCTCCCCCTTCATGCTATCAGTGCCTGCACTCCATGCAAAGTTGTAGTTTCTAGCTTTAGAACCAGTCATGTGTAAAAGCTCATCATTTCCCACACTGCTCAGGGGGTGTAGAGGCCCCACAACACAAGTGATTTGGGGCTCCAAGCCGATGTCTAAGATGTCTCCCTAAAGAAGTGCCAAAACATATCTGCCTTTCAGCCACTGAGCATGAAGAAGTAAGCCATGATGAAATCTGTCCACGCTTCATCTGAAAGAGAAGCATTTTTTCCAGCAGATGGGATCAATTTGGAGTTTTATCACTTCCTGTACCATAAAAGTCCCACATTGTGGTCCCCTCCTTTTTTGATCTATGTCAGCATTTTTGTCTTTACGCACTCTTAAAAACCTTTACATTAATCATGTAAGGCACAGTTATTTGTACTTTAAAGAAGCATAAAGTTGTGTCTGTCCTTTGCTTAAGGTTGTGGCTTGCATTTAGTTTTTTAAAAAGATGGAACGTTTATTATATAAATGCATACAAAATTGTTCACTTTTTCTTTTATAAATACAAAATATATCAAACTCTACAGAAAAGCAGCCCCAGACAGTGTTTACCCTGTGGACCTTGGCATCAAAACAGTCAACTCTTAAGGAATTTAGATGAGAAGCTGCTTAAATTTAGGCCTTCAAAGTACTTAGCATATGTTTATTATCTCACATAAGTCCTTGTCCTTCCCACAATTACAGTTTTTTCCATACTCATGTGTTTATATGTTCTGTAAGGCAATATGCTTTTTGGCACGCTCAGTTTCCCTTATGTTCCATTTATAGAAAAACTGCTGTCTTGGGAAAGAGATAGAACATTTTAATGAATTTTACTAGACTTTGTAATGACTTCTCCAGAGCCTTTGTGGAACCCTTTCACTTTGTGTTCGCCTAACAGCCAAGAAATTCATGTAGATATTAGCTGTGCCAATTAGCTATTGAGTTTACTGTAAATGACACGTTTGTCATGAGCCCCAGAGTAAAAGTGTCTGTCTGAAGGTATAATAACACTAGAATACATGCAGTATCATCACTAAAGGGGACTATGTTTTATATAATCATTTAAAGTTGGGTGGGTCCATATAGTTCTGCACTGTTATGTCACATTTCCCCTGCAGACATTAGTAGAAAGATCCCTAAAAATACCCCAACAAAGCCGGTTCCAAACTTTCACCATCTTAATTATGAATGAACTAAAAGACTATAAAAAGCCACATAAAGTAAGAAAATCTGGCTTAAATTAAAACAAATTAAAAAATAGTATTTGATTAGAAACACAGATTGTAGTGAGACATGGTTTTTGGCCCCACTGACAGCACGGGACAAAAGCTCACCAGACATCTGTGGGCCATTCAGAGATCCGGTGAATAAGTGACTAGCCTGCTATGAAGAAGCAGGTTTGTTCTGAAATGGCCACAACACTTCCTTGTAAAGCTCTATTTCACTTGATATTAAATGTGAAAGAAGCAATTTTTTCTTCTATTTTGACTTCCACAGACTTTTCATTTAATGTCTAATGCAATAAAATAATTTTTTTTTGTTTTGTTTTTTGTTATGTTTCTGGTAAATATTGTATTTGTCTGATGCTGTGATAGATGATATGGATAAGACAACCCCGCCTACTTTTGTCCGTACCTAAAACAAGCACATTACCACAAATCTACTAAGTTAATCAACAGTGCAAACAAAGAGCTTAAATAAAGCTTTGACGAAGCCTAAGGACAAGCATGAGTTCAGTACAACCTGTGAAATACCTCGTCCCAGTTAGGCCGTACATGTGACCATTAAGGTCTTGTGAATGAGTATAGTCTATAAATACAAGGAATGCAAAAGCAGGAAGTAAGCCAGGCACAAGAATGCAAACTTTGCTCGACCTGATAAAAATCAAGTGATGGCACATGCACATTTTCAAAACACACCCATCCTTGCATCCTGGAGTCCTAGGGAGGGGATTTTATTTAGACCTCACCAAATAAACTTTGCACCTTGCAGATAATAACTTGTTTTTTCTGAGACCTATCTAAAGGACTCTCTGGGTTTGTGGGTTGGATGTTATTGATTTTCTTTAAATTGTTTGGTAATCCTGTGTTACTATGTTGTATTTGTTTCAGAACTATGGAGTAGAGACTGACAACCTGAAGAGTTTGGTCATGAGGATGCGAGCTGCCACTAATAGTCTTCACATGGCCACGTCCGATCGCAGAAAAAGCCCCGCATATGACGGCAGCAATTCACGCAAACCACCAAATGACTTCCTCACCTCTGTGGTTGAGCTGATTGGTGCTGCTAAAAGCCTTCTGGCTTGGCTCGACAGGTAATGAAACTTTATTGGATTATGTTAATAAACAGAACAATTTATACCTTCATGCCGCTGGCCGGGGGCAATAATGCTATAACCCTCTCAGAAAGGCCTCTAAAATTTTATACTCTATAAAATCCAACAATACTAAGTAGGTTGCCAGGATTAACTTTTAGCAGGCTGAAAGTAAGCATATCTATTTTTACACAGTGGTAATGTGATTTTTTTTTCTTCTGACTATTACTTTTCGTTATGTAAGCTGTTGGACATGGATCAGATTGTCAGAACACAAAACCACCAGATCCATTTGAATAGTTTTGTTTTCACTCATTGTTTAGAAAAACATTGCTTTTGCCAGTATTTCATTCTTATATAATCTTTACTCCCAGGTTGTTATTAGATTGAACCACAAACCAAAAATGTTAAAAATTCTTCTGTGGGCTATGGGGGAAGCAGATGTAGCCTAATGCCATTGCAACACCAACATTCTTGAGGTACAACCAAGTCTGTAAGTGGCAGTGTCACCTGTAAACTGCAATTACTGTAGTTCAGTTTGATGTTGGCTCAGCATCATGGCTTGTGTTTTTGTCTGACACTATAGTGTGAGACACGGGGGCAAATAAGTGTTCTGTTCAAATGTACTAATATTCTTTTTGTACTCGTAGGACCCCTTTAACAGGCATCAGTGACTTCACAGCCACCAAGAATAAGATCATTCAGCTGTGTCTGGAGCTCACTACCACAGTTCAACAGGTTTGTATAGTGTGCATGTAACAATCTCTAGGCAAAGACATAAACTCACTTTTTTAATGGGCGCTGAACATGTGAGGGACACAGACATAAGTTTCTTTCTTATGAACATACAGGCGGCATTCTTGTGTGTTCATAAATGCAGCACATTTCTAGGGAGCCACCAGGATATCTTTTAGGATTTTAGGATTGAGTTCATACATGGTCCTCCCGCACATAACGCTAGGAGAAAGTGTGGCTTTATTTTAATATTGCATATGTGAAAGAACTATACAAAATATATTGACGTAGCAGAGACTTGTGGGAAATGTGGTCTGGCAACCGTGGCATGAGCCTGAAGCCTGCAGTCTGAGCACATTATTGCTGATGTTTTTCTTGAGCTGTTTTTTGGCCTTGCTGGCTAATGAGGAGACCCCTCAGTGTGGGCACCCTTTAATGGTTAACGTTGTTTTGTATTTCTAGTTTCATAAAACCCAATGGTGCTCCATTAAAAGGTTGACTGCCAACCATCCCCAGGCTGTTGACTCTCTCCTTAAGCCATGTGGTTCCTGTTTTTCTTTTCCAACATGCTCACCGAGGGGCCTGACCTGTCTAAAAGCACTTTCTGTGTGTAGGCCTAATGCTGAGATGAAAATGTAATCCAGCCAGAGACAATGCTAACTGTAAAAGCAGAGCACCAGCATTTATCCAAATCCAAGATATTTTGACAGAGAATTACTTGAGCGTTGCATCATAATACAGCTGCAGTCTGCGCCTGTCAGTTTCATAAACCATTAAAGTGGGTTCAGGCTCACGTGTCAAAGAAGCCTGTTAAGTGTTTTTATTTTAAAATATATTACCATGTGTATACTTTACCATTCTTTAAAGTAAGCATAGCTTAACAAGCAGCTCATTTTACAGTGCCGCTAAACACTGAGACTACAGGTGTCGTTTTAAGAAGGGTATTGCATCTAAATAAATTCCTTTCCCACAGTGCATATTTCCTCGGCAGTGTCTGGGATTTCAGCCGCTCTGGTGATTTACCATGGGTGGTTCAGTCATGGTCATCCAGAGAAAGTGGGGGATATACATTTCCCACACTGCCATCTGACATACAGAGGTTAGGGTGTAAAATAAACTCCTGATAGGTGATGAAAAAGCCTTGTAAGACTTGAATGATTTTCCCCAACAGCTGGGGAGGTGAAGTTCACAAGTAGGTTCTTGTTTATGGCAGTGTATAGTATGTATAATATAATAATGATTTTAACACAAAACTTTAAGAATGGCATTTTGGGGTTTCATAGTCTGTTTGAACTCCTTTGTGAACTATGGTGGCTGCCCCAGTCATCAGTTTTATGCAAGGGGAACAACAGCACCCATCTCATTAATGAACTTCAGCCAAGAATTACTGCTTTTCACATTATACTATTGATGTGTTCTGGCTGAAGGAAGCCTGTGAATATACACAATAGGGCAGAGTCATAAAACTGAGCACTTTGCCCATCTTGGCTGACCTAATGTTGCTGAGGTCATTCTCTCTTAAAGATTTATTTCTTTTTGTTTGTGCCTTTTTTCTGACTTGGATTCGGATGGGTTAAAAAGGAAAAGTAAATCTCTTCAAGTCACAGCCACAGGTTAAAATTTTACAAGTGCATCCATCATATGTTTGATGAATAACAGCATGTCAGGCTTATATTGCTGTGGCTCTTGGGCGCAGGTCTGTGCACTGTGCCAGCACTACTCTCAGTTGGCCACTTCATTGCTCAACCATGCAAATCTGCTCTGGTGGCAGATCAAAGGCCCAGAGAGCTGCTCATAGACAGTCATCTGATCCACACCGGCTGTGGGATCAAATCCATAATGTGAGGGATAAGCACACATGGGGAATTGTCCATCACCCTCTCTCTGCACTTAGTTGTGATCTGGAATCCGTCTGCTAGAAAACCAAATCATTTGACTTACATATGTTAAAAAGCTTATGTTGTGGATCGACTGGTCAATAAAACAAATGAAAGGATGACTAAGATAGGTCATCCTATGTCAGTAGCTCAAAATAATAAATTGTTTTAGTTTAACAGAAAATGTGCCTCTAGTCTATCTATTTTTAGCTTCCCTTGGCTCAGTCAACAGTGTAGTCTGCCAATCCTGATTTAAGTAAAATATGTAGTTGTACGCTTTATGCATGAAAAAACACATTGTTGCTGAAACTATTATACACTATATACTATACTATATTATACATTATTTGCTGACTACATATACAGTATGGAAACACTATTATATCTCTGTTAGAATTGTTTTGCTATTGCAGCAGGTTTTCAAATAATGCAGATAATTTTCTAAAAATGATCTGCATTAAGCCCTACCACACATTATTTATTATGTGCTTTGTGGAGGAGTTACTGCTTCAGGGCACAGACAGACAGGGAAATCTCAGTGCAGTGCAAACAAACACGCCATAGACAAGTAAAGTGCATCTGAAAAGACACTCCCCTTTAGCATTACAATGTGCAAGCTGTGGGTCTATAGAAAAACTTGCTCAGCCTTTATTGGCTGTCTATTTAAGGGATTTTAAAAGAACAGAGCTGTCTCCCTGCACACGTCTGTGCATGTTACCAATCACTGTAACACTAGTTTTTCATGTAACTGCGACATAGACTTTGGCTTACAGTGGTGAACCCTACAGACATTTGCCTCTTTGTCCTGCTTTTGACAGGAGCCTTTTACCTGCCTTTTGATGGATAGCCTCTTTTGCGAATACCAGTATAGAGCCATTTCCATAAACAGAGGCACCCCCCCCAACTGGGGGCCCTTTCACTACCAACAACACAGTTGTTATTGGAGGCTGTTGCCTCAGCTGTGTCCACCACAGCAGTCTGGGACACTTGGAGTGGACGATAGTCATTCTCTCAGCTGACTCTGCAGATTTTTCTTGTTTCCCACAACAGCCAGGAGCACAGCTACTGTGTCCTACTGGACTTTAGGCCCTACCTCCACTGACCCAACCACTCACTATGTACTGTCACAATTTCTAGCTGTGATGCTTTTCTTGGAAAAACAATGAAACTACTAGATGGGGTTTTCTGAACATTTCATGGTTATGCAATTGTTCCCACTATGTCATCTGCACATTGTTTCTGTACAGGGATCACTATGGTATTTACGCTGCATGTATGTAGTTTAGCAAACCACATGGGCATTATGCAATTACAGCTTTGCTACAAATGAGGCAGAGTTGTAATTTTATTTCAGAAGCAGTTTTTTGTGGCCTTTGTTTATTTTTCTCAGTTCTATATCTGGAATTTTGATTATATTGTATTTATGCAACCCCTATACTTTCACACTATCACTAGCTATTAGAATAGACTCTCCTTTTCCATGTTGTTTACTGCACAAAATCAAATGTATCATCACTTTATTTTCTATTTCAGGACTGCAGTGTTTATGAGATGGAAGAAAAGATCCTTGAAGTTGTAAGTATGCTTATATCCTCTTTTAGTCTCCCCTAATGTAAACTAACTGTTACCCAGCAAATTTCATTTAGTGGTGGCTGGACTACATATGCTCATGGAGGTACAGTGAAGGGGTGGTTCTTAACACAGCTTCACTATCAATCACCGTTTCCTGCTGCTGACACTCTGCAGACCCCTTGGGCTAACACTTCTGGAGCTTCTTCTCACACATTGTCCATATTATTGCCTGTGTCCACTACTCAGTTGTACTAGACTTATAAGATCTGGCTTTCACCTTTTGTCTTTCCATCTCTTTTTACTGCCACCTGTTTGTCTAGCGATGTTTTTATTGTCTAGGTTCTCTCCTTAGGCTCTGCTATCTGGGTACCATGTGTTTTAAAGTGTTTATGGTTAAGGTGAGGATCAGAGAAGATGCCTCTAATTAAGACAAATTGATGTTTTCTCTCCAAAAACAAGCTGATAGTGGCCTGTGTGTGTTTTTTACCCTATTAAATAACAAAGGGAGTGAGATAATTAGGCCAGAGAGCCTAATGAAGGATAGGATACTTGTGTCACGAGAAGTGCAAGCTGATGTTTTGTGACCTGTAAAACATAACATTTAAACAAAAGCATAAGACTATGAATTATGTGCTTCTTATCATTTCACTGGCGCCTTGTGCTTTGTATTATCTTTTCCAGTCAAATATTTTGAACAGCATCTGTGATCAGACCGTGAGAACCACCTCTGACCCCCTGATGAGCCAGTCTGCCTGCCTGGAAGAAGTCCAGCTGACCAACATCAAACCAGGCGAGGGTCTGGTAAGGAATGCTGGCAGATTTTTTTTTTTTACTTTGCTCATTTTCACCCTTCAAACTGCATGTCTGCCCCATTTGCTCATAAACAAGGAATGCGAGCAATGTGTATCAAATTGTGACCCATACATTTGTCAGCTGTCCCTCTGGGATATTGTCAAACCCAGAAATAATTGGGTCTTTTATTTTCTTTCCTTGTAGGGCATGTACATCAAATCTACCTACGATGGGTTACATGTTATCACTGGAACCACAGAACATGTAAGTATGGCATTTTCTTGCACTTACTCTGGTATTGATTGAACTCCTCCAGTGCATCAGACAAATTCAAAGAAGTTCAAAAGTTGTGGGAATTGTTTTGTTCAGTTTTGTTTATCACACAAACAGCCTCCACATAAAAGTCATATCTTTTCTCACACCGACACAAGTAGTGACTAATCCGCCTGCATCACTTCCACGGTTGGATCCTCACGCCTCGGGTGCCTAAATGTGAATCAAGACTTGAATCATCAATAATAATGACTAGTTAATCTCAACTGACATCTGAGTGACATGAAATGTAATTCAACTGATATTATTACACGGAGGCTGGATTTTCTCACAACGTGTGCCATTTTTCAGTTGTTTGTCAAATTTAGGAAAATATTTCTTTTACTACTGCGTTTAATGTGTACTTACATTGTTTGTCCGTTCCATGTAATTTCTCTTAAGTCACCTGCAGACTTGAGCCGGAAAATCCATGCTGGTGATGAAGTGATCCAAGTTAATCAACAGACAGTGGTGAGAACAAGACTTATTTTATTCATGCCTTTATCACTGCTTGTGATCCTACATCATGAAATATTTTACAGATATTATACAAGTCTTGAATTGCATCTTGAAGTGAGTCACATTCTCTTCCAGGTGGGATGGCAGCTGAAAAATCTAGTCATGAAACTAAGGGAGGACCCCAAAGGTGTGGTTTTACTTCTGAAGAAAAGACCTACAGGGACGACAGGTTTCACACCTGCCCCACTGAAAAATATGCGCTGGAAGCCCCCAGTTCCACAGGTAAATATGAACTAAACAAGTGTCTGTACAAAAACACTGTAACTGCTTTCATCCCTGAAACTCTGCAAAACCCGTACATATAGTCATTATAGACCAATTACCAGGGTTTTAGGGAGTTGGTTCCAAAATGGCAAGCTCAGACAAGTGTCACCACCCATCAAGTGAGCCTTTTCAAGAACAAAGAAGTGACATGTTTTAACTCTGCTGAACCAAAGACCAGTTTTACTAAAAATATATAGAAATCTGTAATGCTCATTGATCTTTAGAAAGCTTAAAAAAATCACATTATTTGACCAAAGCATACAGAATGTTTATTGTTTCCGAAAAGGTCAAATCTCAGAAAAGCAGCTGATGAATACTGACCTAATAAGGTCATGTGTCTGTAATGAAATTCTCATTCATGTGAACCACCACCTCTCTTCCTGCTGAGCCCCACTGCATCAGACAAGAAGACAATAAGACTGTTGTGAACTAATAATCCAGACTCCAGTATTGTATTATTATGCAGAGCCTGAGAAGGCAAGATGAGCCTGGATCAGATAAGAGTAGGTTTCTCAAAACAACAAAGCCTGACTGTCAACAAAAAGGGGGCCAATGTCAACTTGTCTTAACAGTATCTTGTTTTAACTAGTCTTGGATATCAGAGAGAGACATCATAGTTTATGTGTGATACAAAGCACAAGGGCAAAATTACTCAACCAGATTTACAAGCAAACAAATACATAGGGGTTATTTCAGCGCTTACAGACACTGCTGTAACATTAAACATTCCATTTAGGTCTAATGTGATTGCCAGCAAGTACAAGTTGTATATTTAGTCAAGGACACAATGTTGTTGAGTGTTGGAGAAACATAACTGTGGTAAATGAGTACAATTTTAAGTACATGTTTCACAGGATATTTTAGTGCTCACTTACAATTTTTCCATACCTCAAACAAGAAAGTCCATACTCAAGGAGACGCACACAACCATTTAAATGTCTCACCACAACTCCCAGCTGCAAGCCAGCCCTCCTTAGTCTCAAAGAAGGCTTGAGCTGCCATTGGTAGTACTCTTAATTTATAAATGATTGTATTCTGCTTTCCAGAATAATACTTCCTTGATCAGAGGCCAGTCTCCATGTGACTCAGCTAATGGATCAACCAAAAAAGAAAAGCCGGCTATTTTGGATCTGTACATTCCCCCTCCTCCTCAAGTGCCATACACTCCAAGGTAAACTACCATTTATACATTTTTAGTCACAAAGTGGGAGTGAGAACATTTAACATAAGCCACACAAGACTGAGAAAGGTTAGAGGTCATGCACCACCCTGGAGTGCTCCTTCTAGTTAACCCTTGACACATTTCCTCACCCAGGCCTTTGAGGCTGAAATAATTAGCGTGCATGTACCTCCCTCTTTTGAACAGCTCACTTTGTAGTGTAGTGTTTGTGGTGTAGCCCACCAATACTGACACAGTCCTTACGCAATGTTTCTCACTCCACACAGAGAGGCAAGAACGGACTCCTTCTCTAGTATCAGTAAAAGACCAAAGGGCTCTGAGTCACCCAACTCCTACTTGGACCAGGAGAGTAGAAGACTCTGCACTATTGGAGACTATGACAAGCTAAGTGTTCCTATAGAGGCAAAAGTGGTTCAGCCTAGACGGAGGGAGCAAAAGCCTTCACGAGGTCGGTTTTTACACAAGAAAAATCAAGTTTGACTGCATAGAGTTCTTAAAAAAATATCACCATCAAAATTTTGCTTTTAGGCAAGCCCAGGCCTCTTTCCATGCCAGTCGATACATGTGTTGGCCTGTATGATCCCTATGCTAAACCCTGGGCACAAGGCAGAAAAGGTACAGACGTGTTTTTTGATAACACCATAAAAATGCCTTTTGAAATTCTTCTGGCGTGCATCAGCCATTTATATATGGACATTGACCTACTATTTTCTTCCATAGGTGAAGATCTTTTGTACAGATACCTCAGCAATGAGAGGATCCCCACCATTGCAGAGGAGGTGCCATCCATGTCGCCTTCCTATGGGCCAGCAGGAGATCGACACCTGGTCAGAGTGGACCACATCAGAGGTAGCCGCTACTACTCCAACTCAGACCTCCACAACAGCGCCACCATCCCTTATCAGGAGGACATCAAAAAAGCACCTGTCGCCCCCGCCTCCAAGCGCACGACAGCAGAACGCTCACTACTGGTCAGTTGGATCACGCGACTTAAGCTATTGACTCACTGATGATGTGCTTCCTGTCCGGGGCTTCCTGTCTTGTGTCTTCCTCAGTGCCTTTGATTAAAATACATTGAGCTGTATTTTAGCAGCTTTGGGCTTTCTCACACTCCTCTCTACCCAACCTCCCGTATTTCCCTGGTGTCACTAGTACTAGCACCTACTACTCCTCAACCAAACTCGCTTAGTAGAACTTACAGCATTTGTCATTACATCTTTAACACTGCCCACAATCCTCAATGTGTCTGACTACAAGCCCCAACCAGTCCTCAAGTCAAGAAGAAGCTTGTTCAGGTTTAGGACACTTTGGCATTTTGTGCCATCTAAGGACTCTTCTGTACATATTAAGTTATCGTTTCTGGTCTTTGGTTATTTAAAACTTTACCACCTGCCTGATTTTTCTTGAAATATTGCTTTCATTTGCATTGATAATTAAGACAATATGTCCAAATGTATATTTTGTGATGAAGTAATGTGCATTTACTATTCTTGTGACTTTTTGTGTACTTTATCATTTGCCAATGGTTGCCTCTTAAATCTATGCATATTCCCCAAAGATATTTATAGTCACTAAATTGAGTAATGCTGCATTGGTGGGAAGTTTTATTACGTCACTGGTAGTTTTTTGGTGCTGATTTAATGCTATGCACTTATTTCAGTACAGTTTATATTGTGATACAGTACGCCACAGTTCCTCACTTTTACAGGGCCTGTACATACAGCAGGTTGACATAAAGACTGCTTTTAGTTAGGAAGTGTTTTGAACCAATCCGTTTATGTCAAATGCCCTTCTATTAACCCATGTACAAAAGACAGACAGAATGACAGTATTATTTAAACATACGGGGAAATTATGTTTGTTTTTGCTTTACCTGCCTTTTGTAAGATTTGCATAGCATTTATTAAAAGTTCAGTGTAATTGATGACCTTTTGTATTGTCTTTATTTTACTATATGATGCTATTTTATGTAACATGTGGGATATTTTTTGTGGATGTGGCAGCTTTTGGCAAGCCTTAGCCTTAAACAATCTACCCTGCTTTGATTGTAGAAGTTACATTCTTTGTTCCAGTACAAAACAAAAACAGAGGTTGATTTTGATTTAACCCTTAGATTGCTAATGGTTATGCTTATGAAATGTCCACTTATTGCCAATTTGAATTCCAGCTGGGGAGCCATATGGTCAAACGGGGTGCTCTATTGGAGGTCTTGGCTTAGCACATGTGTTAGCTTTTAAATGTTAAAATGGGAGCTTAGGGTTACTTTGTGTGACAGCTTTCACCTTTGTTATTGGTTATTGATCTGAAGAAGCATGTGCCTGAGAGGATACGCCTAAAAGCACCTTTCATCCCGGTGGCTCTTCTTCTTTACTTTTGTTTTCACCCTTGCATGTTTTTATTGATTGAGAGGAGGCTCTTTTCTGACTTGGGATTCTTTACTTCTTTTCTGTTGCTTGCCAAACTAAAGTCTCCAGTGGTCCTTACTAATTTGCACTTTCTGAAAAATCTGTGGTCTGCCTAAACACTACCTGCACTGTGTTTAACCCTCTACTAAGTCAGCTAACCACTAACATGTTACGCCTTGCAATGATCACAGGAAAGTAATGAAAAAAAAAATCTGCATGTGAAAGAATAAACTGATGATGTACTTAATTGCAAATCACGGACATTGATCAGATTATCAAGTGCTTTTGTTTTCAGAGATTATGCTAAATTACATTAAACAGTAGTGACGTAAATGCACCTATTACTAAAATAAAAATTGTAATCAAACTCAATTCAAGAAACTTTCCTTTCACCTGCATTTTATGTTAACACACACGTTCTTGTATCGCAGGGACTCGACTGGCACTCTAGCAGTGACTTCCTGAACCGGTGAGTGCCTCTGTCTCCGTCACATAAAAAAATCTATATTGTGACGTAACTGATAGGTCAAAGTTGAAATAAAAGAGAAGGGTGGGTCCAGTTTTCCTACAAGGACTCGCTGTCCGTCGGCTTTGGAATCTCTTTAAAAGTAGCCATGGGGTGCAAGGTCAGTGGGTGGGCTGCTTTTATCACATGGGAAAATATTTCACAGGCATTCAGGAAGAAAAAAAACTGATCATGACAGTAAAACAGTTATCCCTTCAATTGTATCATTATTCGGCACTCCTAGAACTATCAAAACAGTAATAAAGAAAATCTACAGCCAGCCTCCTACATTACATTCTCTTCTGTCTTCAGTTTTTGTTTGGAATAAAAAAAACAATGCAATGACCATCATGTCCTTAGATCAGTAACCCTTGGTAAAATCTGAACAGCTGTTTTTGTTTGAAGACCTGAATAAACCCAATCGAACAATAATCTTGACAATGGATTGGTACAAATTGGCATTTACAAATTCAACAGAAGATCATTTGATGCCGTGTCTTCGGGCCTACAGTAATGATGTAATGGTCCACACTCATACCATCCGCCCACAATACACTTTCACATGTGAAAATATCCTCTCAAATGCCACTGGTATGACTAATGCTAATTCTTTCATGCTTAGTGGGATGCCATTTCTATAAATATCAGCATCCCACTGTGTGATATGATGACTTCAGGAAATGCTGCCCCCTCCATCCTTCCAATCCAAGATACCATATGTCGATGTTAGGGCTAAGGAGGTTTAATTCCCACTGTTTCAATTATATGTGGCAAACAAAGCCCATCCATTTGTTGCACGCTCAATCAAAGTGCATTACTCACATTCCGAGTATAGAGATACTGTTGTGATTCTCAGAGATGAGCAACAGGTGACTCACTGAATCCGGTTGTTTATGTGACAATTAAATGGCATGAGATTTAATAAAGTGTCACAATAATTTTGGCATGATGCCTCAAAATCTTCACAGCTTCAATGTAATTTATATCTTATTTTTTAGTGTCTTGCCTGAACATTGCCTTTTGCCAAGTAGTAATTTGAGACTATTTATGCATCACGAAAAGAGAAGACAAAATGTTTGCAATCAAATGGTAGGAAAAAATGAGTGTGACACAATTTCATGCCTTGAAATTGCTGGGTGAGGCCTTGTTGAGGGAAATACTGTATTTTGAGCAATGGCTGGGGGAAAAAACCTTCATGCCTTCCCATGCTGCTGTGGCCAGTTGCCAGCTATATTATCAGTACCACTGAGACACTGGGTAGCCTGACAACTACACCTCAAACAGCCTTAATGCGATGGGAAAATGATGTTCTGGCTGTATCAAAGTAAGCTGGATTGGAACATAGATAAACATAATGAAGGGTTATGCATATACTGGGACAGAATAAGTATGTGTTGGAAATTTTAACAAGGCACTTTCATTTACTGTAGATATAGAGTGATACAGAAAAGAAAAAAAAAAGAAAGTCATTTTCATATATTTCTGTTTTGCAGATATAGCCAGCCGCAAATACGTTCCTGGTCTTTCTCCCAAGCGGTAAGAACTCCTTGAAATAACCTTAACACTATCAATCTAATACATGCACACATATGGTGATACGCTATATTTGTGTGCATGAGTGTAGGAACTTGTGCGTCCACTGTACAATGTGAGGAATGTCTCCCTGGCCTGTCTTTTGGCAGGAGGAGGCGAAGTCAAGCTCCTCAATTACAGCTCATTACATTTCATACACAGATAGACAACAAAAACACGCTCTCTCTCTACTATCAGGTCACTGTGAATGGACTTTATTCAAGGTTGGGTTTGACACAGTGAAAACACTTTAAATTGACTGAGGATCTATTGGCTGTCGCTGACGTGGAAAGGGAGTGGGAACACGTGCACACATCTAGCTATGTTCCACTGTAGCATGAGTTACTGTCAATCTGCAGTGACACAGGGGTCAGAGGATTAGGCACATACAGCATGGGAGCAAATCACGTCTGAACAGATTTATGGTTCAAGGGCAGTATGTTGTTGCAACAAACAGGAAAACCTTGACCCTCATGTCAGAATTGATATAGAATAAAGAAAGGACCACAAATCTAGTTTACCTAAAAAGGATTATAAGCCAAAGTTATTCAGGAGCATGGATGGTGAGCTGTCTCGGGTCAAATGGGCAGTTATCACCAGCAGCTACTGAACTGAGCAAATGAGAGTCTTGATATTATTTCCAGTCCTGTGCCCTTCCCCCTTTTTACACAGTGTGAGATTCCTCCGCCAAATAATAGACAGACTGTTTGCCTCTTCTCTCATTTCTCTCCCTCACACATAGTTTCAGAGCAAGAGATGCTTGGTAAGGGTGGGGTACGGGGGCATTAGTTAAGGGCCGTGACAATTCTCAGCATGGATCTTGATGGGAGATGGGGCAGTACAATGGTGTGACCAATTTTCAGCCCTGTGAATCCTCCAGCCCTTTGACTTCAGTTGCACCCAAGATTATCTCACTTCCCTCAAACCACAATTTTAGAGGAAAGTCCCTTTAAAAGTATCTGCTGAATGTTAAAACAGGCTGTAAACACATGGCTGGGGTTAATGGTGTGCATACATATTGATGCAATGCACCCCTCATATTTACATATTCACACATTTTTGTCTATTTAAGCAGAAGTGGATTGAAGATTATAATAATACAGGATTCAAGAATGTGTCTGCTGGTTTAACATTATCCAAGCACATGCAGACAGAGGCCAGTGCAGATAAAATGTTATGGCTTCACACCCAGTTCCCTGCTAAGACAGCAACAACCAGAGTGTTGATAGTTAGACCAGAACAAAGTTTTGAAAAGAAATGCCTTCTTCCTTTCAAAAACAACAGTTGGTGTTTATGCACACATTTCTCAAATTGGCCTATGTAACAAGGAGGAAATGAATCATTAGGTGTTATCATAAACACTCATCTACTTACTGCTAATAATTGTTAAATGCAGGATTAATGTCAAGGTTTTTTCACGAGATCCATGTAAAAATAAACAAATGGCAGATATCTGCGTTAGTGTGTGACTATAGGGAGTATCAGCTCAAAGAAAACATATGATAGTCATTTATATATATATATATATATATATATATATATATATATATATATATATATATATATATATATATATATATATATATATATATATATATATATATATATATATATATTCACATTTAGCCTGTAGCCTATTAGCTCTGGTCTAGAGTGTCAACAGATGTAACAAAAAGAGCTAAGCTAATGCTAGTTTTAGGGTAAATACTGTAGCGACATCTAGTGACCAAGAGTTCTAAATGCAGGCAACTTGGATTTCAATGCCTTGTTTTAACTAATGGAGCAATGTTAGATAAAATATGTTACCAATAAGTAGGCCTATATGTTTTCTCATTTTGCTTCGGAAAATGCTGTTCCCGTCTTTGAAATGCAAAGAGGGTAACACCCAAACAGAGACATCCCGAGCTCACCTGAAACTAGCCTAGCCGCCGCCGTGCTTTATCTTTTCGACATGTTTGCCCAGGTTTGGTCAGACTTTGAGCAGAAATGTCGTGAAAAATGGATTTCAATAAGATTATGGTGGAAGGTAGGCAAGCCCGTCAGTATCAGTATAACTGTTAAAAAATAATATTAACAAACAAGAACTTTGTTGGTTTATTTTTTTTATTTGCCACAAAATAGGCTAACTAAATATTACTAGCATTTATGTTTTAACAGTGTGTTTTCATTATGAAACTATGCCCATACCAGACACGTTTAGCTTATTTGGATGTCGGACCTGATCATTTTATTGCAAATAATTTTCAGTGCAACCCTGGAAAGCACAATTTCGTACGTTTTCTGTAGCATATGTGTAATTGGTCACAGCAGTTAAATCACTCCCGGAAAACTAAATGTGATGCATGAGTGTTGTGCAAGAGAAAGTCACGGGCTACACAGTCATACATTTGCACTTGATAGAAACTGCTGGCAATGAATAGTTCACAGAAGACTTTAATGCTTTCTGATGTGAACAGCAGTTACCAGGTTCACCGCAGCTTCCTTATTATTATTTTTTACTTGCGTTAGTCTACTTATCACGACTTTGGTTCACACTTGTTTGTGTTGGTTGAATGAAGGTAGGCAACAGCAGCAAGAAAACACAACAGAAACCACATAGAAACTCATCTTTAGTTTGGTTTGCAGCAGATTTGTGAACAGTTCTGTGACAAAAAGCTATATTTCAGATTCCTAAATGTTTGGTTTTGTGATTGTTGCATAGGAGCTAAAATGTTTTTAGAAATAAGGAACTTTTGGATGCATAGGAAGTTAGTCAATAATGGCACCGCAGATTTGTCAATATCGTTCAGTCAAAATGTAGAACACTTGCTGCTCTTTTTAGATGCTTGATATACCTAAAACGGTAGGGTTTAAATCTTTAGCTCAACTTTAAATTGACTTTATTTCACCTAATGCCTATTTCTGTGTAAAACAAAGGAAATAGTATTGAGAAACATCACTTCTGATATATCCCCGTGATGTCACTGCTTCCTGTCAAACAGGGGAAAGAACTTTGCCATTTACTTCTCATTAATGCGAGTAGTCTCTGGTAATCTCGTCAACCCACACAGCTGCTTAATGTGTGTCTTTTGGTTTTATTCGACAGGCTGCCTTCCCAATATCTGTGTCTGCACCTATGGCTGCTGATGACTACAACCCTGTAAGTTTTCTTATTTTCTTTTCCATTTACACAAACAGAAAGGAAATAATATTATATTGAATATGAACTCTCCTTTACTCTACATAGATACCCTGTTTTTGATGACACATTTAATTATTGCATAGTGGCTACGCTGTGTCTCTGGAGTTTTTAGTTTTATCCACAATAAAGCTTGCAAGAAAGGGTTTACAACAAGAGAAAGTTAGAAGACAAACAGAGCAAATGCTTCAGAAGAGAACATTATATAGGTCTGTGTTTTCAAAGAGAGAGAGGCATAAGTGCATGTGACAGTATGTGTGAGAAGAAACAGGATGTTTCAGACAGCCTCTTCTATGTTAGTCTCAGGTCTAGTTTACTGATTTGTTCCTCTACTCTTACCTCTCTAAAAACTCTCTTTTGTTGCTCTTCATAGGTCTCCCTCCGGCACAAAGCCAAAAAAAAGAGCCGAGGAGGTAAGTTGTCACCACTGGGCTAACATCTTTTTGTCTAAGTGTGCTCACATGTGTAATTTGGACCCTCTGTGGGCGTGTGTGAAGTGGCAAAGCAATTACTGTGCTTTTAGACAATGCCAAGTTAGTTTCACTTCACTTCATGTTCACTGTTACCATCTTGGTAACTTTTTACATCTTTTTGCATCTTTTTTGCTACGTGATTCATAACTAAAACCGGTAGGCTGGATACACATTTTGAAGTTGGTGGATTTGACTGTTTCTGTTAACTGTGTGGGTTTTATTTTACTGTAAATGGAGTTATTGAGCAAACACAGTAGCCCAGTTTAAATTGAATTTTAGACTAAGCTCTGTACCTATTGGTCTGTGGAGAGAGCGGGAGATACATCTATACATTCATGTGCATTCTGCTTTAATGC
The DNA here is from genome assembly GCA_036850595.1 of Rhyacichthys aspro. NCBI lineage: Eukaryota > Metazoa > Chordata > Actinopteri > Gobiiformes > Rhyacichthyidae > Rhyacichthys > Rhyacichthys aspro. Next base: position 10,719,977 of record CM072169.1, on the reverse strand, counting down.
ATAGGCAATGGTACAATGAGCAGGAGACGAATCTCCGTCAAAGAGCTAGGTCAGCCAGATCACCAAGGATGGCTCTACAGGAAGAAAGAAGGCAAAGGCTTCCTTGGTATCAAGTGGAAAAAGTACTGGTTTGTGCTGAAGAGGACAGCTCTATACTGGTACAACAACCAGCTGGTAAGTCGAACTGTCAACTATTAGTATCTAGTTTATACAATGTTGCTTTAATAAGGTAGGGCAATACAGTATGCCTTGTTTATATCTAGCTGATATATTTATAATAGTACAATCTATCTCAAAAGCAAATATTTAGGCTTATTTTATCACAGTAATTTAAATGTAGAGTTGTGATTGAAAAAAACAAATAGAATAAAGTCAAATTAATCAAAACACAATACATTTTACTGACCAATTATTTGACACTTAAGAATTACATATGCGGTGTGAGGAAACAGGGGCTACAGTCTTGTCAATGACTCACCCCTCCTGCATTCACAGCTGTCTTGCTACCAGTTACTGTCATTGTGGTAACCAGCGTGCAATTTCTCTCCATTTCCTTCAATCTGACTCTTCTTGATTTACTGGTATTATGACTTCTATCAGTAGATCACTTATGTCACTGAGTATAAGGCAAATTCAGAACAGGTTTTGTAATTTTAACGGTAACCTTTTTTGTCAGGAAGTGGTTTGACCCTCATGTCTAAATGTTCAGAGTTTGATTTATGTGTTGCAGGCTGAAAAGGCTGAGGGATACATTGACCTTACCAACTTCATGATCGACAGAGCAATAGAGTGCAAAAAGAAACAGTAAGCTCATCCTGTTTGTCTAATGATCATTAACAGCGGCCTCTGAATTTGTCTATTGGCCAAATGAACCACAGTTATATTTATTATTGTAATTAAATATAACTATATAATTCTAAACTCTCACAGTGCCTTCAAAGCCTGTCACCCTCAAGTCATGATGTTTTATTTTGCTGCCGAGAGCTATGAGGAAATGAATTTGTAAGTTGCCTTCAACCACAAAGAAATAATTAAAACATTTGCTTATGTGGTACTAATGTTAAATATTCTCTTCTCAGATGGTTGAATAAGCTTGGGTTAGCCTCTATTCATTACGAGCCTGCAGAACAACACACTGCAGCTGGCAAGTAGCTTTTTTTCTCACACTCTAAATAGACAGCTCTCATGTTATAATTTACGTTTTTTGTTAGACCATCATCAAAGATGTTCAGAACATCTCAAAAAATGTCATGGAGGGTCATTTATTATCATGTCTGACTAAATCTTCTGTTAAATGAGTGTATTGGATGTGTTTCAGAGTGTTACAGTGAAGCTAGTGACCACGAAGAGGCTGAAAGCACTGAAATTCCCCCTCCCCCATACTATGAACAGACTCTACAGGACTCCGTAGATACATCTGATCCACCTGGTAGCACAAATCAGGTAGGTTTTATGCAGGAGTGTTTGCACCTGGAGGTCTTAAACTTTGTTTACTTTAAGTCATAATTTTAACTGGTAATGATTGCAGCCTTAAAAATACATGACTTATTGACCATGATTTTTCGTTCTTTCAGGGCACCCTTCCTCCACCGTATTCTTCCACAGTCTCCAGCGAAGCCAATGGCTCACACTCTTCACCTGTCAGTACAATGACATCACAGGACTCTTCCTCTTCACTGTCCAAACAACGGCAGTCATGGATGGACTTAGTTTCACAAGCTTCTCCTCCCACAGCTGAAACAGCTGTTGTGTGCTCAGTGCAGGTACACACACAGCATACACACAAGGAAGAGGAAGAAGAGGAAGATCCACATGAGACACAGAGTGTAGATCCACCGGCTAAATCAGGGTCTAATCAAGGCTCAGCAGAGAAAAAGGAACAAGAAGAAGATCCAGGTGCTCAACTTGAAGGTGAGATTTGCCATGTTTTGCACTGTGTTGTCTTTTTGACAGTGACGTCTGTCGGTCTTGAGATGATGCATTACAGTTGCGTCTTGTTGCAGATGATAATGTGAGGCTTTCAGATGAGCTGGAAAGGCTGTATAATCATCTCAAAGAAGCTAGCCTCTCTCCAATTGGAGACCGCAAACCATCAACAAAAAGGGATTTCCGTGCCTCCTTTATTAAACGGTGCAAAAACCATACTGTTAATGATAAACTCCACCTCATCAGGACTCTCAACAGCACATTAAAGGTACAATTTTAGTTTTTTTCTAATCTTTTACAGTTTATTGGTTATTGCAGGGATGTTTGATGTATGTTTTCTTTGTTCTCTTATTCTCTGGAACAGTCAAAAGAAGCAGACCTTCAGGTCTTAGAGCAGTTGCTGTCAGACCCACAGCTCACCTCAGACAAGTTCAGAGAATGGAAAGAAGCAAATGCACCTCTGGTGCAGGAAATTTGTGTCAAAAATGACCAGCAGGTGACAGCAGACGCAACAAATTCTGCAGAATCAGAGGTCGCTACTCCAGTGGTTGAGACCAGTTTATAATGACTCTAAATTGATTTTGCGGCTGAAATTCAAGAAGAATATTGTTTACTTAAACAACACTGTTTTACATAAGACTACTATTGAATATTGATGGATATTTCGTGCTTCCCCACAAGTCAATGGATTTATGAAGAAAGTATATTTTTTGAGTTTCTGAAAGAAGATGTTCATGTGTTTTAAATAGGTAAACGTGAATGTCTTTAGTATTACTTTTATTGTTTTTATTTGTATTCATACCAAGGGTTGAATATTCCTTCAGCATGTTTTTATACATTTTAACAATGTACACATTTTAACTGCTTTTAGTCTGTTATTGGTGCTATGCACTATTGATGCCTGTGTTTTGCTTCTCTCAAACATTGCATTGCCACATTGTAAAGGTATTGGAGAAGAACAGGGTCTTCACAAACAGATAACCTGTTGGTCAGGATTTTTATGTTATTTGATTCAAAGAAGAAGTCTTTGTTCAAAATAAAATGATTTTAATTGCATTAAAAGACAGGGTATTGCTGTATAAACTGTGATTATTATAGTCAGACCTATATTTCACAAAAATATATTCAGTTGTATTGCAGTTTTTATGCATTGTAAAATTTTATAAAAACTCCAAACAAATTCCTTATAAGGGTCACGCCAACAATAGGCCAGAGAAAAACACAGGTTCACAACCACAGGTCAGTTTTTTTTAAATATTTTATGCTTCCTTATAGTGTTTGTTACCTTGATGTACATATTTTGTAACTATGTAGTAATTATCTCTGATATTAGATTTTGTCCTATGGGCTTCCCTCTGTAGTAGAAGACAAACTATTGTCCATGAAGAGGCAATTCTACATAAGATAATACCAGGTCAAAAAAAATGTTGAGTTCCCATTTTTTAGTAAGTAAAGTATTTTATTTATTTGTTTAAAGACATAATGGCCCTGTTTCACAAAGCAACAAATCTAAAATGATCTAAATCTAAAATCAGGGTAATCCTACTCAGTCCAACTCAGAGTTTCACGTTAAGAAAAAAAAAAACAAATTTAGAGTTAATTAGTTAATGCAGCTCTGAGTTTATTCACCCTGAGTTTAGTTGAGGGAGGAAAGTCATTATTAATGAAGCCAAGAAAATTGAGAAAGAAGTGATAAATAGTAAAGCCACTCAAGTTACAGTTTAATGGATAATTAGTGGAATACAAATAGAATACTATATGAAAACTAGAGACCAGGTCAGGTTAACAGAGAAAGTACTGTAAAGCCAGATTAAACCAACTGATTCAAGAATTTCTTTCACAGTAATAACATTCACATTTGCACAGTAAGGAAAAATGTTTCCCTGTACAATTCAATTCCTTCGTTCCTGGTCACAATGAATGCCGTAACAAACAACTGAAAGTATAAAATGTTTAAAATAAATAAGATCAAAATTCAAAATGGCAGTGTGTAAAACCATACAATAGAATAGATAAATAATAAATATAATAAATATTGCATCGATTAATGTGCATAGTGAGCATAGTGAGAAAGGAGCGAGCACTGGGTTTGGTTTGTTTAAAAATCCCCTGGAAAGCATATTATATGGAATCAGATTTATGTAAAAATTATCAAACTATACTTTTTGAATACACTTTCATACACGGTGAAAAATGTAAAGGCCCACGGTGTAGTTCTGGCCTCTGGCCGCTTGGGGTCGCCGGTCTCCGCAGATTTCCCTCTGAGGTTGTTCGCCATATTGGCAGTCTCCTCCATCTTCGCCGAGCGTCGAGCATGCACGGCACTAACCGGTTTCTAAGGGGATATTTTTAAACATTATACTGTCATCTGTGAGCCTAAATCGTCACTATGGAGGCGGTCAAAGCTTTTAACAACGAGGTTTGTTTTAACGAACCATTTAAAATACAGCCATTTGCACTGGACATTGTGTAATTCCTATTTGCCGTTGCCATTAGCTATCGCTAACATTAGCGTTACTAGCAGAAAAGGAGGAGATAATGGTCATACACAAGGCCGCTTTGTTTTAACCTTACAGCAGTACAGTATTAAAGTGAGGCGTGTTAAATTTAGCTTGTTTTAAGTATAATGCCTCTTCTAAACGAGGAGATTGCGTCCGAGCATGCGTCTTGTACACTCGTCTGTGTACAAGTACATACTTCATCAAGGCTAGTTCTGAATTGACTGTAACTAGCAAGCTAATGCTACAAGTTGGCTAATTTACCATAAAGGGGTTTCTTGTAACATGGTGTACAAAAGTGATGGCGTTATTTTGCGTTATATTTCGGCTGAATGCTCTGCACATCTTGCACCTATTCCACAACCTGGGTACTCAAATGTTTTTGCTACGAAAGTGGAGCTATCCGCATTTTATCAAAGGATACCAAATGGCTCCGACCATATCCTAACAGCCAACATTTGCCGCTAGCCATTAGATGATGCTATCAGAGGGCTCACAGCCAGCAGCGTATCAGCCATTTGTCTGCATTCTTCTGCCTCATTAGCATAATCAGAACATAATGAAAGCGCCCATCAGTCTTAAATTAAATAAAAAATATGAAATTGACAGTTTCCATTTGATATATAAAGTTTTACTGTTTATTGTGTAACTTGCTTTTCTTAATAGAAGTTTTAATTAAACTAGAGATAAATTATGACTATAAGAAAAACATAGTTAATTATATTACTTATTTACTTAATTATATTACAAATAATGGTTTTCACATGATTTTACAAGATGTTTTTATCTTACAGCTGTACTCGTTGAACGAGTACAAGCCGCCCATCTCCAAGGCCAAGATGACACAAATCACCAAGTCTGGAATCAAGGCTATTAAAGTGAGTATTAACAATGAGGCAGGTAACAAGGAAGACCTAAAAACTCATAGTGATTGCAGAATTTATTCTGCAAGTTTTTAAATGTTTAAGGCTGTGAGTGTATTGCAGAATATTATTTTAGATTAAAATAATAAATGTTAAAAAAGAGAGATTAATGAATGCAGGGAAAGATCAAGTTGATTCTGGACAATTTGATATGTCTAGAAGTGATAACGCAGTGTATGCTCAAATAATGTTAACGTTGAGGTAATAATGTAGATGTGTAAAAAAAAAAAAAAAAGCAAATTGTACCAATATGCAATAAAATATCAAACTAATTGTTGCAGCCTACAGTTCTATACACACCTCTTTGACCACCTCCTTGTTTTGTGAAATATTACCTATATACAGTATGTCTCCACTAAGTAGTAGTAAACATCCAATAAGTGTGTGCATTGCTGGTGTTAGTTTTACCTTTTGACTCAAAAAAACAAGAAGGCAGACAGATAGCTATATTAGGAAGACACATTTAATGTTCTGAATGTGAGAACAGGATGATGTCATTGTTCAGTGAAATGGCATTTAGTGCAGGGTTTGTTTTCTACCTCTTTCAGTGAATTGAAGATTTGGTTTACAGTTAGTGATGTGGCTTTTGGTGCCTATAATACTTGATGTAGGTTACAAAGTAGGCTGCTCTTTAGTGCTTTAAACACCAACAGTAATTCCCAACATCTATAAAAGGTCAAGCGTTAGTGTAGGAAATAAAGTGTCTGTATTTTAAACTTCTTTGTGAAACTCATACAGTTCTCATTTTCCTCATTTACACAGGTAATATAAAGGGATCATTTTGGTTAGATATTTTTTTTCTCCATAGTCCTAGCTCTTCAAAATGCAGAAATATACCAAAACACACTCAAAAATGGCAGTTGAAAACTGTCACCAAAAGATTGAAATTTAGCATCAATTTTAGCATTGGAAAAGAAAATTTTAATCAAAGTTTATGGGTTTGCATTCATATTGATCATGAAACAAACTGCAGATGTGTCTCATGGTGTCAGCGTTTTATTTTAAAAGTAGACCTGAGGGGTATAGTACTGTGAAGGAGTTGTACATCTTATGTAATGAATGTGGCCTGACACAATAACATTTTTTTCTTTACCCAGTTTAAACTGGGTTTATTCTTATACCATATTGACCTTTTCCATTTAATAACTTTTCTCTTGTCAGACAGTACTGACTCACTTCACTCACTCTACCACAAACCACCCCAATATTAGATCAGTACATATTGTGCAAGCCACTACTGTACATAAAATAGAAATATTACTCCTTGGTGGTTTCTACCTATCCAATATAAGCCTCAGAAAAACAGCAACACCCATCACTGACCATCTCCCCATTATCTGTGGTTGCACTTTAACCTGAACTGTCTGCTAGGCTGTTTTTCTGAGATGCTTAAACAAGAGGAACAAGAGAGTTTCAGTCTAATTATACATCTGGTGCTGTTCTTGTGGTGTTTTTATGTCTTGCTTATGAATAACACCCGTTTCCCCTTCCCTCAGCAGCTCTCCCAGCTCCCCCAATGCACTGAAAGTGAAGCAGGAGGATGGGGTGGAGAGAGTTACAAAGAAATAAGAGAATCCATAACCAGCTTAGGTAGGAGTATGGGTTGTTTCAAAAGGAAGATGAAAGAAGACCAATACTATTTGAATCTTGCTCACACACACTAAGTGTGTGAGCAGAGTATGGGGACCATACTTTAGTAGATGCTGGCTTGAGCTTTTGGTTGTGTTCAAACTTTCCTGGGTTAGCTTGCTGTTTATTTTCTGTACTGAGAAATTAATTGCTCACTCTGGTTTATGTTACATTTTATGTCCTGAGTTGTGGATGGTGTAAGTCAAGAGTTGTTTCTGGTGATTTAATTTGATCATTACAATAGGATTGTTGTAAGTGGTGAATAGATATTAAGTAAACAAGTAAATATGTACATTGGCATTTTCACCTAACATAGACTACTAATAGCAGAGTAGTCTACGTAGACTTGGGATTTTTTTTGGCCTATTGCATGAGCGCTGCATCTCGGCTTGTTATATATTGTGCATCTTCATTATCTCATCTTATAAACACATTATAATGCCTTTATTTAACCATCTAAATCATTCAAATAGATCTAGTATTGTTAGTCATATTTCTGAATTTTTGAAGCAGTGGTGCTTGTATATATTTACTACCTGTAGAATATTGTTGATTTGGCCAATATAGTGTGGTTTTTGGGATGCATGGCTCCGGACTTTGTGGGCTCTCAGAAATCTACAGGTATAATACTTTCTATGAGTCTATGCAACTATACATCAGTACTGATGCAGCCCACTTTAAAATCTCAGAATATCTGTGTATATTCTTGACAGGCAGATGCTTGTGCATTGATATTGTGCTTACACTAGGGTTCGTTGACATTCCATGTAAAGGTCATGCCATCCCCAGATTATACCACAATATGCGGTATTATGGTTTACTCATTACGTCATTAAGAACGACCCCTGTCCTTTTAATTTTACATGCAATATAGCACAAGTGCATCAAATTTACACTTCTCTTGCAGCTAAAATACTAATATCTGAAAGAACGATTTTTGTAAGGAGTGAGCTAGACACTTGTCTCTGTTCTCACAACTCTGTAGAGTAAACGTTAAACACATTAAAAGTCATGAGCAGGTGAACGAGTGATGGTTCTGCGATATAGTTGCCACTAGGGCTGGACAATATGGCCTCAAAATCATATACTGAAATGTCTAGAAATTTACGATAACATATGTGACGATAAAAAAATACTGAACTACAACTGTAATCATCTAATCATCAATGTTTCTGTGAGGCTGTATTTGAAATATTATACCATATCAGATCAAACAGTATCATCCTTAGGAGGGCAATAGCGTTATTGGTTTTTTTTCTTTTTTGAATAAAAATGACTAAAGTAGCAAAATCCAAGTAGCTATGCCTTTTACCACAGCAACTATATAAAAACACTTATCAAACCTCACTAAAGTAAACCATATTAATGTATAAAGACTCTTATCCCTCTACTCAAGGCTCCATTGTAACTCAAGGAGGGAGGGGCTGATAAAACTCTGATAAACTGCAAAAAACAACAAACTTTCTGAACAACAATAAACAACTATGGACAAACCGGTGACTAAAACACTCTAAAACCTTTCCTTCCTCAATTTTGTTTATTCATTCTGCTATGCTTTGCTCATGTGCACACAGCTCCATGTGCTCTTTGTGTCTGTGAGCACACACCGCTCCGTGCTTCTCCTGTCTCTGCGTAAGCTATTACAGCAGCCCCAGCTGTGCCATGCACCATTCTCAATAAATGAGGCAGTTATGATACACACCATTAAATTCTTCTTTTACCTCCAGACAAACTATACCGGCATTATCGTGAGCGGTGTGATATGGCTCAGACCTGGCTACCACTACAAGGGTAGCCCATACATAGACAGAAAGCCTCCTGCCTCAGCAAATATTTAGTTTCTTGCCTTTGCTCCTAAGGCTCTGTGGAGAGGCCGATGGTTGCACTTTACACAATGCCAAGGACTTGCATTAAGCTAAACAGTGAACGAGTGTTGGCTCTCTGGTAGCACTGTCCGTATGTCTATATAACACAGACAGAAAACGCCTCAGCAGCTATTTCGCCTTTTGTGTTTACACACATGGCTCTGTGGAGAGGGTGATGGCTGCATGTTAAGTGTTGCTAGAGCGCACAGGAATCTCCACATCATGATACGTTTGTCTTAGTAGTGAGATACTGTGTGGGTTCTCTACAGAAAGAACTACTTCTTAACAGTGCAGAAAAGACCTGAGCATTTTCAGCTAGATACACTGGCCCTCCTTTCTCAAAGTTGCGTAGAAATGAGTGCAGATCTGTGCGTCAAAATGGCTGTAAACCAGAGCACACATTGCATGTATGAAACTGCGCACTACACCAATCCTGCTTCAAACACAACCGTCTGTAATAAATCCAGTGGACTAGGGGTGAATAGGCATCATTAGTATGGAATGCCCCTAAATTGTCACTCTTCAGTTGGGCTTGCTAAGAGGAAAAAATTATGGCAAAAAGAGACAAAGCAAACAAATCCAAACTGGGTAACTTTTGGTTCATCTGTTGCATGACGCTGCTTATCAACTTTCTCTCTTAACCTAGGTTTAAAACCTTAACCAGTGATTGATGGGTGTGTCTGTGCAGTGAACAGCCAATAGGATTCCACCTGGAGGAAAAGAGGATTGGGCTATTTCTGCTGAAAAAACAGGAAGCAACATGGTCACAAACAATAATAATAACAATAATAATAATAGTAAATCAACATGAATCATGGTAAATTTAAATTGTGATCTTGGCATAAGAACATTTTGTGCCATATTGGCCACTCCCAGTGAGGATGTTGTGACGCTCATGCATTTGTTTTAACCTCAACATAAGTATAGATCTAAGAATTGTTAGTATCCCTGTAGGGATTAGTTGGTGCTCTGGACCAGGTATTTCACTGCCTGCAAGATTTACTCTTGCAATAGTAATGATGATGATGATGGGGTGTGTGCAGCTTTTAGGTGTAATCAGTTGGCCAGTATCCACTATCAGCTACAGGAAATGATTATCCGCTAACTAAGGGTGCTCCAAACAGGATTTTTGAGACTGTTGCAGATACTGATCACAAGCTGTATCAACCATTACTTACCAACGATCATAAGGTCTATTTAATGTGTCTCAATAATATTTTCACTGTTCTTAATAATAGCCTATTTTAAATATTAAAATTGGGGGATGATAAAACTAAAACGTAATCAATTGACATCATTGAATTATTTCTTTTTTAGTGGTCTATTTAGTAAAGCCAGACATACACTGCGATTTCCGGCCCAAATTTAAGCCAAAATCTGGTTGTATGACAGTTTGTGAGTTAGGGTGAATTTCCAGTTCATTATGCATCCTTGTCGTGTCATGTACGGAGGGTTACGAGATGTGATTAACCCCTCCCAAGTCAGTCAGCCACAGCTTTACTTTTCTGGACTTGTCATTAAGCTTGAAACAACAACTAAGTGCTACATGGACCGAAAAAAAGAAAAGTCAAAGACTGCATATTCATTAATAAAGCGTTAATGCCAAGTTATCCTATAAATCCAGCAACAGTTTAGCAAACATCAGTCCTAAAGGTGGCATCTTGCTTGATCTTTCTGTTTGGCTTTGTTCTGATCGTAGTGAAAGTATGTAGATGAATGACATGTCCAGGTCTGTCCCAATTGTTCTATTTAACGGCTTGGGACACTTGTGCACTTAGTTCCCTTTGTGCACTTTCAGTAAACAACACTTAGAGGAAGTGCTTAGGGCATAGTGCGACTGTTGGGACAAGGTGTTAATGTTTTGTTATGTTATTATATGCCCAGAGCACTGTCTTTTTGTTCTGTGGTCTCTTGTACAGTGTATAAACTAAACCCGGCTATGACAAATAGCCAAGATATTTTATGGGATTTGGAGAAAATGGAGATGGTTCTGGGGACAAGTAGATGTCATGTTAGACAATGCAATACAGGATTTTGTTGCTCCTTCTAGGTGTCCTTATCAGCTACACGGTATATTACTGTCAATGCCTGATCAGGTGCTTGTCACAGTGAGATGAGGGTACTGATTTGTTGCCACAACTGTCATTTCTGACTGTCTACATCAACACTTGCTGTATGATGATGCGGTCTACTCCCTGATGTGTGAAATACCTTAACCAATGCTTACTAAATATTAAAAGATGGTAAAACTAAAAGGTAATCAACTGTGTTTTTATGGCAGAATTTAATAATTGCTTTAATTGTAACCACAAAAATACTTACTTCTCAGGCATTAGGCTTTAGCTGATTTTTAGCTATAATTGGCTGATCATCATTGGTTGTCATTCAATTGGAACACCCTTATTGAGGAAAACCCTTATTGACAATGATGCAGTTACACAGCTACATGGGGCACAAACAATAGTTTTTGGTCTTGTTACTGCTCACCTCTGGAAAAAAAAAAAAAAAAAAGACGTCAGTCTGCCCTCGTTGTTGTAAAAACCTGTGGAATTGGACTTGCCACAAACTTCATAAGGTGCAGTGTGTATAAATTCACCTCTAAATGTTCCAGAGTTAAACTCCATTCCCCCTTGTGTTTGTGTCTTATTAGAAACATGTAGAAAGCCATGATGGTGACACACTTGTAGACTGTTAATATACACTGCCCAGCCCAAAAAAAACACCACCCAGATTTAACTAAGCAAATAGGCAAGATGCCACAAACTTGATGCCAGCTGAAGCCTGCTGATGCAGTGAGTAGTTTCTCAATTCTTAAACAACCATGTCGGAAGACACATCCTGTGGTCATTGAAAAGATGTTAATCTGTTTCATCTGGCTCACATAGTGAAAGAGCGGCTCAGGGAGCATGAAACATCATTTTCACACATGGATTGGCCACCACAAAGTCCAGACCTTAACCCTATTGAGAATTTTTGGGATGTGCTGGAGAAGACTTTGCGCAGTGGTCCATCTCCTATCATCAATACAAAATCTTGGCAAAAAATTCATGCAACTCTGGACGGGAAAAAGCCTTGCATGTCACAACCTGTCCATAACCATGACATTGTGCTTTTTCTTGAGGAGTAGCCATTTTTAGGGGTTTATTTACCAGTAGTTTTAAATTGTAAAGAGACTTTATGGACACCCTGTATATTATATTTCCTGATATTAAATAACTGTTGAAATATAATTTTTAGTCCATATTACCCAGTTCTACATTCATTTATTTAACATTAGCAAATTTTCTAAAGCAGCAAGCTGTTCATAAGCGAAGCATTTTAGTAATACATCTATGTATTAACGTGGGTAGTCCATAACAGAATACAACATAATGACAACAAAAGTCGACTTTTTTTGTATTTTTAAACGATTACGGAATAATCATAGCAGTTCTACATGTTCCACACAAAACAATTATGTAACTGTTGACTTTTTCCATGTGTTTACTGTACTTACAGGAGCCCTGACTATTTTTTTTTCTTTATAATTAGTCCAGTAACACAGTGAAGATAATATGAAGCAAATCGATTTTATTGCTCAAAGATGTGCTTTGCAATCAGTCTCAATACAGTGGGATTGTTTTTGTTGGTCTTGTCTTTTTATTGTGGTTTGTTTGTGTTACATTTGTTCTTTAAAAAAGGAGTTAAGTCACCATTGGTTCAGTTGGTTCAGCGCACTGAGCATGCTCCACTGTCACACAGTGGCACAGAGTAACACGTTAACAGAAGAGAAAAACATGAAGAGCAATGTTTAGGGCCATACTCACAAATTTTTAGAACAACAAAGACACACATTTTGGGTCACATATTTCTAGACGTGTTCAAGTGGTTTCAGACAGCGCGTTGTTCTTAATTTGTTGTGTTTTTAACTTGGACAGTATGTTACCGATTATATTTATTAATCACTCAATGATTACTTAGTAAATCAGCGAGCCACACGCGCATTTAACTCTACAAACGAGTCAAGCTTTACGTTAGCTTTTTTCTCTTTTTATTAAAGGCATAATGTTGTGAAGTAATAAGGATAACATAAATGTCACATCAACTGTGTATGTAACCTCGGAAAAAGGTGTGAAATCCAGCTGCGAGCATGGACAGAGTAAGCTGTGAACAGACTGATGAGTAATGGGTTCGATCTGCTGTGAGGAGCCTGCATGTCCTCCCCATGTTACTGTGGGTTCTCTCCAGGTACTGCGGCTCCCACTGTCAAAGACATGCACGTAGAAGTTTGTCTGTAATGGATGTGAGGGTGCATTTTATAGTTATAATAGTGTGTGCTCTGGTTTTGTATGATTGTTATCCAAAACTATACATCTTAATGCTTTTTGCCTTTGTTTTAATTCACAATTGTTGCCGGACTGTTTTCTAAGTGTGTGTTTGTGTTGTTCTGTTGATCTCTTTGCCTGTCCATATTTTTTGTGTGGATCTGATTTATCCTGAAATGACAGTATACCATATCTTCTGGAAGATAGGGCCCACTCTTGCACTTTGCCTCCATCTACTGGTGATTAGAAAACAAGCTTTATATTCAGTAAACTACAGAAACAGAACAACGCTGGAACGTCACAGCCTTGATTCATAGTAATTCGCCAAAGATGCTTGCAGCAAGAACAAGGCCTAAAATTGTCTAATATTTTCTGTTCTTTCCCCTCATTTTTCTTTCTCTTAGACAGCCCTTTGAAGCTGAACTGGTCTTATGTACCCATCCATTTCATGATACTGTTTTGAACTTATAACTTTTATTTATCCCACTCTCTTGCTACCCCACTTCTTAGCTGATGAAAAATGTTTTCTTTGTTTCTTTCAGTTCTACAAGCATGTTGTGCAAAGTGTAGAAAAGTTCATACAAAAGGTAGGTTGCAGTATTTTGAATAAGGTGGTTGCCAAAATTAATTGACTTTAAACCTATGTAATATTTTCTGGACAGTGCAAACCAGAATACAAAGTTCCAGGGCTTTACGTCATCGACTCCATTGTCAGGCAGTCAAGACACCAGTTTGGTACAGAGAAGGATGTATTTGCCCCACGCTTTAGCAAAAATATAATAGCAACATTTCAGCACCTCTACCGCTGCCCTCCAGATGATAAGGTCAGTTGGACGTTTTTATTTTACAAGAATAGTAAATAAACAAAATATCTTCAGCCTAACCTGTTGTGTATATATAAAATTGTTTTTAGAGCAAAATAGTGCGAGTGCTCAACCTGTGGCAAAAAAATGCAGTCTTTAAGAGTGACATCATCCAGCCTTTGTTGGACATGGCAGCAGGGATTCCCCCTCCTAGCGTCACCCCTGTCATGGCCTCTAGTGCTGCTCCAGTCAATAACACTACACCAGGTTAGTCTGCCACACACAAATTGTAGATTTAATTGACATTTCAGTGTTGTTTAACCTACAACCCCAATATATGTAGGCACTCCAGCCACTCCAGCCACCCCAGCCAATATTGTCCAGGGTCTGCCTGACTGGGCTTCACAGATCACAAACACTGACACTGTAGCTGCCGTGGCCCAGATCCTGCAAAGTCCTCAGGGACAGCAGGTCAGTAAAGTCATACAATGAAAACAGTGCAAATATTTTGAGTCAAGTCTTGAACTTGTTTGTCCAGCAAGAGAAAGCAATGTGTTTGCTTTAATACACAATGTTTCAAATAACCTGTTACGTATTACAGCTACAGCAGCTGGTACAGAGTCTGCAGATGCAGCAACAGAAGCCCCAGCCTTCTCTGCTGCAGGCTCTGGATGCGGGTCTCGTGGTACAACTACAAGCCCTAACAGCTCAACTTACTGCAGCTGCCACTGCCAATAGTCTTAACCCGCTGGAACAGAGGGTCTCCTCCTTCAACAAGGTAATGTTTGGAATCAGCCTCTAGTTTCCAAGAATTTGGAGTGAAATTACTAGTATATGTATTTTCCTTAATTTGATAGAAACTTCTGGGTCCATTTGACTTTGGAAATGATTCTGAACGCAGTGAAGAATCTAAAAAAGATACCTCATCATCACAATTGTGAGCTCGTTTTTTTTTTCATGAACCTCAGTTTGTAGTGAGATTTCTGTGTCTGGGTCTAATAAAACTGTTTAACTTCTAGGCCAATGGTATCTGAGCCCATCAACAGCTCCCTCTTTCATCAGTTGGCTGAGCAGCTCCAACAGCAGAACCTGGAGCAGTTTCAGAAGCAGCTGCTGGAGCACCAGCAGCACCAGAAGGTAGGAAGATGAAGATGTTTAAACACATTCACACAAGACTTTACCTTGATACACATCATTCTTTAAGGCTCAAATTTGGACTGCAGTTGATGGCTAATTATTTAGACATCTCTGTAAAATATCAAATCTAAATTAATAGTCAAACTGAAGAGTATAATACAACCAACTGTTTATTCTTTCAGGCTATGGGTATTGAAGGGCAGGACTCTGTCTTTGGACAAGACAACTCTGTTGCAACTGCTCAGAGCAGCCAGCCACAGCTTTCTGAATCTGAGAAGTTGGATGATTCCATTGATAACCAACAGCAGGTATTTCATGCAGATGATAAAAGGATGGTGATAATGTTAAATGAACAGGACAATAGTCTTTAAATATTACAGCTTGTGTAACTAACCCTATATAGTTTGTATTATAGCCAGCATTTATGCTAGCTGCATGTAAACGTTAAGCGTCAAGTCAGTAAATAACTAAAATATTCCTATTAATTTCAAAATTTGGTTAAAAACAGAAATTGATTGAGACCAGAAAACCACACGATGCTATGGTTTGCAAAGAGCAAACTACTGTTTGGTCGGGGCAGGGAAAAAACCTTTTTTAAGTGAACATGTTGGTTAATTTCTAATAATGTTAGTAGTGTTTGAACTGCTTTCTTAACTGTTTTTAAGGACATGGATCTTGATGAGGGCCCAGAAGGAATGGAGGAAGAGATTTTAGAGGCGGAAGACAAGAGGACTGTTAGTACACGCTCAAGAACACGGTCTAGGTCACGCTCTAGGTCAGTGGCTTATTTTCCAAACACTGTTGAATGAACGAATGTCTGCCTTACTGTAAGACCTTAGACATTAAAGGAGTTCTTCTGAGGACCTAATGGCATGAAATTGTGAGAACTAAAACCTAATTTTTGAACAAAAACAAGCATTACAATAGCATTACAACAATTTTGCATTAAATAATGAAACTAATCTAAAAACAAACAAACAAAAACATTTTATTTGAAGTGATTTGTCTGCCTTTGTCCTTTCAGATCCCCTAAGAGGAGAAGGTCCAGGTCCCGCTCCGGCTCTCGGAAACGCAAACACCGTAAGCGGTCCCGGTCACGCTCTCGAGATCGCAAAAGAAAATCATCACGGTCTTACTCAAGTGAAAGGCGAGCCAGAGAGCGAGAGAAGGAAAGACAGAAGAAAGGCCTGCCTCCCATCCGATCAAAGACACTTAGTGGTAAATGAACGTTAATTCCACTCAACTCTTACGAATATATTCTTTCATTCACTTTTTTCTCCAATTCATAGTATGCAGCACAACTCTGTGGGTGGGCCAAGTAGATAAAAAGGCAACCCAACAAGACCTTACCAACCTTTTTGAAGAGTTTGGCCAAATTGAGTCCATAAATGTAAGTGCAGCTTTTTCCTTGCTAATTAACTTGAGGATATGACTTTGTCCAGAATGGGAAAGCATGTCATTCGTCACACATGTAACACGTGTTATTTATCATGAGCAGATGATCCCTCCCAGGGGCTGTGCCTACATCTGTATGGTCCATAGACAGGATGCATATCGTGCCCGTCAGAAGCTCAGCACTGGCTCCTTTAAGATAGGCTCCAAGATCATTAAGGTACACAATGTCTTTCTCTAATTTGATTAAATATATTTTCCTTGTGCTTTCTCATTAAAAATGTCCCTTTCCTTGATTTCAAACCTAAGTGACATTGTCAGCTTGATTTTTGAGTGCAGACTGATTGAGTATTATTTTTGGTGATGCTCTACAGATTGCATGGGCCCTTAACAAAGGAGTAAAGCAGGAGTACAAGCAGTTCTGGGATGTAGATTTGGGTGTCACCTATATACCTTGGGAGAAAGTGAAGATAGATGACCTGGATGGGTTTGCAGAAGGAGGAATTATCGATCAGGAGACTGTCAATGATGGTAAGGTGTAACATGTTTATAGCTCTCTCCTGTCCTGCACTGTCACTACTTTAGGCTCTTCTGTATTGAACTGAATGACATTTATTACTTCTCAGAGTGGGAGGCTGCTAAGAATGCTGAAACCGCTAAAGAAAATACAACCCAGCCAGTGAGCACAGACACTACAGCTCCAACCAACACCCAGACTGAGACCTTCAGCCAGCAAGTTACAATGATGCCTGTCCAGGTAACCATGCACACTCTTTTGTTTACATCAGAATTGCCTCCTAGCTTTATGCAGGACATTTTTAAAATGCATGGATATACTTACACATCCTAAAATAAATGTTTTACTTCCTTATAACCAGCTTCCTGTGGCCCAGGCTGTTCCTGGTGCGGTCGGTTTAGTGCCTCCTACCTTCCCTGTTTCCATGGGAATACCACCTCCAGGCTTTGGACCACCGCCACCTTTCATACGAGCTGGATTTAATGCTGCTCAGCCTCCACCAGGTACATGATTCAGACTCTTTCATTTGTAGATCACCATTCCAGGAATTCACAGGCTTACTGAAAATATGTTCTGTGTGCAGGGTTTTTACAAACGACACAGGCGGCAGGAATAGCCTCTGCACCTACTTGTGAGTGCCTGACAGACTAGTCCTGCAGTGTTTTTAAAATGATCACTTGTAGATGTCATGAACTTGTCTTCTCCATACACAGCTCTCGTGCAGTCGTCAGTCTCTTCAAGCCAAGAAGGTGTGAAGGACTCACCATTTGGTGCTATAATTCCTACAACCAGCGCTATTCCTGGTAGCTTCATGCCCTCGGCCATCCCTGGAGCCGCTGTGTTCAACCCAGTGGGAGTTCAGGCTCAGCAAGCTGCCAATGAGAAAGCTCAACAGTCTGAGGGCATGGATGCTGCTGCAGAGCTCACACTGCAGGGTGAGTGCTTACAAACTTCAAAATAAACATTTAAAACAACATTGTTTTCACTCCCTCCCTACTCATGGCCAGCTGTGACTGTGTTTCTCCTTTTCTTAATTACCAGGCATGCAGAATGCAGTGCGGAGTGGGATGGGGCTCCTTGGCATGCACCCTTCAGCTTCCCTGACTCACCCTGGTCTGACCGGTCAGCGACTGCCCGGCCTACTGCCACTGGATGTGCGTCCAAACCTCCTCCAGGCCGGAGCTGCAGGACGCTTTCCACTCCTCATGCAGCAGGGCCATGTGCAGGGTCTTCTCGACAGTTCACTTCAAGCTCAAGCCCGGGCCAGGGCCCCCTTTTCTCAGTTGGACCCCTTCAACAGGGCCCCTAATCTTAACAATGAAAGTTTACCTAAAACAGAAGATGAGTCTTCCTCAGGCGCAGATGAGGGGAAAGACCAGGACTACCGTTTTCCTCCAATGGAGAAGCAGAGCACTGGCTTACTGAGGACTCCTCCCCCAGAACAGAGAGAGCCTCTTGGTGGTCCAGCCAGTGGTCGACCTCCCCTTCTGCAGACCCCAGGGACTCAACCATCCAGAAACAGCTTAGTGGGCCGGCTGCAGGCTCTTGCAGGCTTCACCCCAGATAACCGCTGGAATCAGACCAGAGGGGACTTTGATGAGCGAGATGGCCTGCGAGGAGACCGCTCCACACCTGGCCAGAACTTTTCCAGCCGTTTTGATAACCGTCCTGGGGTAGCCACTGGGACACCACAGTCCTGGAACCGTGGTGGTCCTTCTACACCTTTTGAGAGTGAACTACACCAAGACTTAGATGACCGAAGACGCCCGTGGGAGAGGCAGAGAGACCGAGACGAGAGAGACTTTGACTTTAGAAGAGAGATGAACGGAGGCCGACACAGCCGAGACCGGGAACGAGACCGTGACAGAGACAGGGACCGAGGCAGAGAGCGCAACAGAGACCAAGACCGTGAGCGAGATCGTGACAAAGACCGCGAAAGAGAGCGTGACAGAGGAAACTGGACACCCCTCCTTCCTCTGCCAACACCCCTGCTTCCAACTCCACCTCTAAATCCAAACCTGGCTCTGAACCCAGGCAAAATGATAGCACCTCTGAAATTAAACCCTCAGATTCCGCCCCGCTTCCAGTCCCCACCCTTGGCCCAGGCCAAACCCTCCATCCTGGGCCATAATCAGCCGCAGCCTCTTGTTCCAAATAAATCCCCTCCTCTGTCACAGGGCCAGGAGCCTGTGTCTGAGCCCACAGCAGAAAGCACAGTCTCTCCAGTGCCTCAAGCACAATCCCCAATTCCCCAATCCATGTCACCCGAAAGCAAGGATCCTTTGAATCAGTCTCCAGTCTATGTCCTGTCATCTTCCCAGCCTGAGACCCCTGTGCAGGCTGAATCACCGTCCCAACCTGACGTACAGTCTCCACACGTCATGGCCTCTCCAGACCCTAAAACCCCCATTCAAGCCTCACCATCAGTTACAGCCCTGTCCCAGGACTCATCCCAGGACTCGTATGTGGCCTTCGTACAAGCTGCCAGCCCCCCTGAAGAGACCAGCCCCTCTCTGGAGAACCAGGATGGACCACAGATGGAGGAGGAGTCACGAGAGACAGTCCACTCCCCACTACCCCTGTGGGTAAATGGTCCTGGAATGGACAATAGCAGCACGGCTGAACCCACCCCGGAGGCATCTCCTGAGTCCACCTCAGAGCTTTCCTCCAATTCTGTGCTTCAGAAAAGTGAAGGCGAGCAGCAGGAGCAGCCTGCCTCTCCTAAGGACGTACATGTTGCACAGAGTGAAGCCTTGGAGGAAGCTGCGAGTCAGCCAGTGGTAGACACTGTCACAGACACTGATGGGACATAATCATCAATCAGTAGGTACAAGATCATTTTGTAAAGTTGTTCTCTTCTTCTCTGTACTCATGTCAACAAACTACCACCACCTCCACCACACGGGACATGGCAGATACTTATTTACATCAGATAACATAACCAATAATTTTATCTCACAAATGCCGGTGTACCTAAATAGAAGGCTCATTACCGTCATAGAAAAAACAATGTTTGTATTTTATTTCTTTATTCTTTTTTAGTTGTAATAACGCCCCACCCATTTTAATTGACCGAAGCTTGGTGAATTTTATTGAATTGCCTGCTAATGTTTTAATTGTATATGGGGGAAATAAGCTTTTATCTTCCTATGGAAGAAAATTAGAAATCCTGGCTGTTCAACGATGGATTGAATAGACTTCACTCAGTACTTGAAAACAGCAGTTTTAGCTAGTTTTTCTCTTCCTGTATACAGTGCTGCTGCAACCTTTTGAAATGAATGCGCTTGTGGTGTCCAACGCTTTGTCTCCAAACAGAATGAACAGCCTGCATACAATAAGATTAGTGCAAATTGGAAAAAAATTAAAATATTAAATGTTGTACTCCCAAAATTAATGTGTGTAATTTGTTTCCAAGTATACAGTGAACACAAACGTAAAATTATATGCCAGGAGAAGGAAAAAAATATGACCAGCGATATGTTTTGGATGTCGGGTGCATATTGTTTTAGTCTGAAAATAAATGCTTTGTCTGTATAAACACATGCTTTAGGACTGTTTTCTGATCCAGGACCAGACTTGTGCACTCTGTGCTGTCACTACAGTCCATGTGATGTTCTCGTGACACTTATTGCTGCTTAAACCATTCATCCACAGAGCACTTTGTTGGATGCAGCTGTGGAACTTGTCTAGTTTCTCATGACTTCAGTTCAGCCTAAGCTTTTGCTTGGTGAATTTTGAGGTTGGGGTTGTGCCTTTTTGAATGGATTTAAATTCCATGATGCTACCCAACAATATGGTATAATACACATCAGGCATTGTGTACAATTCAGATGGATCTGTCCAGTCACTACGTGAAAGAATTCCCTGGTCCACCTGCCTGGTACCTGCATGGTAGTCCAGGGGCGGTTTGTACAGCACTCACCTAGAGAACAACTCTATATACTCCTCTTTCTGTGCATGCAGGCCTGTAGCCATGTTTTAACCTTGTCTCTCCTGTACATTTCATACTTGTAGTGCTTTTATGTTGAGGCGTATTAGAAAATCAGTCTGCTGTTTTCAGTTAAATTGTGATGATGAATAAAAACTGAAGGTGCATCAGATTTTTTTTCCATTTTTTTGAGTCATCAGGGTGAGTTGTCAAATACACACATCTTAACGGCAACCAGTTAATGCAGCTACTTGATGCAGTTTTATAAAAGGTTTTATTAAATAAACATGTTTTTCAATTAAGAGTCCATTTTAATATTGGAACTAAAGCTTCTTTTGTAGCCTCACAAGACCTGACAAATTGCAAGAAAAGTGTCTGCATACCTAAACATTATTTACCACAAGCTGAAGGCTATTATTATTACTGAAGCTGATATTAGCAGAACAGGGCCTACATTAGGTATCCACCTGGTGCTTACTTCAAGAATAAAACATGAAATCCGTATGTAAAATGAAGTTTTATTTGGAGAACAGTGCAAGAGGGCACTTATATTTACCCTTCCACATCATACCCCTGTCCCAGCTGGAACAGCTGGAAGAAGAGCTGAATCAGCACACAGAACAAGCTGCACTTTACTGCATTTACACCATGGCTAATGTCAGGAAACAGAAGCCCGCCCATTTATTCAGTCTATGGTATGGTGTCTGATGATGCCATTTCAGCATTTTCTATTTTAATAGAATACAACACAGGGCAGTGGTGTAATACTATGCAGCAGAATACCTCTAGTTGTAACTGCAGTGATGCTCTAAAACACTTTGTGCTAGTAGTAATAGAACACACAGTTGGAACACCTAAAAAAAAAAAAATCCAAACCTTTTTTGACCTCCCCACAATGAATGATATTCACACTAATCTAAATCAGATAAAGGATGTCTTTCTTACAGCAACACAATGAAACCTTTTTAGGATGTATACCCACTAAAGGACTAAAGGAAAAATTAAAAGAATACAAAACATAGGACTGTAACCTATCAATAAATATTTTATTTATAAAGAAGGTAAAAAGAGAAATAGTTGCGTTTTACAGGTTCATATTCTTTGTTTATATAATATATCTGCAGCAGAACAGTGTTTACATCAGTTTGGCACTAAAGAATATATTATTAAATATTTATGTCAGTCTCAATCAAAAGGCTTAGGTTGCAATGTATCAGCTTGTGTTGGGCTGGTTTATGTCTTACACCACCTCTACAGAGGTCTTAGACCTTGCCACACGCACACACAAACCATAGCCTGACTCAGGAGAATAAACCAAAGCAGGCCTGACCTTTAGTTAAGGATTACCCAGCATGCCCGGCTAATGAGTCTGCCAACCCTAAATGGTATGGAATGATAATTGTCTGGCTGCTTGTGAACATGTGGTAGTGTAAATATGAGCTTCAGGCTTCTAGTCAGGAACAGAAAAGATCCCCACTGTGAGGAAGTCAATTACAGAGGACAGTTGAGTCCCAGCCCAGGGAATCATGAAAACCCCTAGTCGTAGTGTGTGGATGTGTTTTTGCTTTGTGAATACAACTGAGCGCCTTGTTGACTATTTTAGTTTTTATTTGAAGACATTTTGAGATAGTTTTTGTCGTACCTTGTGTCTCTGTAGTAGCTGTACAGTGGCTGGCCACTAGAGGTCAGTGTGGCATTGCAACAGGCCCCAGGACTGTAGCCCGGGCAGACTGGGTTCTTTGAGTGCGACAGTTAAAAATCTGCAGTGCTCACCTCTCTTACCTTCTGTGTTTTGCGTTTTCAGACAGACAAAACCCCCAGTTCCAGATCTCATTTAAAATTCCCTTCGTTGAAATACCCACTGCATCAGTATGAAGATAAGCAGCACTGGAAATTGCTTTCATGCAGAATCTTCATGGCACGGCTTAAACTAAATTCATCAGATACCTCTCTCCATACCTGTTTTCTGATCAATACCCCAGAGGTGTGATAAATGGATTGAGGTTCATTCTGTGTGAGGCTTGGCCTGGTTCTGCAGCTTCTCAGGTTGCTGCATTCTT
Source organism: Rhyacichthys aspro (assembly GCA_036850595.1). Lineage (NCBI taxonomy): Eukaryota > Metazoa > Chordata > Actinopteri > Gobiiformes > Rhyacichthyidae > Rhyacichthys > Rhyacichthys aspro. The sequence continues at coordinate 10,696,995 of CM072169.1, read as the reverse complement.
AATTGATTAAAGTTATTGATTAGCTCTCCCAAAGCCTCCAGACTAAAATCAGCCTCTATCTGCCATGGCCAGATACCCAGATATCACATTCAGAGCGGTCTGTGCCAAGTGGAAAGAAACTGAGTGTCGTGATGGTGCAGCTGCTCAAGCGAATACTTCAGATCCATCTAGAGCAAAAAACAGAGCCATCTATCTTCTGTGCACCTCGTTATGCAGAAGAGGAATCCCCTATCTCACCTCACACTCGGCAGCCGCTGTAATTATTCACAACTGTGGGAGTGCAACTTTGCTGTGCTTTTCCTACGCCAGGTCCTATTTGGTACCACGTTATCAGAGCCAGCAGCCTCTCCAAGACCGGGCAGTGTCTACAGTTGCCTTTTACCTATTGGTCCTGAATTCTGTCCCAAGTTTTAGCCTCGCTGTGGGGCACACCTGGCTGCAAATCATACAAATTTGGTTTAAAGCTGCACCAAAATTTGTGACTACTGAAAGTAAATCCTTAATGCTTGTGTCCAGTGCTTGCGTTAGTGCTTTTTCAGCAGTAAGTCCACCTTCAAAAACTCAGATCAAGGTCTTTGGATTGTCAAAATGCTTAAATGTGAAAACCAAGGCTCTGATATTAAACGTGGCCTCTGAAGACACAGGATCTCTGGCTGTAATTGTCTTCTCAGTCACCCAGGTCATCATAAACTGAAATGGTTTGAGAAGAAGTCTTTTTGACAGAGTTTTAAAGCATTTTGTCCCTCTTAATTTAGAAGGTACAAGTACTTAGTCAATCCCAACTGGCCCAGATGCCTTCTTCTAAAGCCATTTTACTTTAAAACAGCCTTAGTGGAAGATATATAGATACAAACATTGTCTTATTACTACATTTTGTTTTGTTTTTTTTCATCTTCAGTTTCTAGTTTCTGTTTTGAGCTTATTGTATCGAGACGATGGACGTGAACACACTATTTTCTTTAGAACATCATAAGGACTCTCCTCTGCCCTCTCTTTTTAGCTTATGTGCACAACCAATACAAATATAACATCTATTCTGTGTATTTTGTTTTAACCGTAGCAGAAACTAACTGGATCTACATTCAAATAAACCGAAAACATCACAATGCAGGGATATAGACCACTTTAATGACTTCTTCTTCGTACTTCTTGGCAACTGATTAGTTTGAATTTCTGCCAACTACACCTTTAATTGTGATTCATACCGAAAAGGTGCAACATGTCTTCCTCCATTTGATGTTACAGTTTTATCTTTGCAGCAGGATGATGGCTCAGGTTTGTGTTTGCCCAGAGGCTGTTTGTACTGAGGAGGTGTGTTATCACTGGAGCACATGCCTGTCGCTGAATGACTCGCATTACAAACGGTGTGTGCATGTGTCACAGATGCTACAATGGAAAGAGAATGACATACAACAGTGTAAATCATACTTTCTAAAAAACAGACGTCGTGTAAGATTGATGTCTACGACCGTTTTACAAGCTTCCGTTCATTACCACAAATGCGTTTACATGGAGCTATCTATCTTGATTTCCTGTCTCTTTCATTAGACCGGCCCAGTTCTGCCTCATGTCTTCCTCTGTCACCTCCTCTTGCATTGTGAGTGAAGGGCCAGGGCGGTGTGGGAGGTCAAAGGTCACAACTGTTAGGAATGGGGAATAAGAAGCCTGAAAAACAAGAGAAAGCAGAAAACACCTTGCCTGATTGAGTTGATCCAAGCAGAGTGTGGTGCTTTTGTGTGTTATCTGTGTGACAGGGGAGCTTATTAAATCTGCCAACACAAATGAGAAATGGGTGTGTGTGCGCTGTGAGGTACGGGGGGTGGGGTACGCAATGTGTGCTGAGCCAGCGGCTAAGCTTTGACAGCGCAGCACTTTTGAGTTTGGAAATTTGGAAAGTTGAAACGTATCAGTAAAGACAGGCAGGTACGTGATGCGGTCCCACCAGTGTCAGACGTCAGCGTTGCTCTTGTGAGCGATGCTGACCCACAGATGCTCACACGTATTTACACCATGTTGAGGTCTATAGCTGCAGAGTGGTGTGAAGAAGAACAAAAGGACTCACTTTAACATCATTCCATTTAAGACTAGATGGCAGTTTAGTGGAAAAAGGTGTTATCCAGCAGCGCTGCTCGATTATCACAATTTGTTGTATATGTATGTTGTATTTTACACGATTACTCACTGACTTTGGAAATATGTTGGATTAATTGAATAAAAGTGAATTCACCCTAAAATAAATGATATTCACAATTCAAATGTAAAATACATAGCTTAAAAAATAAACAGAAATAATAATTAAGATAAATAAATAAGATCAAAAATGTAGTGCACTTCCACAATCTTGTGGAAAACAAGTTATAAGTCATAAATAATTGTTTTTCCTTGATTAGATTGAATTGATTTGATAAGTTGAAAACTGAAATTGAAAATTAGATTAATTGCCCAGCCCTTCTATCCAGTTCTACATATGGTATACCACATCAATGCCTAATACAAACCCTCCTGACCCGTACTGGCTTATGCTCCATGAGATAGACTCTTCTGTTGATCTCTGTAACAAGATGTGCGCCTTACTGTCGCGACTGTATTTTCTAAATTCTCACATGTCTGTCATCATTTGAATGGTAGACCTCATAAAAGTGGCTTATTAAAGCCTGACTCAGCTTCTTCCTGCAGATGTGACACCTGGTTTATCAAGTGCGCCAGTATAAGCCTCATTGTTCCCGTTCTGTGCACCTTCCCACATTTAAAAAAAACTCTATTTACTATTTCCCAGACGCTGCAATGTTTGTTAGCAGCAGCAGCAGATAGATAGTAATTAGCCCTGAAGGCCTTGTTGTTCTCTACCTGTTTGAACGTAAGAGCGGATTGCCCTCCTGAGAGTGAGGTGTCACACTGGAGACAAAACAGCAGTTACATTAAAAAGGAAATCCTGAATCATCAAAAACGATGCACTAAATGTTGGAAATTTTAATTGGTTGGTTACAGAAATGCGAGGGAAAATAAACACAAAACAGATGCCTTCTTTTGGGCATTTCCACTAAACTTTCATTGATAGAAGTGTATCGTACTCATTAGGTTTCATACTGGTTTAAACTGTGTGTCTGACGTAAGTGCTTCTGACAATATGTGCTTTTGATCCTTTTCTAAAGTTCATACTCTGTATCTTTCTCAGTTTTATTGCTTGTATTCTGGGAACTCCCCTGAAACAAGATAAACGTTGGAACTGCCACAAACTATGGCATTTACACAATAAACCCTTGTGTGAAAAAAAGAGCAGGTGACTAATTCTAAGCACTTAAGCGATGTATATGTTTGCTGTCGGGGGAATAGGCTGATATCAACACACAAAAAGCCTTTATTCCCTTGACTTTCTTATATTCTCTTGCACATGAGTAGTTAACCCCTGCGTTGAGCTCTTTCAACCTCCCTCCTGCCGCACCTTCAATCTGTCGAGCGTTTTTTGTCAGTATCGCCCACGAGGGTTCCCTTGCCGCCCCGCTGATTGGGATTAAACATTCATGATCATGTTTATTAATGACCAGCAGGCATCAGGAATCGTAAAAACACTTACACACCAATGTATTCCCCTTTCCCCCCGGGCCCGTGTGCACACATCCTCTCACACTGCGCCGTGTTTAATGTGCCAGTAAAGTTTGTCTAAGAGAAAAATAGAAAAAGAGCCGATTTCCTGTCTCTGCGGAATGGCCGTCTGAACTCTCCCATGGGTTCTAGGGCTAGACCGAGGACAACGCTGAGAACATCTGTGACGGCCGGCCCCAGCAGAGACCCCAGAGTGACAGGGCCTATCCATAGCAGATGTCACTACAGTGTGTTTGTGAGTGGAAGAGTCAATGACCGAGACAGGATGTAGAGCTTTTTTTTAGGGGCCTCTTGTTAGTGTTCGAAATACACAGGTGGGTCCAAATCCATAGTCTTTAAAAGTCATTGTAAAACATTCAAATCAGTTGCCTTCAGTTTATATCTAACCTTTCATCTTTCCCCTCTTCTCTTCCCTTTATTCGTCCTCTGATGTCGTATGAAACGCGTACATGTTTTGCCCCGCGGCCGGTGCAAATGAAATGACAAGTGAGTGATGAGGCGAGCGGCGCTGATGCTGCACTCCTCACACGGTCCCGTCTAACTCCGGCTGAACAGACCTCCCTTTCCCCTTCCTCCGTGCTCCTCATTATTCTTTCTCTGCGCTTCCACTGCGTTATTATTTTTTCATTCAGTCCTTTGAGTCCTACTTCTCCATTTTCTACGTTCGGTAACCTCTGTGCAGTGCTTTTTTTCCCCCTCTCTGGTGAGGAGGCCGGTCAGATTCTCCGTCATTGAGCCTCTCAGTGGGGCTCACCCAAAATACAACTTCATGTTTTTTTAAGTTTTAATGGTCGAAGCTGGGCATAGTACCCAAAATTAATGAATGAAAATCAGTATGCTGCTGTCCAAGTTGTTGTTATGTGAACCAATAAATAACATTACCTTTCCAAATGTGCTAAGATAATCGTTTCACACAAATATATTTGAAAGGAACTGCCTTTTAATAATGACCTTGGGAGAAGTACACACAAAGGGGTCAAAGGTTGAAAAAAGTGGTGGAAGAAACATTTTTCTTTCCTCCCAGATGAAATTTGACCTGTCCCCTCTCTGTGTCCTTGTCTCCTCTCTGTTGGGCCACCAAGGACAGTAGAGAAGGACAATGAGAAACATGTTAAAGGCCATGAAAAGGATGGAGTCACAAGTGACCATTACAGTGAGGCAAGGGGTAACGCAACAAAGGGTCAAAGAAAATGCATCAAGTGACCTTGAATACATACAATTTGCATGAAGACAGAAGATAGATAAAGATAGAAACAGAAGCATTAGACATGAAAGCACTATTCATCAACTCATCTGTGTAATTACAAGTCAAACTGCAGGACGTGCATCCGACGTACCAATTAGTGGTGTGTGTCAGCTGTAAAAGCGGTTTATCAATTGCTTTTTATTAAGGGCTTTAAACTTTATAAGCAGGCCATTACATAAAGAGCCAAATAGGTTTATTAAAAGTCTGATAAAAATAACTGTGCGGTTGGTTTTATTTGGAGGTTCTGCAATGTCATCTTTGTCAGAGTTCAACTGACATAACAAATAAATCTTATAATAAGGTCTAATGAAGAATTCTACGTTTGTCAATGAGAAAGTGAACCTTCTCTTTTTATATTTGTATCATCTGTGTGTGATTTGAATCTGGAAGACACACTGTAACCACACAGAAGACGTACATTAAGATTATTTTTGGCCTTTTGCCTTTATTGGATCGTAGACAGACAGGAAAGATGCTTAGAGAGAGGTGAATGACCCGAGCCGGAATCAAACCCGGGTCTCCTAAGTATGCTTTATGTGCTCTACCAGGTGAGCCACCATCATAACCATTTTTTAAAATCACTTCAAATCATCCTGACATTTGCGCCATCCCTGCTCACAGAGCTGATAGTTTTGGTTGCCCTGGGAAACGGGCAGAAAGAAAGCCCTTTTGAAAGCCCTCTGTCCTCCTTTGACATTTTTCACTGATGGAGAACAGATTATAGATATTAAGTGACAGTCATTTTCATTGTCATTTTTTTTATTTATTTATTTTTTATTCCATAGTAGGGTACATGCTTCTTCATGTGAACAGCTATGGCTGACTCACCAGATGGTCTGTTACACTGAACCAAGGGCTTCCACAGAAAAACTTTGCAAAGGGCAAAATATACTTTAGATGAGTATCTGCTACGTGACTGGGTGAAGCACCTGTTAGTAACTGCCTATCACCAGGTCATTTTATCCAATCAGAACTAACGCAGTAGATCAATTCCCTTTAAACAAAAATAAAATATTAGGTTAGTTTAAGGTTAGCCTTAATAAATGCATTAATGCATAACCTCAAAGAGAAACATAAATGTGCTTCTTCTTTAGCAGTGCTCACTTTGTCTACTCTGTGAATGACTAGGGAGTAATGGAAGTAAAATGGCTCCTTGCACTTTCTTCTGTGCAGCTTGTTTTTTTTTTTATATAATTGTTTTTTATTAAGTTAACAGACGGTCCTAACAGTAAGTGTACAAAAATACAAAACACGTTCTTGAACTAAATCATACAGCATGTGCAGACAAATGAACAAACAAAGGGGGCAGAACAACAGAAAAACAATTACAAACACATTCACATTTATTCCCAACATTCACACATACGCTATTGGTGCTTCACTACAACAATACACTTTTCTGTGCAGCTTTAAGTGTCAATTATATATTATTGGTCAAATCGCAGAGTGTAGGAGCAATTACTGTTAATGTTTTCCTACTGCATCCACCTAAACTGGTTGATTGTAATTACTTCTGCCAGTGCACTGAACCCTTTCCCATCACGTGGCTCTGCAAAATCTGCTTACAAATACATTCACAATAACTTTTCACTCTAAACTAGCTGAGCTGTTACAATTTCCTGCTTTTTACCTCCCTCTAGGAGGTAACGGGCAACACGGCGCACTCCACAACTATATTCCTTGAAACGAAGGAACACATTTTTAATATTTAAGAGTTCCCATGACCTCCCACATCACTTGCTGTATCCCTCTGTCTTATACAAAGCCTTAATATCCTGTTTGAGGTCATCAGCAGTGGCAGGAAATATATGCCACACATTCTCCGTTGTCTTCTGGGGAAAACAGTGTGTCCTCCAATTAAAAAACCCACCCCCACACGTCAGAGCACCAGCCGAACTAATCCCATTTCACAGCCCAAATAAAAAAAAGGGTCCCACATGCACACACTCATTAGCTATTATTAGCTAAATAGACTGATAGGTAAACAGACTAATGCATGTACACAGATGGCTTGTGTTGAATGATTTCGTTCCAGCTCAAACACACGCAAAAGTCCATGTTATGTTACAAGCACCTGAAATCCATCTAAGTGACTATACATTATAATACTATGTTAAAAAAAGGACTCATTTTTGTCATGTTTAACAGCAGAACACCCACAGAGACAACAAAAGCACTCATGAGCATAAACCCCACACAAACTCACCTCTTGTTGCCATGGACTACACCGCAGGGCTTGTAAACAAACCCATCCAGACAGTTTTAAAAGGGATGTGTCAGCTTCACATTTCCCATTTTCAGGTTTTAAAAGCAGAGCTGCAGACGGACTTCGCGCTCAGACAGACAAGCGTTCAGGGTTACTCTGTGAGGTGATGATTGTGCGGGAAACACCTTGAGGACTTTGTGTGTTTTTAATTAGAAAAGTCAAATGAGCAGATTTTAACAAGGCAATTTGAGCTGCTGCCCATAAGTGTGAACGTGTTTAGCGCCAGGGAAGCGAGGACTTAATAAACAGGGGAATGTCAACCCTTAAAACTCAGTTGCTGTCCTAATGGAGCAGTAATTTGTCCCCATTACTTCTTTTATGATGCCAAAAAACGATTATATCTCAGTTATAGTTTTTTATTTTTTCCAAATTTGTTTTCACTGAAAGAATATTGGCTCGTGTTGGGATTGTCTCATGGTTATTGAATTAGAACAGGCTGGAATTAGCTTCAGCACAGCACCAAAGCAAATAGCATTATACTTCAGAGTGAATGGCTGTATTCAAGCTCATTGAAATCAGCCTTTACCACTTTGCTCCATATTGAAAACAGTCTTTGTTTTTTGTGATGTGTTTGTCACCTTGAACCATGCTATAAAAATTAGAACTCATTTAAACTTGTGATAATTCAATCAAGTGTTCCCTACGCCTTGGTCTTTCCGTGCGAAAGACTTTTGGAGGAGGAGTGAACAGTGGGGTAAACAGACTACTGCTTTATTCTCTTTCATCGATTTCATAAAAGACGAGGCTTGTCTAGTCCTGATGTTTCTTTTATAAAGTAATCCACCTTTAGCCTCATTCTGCTTTTATTTGAGATGCATGAGGTGACTTAAATACCAACAACTTTCTCACTTTCAAAAGGGAAATCAGTCTTTTTTGGTGCATGTTTAGGTTGGTGTCACGTTGAGCCGTCCACCGTGAGTCCATTTGTGACATTTTTACCCTCCATGTTGGGACACGGTACAGTGCCGCTGTGCCAGACTTGACACAGCCTGATGGGAAGACAAACATGGTTTTAAAGGCCAAACAATTTTCTTGTCTGTCACTGTCGAATGGAAACCTTCGAGCGCTGAATTGAATAGATTTAATACAGATGGGCAACAGAGCTGGTAATAATCTTCAGTCACGAAAATTAGAAGTAGCCCAAGGGATTTGGCAAAACTACACTTTTTATAACATATCACTCCACATTCACTGTTGTATGCAAAGAATTCTGGTTAACTGATGAAAATGCAGTATTATTCATTCAGGTTCATCCATTGTTGCCCCAATCCAACACTGTTTCGGTAATATCACCACATTTATTCATTATACGCCATTTAGATTCACTTATTTATCTATAAATGCATATCTTCGGTCGGTTAGAGGTCTTATTGCTTTCAGGCTAGAATCCACTCTGTCCACTCTGCCACAAAACCTTAAATAAAGTAAAGTTTAACGGTGTGATGTTTTGATCTCATGCTAATGATCAGACTGCGGTTAAAGGGAAGTAAATGAACAGCGTAAAGTGCTCTATTTGCCCCTTATAACCCAGAATAACACTGGCGTGAGAGGTTGGCCGCTGCATCACACAGTTCACTCATTGTCATCATTGATTTGTCATTAGTTAGGCCCTCAGGAGTCCAGCAAGCTATCACTTGGATCAGACCTGTCCTGTTTAATTAAAAGCTTTTACATAAAGGGGTTGTTTTTTTATCCTCTTGCTAGTGTAATGATAGCCTCTGTCAATTGTGTGAGCAGCTTCAGTTTGGGCTTTGAAGTCATGAGCCCGTTTTAGAAACAAGCAAGGGGTTGTTTCAGTGTGTGTCTGATTATAGCGTATTTGCCCTGCCCCTGTCTCCTCCAAAACAACTCTTTTCTTGTCTTGTCGGACAATGTCTGGCACAGAAGCCCTCCTTCCAGACAACCACAGAGCACCTTCCTCATGAAGCACGCCAAGCTTTGAAACAACTGTACCAGACAATCTTCTCCCCCAGCCACACTAAAGCATTAAAGACTACATGACAAACGAGCAGAATAATTACCCACGGACCCAGAACGAGGCCAGCTTTCACAGCTCAGCACTTCATAAGAGTGGAACTAATGACCAGATCACATCATACAATACGAGACAGCGAGAAAGGTGAGAGAATCACTTAGCAGGGGATCCTCAGCCCTTTCCCTTGTTACATACTATTGCAAAACCCTATTACTGAAGCTGTAATTGTAGAACAAAGTGGGGACAAGCAGCAAGACTGGACCAAAGGTGTTGAGAAACCCCACTTAAGGAAAAGGGCAAGAGGGGAGAGTTTGAAGTCGAGGTGTTGAACATTGTTAAGAAGCCTATACCTGAGGCCTGTCTGTCGAATTTCTCTCTTGTCTCAGCGGGAAAGAAAAGGAAAACGTTGGCTGAGCTTGCCAGTTTCCACTTCCTGTTGTTTTGAAAGAAATGAACAGACAACGGCAATATTTCAGTCATCACTTTGAGCCATCCTTGCTCACGCTGGCTCTACTGAGTGTCTGGGAGTAGTCACGGTTTCCTCGTGGCTGATAGGCGGCCGGATGTCTTTCAGAGAGCCAATTACGTGTAATGAGATGCGGAGTGACCAGAGCTCCTGATAGCTGCTAGACGGCACACATGGCCTGGACGGGAAATACATCGAAATCTGTGCCAAACAAAAGGGATGATTATTGGAGCCATGATGCTACCACTATCCTTTTGTTTCTCACTGTAAATGTAATAAAACCAAATTCCACATGTTAAAACCTCACACATGCACTCACAATAGCCTTTAAAAGTATCACTTTCTTAAATCTTGCCCATATTCATGACCAAAGACACAGTGGCACATGTAACCAAATAACGGAAGAAACATCTGACAATAAACTCATGTGAAGAGGTACCTTCTTGTATTAAAGACAGTTCCTGATTCCACAATATGATGGAACACGTGACCACACATTCAGGAAGAAAGCTCAGAAAGGCCATTTCAACTGTGTGTGACTGCACCTTGAACACAATGATGGATGAGAAAAGATCAATTGTTTGTTTTAAGAGACCAGCCCTTCTTTCGATCATATCGGCGCCTCATTTGTCAAAACAGGTTTGGTGCAAAACACTCTCCTGTTGCTTTTCCTGCAAACCATATGATTGAGAGACAAATAGTTTAAGGGAGACTCTGTTAAATGCAAAAAGTGGACACAAACACCCAGTAGAAAAGAGTAAAAGCACTAGTTGTGTGCGTAAGGCATAGCAGGCTAATTTACGCAGCTTCGAACACACATTTGGGCACTGTTCTCATTATTCCCCGGGCAGTGTGTGCGCTGTGCCGGAGAGCAGAGCACCCCCCGCCCCTATCCCCTCTTCTTCCTTTTCTCCGTGTCCGTGGGAAGGAGGAGTTTAACCCCACATTGTCTGGGAGGAGTCCGCAGTCTCTTGGCGCTCCGTCCGCCCCACGAACATTAGCAGCATTGGAAACAAGAGGAGAAATGGTGGAAGTACGTGAAGAAAAACTCCCGTTTCATTCTCCGATGTAAAAAAAATCAAATCAGTATTTAGCCTGTTTAGCGACGAGGCGGAAAAAAACACGTGGATGCAGTGTGTTTGCGCAGTGGGAACATTAACCGGTAAGTTGCAGGCTAACTTATGAGAGACTGTGTTCATGGGTTATAGCTTACGCGCTGTACATTCAAATACTTACGGACATTGTGGATAGAAACTTTAGCTGAAAGTTTGCTTCTGTAACCTGTTGAAAAGTTTAAGCTTTTTTTTTATTAGTCGTTGTGGACTTCCTCGCCTCAATAACACTGCAAGAAATAATTTCACTCCCCATGTCATGCGTAAATGTGTATCTACAGACTATTGTGGATCACTGTTAATAGAAAATCAGTTGTGGTTCTTTTGTTATTGTCCTAAACGGAATATGTATTTCATCTGCAGCAGCTGTTGAATAGTTTAGAATGACATAAGTTGGAATATGTGATGCAAACTGCTTTGATCTACAATAAATGTCAGTCTTTTGAACTTAATTAAGACAGGGATTTCTGGTTTGTGATTCCAGCCACACAATGCATCACTATAGGTGTCTAAGGACTGTGGAGATGTCCAACATGTAGCCAACAGCAGTGTCAAAGGCTTCTTATTGCCCCTCTTTTCTTTCACCTGATTTATAGAGTGAAGAATTGGGATCACAGGCCGTCCTGCTAAACACCAGGGCATGTTTTATTGTTGTCTTTAGATGGGATTTACCCTGGCCTTTATTGTTGTTGGGCCGTGTGCTGGGGTGGAAGGGTCTTCTCAGCTCATACAAGGCAACAAAAGGGCCCTGAGACCCCTGGAGTGGAAGGGCCGGCCCAGAGCAACACAGCTAACATGCAGAGTGGAGGGTTGTGGGTACCATTTGGCACGGTGTTACCTCTGCCATGGAAACATATGCCTGTCTTACCGTCCTTTGCACACAGCCGAGGAGGGCTATAAAAATAAAAACACAGGCTAATGTTTAACTTCAAGAGTCTGACCTGTTTATTGATTTGATAAAGGTGTGGCGCAGGCCCATGGGAAACTGAGATTTTTCACTATATTAATTGCTTTATAATGATTATAGAATGGAAAATATATAAATGAGTGTGTCGTGCTTTCTTAACTTTAATCTAGAAGTGTAACCAAAAGCAAAAGAACATTGTCTCGTGCTTATTTTTCCAATGGGAAGACATGCTGAGTGATAGGTTTCGTTTGCGGTGGACCCTCCAGTGCCTCCTGCCTGTTTAATGGACTCCTCCGAACTGCTTATTTACTTACATAATCTCTGTTGTTGAAGCTCGCTCCCTGTTCTTATAGTCTTCCAGAGATCGGTAATTGAACCGACGGGTCAGAAGCGGCGGCGGGGTATGCATATTTTGGCATTTGTGGTTCACATTTTCGAGGACGAGAAATCCACAACCACAAGGAACATTGTGTTTTTACAGTTCTGTTTTCCTCTGGCCAGGCTTGGGTCTTGAACTCAAGTGATGCTGATGGAGTGCGGACTAAAATTTGGTTTTTAGTAAAAAAAACTAAAACAAATTAAACTTGTTTATTCAGTTCTTTGCTGACACGAGTTCTGGATTTCACTTGGTGGGACTGTTAGATGTCAGAGTTGTTTACCAGTGACAAAAAGGAGATGTAATACTACTCCTGGGTGGCTTCCCATCAAGAGGCATCAGTTCAGCTCTGAGCTAATTTCATTGGAAGGACTCATAAAGCAGTGACATAATAGGAACTCCCCCAAATCAAAGACTGATTTGTATTCTGTGCTTTGTAAATCTGATGCTGTGATGTCCTGTGTGAACACTGACTGCCACAGGGTTAAAAATCCCTAAGAGGAACATGTTTGCACTCTCCGCGGCCCATTTACAAGACTGCGAGTGCCCATTGTTGTTCATTTAGAAGTGCTTCGAGAATGTTTCATGTCTTCTCCCGAGCACATTTCTCTCCATATAAGGTTGTACGCATGTGACTTATCAGGCAGGGGTAACATCTGTGCTTACTGTCACACAGAGATGAAGGCCTTTGACTGTTTCTAGGTAGAGAGGTGCTGCAGGGGCTCAACATGACTCGGTGTAGCTCAAAGAAGAAAGGAAACGGGCCGACTGGAAATCAAACTTTTAGCACAAGCCTAGATTACAAAGCAACATCTTATGATTCAGTGTTGTCTCTGTTCACGTTTCATTTTGCACAGCGGAGGCATACAAGGCGGGTTTCTATTTCTTACTCCTATGCTGAGATTATATTTGGTCTCTGCCTGGTAGTGAACGCCAGCAGTGTCTGGAGTGGTTGCTATAAAAAGCAGGTGAACTAAAAGTTAAGTGTTGACACCCTCTTGGCTTTGACTTTCATTTTTAACTGGCCTGTTTTTTGACACCATAGGGCTGGCTACACCGCAGCATATATATTGATATCTTAAGTGTTGTCTGTGTTGTCCAAGAGTACAGATTAAAAAAATATAAACAGCTTTTACAATATGTATTTTAAAGTTCGAATGGTGATTATGTTACTCTATTCCTTTTTTACCTCATAATGTCATCATAATATTCAACAAAAATTTTCTCTGATATTGTGCAAGACTATTTTGAACTTAATGCAATGCACGTCATTCTGCATTTTCATGACATTGGCCACAGGCGTTCAAAACAAACATGTTGACTTGTCAATCCACTTCAACTCGAGATCTGGAGCAGCAAGGCGTCATCTACTTCAACCGATGGAACATGCTCCTGCAGCCTCGGCACTCTAACCCTTCCAAACGAGTAAACGACATGAACTCTTTTATTAAAAATGACCAGTAATGTTTGCGGAGAAGATAAAGATGAAACGCTGGTGGGAGCTGTCAGACACATCCTCAGATTTAACGTTATCCAGCAGACGACTGGGCCAAAGGTGAAAAAGGGAGCCGGCTCGCTTTTAAACATTGCCAGACGACTTGTTATTGAGACTTTCATTAACCCCAAAGAAATAACTGCGAGACAAGCCATTACCGCTCCTTTACTGATCGCAGTATAAATCACATGACGATTGGCGTACATGAAGCGAAAAGCCCCCATGACAGCAATAGAGTAACAGTGCATGTAATTTCTCTGTGCTTACCAGACTGCGTACAATATTTCAGTCTGGAGAAAGTGCCACTTCAGCAACATGACTGTGTGAGTTATAGAGCCTGGCGATTCAAAGACTTGTTCGAATATCAAAATGTGTAAATGATGATTTCCAGTTAAAAGCGTATGCTACTTGTGAGTGTATTGATCTGTAAATGGAATGGAAGCTTAAAGCTACTTTTTGCACCATAAATTTGGTTTGTGTAAAAAAAAATCAATTTAAGTAAGTAAAGTATTAGCTGCATATAGGTATAGTTTAAAGACAGCATATGCTTCACAATGATTAAGCAACCAGATGTCTTATTGAATAAAGAAAACCCCACGTAGGCTGTCTTCCTGCAGGTCAATCCTAATAACAATTGAAATAGTGATTGATCTGCTCTAACTCGGTCCAGTAGCCATAAGCTCCTCCTAACCAAGCTTGCCCTATTGGAAAGGCAAACACAGCTGGTGCCACGAGCCTAAGTGGTCACTACTGGGATCACTACTATTGTCTCCCATGATGGATGATGAAATTCTGGATTTACTTCAACACATCCCACCTGTTTATCGGCGGTGGAGATTGACACTCTCTTGTTTTGGCCGCAGAGCTGGACCGTAGATGTTCTCATTCTGCCTTCTGCACAGGATATGCCGTGCCCTTATCTGCACATTCTCCTGGGCTTTATGAAAGACATGAACTGCTTTGGACACTCATGGCAGCCATTGTAGAAGTGTTGTACAGAGGAAAATTTTCAGGCTCATTAGCGCTCCCCTCCTTGACCGGCCCCCTCCCTGTTTTACCAGTGTGTGGCTTGATCTCCAAGAGAGATACGCTCCTTTCTCCATCTTCCCGTCTCCAGGCTTTGTCATGTTAGTTCAGTCACTTGAAATGTCGCCAGTGTAAACCGAGACGCCACTTTGACTGTTTTTGGTCACTGTGCAGCAATCCTGGCGTCCACATTTACCTCCAAAGACGCTAATGATTCCAAAGAACATTTCTAGTGCAATTGGAGATTACATCAGCTTTCAAAGAAATCACAGAGGGAGTGTTTGGTTAAAGACGTCATGAACTGAGTCAGCCAGAGGAGTTATAGATTTTTTTTTTCAGATTCATTTTGCAGCCTGTTCTTCTGTAATAATCATCATCACATCTTCAACTCGGGCAGTGCCAAATGCGCACTTGCCAGGCCACAAAAGGCTGTGTGTGGCCTTATTTTTACAGACACTCCAGATTCTCATTTTCTTGCTTTGTGTAACTTAGATTTTCCTCATCTCCCTGGATCTTCCAGCTTCACATTTCTCTGCCCTTGTGCTGCCAAGACATGAGATCCTCTAGGCTGTTACATAAGCACAGTTTAACCCAGCATATGCACTCTTCAGCCTGGGGAAAAGAGTTGCCCAACATGCTGCAATGTCCACTGGGCGGTTTTCACATGGATGTGGGCAGGATTATTACACTTTCTATAGATTTGAACCTACTAAACTTTCTCAGAATGTGCATTACACGACCAAATCAAGCAGATTTCAGATTTCTTGGCTTGTTGGGGACAGCCCTGCAGTTTTAATGCTGTACATCTCTTTCACTCAAGAGTGTTGCAGCAGATGCCACCAAACTTTTGAAAAGTTAAAGCAGTCTGGTCAAAGCGGGTTCACAGAAATGTCAAGGGAAAACTAGTAGAAAGTCAATGCTTCTGTGAAGTGCTCGGTTTGACATTCAGAGACTGAAGTGCTGCTGTAAACACAGGAGACAGGTGTGTGCTATGTGTACAGCCGATATCGAGGCTATTAATGGTGTTTGACATTCAGCTGCCATTGGAGAACCTGACTCTTAATTCATCTGACGCTCAATCCTAATGTTATTAAGCGTGCTGAAGCCAAGAAAGTGCTGAATTTATAGACTCCTTCACGTTGTTCATGTGACTCGGACTTAGCTGGTTGAATGGGTTAAGTAACATACTACAGGTTTCAAGAAAATGACAACATTTCCAAACATCTGTTTATCAAGAGACTGCAAAATTCAATCAAGTCAGAACCATTAAACATTTAACCAAAAACGGAATGAAGTTTTGAAGCTGGAAAAATCACAGCACTGTCTCTTGCCAAAGGGAAAGTCCCTGTCGGTAACTAATTTGATTTTGACTTTTGGAGCTTTGGCACCATGATGAACTTTCCAGACAACCTGCTGCTGCTCTTAAAGGTCACCCGGCCAAGAAATAGCACACTGTCAACAGCACGCTCTGAAAATACAATCTAAGGTGAATCAGGATTACCAGTACTGTGTTAATACTTGCTGCTGGTGGATATTGTGCATTACACTTTATCCCGGACCAGTAGCTCTCTGGGTCATTTCACTCATCTCCTCACACTTCCTTGGTGGTTTGTCCTGCTCAACAAGACCATTGTTGGCGGTTCCAGATGGAATATCCTGCTCGGGCTCCATGTGTAAGCGCGCACTGTCTAGAGTTTAGACTGGCTGTGTGCGGTGGAAGTGGAACGACTGACTCACTAATATCAGGGATGTGTATATCCTGTGTGTAAAACAACCGGACTGTGCCTGTATTTGAGACGTCACGGCTTAAGTATGCAGGGCCACTGTTGCGCACATGTTGCACAGCACACCTCCAGCTTGGATTGTTTTCATCTTTAATAGCAACTTTTTATTATCACGCGGTATATTTTGCATCTCAGATCTGTCATCGTTTCACGGAGGAGGTTGCTGGCCTTGTGAAGGGAACAGTTTCGGTCTTTGATCTTTTTATAGGACTCCTTTTGCCGGAATATCAAAGAAGACGAAGAAGAAGCAGCATTTTTCAGAGTGCTGAACTTTTCTAAATCCACTAGTACTGGCATTCGCTGTGTGACAGGATTTGGTGTGAAGCACCGAGCAGTGAAGTCATTCATATTAAATTATTCCTCTAGGGACTGAAATCATTCCTGACTAGTCTCACGCTGCCAGTGATCCGCCCTGACTGATGACTAATGTGTCGTTTGACTTTGTGCCACCGATACGCTTTCCTGTAGGTTATTGCCTTGTATTTTTCTCTCTCTGTCTGTCTTAATATGCTCTAAATGTGTAACTGACAGCACCACTCATTCAATAATGACTTCAATAACTGCACTATTTTCTCAAAGGTTTTTTTTAAAAATAATTTGTATCTTTAGGCGCTCTTCCTGATCCACAATAGTCATTTTATTGTGAGCGCTCGTGTCCAGCAGCAAGCCCTGTGGTCTACTCGCGTGGAGAAATCGCCTCCATTGGAAACTTGTGGTGGCCTATTTTATAATAATAATAATAGTGATAGTAACAATATTTTACAGTGCATGTATTCGTACTGGTGTGAAAGTCTAAGCTAATAATAACATTGTAGAGAAATACCATGAACTGGGTTTTCCTGACAGTTTGGAAGGGCTGTTACGGTTCAAGAACCAAAGGAAAGCTGTACTTACACAGTCACGCCGTATTATTAGCATTATGAATCATTTGCCCTTTTATTATTTCCTTTTACTTGGTGATTCATGTGCTTAATTGTCTATGTGTAATGTGATTATGAAATAAGAAGCTGTATTCTATATGAGAATATTTCAATCTTTTTGTTTTCCGTTTGGCACAGCATTTAATTGGCCTCTGAGTCTGGCCTGGGAGCAAATGGGCCATTAGTCAGTGGGCAGCGTTTGTGAAATGATGAGAATGACTTGTGCGTTGGAGGGGGTTGTCTAACTGTTCGCATTTGGTCCCAGACACTCCTGCTGCTTTTTGCTAATCATGCCATCATACACTGCCACAGGCTTTTTTTTCTAAGCCAGCAAGTATTTTAACAAGCTGGAAGATTGCGCTCATTCTTTCCGATCCTTTAGCCGCATCTATATCATCACGCTTAATATGTGGGCTTGTGGAAGGCAATATTCTCTGGCTAGCGTCGGGATGTTGCAGCCAACATGAAAAATGTCTCTACTTGAGCTTTCCTCTTATTATTATGTATGTATTATGGGACAAAACAATTTCACAGACTGAGCAGACTAGTCAGATCAGGTTCAACTGCTCAAACTTCAAACAGAAATGATGTTGTATATGTTCCTGTGGTCATTATCTGCAATGCATGAGTCTTTGCCCACTTTTCCCTGTTTATTATTTAGTCTGGGGAAGCTGACATATCATATCACATCTCAACATGACGCAAATGAGTATCAAATGCTCAATATCCTTTTGCATTGCAGGCTATTTGAATCGCAAACGGAGCATGTTGAATCTCAACAGTATTGCACATGTTTCCTCGAATAGTAATACCTTAGTAGCTGCAGGATCATTTGAGAGTCAGAAAATCTGAATTCAGTGTATGGCTTGGCCTGAAGGGTTAAGTATCCACCCTCGCTCCCTATAAGCCCACCCCTACTTAGGAGCTGAAGACTGTGAATAAATACCACCCTTGTCCTCTCATAATGCAGCAGCTTGACCTTTCTTGACCTCTGCTGGTCGGAGCATCTGCCCGTCGATTCGACCGGCCCGTCCTGTGGGACTTGTCCTGCCTGTCACATCTGCCCATAAGCGGTAATTCAATTTGTTGCAGAATTTATTTTACAGAATAGAAATGACAGACTGGTGTACCCTTTTTTCAAAGTCACAAAAGGATGCAGCGTGATAGAATACGCTGTTGATTTATAGCCGGTGATTGTGTCGAAGTATTTGTTTCATTGAGGGCGCTCTGCATGACGACTGCATAATGAGCACGGCCCTCATTGACATTCTTGAGCCTCTCTGTATGGATGGGATAATAATGAGTTTGGCAGGAGACTTCATTTAATCATGTCGGTAAAAGTGGTGCACATGTGGCCCAGCTGCTAGCGCTTAGCCAAGGCCTGCCGTGCCCTGTGTGCCATGGAGTGCCCGCTTGCCTTGGCTTCTGTGTTATCAGCCTCCATAAACCACATTCCTCCTTGAAAAGGCTTTGAACCACAGGACAAAAGGAGTTTGTTTTGCAAAGATTTGTCGATGGCTTCTCTGCGGCGCTCGAATCAGCTCACGTGCTAATGCGGCCGCGTGACTAGAGAAACTGGTTTAGGTGTTTTTCTGCAGCTTTCACAGGTCAGCCCTTGTTGTTCCATTTATTTAACTTTCCCAGTCAAACACAGTGCTACTTATGTGCTTTGTTGAGCACCTGTTGTGGATTACAGGTCAATAAAGGTTGCCAGCTAATTTTCTTGTGAGAACTCAACTGTGAAATGTAATCTTGCCAAACCCATTTGGCCCCTTTTAAAGTGAGCTTCATTAACTCCTTTTTAACATTGTGTGTTTCAGGTGAAAGTATCTGTCTTTTATGCATTTACTCGTGCTAGCTCTCTGGTGAACTTTATCTGCTAATTGAAGTTATTTGATATCGGCACCACAGTCTCACATATTGACCTGTGACACAGTTTCGTGACAGAACTAGGTCATAGGTTGTGCACTGCCCAGGCTTTTTGCATGGCTAAGAAAGAAAAACATTTCAATTTGCATCACACACACTTATACATACCTGCCGTAGGTGTTAAACCTGTTCAACCCTATGTGGCCTCTTTGAACCTCATTTATTAAAACAACAAGCGCAGTTTTGCAATGACCTATTCATGTTTATGCCACATTTAATGACATTACAATTAATATTAATCTGTAATCTTGGGCTCAACATGTTTCTAAAGACATTTCTCTCATTATCTATATGTGTGTGTTAATCATGTCCGTGCCAGAGTTTTCTCATGAGCACATAACTACTCCCCTGTACATCTTCTGCGGATATTTAATACCGGCAGACAGATATGCAGCACCGGTGGCTACAGTGAGCACTATCTGTGTGTTCTCTTGGCTCCTCACCAGCTGTCTCACCCATCAGCAGAGCTTTCAGGATGCTGAGCAGACAGTGGAGCTCAGATTTCTTCCTACCTTATCTGTGCTGTAAGTCTGCTGTGTTACAGATATTACATATTACCAGCGACTTTGGTTGGAGCTGCAATAAAACTAATTGTTTGCTTAACGTTATCTCAAGTAATGATGTTGCTGCTTTCCTCTAAAATGGGAATTCTTATCTTATTACTGTTTATTGCTTTGGGATTGAATGTGCTTTGATCATCAGTAAATGTAATGTGAGTTTTTTGAGGAGAGTTTTCTTTGGATTGAATCACACACTGTAAGGAGTGTTTGGTATATTAGTATGCGTAAAAACACTTGTATATAAACTGCCTCTTCAGGTCTGTGTGTGTTTAAACATGTCTAGTTTTACCTGATGGATGGTTTACTTCAGGGTCCACACTGAGGTCTTGTGTTTACATGGCTCTGGTGTAGGTCCACAACCTGACAACCCCTGGCTTTATCCTACATCTCCAGCCAGCTCCACACAAGGAACAATGCCTCAACACTGTCACTGTGCTGGGAATATTAAAGCCGAACAGATGAATCATCACATTAAGTTTCAGTTTGAACAGAAAGAAATTGCACAGCTGGTGTAATGCATTTGTAATGGGATCTGGGTGGGCTGTGGGGAAAAAGGTCAGCCCTTAGCAGTGATAGTTTATTAAAAGAAGTTAATCTGACATTCTTCACAGAGGATAATCCTGTGTTTTGTTCTGTTTCACTTCTTCGGGGCTTTTGTTGAAGTCGTTTGGAGCAAAGTCTTCAACCCAAGCTTAAAGTTTTGATGGTAACAGTTAACAGAAAAAGAAAAAGTCTGTGGAAATAAATAAGCAACTGCGGTTCATCTAGTCATCAGTGATATCACATAGCATCTTTCACACCTGCCACTAGAGAAACCACAGACTTTATGTGGAGGGTAATTGCCTCAGATGATAAGTATTAATGGTTTGCTGAACATCACTTCTATTGTTGTCTTAAAGTTGGCCATGACAACCAACAATCCAGACAAGCCTAGACTAGTCCAACCACTTAAAGCATTGTCATGGTTTTCACCTGTCAGTGTGTCCCTGCTGCGGTTTTGGCACACATCATTGTGGTGTATGGATATTGTAAAAGCGCTGAGCTAAGGCCAGTAATTACACTGGCTACTGTCTTTGCTTTGTATGTATTTGTAACACTTATCATTGAGACAATCTTCATAAATCCGATCTTACCTGTTTTGAATAATTCATCCTTTGTTTGGGCAGGCTGTGATCTGGTTGTGGCCCTTTATTAGGCCATAAAAGGACACAGAAGTGCCAGCTGGAGCACCAGTTTA
The DNA here is from genome assembly GCA_036850595.1 of Rhyacichthys aspro. Taxonomy (NCBI): domain Eukaryota; kingdom Metazoa; phylum Chordata; class Actinopteri; order Gobiiformes; family Rhyacichthyidae; genus Rhyacichthys; species Rhyacichthys aspro. The sequence continues at coordinate 10,676,093 of CM072169.1, read as the reverse complement.
CCATAAGCATATGGCTGCCTTGGCACGGGGAGGTGACATTTGAATTACCATATCCATTAGCGTCAACCTGTCCACGGGCTGCCAGCACATTTCTGAATCAAGTTTTCACTGTGTTTCAGGTCAGAACTGGCTATGGGCCATAAGTAGTGTTCTCCACAGTGTGGGAGAGGGCCACGAGGGCAAACTCCCTCTGGCGTCAGGGCTCCTCAAGAATGCACACAGGGATTAGTGCACGTCTGTGGCAGTGACGGATGGCAATAGGAGCCTCGCATGTTCACGGATAGAAAAAAGCATCTGGATGTAGTCTGTAGAGCCCTCCCCTGCAGCAGTGCCACATTAGCAGGTGTGTGTGTGGCTTGTATGTTTGTGTGAGTGTCTGCTGGGACAAAGCCAGACTCGGTTGTTTGCCCTACTACCCTAAATAAAACTGTATTCACAAGCCGCATGTCAGTTTTGTTCAAAGGCACATGCTGGTACATGTCTGGGCCACTTTGAGCCATGTTCTTTGTCCCTTCCAAATGGCCACTGAATTGATTTGTGGCCCCTCAATAGATTTTCATCCCTGATGCACCCGGTGATTGAAGCCACACGTGTGTCTTCTATTCAATTACAGTGCAGACGTGTGTCAGACAGCTCCCAAATCCCCCGCACCTCATTGTTTTCCCTGTGAGCTGCGGGGATGGTGTGTGACCTCTAGCAGCTGCCTCTGTGTGACTGATAATGTCGTGCGATGGTCAATGATGCCTGATGGATCACCTTAGGGAGACTGGAGTGTGTCTCCCTCACCTGAATGCAGCAGTGGGCACCAGGCGATGGCCGTATGGAAACGAGTGAGTGATCGTATTAATCACTAGAGCTCATACCTCGTCTTATGTGACAGATTATACTGCAGCACGAAAAGGACAGCCACAGGAGATAATACGCTGTTCAAATATGTTTAATGTAGGGATATTATGCAGGATACACAAAGTCACTCTGAGAGAAAGTTAAGCTGGAAATAAGGCTTCAGCTTTATTGATGATGCCTAGAAGTAAAAGCGTTCTTCCTGGATTTCCACAAGTCGCACCATTGTTCCTTTCCCTTCTCCTCAAAGGCACTTTTGTATCTCTTATCGGTGGAGATAATTAGGCTCCCCTTTTGACCAAGGAAGCTGTTCTGTTTTACAGCTCTGCACTGTCTTCCTGGGCAGGGTCGAGGGTGTTCCCAGCAGACCCAGCCTCTCTTATCTGACCTGTTGGTCTCACTTGTTTTTTTTATGCTAAGCTTGTCACTCATTGCATTACTTTTACTACCACACGTTTGTTTTTTTGTATATGTTTACCTATGTAAAACAAACTGAGACTAAAAACATGTATTCCCAATGATTAGCTTTGGACATACTACATTGACTGGGTGTTACTCTCAACTGTGGTGTGACATAGATTTTTACTACTTTTACTACTATTTTCTTGTGTCCATCATCATAAAAAAATCTATGTTTAAACTGGTGAATGTGCCATCTGCCTCAATCCAAAAGTCCAACTCATGGATGCAGTATCAAACATCAAAGTTTATCATATTGACATACTTTTCTTATTATTTCCACCTTTTTCCAACTCCAACTTTCAACGCCAGCTCTTTTCTTTCAAGAACATCCTTCATTCCCTACCAACTCTTTGAAATTTTCAAAATTTCATGCCATCTGTCATCAGTTTTCCAAACATTTTCTTTTGACATTTTAAAGAGGAACTGGGTTACATTAGCTCACATGTGGCCACAGGCTGAAGTGTCATGTTAGCAGTTCTCATTCCATAGAAAACTGTAATGTGTGACTCTTCTACTGCGACACAGATGCTCTGTGTGTTAAAGTGTCTGCCTGGAATCGTTCAGGTTGAAAGTTCATGCACATACTTTGAGTGTGTGTGTCCTTCACAGCATTAACCCCCAAATCAACCTTTCTCTCTCCATTAAGCTGCTTAATTGGGAGAGAAGTTGATGGAAAGCGGATTTCCACCTGCAGCCTTCCAGCTGTTTGCTCACACATGCATCCGTCATGTGTTTTTTCTTCTTTAACCCATTCCTGTCCTGTTTTCCCCGTTGTAAATGTACAGATACAGCAACAGGAAGAGCCTGACACCATCTTGAGGATAATATAGGACAGCTACTCCTCTAAACAAAGGCCACACTTCCTTTTTCATAGGAAGCCTGTCACCTTCTGGTGAGCTTGAAGACTAAGAAGCTAAGAAGCCAGCAGGGGATACTGGCTGAAAATAGAGATCTCACTGCATGTGACGGAGTAATGTGGAGGCAGATAGACAACAGCTGGTGGGAGGGATAACCTCAGGATTCCACAGAATATTCATCAAGATTTTGAACATGCTATTCTCCTTTTAAACAAGGAGGAGCACGAGGATAAGGGCCAAACAAAAGACCTGACCTTTGACCTAAGTTAAAGCATCCCAGCTTAAGTAAATTCCATCAGTCTGCACCCCCCATTTCCTCCACTACTTAAGAAAGAATTTCAAACACTAAACCCCAGATATTTTACTCACAAAAATAAGCAATTAAGAGTAATTAGTCTTTTCTCCAGCAGCCTTTTTTTTATTCTCAAATGGTTGATGAGTGCAGTGCAGTCCCCAGTGTGCAGTGACATCACACCATTAACGGCCTCTAGATACGATAGTGCCTTTATCTCATAAAGACAAATTATTAGCATGCTGACAGAAAAAAACTCATCTTTCTCCCCATGGCTTTCCTTTTCCCTCCCTCTGGTTTTTCATCAAGGGAGGATAACAACAAGTAATCTGTCTGAGATTAATTGTGCTCTGAGGTAGATGTTTTACGTAAAAAGAAAGTTTAGTTCCCTCCATCCATCCTTTACCTCCATCTGATATGCCTGACTTACTGAAGACATACGAGGAGCTTAAAGACAATGTTAAACATGAACAACGGCGTCATTTGCTCATCTTTAAATGTAAACAGAATGATGAAAGGTAAAACACTGTGAAATTAAATGGCAGTGTTTTTTTCTATGCTCTGTGTATAATGAATTACAACTGAAGGAGCATTTAATTTCTGTGACAAAACGTTATCTTTCTCCAATCTAATTAAAACATCTCAATAATAAATTCAGTTAATTGTTTCATATCTTATCCTGTTGCTCTGTCGTAACAAGCGATTAAAAATACAGCAACACAATCACATCTTTATCTTTCACCGCCTGTATTTGTCTACACTGAATATTACATTTTAATTTTTGTCATTGTCAAAACATGGACATTAAGATATTAAATGAATATCTCAGATGTCAGTAGTGTTTAGACAGATGAAGTCTACAAACACTAAAATCTCTTCTGTCCAAATGTCTTATGTACGTCATTCAATTTATTCAAGTCCTTGTGTCACACTGTATTTGAAACATGGTAACCTGGTGTGTGTGGATATCTGCTGTGCTGTGTGTTACAGAAAGGTTATCAAAGGTCATCTTAGACCTCTGTATCAACACTGTGTTAAAGGACTGAGCCTGAGGCAAAGCTGTACAGATAAACCCCTGAAACCTTGTCATCTCACACAACAGCACTGCTTCAAATAAAACCCTGTTCTATGCACCTTTTACCTACTCTTTTCCTACACAGTTATTTTTTATTGCTCGGTAATGTCTGTAATCTTTTTCTCTTGGCTCTAGAGAGACAATTTGGACCTTAATTGATCGTAATTACGGGTCAGATCATTTAGCTGGCTTGAATTAGACGCAGCACCTGCTCTGTATGAATATGCAACACAGTGGACTCCTTAGCCTCTCTTTCTTTCTTGGTGCCTCTTTCTTTTTCTTCCTCGGCGTGTTGTTGACTAACCTTTTAGCTGCCGCCATCCAGAGCTGCACAAAGGGCTTTGAGAGCGGCCCAGACTCGTCCGAGGGGACCATTGTGCTGTTAACAATGTTGTTGAGCCCTAATATTGTGTCGCGGTGCTGACGTGTCTATGTCAAGCAGCAGGCTGATGGAGGACTATTCCACAGCTGCTCATACGTGTGCGTGGCCATGAATAGCGCATTCAGACGCTGATGAATTTCGAAGGATGGAGCAATATTCGAGGTGCTCAAGCTGTCATGTTTTCCATTTGCACCAGTGATGTGACATGCTCCATCACATAATTTGTTTGGAATAAACAAGAGGCTAAGCAGAGCCCTGAGGAACAGTCTCTGGCGCGCTCTGGCCTCTTCATGTGCTCAACAGTGCTGCGACGTGTTCTGGTGTGGCTTTGCGAATGGTCCAGTTTGACTTGGCGACCACAGTTATGTGAAGCGTAGACAAATGAAGGCATGTGTGTGTTTTTTTTAGAGCGACAGCGGTCGTAAGCCTCTGGAATATGGCTTAGTCACAACACTTTCTGTCACATATAATAATACCACTTTGGCCTGTCCAGACTCCAAAACATTCAAACTGTTCAGTCTTGTTGCTAACTTTATTTCCTCTTCTGTAATTTCCATTTAGTGTTGTTCTTTTTCACACCAAGCCACTGTCTCTGCTCCTTTTTTTTCTTTGGCATACACTCAGTCACACATTTACTAGACTGAGTCAAACATACATGCTCCTTGTGTTTCGCCAGTAGCTGCTACCTCCCTGGGCTCCTCTTGGGGTCATTGTGGTATTTAGGGTCAGACAAGGGCTCTAGTCATTCCCTCCCCAAGCACCTCCCATGCAGGCAGCTTTGCAGTTATTATACGCCTCTAACTGCTATGGAACGCTGCCTTGCATCCTCCTGTCGCCAACGGAAAAGCAGGCTGTAGGAAAAACAAGTCTTAACGGACTAGAGCTATAAAGTATCCCTACTCTTCTCCCTAAGAGAGAGCTCTTCTGTTGAGAACTTTTCACTTTTTCCTCCCCGGCGCTCCGTTGCCCTGGGTTACCCCTGGAGGACTGTGATTCGTTGCTCTACTCACAAAGCCGGGAGGGAGTTTCCACGTGTCTTCCACGGTGTCTGGGTGTGTATGAGTCAGATGGAGCGAGTGTGTGTTGCTTTAAGACTCCACACAGAAGGCTAGACCGGGAGAATCCATTCTGAGATCAGTGAAGAGCAGCTAGAGTTCTTCAAAGAGCTTTTAGATTAAAGCTCGGGCCACAGAGGTAAGGGATGTTATAGGCTCTGTTTTATCTGGTGCTGCTTTGTTTGTCCTCTTTACTGGATTAACAGGCTGCTTGAATAAAAAGGCTTCATTGTGTTTCCTATTGTCAGGTGTTGGTTGCAGCAGGTGTTGCTTAGTTGCCAGCACTTTTCATGAAGTTTTTCATCTCTAGTGTGTGCTGCCGTGCTGTGCTGTGCAAACCTTCAGAGAGTAGCGCTGTAAAGTCAGATAAACAGAGTGACCTTTCATATTCACTTTGGCTCTGTTTGTCAGCAGTTTACAGCAGACAAATCCAATTCACTCAAACTACAAGAAGCAAGTCGACAAACTAGTCTAAACTCTGTACTCGATGCTAAAGAGTTGTATAAAAGTGCTTTCATTTTCTTGGCATCACTCTGGAATGGCAGTGGCATTTGTGTATAAATCTTTCAGAGGGCTGCCATGTCATTTTTGGTCTGGAGCCAGGCGCGGAGCTTCTAAATGTATAATGAAAAAGTCCAAAAGACACTTAACAAGCACTTTGATGGATGTTTGGTGGCTTTGGCTGAATCCGCCTCTCTATTTTCTGGGCTTTCGATGTGATTCATAGACAGACATTTCTCCTTATAAGCAAACAACCGCAGGATACATTAAATCTGGTTCAAATGACAAAACTCGGTGGGAGATAGCCCCTAACCTCGGCTCCTACAATGTTGTTTTGATTGTCTGTAGTCAGAGTTGTAATTGTTCTCAAGGCTTGCTTTGCATTATTTTGGAATTACAGCTGCGTTTGAGGCACACAGGCGGCTCCTTTAAGAACCTTATTGTCACAGCGCCAGAGGAAAGTGATAAGAGACAAGTCCCATGGGCTGTGATTTGACAGGAGGAAGGCGGCGCGATTGTGTTAACAGCCACTACAAATAACAAATGAGCTCATACTTCCCAGTTCATAACGCAATAACTCAAAAAGTGTAAACCTTCATGGCACTTTAGTTGGATTTGATTATTTGACCTACTCATTTGTCATTTGTTCATTCATAATGTCTTTTGGTGAGGGCTATTGAGGAAATGTCACAGGACTGGCTGTTTGAGCATAGCTTTCTTTCACAGTTTTTTAGTTGGGGCTAAGTTGCTAATCAAAAAATGTTTGAGACAGCTACAACTATTATGGCCCATGTTCAGTGTATTATATTGATTAAGGTTCAATTTGCAGAATGTTGAAGATTCCTTGTATTTCATCTTGTTTCTTCTCAAGTATCAGATTTACAAGACACACATTTGTGGCGTCTCCTTTGCAAAAACCAGGAGCTCTGTGACTCTTCCCAAACAACTCTGCTACCTGTATTTATTCTGCATCAAGGTGTGGCCCTGCACTCCAGACTTAAAGACATATACAGAGCGCCAGACTAAACACTGAGCTTTCCTTGGGTGTGACCCGGGGGGCGTCCTTTAGAAGAATGCCAGGTCAAGGGGGTGGGCAGAGGAAGGCCAAGGGTGCCCGTGGTCCCTTGGCCTGTGAGCAGATGGCCTGTACGAAGCCTTTTTGACGAGAAAACACTGGAGCAAAAAAGGAAGAGGGAGGGGAGGCCTTGTGCCGTGGTCCAGGCTTAAAGGAAGACTTGTTTTGTTGTTCGCCCAAATCGCTTCACACAATGAGCCGCTTCAACTGGCAGCAGAAGGCAATCGTGTGTTGTGCGTTTCCCTTTAAGCTTTTCATACACTCTGCCTGAATAAACTTTGCGACAGAAGTGCCAGTAGTACTGCTAAAAGAAAGAAGTTAGTGTGACAAGTTAGACAGCGGGCTTTATGCCGACTTCTGCAGTAGAGTGCAGCTGCTTTCTCGGGGTTTTTCTTTAGGATGAGCTTTGTTTACTTAGAATATTGTCTCCGTAGGTGTTTAGTGATTGATAGCCATGGAATTGGTAAAGAAGCATATATATATTTACTAAGTCTCATGTTTTCCCTTTTATTTTCACCTCCTGACAAGCATTCAAGCGCCTAATCCTCTGATCAGCTCACAGGGATGGTTCAAGTTCATTACCAGGCGTGCACATCTCGGGCCAAGTTTCCACAGTGCTCTCTCAAGTGCTACTTTTTTCACAGACACATTGTAAACAGTTTTAAATAACAGAGGGAGTCATTTTTTGGATGTCTTCTGGCCGCATTCCTTTTTAGCATCAGCTTGGATCTTTGCCTTGTTCTCGAACTTAACAATACACAGCATCATGAGCTATTTGAGTCTATTAAAGACCTCTGGAGTTTGCCTATCACCTTGATGCATTAGAGTCTCTTACAGAGGACCATTTACTCGGCCAACACTGTTTAATCTCACCTCACTGTCAAGGTGGATCCAAGCTGCGGAGATAAACTCTTAATGCTGCCGATCGCTTAATCCCAAAGGTTAGGGCTTCTGACAGAGTGCTGTTTACACTGTAACCTTACGAGGCTTAGCGCCCCATTCGAAAGACTTCCCGGAGTGTGAGGGGTTTATAGTCAACTCAAACTTGTGTAAAAGTTCACAGCGCTTCACACAAGATGCCCTCTTCGCTTCAGCGGCCAGTCCTGGTTTTGGATCCTGCACGCTAGACAGATTTGGCAAGTTTAAAAAAAGAAAGAAAGAAAAAAAAAGGCTAACATTTCCATGGTTTAAAAATAAACTGACTGGTTAAAAAAACGGGTCCTAGACTCAATCAAAGGCTACGTCATTTACTTGTGGGGAGGTGGAAAAATGCGACTAATGTTTGGTTTTGGGAAGCTGATTCAGACGGATTTGAACATAGCACTAGGGTGGTAACGCTGTACTGTACAATGCTGTTCTGTGATGAAAAGGCTGGTGAAAGTTGGGCTAACCAAGACTTTCTGCTGAATCATTTTGGAGAACATGTCGGCCATGGTATAAAACCCAGAATGAGGTTTTTGCTGAGATATCCTCTGGTTGTGTTAGTCAGAACCCAGTAATATGCACTTGACACACACTGTTCTTTGGTAAATGAAGAGGATTACATGTACCCTTTAACTGGCACACCTATTATCAAACATGGAGGAGCTGATTACAGGAGCAGAATTACAGCTCTGTGTAAGGATGACGTTGCTAAGACGGGATCTCTCTGTTCTTTCTGTTTCAGATGAGCCCCGAGTGTATTCTCTGACATGAAGCGGAGAGAAGAGGCATCCACATCTCTCAGAGCTCCACTGTGAAAAGACCACAGGTGAGATTTGACTAGTTTTGTTGTCACCAAGTTATGTTTTTTTAATTTTATTTGAAGATACAAGTTTCCTATCCAATCTTGATAACAATACCGACTTATTTATATTTAAATGATCCCTAGATCAAGCTTCAAGACCACACATTTAATCGTTTAGTCTCTAGTTCCTAATCTGCTTGGGGTGATCATTCAAAGAGCATCCAGAGTCCTCTTATGTAATCCCAGGCCACATTGTAGAGTACAGTACAGTGCTGTCTCACCCCAGCAGCTCTCTATAGCCTCTACACTGTCACTTTTTGTGTGTGTGTGGTCATGGCTCCCCGTCGCTAATCCGAAATGTGTTGTGGGCCGCCTGGAAGTGATTTTGCATTGTCCTGAGCTTTGTCACACATAACGACCATGACAACACAAAGCCTGCTCATGTCACTTAGCTTGGCTGTAGAGAAGAAGGAATGTTGTAAAAATTGGGGATGGGGGTATAGTTTACTGAGGACATAATTTAGAAAGATGGTAGACCCACCGCTGTTTGAGTCTGGAAAGAGAAACAGTAAAGTTAATGGTGGTTTGTTAGACCGTATCCATTATGGTTTATGAGGAATGGGTTAATTTTATTCCCCTGATGAGCTGGCATTATGTCACATCATCTGTTTTACTGCCTTGTGTGTGGGAGCCATGTATTTTCCAACATTTCTTTTTCAGGAAGTGATGGGTAATTCCGAGAGCCAGTACAGCATCCAGGGCCCTAAAGGCACTAGCTTTATGTTCCCTGGGAAACACAAGCCATACTCCCTAAAACCCCGCTCATCCAAAGAAGACGTCCTGTCGCCTCATTCGTGGTGGAAGAACGCTCCAGTGGGCTCAGGTTATAAGGCCAGATGCGTCGGCCGCGGTTGTCTGTCGCCTCCCAAGAGCCGGCAGCCTTACTCCACCCGTCACTACGACTACGTCACCAAGAGGAGCAGCCCGAGCGAGCACCGCTGGCATCGCTCCTCGGCGTGCGGCATCCGGAAGCGGCACCTCTCCGACGAGTACGAGGATAATCCGTACGGAGCCGAGCTGAACGGCGGTGCCTTAAACCAACGCGACGACGGGCTTGGAGCCGCAGAGGAGCAGAGCAGCCCCAGAGTGGTCATCAAAAAGGATGGCAGTGTCAGGGTGGAGTTCACCAACACCTCAGGGAACCCACTCGTCCTTGACGGCGCCAGTGGTCCAGTGCAACTCCTTAAGTTCTCCCCTAATTTGGAGCCCCCCTCTACTCCTGGCTCAGGTGACCCCGATAGTCTCCGCGGTGGTCCTCCCCCTGCGTCTACCTCCTCCACTGCCAGGACAAGTAAGGGCAGTTCTTTGAGCTCCGATGGCTCCTGGTATGACTCTCCCTGGGGGCCAAGCACAGAACTTTGTGAAACAGACCAGCCGTGTCCATCCGGCAGGACGCAAGCGCACTCCCCTATCCACCAACTGGACTCCTTCATCGAACAGCCTCCTATGTCCATCTCCGACCTCTACAGAGAGCCTACCATGGCGGTTACCTTTCCTACAGCTAGAGACTTGTCCTGTCAGTTAGACGGGCCCTCGGCGGACAAGAGACCACAGCGAGCCTCCTTCGCTTCAGTTATGGATGTGCCTTTAGAGGAAGACTGTTCTGAATCGCAGCAGTATTCCTCGTACACCTTGCCCTGCCGCAGACCTAAAGCCCACACCTTAAGTGAGGGGCTGGAACAGTACAGAGACAAGGAGCAGCAACAGGAGCTAATCGTACCTGAATTTGGTTTCTATAAGAAGGACTCCATCAAAAACCGGATCAGACGCTTCAGTGACTGGACAGGGAGCCTCAGCCGCAAGAAAAGAAAGTCTCAGGTAAGATCGCAGCGTAGGGCTTCAGAGAATTATCTTGAAAATATCATTTAAATTGAATAACCTTTTATACTTACAGGGTTCATGCCAGGATCTTACATCCTTGGTATGTACATCATTAGATTGTGGAAGTATTGTGCAGTAGAGTAAGTTTAGACGTCTTGTGTAGCTCTCCCTAGTCTTGTAAAAGCTGAACAGATTGAACATCTAGTTTCCTATCTGGGTAGGTTTATTTAATTGTGAGGCACAGTGGTTGTGCTGGCATAGCTTGGACACAACTATAGGCCTATGGTTCTTAGCACCACAACACCAGCTGTCAGAGCACAGGTCACAGTGGGGTGGCACAAATACCAAATATGTGACACGGTCCTGCTGTGTGCCAGCGCTGTTGGGAGAGTGGAAGGGTCCATGTGCACATATTACTCTGTATAATGCATCTGTTACCTCAGTTCATTCATTTTGCTGTGTATGTGTGAGAGAGAAGTGTTTGGATGTTTTGGCTAGTTCATGGTAACAGGTCTGCTGTGTAGTTATGGTACATTGTCTAAAAAAAACCCTCAGAAGAAGATTTGTAGAGCATTTGTTTAAACTGTGGCTGAACTTGTTCCTCTTTGTATTCGAGGTTTGAAAACAAGTGTCTGATTAATTCAATTTGTCTTTTCTTGTAAAAGTTTAAGAAGAGTGTTTGGATTGTGCCGGGGGACTATTATAAGCCTTTTAGAAGCTCTGTTAGAATGAAACTAAATCCCAGCTGAAGACTTAACCCTATCCTCTTTCTGTGTTAATGAATGACATTACAGTTGCTCTTGCTATTGTTTAGTACACATTTACTGGGCTGCTACTGAGTTTTCAGAGTTAATCTGCTTATAAGGATTGCTGCTCAGTCAGTAGTTTGTGTCCAACAACAAACTAAGGGACAGGAATAAACAATGAGTGTATTCACGTGGTCCTGTTTACCAAATTGAAACGCGTGACTCTGTCCTTGTATTAAAACAGCAGTTAACGCTGAATAAATGCTCTAACTTGACCCTGTCAGTGCAGTGATAAATACATGGAGAGCGTTAGTCGTCATTTAAAGTGTGACATGGCTTTCACTTGATAGCAGTAATGTCCCTCAGTAAATCTCCGGATCAGTGGAGCGCCATACGTGGGAGCTTAGCAGAGTGGCTGACTAGCACCAACTAATTCATTGCAGTGTTGGAGCTCCTATACAGGGAAATAGGGTTGTTTTTATTGAATTATAGAGGTCAAACATTTCTGATATTCCTACTGTAGTTAAATATAAATGTTTGGTGACAATAAGTGCAACATTTTCTCAGTTTAACACAATCAAATGTAATTAATATCAGGTAAAGTACGGTCTTTCAGGTGTAAAATAAGAAAAAATGTTGCACGCTTTCTGTTGAATTTACATGGTTCTTTTGGGACCACTTTTGTCAATTCCCCAAACGTCTGTAGTCACAGTAGCTCCTTTCAGTAGGTTGACCAAACTCCAGCGCTTGATGTCTAGCTCTGGTACCCCTCCACCTTAGTCTGGGGCTCTGTTGTGGATTTAAAGGTCACACTGCGATCCTGGTGCCAAAGAGCAGGAACCTGCCTCTAATGAGAAGCAGCTGGGTACATTCAGTCTCAAAGAAAGAAGGGAAATGTCAAAAGCGACACACCCTGCGTTCAGTGTGAATTTGTTTATGACTGAATTGGTTAAAAAATGAATTTGAAGTTCAAAGGGTTCAGTGCTGCTTGGTTGCTAAATTTAGTCTGGATAAAGGGTTGGAAGAAAAAAAAAAACAGACTTGGAGGATTCATTAAAGCCTCTCATTGGTCTCTCTTTGGAAATTCAAAATAACCAAATGAGAATATGATGAATGATAAATGTTTAAAAAGTGAGCAAAAACACATGAAGACAATGAGCTTCCACGTGAAATCACAAAGTGTGTGTCTACATGTTGAGAGCACTCGACTGGGTTGCTAGGGGCAAAATCGATGCTGCAATCTAGTCAAGTGTAGGTAGACTGTCATTAGGGATGAAAGAGTGCAATTCCATCAAGTGTTCATTTGGGGAATAGGGAAGCCACAACAGAGCTCAAATGACGTGAAATTGTCTGAGCCTGGAGGGTTCCAACCTCCCAGGTGCCATCACAGGAAATTTGTCCCACTTTCTCAGCCTAGCAAAAGATTTTCAGGCTGTAATGCTGGCTTTGAAGTAGGTTTGAGTGGTTGGACTAGATTTTTGGGAGATTTTTACATGCAGTACCTTGGGTTTAATTGAAGGGGAAATCTGGCTGCTTTACCTAAATATAGAAGAAACATTTGACATCTAGGATAAGTTTCCAAATCTCACTCTTTTGTGCCTTGTATGCCCCAGGATTCCCGATATAAGGACCTGAGTGATGCCTTTGACAGCGGAGTCGACGGCCTGACCACAGACACCAGCTCTCCTTCCCAAGTTTCTAGCCTTGTGTGGTTCCCTGGAACATCTAGAGCCCAGTCTTCGGGAGCCATACACCAAAACACCAATGACGCACTCCGTCAGAACATTTACGAGAACTTTATGCGGGAGCTGGAGACCGGTACGGGACAGGGAGGAGCAGAGAAGCCGGACCCATCCACGGGCACAGAGGAGGGGGAGAGCAGCAGCGAGTCGGCCGAGGGCTCCCTGGAGCAGCTGGACTTACTGTTTGAGAAAGAGCAGGGCATGGTCAGGAGGGCAGGGTGGCTCTCTTTCAAACCCCTCGTCACGTTGCACAAGGACAGGAAGCTGGAGTTGGTCACCCGCCGCAAGTGGAAGCAGTACTGGGTAACCCTGAAAGGTTAGCTTTATTATGCCACATTCTCCAAGTAATCACGTTAAACAATGTGCTGAGTTGTGTTTTATATGGAGTTTAAGTAGATTATAGAAAGTAAATAATTTAATCCAGTTTGTGGAATGGTTTCTCAGCAGTCTTGTGCTTCGACTTTGACACGTGACATTTAAACCTGCTAAGAGTAATCTTCTGTCTAAATATGCATTGTTTTGTGACATTATTTGAAAGCCACAGAAACACATGCTCCATTGTAGCCCTATATTTATGGTTTTGTATCTTTCCAGGTTGTACACTGCTGTTCTATGAGACCTATGGCAAAGGTTCTACTGAGCAGGACATATCTCCTCGCTATGCTCTCCTGGCAGAAGACAGCATTGTCCAGGCTGTTCCTGAACACCCCAAAAAGGAGAATGTCTTCTGCCTCAGCAACTCATATGGAGATGTATATCTCTTCCAGGTGATGCCCCTAACTGTATTGTTTCTGTGGAGAAAATTGTTTCAGTAAACTTTTTGACTGCTACGTTTTGCGTAGTTTGTTTAGTTTCAACTTCAGAAAGTTACAGAGCACCAGCAGGTTATGCTGAAATCACAACAGTCACACCACACTTGGCCTCCCTTCCCTTGAGTGTAGCTTATGAAATTTCAATTTTAGTTGAACCTATTTTAAATTGAGTATGTGTATGCCAAGTGCCTGGAGAGCACTTTTCGTTTGCCCATTGTGCTTACTGACCTACATATCGCTAACAAATTCATACCCATCCCCAGCTCTTGCTGAGTAGCCTCTCTCCACCAAAGAATATAAGCTACCAGACTGCTCTAGGTGGCAGTGTCTAGACCTACATCTAATAAAGTATGGAGCTGACAGAGGCCCAGAGGCAAACATAGAGTCAGTCTGCACTGGGAGGACATCCTTGAGTTTCTGCTAACATTGACTGTTTATATTGACTCATTCTGAATCTAAATCAATCTAAAGAAAGTCTAGTTGATTTTATAGAAAACCATATTTCAATTCATAACAGGCACTTTCTCATACAGACATTCTTAATCCAATTCTCTTTAATTAATCTGCCACAGCCTGGTCTGCGACTCATCTTATTGTGATATATTATGTTGCAATAACACAGTAAGGGTGTGTTGGCATTGCTATAAGATTAATCAAGCCTTTGGATTGTGGAGTTCCATTGGAGCCATTGTAACTTCATCATATTGATCTGTGTATCTTTGTCCTCACAGGCCACTAACCAGACTGACCTGGAAAACTGGGTGACTGCTGTTCACTCGGCCAGTGCCTCACTACTGGCCAAGCGTCAAGGAAAGGAAGACACGGTGCGTTTGCTGAAGAGCCAGGTACGAGGACTTCTTCAGAAGATTGACATGGACAGCAAGATGAAGAAGATGGCTGAGCTGCAGCTGACTGTGGTTAACAACCCCAAGAACCGCAAGGCTATCGAGAACCAGGTAAGACTGGGATTTCTGTTTGGATTGAAGTATTCTTATGATGCTGCTGGAGCAACCACATTATGTGCCCTACTTAATTTCCATGATTTTTGTGTTCGCACTGACAAGACTGTGTTTTATTTTTGTCTGTTAGTGGGCGAAGTGGCCTAAATGCATCAGTCCCCAAACGTTTCACTAGGGGCCCATGGGAACAGCTCATTCCCTGAGCATCAGATTGGGATTCCAGATGTTTCCTAGTAATAGGCTCTCTACGTGTATTATCCTCCTCCTTACAGCCTGAGGGAGAATCTCAAGCACCCAGCATGCCACTGTGGCCCACATACAACAGATTACACTGGGGTATAAAAAGCCAATAACCTAAAGCTGAACAACAACACTAATACTTCTACAAGAAAAACAAGTGTTTGCAAGTGTGGGAAAATTCAACTGCAACTTAGGTGGTCATTGACTAAAAGCAAGTACTTTGCCAGATAAATACTGTTGGGATTGCATCAGATCTGCCCTGGGAGGGGGTTCTGAGTTGAGGAAGTACATGCACGGTCAAGTATCATCTGTAGTTGATGTGTGTGACCACTTTAAAATGCAGACAGGAGTTTTTTTTAAGGTTTGTTTAACCACACTCTACTCTAGAAACAACTCTTTTGATGTGTTTTAATGAGTTTAGCTGCTTCAAGTGATGAATACAGAAAATATTGTTAATATGATTTGCTACTTCCTTTAATGGCACTATGTCTTCTCCATACAATTTCCTTTTTTGCAGTGTGGTACTCTCTAAAGATAAGTGCCTCCAAACAGTCCCCATAAATGGAAATAGTTCACATTGGGTGATGACCAATGGACTTGTCATAGACTTATAGACTGCACTGTTTCTGTGTTGAATTAGCCTGGATGTTAGAGTCAATCATAGGCTCAGAGTGGTACAGGTCGGCACTGGGATACGGCTGATGATAGATTTAAGGGGGCAAAACTTTGATGTACTCACCCCACCCCCACTTAGGTCTGCTCCGACCATTGCCAGTAGAGGTCTTTTGAAGTCCCGATATGCCCCCTCTTACATGCACTCACTCTGTGATCAAGTTGCATTTGAGGGCCTATTATGCATTAAGACTTTTAGTAGATGCAAGAGCAGATGTTAAAGAGAGGGAAATAAGAAAAGATGAGAATCTGTTACAAGGAAAGCTCAATTCAGCCTCGCTTAATGGCTCTGAAATGGATGTAAATAATTTGTGCGTGCGGTCCAGATGGGAGACTGTTGTTAACTGATGGTGTTGTTTGTCTAAAAGCACTGATTTAGACCAGTCTCAGAGGGAAGTTGCCAAATACTGCATAAGCATTTTTAAGAAATAAAAATGATGCACTATGGAATGCATCTTCAAATTGAATTTCATGCCTGTGGCTATTTTTGAACCTTCTTGAATAATGACGCCAAATTTTGACGGTTTGATTCAGAAGGCATGTAAATGAGAAGCACACAACTAGATTATCTTGTTTGATTTGAATATTTGAAAAACTCATCTGTGTATCTTTTAGTACATTTATAATTAACTCAGGAATTTGGCTGCAAAACCATTAGACAAATGTGAAAAGAATCTTCCATTCTGTCCATTTTATCATTCCAACAGATCATGGTTATGGTCTGTTTTCCAGATCTGTGGATGACTGACATGCCAAACTCAAGGTCAGTTTAAAACTATGAGGATTCCATGGGGTTGTGTTCATGCTCTAAAAGAGGAGCACCATCAAATGTCACTGACTCAAGGTTTGTTAGTCCACCTGCATAGCTAGATGAGCGTTTTCATGGCACATTGCACACAAGGTTACGGGCTTCCATGGTGATTTGTGTGCCAATTCTTTGTTTAAGATGTTTAAAAAGTCAAAGGTTCACAAAGCAGCACCCGCCCCATCCCTGCCTCATGTGTATCGTAATCCTAAAGAATGCCATCAGCATGAATCGGGACCTAATGGGACAGCTCCACAAGGTGCACTATTGTAAATGAACTCACTGTGCAGAGGCCCATTAAAGTCAGTTGTTACAGAGGGTTGTTTAAGTTGAGTGTTCTCATTAAAAGTAGTCTCCTGCCAACCAACTAAGCACTTTCTTAAGGCTTACATATGCAAACAGCAAGAGGGTGAAAGCGGCCGTAAATTGTGTGTGAGGGGTATTTTTAAAGGTGGTCTGTTCAATATCACACTGCTTTCTAGATGTACATAAAAAAAGGCCAAAGGATTTACTGTGTATGTAGTCACCACTTTGCGAGATATAATGTCACTCCCGCTATCAACCGATTTGTGCCCCCACCCTGCACCAACATCTGCAAGCAATTTCACTTTAATGGAAAGCCCTTCACTGACCCTGGATCGCCACATTCAACTCTCCCCCTTTTCCTTCTTCACCTCCCCCTCACTCCTACAAATGTCCACCTATTAATAGTTCAAATATCTGTCCTCTTTTCTTTTTTTCAGATCCAGCAGTGGGAGCAGAACTTGGAGAAGTTTAACATGGATTTGTTCAGGATGCGCTGCTACCTGGCCAGTCTACAAGGTGGAGAGCTCCCCAACCCCAAGAGCCTGCTTGCTATCGCGAGTCGTCCCACTAAAACCACCCTGGGCCGCTTGGGAATCTTTTCTGTCTCCTCATTTCATGCATTGGTAAGAGATTGAGAACAGTCATTATACAGATCCTTTTGTGTCTTTTACAGGGCAGCACACTCATTACCAAACAGCAAACACCTGCATTACTGGATATAAAAAGAAATCTAATTAAGATAACCGATAAGGTGACATTTTTGGTGCGAAAATTGATGCCAGGCTTGATAAGTATGTGTCTGTACAGATCTGTTCCAGAGATGAGGCCACTCTCAGGAGGCGTTCATTGTCCCTGACTTGCAGACAACGCAAGAGAGGCCTGTTCTCTTCTCTCAAAGGGCTCGACAACCTCACCAAGCGAGGACGAGACAAGAGGCCGTCTGCGTCACAGGTACATGGATAGAAAATTACAGAAGTGAGACCTTGAATTCAGCTCAGGTGTCAACCGAGCCCGCACACGGCAAGCTTTCATTATCTTCGAAAGGCATAATAAAGCACCTCCATATTACATGTGTGTAATTTGATGCAGATGATTCCAATCAACTCTTGCCTTGGGAAACAAACTGTATATTCGATGGATACTTCGTTCCTCCTTTTTGCTTTTTGCATTTTAGAACTGCTTCACTCAGGCTTCGCTTAACCATCCTTAAACTCCGACCTTTGACCAGAAATGTCTGATCTGACCGTCGCACACAGAAACAACAGATTATGCTTTAAGTTCTGCAAACCAATTAGCACTCACTTAAACCAAGAACGCCCTTGTCTCACTTTTGTGTCAGTGCTGCAAAGCCTGAAAGCATCATTTAGCCCGTGAAGTGACACAGAATAATCTCCTCTGAATCCCCGAGTAATAAAACTCTTCAGGTGGTCTGGATTAGCCCAATTCTTAATGCAGGATCACTCACTTTGTGCGCTCAGCCGCTCGCAACAAAACACAACCACATATCCACACAACACAGCACACTGAATTCATTAAGACTATACAGGGTATGATATTTAGCCCCAGCGTGCATATTCATTAACCAAACAACCAGAAAACATCTCGGTTTATTGCTCACTTACTCTGCCTGAGCACAGTTGAAAGAAAGCTGCTTACAGTCGTGCAACACTTTGACTACATTCCCCCTGAAGGAGAGTTTATTAATTAGAAGTACACAAGCGCTGGCCCCCCTTGTGAATCCCCCGTGAAGTTTTAGTGCAAACCTCCCATCATTATGAGCACAGGGGGGCATTCCTTACCCAGGTGCTGAGGGGTAAGGGGAGTTGGAATCCTCTCTCAGGTTAGTAATTAGACTCATGAAGGCTGCTTATTTATTGATACAGGAATCCACCACTCAGTACCCCGTAGGCACAGCCCCGGAGATTACGCTGCTCATGGTGGTCTATTTTCAGAAACAGAGCAGGAAACGCGCGCCTTTTATGGAGCGCCGAAGAAAAAACAATGTCTTTTCATTAGCGGCAATCTTCATTTTTGATGCGGTGGAGTCGTCAGTGTAGTTTGTGGGTTAAAAAGCTAATCCTGTTTACCGCTGAGTGGCGTCTGACTGCCGACAAAGTGTTCCCTGTCCCGTTTTGCTCTGACCTTGTTTCGCTGATTGCTGTGTGAGACTTGTGCGTTTCTCTATCAGGATCTATGTGTTGTCTGGTGTGTTGTTTTGTTTTTTTTTTCTGTGGGGGAACTCCTGCCAGGCAGCCAGCTCTAATGAAGCCCAGTTGAGGTTCACAGTGCAGAAGGCTGAGGTGGCGCTGTAGCACAAACATGAATTATTAAAAGCCCTATGTGGTGGATGGCATTCTCCATTCCCAGCCCTGCAGACACCGGCAGATGGCTGCTGTAAAGATGCTAAATATTCAAAAGCTTTCCTTTTCCTCTTACCTCAAAGGCTTCCTCTAGCGGTGCAGATTTTTTTTTTTTTAAGGGGATCTTGTTGTGATCCTGTGTTGTGTCTTTTTCTGACCACTGTCTGTTGACATCAGCAGCTTCTCAGTGTAGTTGGAGAAGGATTTGTTCTGTGAGGCGGAAAAAGGAGTTCTTTCCCTTTCACTTAATCCCCTGTTACCTTCCTCTTGCTTTCTTTCGCCAGGAGTTTTCATCCATCCTCCCTTTTGCTTTCCTTCTCCTAACCCAAACACCATCTTTCTTGTTTCACCCACTATTTAATCTTAATGTCTCTTCTAGTCTTCCTTACTACTATTTCCTCTGTCCTCTTTAAAACATCAGAGCGTTAGCCGGCAGCCTTTCTTCCACAATTTCCATCCTGACTCATCTCTGTTGACTAAGTCCAAATCCCATTTACCCCTGCAACGCTGTTCCTGACAACCTTGCCCATAAGTCAGGCCCCTTCCCCATCTTTTTTTCCTCTTTATTTTTTACACATCCCACCCGGAGATGTGTACATATACAGTGAGTAGCTGGTGCCATCAACTGTGGGAAGTAGGCCAGAAAGGTCTGAGGATTTGCGAGAGAGTTCGTAAGGCTTTCTAAATTTAGTGTACGGCGAAGCGGCTCTGTTTACAGCCAATTTATAAATGTACAAGGAGAGTTACTGTGGGGTCAGTGGAGGGTTTCTCTGCTTGTAAAAAAAAAGTGGAGAGGTAATCCTTGTAGGCAGATCCTTAGTTAACTTGTGATCTTCCTTTTATCCTTTCCTAAGTGTAGCTCACAAGGAATTTAGCCTCGGGGATGTTTACAGCAAAAATACTCGGAGTTCATGAGAGAACAAGAAGTCCTATTTGTGTTATCAGCTTGTCACCAATGATGCCTCTTTTGCCCAATGACAAAATATCCCTGCGATACACGATAACCCTGTCTGAGTGAGCGGCGGAGTCACACTGCCAAATAACGGATGGCTGGCTGTCACCGCTGTGTTATAGACTTGTTAAAGCCCTCGCAGTCACCTACAAGCAGCCAAGCTTAGCCCGAAGCACACACACAGCAGCGAGCGACACACCTTTCAATCACATGGAGGAGAGCGGGCCAGATCAAATGAAGCAAAAAGAGGAAGGGTTTCTAACACAGACCGGTGGAGATGGAGAGCGGTGGTACATTTCTTCATCTGTAACCGGCCCGTCTCCCTCTTTCATCTCGGCAGTCCATAAAGCCCCAGTGTCCGCGCACATCCTCTCAGCCCACAGACAAGAGCATATTTCCACCACCGCACTTTCAAATCCGGCATTTTGCTCACCACATGCACTTTTTTAATTAACCACGTGCATCTAATATTGTTGGCCGCCCCGTGCTGTATCACTTATGAGTCAATTAGCGCGGTGCCCCTGTGTCTGCTCTTCTCACTGTCCGTCTGTTACTTCCAGATCTTTGACGGCGATTGCGTGGGTCAAACGTACACCCTCCCTCCCAGGAGCTCCGAGGTGAGTCATAACAACTGTCCTCCTTGCATTTGGGACTTCTAATGTATCTTTTAAACCTTCCACTTCCATCTGTCAACTCCTTTTTCCTGTGGCAGCATTTTACGTGTTGGATTATCTTTTCCAGCGTGAAACAGACGTGGAAGGGACTTCTTTGCTGTTCCTTTCACCTCTGGTGTTTTCCGAGGCTTTAATAGTGGCCTCTGTAAAGATATTTCTGACATAGTGTAAAGAGGAGAGGATGGGGGTTTAGTGCATGTCTGTATCTTGTTTGTACTACTCCCACAGCATCAAAGTAGAGAATCCTTTTATGTCGATGTGTAGGTACAAGATAAAGAGCATCGAAGAGCTTCACAACACTGAAAGCATGTTAAATTCAAGTGTAGATATGGACCCAGGATACCACACACCTGTATTTTAATGGATCTTCAGAGAATCCATTAAATTTCTGAAACTAGACTCCTTTACTTTTGCTCGTATTTGACTGTTATGGCAGTAATATGACTTCTGTTCTACACAAAAATATCAGTGGAAACAACTTCCATTTCTGTTGTGGTTTGACAGATGCAAACTCCTTGTGCACATTATGGAAACATAAACGGAGCAGGATGTGTCTCATGATGACCACTGTTTTACCAGATGCTATAATTCACGAGCGGTGAATGTGGCCACTGTTAAAACGGTCTTTGTAGCAGCAAAGCCTTGGATATAATGAGATCCAAGAGCAGTTTGGGAAAAAAAACAGTGCAGGCTTTCATTGGGTTAACACTTCAGCTTTAATTGTAGCAGACTCCTTGTGGTCAAACGCTGCTCGTAGTTATGTCCGGACTGTGAATGTGAGAAAAACAGAGCGTCAAACAGAATCCATTTTGATTTAGTGGGGATTAAGACTCTTCAGGGCGGGAAGTAAAGAGAGACACGGGGGCCAGTGCAAGCCGATTGATTTTTGTTGACGCGTACACTTCCTTCTATCTGTCTTGATGACTTTGCCTGTTGTCCTACTTTAGTCCCAAATCCCTCGAAATAGACTATTAAGTAATCATTTTCTGCTAATCCTTTTGAAGGGAAGTCAAGTGAAGGTACTGTATGTTTGTATGTGCTGCGTGCATCTTTCTCCACAGTCTTGACCTGCCATATGCTTCTGGCGGCGGAGTTTCTCTGGGGATTGTGACGCTTACATACACTATCTATTATAGATGCGCTTGTAAGAGGGGCGGGACTGAATATACGGCAGCGAGCTTGGCCTCTACGAAAGGGAAAGTTCAATCTGACTGAAAGTTTCACTAGTTTGTTTGTTTTTTGTCCTTTTTGTCCTTTGTACCTCAATGAGACCTGGAGGTTTGCCTTTAATGATGTCTTTAATGTCCTCTTTTATGCTTTAGTGGCATCTGAGTGGAGAATTAACTGACCCACTGTGTATTTAGTGTTTAAGGCGAGCACAATGGCGTGACAGTTGTAAGAACAGGAGGGCTGGATATGACGTTAAGCCACTGCAGGTTTTTCTGTATTGCTTTTCTCTTGGACACAAAGCCCAAGTCTGTGTACACACAGGAGCAGTTCTCATCTGTGCCTCAAAGAATCAAATACCACTCGGTTCACCTGTTTCCTTTTTCACTTCAGGAAGAATTACTCTGTGGTGATCACCCCTGCGCTATGATCCACAACATACTGATCCTCCTTTCTGTGTCACCACCTCTCACCACACTCCACTGCCCATGAATACACACAATGTCGCCGGTCTCTGCTGGACTCTGAAGGAGCAGCTGCCAGGGTTAGCCTCTTTATGGCTAATTTTGTCTCGAAATTGTGTAGTAGAAAGAGGAAAATGATGGGTAAAACTCTTTTAATAGTAGAAATAGAGGAAAACTAGCTCACTGTATGTTCCATCTGTAATATTTGTGTTACCAAGTGCTGGGTATTTTTGATTCGGTCACTGTATAAATTCCGTTCAAGCTGTAGGGTGGAGAAGAGGAAAGACTGAATTTTCTAATACATAAATAGCTTCTACTGTTAAGAGCATGGAACTGTTGACCAATTGTGACCTTGTGTGACCATGAATGACTGTACAGTGTTAACCAGGCGATCACATGTTGCCATGGTGATTTGTTTCTTCACCTTGACTACATAATCTTGAACTCCTAAAAGATTTGGCAGCTTAGGTTTTCTCATTGAACAACATTTGAACCATATTTTATATTTTGACTGTAAACAAGTTGAACGTCTTTTCGGTGTTTGTGTTAGACCTGGATACGCTGGGATAAGCTACTACTTTGTTTTTGGCTTCAGAAAGTGTGTGTAGCTGTGGTGACTCATTTTGAGTCGCTGTGTGTTGTGTTAAGTGCTGTTCTAAATCTTAAACTTTAGCTTGTCCCTAAGGCTTTTTGTTTTGGTGGGGAAAGGGGCTTTCTTCCTCCTGAGGTGATGCATTAGTCTGCATCAGACCGAAAAGCTCACACAGACATTAAGCCATTGCTCTCAATTTAATGCTCCCATAATGCATTTAAAACCTGACTATATACCCAGAGCCATTCACACAGGCAATTATCTCTCACGGTCCCTGTGTCTCCATAAGCTCATATCGTCAGAACTGCTGAATCACTGGCTTCTTTGGCCCGTGAGGTTTGGTGCTTTTGGTGTGACTGAGTGTTTCCTTGGGATCCACAGCCTTGATAATTGTGGCCTTATGCTTTTCCCTCCA
This sequence comes from Rhyacichthys aspro, assembly GCA_036850595.1. Lineage (NCBI taxonomy): Eukaryota > Metazoa > Chordata > Actinopteri > Gobiiformes > Rhyacichthyidae > Rhyacichthys > Rhyacichthys aspro. The sequence goes on along the minus strand of CM072169.1, from coordinate 10,653,038 downwards.
GAGACATAAAGTCGCAACCAAAACCCCAAACCCCAAAAAAGGGCTGTGTACCCCTCTCCTTAATACCCAATCCAAACCTCACCGTTCATGCCACCAGCAAATAATTACCTTCAAATGCTTGAACCAAACTGACTTTGAAATACATTGACCCATGCATCGGATCACATTTGCTCATAATTGCTTGTGGCTTTGAGTATTGAGTGTGCAGATATCATCGAGACGTCTAGACCTTTAGATCGGCTTGTGGACATGGTCATTATGAAGACTATTATAGAAGCAACTGCAGTCCATGTTGTCAAATGAATTTCTGAAAGTCTAATTCTGCGGCGTCTGGGCTCTGCCGCTTGATCCACGGCCAAGCATTTAGACTAATGGAATCGTATTGATTTGTGCCGTAACTCAACGTCTGTCACTTTCACTCGGCGGTCCCCTCCCACTTCTGTTTACTTCCTCTTTCATCTGTGTTCTCTTCCTCCCTTTTCACCTTCTTATTTCTGTTTGTCTTTTCAGAGGCTGGACGTTCTGAGCAGCATCTATTCAATGTCGCCGCCTGAGGGTGGCGTGTGGGACAGCATGGCAGACGTCCTCCTGTGTGTCTACATGCCGGACAGTTTGACAGTCCAAATCCCTGTCAGAAGAGACCAGACAGCCGCTGACCTCCTTTTTGTGGCGTGCAAGGTTTGTTCACAAAGAAATGATCCCACACCACCACAAAGCCAGCAAGAAAATCGAACAGATGCCGGTACATTACAATGCTAGTTTTACAACACACAATTGCTTATTTGGTTACTGACCACAGTCTACATTTGACTCCGGAGATTGCCCATAGCAACACATCTGCTGATTTTGCTCCCAAGGGCGGCCTATAACACATCTATTCAGCCATTGTCCTATTTCAAAGACAGGACACACGCACGCCACAGTCCCTTTGGGGTGAAGCCACTTTGTTTACTGCAAATTTCTCATCACAAAAGTGTAAAGCCTCTGAATAATTCACGCCCGGGCCACGCTGCAGCTGTTATGCGAGGCGTCACTGTGTGAAATATGCAGAGAAAATTGTAAGTACACTTGTGTGTAAACAGGTGAAACAGCTGGACCCAGCGCTACACTGCCTACGAGTGCATAGGCAGACGGTGGGGCACGAAGCAGAGGCTCGATATGTGTCCTCTGATGAGCTCCTCCATGACCTGGTAAGGAATCAAATATCAAGGACACACTTCATAATCTGGTCTGTGTTTAATGTGGTTTGGCTGATTTGTTTGATGTCGACTGTAGGTCAACGATCAGCTGGAGGTGGTGCCTCTTAATGTGTTTACTCTGCACATGAGCAAGCCAAGCAGCACTGCAGATTTTGGTGAGTCAGCTTTCGACTTCTCTTTTGTTCTCGCTTTATGTTAAATTATGTACATTTTTAATCCTTTCCTTTTTTTCAGGTTTTGCAGTAACGGGGCACATAGACGGTCAGAAGAACAGCCGGATCTTTGTCAGTGAGGTGCTTCCTGATGGTCTTGCCTTCCATGAGGGTACTTAACTGCCTATTGTGTCAAAATCATTGCAGTAAAGTGTGTTTCTGGATAACTGAAAAAGAAATCTGAAAGCTCAATTGACAGAACGCTTGGCACATTTGCAGCAAGTCAGTGAACCTGCTTACATAATACAGTCTAAAGCAGTGGCTCTCAAACTCTTCACATCAAGTACCACCGCAGAAAATATTAGTCTTTTCAAGTACCGATACCAATCTATGCCATTTTAAGTTTTATATGAACATATACCTATAATATCTACCTATATTTTTGCTGTGCTGCTTCTTTGAAATCACTATTTGAATCCCATTGCTTTTTAAGAGTCCAAACATTTAGTGGTATAACTTTAGAAAAGTTGTCATACATTTTGTAGTTTTCCTAGTGCCAGCACAGTTTTAGAACCACTGATTTAGCATTGTTACTTAAACTTACCTTAGGATCTTGAATTGTGAGTTGATAACATACAATACATAAATATTGCACTGCTTTTTCAACATGTGTTTAGTGAACGGCATAGAGTCCCCCACAGAATATAAAATATAATCACCTTTTTACTTACTACTACTTAGCTTATCTCTCTGTAACAGTTGTATAACCTCTATTTACTCTTTTCTAAAACCTGTGTGCTTCTTAGGTTTGCGTCCAGGTGATGAGATCCTTGTGCTGAATGGCCAATATGTCTCCGGCCTCGACCTGGCTCTGATCCAGACCCTGTTCTCCGAGCAAGACCTTCACCTGAGCTTGAAGAGGGACGGGCCAGCGCCATCTCCAACCTTCAGCCACATTGCCCCTCCTCCTCTTCAGCATATGCCCCACAGCAAGCACCACCGAGCCAAGTCCTCCTCAGGTAAATTTATGCAAACGTGAAACTTTACACTTGAATGTGATGACACAGACGCATCAATCCAGTGACAGACACCGACAACTTGGCCGTATGTGGGAATCTTTATGCGCTTGAGCTTCAACACGAAATAAATGTGAGTAGATAAACTTCTCAAGGGGCAATAGCAGAACAGATGGTGAGATAATGCAAGGTAAACACTGGTTTGTTAGTGTTTTCTTAGTCATGCAGTACAGTATGTGGTTAATTATTCAAATTGTTATCGAATATATGCAAATCTAATTGTAATTGTTTGTACGACTTCTGGAGAATGCCTGTGTTCTGTCACCCAAACCACATTCACACACACTCAGAAAAACGGTTCCCTTTTAGTTTGCCCAGACTTCTGCTTCCTCGGAGCTGACTCATTAGGTTCAAACAAATGGTAAATAGCACAGTGTGAAGTGCGTGTGTTTGCTCAGTGCATCCTTTGGTGGAAGACAAGAAGACACAAGGGGCTTTTGACCACAGAGGGCTCATTACGGCTGCAGATGTGTAGTCTCCTGTCAGGCTGGTTTTGTTGTGCCGACGATTGAAAGTGTCAGAACTGAGCAGGAAGGTCATTTGTGCGGCTGGACAAACAGCTGATGCCCACTTGGCAGATACAGAGTTGCTTTTTGTTCGAGTTCTGAAGCTGAGGTAAGGGGATTGTGATCGGCTTTTTGATGCACAAGCAAGATATTCAAGTTGTTTAGATGTCGTTTAGAGGTCCATATTTATTTATTTGTAACATTAGGCATTATTGAGTTGTGTAGCAATGCAAAATATAAGCAGTAATCAGTCTATACATTTATTGCAGAGCTTTTCCAGCTATTAATGTTTACTAGTTTTTTATGTTTGAATGTAATTGTGTACTATTTTTACAAACTGTCAAAACAAGGCTTTTTTGGCAGATAATGTGAAGTGTCATCTTAATGATAGTAATTAATTAGTAAAGTGTTTCCTCTATTACTGCCATAATGGAACACAAAAGGATTAATGACTTGAAGGCCTCATTAGAGGAAATGGTGCGATCAAAGGGCCTGTGGTTTTTCTCTCCGTCTCTAGAGGGCGTATCATCCCAGGCTGGATGATAAGGAAGCAGCAGTGGTGAAGTAAATGTTTTAATAAAAGGCTTTTTCTGGTTTACTCTTTCAGAGCCCTGTGTTGCACTATCTTACTAGGAATTCATTCACTTTTTTTGGAGACATGACACAAAGAATGACTTTTTGTTTGTTTTCTTGCTTTAATTTGTCCTGTAATCACCAACTTTACACATGCTATTTCACTTTTTTGTATATTTGAAGTCTTAAATAGTTTAGTGTTTATTTAAAGAGGATTTTCATTTGTTTTGGGCATTCAGGCATCTCTGTTTATAGACTCGAGACATATTTTAAAGTGCATGTGCGACTGGATGGCACCCATTTTGGTTTTAGACTCAAATTGGGCAGGTTTGCGGTCAGTAGAGGGATGTTACTGAAGAAACCACTATAGTGATGGCTGGTTTAAGGACACACACATAAACGCACACACACTCTGAAGCTAATGCTTAATTGTTTCTCCCTCCAGATGTGTGTTCTGCAGCTGACGGCGGTGCTTCCCTCTGCGTAGGACTGGAGAATGGTCACTCCCACTGCGCACACAGGCCCGTACAGCACAGCAAGGTAGGAGGGGCTACAGACTGTGAGAGAATAAGCTGCAGCGAGTGTTTCTTTTGTCTTCTTGTAGATGCCCAGAGACAGAGACTTGTCCACCGTGATGTTGTTAGTGCCCACTCGGTAAAACAGCTGTGGGGCCGTCAGAAAGCAGACTGGCACCAAGTGGCAGCATTACCATAATTAGGATACTTCATCATAGCCAACGGTATAAATACAGCTTATTAGTGTGACATAGAAAGGATGCCGAGGCTGTCTTAACACTCCCACATGTGTTTGCCATGCCTAAAGGCAATCAAAGACATGTCTAATACTCTCCAGTCATCTTTACCTTCATTGCTTTAAGAGCTTCACTACAAACTCTAGGTCCATCATCTCAAATTTGCTTTAGAGAAATGTTACTACTTTGCATATGCCAAACAAATCTCCCTTATAGAGTAATATAAATCATGACAGACTGTGTTTCTATTTTTGTCTGAGTGGGTGCCAAATGTTATGGTTTTGTATTTGATACGTAAACCACCCTTAGTCATTAAATGGAGCGTGAGCCTTTCCCTCTTTCCGTTTGGGGATCATGCCTCAGTGTGGTGGTAATGGAATATGAGAGAATGTGAATGCTGGTCTTTATTGAGAGCAGTAATGAGTGTGTGTGTGGTCATCAAGAGAAGACATGTGTTAATGTATAGATGCAGCTGGGAGCATAAGAGGAAATGTGTTTGTGCAAAATCAATTAGCAAATTTAGCAAGTTTTTAGAGAGTTGACTCTACAAGTACATATTTGGCACACTTTTACCAAACTGCTTTTGATGTAATGTGGCTAAATTTAAAATTGCAGGCAGTGTTGCCCTTTTGTATGATTGATTCAGTGATAATAAAACCAGGCCAAATCGGAAATCATCGTTAATGGCCGCTGCTGCCAGGCTTTGTTCTAATTGTCTGTGTCAGAAGATGCCGTGCAGTGTTTGACCTCAGTTCAGCCTGGAGGTGGATTAGAGAGGACGACTTGCCCTCTTCTCCTCTCTCTATTCAGACTTCCTCTTTTTGTTTGCCCGGCGACATGAGTCAGTCCCACTGCGCTGAGATCTGCACTGCACCACTGCTGCTGCTGCTCAGCACCCTGCCGTTTGTCTACAGCAATGAATGGAGAAAGGGAAGGTGTGTGTTAATGAGGGAGGCAGCTTTATGAAAGTGTGTGCTCATGTCACTAGATACAAAAGATGGGCATATGCTGTGTGCCTCCATCACGAAAAAAGTCAGCCACTGTGAAAGAAAAAATCCCAGAGTGAGATTCTGAGGCTGGTAAATCAGATTTCTGTCGTCACAAAGAGTGGAATTTAATCATTGCACGGCTATCAGTTTGTTCTGTGAGGCGAGGAGGAAAAAAAATTCAAGTCGGCAAGTAGAAAATCAGCCATTTATCACCATATACTGTATGTGTTCGTACACGTGTGCATGCAATTGTGAAAGTCAATAGAGACGAACGAAAGGGAAAGACTAATTTCAAGCCCCTTGTCACACCATGTAATCAGCCGCCTCACTACAGTGACTACCTTTGATTAATTGCTCTGTTGCATTCCAATTTGCACTTATTACACGAAAGAGATTTGTGTTTGTCTGGGGGTGAAATGCTTACTAAGCAGCGTTAGCATTTTCGTTTAGCAACAGGATGCTGATTCTCATTTGGGTGACTTAACTAATGATTCGTTTAGAGAGAGCCATAGCAATTGGTTTGTCGTGCCATTTCCGAGCCTAACCAATCGATCGCAGGAGTCAACGCGATTGGTCCTGCACAAGTCCCCTGAGGAACCTCCGACTGAATTGATTGGACATGCACTGCACTGCTTTATGGTGACAGTCTATTGGTGAATGTGTACTTCCTTAATTAATATGTTGCATCTGTTTTGTTTGTCATCAAGCCTGGAAATAGAAAAACTGTACGAAAAGCTTGAAAAGGGTTTATTTAACAGTCAATCTGCTGACATTGTTCAAATATATGATATTACAAACAGTTGCAATTGTGGAATATTATTTGATTAAAACAAACACTAAAACAGAGTTGTTTAAACCTTGTCTTTAATCTTCACTTTGCCTATTCTTCATTTGACCTTGAGCTCTGTTCTGATAGAAATTACATTTTTCTGCTTTGGTCATGTCTTGCATTGAAGCAAAGGTTATACGGTAGACAGTAGATGTAATAAGCTCCTTTGCTTTTTTCCAGACGAGACGTTTTAAGTAAGAGCATTTAAATGGACTTATGAGAGAGCTATGACTGGAGCTGTGCTCTGTCTGACTGTCAGTATACACACAGATTTAGCTTGACGTTGTGCTTGGCTTTTGAGTGAGAAGTAGACTTAGTAGTTGGCAACCTTTGGGACCACAAAAAAGAGGAAGAGAGAATTGGAATGAGACAGGACTCTTTTTTTAACCTGTCTCAGAGGAAGACGAGCCTGAGAGGTGCTGATGTTTAAAATGAGTGACTGTGACTATGAATACATTCAATTATCCTGTTATCATGAGACATAAAAAGATACGCCTACAGATATTGGGTTATATTTTCATTTCAAAAAGCCATGCAGATCTTCACAAACTTCTTCTCAAAGATCTTCTCCTCATGTGCGTGTCTGTGTGGCTGTTTGGGTGGATCACTACGGGTGGTGTGTGTGTTATGACTAAACCCATCAGCCACCATCTGGCTGTGAAAGGGCTAATAATCTGGGCTTACTCCTGTCACTGTAGTTAATACTAGCCAGCTCATGTCAGTCTAGCCTACTGTAGATTGTAGTCCTGTTGGAAAAACAAAGCTGCAGACAAAAGAGAATGTCCCAGATCTGCTATGAGCCAGCTGTAGTTGTGATGTCCACTACAGAGGTGTCAGAGGAGTGTGTGGCGAGCACCGAAGACACTCAGTCATGCCAATACCTGAGCACCTTAATAGAGCTGTTTATCCGAGACCAGTCACCAGCTCAGGCCTTGTGCTCGCTCCTTTCCACGTGCTGGTTCTGGCTGCCAGGATGCAACGCTGAGGAGAAGGACCTGTTTCTGGGTTCAGCAATGGTTGGAATGGGGTGGATCCTTAAAGAAAAGCTGGCCTGTCTGGCTCAGGAAATAAGGGCTTGCCTGTCCTGCCAAAGGGATGGCAAAGCAGACGACAGCATGGTAAATATGGCGCTGTTTATAACACAGTCTTTATGTTGAAGGCAGGTGGGAGAAAAAATGTCCATGGAATGAATTTGAGCTCTGTTGATTAGAGGTTACTGACTTTTTGACTGTAATCGCTGTTAAAATTTCACCTAATGATGCACACTTTATTATCTCTTATGTCATGTCAGTGGTGAAGTTAACCTGCAGCTGTTTTATCCAGATGGACCATTTCCAGGTTAGAAAGGGCAGTGCAGGTTTCCATTCCAAACCCTTGGATGCCATCAAGCTATGTTAAATGCTAGTGACAAGCATTTCCACTTAACCTTTCATTTAGTTTCATGCATCATGGCGGAGTAAGAATAGTGTGTAATGCTGGTGTTACTTTGTCTTTGTACTGGCAGTCATGCACTAGAGTGGATGTGAATAGCCTTAGGGACTCAGTAGAATGGGTGCTTTAATCTGAAACTGGCTTCATTATTAAAACACACTCTTCTTCCCAAAGTCCTTGGAGACTTGGCGGAATAATATTTGTTTAGGATGAATAATAAAAGCCTAAATGGGCAAGAGTGGAGAGCAACGGGACCAGCCCTCCCTCTCATCCCTCCTTCTCCTCCCAGCCACTCTGTTTGATTTATGAGCGTGTGTCGTCTTTTACTGAGCTTTGAAAAGAAGATGGCGTTGTGGCCCACTAACATTGAAAATGAATCACTGGGCTGCTTAGCGGTCACTTGGCCTCGTGTCTTTCTGATAGTGTCAGGATGGGGCAGCTCCTGGTGAGGGATGGGTAACACCAACCCCAGGGACACGCCCGTACTTCATCCCTAGCCCTGACTCACACCACTTTGTTTGTTTATTTCGACTAAATTGGGCCTCTGTGCCGCTATAGCACGAGGCTTCTCCTTTGATTTAAGCAGCGTTTCATCTGCAAAGCAGGCTGAGCTATGTGCATAATGACGCCATTGGAGCGTTAAAGGGAGATAGAGACAGTGTTTAGTGTTCATCTCGCCACAACCCCAGTCTGACAGTTGAGCAAGTGTTTACACCCACAGCGTTGAAGATGACACAAATAAGGCAGAATTGCATTTATTATCTTTGCAACAACTGTAAATGTACTTGGGCTAGAAATGGGCATAGAAATTCCATAATAAGGATATATACATGCAGATGAGAGCATGTGACGTTTAAAGTCAAATCAATGAACAAAATAATTCAAACTTCTCATAAACATTTTCCTTGTTTCTGCTTTCTCCCACTCAGTGTGTACTGCCATAGTTCAAATTTCTGTCCTGTTATCCTCACCAGCTCTGAGCCTCTTTTTGACTCAGCCATTCCTGTGTGTGTGAACATAACAAGCCAGAACCGTCTCCATTGTACCAGGGCTTTGAGAGACAGGATACTGATACAGCCTCTGGCCTCTCCATTCAGCTCTCTGGAAATTACCCTGAGGTCACGCGGGCACAGAAGAAGAGCAGGAAGAAGTACAAGACGACAGATAAAGCTAATGGACAGGGAATTAAGATGGAGGATAGGCTGTGGAGGCACTAGAGACGCAACAAGCACAGTGCTAATGCAATGGGACAAAGAGGCTATAATCGCCACAGGAAGAATTGTCTCTTTTTACAAAAACAGAATGACCAGACCATCCACTGTTGATATATGCAAAAAACAAATCAGCTACAAGCACTTTTTCTGTGCCTACACTAACACAATGGCAGGACTGATGCTCCATCAAAACCCACACATGACTTCAGGCATCAGATGAGGAGGTAGACTTTCAGAAGTGCTGCATGCGTTGAAATAGTTGGGAGATTTTGACAATCTTCTCTCAAAGTGTCCGTGACAGCATACAGGGGCGACAGGCTGCGTAGGAAGAGCGTAAAAACAGGCTACAGCAGCTTGGAGGCTGCTCTTCATGGTGAAAAATGTCATCAAAGATGCAAAAATAAAAGGAATACACTACTTTACATGCATACGAATGCATGCCATTAAAAAATAATACAAAAAGCAGTTTAGTTGAAAGCAGCAGCAGCAGCATACATGTGTGTCTTTATGGGCTATTATTTTTTAATCTATTTTAACTATGTATTTGTTGTCTTTCCAGAAACATGTATGCTTTTAAAAACAGCCCCAATCCTCCTCTGTGTGTTTTTCTATTGACCTCTAACTTCCCTGTGGATTTTATAACATAAAAAGAAACACTTCTGGACTACTCAAGAATCAAACCTAAAACCAGACACAAATCAGTTCATCTTCTCCTTTTTACATCAAAGACTGACAAAGTGTGTGTGGTTTCCAAATTGACTAAAGGCAATGCAACACAAGAAGTAGCAGAAACATGACGCATAGTTGTCAGCTGTCAGCAGGAGACCTGTATAGGAATTCTGAGGCAACGCTGTTGGAGCCACTCGTCTTTCTTGGCACTCCCAGGCTTTTCTCCCGCCTCTGCTGGCTTCCATCTACGGCTCTTAATTGGTTATTTGGGCTAGCTGTCAGCCGGTGTCGATGGGATTGTTGTGAGGCAATTTCTGAGTCATGACAATCTGTGCCTCCCTCTCTTTCAATCTACTCACCTCCTCTCGTCACGACCTAATGCAGGTATCTGCCATTTAGCATTGATGAAAATCTTACCTTGTTCAGACGCTGTGTGGAGAAAGCCTGTCTGCATTTTCACACCTTCCAAACAGTAATATTAGCTTCTGCTTCCATCATTTTGTGAGATGCACATATCCTTTCAGAGTGTAGGTGTGTTGAGAATTAACTTAGGCCTTGAGCGGCGGTGTGTACCACCAGACACACACAGACTTCTAAAGACTTGAGCAGACCTCCTCTTTGCTCTGGGGGCCTATAGCTGAAATAAACAGCAGATATGACCGTTATCTGTCTCCACAAGGCTGTTCCCCCCTGTCTGGAGCTACTACTGAGCAGGTTGATGAATTTGTCGCTCTGATATCCTTCAACCCCCATTTCCTTCAGACAAGCACTCCCGTTTTGTCGGTGTAATATGGAGCTTTACCCAAAACATGACTTTTAAATGAGCCTGTATGTATGTGGAATGGTCCAGTAATAAATCCAGTTTAGGTTATAATCCTTATGAGCACTCACATCTGCACATTTTGCACCGTGCAGTCCTTATTCCACCGCCTATAATGGAAGAACTCCAAACGTGGAGAAGTGCTTCCAGTGTGGTGGATCACTAGAAAGAGGCTTAGGCATACAGAGAGGACGAACAGAAGTAACCCCCTCCTTCTGTCTTGTCTTTGTGCTCAAATGGATCCCTCTCTCTCTCTCTCTCTCTCTGGCCGTATTGTTGCACTGGAGGCCTGTCTCTGGAGTGACCGTGTTATAATGAGCGAGATGATGAGCTGCAGGCTTATTAATGACAGCCTTCATTGTCTGTAGACTATCTCGGAGTGAATAGAGTATCTGAGGGGGCAGGGTGGTAGTGCATACTTGTAAACGAGCTGGATGAGTCATGCATTTACACGCCGCACAGTCCGTATACCTGTAGTGTCAAAAACAAAAGCTTATTGATCCAGGTGTGTTTGTGAGACTTTATTAGTGGCTTGCTTGTGAATGCTCGCTCACGCAGTACTTGACATACCAAACACGCCCACACACAAATCCAAAATCATAGAGCCGAGCAGCTGTTTTGCCTGGCATGGCTGTCGCCCACTGCTGCACGGAGCTGTGCACCGCGTTGGAACCTGTGATTACTGGCACTTATCAGCCTCTGCTCATTTCAGCGCCTGGTCACAGATTGTAATGGAAGGAGAGAGACTGGTCAACACTACATCAACACTATGCTTTGATTATCCCAAACTTCAAATTATAATTGGCTGTTGTAGGTTTGGTGCGGAGCTATCTAAGAGACTGGACTGGAGTTGAAAACCTGTGTGCAGCATGTACTGTCCTCATAGCAGCGTGCCAGCAGTGAATGTAATGCAGAGAAACAAGGGAGGTTTTACTCCACTGGCTCTTTTATGATCTGGGGAATAGTACAGCAGAGAAGATGATGATTTATTTTCTGCCAGAGTTGCTTGTAGACTACAAACCCTTATCTGCCACAGGCAAGACTTCTCAGTATGGTGCCCACAGCTGATGTTAATTTCCATACCCCAGGCAAAGCGCTCTGATAAAGTGATGTGGATTATCTATTTTCCACAAAAGGTATGACTCAGCTCCATTCATGTGGTCTTACCTATCAGAGAAATAGGCTGCTGGTAATTCTGTTACTGATCCAATGTTTTTTCAGTAAAATTTCCTAAATTAAATATCACTTGTTCCATACTGTATCAAACTAATACATTACCTCTTGAACTGTCAGATTTATGGCTGTGGCTCAGAACTGTGTAAGTGTCCATTATGGATATAGAAATGTAATGTAATGTGCTGTAATGCTATCTGCCTGGATATCCAGTTAGTCTTTTAGATGCATGGGAAAGCCTTTGATGCAAAGCCAATTAGCATAGAGTGCATAACTAAATCTCCATAACGCTCTTAGTATCCCCGAGGGACTCGCTGTCCATGTACAGTGTAGAATTACATACATCATTATTTTATACAGTTGTAGTGCTGGAGTCATTAGCAGTGAATGGTTAAGTAACGGAGCTAGACTTTTCATAATGATATGTGCAGCTATATGGCTTTCTGCATGCAGCATCTCTAGTGTGGTCCTCATTTTATCCAATTGGTTTTGTTATTATTATCCCCGCTCTGCCTAACCTAAATTCTCTCCCTCTCCCTTTCATTTCCCACAGAGCGTAGATACAGTGTGTACATTATACCAGTCCCTTCAGGAGGGAACAACCGGCTCAGTCTCTGTCGGTCTGATGGATGACCTCAAGGTACCTCCAGTGCAGCGGAGTGGGGAGATGGCATCAGGTTCCAGGAGTGAGACCACCCTCCTCAGGCCTTGTCCCAAGCACATGAGTGTCACAGAGAGGTTACGTAAGGTCATCCAAGAGCTTGTGGACACAGAGAAGTCCTATGTGAAGGTGAGACACTGACCAGAATTCCATTAGTATGGCATGAATATTGAATGAAACATTTTCTTCTTAATATTTTATAGAGGGTTGTTAACTCCACTTTTACCGTTAAAAGCAGAAAAAGCTCAACTTAGAATAGTTTTATTATCATTATTGTTATTATTGGGGGCAATGAAAAAATCACATACATTAGGTGGTGCTCTCTTGTGTTCTGCTTTATTTTTAGCATTATTTATCTTCCCCCAATCCAACTAATTAGCTGCTTTCAAGGTTTCTAGTATGGCCTTTAAAGAACCCTGTCCTCATTGCTAGGACACGGTCATGGTTGACTTTTCCCCCTTTTGTTCTATATTTCTCATTTTTCATTAGGGTGTAGCCCCCTTTCTCCAGCCCACTGTTGATTTGTAACTGAGGGAAGAGATTGTCTTCTCAGTGTGCCTTCACATAGGCCCATTTGCCCCCTTTCTGTGCACCATTGGTTGCGCTATAGCCCTAGAGGTATCTATGGGAGCGATGAGAAGGTGGAGGAGCCTCATAAATCAACCTAATGAGAATATCCCCACTGATACTGAGACAGGCTACAACCACATTAAAAGCTGGGGGAGAGATAGAGGAGAGCTGATGTAGAAATTAGATGAGGGACTATGGGATAGAGATAGTTGGAGGTTATAAAAGGAGAAATAGCAGTGCTCTTATGAGTAAGTAGATTTTAAAGGACAGAAAGATTGCTGTTTGATTACTCACCCTTTTTTAAAATTGTGCCATCTGTGTGCAGGACCTGACCTGCCTATTTGAGATCTACCTGAAACCACTGCAGAAAGAAACCTTTTTGACACTGGATGAGGTAAGAGTAACATATTTTTAAAACTATGGCTGGCTGTGGTGTTTTAATGAGTAATGAGAATACAGGCCATCAGATTTATTGAGTCTTTATTACTCCGGGGTGATGTTGATGAACTCACTAGGCCTTATCTGCCACATTACCATTGTTATGCTGGACTAATCAGAATCACCCTACGCTGATATTACAGTGTTCCACAGGGACAGAAAGATAAAGGTTACCTTAATAGTAGCCCCACAGCTCTATATTCCTGGTCACCCAGTGCACCCTTTTTATTCAGATCACTAAGATAAGTCCTTTGTTTTTCTGTCACAACATATGGTGCAGCATGTTAATGATCATAGTGGTCTAGTTTTTTAAGCGTGTGCACAGGGCTGTGCCTGGTGTGACCTCAAACACCAGACGCCACTCCCCAGACACACCAGTCGATAGGGTACTGAGCACTAGGGCAAATTAAAAGACCATTATGGGACAGTGAGACGTGTCCAGACACAAAATGGACAAGGGCATGTTAGTGCTTGGTCTGCTTTTAATGAAGGAACCCTGTGTGTGTTTGAAGGTGTCCACGTTTGTGCCACAGGGTTATATTGTGTCCCCAAGTGCCCTGTGCAGAAATGGAGCCATCAGAGTGGAGGCTTTATAACACTCCAGGGGGGCTGTCTGACTGACTGTTATGAATTACAAGCTATCATAGTTTTTTTCACCCTTATGGCCTCATATTCCTTCACTCTCTCTTTTTACTCATCAACTTTTTTTTTTACACACTATTACCCTTCCCTCCTCAGATGGAGAGTCTATTTGGTAGCCTGCCAGAGATGTTGGACTTTCAGAGGGTCTTTTTACAGACGCTGGAGGAGAGGATAGCCTCTTCACCTGATTTCAGCACTCTGGAGACCCCTTCACAGTTCAAGGTGAGTCACACAACACAGTATTGTACTATTGATTAAATGTCCAAAGATTCACTTCACATTCATTGAGTGTCAGTGTATAGGACATTTTTCTTAAACCTGGTGGTTTTTGCTACTGCACGAAAGAAAAGCATGATCTTTGATGTCTTGAGATTTATAAATAATTGTGGGGGTGTGACAGGGCCATCACTTGCTGATTTATTGACTTGACATGACAAGGTGTGAGGTCTATTGATTGAGGCTGTGGTTCACTGGTTGGATTGAAAGCTGCTGAAAGCTGGTCTCTTCAAGAGGCTAGCTCAGACAGTGCTGAGGTCAGGGGGGTGTCTGAATTCTCCTAAGAGAAGGGTGGTTCGTGACTTAACATGTTCACACACTTTTATCTTTTCTCCCTGTAGCTTTCCGTGCCATCACTCTCCTTCCATTTGTGTGGAATGTCTTTGTTTTTCTCATATTCTCCATGGTCCATTTACAGAAACTGCTGTTCTCACTGGGGGGTTCGTTTCTCTACTACGCTGACCACTTTAAACTCTACAGTGGATTCTGTGCCAACCACATCAAAGTCCAGAAGGTTCTGGAGAGAGGTAAGTCATGCAGACACCGTCAATATCCAATAAGATATTCCATATATCAATGAAGGGAATGAGTGGAAAAGGAAAACACAGTGTCCTGTGTCCTTCTAGAGTCAGTTCCTTGCACATATGTTGCATCAGAGAAAAAAATTCAGGTTTGGAGTTTTGAGAAACGGATCAATGTTCTGCCAAAGTGATGAAAGTTGGCTGAGTGATGACACAAATGCTATTCTGCTTTGGTCAAAACTATGCAACAACACACACAAAAATATTCAAATTACAGGAGCAGAGATTATTCTGCTGCTAATACAATTACCTTTTTTCCAAACAGATCATATCAAAGGAAGTTCAATCATTCATAAACACATAGCCTTTGCATAACCTTGTACGCTAACCACAGACATTTGACCATGACAGTCTGGAACCCGCAATAATTCCTTGTGTTTTTCTCAGCATGTGACAAAGTAGAATTTTTAAACATGATTTATGCCTGCTACGACACAAACCTTTCTGGGCATATTTTGGAAGGCTGCCCAGCAGAGGGAGAAATGCAGAAAGACTGCCAACATTAGGGAGGGGTGATATTGCCCCCTTGTACTTCTTAAATCTGCCCATTACCAGAATTGCGTAGGATATTCCTCGAAGTAAGCTGAAGGATGGACATTTAATAGGATTAGGCAGGAGGAAAACACGTAAAATGTCTCTGGTAGATGAGTATAACCTAGAGGAGAATACAGTTCAGTAAATATGGTTTTCAAAATGACACTGCATGAGACTCATCAGAGCTACTGTTTTTCGAAACTTTAAAACGTGTGTGGTTTATGAAAAAGGATGTGCTTAGTGCTAGTGTTACTTCACTGCAAAATGTTTCACATACAGGTTTCTGTATAGCTATTACTCAGTACTTAAAGTATTTGTTC
The DNA here is from genome assembly GCA_036850595.1 of Rhyacichthys aspro. Classification (NCBI taxonomy): domain Eukaryota; kingdom Metazoa; phylum Chordata; class Actinopteri; order Gobiiformes; family Rhyacichthyidae; genus Rhyacichthys; species Rhyacichthys aspro. The sequence continues at coordinate 10,637,634 of CM072169.1, read as the reverse complement.
CTAGAACCAACAATCGACTGAGTGGGTTAAAAGTAGCACATTCAAGGACACAGTAGAAATCTGTAGGCGGTTGTCAAAGCTTTAAGTAATTATATGCCCATCTTGAAATCTTCCTCACCTCCTCCCGTTTCCCATCATGCCACAGGCCCTGGGTTTCACTGTTTATTTGTTGACTCGTTAATTGCCTGCCAATTACTGTGGGAGGTGGCAATGCAGCTGCCTGTCTGTAGCTGGGAGTGCTATAATTAATACTTTAATAGCCCCCCTCAGTACAAAATCTGGAAGCACACTGTTCAGGGAAAATGTCATCACCTTTAGATAAGACTCGTTTCTCTGTTTTACCTGCCATTTCACACCAGGCTGTTGGCTTCCATCAACGGAACAATCATAACTCGATCATTTATCTCCAGCCTAAATCAGGCAGCTTTATTAGTAATCCTGTGTCCTAGTAGATATTATTATACTATTTTACATTAATAATGCATTATGATAGTCAAGGGCAGTCTTGTTTTCAGATGTTTTCCAATGTTTACTTATAATACTGCAGTGGTCATGGTATATTGCAGTGAAGCCTGTAGTACCCCCTGCTGGTGACATATTAGTGCCTCATGATTGTGCAGTAGACAGTCAAAAAAATCATGCTGTGCATTTCAGATTATAGCATGCCTTATGGCAATGGTTTCTGCCGACCCTGCAGCCTCAGGACTTGATGGATCATTAAATGACTTGATGAGCGTGAAAATTATGTGAATCATATTCTGTGGCCTTCAGTCACCACAACTCAAGCTAATTAAATGCCTTTGAGGGACTCACAATGTGTTCTCCTCCACAATCAAAATAAAACCCAATGAGTTCAAATGTTGAATTAGGTTATCCTGTCACCACATTGTGGATCTTGGTTTCATCCATGTTTATTCACATATATTTAAGTGTACACAAACAAAAAACTAAAATGTTAAGCTACTTAATAATCCACATTAAATTGGTCTGTTTTACAGCTAAGACGGATCAGGCCTTTAAAGAATTCCTGGATGCTAGGAACCCCACCAAGCAGCACTCATCCACCCTGGAGTCCTACCTGATTAAACCCGTGCAGAGGGTGCTCAAGTACCCCCTGCTGCTCCGGGAGCTGGTGTCCCTAACTGATGCAGACAGCGAGGAGCATTATCACCTCTCTGGTACAGAAAGATGTTTGTATGCATTTATAAAGACACACGAGGAGACATGCTAAAAATAAAGGCAAATTCACACTTGTCAATTATCTGTCATATTATCTTGCTATGGAAGTGTCTGATTAAAGGATACATGAGTTATTTTCCTTCTCTAACACAACAGTACCAATATAAACTGGAAATAATCCTTGTCAACATTTGTCCCTTCTGTTGATGTCCCTGCAGAGGCACTGAAAGCCATGGAGAAGGTGGCCAGTCACATCAATGAGATGCAGAAGATCTACGAGGATTACGGCTCTGTGTTTGATCAACTTGTGGCTGAGCAGACAGGACATGATAAAGAGGTGATGTGTGTTTTGTAATCGGAGTAATACTGGGCAAGAAAAAATTTTGGTTTCCTTGGGGAGAGCCACACTTGGAAGACTTGGTCTTTTAATATGGAAATCAAAGGAAGTTCTGAGTAATTGAGCCCATCTAAATATCAGTTAATGAGAGTGTAACTGTTTATGCGCTCTTCTTTGCATTGTCTCTTGGGATGGAATTAATTTACAAATTGATGAAATATTTATTTGGTACCGCTCCAGTAGAATATTCAAAGTGAATGCTAAATAATGTTGTCTAAAGTAATGTTTAGTTTCAGTGCCTTCAGCAGCTCAGAGATTAAAATGAAAAAAAAAATTCTTTCACCTGGTGTTTTTAAGCCTCAATGCACAGACCTTGGTACTTAGTATGTATCACAAAGTTAAATGCTCCAGTGAAAATATCTGATTTGTTGTTCTCTTCCTGCCTATGCTCTTTTTAAACTGCGAAGTCTCATTCTGTCATTTCACACTCAGGTCACAGAGATATCCATGGGAGAATTTCTCATGCATTCTTCCGCGGTTTGGCTCAATCCCCACCCATCTCTGGGCCGGATGAGAAAAGATCCTGAAATGACTGTGTTTGGTGAGTGGATGCATTTTGGAAAATAGGTCCCATGTCTCATCTAGACTCTATGAGCTGTTATTACCCTTTGGAGCATGAAGCCAAATGGCAGGCAACAGAAATTAATCTCTTTCCTTAATGTTAGTTGTGAAGATTTTTGATCACTATAAATTTTAACAGTTTTGCTGCAGAACAACTTTAAATTATTTCAGAATTTCTGCAGCTGTAACACTGATTTATGGTTTAAGGACTCAGGCTGGCATACAAAATACTTCTGTGGGTTGCACTGCTTCACTCAGCTCTCCCCCGAGAGACACTCAGTCAAATCTAAAACAGCAATGTGTTCTTCTCACTAGTTTTCAAGAAAGCGGTGATACTGGTGTACAGGGAGAGCAACAAACTGAAGAAGAAGATGGTAAGTGCTGCCGGTCACTCACTCTTTTGCATTGTTCATGGGATAACTTTGATGTAAAATTTAAACATTCAAAATTTCTATGTCAAACAGCCAAACCCCCGTTCAGCACTTTCTCATGGTGATTCAGACCAGTTTAAATTCCGTTGGCTCATCCCGCTGTCAGCACTGCAGGTCAGACTAGGAAATACTGCAGGTAAGAGGCAGACATTTTATACCCATTAAATCACTCACAAAGTACATCCACTAAATCTTTTCTTTACCCTCTTGATACCTCTACGCATGCCCCAAGCCCTTTTACTTTGCCCACACACACCTCTCCTTTGTCATTTCTTGCAGCTCCTTCGCCATCTCCTTCTGAAACCATAAACCATATTTGGGCCGAGTGATTAAAAGCTTCTCTTTTATTTCCTCGCCTCCCACAGGAACAGGCACAGAAAGCAGCTGCATCTGGGAGCTGATTCACTGCAGGTCTGAGGTGGAAGGGAGGCCAGAGACAGTCTTCCAACTGTGCAGCAGGTCAGAGATTAAACTCTGGGTGGAAGTGAAATGATCTAGTGCAAAAGAGATTCATCAGTACATCACATTTTACATGTACCTTTGCCAGGATAGTATATTGAAATTTTGAAATGGACATGGGCTAAAATTATTGTTGACTGAATTCACTGTACATGAAAATAGTGAAACGATGTGATGTATATATTTTAACATCCTACATACTGAGCATCTGAGATCATAACATATGTTCTACCTCCTCTGCGTTCTCCTCAGTGTGCCTGAGAGCAAGGTCAACATCATCAAGGTGATCCGCTCCATCCTGAGGGAGAACTTGCGCAGGAACATGAGGAGTGAAGGCACGTTAGAGAGAAACTGTAAGGAGCGCTTGGCTCCTCTGCGCAACACCTTGCCCTCGACTGCCAGGCTCGGTAAGCTCAGTACAATTTCTAAAAAATGTAAAAGTTCTTCAGGGGAGTTTTTCTTTAGACAAGACTTGGCATTTCTGTTCTGAGTGCCAGGCACTGCTTGTTGAGAAGGTTTCTTATGAAAACACAGCCATGCAAGCGTTATTTATGTTGGATTGTTTCCTGTAAAGTTATCTATAAAATCAGGCCTGTGATACCAAGTAGGATGATGGTATCTCTCGTTTTTCAGGCTAGAAAATGCTTGAAGGGCATATGCAGCAAGTGTTTTCCTCAGATAAGAGTGGTCTATCTAACCTCCATCTGCACCTTCATTGGCAGGTTCCTCCAGGGCTTCCTGGCGGTGTAAGCAACCACAAGGAGATCTCTCCACCCAGACTGGAAATCCTAAACCTGGACCAGACTCAGATGAGGGCAGCCAGAGCAGTGGGACCTACAGTTTGCCAAGCACAACTCCACTCTGCTCTTCTTCAGACATGAATAACCTACCTTTGCAGCAGAGCTGGCCTAACACGCTGAACTCTAATCGACCGCCTGCCTCCACCTCAGTAAAGGAGTCTGATATTTTAAGTGATGAAGATGATGATGGTTTCAGCGAGACGAGGAGAGACAGTGGAGACAGCAGCTCCCCCACAAGTGCCATTGAGGCTCAGTTCATCCAGCTTAAACTCTCTGAAGATGCTGTATTAAAATGTACACCAGCCCCCTGTGTCCAACCTGAGGGAGTGGGTGACACCCCAGAGATCCAACCAAAGCGAATCCAAGAACATTTTAGTGCAATAAAACGGAAACCCAGCAGTCTGAGGAGAAACCGAGGTGCACTCTTGAACATGAAGGAGCACAGCCGGTCACTGGACAGCCAGACAGACACCGCATCATCAGCAGTGGTGGTAGACCTGAATATATTGCTGGAAAGAGAGTTTAGTGTTCAAAGCCTGACTTCAGTGGTCAATGAAGACTGTTTTTATGATCCAGCAGAGAACCTCGCTACAGACTCCTGAAATGCCTTGTCATCCTATAGCAGAGGAAGAATGGAGCGTAACTACTTCATTGCATCTGAGCCATTTATTGGCTAAATGTCATAAGGACAGGCCAAAGGTTTCTGGCTGAGAACTGTTAGCTCTCTAAGTAAGAGGAAAAAATGTAACGACTTCAATGTATCTGCTGAGCACTGATTCAAAGCTTTTGTTTAGATTTTCAATGACAGAACAAGGGTAGTGGATTTTATTCTGCCCGTTTGGCCAAACAGTCACGCAGATCATAGGCTCAGGCTTGGTACAGTAAGTATTTGTATTTGATAATCTACAAACAAATGCTGCACTTCAGTAAGCGACGATTTACTCTTGTATAATGCATGACAGAATAATAACACCCACCCAAAGAGCGGTAGCAGACTTCCTGACTCAAGCTGGGAGCGGCCGCCTTTAAACAGGAAGGAGATGAGTGGACTGTGAGAGCTAAGCCTTTTTGCTGTATTGTGCACTAAAGAATACTGCCTATATAACAGAAATATTTCTATCTGTACAGGTGTAATGTTATTAAAACTGTTTTTATTTATTTATAGGTTGGATTCTGTACATTTAGTAACTTTTTAGGTGAAGGCTGTTTCAATAAGATGCTATACAGACACCTGAGTTCAGAACACATTTTGCTAAATGTAGATATCTGTGTACAACTCCATTTTGATGTAGACCTGCTTGTCACAATTTATACTGCAAGGTGTAACTGCTTCTTTTTATTGTCCTGTATATAGTTTTTGTACACATGCTTTTCTACATACTTGACACTGTTAAGAAATGTGACAATGCAATAATTTGCAATAAATACCACAGACATGTTTTGAAATCATTGTTCGCCTCAGGAGTAAGGTACATTAAATCTTCTATAATTCTCAGCTTTACTATGCCTTTGATGCTAGCCAACCAAGGAATGTGAATGCTTCTTTCTTATGGGATTATTTTATTAATAAAAACAACTCTGATAATGACACCTAATGAACAATGCTTCTCGGTTCAAGTCTTTTGGTTCAATATAACATACAGTATTCTTCATGTTGTAGACAGGTATAGTGCAGGGACTAGTGTCTATCTTTGGCTCAGTCCCAGGGTGAGACTTGCTACAGGCTCTGATTAGCTGTTCAAAGATATGCACTTCTATATCCTCAATACAATGCACATGACAGAAGTGGGACAACGTTACACAAGAAAGCTTTGCCTCACTGGTTGGGATTTATATATATTTTCCTACGTGGGCAAAACATTCACAAACTCCTGCTGTGATTTTTCTGTAGGTCAAGTGGCTTTTATATTGTAATGTGTGACACCCTCTTAAATTCAAGCATCAGTTTCAGTATATTTTGTGCATTTTTAAACAATAATAGGCTCAACAGAATACTATTTTTTCAAATACATATAATGTTAAATACTTTGCACTGATTGTTGTGTTTTGTTCAAAAATCAGTCTTAATAATAAAAGCCTTCAGGGTGTTACATAAATGACTGCTATCATCAACTATAGCAGGTTATAATTCAAGAATGACAGTATGTAGCCTTACTAACTTTCAATAGGACAATATTTAATACAGTATATTTTTAACACATTTCTATTCCAACTCACATAGTAAAAAGAAAAATGAATAGACAAGACAAAACATCATGGTTTTGATTTAAGCCACCCACACATGAAGCTCACCTGCTTTGTGAATTGACTCCCACACTTACTAGAGGTTATACTGATTTATTCTTAGCCTGGCCAATTCAGTCATTTTCTCAGTAGATTGACATAGTAACAAACAAGTCACAGGGATACCTCATCATTCAACATGTTAATTAGCCCCACAGATGTATCATATCATCGCCTCTTTGCTTGTACATAAGGTGACAAAATGCCATTAATGCTCATCCTAATCTTAGAATATCTCCGCCTACTATTATGATAAACGCAGTGGTCAGTTTGAACCAAATACAGGCCTGTGTTGCCAAAGTGGCAGAGCTGTGTTTGTCTTCTTTGAAGGTTTGACAGAAATCTGATGGTGCATAGAGATTTAGCAGCCAGCAATCATCAAAACCTGAGTGAATGCTCCCTCTGGCTCGTCAGCCCCACCATGCCATCTGCCATTTTGGCAAGCACCAGCCTTGAATGTTCAGTTGGTAATCTGTGTTGTTATTTAAAGAGAAATGTTTAACATGGAAAAGCACTTTTAATCACACAATACTTAACATTTATATCACATCAAATATTTTCTTCTGTACTAAAAAGTGTGCTCCGTAACATTTATAGAGGAATTTCACTGGTCTGGGAAGTTGAATTTACATATTAAGTATAATTTTGGAACTGAAAAAACACACATGCAGAGCAATGACTAAACAGTGAATTTTAATAAAAAGGTATTAAAAGTGAAATCCTATTCCAGAGTCTTTTTTTAAGCTGAATAAATTCCCAGCTTTTCACCCTCCCTCTTCTTTAAGCTTCATCTCTCAAGCGAATGAGCAATCCAAAGTAGATTGAAAAAATGGCCTGGATATAGTTCTGCCATGTTGCTCCTGTTTCTAAATCACCCTGAATACTCCCTGACATTTCTTTTAGATCCCAAAAGGCAAGGTGTTATGTGAGTTGGATCTGAAGTAAGAATTGGAACGTCAGAGAGGATGTAGCTGGGTTACTGTGCACTAATATTCACTTTAAGAGTTTCTGTGGGTGGCTAACATGCTTTCCTCATTCATGACTCTGCTTTAAGATGTTTCCCTCAGGAACACGTCCAAGTCCGAGCTGAATAAAGCCACGTTGCTAAGGTTCCTTTATTTGTATACCACATTACCTATTTCTCCTTGGGTGCAAGGGAAAGCGCTTTAAAAATGCATGCTTATGCCAGGTGGAAAATGTCAAGGCTAAGAGCAGTCTTGTGTCCCTCTGAGTTAGCGGAGAATGTTAGTGGGCCGTGTGCTTTTTTCAGTGGTGTTGCTACAATAATGGTGTTGTGCTAGTGGATGGGCCCAAAAATCTGTCCATTTGTGTATTTCTGCCCCTCGCCAGGTGATTGAATCTGAGCTCCTCTCTGAATTCATAGCTGAGAAGAGTGGGATCATGGGCGCACAGATGAGCGTAAGCATCAGATAATGCTCGGATCTGTGGAATAGTTAGCTGTGTAGATCGTAGAGTGGGGTCTATGTCAGCCCTCTGTATCATCTCCTGTGTCAGCTCCACACGACACGCCTCAGGAAACAACTTTCTGCAGGGAGAAAAAAAAATGATAAAGAGAAATGAAATGATGGCACAGATTTCTGCAATCAGGTTGCTTTGATATCTTAATGATCATGCAAGTTTAATAGCATAAAATTCAAACAGGAAAAATTATCCCTCAGCGATTATTTCAGATCTGTGAAGTTAATTGAAATCACACAAAGAGCTAGAAGTTCTCATGAATTGTTAATCTGTTTTACTGCCAGGCCACGTTGTGAAAGAATGTAACACAATGCAAAATTTGTATTTATTTTTTACCTTTTGATACAGAAAGGCAAGTAATGTATTTTTTTTTCAGTCTATGCTTTTCACAAGGGAATCACTACCGATTAGTAAGTAATAATTACTTCCACACATGCTGCAGTACAGATGCTTTTGAGGTGCTTCACCGCTAGTGCCTCCTCTCCAATTTGCTGCCGCTGCTGCCAACCCACGGCAGTTACATAAAATATGCTGCCTTGTCTTCCTATGCCACCTCAATGACTCATAATTGGTGCACTCTTTCACACAGCCCATGTTCTTTTGTAATCCAGGCCTACGCTTTCTCCCTAAAAGGAATGGGGTGATGGGTATCTGCGGCTGTTTTAGCACAACTTACTTTTTTGTGTTATAAAATACCAAACAAAAATACACAAACACTATTTGTTTAATGATTGATTTAGAAAAACACTGTAAAGAATGAGATAAGAAAAAGAGCAACTGCTTACTCAATTCCTTTATAGAAGTGCTTCCTGCGAAACTGGAAAATGTTCCTGACGACTTTCTCAACCAACTTGAAGGGCTGCTGGATCTGTGGTTGAACCAGTGGAGTGAAGTGAACTACTCCCACATCCACCTGTCCACACACAAGAGAACAAGAAGAAATCCAAACAGCAGGGGGTTAGCAAAGACCTTCAAGTACACTCGACAGAAAGAGGCAAGTGGGGATAAGGAAATGTAGAATGAAAAAAAAAAAGGGGTGTGAAGAGAAAATGCAAAGTGTCGGGGAAAAAGAGGAGGAATGGATGTCTGACAAATGGCAAGAAGGATGCAAAGACAGAGAGAAAGAGGGATCAGCACAGGAGATTAAAAGAGAAGAGGAAAGGCAGAAAGCAAGATGACGCAGCATGGCTGGTTGGCGAGCCAGATCCAGTTGCCACAGTAACACCTGTGCGATGGACCATAGAAACTGAGCGCATCTTTCTTTCCTGTCTCCCATCCTGTTGTTGCATCACCAGCCTTTTCTACTTTTTACTTTCACCACAACTACTTAGAACCCAACCAAATCAGCGAGAATACAAAGATCAGGGGAATAGTGGTATGTTAAGCACCAACAGGGGCTTTGGCTTAACTGAGTGGTACCAAGAATTCTATTTACTACGATTTGATTAAAAAAAAAAAAAAAAAGAATATGGATAATGTTGATGTTCTGAAGGTCACCTTAGCCAAACCAGTCTGATAGGGCTAGAAGATGATATAAAAGACAAGATGCAATGAGCTGGTGATGGGACGCCTGGCTCCAGTTTCTCAATTCTTCTTGTGTCAGCCCTAAGCTGACATGACACACTATTCAAGTAATCATGCCGCACTCAGCAAAGCCTAGCTCTTAGGCTCACCGATCCATCCCTCTTGACTTTACAATTCAGATTCAATATACCACATACTCTCCTCACGCCTGAAAAAATGATCTCAAATTCTTATTTTCAGCAAACCATCAAAGAACAAAAAATTGACTTCAACTCTTTAGTGAATAGATGCTTTTTTATGTATGAACCTATGACACATCCAGCTGGAAGAGCAGTCACCTGTCTATCTTCACTGCCAGCAGTGAATAGACTGCCTTAACACACTGACAATGAGGAAAAAAGGCAAGCCATTCTGACTCAAAAAAATTTTTGAAAATAGTCAGACAGACCAAGGATAATATTCCTTCACTGTCTACTGTGTGTTTTAGAAAGAAAGCAAAAAAAATAAGACAAAGAGTACTTTGACGAACATTGAACAATGTGAGGGCACATGATTAGAAATGTTTATCAAGGTCATGCAGCTCTAGGACTAGAAACAGAGGTAAAAACACAAACACAAAAAATTAAATACATTTAGCATTTTAGTGCCTCTTTGAGACATATCTGTTTTGAAAAAGAGATCCACTCTCATTTATGCCTGCCTTTGGCTTTTCTTGTTTGGTGGCTGGCATACAAAAATCCAAGGAGGTAAAGCATATTTGGTCCAAGGACATGCTTACTAAAAGGATCTTTAGATTCCGTGAACAGCTGTTGTGGCGTTCAGTGGTGACGGCAAACTGCAGTCTTATCTCTAAGCAGATCTGTGGATGCTTGTGTAGTCCAGAGATGCTTGGCTGCTGCGGTAGTGTTTAGTAGGACGGTGGTGTTGGAGCCCTTTAGGCTATGCTATATTAGTGCAGTGAAGGCTTTAAACTCAGAGGCTTAAAGGAGGGAGAGAGTGTCAGTGCAAACTGTAAATGCATGTACTGTACTGATACTGAGTTGTTTTAGTCTTTAAGTTGAATGTAAATTTGTGTCATGTTTAAACAACACTCTATGACATGTTCATGGTTAATTTGTAGAGTCACTAATGGCCCGTGTTCTCCTTCATAGTCTATTATTAATAGACCATCCTTTCAGTTCATACAATGCATTTTAAATCCTACCACCGTGTAGCAGGTGCAGTAAAGGCAGTAGCTCCATCGTTTGATCTGGAAAAATGTTGTATGAAAGAACAAATGGGTGTATGACGAGTGACGAATGAGAAATAATTTCACCATATCAACAAATTGAGATTTCGGCCAGGATTTTTATTCCAGAATGCTTCTTTTAGTGCTTTGGCGATTCAAGATCAGACCGCCATATGTTAGAAAGCAGCAATAAAAAGGAATGCATTTAATTTGACTCTCTGCTGGAATAATTAGGCCATTTATATTCCACACTTCATGATTTAAGAGAAGAGCACACGGAAGTCGATATTGGTACTATACATGCAGCAGCATTTCAGCCATCAGCTTGTCCGAGTCACTTTGCTCCTATGATTTATGTATGGCCTTGCTACATGGCTTCACTAGGTAGCACCGCTGTAATATATCCCACTCCCTGCCATTAATCCTCCCCCTGATAACCCCAACATGCAAGGAAACTCCATCCTAAATCACAAGCTGTCACCTGGGCCCTCCACTGAGGTGTCGTGAACATTCCTCTGACCCCCCGCACACAACGCCCAACCCCGAAAATACCTCTACATGTGAACTGAGGGGTCCCAGACTGACTTATTGACCCTGACTGACAACCTAATACCTGCTCCTCTCTCTGACTGCTATCCCTCATCTTCATACCCCTCCTCACCAGCACTTCCATTTACCAGGGAGAACAGAAATGGACGATGCTTTTTCAGTCTTTGTTTAAACAGTGAAAATAACAAGTGAATCATTAGCGCTAATTTGGCCTCTAAATTAGATTGTTATGTAATGATCCATCCCAAGCTCTGGAAAATTCCTCCTTCCTTTGATGCACTTAAATCCAGCTAATTTCATCAGATGCTTTAAAAACAAAGCCTACATCCTCTTATATATAAAGCGCTTTGTACTCAAATAATCTGATAAACCATCACTGACATATCACATTTATAATAGTGTAAAAAAAGAGCCTGCTTTACAGTTGAATCCCCTGGTAGGGCAATTGAAAGGGCAAAACAGAAGAGATCACTATCTAAAAGTCACACGTCTGCTCTTGCCTGAAACTCAAGACCTTTTCTGTCCCATTTTAATGCAATACCCACAGACTCCTATTAATAACCTTGTATGTTACAATTTCTCATGCATTTGACCTTGCTAAAGCTCTGCTGGGAAGTCTATTACTCCGGCTTGCCCTGTGGTTCTCCAACTCCCCTTTTCCCATTTCCACCTTGACGTCTCTTTCTTGGTAAGTTTTTGCCCAATGGTGTGTGAGCAGTAATTTGTCATGTCTCTGTAAGCGTAACCAAGGCAAGATGGCAGGAGCCCTGGGGCACTAGCCGCAGTCCTACCTGAGCCCCCATCACTGGCACTTACATAAGTGTGGGTTGTGTGAAAAGCCAAGGGAATGGATGCAGTTAAGCTCACTGCGATCCAGAAACAGAAAATAACAATGCATTAATCATGACAATACCTTGAGAAGACCACCTCCATTACATCACTAGAAGGGAAAAACCTCTTAGAGAGGAATGTGCAGCTATACTATACATGTAAAGCTGACGTTGCATGATAGGCTTGAGGAGAAATGGTTTTGGCATTCTGAGCGGGCTGCCCAGCAAAGCTCCCATGGAATCACCAAGCATGCAGGACATCCAGGCCCTTCCTTTGACAAGGTCAGCTCCATGGAGAGATGCTTTCGTCATGTTTTAAACTGTGTCTAAGAATGTCAAATAGCTTGGAAAAATAAGACAACATGGGAAAATATTTTTATGGGATGTCTTAAAAGTCCATATCTTTCTGTGTTGCTCACTTGGGAGGCAGTTTAAATGAAACAAAAACAAGCTAATCAAGCCATTAGACACTAATTTCACACAATGTCACTAGTGTTTATCCTCATAAATGTTTACAGATATTACCTATGGTGAAAACTGAATCCAGGCTTTACTACACAACAAGATGGCATTGACAGTAGCTATCACACAACACCTCACACTGACACTGTGAACAAAACACCTTTGCGAGATGGTGAACGCCGAAACCAATTACACAAGGGAGGACATAAAAGAGGGAAATGCAAATGGAACGATAAAAGTCCCTCATGTGGGCCGAAAGGAGGGAGGATGGTCCAGCTGTTCCTTGGAGCTAGGGAGGCTAGGGAGCTCTGTTGTGAGGTGATAAAATAAAAGGAGACCATGGTTATTATAAAGGAAGTAATATCTTCACACATCTCTGCATCACAAATCTGCACTCACCCAGTCCACATAAACTGCATTATGCTTTCCATTTCTCTTCCATCTTTTGTAAATATACTTTATTTATTTTACACCACTGTATGTCTTTAGGTTATCCCACTGACAGGTCACACAGGCCTTATTTAATGTGTCTGCAGGAAAAAAAAATGAAAAACTGTTCTCTGCTGCAGAAGAATCCCACAAGGAGTCCAGAGAATGTAGAGAATGTAGTGTTGAAGGTTGACAGTGGAAGTAATGTGTGGTGTGATATCTCAGAGGGCCAGCCAGATCTCAAGGGTCTCTGAGGGGTTTGTTTACCAGAGCAACACAATGGGGGGTTGAAGAGAGCATTGCGCCATATTAAACAAACCGATCAATAGTTAAACAAATCAATTGCTACCTACCTATAAACCTGCAATGGCTGAACAACACTAGGTTCAACACTGATGTAGGGGGAGGAAAGGAAAAAAATATCTCCCTTGCTTGGCTGTGTTTTGCTTATTTGGTCAGCAGAATAACAACCAGCATCTGTGTTTTCAGAGATATCAGGCCCATTAGCGCTGCCTGATTTTTCTCTCCCATTTTGTCCTCTTTGTCATTCATGAATCAGGGCTGTCCTCGCCACTCCCTCCCCTGTTGTATGCCCTCTACAGCGAGGAGACAATCGGCAAGGCAAAGGCAGGGTAGCAGCTGCGACTTTAGCTTCCTGCTGACTGACGCCTGATGAAGATGGTGCCCCGGGGAGGGTCACTTTTGGCGTGGTGGGGTGCACATGCTCCTCTGGCCTCTGGATCAACACATAAACAAAATGCCTTCACAGGAAAACAAGTTTCATCAGCAGCTCATCATCCACACATAATTATGGCAGGTTTAATGAGATTAGCCTTCCCAGTTGTTTGGTGGAGCTATGTTTGGAAACCTTATCAAGTCTTGGCATCTCGGGTGTTTATCTTTCAACAGCAGCACTGTTGCTTCACAGTCATTATAAAGCTTTAGGGATAGAAGGTGAATGCAATTTGAATTTTGACATTAGTATTACAAAGCAAAAAAGTGGATTCACTGAAAACTTTGAAAAGACTACATTAACTTAATTCTTTATGCACCCTGTATGCATGGGGAATCAACAAAAATAAACAAATATTTTTTTATTTTTTTTTTTACAATTGTTGTGCTGTTAGTATTAAATACATTATGCAATATGTAACTGAATATGAGGATGAAGTAATTTTGTCAATTATCATAAAAAAATCATGTTTATATTATGCTCTTGAGTTCTGAAAAACAATTAATAGGCCTAATTTATTTATATAGGCTTAATTATATTTTCACGTTTTTGTAAATTACAATAACTGCGTTTTTATCCGTTCTAGATAACTTTAGCACCCAAATTAAATACAGTATTATTGTCACGTCGTTTTATCATGAATGAAACGATCCGTCGTTAAACGCTGAATATTCCGAACGTTACCAAGCGTCTCTGTGGACCGTTGCTAACTGACATAAAGGAGGTGATGACAGTGCAGGGCGACAGAGTGGTTTTGTTCGCTGCTTTTGGACTTGTGATTGGTTGTAAACGCATCTTTTCAGCCGCTCTCTCTCTCTCTCCCTCACACACACCGGCAGTAGTGAGAGTGAGACGGGGGAGCGCTACGGTTGTTTCATCGCCACTCCGCTCGCCCCTGTGTGGTCTGCGCGCTCCGGCCGGGATGTCCTCTCCTCTCACGCCGCTGTTGCTAAGGAAATGGATGGCTCGCAGGGATCCGCGGACCGGGCTCGATTTTCCTCTTCGCCCCCTCAGCCTCCTGCCTCTCAGCTTGTGACCACTGTGTGTTTACTGAAATCACAGCGAACAACGTGACGCGTCAGCGCCAGCTCTGCACCAGCCCGGGTAAGGGATTATTTCTACAGCTTTCTCAACCTTGGAACATAATGGAGCACCAAACTGAAGAGCTTCGCATTTATTCACTCAAAGGCTAACACGACCTATTCGCTAGATATAAATCGCGCCTGTGAGTTTTGACAGTTATGACCATATACAACATCCAACTAATTTAGCTACAAAGTTTAACTACGTACTTGGATTTTAACTTGTAATCCAAGTAACTACTACGCAGAAAGGGACCATTTACAAACATGTTCAGTCTATCGACATTGGTATTAAAGTGTGAAAAACATTATTAAAGGGTGTGAAGGCACTGCAGCTTTAAGTCCACATAGCTATTGCAAATACCACAAACTCAGTGCTCCCTCTCCAATATCAGCTCTATGGGGCTCCTGTAAGCAAAGGAGCAGACAGCACATAGAAAATGTATGCTTGCACAACATCCTCTAGTGTTTTGCTCACCTCTTGTCAGCCACAGCTTCCATCGCTTATGCCTCACACTCTCCTTTGTTTCCAGCCAGGAAAGTCTGTGCTCCTGTGAGGTGGACCGGGAAGGTGGACCATAAACCCACACAGTTGTCATTACTGTCTTTCTCTCCCACCTCAGCGAACCTCAGAAACTGGGAATTTGACAAGCAGCTTGCACACTCCGAGGGACAGGAGAGAAGTGGCCAGGCGGGAGGTTGTCGTGCCTGGCTGGTGGTGGCTGACTGCTGCTGCCTGGTGAGGACAGGAGCTAAGGCAGCAGTGGACTTTAAAAAGAGCATGGCATCCACCGGCATGCAGATCTTTGGATTTGTCCTGGCATTGTTGGGCATCATGGGGGCCATGGTGGCTACAGTACTGCCAAACTGGAAAGTCAGTGCAGACGTGGGGTCCAACATCATCACAGCCATCTCTCAGATGCAAGGACTATGGATGGATTGTACTTGGTACAGTACAGGCATGTTTAGCTGCACACTCAAGTACTCCGTGCTGTCTTTACCTGCATATTTGCAGACTGCTCGTACTACCATGGTGCTGTGCTGCGTATTAGCTGCCATGGGCCTCTGCCTGGCATCTCTGGGACTAAAATGCACACGCTGGGGAGGAGGACGCCGCTCGAAAAGACACGCTGCAATAGCCAGTGGTGGATGCTTTGTTGCTGCAGGATTTCTGTGTCTGGTGCCTGCTTCCTGGTTTACCAACGAGGTCATTACCAACTTCCTGGACTCCAGTGTGCCTGAGAGCAATAAGTTTGAGCCTGGGGGTGCTGTGTATGTTGCCTTCGTTTCGGCAGGCTTCCTCTTTATGGGGGGGTTCATCTTCTGTATGTCCTGCTCGGGAAAGAGGCACGGGCCCCAGGACATGGTCCTTCTTCCTCCCCCAGACAAACTACTGCTTCAACAGCAGCAGCAACAGCTGCTCCAGCAGGAGCTCCAGCATCAGTACTGCTCTCTCTCCCCGTTAGACAATAAGACGGGATACAGCCTGCAGGACTATGTGTAATAAAGCAGCACTGTGTATGCTACTGCTAAAAGGAGACGAGCCTGAGGGGAAAGCATGATGGCTGGGCTTCACACTAGGCTCTACTCCAGGTAGAGGAGGAGTAAAAACGAGAGGAGGGCAACAACTCAAGTCATTTATCCCGTTTCATGTATTTTGCTCCTCTCTGTTCTGTTCTGCAAGCACAAGCAGTGGAGGTATTCCCAAAGCAGAGTCTTGGAACAAATAGAGTGAATGTGTAAGGAGCCACGATAAGGTGCTGCAGAATCGAAGGAAGCCGCCAACCAAATGCAGACATCCTTCATCAGTAAATCACTGAAAGAGTTCCCTGGGGAATGGATTAAGCAAATAAGGAAAGCCTTCCGTGTACATTTTTTTTTCTTGCCAAAGGTTTGATGTAGAAGAAAAAAAGCAATCATTTAGCTGCTATTTACAATCGTTTGGTAACCTCCCATTTGACAAAATAGGCACAATACTGCCTAAAAGCTGTAAGTGGAAATTCTTTCATAGCAAGCCATTGTAGTCTTTTTGTATATCCACTAGACTGATATGCAGAGCTGATGAAATAAATGGTCATATTTTTGCTAGCTACTAGAATGATGTTGATATTTTGCCTCTAAAGCATGCTGTGTGAGCCTGATGGTGTATTAATACAGCGGAATGCCTGGTAGAGACATAGCCACACAATGCCTGTGCCTGAAAAGCTGTAGAAACATTACCCTGCTGTAACTGTTCAAAGAGGACTGTCAGGAGGGGTACATGTGGGCTGCTGGGCTGGATTTGAGAAGGAAAGTGCAGACAAACGATGCCTGCTTCCCTCTCTGCTGGTGGAAATATGAGAAAGATGGAGAGAAAATGTTAGCGAGAGATTGAATCCTTGAACAGAATGGACAATTTGATAGGTCCATATAGACAAAAATACCCTTACTATAAGTACCGGCTACCCATTTCACCCCATTCTGGGCTTAAACACCCCCAGTATATGCTTAGACATGCATACCCACGCTCTTACACGTGCTCATGTACACAGTAAACACTCAGACACGCTTGTTTTTTGAATGTGCTTTTCGCCCCTTTTCATCCTCCTCCACACTGCCATGGAAACAGAATCCGTCATTCAAACATCTTTATTGTCTGGCAGTTTGTGCTTGTCAGCTTGTGATTTGAAGTTGTTTAAGGGAGACATTTTCATAAGCTTTAATCAGAGCCACTCCTCACAGCACTTTCCCTAATCCCTTTTATTACTCAGTGGCATGAAGTGACATCCTTGTTAGGTGGTCAGAGGTTTAGAAAAATATACTTATTTGCAATCCTCTGCCGTTGTGTCTGTGCCAACTGTTTGTGCGGGGATGAACAAATGTTTAATGGTGCAGTGGTAAAGACGCAAAAACAGAGCAGGGAGAGGGAGAAGCTTCTTGAGTCATGGATGAATGAATAGCTGCCTGGCAGGGGGCTAAAAAAGGTTTGAGTCATTCTCCATATGTGATTTGGTTTCCAAGCATGTCAGCAGAGTGCATATGGCACCAGTCTTCACCTACGAAAGGTCTCAGGGTCTTACATTTTAGCCACTTGAATATGCCACCTTTCCTCATTTTCCGTTTGATCGGCTTCTTTCTTTTTTCGTCACCCTCTCTGGCCTGCTTGTGTCAAATGTCACATGGATGTGATAGCTGACAGGAGAACATTGATACATGTTGAAAGCATGGCCGCTCAACATACATTAAAAAGACATAAACAAAACTGCCTTCCATTCGAAGTCACCAGCACTCTTTCACATAGGCAGGGCAAAAGGATACCAGGGGGAATATTTTTGTGCATGAGATAGACCTTGGCAGTGATGTATAGAAGCGCACGTTCTCTCCGTCTCTCTCATAAACATGCAGCGTCCTGGGGGAGAGCAGATGGCTAGGCCCAGCTCGCCACCTGCAGGTTGCTGCCGGCATACCACTGGCATCTCTGCGGGCACCGGTGGCCGGCCTGGGCATCACCCTAGAGCCAGGTTTCCACCCCATCCTGCCTAGCCATCTTGCAGAGCCAACAAAACTGCCCTCCTGACAATAACTTACTGCCCAGGCACCATAACCAATGCAATAAACAAAGTAAAGAATGTGCCATGTCATCAGCTAATACAGACACTTTATGTATTTTGGAGAATGTGCCAAATCGTTTCACAATAACAGGTTTTAATACTATCTGGAGTTCTTTTAGTTTATTTTTTTTATTGCGTTGTTTGTACATGAATTATACATTCGCAGATGTTTTATGGATTTGTGATTTGTTCTGCCAGACTAAGTCTCAAGTCAGCGAGATGCTTGTGTACAGTCCAGTGCAGCTTCCGAGGGTTATTTTAAATCCTCTTTAGTTCTCATTTCCCAAAGCACAGTAAGACTTCACAAAGCACGTGTGTGATGGACCTGAGTGTGGTATTCAGCAAATTATTAAGATGTACTTGATATTTTATTCACTGCAGGTCTGGAGAAAACCATATATAAGTATCTGTGATTCTAAGTTTGAGGGGGTCACTCTTTCCTCAGCTCTTATATATTATATATTCAACATGTATAGATTCAATATCAAGTTCATACCATATCTTCTTTATAAGAAGACTACTCCCTGCACCTTTATCCTCTTTATTTGACAGCATTTTGTTTTATATAGCTGAGCATTCCAGGCTCCCTGGACCAGTATAAATACACAACGCAAATAGCACTCTGGAAAAAAGGGAACAACTTCTATCTGAAAGGCTTAAGCAGTGACATAGGAGCTAGAGATTTCTCTTTTTATGTGGCTGTGCAGCTTGATCATCAGCAATTAATTAGCTTAAAAAATGTCCAGAGCGCAAAGTGACTAGGTCCTAAAAGTTTTAGAGTTTTGACACTGCTGCATATACTGTACTGAAATATTGATTTATGGTTTTGATAACCGCAGCTTATTTTTGTGAATGCTTTAGCACTTCTTACTTTGCCAGAGCATAATTGTGATGATGAACAGTTCACAAGTTCTGATACACTTGTCTCAATGTGCTTGTGCAAGTAGTTCTATTTTTTACCAATAAAACTATTTTGTGAAAGCCGCATGTTTACTGTATTGTGAGTAATGTGCTCTTATGTGTGAGGCTGAGAAGCATCTTAGTGCCAAATGTACAGACTGTGGGATGGTACAGCCTGTGCTGGGCGGAGGTGGGCATGCTGCTCCATGCAGCCCCACGAATAAAGGAGTATCAGTCCAACTAAGATGTTCATCCATAAAATATTACCATGTGCAAATGGGTTTTGAAAATGGAATTCTTCCTTTAATGGCATACTAAAACTTGTCCAACTTTTTCTTTAAAGAGATGAATATGATTAAGAGAATGAAAATTGGAAGTGGTTTATTCAAAAACTGTCCCAAACACTCTCAATGTGCCACCTTACAAACAAAACCTTCCAATTGAGTCTGGGCTCTCATTATAACATAGAGCATAGAGCATAGAGTGAGAATGAATGTGCTTTCCTGAAACAAACATGGATTATTCAGCGCTCTCTCTCATTCTCCAACTCCTTTTCGTTATGCAACAAGAGTGCAGATCAAATAACGACTCCTCTCATGGGGAAACGCTAATAAGATCTGCTCCTCTGTGTATTTAACCCACATTTTCCATCAAAGGCTTTCACCCTGAGTTTCCACTATGACAGATCTAGAATACCAGCTTAGATGAGGTGAGCACGTGTCAATTTCAAGCAGGGGTTAATCACACAGCAGGCCTCACTTTGAGTTTCCTAACATGTCAAATCCATGGATTCTTTAATTGACCTTCCTGACCTGCGAATAGCCTTTTCAAACTAGAAACCATAGTGAAACAAAAGGGTAGATGTGGAAGACAATGTAGTGCTGACTCCACAGAAGAGCATAATGCAGCATAGCAGTCATGCCGGCAGACACAAAGAGCATGTTAAAGACCTGTCATGTAATCGGTCAACAAAACACCATAACCAAATGCCACACTGTGCCCACATAGCTCCAGCATACTTAATGTGAGGCCCTTTGGACAGCCATTATCTCCTTGAAGGTTCATACTGGAGATATAATGGCCATCAACGGTCAGTTAAAATGACCTTCTTATGTAGGAGCTGCTCTTCCGTGCTCCCAGTGCTATGTGAGGCCCGGGAATAACAGCAATGACCTTGGCAGAGTGGTAAACTGCTGAGAAAGGCAGTAAAGGCTATGGCGATGACAAAGGGAACGCATGTTAAGAAAAACAATGCACTCTGACAGTTCAAAGGAGGCCCTTTAATATTTCAGCTTTGCACACAGGCTAAGGTGTTTGGCTGGAATTCATGAAGCTAAATGTGAGGGAGGCTAAATGGCTGTAGGTAATGAAAACATCTGCTTTTTGGAAACCTTATCCGATAAATATGAGAGTGTTATTTAAGCATTACAGCTAAGGTGTGCATGAGTTTGTAGTTTAATTTCACATGTAAGGCATGGTCAGAGTAACAATGACATTAACTGTGATATTTTTACACTCACAAACCATTGCTAAACCAGGCCCTTATATCATTCCATTAAAAAGCAGTTAAGTCCAGTGAAATGTTCAGATAAAATTCTTCCTCATACATGTTTACAAGCGTATCACTGCACATCTAGAACATTATTTTTCTTTTTACCTTTGCTTGAAATGTAGACAGCATCTTGGAATACCTGCATATTTCCTTGGCACGTTCACTAACTAAACAGAGCTGAATCTGCTCAGTTCTGAGTGCTGACTCCAAGTGAACTGGGCACCATTACCTGTTTGAAGGAGCAATAGATCTCTAGAGATGTTCATAAGTTACCTCTGTCAACATCGGCATTTGTTTAACGTAGGAGATGGAGGAGAATATTTTTACCATTTTTTTTCTTGTCGTTATTTATTGAGATCAAGCCTTAGAGCACTTAGGGTGTGGGCCAAAGCTAGTGAAATAATATTCCAGCCATACTCGTGGAACCATTTTTGACCCCGTTTACAAGATAGGAAAAGGCCTAGATAAATTGTGTGTACAGTGGGATGTAAAAAAGCCACGCAACGTCAAGTCAATTCCTAGTCTTACCTTGGAGGCAAAGTGCATGGCCACATCAGGTCACAGTGTAGACATCAATCACAGTGCCCAACCAGTCTATTATAATGAACTAAGGCGGGTCATATTCACTGCTCAAGTGGTCTATTGAATTCAAGAGAATTATTCTGATGCCTTAACTAGTAACAGACAGGCAAGTAGGAAAAAATGCTCTATTTTCTGACTGAAAACACCAATTAGCCTTGTGGTAGTTATTTACTGCAGAGTCCTCACTCTAATTGTCATGTGCCATCTATAATAGATGTTCAATGCCGCATTAACAAATTTAATTTAGACTCTGCTCATCTGGCCTGTGGTCTTGCTAGACGATTGTGTACAAGGCAAACATCTGTAGGACTCTCCTCCTATGAGGCTCAGTGTGTTGGGTGGGTGATGGCGGCTGCAGCCATTACTCAGAGCCAGCTGACGACTGGCCCAGACAACCATCTGCTGGAGGTACGCCTCACTCTCCTTTCAGATCGATCTCTGTCATGAATCTGTCTTCTGGCACTGTCTACTTCTGGGGAGGAGACTTTAGTGATTACATTCTTTACTGGCTTTGTATTCAGTCTGTCCACATGAGGCACTATATCGCTTAAAAAATAATCACTCTATTTGTCTTCAGATCTAGTTTCTGTAACATATATCATCTTTATTTCAACACAATACCTTACTAAATCCACTTTTTCAACTTTATTCAATAGGGAAACAAATGAAAAGCAGATAAATACAAACATGTTTGTGGTGGCAAAAATTTCTGGTGTGACGCACAAAGCAGAGGGAAAATAAATGCACACACTTTGCTCACAATCTATTTCCTATGTAAAGAGGCTGTGAAGATCAAGCTGAGTGCTAGAAGTTCATGTTGAAGATGCAGATGTCTAGGTGGTTATCAGTGTTGTGTGCACTCAGAACCTCCTTAACCCCTGAGCTGAATATAAATTAGAAATAAGAAAAGCTGTTTCTTTTCTCAATTAACTTCCTTGTAGATATTTCAAATATATGTATAGCTGTGACTGACAACGAATCACACATTGATTGAGGTCACTCAATAATCTGTCTGTTTATGTCTGAATTAACACTGGAGCTGTGATTAATAGGAAAAAGGAGGCAGGTGTGATCTGCAGCAGGACAGACGTAGGGTATACGGAGCCTGAGGGAACACCATCAAAGCAGCCAATTGCCACTCTCAGAAACCTTCAAGGACAATCTCAGTCACTCAATGTGACACAAGAGAGGTGCAGTCCGGGGGCGAGAGGAACAAGACAGACAGATTAAACAGCATGGATAAGAGCCTATCTGCCCACACCATGTCAATATAGACCCTAGCAGCTGCTATTGTAAAATGGATTCAACATTTCCTTTCTCATTATCTCATTAGCCCCGCTGGTCCGTTCCTATAGGTTGAACTCATCTGGCCAATCAAGTTTCTTCTCCCCACCCCCTGCCTTTGACTGAAGCTATTTTCTCCTCATGGTTATTTGAAAGGGTTCACTAGTTTTCAGTGCTCCACAGCCCTCTGTTTCATTACACAGTTTTAACCCACTTTGCCTGTTTTTCACACACCACTAATTGTCATATATGTACGTGAAAGCAATGACCCGACAGTCGCTTTACAATTACAAAATTAACTGATGTGTGAAGATATGACTGATGTGTGAAGATATGACTTCCACACTGTTTCATATTCACCATTGCAGTTTAGGCAAATCCTCCTTCATTGACAGTGACCACATACAGAATAACAGCATCAATTAAACTACTGTGTAACTGTATAAGACAGTCTCCTAGTTATACAATTTGGGTATAGATACTTAGCAATATAGAAGTGTTTTTAGAGAAACCACTAATTTAGCACTGAGTTAATATTCATTTGTGTCACACTACTACACTGTCTAGAAGCCTTTGACATGGTTCTGTAAATCACGGTGGACATTTTTATTGCCTATGCAATTCTGCGTAATTACTCCAGTGTGAACCCGTAAACAATGCTGACCCATAGAGCTTTTTATGGATTATACTACATGACACACCAGTAAAAAGAGACATCCACAATGCAGAGTGAGATAATATTAATATACTCCATGCACACTGTGCTCTTTTATAGGACCGCAGCAGCAGGAGGCCTGCTCATCAAACAGCCATCATCGCAGCTAATGATATCAATCCTACCAAGTGGCCATTAAAACATTTAGTTAGAAAGATCATGTGTATGAGCAAGTGGGAGGTGCCATTTTATTTGCGGCTTAAGCAGAGTGAGGCTACTCTCTCAGATTATAATGGTATCTACCACAGACATATGAACATGTGCACTTATACAGCACACACAACCTTGCTGAAGCACATTAAACTACAATTTACAGTCACACAGAAATAAAACACACCAAAGCAAAAATGCACAGAAAGACAGCTGAGTGTGATAAAATAATCATTGGGAGCCATTTCTTCTAAGAGAATGAACAATCAGCACTGATCCCATTCACTCTGCTGCATTTTACTCCACATAGGAGATTAAATATTTATCAACAGTGGCTCTCTTAAAGAGCTGTGACATCTTCAAGGGAACCACCAGTCTGACTCTGACATCAACCTAACACCTCTCTTTTATTTCAGGAAAAGAAAAACATGGTTTTGTTTGCAGCACAAGGATGTAAAGAAGCTTCAAAGTCTGCTTAAAGAACTCCCCTGTGATCTCACAATATCTCAGTAGTAAAATAGCAGTCAAATAGCCAAATGTGGTACTCTGAATTTATTTGTATTTTTATGATGCCCCGTAGTCCACTAAATAATTGTATTACATTATTTACGAGCTTTACATTTTCATGTAAAATAAAAGTGCACAGTACCTAAAAAATAATTGGGCTCTTACTCTGAGTAACCACCAGACATCATTATAACCTAGAAAGGTCCAAAAGACAGAAACTACACTGATTCAACACCATCTTAATGAATGAAGGCATAAAGCAAGCAGAGTAAGGAGGGATGACATGATTATGGACATGGGAGTAGATGAACAGAGCACATTAGGAGACGTGGCGCTGTCCTGTGCGTTATTTTAGGGTAAAAGTTCTTACACCAATGTTATGCTATGCTTTGTTTCACAATAAAGGTTTGAATTAGTATTGGTGCTCCTGGATTAACTTTGCTCAAGAAGCGCCCTGGTGTTTGTTAGGAGATAGGAGAAAAAGTTGCTGCACAGTGAGTCCTACCTCTGGTTTAGGAACAAAGGCTCGGCCAGGGATAGTGAAGCAGTTGTGCACTGTGCAGAGATACTGTGCCATGATGGACAGACGACTTCTCTGTTTGCTGCCAGTGCTGGCTGTTAATCTCTAAGAAAAGGACAATAAAATTAAAATTGCATATTACTTACTGAGGTTGTTTCATTCCATTTATTTCTGAACCTTCAGTTACCCAGGGAGACCTCATATTGAGGCTTTAATAAGACCCACCTCTGCCACCTCTTTCTGGAAAGTGAGAGTAAGCTGGGTCCGTCCATAGCTGAAAGGTCCAGTTCTGTTGGCAATGTGCTCCAGCCACTTGATTATAAGAGGCGTTGATACATTAAATGGAAGATTTCCAATAATATGAAGGTTTGGAGGATCTGTTATGCCACAAACATAAAAACAATTTAGTTTGCATTAATGACAGAGTAAAAATTCCTCTGACTGAGATTTTCACCTTCCTCCCACCGCTTAGAGATATTTCCTGGGAACCCCCTGTCCATTCTGTAGGTGAGAATGTCACCATGAACTATCCTTAACCTTCCTGGTGCCGCCTCAGACAACAACTGGAAAAGTGAACATGACATGACAATTAATTGGGAAATCAAGACCTCCAGGTGGCTAATGATGCTACACTATTCAACAGTTACTTGCTACCAACATTGTCCATGTATGTAAATAGGTTATTCCATGGTTCAGACTCATTATACCTTTAGTCCTGGGATGAAACGTGTATCCTTCTCCACTACCAGCAAGTCTGCTGCTCCAGCATTAAGAATGGATCGTGTCAGACCCCCGGGACCCGGACCCACTTCACACACGTGGGCATCCCTCAAACTGCCAGCTTGACGTACTATCTTATCTGCCAAAAGATTAAGATAAATGATGAACCCAATGGCAGCAATATGTGTTTTAAAGGCATAATATTTCAAATCATACATCACTCTGTTTTTTTTTTACATAGTAACTTACAAATCCAATCAAGCAACTTCATCACAGTCAAAGGTATCTGAATTAAGATTAATATTGTATGTCTCAACAGAAGGAAGATGAGATGCATTAATCTAACAGACACCTTGTCCAAGGACAACAGTGTAGATCAGTCCTGCACTGCATCACTGATAATTATATTAAGGTGTGAGCTCCACAAGGGCTAAAAAACAATTGACTTGGTCCACTCACATTAGCAGCACGTCCACTGAACCTTGTGTACACTAAAAAAGCTTGTCAGTTTTAATGCCTGGAAACAAGGCTACATGGAGCAGTGCAGTCAAGTGCACAGGCAAAACTCACAATTGGGTCCTGAGCATAGATGTTAAAAAAAAAAAGTGGCATGCAGGTATTGGTGCATTGCAGATGAGGGATGCAGAAACAAAGAAGAAAGTGCAGAATAGGATTGCTGACCTGTGAGCCTCAAATCCAATAGAAAGTTTTGGGAAAGCTGCTTCTCGGCTCGCAGGTTGTACAGCTTAATCAGTTCACTTACAGTTGGTAAAGGTGGCAGGCGAAAAGATGCCAGTTTACCTGAAGCAGCCATTGTTTAAGTGCGGTCTGTATAAATGATAAAAATACACGTCACTTAAGATGAAAACAAAACAAAATGATTAACAATATGATTATGTCATCAGAATTTGTCTCACCGAGACAATGTACATATTTAACAGCAACGATGTACTTGAAAAAAGTTTCTATTACATTTTACATATTAATCCGAAAATCCGGAATTAAGTCTGTTCCCCCACTAACTAGAATAAAATGGAACTATGGTAAGAAAATTAAGTTTCTATAACGCGCGTTGGAAAAGCCAGACGGTGCTTATGCTTTTCTTATTAAGGACTCTCACACCACCTAGTGGCTTTGATGTACATAACTATAAATGAATAAAAATACTCCAGGTACACAACTAAAATAATGACAAAATATGGAAGACCATTTATGTTTTTTTACTTTTTACTCGAATTTAAACCCTTTTTCTACAGCTAAAATATATGATGAATGTATTCTGGGCTAGCATAATCAACGATTTTAACAATATTTCTAAAGCAAAAAAGTTAAAACAAGTTTGTCGGCCTAAGAGACACAAGGTCAACAAACGCGCGTCAGTGTAGAGCATGCATGTGTAAATGAGTCTCAGTGTACACTTTACAAGACATTAATTAGCGCGCTATCATGCTTTTAAATTCACTCGTAGCATTTAGCTAACATTAGCTCTTTGGTACTCATAGAGCATATAGAAAGAGGCACATAGTAGAAACATATATTCCACTATTACTAAAAACTTTGACATACTTTTCACTGACAGCATAAAGAATTAAACTGACGCAGATCACAAATTTCAGAATAGTAAACCCACGTTTCTCACCAATGCAGTTAGCCTTACGCATTTCCGTATACGTCACTGAGTTGCATTCGGTGCAGCCAATGTGAAAGAGAGAGCCTAACTGTCAACCAATAAAAGTAAGGAAGGCGGGACCTCGCTTTGCCCTTGAAAACAGGCCATTGTTGATGTAAGAACAACTAGTGACCAGCAGAGGTCACAATTTCGATTGCCCAAAGGTTTGCATTTATACGTGAAAACACATAGGTTGCACTTGCATCCTTCTATGCAACGAGACGACGAAAATTCCTTATTAAACATATAGCCAATTTCAGTAGATTGCCATTTACTGCTAAGAGGCTAAAAATCCGATTTAAACATGCACATAATGGTAATGTAATCCAACCCCCTGAACCTAATCTAAAACAGTGCATGCCTAGTCCATTAGAAAGCTGACATGGATTCATGTCTTTGGTCATGCTGGATGATACACAGCTGTGTATCATCCAGTGTGATCCTGTGTAGCATGAACCTTGTGTGTTGTGTCTGTGCTGCTCCTGTCTCTTACTGGGTCACAAGTGTCACAGCTTCCAGGAAACCTCTTCTTCTCAAGGGTTTGCGGACAAGCAACTGCTTTGTCTCATCCTGTGACTGATGAGACCAGGGATGTTATCAATTTATTTTGTTTTTGCAACACTCAACAATTCCATTTAAATCCATTAACACACACGTTTTTGGTTTTTTTTTTCCATATTACTCAGCATCACCTTGTACAGTTGTCATGTGATGCCCAACCTTAGCGTGTAAAAGTAATACATATTAAGATTAATCAATGTGGCATTTACAGTGAGTCATCTGATCAAAGCAGTGTGAGACAGCCTCACTTCAACTTCTGAGCTCATCTTTTTGGGAAACTAAACTACTTGCAAGCTTTACAAGCTCAAAACAGGATCTGAAAATCATCTATATGACTCTATAGTGTGCAATCATCAAAACAGGAAATGAAAGTCAAGTAATTAACATTTCTGAAAGGATAAGTCATCACTATAACTGAGAGATCAGAAGGAAAACAACTACAGAAATACCTAAGAGCATATAATTTTCAAACCATTTCAGAGAAACAGACCAACATCAATAAACACAGAAACCACAAAGATGTGATGTCTGCACCATGTTAAACAGCAACTTCAACATAATATGATGATACTTTAGTACAGTTTAGCTTTACATTTCTCTATTTGCCTTGTGTGCTATACAATTCTCACAGTAATTAACTTTTCCGAAAAGTGAACCCAGATGTACATTTTCTGAAAGATCTACTTAACCTAATTGTGCCAATATAGTTTACTTGAGACACACAAAACAACTGCAAAGTAATGCTTGTTTACGGCAATTTGAGTCGAACTGTGTATATGATGTCATTCTAAATTGTTGTCTAAATTTAAAAACTGTCGACATTCGTCATCATGTGCCAGGAAGTGGAAACCCTAATTACTTGTCCATCAACCCTCGAAATAAAGCTTTAGCCACACAGTTCCACATAAAAAAAAGTAGTGTGTTGGGATTCCTGTGGTTCTCGATGTGTTCCTGTGATACATTATTGTATTTTGTGGCATTGTTTAAACTGTTGGTCATTTGAGGACAATTTACTATAACTCTTCACTAACACTACACTACCAGAATATACAGCTTTTTTTTGTGTTTACCTTTTCTGTTAAACCTTTTCTTATGTCCTCTCGTGGCTATGGGTCAGGAACACCATGTTCTGCATTGTTTTGGCCTGGTCTAATCTCAGTTTGCTCGGACAGCTCATTAGCATCTGTCAGCATGTCCCGACACTCAAAATGACCCGTGTGAGCCAAGGTGATGTCTGAGCAGGAGAGCATTAAAGTGAAGTGAGGCTTGTTAATGCAGCGGGAGTGTTTTGACAACAGACAAGGCTTTTTGATGGCGTCTTGGTGTTCAGCTTTATCATGTGGTTGGTGGGGGGTAAGTTCAACAACAGCACTGAGAGACTCAAGAAGAAAAAGCTTGTTTTCATGTTCAACGGATGGACTTAAAAACACAAAAGCATGAGTTATGACATCATAAATAGTATCATGCAATTAAGTATTCTGTCAGTAAAGATTCATGCAATACATCCTCGGCATCCATCTTGTATTAATTAAATGAGAGTGTTAGTCTTTCTCATCATATTATATAAGTGTGGGAATGGCTGCTACTTTAACAAGCCCACATTTCTATAACCACATCCCAGCGAGCCCTGATAGCACCAGCGTCCACACAGTGAAATCATAACAAACCTCTTCCTCTCTGGATCTCACCACATGACTTCATTTAGGGTGTGGGATTATGGCATTCAATCAAAATACACTTCTCATGACCTCACTTTGGGATAGATCTTCCTTTTAGATACCACATGCAGTGAGATGACATCATATGAGGGGAACAAGGCCCCCGCCAGACAAACAGGCTTTTGTTGTGTTTGTCTTTGTCCTGATTCACCTGCAAAAGAAAGCTTGATGAAATTGCACTGTGGTTGTGTGGGAGAGGTACCTTGTACAAATCCAGGTATGTAATGGATTAACAGCTGAAAAGAAACTGATGGCTTCTGTTTGCCAAAGTCTGGAAATTATTAAAAATATTACATAAAATCCACACCCACATATTCAACAGCTTTGTCTTCTTCTTTGAGGTCAGATCTGATTTGCAACACAGAAAGACTTAACAAGAAGAAACACATGGACATCTGACATAATCCCTCAGTGAGTTATTGATTATAATCTTTGTCTGCCTTATTTTTTTGTGTAATTGTGCAAATAATGATTGCATGGGACTTCTAATATAATACAACCCCAGATCCTAAAAAGTTGGGACAAATACACAAGATTCCCAGAAAAATACACATCAGTACAGAGGATAATCATTTATGTCTTGGTTCTAATTTAGCTTGTTTTCATCAGGGACGGCCAAAAGAGCCGTCCGCCTGCCAAAGTCCGGGAGTGTTTGGCCACATTCATGCCTTCCAAGTCAGCAATTGGTGGTTCCTTCGACCACTGTTGGGGCTTGGGTGGCTGCTGTCACTGGACTTTCCCAGGATGTGAGAATGGCATAGCAAGCTTCAGCTGTCACCAAGGGTCAGTGGGTAGAGTTAGCTCCTTAGCTACAGACAGCCGCCAAAAATCTAGTATTCAACTAGCCCCAGCTGCTAACCGTGCATGTGCTGGTAGGATTGGACTGTTAAATATAGAGTTATACTTTTAGCCACAGTGACTCCAGTTCAAAAGAGTGTGGAGGGACAATGGAGGAGTAAAAAGATCTGGCCCCGTGTCAAAGGACATCACACTGCACCCTTGCCCCTAGTCCCTGGGCATGGCCCTTTTCAACTGTCAAGAGTAGACTAGAATAGTGACTGCCCACCTCCTACACTCCCCTTCTCTTTGGCTTTCTTTTCCTTCAATGCCATTCCTGAACCATTCTTCAACTGGGAAGATTGCTCAGAAATGAGAGATGTGTTTTTAGTGCTGTGCCGAAGAGACTATAGAATAGGCTGTAAGAGGGAGGAGAGTTAGAGCAAGGGGACGTTACTGCCCTGTGCTGCTGCTATCACAGTTCCCTCCCTGATCTAAAGAACTCACAGGGAACTGTAAGAACGAGAGCAGAGCTTGAGATGGCTCTTCGCTCTCTTCAGTAGCCACTTCAGCAGCCAACAACTTAGTGGATACTCTACAGAGGTACAATATTTTCTACCAGAACTACTGTTGCTTAAACCTGGGGCAGCACAACACAAAGTAAGTCAGCTTCTATGAATTTAATTTCAATTTCATTTAAAATAAAATCTTCTCTCTTCTGACCATATGCTTTGACAAACTAGATACTGAACTACCATACTATCATAGTAGATTTGATTCATGTTCCTCATTCATAAATAATCAATATAGTCCATTATTCTGCTACTGCTCTTAGATGAATGAAACATCTCTTCATGCCTCTTGAACATTTAATTAATTCTACTCACTGTTAAACATTCAAATAATATGGATTAATACATTTTACATGAACCACTTCCTCACTTCAAGACAAGTGCCTAGTCTTGGTGGAGTTAATATGTATGCAGTTGGCACTGTGACAGACTATATAAAAAGCAATGAATCAAACATTTTTCAATGAATAAATGTGGGAACAAAGGTCTAGTGTTACTGGTCAAGAGATTTTGGGAATGTGACAAGAAACTATTAATTTCTTACATTGTAATGATTTCAAATGGTATGTATGGTCCACCGATTCAGCATTAGTCATGCCTCTGCAGAGCTGTGGCACTTCTTGGAGCTACACACATGACTACTCTGGAGGCAGGAGGCTATCACTCACTGGACCACGATAACAAGTGAATATTTATGTGTTGTAATGAAGCCAAAATGAATTCCATTTTATCTGCATGAGCTCATCTGCTTTAGGAGAAGACACACAGCTTTGTCTGCCTGCAGCTATCCATTAGCCAAACCCCACATCACCTTGTGAGTAAACCAGTAAGAACTCTTACTGTATCTCACTGTCAGCAAGGGAGTCCAGCTCTGGTGTGGCTTACACAGCTGTCAAAGATCCTTTGAGCTGAGTCCACCTATCTGTCAGGGTCCAGGGCTCTTTTCAAACCTCACCCTTCCCTGTTTTCCTGACTCCCGCCTTCCCCAGCTGATGAGCACTGTGTGCACTTGGTGATATCACCACTCACACTGGACAAAGACAACACTGGCCAGATATTACTCATTAACATTTTTGTATTTGGTCCAGCAAATCCTTGTCAATCTTGCACATGCTCTTTAAGGTCCACTGTCTAAGCTCCATTAGCCAAAAGGCCTTTTACAGCTGTAATTCCAC
Organism: Rhyacichthys aspro; assembly: GCA_036850595.1. Classification (NCBI taxonomy): domain Eukaryota; kingdom Metazoa; phylum Chordata; class Actinopteri; order Gobiiformes; family Rhyacichthyidae; genus Rhyacichthys; species Rhyacichthys aspro. Next base: position 10,606,216 of record CM072169.1, on the reverse strand, counting down.
ACCTCACACTCCTTTCTACACCATGTGAGCATGTATGGAAGCCCTGTGCTGTTGTCTAAGAACAAATTCAGTGGAATTGATCAGTTTGGTTTAAACGTGTAGTAATCAAACAATTAGATTCATGTCCTTGGTGTGTTTAAAAAGAAACAAGAATTACACTCCTCCAGTAGTGCTCTGTTTGTCCACTCTGTTGTAGAAACAGGAAGTAATGGCTTCTTCCACTGTGTTCCACTGGTGGTGCTTTAAATATTTTCTCAGGACAGAAAAATTCAAAATGTTGGAGTGGAGAAAGTTATACACTATTGGATGCAAAGTTTTGACTCATGTACTCAACTTTGATTAAGTGTAGTCTAATCTTACATATATAATGATTACAAATGTTACAAACTTTGTTGACTGGGGCAGCTCACCCTCCTTACACTAACCTTATCAAGTCATTTCTAATTTAAACAAATAGTACACGCCCCCTTTGAACTGAAACCAAGATAACACGAGCACAAGCCAAGGGAACATTGATTTAAGATTACTATATGTGTCACTGGCTTACATCATGACATTACATCTGTCACCATGACTCACGATGAGGGACATAGTTATCCTATGAGATGTGGCCATGTGATTGTGAGAGGACCTTTGTTGCACTTTGTCCCTTGTGACATTAAATAATGTAACCTATAGAACACAATGGAAAATCAATTGTTAAAACACCCTTACCTAAAATAAAATTCATAAATGTCATTCTTTAAGCCCATTTTACATTGAACTTGTCAATATTCTGTTATATGTATATATGTGTTTCCTGTAGAGTCAACTGAGTCTGGCCACCTTTTGACACTAGTGGTCAGTCTCTCTCCTTATTATTTCTCTGATATATGGCTAGTGGAGCTTTACACCAGCTGTCACTGACACATGCACAGCTCCAGTCAGAGGGCCTCTAGTCTTGAATTCCAAAAATGCAGTTTAGACACTTTTGGATATTTCACAGAACAGTGGCAGTTATAGCTCAAGTTTTCTATGGATAAAAATAGGTCAGTAAACTCTAAAGCAACCCGAGAGCTATTTGAAATCATTTGATAGAGTACGGCATGCAACAGGGCAGTGGAATATACAGTAGGCTCACTGTTGGATGGTCCCTTGCTTAGTAAAGTGCTAACAATGGCAAAAAATGAACATACAGAAAATAAATGATATAGTTCTCTACTTTTATAAAGGAATATGTGCAGTATTCTACTCAAGACTGGGATGTTTAAGAATGAAAGTTACAGGAAAGTTGTCATCAGAATGAAACAGTCCTATTGTTCAAAACATAACCTGACATCATTCTACAAGACAACATTCATTCTACCTGTCTATGAAATAATGTTACATACATACAATACATATGTCTTAACTTTAATAATAAAAGCAGGCACTGTTTTTAGTCAAAAATAAAACTAAACAATTCAATTCTTGTTGTGGATGCCCTAAACTATTATATCATTTGACTGACCTTGGACAGGACAATATGGATGGACATAACTTCAACTGAGTTAGCCTTATCCATATGTTGCCTGGCTGTCTATTCTTAGAGCAGCCTGAACTTGATCTCCCTCTTGATCTTCATGCCTGAAGATGATATGACCCCAGAAGGCTCTAGTGCTTAATCATTTGCTCCTGGTTTATAGACCCACTCCCACTGGATTGAATGTTGCTAGGTGATTGGTTACCATTTAGGTTTGCAGGTTAATTTAATGTATTATCCATTTTTCCTATACATATTAATCTAACTGTGACAGATGTAGCAGCTGTCTCTTTCCATATAGACAATAACTGCATGATGATTGAATTTCACTGTATATAACACTAATACTGTCTTACAGTGTTAAAGTCAGTTTTTAGATTAGTTAGTGATTGCTAAAGGAAGTACTGGTCTGTTTCATGATTCTGTTTCCGTGATATGTGAAGCACTACCTGTTACCTTACATATCATTATTGAAACATTAACTGCTAAGGCTCCAGTCGGCTTCAGTGAGAGGATCAGGTTAATGTGGCATCAGGAGAATATACTATAAGATGAAACCGACCACTTATGCATGACATTTTGCTCTAGCATGGCAAGCCATATAAAGTTACAGTAAGACTTTAGATTACGACCCAGCACTTCCCGGAAACTTACGGTGTATTTACACCGTAAGTTCTCTAGTACCTCCTGGTTACTTACGGTGTAATTACAGCATAAGTTCTCTAGGACACTAATTGTAATAAAGGGGTATAGCCTGTCACTAAGGGGAATGGAGTGTAATTAAGGGGTACGGAGTATAAATAAAGGCTACAGAGTACACAGATAGACACTTATTTATTTAATGAGCTTAATTCAGCTTTAATCTTTAACATTAATCTAAAGTGTTACATGCTTCTTTTTTTTCTTTCTTTTTTGGGGCAACTCAAAAAAAAGTTTTATCTGAATGATATTAATTTCTATCTATTATTTTTGCCTTCTTGTTTTACATTTACAATAAACACTTATATGAAAAATACATCAGCATATAACACTTTACATTAATGTTAACGTTAATGTTAACCCCTTATTTACACTTTATACCCCTTAATTACATGCTGTACCCCTCAATTACACTTTGTATCCCTTATTTACACTCGGTACCCCTTAATTACACACTATACCCCTTAATTACACTCTCTACCTCTTAATTACACTCTGTGCCCCTTAAGTACAGGCTATACACCTTAATTACAATTTGTGTCCTAGAGAACTTATGCTGTAATTATACCGTAAGTAACTGGGAAGTACTGGAGAACTTACGGTGTAAATACACCCTAAGTTACCGGGAAGTACCGGGCCGTAATCTAAAGTGTTACAGTTATTATCAATATGAGGTCTTAATAAAATGTGTTATCAATACAATAAGAAAAGCTGAAAATACTTGTGCAAGTGTAATATTGTAAAAACATTCAAATTTGTCAAAATAAGCTGTCCTGCTCTGCTGAATCCCATTTTCCCAGTGCACGGCTAAAGTGTAAAATTTGACTGAAGAGGTCACAGGTTTTCTAGCCTGGAACATGCTGTCTGACTATACCCATAAATAAATGTCAGCTTTTTACTCTTGCATGGGAACAACATTCACATAACTCCTAATATCTGATGGATTGACTCACATTTAAATCTTATTCACAGTTAAAGGTTTAATTAGAACTCCCTACATTTTGGCAGACTACTGTGTTTTTCTTGTCAGAATGGAAGAACTGCATTTTATGTGGGTTTTTTGCCATAACATGCTAGCGAGTGTAACCTACTCTTTATTTAGATGAACATCTAGTCAGAATATATTAAATCTCAAAATCAAATACATACACATTTTTGCTATAGGGAGACACTGTAAACTACAGTTACACATAGCAGCTGTTCTCAGCTCATTTTCATCCTCTCGTTCTCTTGAAAACATACTTTCAAAATAAAATGGAAATAATATATGCAAACCACAAACTACTTTAGAGCCCCTTCTTTTATGTTGGTATGAGGCCACATGTTTTGTTGATGCCTAAAAATACTCACATGTGACAGCTGGACTTGACCAAGCCTATAGGATAGATTTGGGGTCCTGTTTTAAATTTAGGCCCAGGCCTTGACTGGAGCCTCACAGGGTACAGGCCTAAGCCCTGTTTTTATTGAGATACTGGACCATACATGCCATTCAGTCAGTAACATTGTGTCTACGGTTTACATGCCACAAATACGAGTGTGGGCATTATGGAGATTGGTGTTGACCTTAGAGTAAAGACTTATTGTCTGGAACAACTCCTTCATATTCCATGAAGACAACTGCTAATGTTTTATGCCAAAGTGGAATGCAGGCCACGTGCTTTTGGAATTCCCATTTGCTGCTCTGGAGTCATAACAATCCAGACTTCAGTAAAATATCAACAAGGATCAAACAAGACATAGGTCTGATGGAAAAGTCTTGCCATGCTGTACATTGTTTCATTAATTAAATCATCAAATCATAATGGCCAATACCTCTTTACATTACTGCAGTTAAAGTTGTATTATATGCAGCAATAAACTACAACAACAAATCAACACTCCTGGTTTGCTGGGTTGAACTAGAGGCACGTGATTTGGTACCCTCTCTGGATTTCCATGTCACTGGCCCAGAAATTAAAAATAAACTGAGTGTCTAACTCAACTGTCACCCCTTTTGTCACTGTGTTTGCGTACTATATCGGCACTGTGCCCAGGTCATTTACAGTACTGCACATTTCCTCGCCCTGATGCCCTGTTATGCACACCGTGGTGTGCATTTCTGCAATATTTAAACATCTTGACACTTGTTTAATGGTGGCATGGACACTGTCTATGCATGTCAGCTCAGTACTAGTCTTCTGACATCTGATTCAACGATAGTGAGCCACTGAAACGAATAGTCACCAACAGGAAAGATGCAGCGGCAATTAATCTGTACTTCCCCACTGTGAACCGACTGAACTCTCAAGACTTAGATTAAAAAAAAAATAGACACATGGAAAGGGGTTAGTTGAACTAAAGTTGAACTTGAACTGAAGGTATAGTAGCTGCTATCTTCCCATTCTCATGTGTTTTTTTTCCTGGAAATACATTAGAATTCAAAGAAAATGGTGACATGCCTCATTAGATTTCACTGTGATCTTAACGTAACTCACCACTTTTAACATTTATCTTGCTCAGTGGGCATTTGTCTTTTAAGTGAAGCAAAACCTTTGTTAGACTCACTGCCAAAACTCTTCATAGAACATTTACTTTTAATGCTACCAGCGAGGAATATGCATAGAACATCTTGTTTTAATGCACATTGTATGACTTAAATGGTAGGGATGTTGGATTTTGGGCCTCCAGATGAAACCATTGCCTCTGGGGGGAGGCTATACTGTACTGTAGAAGTGTTCTCTGCAATTTGTTTAGTGCACAATGTCATGTACTTGCACATGCGCTCAAGAATCCCTGACAGCTTGGCGAGCATGTACAGTATGTTTTAATGTATGATTCAGAAGTCAGGGTGCTGTGACATCATGAGGGCGCTACAAGGGGATTTTGGGAAGGCTGTTTTCTGTTTGCAATTAAAAAGTGATTGAAACCCCTTGAGAGAGAATGGGATATAAGAATGTACTCTTACTAATTTGATTATTGATTCTGGGCTTCCTTTTGGCAAAAATATTTCTTGTATAACCAACATTCTCCCTTGAACTTGCGTAAATAAATGAAAGAGCACTGGATCACATGACAAAAGTGGGTCAAGAAACAAATAAGGCTTTGCTATTAGGAAAGAAAGATCAAAACAATAAAAGGTTGCTGTCATTCATGGTCATCTTCTTGGAAAAGGGGATTGCATTATTTTATTATTGTTCCAAAATGTTTTATTAAAACCATACCCTTCTGTCCTTGGTCCAGATAAAAAATGAGATCCAAAAGCAGTGGGGTGGAGAGCCCGGCCAATGGCGTGCTTGGGGTTCCACAGAGCGAACCGGACATCAGACAGGAACAGGAAATGGGTTTGTCTGTCAAGAGTCTCAAAGCCAAAGTCCAGCAAATGGAGCCTGAGGACAAGCTGGAGGTTGAGGTGATCTCTGAGAAAGGGGTGCACCTAGTGGACAACACTGTCAAGACTGAAAACAAAAAGGGTATCAAGGATCTATCAAAGCAGGATCTTCTGAAATTGCTGGGCATCATGGAGGGAGAGGTTCAAGTGAGTCGTTTTGTTTTCTTATAGCAATACATTTCCAGCGTGCAAGAGAACTGTATAAAATAGTAAAATGACCTTGTGACCTATAACTTAATGTGACTGCTCTCAGGAGTACAACTGTTCACAGTAAATTTTTGAAGGAATACAACTAGCTTAAGTGTTTGGTGCAACCGCTCCATCTTGTGGTTAGAAGTGGTAGTTCATGTTACCGAAGAGAAACCCATGTAAGGGCCTCTATTTTTAACATTTCCCAAAAAACACCCCTGTTACCCAACATTACAATATTATACTATGGCACATAATTGAGAATCTTAAGATGTGATATATCTATTTCCAGGCCAGAGAAGATGTCATCAGTATGCTCAAGTGCAAACGGACTCCCCCAGAGGCCCTTGAATCTCAATATGGCTCTGCAAGCCCTGTTTCCGCCCTGCAGGCTTTGCAAAGGGACAGTGTCATCACCGGAACCAAGCAACGAAACCCCAGCGTTTATCAGAAGCCCATGGTGGAGGTCAGTGAGATGCTAATGCTTTGTCTGCGAAGAAAATCATAACGTTAGGTCAGACATATGCATCTTTGTATTAGGTGCTGGCATGTAACTTGCCTTGTTTCCTTACTTTAGCTTGAGCGTCTTCAGGAGAAGCACAAAGAAACGTACAGGAGAATGTTGGGTCAGCTCCTGATGGCTGAAAAGTGCCACCGACGCACCGTCCATGAACTGGACACAGAGAAACGCAAGCACGCCGACTACATGAACAAGAGCGATGACTTCACCAATCTTCTGGAGCAGGAGAGAGAAAGGTGAGGAGTGTTGTTGAACTAAGTCATAGTTAGTTGTTTGAGATGAAGCAGACAGAAGGACATTTGGACTTTTACGTTGAGGTATATTGAGTTTACGTAATGATATATTTCCTGTGATTAATGTTTTGCACAGATGAATTTGCTGGCAAAGACATTAACAGAAGGAAGTTTCATAATCAGAGAAAGAGTGAAAATGGCCTTTTCAATGCACTGAAGCCAAGATGGAAGAGCTAAAACAGTAGTATCAAACTCAAAGTAGAGAGGGGCCATGACAGTAAATAAGAATCCTTTCAGGAGCCAAAGATTGTGACAATTGGGTATGTTTTACATCACATCAGTTTTATTTTAACATGAATTTCCTCCTTTTATGCCTAATTTTCACACATCATTTTGTGAATTCATTTTTGGCCTCATTTAAAGCCCAATTTCGGCCGCTTTAAAATGGCCACCCCTGTTAAGTGTCATTTTGTCTATTTGTAGTTGAGGGAATGGCACTAACTGTAGAACAGGGCACGTGTCTTGTTTATGTGAGAAGGAGTCAGGATGTAGAAGAGGAGGAGGCATGGGTTGAGGGGCAGAGGAGCACTAGGAGGTCTGGGAATAGAGAGCATTTGAGAGTCTCCCATGACATCATGTGTAAAGTGATGTCAGTTCAGGGGTGGTGACCTCAGTGTTTGGTCAGTACAGTTCAGAGCACTGCTGAAGTGAACACAAGGGCTGTACCAGATCAGAGAAAAGGGGATGGTTGCATCACATGGGCCCCACAGAGAAACAGGCTCAACCAAGAGTGTGTGTGTGAACAGTGAATATGTATGAGAAAGGAGGCCCTAACTTCCTAATTAGAGCAGTCACAAGTGAAAGCATTTAATTGGCCATTTCTTGTTGGGGAATGTACTTGTTGCGTTTCCCACAATGCCTTACTGTCACTCCTGGCATAGACGTACATACTGACACATAATAGCTGTAAATCGATATTGTATGCAATAATCGCTTTACATTTACCAATATTACGTAAAGAGGGCTTTGTAGATTAAGACAGCGAGCACACAGAGCAGTGAGTGTATGCACTGGTTCACTATAGGCATGTGTCCATTCATTACAACTACATGCAAGAATGCTGTCGGCTTAATTGCTCTATTTTTTCTTGAACAGTTGTATAGTAGGGCATAGAAAACAAATCAGAAGCCAAACTGTCTTGACAGCTGAGGTCTCATAACAAAAGGCGATTTGAAGTTGCAATGTGTTTATTAAAAAGGCTTACTTCCTAAAGAGATGTCTACGTCACATCAAAGGAAACTCCAAAAGATATGCAAAAAGATATTTGCAAGTTAATGTTGTTTATATTCGTCAAGAAAATGTCTCTAACACTAAGCAATGTAGTGTGCAGATCCTGTTCTGTAATCAAACCCACTTGCAGATCTGAACCGTAGCCCTCACATGACCTTTGGTTCCAAACACTGCTGACATCATGGCTTTGACCTTTTCAGAAAAGTAATTTTAGACAGCCAATTTCTAGGGTGTCAATGATATGGGACTATGTAAGTATGAATTTTAGGATCTGGATGACACCTTAGTACAGTAGCTCGCCAAGGTGATGCTGATCCTACTTGGCTAAAGGGCCACTGGTAACATGAACCAAATTACATATTTACTGTGACTTAAAAATAACTGTAGTGTATTTTAAATCATTACTGTTGTAAGTCTGCCGCATTTCCTGTTTTAATTTTGGTTTGTTGTCTAACTTCAATTTTACAAACATGCAACAGTGGAATTAGTAATAAACTTATTGTCATGGTTTCATATTATGCACCTTCTGTTCAATGGTGAAGGTTAGCTGATTACACTTGGACTTTCTAGAACCCATTTCAAGTAGAATTTCCCTTCCAGTGGTCCAACAGCAGACAATCCCTCAGTGAGACTTTCTGTCCGCTTTGGAAAGAAAACATTTATCAATAGAGCTATATGTACATGATTGTACACCATTTATAGCATGTCTTTCTACTCATGAATCACATTTTTGGAGTCCCTAGCTGTACTTGTTTGCCTTACTGTGTGTTATCAAGCAGGAACACAATTTGCAAAACACTCCTCCAGTGGCCAGGGTCCACCCCTTCAGCGTGCAGAGCAGAGCAGCTTTCTCACTCTCAAATACACATTTCTCCCTTGTATGGGGGACGTGACATCATTCACTCAGGTCCAGTAGCCCTTCACTGTAATTATTCTCCTTTCATTGTGCTAATATTATGTTGGAATGTGACATTGGATACGAGGAAAAGGGATTCTCATGCACTTTCAGAAAATTTGAATGTTGGAAACAATTGTTGCTGCATTTATGCTCCAGTAAGTGGGTAAGTATGTTAGTAAGGTTAGTTTTGGGGCACATTTGCTCTTTTATGTTTTTAGTTGTGGAATACTTGTGTCTTAACACTTACAGCAAATGCAGAATTTTTTCTACTTTTCTGACAAGTTCATTTGTATTATTTTGCAATGCAAAAATGTCGATGTTGAAGATTACACTGTATGGGAGTGTACTGATGGACTAAATACCTCTTTGCATGGAATCTACTTTGCATGCATTTTGTTGGAGGCAAAGATGGGAATGGACATGAGCAGCATAGAAAGAAGCTGAAAGAAAAGAAGGCCACTTGGTGAGGGGGCATTACACTTTTACTGGCAGCCTGTTTTCATAGTCTTTGTCTCATTGACATGATCAAAATTGCAGGGGTGTTTGGGAAGTGGACTGGAGATCACACACTTGTTTTTCTGTCTGATTGTAAGAGGAATTCATGTATAGTATGTATTAGCTTGCACTATAATGCTCATATTTGGCATTAAATGTTGGCCAGAAACATAGTGCATTGATGTAGGTATCTGTATATCTGTGATGTGTTATGTTAAAAATCATGTATGGCTTCCTTATGTTTACTGCAATAAATCTTTATGTGCAATTAATGCTTAACACTAACTAGCAAATGCCATTTTTGTCTACTTTTTTGTAGATTAAAGAGATTACTGGAGACTGAGAAAGCCTACCAAGTTAAAAAGGAGAAGGAGCACTCCAAACGTCTGGCCAAGGTGAGAGAGGAGTTGGTCAAGCTGAAGTCCTTTGCCCTGATGCTGGTCAACGAGCGTCAACAGAATCTGGAGCAAATGGACCAACAGAGCCAACGTGTCCAGGAGCTGGGCCAGCAGCTACAGCAGCGAGAGCAGGCCTTGAATGAAGCTAGAGGGCATGCACGTGAAGATGGACATAGGCTGCTCAGTCTAGAGACTGAACTGAAGGAGAAATCTGCCAAGCTGAACCAACAACATGAGGAGATGAGTGCCAAACTGGCCAGTCAGGAGGCCAACAACCGTCAACTTAACACCAAACTTCTGGGACTGACACACAAAGTAGAGGAGTTAGAGGCTCAAAACAGCACACTGAAGAAGTCTGAAGAGGAAATGTTAGAACTAAGGGACAAGATTCACAAAGGAGACTGTGGCAATTCCAATTTGACAGCAGAGTTAGAGAACTTAAAAAGGCGGCTGATGGAGATGGAAGGAAAAGATGAGGAGATTACAAAGACTGAGAATCAGTGCAAGGAGCTACGAAAGAGGCTACAAGAGGAGGACTGTAAAAGTAAAGACCTCAGGCTGGAGGTAGAGAAGCTACAGACAAGAATGATGGAGTTGGAGAAACTTGAGACCGCTTTCAGCAACAGCAAAGCCGAGTGTGCACAATTACACACGGCTCTTGAAAAAGAGAAGGGCCTCACCAAAGAGCTCTCTGACGAAGTTGTAGAACTCCGCATCCGCATGAAAGAGCTTGAGTCTTCAGAACTGAAGCTTGAAAAGTCTGAGCTCAGCCTTAAGGATGATTTAAGTAAGCTCAAATCACTGACTGTTGCCTTGATGGATGAACGAAAAAGTCTTCTAGAGAAAATAAAAACTGATGAGAAGCAAAAGGAGGATTTGACTAAGATGGTCAAAGTGGAGCAAAACAAAGTTATGGAAGTCACCGAGAAGCTCATAGAGGAAAGCAAAAAGTTCTTGAAATTGAAATCAGACATGGAAACCAAAGTGGATACTCTAAAAATTGAGAAAGCCGAGCTGACCTCTAAACTAACCTATGAAATAGACAAAAATAATGATCTTAATTCCAAGGTCAGCCAAATGAAAAAAAGAATAGATGGACTGGAAGCAGAAAAGCTGTCTGTAAAGAATTCAGTAAAGAGTGACTTTGAAAAATTGTCTGATCCTGTTAAGCGAGATGATAACAGAGTTAAAGAGCTGTCATTTGAGATTGAGCATCTAAAAAATCGCCTTAAACAACTTGAAGTAGTTGAGGGAGATCTGATCAAGACAGAAGACCAATATGACATGTTAGAGAAAAGATTTATTACTGAACAGGATAAAGCCAACATTCTTTCCCAGCAGGTGGAAGAAATGAGGAGCCAAATTGCACGAAACAAAGCCGTTGAGAAAGGAGAAGAAATCCAGGAAGAGGACCTTGGACAAAGATGCAGGAGAGAGGAGGCCAAAAGCAGAGAATTGCAGGCTGATGTTGTAGCTCTGAAGGAAAAAATCCATGAACTAATGCACAAAGAAGACCAACTTTCTCAGTTACAAGTGGATTACTCTGTTTTACAGCAGAGATTTTTGGAAGAAGAGGAGAAAGCCAAGAACATGGGCACTGAGGTTTTCCATCTGACCAAAGAACTAGAGATAGTAAAGCGACAAAGTCGCGCATTAAGACCAAGTTTGAATGGAAGGAGAATGATGGAGGTTGCTGTGACATCCACTGGTGTACAAACAGAAGCACTATCCACTGGGCCTGCAGATGAGGATACTCCTGCAGTGTTTATAAGAAAGTCTGTCCAAGAGGAGAACCACATAATGAGTAATCTCAGACAAAGATGTCTTAGAAAGCCATCAGAAAAGTCTATTGAACGCTCCCCCTCCTCTGGTAGTGACCTTAAAAAATCATGGATTCCCTGGATGCGGAAAAAGGACAATACCCCCCAAGAAACTAATCTAGAAAAGTCTCTGCACATTAATGGAGAGGTACTGGCCTCTGAGCTAACAATGACCCAGAAGCAAGGTCAACCTTTACACATACGAGTAACACCAGACCACCAAAATAAAACTGCTACTCTTGAAATTAGCAGTCCATCTCCTGAAGATGCTTTCTCAAGCTCAACACCCCTCAGCCCTAACCCATCACAACCTAAATCCAGAATCACTATCATTCCCAATCACACTACTACAACTTACAGGGGTAAGTCCACTTTTGGTTCTCAAGTCCCCGAAAGAGCTAAATCTCCAGTCTCCATTACGGCAATTTCTAGAGCCAAGTCTCCAGAAAGCAGCCGATCGTCCTCCTCTGCATCAAGCAGACCCTTGTCCCCTGTTTCCATCATGACAGTCAGCACTGTACTGCCCGAAGGATCATCCTCACCCGAACCACAGGAGATGACCATGGGCCGAGCTGTATTTAAGGTCACTCCAGAGAAACAGATGGTCCCAATGCCTGTAAGGAAAGGCCATAACAACAACACTAGCATCATTACCACTGAGGATAACAAGATCCACATTCACTTAGGCAACAGCATCAACCCAAAGATGGTAGTGAGGCCAGTGGCTTCTGTGGCAGAGAACAAAGAGATGACCTTATCAACGGGAACAGTTTTACGCTCTCCTCGCCAAATTACCACCACAGCTACCAGGAGCACACAGAGCAAAGTGATGAGCACCATCACCATCACCCCTGTTTCATCAGCCACTTCTAGATCTTCACAAAGCACCGTAAGATCCCTGTTATTATCCTGATTTATTTTACACAGATGTTGCTATGGAGCTTATAATAGCTCACAGTGTTTACATTTACAAACAGCACTGAATAGTCTACACACACAGAACTAGCCAGTGTCAACACCTAAAGTAAAAGCATGAATAAATATTTCCATTTTCATTTACACAGTCTTGTCCTTTTTGTTTTTTCTTTGTATGCATTGCCATGTATTCTTGTCACGTGTTTACATCTGAGGAACTGTGCCTCTCTGTTGTCAAACAGGCTGGGCATGACACTCAGACGTCTCGCACAGGGCTGACCCGAATCCCGATGTCCAAGAGCCTCAAGACAGGAAAAGCAGTGCTGGGATCTCTGGGGATCTCGAGTGGAGCAAAGTTGGAGTCTCGTACTGAGAGTCAGTCGATGAGGATAGAGGTTAAGAAATCCACTGTAAATAGTAACACTTCTCAAAATGGAGGAAAGATCTGATTCACAAAGCATACAAAGTTCTTAAATATGGTGCTATAGGGATAATAGTCACACAATGGCCACAAATACTTGTTACCTGGCTGACGACATTCTCTTATTATCTAGATTTCTGTGTACGCTAAACATGTTTCTTGTTACTTCTTATTTACTGTGAACTTGCTTTAGGTTTTTTTTCCACTCCATGTTGCTACTAACTGCCTTTAGCTACGGTTGTTTGTTAATACATTTCATAAGAAAATATGACCCACTGTAGATTTGCTGTCATTTAAATTATGGATTTTATGTAAAGGATTTGTACTGAAATGCATTTTGAATAAAGTTGCATTACATTTGACTTGATTGAATCATCCATTACGCAGAGTTTCCATAGATTATTACTCAAAAGAAAACTTGTACACTGATGTTACAATTACAAAAATAGAATAAATGCGTCAGTTTTTTTTTATTTTATACTGAAGTAAAAAACGTATGTTATAAATAAAATGACATTGGCAAATTTGTTTGGATGGGACAGCGGTTTTTCTTTTCATACGTCTGACGCCTTTAAGGTTTAATAGATATTCTCCTTAAAATAAAGCCCGCAAACGTATGTGATCCATGATGTGCTCCCTCTAAGAATATTTTAAATGTGGCGCTCTCATCTCTTCTGATTGCGTTCACCCTGCAAGATCGCAGGTGCTTACCTGAGCGAAAGTCATGAAAGTATAAATATAGATGGCTCTGCTTGTTTAATGGGCAAAGTGGAACACAACAGTGACATTTGCGGGTCGGTTGAGCCATTTTTCATGATATATCGGAAAATAAGAGACCGGAAGTTAGCTAACATTGCGTGTGACTACTTCCGGTTTCGTCACGCATAGCGTTAAAGGGGCCTATAAAACCAAAAGCTTCCGGGTTCTTCTTCGGATGGGATCAACAAAACACGTAAAAGTCAACATTATTGAGAATAGACGGGTGTTTAGTTGAGATCAAGACGGAATTACACTCCTAACACACTATTCTCTCTTTTATGAACACTTTGTCTGTTTCTGTTGCTGTTTTGGATTTCCGACGAAGTGGAGACACGAACTAAAGTGGATTATTGTAGTCTACTCGAAGCAGATGATTGCAGCCATGATGGCGTCAAGCTACAACGCGAAGGAAGAGGACGGACACCACTCCGGAGCTTCGAGTCACGGCGGAGCAGGGGCTGTCAAAAGTAGAAAGCCGGATAATACAGCGTTTAAACAGCAGAGACTACCAGCGTGGCAGCCTATTCTGACAGCGGGCACAGTCCTCCCAGCCTTCTTCGTTATCGGTCTCATCTTTATTCCCATTGGCATCGGCTTGTACGTCACTTCAAACAACATCAAAGAGTTCGAGGTAAAGCTATTAGTGCATTGACGCCTATATTTTTTTGATATGTTAAAACCATCGCTGCTGTAGGGATCTACTCTTTGTTTGTGCTCGTTTCTTAGAGGGTTTATAGCGATGAGTATAAGGACACCTGTTGAAATAATTGTCACTTCACTAGATGCTCAGAAACTACTGTCACATAACTTACATAATCTTATACCACTAGATCCATTCAATATTATTATTAATATGGTATTGGTAATGTGAAGAAGCTGGTTAAGTATTTGTTCCTTATTTCCTAGATTGACTATACTGGTGTTGACATTGACAGTCCGTGTCATAGCTGTGCCAAGAATTTCAGCTGGAACAGCACAACATCATGTGTATGCTTAATGAATTTCACATTGGAGCAGCCATTTGAGGTAAGCAGGTATCTTGCTGACAATATGCAGAACTAATGAATAATAGATGTCTTTTGCTTCAAACTTGATAGACCTGCTGCATCCATCCATTAGGATCTATTTATGTTCAAGAAATGGGGCATTGAACGTTTGTGGAGTGTTCAGTAGCTTCCAGAAAGCCTGCATTGATTACCTATAAAAAGCTTTTGCCAATGCACTGTTTTTGTTCCTGGGTAACACATATTCTGTGCAGTTTAATTAGTCAAGTCAAGACATCATTAGTTGTGAAATTAAAATGTATCCCCTGCATGTAAGTCATTTTGAGATGAGCAGATATAGTGACTCACCAAAAGCTGTATTATTTTTGTACTGTAATTACTACTGTAGTTTGTTCTCAACAAAGTCTCGTTTTTCTTACAGAGTAATGTATTTATGTACTATGGCTTATCCAATTTTTACCAAAACCATAGACGCTATGTAAAATCCAGGGATGACAGCCAGTTGAATGGAGATCTGTCTGCTTTAAAGGTATAGTGTTGAGATTCTGCTGACACTCTGCAGAAACTGCATTAAAAACAAAACATTTAAAACTGTTAGTGTTTTACAGGAACCAAGTAAAGAATGTGAGCCATATCGTACAAGTGATGGCCTGCCAATTGCTCCCTGTGGGGCTATTGCAAATAGCCTTTTTAATGGTAAGTGTGATGGTTTTACATTTGTCAGTCAAAACAAAGTTGAGCATTGCAGTAATTATTTAAATAGGTATTTTGATTATGTTTTCTTTTTTTCTCTTTGCAGACACTCTGGAGTTGTTTTATGTTGACTCTAATGGCACAAGAAATCCTATTTCATTGGTAAAGAAGGGCATTGCTTGGTGGACGGACAAGCATGTCAAGTTTAGGAATCCTGGTGGAAACACTAACCTCACTATTGCTTTCCAAGGTAACTCACAAATATTGTGTTTAGCTTATTGTAGGAAGTATGGCAGTAACTTGATCTGTATTGGACTTAGGTACAAGTAAACCAGTGAACTGGAGGAAGCCAGTGTATGAGCTGGACCCAACAGATCCTGAAAACAATGGCTTTATCAATGAGGACTTCATTGTTTGGATGCGCACTGCTGCTTTGCCTACTTTCCGCAAACTCTACCGTATCATCCAGAAGAAGTCGAGCACAACCCCCACTCTGCCCAGTGGCCGATACATTTTGAACATCACTTACAGTATCCTTTTAAAATTTAAAAATAATGAGTCATTTATTTGAAATAGTATTGTAATATTTGTGTAGATTTAAATTGTTTTATTATTATTTTATTGCTGGATACAAAACAAAATCCATGATCTTTTCAGCTTCCTCTAAAATATTTTCTTTAAATAATGAACTTCAGATTACCCTGTTCTTAGCTTTGACGGTCGCAAGAGGATGATTTTGAGCACTATCTCCTGGATGGGAGGGAAGAATCCTTTCCTTGGAATTGCTTACATTACCGTTGGCTCGATCTGCTTCTTCTTGGGAGTTGTTTTGCTCATCATTCATCATAAATATGACACCCGTAACACCAGTGCAGATATTCCTAACTGAACTGTTTAAGTACATTGCTCTGCATGCCTGGGCGGACCATTATGGGACCCAGTGAATAGGAGTTGAATGTGGATACACTGGTCTCTGTGAATGTTTGTTGCTTGTCTTGGAAAATGTGTCTCATGCTAACCTGTGTAAATTATATCTAAAGCAAAAGAAGGATGCTACAGTTTCTGTGCACATAGCTTCAAGCTGGCTGCTAAGAATGCAAACTCCAGTCTTTATTTTATTTTTTTCTGTCAAAACAGTTTGTTGTCTTTTAGAATTTCTTTGTGAATGATTCAGTTTATTGAAGGATGTATGTATTTTTAATGCATTTTTTGTCCAGTACTGTAGTATGTCCTGCTGATGGTTGTGTCATTATTTCGTATACCTCTGTGATTGAAAAATGATCGCTAAATATATCCATGATAATACCAAAAATGGGAACATGAACACCAACCTCTTATTTTACAGTTTGGCATGATTCCATAGGGAGATGTCTTTTTTTCAATCCAGTTGCTTAAAAACATATATAACATATAGCACATTCTGTAATCTCGTAGCTTGGAGCAGCATGTTAAAGAATTCGGTTACAGTAAAAACTTTTGGGTTTTATTTTAACAGTTCAAATTTTATGTTATATTGAAATTGAATGTTGACCATATGATATGCACTTTAAAAGTGTCCCATTAGTTCCATCTCATTCAGCCCTTATGTTCTAATAGTTTATCATTCCTAAGTTATCAAAAAGTACATCATTTTATGTTTACAGGTATTTATAATGTTTGTTTCAAATTAAACATAAATGAGATTATGGTTTACTTGTGGTTTTGTTGATAATTTTCTCTTAAGTTTTTCAGGATTCTTCTATTGGATTCACACAGGACCAGTTAAAGTTCTGCATGCTAAGAAAAATACCGAGGACAGTAGTATGACTGCTGAAATGTCACTTGTATCAGAGAAATTTACAGATACAACTACTGGACAAGGTTAATCTGCTTTGGTTTCTGAACCCAAATGAAAGAAGTCTCAAAATCTAACCATATAGATTAGTCCATGTGCTGTTTTGTACCCACACTTTTAACCATCTACCCAATAGAAATGAGTCTTACGGGCAAGTAATGCATAGCTCAGATCAACCCTAATTATGGAACAAGCTTTATTCACTTGTTCAGAATATCTTAAGGCGCATATGTAGTTTATGAAGGGAAATTGTCATTGATGTTGTAAGTTCAATGATTTAACACTAGAGGACAGCATTTCTCCAGAAACTCTGGCTCTGCATGTTGGTGAGTCTATCCCGTTCTACGTTTTGTAATTAATACCCATACTGTATTCTTCCTATTTCCAAATGACCACCATATCTCTGCTAGATAACAGTCTTTAGCCTATTACCTATTTGACGATGACCCACTCCTAAAATGTGTGGTTGTCTCTAAATCTCTAATATCCTACTTTTTGATGATGATGATAAATAGTTAGCTACTATTCAGATTTTTTAATAAAGACTTTATAAAGACTTTATAAATACGGGCATAACTTACGCCCCTTTGAAACGAAGGTCCTGTAGTACTTCATGGTTAACGCTAGAGGGCGCCAGAAAATTCCCGTATGCTTAATCAGTCACATTGAGAACGCGAATAAAATAATGGGAAACTCATTAGACTCAAAAGCTATGTTTACATCATAAACAAACACTCAAATACGATAATCAGGAAAATACTGGAAACATTTTTGAGCCGGAATTGTTAATTATTATTTTATTAATTGTCAAGGGCAATACAATGTCAAACAAATCACGCCTGCTATTGTTGCCCTTGTTACCCCTTTAGCCAGAGCTAATGTAGTTGTAAGTAATCTTCAATGGAAAGTCGTTAAATTATCAAACCAAAGGAATGTAAAAAGAAAAAAAAAAGTGATTTATGAAGGGGTCTGACATGGCAAGAGATACATCCATTGACAGGAAAAGGCTTCCTACATTCATGATGGTAAATTGAGAGTTGGGATCTGCCCCCTATTAAGTAGCCGAAGGTGGAAAGATTCTTCCCACTTGGAAAGAGGCTTTTCCTTCTTGGACATCTGCTGGTGGAGCTTCCAGTAGCAGAAAGGAAGAGAGAGGGGTCCCGGCGCAGCTCCTGAGACTCCTGTTACTCTGCAGAGGGGCAGGCTCCGAGCAGGCAGCAATCAATTCTGCTCCGTTCACTTTGGGGGGTAAACGGTGAGTAGTTTGTCTAATACTTGTGTGTGATCACCACTTCACAGATTCTAGCGTTTATTGTGTCAAATGCATGTACTGTAAAAAAAAAACCCACATTAACAGCTTATTAAGTTAATTTAGTTTGAAACAAAAAGTCCACTCACATTAGGCTACAAACACGAACTAAACAAAGAGGCTGAAAATGTTTTTGGTTCAAGAGTGGCATTTTAAAGCAGTAATAGTAATAGTTTTGCAAGGATGGTGTTTTTGATTTTATTTTATTACAAGTGAAGGTGGATTTGGAATTAGAGAAGTTGCATTGAGTGAGGGCTACTCTTGGTTCTGCAGTTTTTCTCTTGTGCTCTAGGCGGGGCACTTTGTCTATGTGAAGAAAAGGCGCTTTGAATGGGACTCAATGGAAAATGTTAAGACAATTCTTGATTTTATATAATAATTATACTTAAAAGGTGTAGAAAGAAATAAACTAATTTTTAAGTCAGTATGGTCTCTCACCTCTTAGAAGATAAAAATGATTGTCCTAGAACCTACAACAAGACCATGCATGGTATATTTTAAAGGGTATTCTCTTCAGTACAATTAGGATTGAAATAATAAAAACCCATTAAGGCCAGGTTTCGTGTTTTAAGTATGTTTAATGATTTTTGTAGATACTTTGCAGCTTAGGGGCATCAGCTGGCTGCAAGGTGTGGCATGTGTTATGTAAGGGTGTCTGAAGTCTGAAGTTTTATCCCCTTCAGTCTGCTAATAACAGCATTTATTAATCTGAGTCATGCTTAGAAGATGATTTAACAAAGTCCTTTCAGAGGCATTGCTTGTTAGATCTTGCTCCTGCTGCTGCTGTTATTATTGTCTTGTCTCTTTTATGTCGTTCCAACTGATCCTATGGCACTGAGGGCAGTGTTTAGAACTCTTAGCCACACCAGGGCTTTAACACATTTCTCTCTTTATTCCCAGACTGATTGATGCACTGCTGACAATAAAAAAGGGCTAAACATGAAGATCGGGCTGTGCCTAGCCACAGCTGCCTTTTTTGCAGCTCTGCTGTCCTCCATAGATGCTCAAGGTAAATGAAACCACCTGGCCTCAGTCCACTACACACACACACACAAACACACACACACACACCTCTTTCCTTCTAACTTTCTCCTCATCTTTCATCTGTTGTTATGTTACAATAATAAGGTATTTGATGTTAATGTCTGAAGTATTACAAATATTTGTATTCCTCTACAAAATAAAGTGTCTTTTTTGTGTTATTTCTGTGACTTTGGGGCTGTATTATTTTATAAAGTAGTGCACAACCTTGAAGCAGATTTTATTATCAGGACAGAGTATCAAATGAAGCTCTGGATATTTCTGTTTAAACTGTAATCCATTTCTTTCTTTACTTTTTACATTTTAGACTTTAGGCTTTTCATAAAGAAATCAGAAGCAGTTTTCCTGTTTGAATTTGTAAAACAGAATAAAGCAGAAGGATAACATCACCTCATTTTAGTGTTTTTAAACAGGAGAGCAAACCAGTAAAAACTCTTACTTTTGCAGGTTTTCTACAATGTACAGTGGTACTGTCCGAAGCTAATGTGGAAATGTTTTTGCCAGTGTATAGTTGCTTAAAATAGTATTAACTAGGTTTTCTGAAAAGTACATGATGCATAAAACCAATTTATGTGCATGTCCTGATGTTCACTGATAGACTGGTACTTGTCTGGTGCCATACATGTCACCAGAAGTAATTTGTAAGTTGTACAGTATATTGTTAACAATCTGCCAGTCATCTCTACAGAAAGTGACATAATGATTCCAAATGCAAACTTCTTGGTCCAACATTATGGAAATATTTAAATACAAAATGTGGAAACCTTTTGATTTTTTTCCCTTCTTGAACGCTCTTTGGCAGGATGAGAGGAGCCTCACTCTCACGTATCTCCACTAGTGGAATGGAAAGATGAAATACGAGAATAGCAAATTAATAGTCAGACAGCACAAAGACAAAGAGCCTTTCTACAGCCTCTTTGTGGGCTTCTGCAAAAACGCTGAGTTGCAATACGTATGGAAAGTAATATGCAGTAATGTTTAATGTCAGCACATGTTGTGGAATTACTTTGGCATCTATCCTGCCTCTTTTGGGAGAGTTGGTGTTCTTTCCTCCTCCTCTTGGTCTCTCCTCCTGGCAGTAGATCAGGCCAGGATTGCTGCTTGGCTGGCTTGTTGGAGACTTCGGTTCCTAACAGAACAGTAGCCAGACTCTGGCCCCTGGGAGCTGGAGAGGTGTCCTTTATTAGGAACAGATAGAACTGACCCATAAAACAACTTGAAAAACATCATGAAAATAACATACCACCGATTATTATTCCGACAAAACCACAAAGAATTCTATCCCCAAATCTTATGCAAATAAAATGATCATCTTCTCTGGGATTCTGAGATTGCCCCTATATTTAAGTGGATTTCAATTTTCCAAGAACTTTATGTAGTCTCACAAAGATTTTCAAACCGCTTACTGTTTGAGTCGGACACAAGCGCTTGTGGAAATGAGCGGTCGCAGTCCATCGGCGCTCCTTGAATTGATAAGCCAGGTTGGTGATCCTCCAATCCCACTATTAAAGTTTGTGGTGGACTGTTGTTTGTCGTCTGCCTGTGCATTCAGTGTGTCAAAAGCTATGGCTTCCTCCTGAAGAAATATTTTACAATGATATTCTTGCTTCCTGAAGTACACCTGATTAATAGTTCAACAGTTTTTTCTTTACTGATGCCTAATAAACCTTTGCATGCCCCCTAGCCTTTTAGTCTTCATTTCTGTATGGGACCAAATGGTGCCATTTTGAGTAGATAAAGGCATGAACTCCTAGTAATAAGCAGTAATAAAATCTTATCTTAAATTTCTCTCTTAGTGCCACTAAAAATGTCGTCCTAATAAGTAATCAGAAATTAATTCCTTCACGAAATCTATATTAACACAGAATTTAAACTACCTAAAACTAAACCCACCATTTCAGTTTTATGCATGTCTCTAAATGTAAATAAAAGATATAAATACTGATGTGTTCACGTCTTTGATTGACTTCTCGAAGCAGTTAAAAGAATATCATTTTAAAATATGTTTGTACTCCGGGTCTGTGTGGTCTCAACTGTACATGGAAACTACTGTTGAGTCAGTCAAAGTTGTTGAACCAAACAACTTTCTCATGTACATGATGCATGATGTTGTGATCCAGTCAGCTCGGTGCGCAGTGTGTTTTTTGTATACTGTGTTCATTTTATTGTATACACTTTCTCTATTATAGTGTGTCTGGGCAGCCTTTGTGTTTGAGTAGTCATGTTCTGTCTTGCCTTTGTATGCATTATTTTACCTATGAAAAAGTACACAAGAGTCTGCAGTGACATATTGTGTATTATTTTTAAATGTTTGCAATGGATGTATGCCAATCACTTGTATAGGGAGTGTTAACTATTCAAATAACAAGCCGGTTATCTTCTTTGAAATATGTTTATATACAATGTATATATAACATATCCTGTTCACTTTTGTCATGAGTTGAATGGCAACTTCCATTCGATTGTATAAATGGTATTGTGAAAATGAAGTCACGATTCATGTGATGCTGAGATCAACTCCATCGTAAACAGATTCAGTGGGGCATGTATTTGTATTGACTGCACTCAGCATGTGTTGGATGGTTCACTCATTGTTTGCACTTTGGTAAAGTTTGTTTGGAGTTATGCACATGTTGCATATGGTGCTTGAGTTGCAGGCCATCAGAGTCGAGCAACTCAAACAAATGCCATTTTATTACAAAATGGCTTCTCACACTTTTTCGGTGTTGTCACGTGTCCTTACAAATTGACATGAGTGTTATGTGTCTGTCCCCAACAACAACAACCTCAGTTTACTTCAGTCATGAAGTGATTGTTGTTGGGATCCATATTAATCCTTGATTCAAAAGACTTGCTCTCAAAAATAACCATAACCATACAACACTTTATGTTTATTGTGATTTAAACAGTGTTTTGTCCTATCTTGCAGTGGAATCTCCATCAAACTTGAAATTTAAAATTCTAAATGAGAACACAGTGGAAATGACATGGAAAAGACCCTCATCAACAATAGAGGGCTACAGAATACAAGTTGTATCAGATGCAGGTAAGTTGTAGTCATTATTTAGTGATATGGTTATGACCAAATGTACTTTTATCAGTTGATTTACTGGTGTGTGGGGATTTCTTCTTTCTTTTAGATGAGCCAGTCAGAGATTTTAACCTAAATGCAGATGCCACCATGACCTCCCTTACTAACCTGACCCCTGACTTGGATTACTCAGTGTCTATAAACTCCTATTATGGGTCAGAGGAAAGCATTCCTATCTTTGGCCAACTGACCAGTAAGTCCACTCTTCAAATCACTTTTATTTTGAGCTTCAGTCACTACAACTCACTGAAATTCTATAAATTTACAAATGATCCTGTTGACCAGCTTTTGTGTTGATGTTCTGTCTCCTGTGGTTGTTTCAGTTCAGTCCAGTAACACTAGTGAACGAGTCAGGAGACCACAGACAGATGCATTGAGTAAGTATGTTTACCGTACTGTCAATTCAAAATGTGGCTTTCCAAATTCCCTGCAGAATCTTTTTTTCCCCTGACTGTCATCTTAAGATTATTTTCCTGTGGAATTATTTACTCAGACGTACATTATACCTTGTGTCGACCTGTCATAGAGTTAGGAGACAGAGTCCAACAGTGAAAGAAAAGCCGCACATGGGTTTCTTTAATTAAAACCAGGCTGTGCATCAAGAAGGAGCTAAAGACAGCTTGAAGCTAGGTACTGTTATGCGTCATAGAACAGATGGGAGGGTTAAGTATTGACGTATGGGCCACGTATATATGCAACTGCTCCTTTCGAAATGGTGGCAAAAAAACTGGCTTTCAGTCATTTTTCCATTTTGGTTGTTGTGTGGTCCATCTGTAGTAAGGGAATAGTCCACTTATATTTACCCTACCTGTCCCTTTTAATGGAACTTGTGCTAACACATCTAGAGCCTTTATAAACCCTAAATTGTATTACTCACACAAAAATATTTGGCCAAAACCCAACATTGGTTTTATAATTTTCAGTGGATTCGTCTGAGAATTTGGTGAGGAAAGAAGCTTATAAAATGTCAGTGGGTCTCAGGGGAATGCAGATTAAAGTTCATCCACATAAGCTCTGCCAATTATTCTGATAGAGTCATCCTGAAGCCAAACTATTTCAATTCGTGATTTAAAGCCCCATAGGATAAGAATCTCAAAAATGAAGTGGAATTTCTGCTTAATGTTTAGTCTATAAAGCCACAATTAAACGCCTCTGCCTGCTGAAATGACAAAACCAGCCCACTGTTTGGCTCTGGTAGATATTTCCTTTGATCTTAGAATGCGGGTTGTTGAGCCAAATGGCTGTCAGGAATTTGATTTTATTTAGACAGACAGCGGTAGGAATGGGCAAATACAAAATGTTTTCCTGACATAAGTTGTTCTCAGCTTTACTGGTATATTTCCACATTTGAACTTATTTTAAATAAATCAAACCTGTTACTTGATTTCTTCTTTCAAGAGACTGGTTTACAATTTTTTCAACTTTCTCTCTCCAGAGTGTTCGGTCAGTGCCCTAGCAGATTTAGTGTTTTTGGTGGATGGCTCATGGAGTGTGGGCAAAGAGAACTTCCAGCATATCCGCAGTTTCATCGGGGCCCTTGCTGGTGCTTTTGACATTGGGCCGGACAAGACTCGGGTAGCTGTTGTCCAGTACAGCACTGATACCCGCACAGAGTTCTCCCTCACAGAGTACACTAGAAGAGGTGACCTGCTCCGTGCCATAAGCTCCTTGCCATACAAAGGTGGAAATACTATGACAGGTAGGATCTTCATCAATGCACAGTCATTTTTTGTTTCTAAAACTGGTTGTTTTCTTTAAACATGAACTCCCATTTATACATAAAAATTGTGTTCGTTTCTGTGTCCAGGTGAGGCTATCGAATATCTGCTAAACAACATCTTTACGGAGGCAGCTGGATCCAGAGATGGATTTCCAAAGGTGGCCATGATCATAACTGATGGAAAGTCCCAGGACCCAGTGGAGGAGCATGCTAGAAAACTTAGGAACATTGGAGTGGAAATATTTGTCCTAGGTATGTTTTATTATTCACTGTTCTGTTCTGATAGTTCTTCCATTTGAGAGTCTGTGTGCTCACGGAAAATATGTTATTTTCCGTTGATTGTTCATTGCGAGGTCAATTTTAACTGAAGTCATGTCGATTTCCAATACTATAAAAAGCTATTGACTACATCTGTATCAAAAAGTTAAAAACATATGGGTTGCCATTGATGTGTGTTCTTTCCACTTCTGCTCAGGCATCAAAGGAGCAGATGAGGATGAGCTGAGGGAAATGGCTTCCACACCTCATAGCAAACATGTGTACAATGTGCCTAACTTCAACAAGATCCAAGACGTGCAGAAAAAAATCATCTCTGAGGTGTGCTCTGGTGTTGATGAGCAGCTCAACGTTCTGGCCAGCGGAGAGGAATGTGAGTGGAAATTAAATGTAACATTAGGATTGCAGTGCTAAGTGGTTTCTTGGCAAAAAAGTCCATTATGGCTATATATTTTTTTAAACTTTCTGCCAAAGAAATCTACTCTCTAAATCCTACTTTCTAATTAGTGTTTGCCATTTTTTTTCAGTGGTTGAGCCACCCACTAACCTGCTGGTAACAGAAATTGCGTCTAAGTCTATGCGGGTGACTTGGGATCCATCTCCAGGCGATATCACAGGCTACAAGCTGACCCTCGTACCCATGGTACCTGGAATGAAACGTCAGGAGCTTTACATTAGCCACACACAGACATCCATTAATGTGCGAGACCTCTCCCCTGAGACTGATTATGAGGTCAGCCTGTATGCCCTCAAAGGTCTCACACCCAGTGAACCTCTCATGGCTATGGAGAAAACTCAGCCTGTCAAAGTGTCAACAGGTAAGTCTATTTTCTAGTGCACTACATTGACTGTTCAGCTGTTTATCCAACATTTGTACATGTTTGTATTCACATCACCTCTTTTCTTTTTCAAGAATGCTCTCTGGGAGTGGATGTACAGGCTGATGTGGTCTTACTTGTTGATGGCTCCTACAGTATTGGATTACAAAACTTTGCCAAGGTCCGTGCCTTCTTGGAGGTTCTAGTCACATCTTTTGATATTGCACCTGACAAGGTCCAGATTAGTTTGGTCCAGTACAGCCGTGATCCACACACTGAGTTTGCCCTCAACACTCACCATGACCTCAGTGCTGTTGTAAAAGCAGTACGCAGCTTCCCCTACCGTGGAGGCTCCACCAACACTGGAAAGGCCATGACCTATGTCAGGGAGAAGATCTTTATTCCTTCCCGAGGAGCAAGAGAGAATGTTCCCCGTGTTATGGTTCTTATCACAGATGGAAAGTCATCAGACTCTTTTAAGGATGCAGCAACCAAACTGAGGAATACTGATGTTGAGATCTTTGCTGTTGGCGTAAAGGATGCTGTCAGGTCAGAGCTAGAAGCTATTGCTAACCCTCCAGCAGACACTCATGTCTATGAAGTGGAAGACTTTGATGCCTTCCAAAGGATTTCAAAGGAGCTGACACAGTCCATCTGTCTGCGCATTGAACAGGAGCTGCACAACATTATAAAGAAGAGTAAGTAGATTATATAGGTTCTTAAACTACTACGACTATTCCGACTTTTCCAAACTGAAACTATTTTACACAGTGTAAGTGACTTTGGGTGACATCGTAGGATTAATATGTAATCACACTGCTCATAGCACTTATTCATACATAGCTTTTAGACCTTGAATGCAAATAAATTATACATAACAAAAGATTTATCTCAACATCTTTGAATGGACAAAATAGAGTACATTCATTTTTGTTTCTCAGTCTTCACAAATCCTGATTAACTATACATTTAAAGGATTTGGCTGGTGCTAATGAATTGTTTTTTAAATTTTTTTTTGTATTTACTTTCAGGTCTTCTTCCACCCACCGACTTGCAGTTCTCTGAAATCACATCCAGAAGTTTCCGTACAACTTGGAAAGCTCCAGAGACCAATGTCCTGTCTTACCTCTTGCGTTTCCGCAAAGCAGAAGATATCACTGGAGATTATGTTTCAATGGCACTGCCTGCTGCCACTACTACAGCTGTTTTACCCCATCTCACACCTCTCACTACTTATGAAGTCTTTGTCTTTGCACAGTACGATAAAGGAGACAGTTTTGCTTTGTCTGGGGAAGAAACCACACTAGAAGGTAGGACACTATCATGTTGATGCACAATAGTTTTGTATAACCAGACTTAAATCGTTGAATTTGTGAATGTTCTGTATTTTTCAGAGCAAGGCACTGTAAAAAACATACTAATTACTGAGGAGACAACAAATAGTTTTAGGGTGTCCTGGGAAGCTGCTCCTGGTGCAGTGATCAGGTATCACCTTGGCTATGTGCCTGTCAGTGGTGATTATGCCTTACAGAATGCCCAGACCGTCGGCCCAGAGACGACTATTGTTCTCCAAGGACTGTTACCTGCTACGAAATACCGTGTGTCAGTAGCTGCTGAGTACACAGGAGGCGTAGGCGATGACATGAAAGCAGAGGGTACCACCAAAGAACGTAAGTATAATGGAATCAACTGTTATACTGACTGTGAAGAAGATGATGATGCAGTCTATATCAGTTGGTAATATATTTTCAATGTTTTAGTTAAAGGATCTCCTCGTAACCTGCGTGTGTTTGATGAAACCATAACTACAATGAAAGTAGCATGGGAGGCCGCCCCCGGAAATGTCCTTCAGTACAAAATTGCATACAAACCAGCAGAGGGTGGCGATAGGAATGAAATATCTGTCAAAGGAGATACTACCCAAGCTACACTAAAGGGCCTCCAGCCTGCCACTGAGTATGAGCTGTTTGTTACTGCAAAATATGCGTCTGGTGTTGGTGATCCTCTAATGGGCACAGGAACCACCTTAGAAGGTAAACTTGACACATTTTTTCTTTGAAGCATGTGTATTACCTTTGTATCTATAGGCATGCATGAATCGCTTTGCAGATGGATGTAGGATGTGGCAGTTTTCAGCCCCAAAAAAGGAAGTTAAGATTTTACTTTGCAAAGGTGGTTGCATATATAGGTTGTGGTTTAAGAGGAAAAGGCAGGAATGTGGTAGTTGATGTAATTGTTGGCATGGACTATAGGATAGGTTGGCTTTGCCGCCCATGAAGGCAGTGTGAAATGGGTGGGGGATGCTTGTAAACCAAAGAGAGACAGGAATGGTCTGGAACAGAACTTGAGAGCCATATGTCTAACTGGTACATACAGCCACAGTGCATCTGTTTGTACTGAATACACATAACACACCTACTTACTTAAAATGTGCCTCTTTTTGAAAGATTTGAACAAGAACTGAAATTGATAGTAGCTATGGTTTTTTATTATACTGGATGGGTCACATTGTCAGATGATTGTTGTTGTTTTTTGTTTTTTTACCATTTTACTCCTATCCATAATGGTGAGCTTGTTGCTGTGTAGTATAGAATGGCTAAGGTGGAGTTACTTTACTCATGTTGCTTTCTAAAATGCTAGTAATAATACGCTTCATGGTGCTGTGTTTTTATTTCATGGGGACACTGATTACAAGGTGCATTTTCCTATGACGTGTGTGCAATATTTAAAGTAACACAGGCCAACACTCAACATTTATTAGTTTTCACTCAGTTAAGACATCAAATATCAGTAAAGGAGACCATACACAATACCACACACTGTCTTTTTGCACTGGTCTACACAACGCCTACTTCTACATTTTATTCTTACAATTTGTTAGTCTTGTGTATATTTATTACTATGCTGAGCCAAGGAAATGCAATTTCATGTGTGTATATTTGTTGTACATCTGAAGTCTATCTAAGTCTTGAAAAAATGTTTTACAGTTGAGTTGTTTCCACCAGTCACTCTGTGCTGTCTTCACACAAACCAAAGAAAAAAGCTCCATGACAAAGCAGTTTGTTTAGCCAAAAGGTTTAAGCTGTCGTGACATCAGCGCGTCCAAACATTGATCTCATTGTTTTCTTTGCAACTAGCATTGAGTGACCCTCTCTGTGAAGTCTGTGTAGGCGAGAACTGACAGAGTGGTTTAAACAAGTCATTCTTTGTGGCAAAGACCATGGGAGCCAATACAGAAGCCTAGAGTAGGATGAATTATAACATTCTGACCAGGATGACCGTCATGGCAAATGCTTAGATAATCATCCCACATCTGGTTATTAGACATAAACATCAAAAATATTTACTTTAGACTGGAACTTTGTGATGTGCATGTCTGGCTCACTGAGAACTGTCTGCTCATCTTCCTTCAGGGTGTGGCACAGACAGGCAGAGGCATGGAGTGGGTCAGAATGAACAAAGTGCTCCCTCAAAATACGAAACACAATAATTTGACGTCACATTCCCAGAATCAGTGACTCTGCCTGAAATAACAATTAGCCTTTGTCCAAAGTAAAACAAATCATGCATTTGATTACGTTATGTATATTTTTGATGAAACTGTATAATCTTGACTTGATTTTCTCTTAAAATGATGCCTTTGGGACATTCAGCTGTAGTGCCAGGGTCCTTTAGTGCCAGAAGGTTCTTAGGTGTAATGCTGAGAATATTTAGATATATATTTTGGAGACACATGGTATGGAGCATATGTTTCATGTATGTGTGGATGACTTCCTGCACTGGTCCCTTGTCTGCAGAAGTCATTATTTTGAGATCCTTTTGGACTTGGTTCACACAAGCCAAGAGAGTCACTTAAGTTCATCCTTTGGAGTTTGCTGAGCCCTTTTGATGGAATGATCTGGGTATTTATAAGTGGTTATTTTATATTCACAGTGCATTAAAATATGGAACTTTTCATTACCTTGTGGCTGTGGCCGTCTCTCTTCATATCTAGCCTAGGGTCTTAAGGTGCAGATCACAGTGCTGGCTGACTAGGACTGTGGCTAGTATTTCTGTTCAGATTATTTTCCAATTCATCTGCAAGAGATGAATACTGAAAAGAGCTCAGCAGTTGACAAATCCCCTTTCACTTAATAGACTTTTTACAGATCTGTGGTGGTCAATGTCATTGGCTTTTGTAATGAAAAAAAAAGCTGTGATGGATGAGTTGAAAGAAGACCACCCAGACGCACTGTTCTTCCAGTGATTATACTGTCATTAGCTGCAGGCATACAGGGGCTTAAGGACCTGGATGATGAGGTTGTGTGGAAAGTTACACGGACTATAGGCATCCCTCTCGCCAGCTAATCGTGAAACGCTACTGCAAAAGTGTCTCTTCTGTTATTGCACACCTATCTACCTATACAGTGGTCTCTGAGAAAAAGAAAAAGTGAGGACAGAACGGGACGTCACAACATCTGCAACTGTAGAAAGGACTATTTTTCATGTCTTACGTTTTCCCAGTATCAGTGGAAAATGAAAGTGTTGCTGAGGGAGGTGCGGGAGATATGTGATTAGTTTTCCAGAGGTCCTTGATTATGAAAGGAAAATCATGTTGTTCTAAGGGATCCATGGGGATTCAAGTGCAGACGGATGAATGATTCTTGGTGCTTTATCGCTGTCTGTCCATGTCTCAGTTACTTCCTCAAAATCTAGCACTGTATCTGTATCACAAATGAACACCACCTGTGCATAGCCGTCTATTTGCTAAGTTAGGAATGTCTTAACAACAGCTTGGTTGCGTCACTTTGTTAAGTGGAACTAACAGTATCATTATCTATGTGACTAATGTGACTAATATCCGTCTTCTTCCCCAGAACTTGGTTCCCCCAGAGATTTAGTGACCTCAGATGTCACAGACACCAGTTTTGCAGTTTCTTGGACCGCAGCCCCAGGTAACGTCCGTCAGTATCGGATCACGTGGAAATCTATGTTCTCAGAGGAGAGTGGAGAAAAGACACTGCAAGGACGCCTTACTGAAACAGTTCTGGAGGGTCTCACCCCAGAGACACGCTATCAAGTCAAGGTCTATGCTGTTTATGGCCATGGTGAGGGTCAGCCGCTGGTGGGAGAAGAGACCACAGACAGTAAGTTACTCCTTTAAATCTTACTTTCTAATGGTTTATGATAGAGTGCATGTGTAGCAGTTGTAGGTTGCATGTATGGCCTGTCCAGTCATCCTAATCCTTTTGCTCTATTATACCAAGAATTATTCTCCTCATTTTGAATTTGAGTTAGATTTCCAAGTGGCAGTACCCACAGACACAGAATAAACTGGATAGACATAACAAATCAGAGAAACAACACATTCCATAAAACCCATGCCATTTGTATTAAATGTTTATAATTGGTCCAAAGGGATTTCTATGTAGTGAAAATTTCTGTGAAGGGAAGGGATTTCAGGTCACAGTGTTTTTAACTAGCAGTGACTGACAGATTGATACCAAACCACTTTGACTGTGCTAATGTCTGAAAAAGCACATTTGGCAGCAACATAAATGGTTTCAGTATTTCCAGTTAGGAAATATTTCCAGCCACAACTATTTGTTGAAAATGGCAAGAAAATTTGTGCCATGAGCGGATTCTACTTTTGTTGCTTTGTGTTGTTCTTCAATAGGTCTTTTTTATGGCCTGACTTGGTTATTTATTATCAGAATTCAACAAACAACACTTTACTCATATGATACACATTTCTGTTCTTCGGAAAAAAAAACATGTAATTGGGGGTTTTAACAACCAGTGGCCAGTCATGTATGTAAATGCTTGCTCTGTTTAATGTAATCCACTGAAGGAAAGACATGTTAGGTTTGTGTTCACACGCACATGGAAACTGAGCAGATATCCAGATGAAAGACTTTGAGGCAGCCAAGTGTGACAATGTTTAGTTCACTTACCCACACGATAGCAATGCTGCATTTTCATTTCTAAGGGTATACTAGAAAAAACAGTATGTTACTCACAGTGTTAGCACAGTTTTTTTAATCTGACCCAGACCAAAGTTTGCTTCATTATTTTGGTCATTACTTATTTTATTTTCTTTTATTCTCAATGCAGTCTCAGCCAATGCCAGAGCAATAGTTGTCTCAGAGGAGACAGAGAAAAGCATGAAAGTGACATGGCAACCAGCACCTGGGAATGTGCTCAACTACCGTGTTACCTATAAACCTAAGGCTGGAGGACGCCAGCTGGCAGCCAAGGCTCCTGGTGGCACTACGTCCACGGTTCTGAGGCGCCTCACTCCCCTCACCACCTATGAAATCCAAGTAATACCAGTTTACCGTTCTGGAGAAGGCAAAGTAAGGCAAGGGGAAGGAACCACATGTATGTTGATCTCTTGTATATTGAATTGTCCAGCATTCATTATATACAAAATAATTCATAATGTAACAATAATTATATCATTACAATAACATACCCATTCTTTTTATTTTAGTGTCACCTTACAAAGGTCCTAGAAACCTTCAGACATCTGAGCCTACCAGGACCAGTTTCCGTGTAACTTGGGACCATGCTCCTGGTGATGTTAAAGGATATAAAGTTACTTTCCATCCTGTTGGAGAGGACATTGACTTGGGTGAACTTATGGTTGGACCCTATGACAACACGGTGGTGCTAGAGGAACTCAGGTAGGTCTTTGGGATGTATTTTGGAATAATTACTACATCTTTCGTATTTCTCTCTAACAGTTTTTTAATAAAATTGTTTTTGTCTTTTAGAGCTGCTACTAAATACACAGTGAGTGTATTTGGCATGTTTGACGGGGGAGAGAGTGTGCCATTAGCTGGAGAGGAGACAACCACTTTGTCTGATGCACCGGAGCCTCCTCCGTATCAGATTTCAGGTACCTGATTTACACATCGAAATGTACTGTGTATAAAAAGTAGGATTAGAAGATTTAACTCTATGACAAATAAGAACAAACATCAAACACTTAAAAACGTTCTGCTCTTCATTTAAGTCCAAAACCTTTAAGGCAGTGTGTCCAATACTGCCATCACATTTCACTTAGCATACTACTTACTTACCTTGTAAAATCAAACTTTTCTAAATACCTTTAGTTAAAGCCTATTGTCTCATAAAACAGATCTAATGGGAATTCCATCTGCCTTACTTGAGCATTTCTGTCACAGTGTCACACTGGGCTTTGCTTTTTATTTCCAGTCCAAGTATAGACAGTGCACATTTAAACCATATGCATAAAATATGCTTGGGGATATAAAATGTTTTACTACTTAAGAACAGAGTTATAGCACAACAGGAACTTATCGTGAGAAGAGGGAAAATTTTGTGTTTGCTCAAAGGAACTCCAAAGGTCAGCCTGACTGCTGTGCTGCTGTGCTGATCCTAATAAGGAGGCAGATGTGCGCCCCTGTTGAAAGAGATAAAAGGAAAAGCCGACATTTTTCTCATAATTTTCCCTCTCTGTTTTGTATGTTGCCTTTATTGCAATAAATTATTCTATACTTAGGATAGTCTAAGTAATATATAAATATTACAGACAGAAGGCAGAATATATATATATATATATATATATATAGTTCCCTCTTAGCTGACATAGCAGAAATAGTTTTAGAGTACCTTTTCCATTGTCTTTGACAGTTGTTGATTTATTCTATTGCAGTTGTGTTATTTGGGCTGTGAGCACACCTCTCTGTAAATCAAACAACATGTAACTTGTTTTCAGCTGCAGACAGTGGCAGTTAGTGCAACATCTGCAGCCCTCTTTTAGGTGCCGAGGATGCCTTTCCAGGTTTTTGAAAAAAGGATCTGAACATTGCCTTGCTGGTGTGGAGGTCCAAGAATTTTCAGCAGTGACCTATTTTGACACTTTGTCCCTGGGATGAACTCATGGATCCAAACATGATCTAAAGACAGACAAGGAGACTTCAAGATTTCTTTGACCAAAAAATTGTTTATTTCTTGCTTTTGGCAATGTTTGTTATTGTTACCCTTTTGTTTCAATTCTAAATCTTTAATGTGTAAATGTCCTTCTTCTTTTCTTTTCATATATGTCTCTTGCCAACATCATTTATTACTCAACAAATTTTATTATGTACATTATATATAGTATTTGTAAAAAAATAAGACTGTGTGCCACTAATTTATTAAAACACTAATTTTATCGCCCGCACAGACGTCATGTGCAAGACCAATGCACAGGCTGACATTGTGCTGTTGGTGGATGGCTCCTGGAGTATTGGACGTCTCAACTTCAAGACCATACGTGCCTTTATTGCTCGTATGGTTGGAGTGTTTGACATTAGCCCTGAGAGAGTCCAGATTGGTGGGTTTTTTTATTTTTTTTATAAGGATTGGAATGAATGTAAGAAATAATAATGCAAGAAATTTTTTTGCAAAGGTCTTGCTCAGTACAGTGGAGATCCAAAAACTGAATGGCATTTGGATGCACACAAGACCCGCGCATCTCTCCTGGATGCTGTAGCTAACCTTCCCTATAAAGGAGGAAACACCTTAACTGGTAATTAATTACAAACTAAGCATTTCAGTATTGCTGTAAACAAATATTCAGCATTATAGATAATGTAATTTATATCAATTTACAACTTTTATTCATACTTCCTTAACTGAATAGCTAGACATTATATTGACCACCAATGGTTGTTCATGTTTATATTGCAGGTATGGCCCTTAACTACATTCTGCAGAACAATTTCAAGGAGAACGTTGGGATGAGGCCAAATGCTCGAAAAATTGGTGTGTTGATCACTGACGGAAAGTCCCAAGACGATGTCATTGTTAACTCTCAAAACCTTCGTGATCAGGGCATAGAGCTTTATGCTATTGGTAAGAAAAAGACACTCAAATATTGACCTTTACATTTCTTCTCTATCTCTCTCTTTGGAGATTTACATTAATTAATGATTTCAAATATTTTGTGTTTAAGGTGTGAAGAATGCGGATGAGAATGAGTTGAGGTCCATTGCGACTGATCCAGATGAGATTCACATGTACAATGTGGCTGACTTCTCTTTCCTGTTGGACATTGTGGACAGCCTCACAGAAAACCTTTGTAATAGTGTCAAGGGACCAGGTACATCACCAGTACCATCAGTATACATTACAATTTATAACAGCCACATTCATTCTCTCTCACTAATTTAATTACATTTTGTTTGTTTAATAAACTCTGAACTGCAATCAACTGTGCTTATTGCAATTTTGCTCTTTCTTCGTTTTTGCCCAAAAAGGAGGCCCCCCTGATGCTCCTACTGATCTGGTAACTTCCGAGGTGACTCACCAATCTTTCCGTGCCACCTGGACGGGCCCTGAAGGACCAGTGGAAAAGTATCGTGTGGAGTACATGATTGTGTCTGGACCCCCACAACAGGTATTAACATTAGCTTTTATCTAGCATAGGCAGATAAGTCGACAAGTACCTACAGCAAATAAACAGCACAAACTTGTAACAGCATTTCTTGTTCGAGATCTCAGCCTAAATTCATTCTGACTGGTCGGGAGTCCAGTGGGAAACTCCACTCAAAGGTCTATTTCTAGCCTCTTGTTTATGTTGGCCTCTTGCACTATGGGTGTCTAATTACATTACAAACTGGCTCACTCCAGAGAAACAAAAACACACAACTCTCAGAAGAGGATTAGAAAATAAAAATGTTTCATAGTTTTAGTGTTGGCTTCACATCCAATATGCATTTTTTGTGTCTTCATCTAATTAAATGTTTGCTTTAGACTCGCTGTGTTTTTTTAAATAGTAAACCACATGCTGGTTTTATTTTTGTTGATGGATGTGGAGGAAGTCTATTTCCTGCATTTTAGTTGATTGCATTTCTTTTTAATGGGACACTTTATTAGAAGCTTAATATAATTTAACTCCTGCCCCCAATGCACGTAGACCTATGTCTACGTCACGTATTCTTTTTAGATATTCTACAGCATGATACAGCAAGACAATGTGTATTTATTTTAGCCAAATGTATACATGAAAATGATATATCATTTGACATATGTTCTAACTATGTTGTACTAACTTTTTTAGGTGTTTGTGGATGGCACTGAGACCACAGTGGTTCTCCAGAGCCTTAACCCTTTGACACAATACCTGGTGAACGTCTACTCCGTGGTGGGAGAGGAGAGCAGTGAACCATTAAAAGGAACGGAAACCACATGTATGTCCTCATTTCCCCATGGCCGTTCATATAAATGATTTGCTTTTCACAGGTTGAGTTGTAAACATTTGTATGAATGGTAAACATTGTCTGGGAATCTGAATGTAAACTACCATCTAAATCATGGAACACTTTTAATTAAACAATGTAAACATTTTGGCTTTACTAAAAAGTCCTAAGCAGTTATTCAAGTGACTCTATAATGCACAGTGTAAGAAGTATAGCCAGATTCATCAACAGTTCCCATTTATCAATAGATAAACAGTTGTCACAGAAACATTTACATACTTTTTCTTTTAACCACTTATAATTCAAACATATGTATAGATGTTTCTAAAGAATGAATATCAAATGCATATTCAGAAGCTTCAGTTTTGTATTTTAGTGCCCCTGAGCGCTGTGAGGAATATGGATATTTATGATGAGCAGACCACCACTATGCGTGTTAGATGGGAAAAGGCCCAAGGAGCCACAGGCTATATGTTGCTTTACAGTGCCATCAATGCAACCCAGCCCACCACTGAGCAGGAGGTAAGAGCCAAAAACTTACTAATAGAACACAGGGGATGAATGAGTACATAGTTGTATTTACAAAACACATTTCTATCCAGCACCAGTCACTTACAAACACTGATAAACACCAGAAGTGAGAGGATAATTCACTGTTTTGTCAGCAGCTGATGAAGCAGAGATGTCACAAACTTAAACCTTTAAGTGTTTGTTTCATAGTTCATCACAATAGGCAACAGGGAAATAACAAATATACCGTAAGGCACAAAGGAGTGGGTTAGCACTTAGCTCACTCTGTCAAGGGAATGTCATAATTTGTTCATGAGGTGTTAAATCCATTGGGTCAAAGCTGGTTTTAGCAGATGTGCTACAATATTGAAATATTATTCATTCAAATGTCACTAAATGTCACTAAATACTCCTCCTATGGCCTCATTCTAGATGAGAGTGGGAGGGGAGACGACTCAAGTCCAACTGGTGAAATTACTCCCCAACACAGCCTATACACTTTCCCTTTTTGCTCTGCATGGGGAAGCAGCGAGTGAACCACTGACAAAGCAGGGAGTGACCTGTATGTATAAGCCAAATCAAATACTTGATGTCATGACTGCAGTATGTATTGTATAAATAAAGCTTTGTGTATAACAACTAACAGCAGCCTTTTCTTTTCAGTGCCACTACCTCCTGCAGGTGAACTGAAGGTCCGTGACATCACCCACAGCACCATGAGGCTTATCTGGGATGCTGCTCCTGGTCCTGTTCGCAAATACATTGTCACCTACACACCTGAAGACAGTGATTCTAAAGAAGTATGTTTTTCTTTTCGTGTGGGGAGGAAGTGTCTAAAACACTGCAGAATGCCATGACATTTAGAATAATGTGATCGCTCAGAGGAACTAATTTTATAGTCAGTCATGTGTTTTTGATAAGAGCATTTTGTTTGCTGCAAATTGTTTTCATTTGCCCAATAAAATCTAATTGTTTCTTATCAAGTAGTTGATTAGACCGGTTATTGTTGTTGACATTTAGTTATTGCATGTTTTTTTGTGTTTATATTTTCCCTGTTTACAGCTTCTTAAAGTTTTAGCAAACTTTAACTATTGTCTTGGCAGGAAAAAAAATCTAAAACAAACACACATACACTGCTCTTTATTTAATATTTTCTGTGTTTTGTTTGTCAATATGTCATAATCATATATTGTTTTACAGCTTGAAGTTGATGGAAGTGTGACTACCAAAATATTAGAAAATCTGATATCTCAGACTGAGTATGCCCTGGCTGTTACTCCAGTGTATGATGAGGGGACAAGTCAGCCAATGTTAGGAGTGGCAATCACTGGTGAGAATGAAACAATGTAATTGAATGTAACTGAATAATGATTATTTTTGGTGATTATGGGCAAACTATTTTTCTTTGTTTTTATTTCATTAAAGAACCTGTTCCTGCACCAAAGAACTTGCGTTTCTCAGAGGTTACCCAGACCAGCTTCAGGGCCACCTGGGAACATGGAGCCCCTGATGTAGCTTTGTATCGTATTGGGTGGACAAAGAAGGGAGAAGCCAACTTCCAGTATGTAAGTAACAAAAAGCTGTCCAAGATATTTGAAATATATCATGTAGATATTTCATGATGAAAACTACAGAAAGCATGTATAATATAACTTTTCATATCTATCTAGTTCATTGATAGATTACAATGACACTTTATAATATCAATTTAGTTCAACACCATTTTAACATCCATTGTGTTTTTTCCATTAGGCCATTCTCAACAATGATGAAACAACCCATGTTCTTGAAAACCTAGAGCCAGACACTCCTTACGATGTGTCTGTTACTGCAATCTACCCTGATGAGTCAGAGAGCGAGGATTTGCTGGGCACTGAGAGAACATGTAAGACGCTGTAGCTCTTGTTGACTTTAAATACAGTGGCTTAACAAATTTGGCTTGTTTGCAAGAAGTTCTGTGTAGGTTCCCCGTGAAAGGCTGGACCAGTCATTGTCCCCTCTATAATTGTTATTTATCCATGTATATATATTAATATATTGAAATTGTGTGCATTATACTTCTCTATTTCTGCCTTTGTAGTGTCCAGACAAACTATTACATGTAAGTATATAAGGGATAAAGCAAGAAGATGCTTTATCTTTAAAGAAATAGAAGCATGTTTTATTGTTTTGCCTTGTCATCAGCAATGTTCCTCATTGGACAACCATCATTTCATCATCAAGAAAGGCACTTAACCCATCCACTACAGTGGTGCTGTGTCCCAGACACAGTTTGTCTATGTCCTTGTCATTTATTGCAAAGCTATTTTCGAATATGTTTTGTCAAATTAAATGGCTGAAGTAGGATTTCATTCATGCATGCTTTGCTAAAAAAGCAAATGAATCCAACATTTAAAATCTTGTGATGTCATCCATTGATCCATCTGTCTATCCATCCATCCATCCATCCATCCATGCATTCATCACTTTCAATCTTGGATGCATTTCTTATTTCATCCATTAATCATCCATCCATCATCCCTTTTTAGAAAAGATCAAATCTCCAAAAGGGATTGTCTTTTCTACTTTAAAGTTGCTGTCCTTTGTAAATGTTGTTATTTCCTACAATACAATGGAAAAATGCATTATTGTATAGTATAGCTGTATAGTATTTAACATTATCTTTAAATGGGTAATTTATCAAGGACAGTGCCTTTAAAGTGTGAATGTCATCACAAGTTATTATTATGATTTTAATATTTGTGCCTGTGTGCTTGTGCAATTTTCAGCCCCAAATGCACCTCCGACAGACTTAGTGGTGTTTAATGAAACCACCACCAGTCTGAACGCCAGGTGGAATCCAGCCGCAGGCCGTGTTCAGAACTACAGAATCACTTTTGTCCCCACCGCTGGAGGCAGAAGCCAGACAGTAAGTCTCAGAACTTGCCCTATGTACCAAAATGCAGCATGTTCATGTTACGTTTATTTTGGTATTTTTTATTATTATTTTACATGAATGTTTATATTTGTAGCTGTGCTGGACTCCGTCTGGTTGTGCATTTTGGCTTCTTCACTTGGATAATATTCTGATTCCAATTTGTTTGGTGTAAATTGGCTGTCAAACAGTTGCTTCCACAAACATGACTATTAAATTGAACTTCATTTTGTGCTTACTCTTCCCTTATTCCACCGACAAAATTTAATGTTCTTTCAGCTATTTTTCAAAAACTCTGATGACTAATAGTGACCCAGACATGTCAGGTATGGTGGTGATTTTTCCAAACATCTGCTCTGCTGGGTCAAAGTGAACTTAATAATGAGAGAGTACTGTGTTCCATATTATACTGCACAGTGACTTTAGAAGGCAGCACAAACGTGTCTTGGCTGCTGCAATGCAACTAATGGCTATTATCTCACAGTTTTTGAGGCACAAATGGCATCCAACATTTGTCAAAAGTAGTCAGTTTAAGGACATGTCTTTCACTGTCGGCTTGTTTTGCAGCTGTTTTTGGCGAGTTTCTCTGTGATGTTTATTTCTTTGGCACTTCGTATTATTAAGCTGTTTTGATGGAAAATTAAGGTTTTCAAATTAATGTCACTTTAGTTATTTTAGTCCATCTGATTCTAGGGGAAAAAATTCAAGAGGAATAAATCTGTTTTTTGTTATTTCTGGCGCACAAGTTGTGTACAAGGACTACTTTTTTTGTCATCGTGCTTTTTGGCTTGAAAGAATGTTCAAAAAAGGCAGTGAATGATGAAACAAACCAACTAAGATTCAAGCGGATGTGCGCACTCAGGCTTATAAGTGGTTAGCCATGCTCTCACAGCCTTCTTTGAATTATGTCCCTGCTCTTTGCCTAAGCCAAAAGCATTGTAGTAAATCCATCAACTGCCATGGCTGTTTTGACAAGAAATCCAACTGTTTCAACCATCAAAGTGCGGGTTTACTTTGGCCAGTTTACCAGACACTGTGTCCAAAGCCCTCAAAACATTACTCAGATGAAATGTTGACAGTGAAGAAGCTTTTAGGTTTTAACAGATGTGTTTCAGTATCATTTTATAAACACTTGAAGAGTTGTAAAACAATTAATCACAACTTAAATAGCTACGCGCAAGGTTTATTTTTGAATTATCCTCTAACTAGACTCAAGTTGGAGGAAAGAAGACTACTGTCCTGCTTCCCAAGCTGACCCCTGACACTGAGTACTCCATCAGTGTGGTTGCAGTCTATGCCAGAGGAGTCAGTGGGGAACTCAATGGCCTCGGCAAAACCAGTGAGTTCTTTTTTTGGTAGATATATTCAGTGCTCGTGATCTGTTGGATTATTACATGATTAAATTGTATGCTTGGCCTTTAAAACAAACAACGGATTGCACTACACTTTTACAGAACCTTTGGGTGGGGTTAGGAACCTGCAGGTGACAGATCCCACTACCAGCACTCTGAATGTCCGATGGGAGGCTGCAGAGGGTAATGTGCGTCAGTACCGGATCTTTTATGTGCCTGCAGCTGGAGGAGAGGAAGAAATGGTACGTGAAAGAACTAGAAGCAACAAACACAACATGAACAGTGAGTGATTTGAAAGCTACAGTAGTACAATACTATTTGCACTATGTCTCCCCAGGTTCAGGTGTCAGGCAGCACTTACAACACTGTTCTGAAGAACCTGCAGTCGGATACTGTCTACACTGTGACTGTGCTTCCTGTCTACCCAGCTGGAGAGGGCCAGCGCATGTCTGAGAACGGCAAAACTTGTAAGTAAAACATGCATGTGATTATTGTTGGTATCATTACTAGTAAGCAATGTGTATCAATGGTGGGTATGAGTAGGTTATGACACCTTTAAAAAACCTAACTAGGTCCATAAGCAAAAAAATGCCAAGCAAGGCTTTTTTTCATTAATCCAGGATTTCATTCATGTCAATCCAGACTGAACTCAGTGGCCCTTATTTCTGGCATGTTGTGTTTTTATGTAACCAGTTCGACAACCAGTTACAGCTCAATTTTAAGACCACTGGGACCAATTAAATGCCACTGGATTCCCATTTGGTGAACTGTTTCACACTGGGTTCACAATGGCATTACACACATGAAAATGTAATACAGAAACTCTGAAGTTCTAAGCAATTCGGTTTGCTTGAGTTGTGTATTATAGATCCCAGATTTTCCATTTTCTTCCACCAATGTAAACCACCGGCCACTGCTAGGAATGAATCAGCAGCATTTTGTGGGGTGATTGTGTAGGAAGGAATTCCATCAGCCAAGCAACATTATAACAGTGTCTTCTCTCTCTTTACTGTAATATTGTCCATTTATAGGTTGGAATGAGGAGCAGTGGTTGGGATAATGACGGGGCTGGGAAACGGGGGAGGGATATGTTGAGTAATTGGCTTTCCTTTGAGGAAAAAGAACCAGGGTGCATTAAGGGGGCTCAGAAATGAATAGAGAGCATTATATGTTTAATGGTTCTCAACTTACTTGGCTAAGGTCATGGCCCATTCGTGCTGTTGTTACCTCTGTATTCCCTTTCCTAACAGTGGTTCTTAATTTAAGACATTTTAAAATGGAATCAAACTATTTTGTATCTTGTCAGAACTTGCTGTAGTGTATTTGTCACAGTTTTAAGATGTCTTTCATAGTTTAGTGTGGTAAAACAGTTGCCGGGCAACATTTTAAAAGTGCAGAATCTCCTGTGTTGTTCTTGTTGTGATGTTCCCAGCATTTAAAGGGTTATAAGAAGTAGCAGCACAAAGCCTCCAAACATCTGCTTTTTAGAAGTCTAGTTTTACTCAGGGTTGCAAATACCCCATACTTTCATTAACCTTTATGGAGGAGAAAGGAAGTGTCCTGTTGATTGTATTGTTAAAGCTGTCTTAAACCTGTCTGTGCTGCATGCTGGGCTGCATTGTTCCTATGTGACTGAAGCATTCTCATTAGTCACAGGAGCATATTACTAGCATTGCTTGCAAACTAGTCTAGACTGTGATTTTGGCAAGTATTTTCATACACTATCTAAAAGGGACTCAACAATATCTGGTCTGTTTTTGGTTGATGAGTGTTTTCTGTTTCTTTTACATTTTTAGTGGAACGAAGCCCCGTGAGAAACATCCAGGTTTACAACCCTACAACAAACACTCTGAACGTTCGCTGGGAGGCTGCCACGGGCCCAGTCCAGCAGTACCGTGTGGTCTATGCCCCTTTGACCGGTGCAAGGCCATCTGAATCTGTAAGTCAAGATAAAAAACTAGAACATGCTTTCTATACACAGGAAAAGTCTGTAGCTACTTCTTCTTACTTTCGACTCATACTTTCAAACTTATGTCAGTAAAATGAGTAAGAAAAAAATCAACAAAACTGAAAAGAAATATTACAGAAACATAAGACATTAATAATGCTTTAGAATTTTTTTGCTCTACTGTGTGACCTGTCTATGTGTGTAGCAACGTAATGCATTCTTTTCTGTTATAGTTTATACCAAAACTAAAACAAACTACAATTCTCATTTTCAATTATTTAGTTCACAGTGTGTGGCATTTATATTTCCACATCAACACAGAGAAACCATTGGGGCAGCTTATAAACATATTAAATGGGATCAGTTTATTAAATTAAATATGTTGTTACAATAATTTTGCCCGGGGGGTAAAAAATACTTTTCTTTTTTAGACTTTGTAAGAAAGAAAAAATATCTCATGCTCTCACTCTACTCCCAGATTAAAGGAGGTTTACTGTGAAATGGTTGACATTTGAAAAGAAAAGGATTGGGAAGTTCTTTAAAGTAGAGATTGTGTCATTGACAGGTGACACAAACAACTCTTTGTCTCTGAAGGACACTACCCATTTGCTTGTCTGTTATCAGCAGTTGTTTGTTCTTCTCACAATCTGTTTTCTTATCCATGAAAAAAAACAACTATTTACTTACTACCAGAGGTTATGTCCAGGTCATGGCTCTTAAGTAGCATTAACTTGTTGTCTAACCTAGAGATAGGGTAGTGCATCTGAGGTGGTGTCATTCTTATCAGCTGTGCTTATTGCCAGATGGGCTTTCTCAGCTGTTCCAGTTGTCAAATCTAACTTCCTCTACAGCAGGGGGTTACAGTATTAAGTGTAATGGAGGTGTTTAACAAGCATCTGCCATTAGAGATTGGTCTCTGTGTGTGCCAGATCAAAAACCTCTTACCTTCAATTTGACCACACATTCCTGTATTCTTCTTCTGTCTCTATTTAGGTTTTAGTACCAGGCACAACCACCACGGCCCTACTGCAGCAGCTGCTACCAGAAACTGAATACAATGTTGGAGTGGTTGCACTCTATGCTGATGGAGAAGGACCCACTGTTAGTGATGCTGGAAAGACACGTAAGAACCTCCATTTGGAAAAAACAGAAAAACATCATTGTTACAAAATATGGTGTTTTCACTTGTGGAAAATCATCAAACTAAGACTAACACATGCTTTAATGCTGTCTCTGCTTTGATCCTAGTTCCCAGAAGTGGCCCTAGAAACATACGTGTGTATGACCCCACCACCAGCACTCTTTCTGTGAGCTGGGAACATGCGCAAGGTCCTGTTATGGAATACCGTATCACCTATGCCCAGACAACAGGCGACCCCATTGAGGAACATGTAAGTTCATCTAGCAAATGTCACACTTCAACATACTTTGTACATATATATCTTGCCACTAAGTGTTTTGCCCAAGCTGTTCTAACCATAAATTTATGTATTATTTCCTTTATTATAGACTACAGTACCAGGAAACAGAAACAATGTGGTCTTGCAGAACCTGGACCCAGACACTCCTTACAACATCAAAGTGACTGCGATCTACGCTGATGGACCAGGAGGAGAGCTGGAAGGAGATGGACGTACAGGTACGCTTAATGCACCGTGTTCAGTACATAGCGTTGTGCTATGCTCTCTGTGCCTGGAAAATCTGACATCATCATTCTACAGACAGACACATGTCACCACATAATTCTCAGTAGAAAATCTGAATAAAGTGGTCCATTGATTAAGGTCCTGAACCACTCTTGCAAAAATGGAATAAGTAAAATTCCTGACTTTCCTTGGAGCCAGAACACAGCTGTAAACTTTGCCAGAGAATTAGGCAGTGGCGAAACTCCAGGGAGGAGGATATTATGGTTGCAGCTCTCAACAGTGTCTTGCCTAATTTTGCCTTTTATCTCATTGGTAATACCTTTCCACTCCTCCAGCTAGCTCAGTTTTTGATCTCTGATTTCTCTGATGTGGTTTAATTCATCACCCCACTCTTAATTCAAAAGCTATTAAGAGTAATGTGCTTTAATGCCATAAATACTGTGCTGACAGTTTACATTTGGATTATGCTGGAACTAAAAGTATCCACTGCTTGTTGCCATTAACTTAAATTTCTGTCTTTTTCCCCTACAGTGGGCTTGCTAGGCCCTAGAAACCTTCGTGTTTCTGATGAGTGGTACACACGTTTTAGAGTGTCCTGGGACCCAGCCCCTTCCAGGGTTACTGGATACAAACTCATCTACCAGCCTGAGGGTAAAATCAGCTTATTCTTTTATCTTGTCACTTTCCTGACTTGATATGTCTTGATAATACTTATATACTCTTTCAGGTTCTGATGAGTCAATGGAGGTGTTTGTTGGAGATGTGACTTCCCATCAACTGCAAAACCTGCAACCAGGAACCACCTATGACCTCAAAGTGCTAGCCCAGTACAGCACAGGTGTTAGTGAACCACTTGTGGGACAGGGCACAACATGTAAGAAGATAATATTATAGGTTGTTTAAAGTGTCTTTCAGCATAAGATGTAACGTCTCTTTCTCTATCTGGATGCCTTTCTGTAGTGTACCTGAATGTGACAGACTTGACCACCTACAATGTTGGGTATGACTCTTTCTGCCTCCGATGGGCCCC
Source organism: Rhyacichthys aspro (assembly GCA_036850595.1). Taxonomy (NCBI): domain Eukaryota; kingdom Metazoa; phylum Chordata; class Actinopteri; order Gobiiformes; family Rhyacichthyidae; genus Rhyacichthys; species Rhyacichthys aspro. The sequence continues at coordinate 10,561,335 of CM072169.1, read as the reverse complement.
CCACAGAGCCGCTACCTCTTACAGACTTAATGTCAAGCCATTTGACAGTGAGTCAATTACAGATTTATTAACTCAAATTGGGGTTTGTATAATAAAAAAGACAACTTTCATTATTCTCCTGTGTTTCCTATAGCCTCCAAAGGTGGAGCCCAAGAGGTCACTGTCAGAGGCTCAGAGAGCACCTACTGCTTTGATGGTCTAACGCCCGACACTCTGTACAATGCCACTGTTTACACCCAAACCCCCAACCTTGAGGGTCCTGGTGTCAGCGTCAAGGAGAGAACCTGTAAGATAATTTATTTCATTAGTAACTTGCTTCCCCTCATCAGCAGTTTGTTAAGATGTGTTTCTGTTTTTTGTCATTTAGTGGTGAAGCCAACTGAAGTGCCCACAGAGCCACCAACTCCTCCTCCCCCAGCAACAGTCCCTCCTGCTCTTGATGGTGAGGAAGCTTTAACCCTTTTATTTCAATTGACCAAAGTAGCAATTTTATCCTCATGCTAATATTAATCATTATAATTACGTAATCCTGCAGTTTGCAAAGGTGCCAAGGCAGACCTTGTCTTCCTTATTGATGGCTCTTGGAGTATTGGGGATGATAGCTTTAGCAAAGTAATCCAGTTTGTCACAAGCATGACCGGAGCGTTTGAAGAGATTAGTCCAAAAGGCATGCAGGTTAGCATACATTTTGTAACTGTCTGTCTTATGGATTTATTTTCTTTTTGATTTCATTAAAAAGAGCTTTTAACAAGTCTCTCATTGTGTTTTTTTCATCAACAGGTCTCATTTGTGCAGTACAGTGATGATGCCAAGACTGAGTTTAAACTCAACACATATCACGATAAGGGCATAGTGTTATCAGCGCTGCAGAATGTGCGCTACAGAGGAGGAAACACAAAAACTGGTAAACCAACAAAAGTTTACATTAATAATTATTATTATTATACTATTATACTAAATACAATTAATACAGGTAATAGAAATAAAGCAACTGACTTCATTCTGCTCTTTCTTTTAGGCATTGCTCTCAAACACCTCTATGAAAAGGTTTTCATCTCAGACAGTGGCATGAGGAGAAATGTTCCTAAGGTGCTGGTGGTGGTCACAGATGGAAGATCTCAGGATGATGTCAAAAAGAGTGCTGAAAAACTACAGCATGCTGGTATGTGTTGAACTATTAATCATCATGTTATATTACAGCTTTGAATTGGATGTAATAGCTGTCTGTTGCTAATTCAGTTTTTAATAGTCTAATTGTTGGACTGGACACCTTTTTTCTGTGTTTTCACTTCACAGGCTACAGTGTGTTTGTGGTTGGTGTAGCTGATGTGGACATGTCTGAGCTGAGACTTATTGGCAGCAAGCCAAGTGAAAGACATGTCTTCGTGGTCGATGACTATGATGCTTTTGACAAAATCCAGGATAACCTGATCACATTCATCTGTGAAACAGCCACTTCCAGTAAGACAACAATTACTACATAATACAATTTAAGGCTATAATACTCATTATACTATAGTAATGTTTCTTACTTCTTACTAGATTAGTTCTTTAATGCAGAGGAAAATGAAAGTGTACACACTGATGTTTACTGCCAGAAAATGGATCCTCAAAGACAGTTGAATCACTTTATTAATCTGTTTTTTAAACCTCTCATATTTCTTTTCCTGTTTCAGCTTGTCCCCTGATTTACATCAATGGATTCACCACACCTGGTAAGTACACACCATTGTCTTAAAACTGTACACATACTGACAAATCCCTACAAAAGCTAGCTGGCATTGTAAGAATGCTACACAATGGCTAGTTTTAGTGTTTCCATTTTTTTCTATGCTCACAACTCAGTGTCTGTTTTTATGTCTTTCAGGTTTCAGAATGCTAGAGGCTTTCAACATCACAGACCGTACTTTTGCTGGCATGAATGGTGTGTCCATGGAGCCAGGTTCCTTCAACAGCTACATTGCCTACAGACTTCACAAAGATTCCTTCTTAAACCAGCCCACCAAGTAAGAGATGAGGCTAAATAGTGTTTTTGTGTGTCAAATGTGGGGTGTGTGAGTCTCATTATGTGAATATTCCCAGCCTATTGACCTTATCTCCTGTGCACTGTAATCCCTCTCAACCCACAGTCGTTAGTCATAATAGTGTTTAATAGCGTTTGTACTCAAAGGGGTTTCCTTGTTGCCCTTTGGAACAGAGCCCATGGTTCCATTTGTTGTTGCAGCTTGTGGATTATGAGGTGATAGAGGAAAAAACAGCAGCCAAATAAAAATCACATAATGAACAAATCACTTCAATTGCTCCATCTTTGTTTAGAACAACTTAAACAGTATTAAGTAGTTTCAGAGCTGCTCTTGAGTCTGTTTTGTTAAATGTATAATGGTACATATTATTGCTGTTACTGTTGGATGCTGTATTTGTGGCATACAGTTGAAAGCAAAATCCTGACTTGTGTATGTTTTTGTCAAACAGGGAGATCCATCCGGAAGGTCTTCCCCCATCCTACACCATCATCCTGCTCTTCCGATTGCTTCCTGACACAACTTCTGAACCTTTTGACATCTGGCAGATTTCCGACAAGAACAACAATCCGGAGGTTGGCCTCACTGTCAACCGTAAGTGTTCGCCGGAGGGAAGTTGATGCTTGATGTAACCATTTCGGCACCTTTAGCTTTACATCAAATGTATTAATAATTGACAGGGCGGAAACTGTGGTAAATTGAAGTCTGATGCTTTATAGTTCAATTGAAGAAAGCATCTTTGATGAATGTCATCTTACACACGTGTTTAAAGCATGTAAACAATTACAGCCATGGGCCTAATCCTTTCCTAGCTCTCTCTTTATCCTACTCCTCTGTCTTGAGCCATGTGTTGTCTATACTTCAGCCTGTGCTTTGCGTGCCACCACATTGTAGCATAATGTCAGGGATTCATCAAAGACTCTTCTCTTTTCAGCCTCCAGCAAAACAATCACATTCTACAACAAGGACACCCGAGGAGAGATCCAAAAAGCCGTGTTTAATGAGGAGCAAGTTAAGAGGGTTTTCCATGGCAGCTTCCACAAGGTAAATGTATACATGTTGAATGTTGTTGTCGCAAGGTGGACATTTCTTGTGGACATGTATTTTTTCTCAGATCTCTTTACATGCATTATTTTCATTCTTTCATCCTCTTACACAATGTTTCTTTCAAGTATTTACGTTTAAAGTAGTTTCAAATGTGAACATTACAGCGTAACTGAATACGGTTACTGATTAAAGGCTCCCTTGTGTCCCTCTGATAATGTACTGCTGCTGTTATTGTCTAAAGAACCCTCTTTTTAAAGTCTGACATTGAGTTCTTTCAGACCTCAGACAGTCGATGCATGAAATATCATTTGAATGCTCTAAATTGTTCAAAGATGGAAAATTCAATTACCCAACAATATGTGCAAATTGTTAGCCATGAAGGCCTGGCCACATCTCACTAAAGAATAACCTGGTCGTTATTAGGAACTTTCCAAAGCAGTCTGTCTCATCTATAACCTGCCAAGTGTCTTTATTGAATTTGATTTTAGATTTGATAGATTTTGATTATGGATTCCATAAATGCTTGATCAGATTTACTTACCAATTGATAAGGGATATAGCAATGATTTATATTTTGAGTACAGCTAGAACTCATTAAGTGTATTATTGCATGCCTCTTAAGACAAATAAATAATGCAAGGAGGAATGCAAGATGTCAGTGTACCTACCTAAATAGTCAAATGCATTTTCATGGAATTTCCAGTTAACACATATTCATTACAATAAAACTCCCTTAAAACATATCACCATACTTCCATCCAATATTAAATAACCACCAGCAGTGATATTATTGCCTTACTTGTGGCGTTGCTTTTGTTTTGTTTTTCTTTAGTGGTTTGGCCAGTGTATTTAGACTTACAGGCCAAGTCAACCTCAGTTTTTTGTGGCCCCTGTAAGTATTTAAAAAAGACATATCTAAAAGCAGCAGCAACTATGAAACATTCTCCGGTGTGTTCCACTGTAGCATAGTACATCAAGAGAACAATAAAGGACATTATATTTCACTAGTGACCTGGAATGGCTTGTTAGATTTAACACAGCGGTAAAACCACTGCTTGCAATGCCACGTGCATGTTGATTTTGTTGTCTAGGACAGTTTGCCCATGTTCAGTACAGAGGCTCTCTATCACAGTCCCTTTAAGGAAATCTAAATGAGTGACCTTTTTTGTGCACCAGTGTCTTATCATACATCACAGTTCGACCACTTCCTAGTATTATACGTTTACCTTTGAACTGAGAGGCTGATGAGAGTGATATTAAATACTGGCTTGCACATCAGAGCTTACAGTAAATGGCTTTCAGAATTGGACCATTTTGAATCACTGCAACTAATTGTGGGATAACCTAAGGGAGGAACGGGTAGGTGGAAAATGCTGGATTAAAATGACATCACTCTTGTTCCAGTTGGACAACAGCCTGATTTATGTGTATGTGTGCGTCTTTGTTGATTCTGCGGCCATAGTGGAGACTGGAGTCTGAATGTACAGTGAGAGGCTAGTTTGTGGTGTAGAAGTTACTGTTCAATGAGCTGGTAAAGCCACAGCGGTCCACCTAGCTGCTTATTTGCTGGACCGCTGAATAAATGTCACTGCCAACTGGCGGTGTGTGTTCTCATGTCAGTGGTTCACCCACACTTAGTGCATGGCTTTTACATCATTTGAATGTGTATCATTGTATGAGAACTAAAACCAGAGTAACCACTAACCAGGGTTGTGACAAGCACACAGCACTTTGGCTAATTGTGTAAAATGTCACTTGTAACTGTGCTATATATTTCCTAATGATGCTTCTGTTATTCTGTTACTGTGTTCCTATAGGAGTTTGATAGTATGTTCTTAATGCAGTGCTCATATTGAAGTGTTGGGTCGAAGAAAGGCAAACTTTCTTGCTGAAGAGAGTTAGCAGTTACTGAACATGTGTGAAAGTGGTCAGAAATGAGTTTGGCAGATGTTAGCCACTCGCTAGCCCACTTGAGAATCCCTCCCACACTGAAAGGGTGAGTTACCATCGGGGGAACCTTCCTGTTAAGTCATGTGAAGGAGATTTTCCATGAGTTTCAGCAGGCATCTTTGTGTTCAGATTTTGTTGCACTGAGCTGAACACTTCCCATGCTGAGAAACACATTGTTCATTTTGAAATCCTGCCCCCAGCTCTTAAATGTTCCATTTGAGGTTACGGTTGGGATGCTTGCGGCAACATATGCATACTTCTCCTAAGCAAGAAACAAAGGTGATTAGAAGTCTCTAAACATTCGTGCTCAGATATTTATTAGCTTAATGTATGTGTCTTTGTTCAGTTGTTTGGTTTTCAAGTAGTTTGTTTATGTAACAATAACACTATTTTTCATAATTGCCTTTTCAATTTACATTTCACATCTTTTCACAAGCATCATACTCCTTGACAAAGCTACATAACTGGGTGTGTCAATGCCCACTTTTAATGAAATTCTTTATTTTCAAAATTTCTCCTAGTCAAGACCAGGAAGCCCTTCAAAGTCCAGGATAATACAAATATGAAACTCTGCACTAAGCCAAGAACAAAAAAACTAATAGAAGCATGCCTAATGTATTTGAATGTGTAATGTAACCTTATATCCTTTGATTGTCAAGTGTTGAGAAAGGGGAGTACAGAGATTTTCTGTATTAACAATTGTTGACAATGAAAAATGTCAATGCCTCATCACTGTAGAGCTGGAACAACAGTAAGTCAACTAGTCCAACAGACTGTTTTCCCCAAACTCTAATTTTCTAGTGACTGAAGTGTTTTTATTGTGTTTACTTATTGGCTATTGACATAATATATAAACATACTCGTTATCTGCTATCCCAGTATACAGTCCAAACTTGTTTTGGTAAGCATTTTTTTAAATATACATGCCATGATCCTGGGATAAGTGACACTCTTCCCCTCGCAGCCCACCGACTCTTTACTCTGTTGCCAAGGAAGTCAACTGTAATTTTGTGATTGGTTGCCAAGAACTATCGCCCACTCTGTGGTTGGTATGGCTTTGTACAAAGAATGGTAGCTTGCTTTTTTCCTGACATAAAGAAAGCTTTCTGATGGTTGAGGAAGGAAAAAATTTGCAACTGTGAAGGAAAAGTATGGAAAGTGTAGCACTTTTGATGGCACACCGCAAATGATATCATTTCAAGATGTGAAGCAGGGCGCTCTGGACAGGAAACTATCAAATCTGGCACTGTGTCATTCAGCATTACACAATCACTCTCTGCAACTTTGTTAAATGCAAGAATTTCTGTGTGTATTTGCTTTTTTAAATCAAAAAATTTAAAGTTCATCATTCATCTTTGGTGACATCAGAAAGGTGATGAATGACAAATCTTTAACCACATTGTGGTAATATGAGAGTGTATAATTAAACATTCTCTGCAAAGACTAAGCTAAAGCAGCCTAAATGTTCCTTAAAATTATATGGATCACTGTGTCAGTCTTCTTTAAAGCTTTAGATGATATCATTCAATCAAGAACATTCATCTTAAAGCATTTATCTTCTTTTTTAGATGACAACAATACACAAACCTTCCAAAATCCCACCATTCTCAGTAGTTTTTGGCAGCTAAATGTCTGCAGCAAAGTTGGATGATATTTTAAAAGACAAACATGTTTAATGTCTTCTCTATTCTGTGCTTTGCAGCTCCACATCAGCATCTCTCCAGAAAAAGTCAAGCTTAATGTGGACTGCCAAGAGGTGTCGGAGAAACCAATCAAGGAGGCCAACAACATCACTCTGGAAGGTTATGAGGTGCTTGGCAAACTGGTCAAGTCTGGAGGCGGAAAGAGGCAGTCAGCAACAGTAAGTGAAAATAAGGTTTAACTATTGGAGAATCTTTCCAAAAAGTAAATACCCCAAATCTCTTGTGTGTGGATGGACAACTAAATTTTATATCCTCCCAGTGTTGTATCTTTATAGGTACATCTCAGTGGCTCTTTGTTGTCTGTTTTGGGACAATGTGCTTTTTTTTATTGTGAAGTTCTTTGTAATGATTTTCCCTTCTACTACTGTTTTGTAGTTCCAGCTCCAGATGTTTGACATTGTCTGCAGCTTGAGTTGGATCAGCAGAGATAAATGCTGTGACCTGCCTGCCACAGTAAGTTGATTATTCTAACACTGAATCCAAAATACATAGGACCTAGAGAATGAAACTGGCCAGACTCTTGTACTGTTGGCCATTTTGCGTATTTAAGTGTTTTTGGATTGTGAAGCAGACAGGACACTATGCATATGAAATACTTGATGCATATTCTCCAAATACAAGTCAATAGTACATTAAATCAGCATCGTCACAAATACATGTATGTTTGTTTGTTCCTTCTTTTCTAATTTATGTGTCATTGTGCGTTTCAGAGAGACGAGGCCAAGTGCCCATCCCTACCCCACTCTTGCACATGCACACAGGACAGTATTGGTCCTCAAGGGCCTCCTGGACCCTCGGTAAAACAACCATTATTTCTGTTTGTCTCTCTTCCCCTCATCTTTCTCTATTGTTATTTCTATGCTTTTAATACTAATGCCATTTCATTTTCCATCAGTCTACACTTAAAGTAACATAGTTGTAATGATTACTAGTTGACATTTTTGTGTAGCATCAGAGATGTTATTTTATTTTCTAGCTAAGGATGAAAGTTGAAGTGTCAAAAGATACATAGAAAGATAGAAAGAGAAATAAGAGCTCAACTTCTCAAAACGTCTGAAATATGTATGCCTGGTATCCTCACTTAGTTCTAGAGAGGATTTTGTACAGTTTTTGGAATCCCCTATTCTGTTATTCTTACTCTTCACTGTATGTCTTTGCTTATCCAGGGCAGCCCAGGTACTAAGGGACCTCGAGGAGACAGAGGAGACTCAGGCCCTGCTGTAAGTCCAACCTTCCACCACCTTAAAATCAGACCAGTAACAGTTTTTGACAAATAAACTTGGCTAAGATGTTTGTAACATGCTGATGTCAGCTGACTATGCTACTGCTTTGCACTGGTGGATTTTCCTGCGTTAGCTCAAACCATGAGACAAAGAAAATTGAACACATCTGAACTGAGTTATCACATACTGGTGTATATTTTTCCTCTGCTTGATTTAAATGGGGCTTATTTCAAGTATCTTACAGACCCACTTTGTTAATGTCTGGTGGACTGATTAGGGGTGTCTGGTGGGTTCTGTTTGAGTGTGGCTAATAACCGCTTTTATATCTGGAAATGGGGTAGGGTCCATTGGGTCCACGAGGTGAACCAGGACTTCCAGGCACAATGGGACCACCGGGTCCACAAGGCCCTAATGGATTGTCTCTACCTGGCGAACCTGTAAGTACATAGTTAAAATACTTTTAAATTTAAAATACTGTAGGAAGTGGTTGTCTCTATCAGTGGCTAATAGCGCTTATGATTAGTGTGTCTGCTGATTTGAATTCACAGTTTATTGAATACTTGTGGGGTTTGACTGAAATATTTGTGGTTACAGATCTAGTGAGTGGGATTTACTACTATAGTCAAAGCATCTTAAGCCAAGCAGCTCAAACGTTCTTTTATTTTTCTTACCTGCAGATGTTCTTGTCAAAACAATAAAATCAATCACAATCACACTGAAAAGATAAAGCAAAGGCTAACAGAACTGGAGCTTCTGTCAAACTAATCTTTTTCTTCTTCTTCACCTTCAGGGACGACCTGGACCAAAGGGAGACCCTGGAGCCCCAGGCATGCCTGGTCTACAAGTAAGTACGCCCTCCTCTCGTTTTTGTGGTTTATGCACAGGAAGCAAGACGCTGTTCATTGAGAGCTGCATTGCTACTGGAGCTTGAATTCAGTCCACATGGTTAGATTGAAACCACATTCAAAGTGGGAGGTTTATCCTGCCATCCTCAGGGAGTTCCACTCTCTCACATCAGCCCACTGATTGACAAACAGTAGAAGGCCAGCCATGAAGTGAAATTATTAGAAAGCCTGCACTCATGTTACCAAAAGGGAACAGTGGATTGGAAAGTATCCATCCTCTGTCTTCAGTTGAACGCTATTTCAAATTGGTAAGGACATTACATTTGTTGAGCAGCTAACCTTGATATCGTGCATAACCTTCAATGTGTCATATAATTGTTCTATTCAGATCAACAATGCAGATTACATCATGTAATTCTGTTGGAAGAGCATTTTGCAGTGGGCTGTCATTACAATTTCTGGCTGAACACTCATTCAGTCATTCAGCTGAGGTCATTCAGCCCACACCTGCATTTAAACTCAAAACAAAATTGTTTTGGGTTATTTCATGATAACATTCTTTTATTTAGTTTAAACAAAACAACAAAGATTACCTTAGCAACTCTTTTCTTTGCATCATGAGAGAAATGGTGCATTCATGTGGTCCTCGGAAAAATCGGAAAAATGTTTTTCCGAGTTGAAAAATGCACATGAACGCCTGCTCAAGTTGGAACAACTGCTTGGTAACTCGGGTGAGTCGGAGTTGCCCGAGCTTCCATGTTGATGTTAATTTCATCATAAACATGGCGGTGGAAAGCAAACGTTGAAGATATTTTAGTAATATAAGTCATTAAAAAATGTTTCATACAAAGTGTTTTGCACATTAATAATTTGATAAATTGACAGTACAACTACTTTTTTGTCCATTTAGGCTTATATATATATATATACTAAGTTATTATTTATTTACGTCGGTATTTAAAGATTTCAACATACGTTATGTTAACTTCTCATGTTTTGAATAGGCTTACTTTTTTTGAACCGCTAATTAAGCTAATAATTGCTACTTTGATTCACTCATTTGAAAATAACATTAGCACATTTATGACTTCATGTCCATCTTCCTTGTTGTTATGGTTTAGAATGTTCTGACTTTCTGAGCTGAAATCATATGAACACACCGAAGTTGGAAGAATGACTCCCTAACTTGGATATTCCGAGTTCTCGAGGACCACATGAACGCACCAAAAATGTCCATCCAATTGTGTAACCTACATCCATAAATAATAAAGCCAATGGTGGAAAGTGTGGAAATAATAGGCATTTAACCATTTGGTTTCTTGACGAACAGTCACTTTATAGAAAGGCAGAAATGTATTGTTCCTTGCTATTAGCATTTGTGTCTTTTTTTTGGCAGGGATCTCCAGGGCCACGGGGTCCACTGGGCCCAGTTGGACCAAGCGGAGCACGGGTGAGATTGACCTCCAGGCTTGTGTTGTTTACACACTGCATTTAAAGGCCACAGATGTACCGATGTTTTCATGTGGTCACTTAGCTCCTTGCATGCTGTAATGTTGTGCCATTTTTTGTATTAATGTCATGTAAGATGACAAACTCTAGGCTGAAACCAATATAAAGTCATGACACTGATGTATTGCATGAGCACAGTCCCCTGTGTGTTGTAACCCATTTGTAATTGTATGTTGTCTTAATGTAGGGCCCACCAGGAAAGGAGGGACCATCTGGACCCAGAGGTCCACCAGGGCCCATGGTGAGTGTGTGTTTATCTTGTTCTTGATGAAAAGAGCCAAATAAAGATGTCTTGCAGGGTGCTTTATTACCTGCCACATCTACAATAATTAGTCCACAGTTCCACAGTTACTGTGCTGGAAGGCTATCTAAAATGTAGCCTCTATAGCCCTCCACTCACAAAAAGGGGTGTGTTTCTAATTTTCTTTTTTCTGTGGTTTTGGGAGGTCTGAATCTACTTAATGCATCAAACTTGCCAGGAGACCTCATGCCAGTATAGAATTTACATGCACTATAGCATCCTGACTGCTCCAGAAGCCATTAACGGTGGCTGTAGATGTGTGTGTTTATATTCCATCCCTGTAGCTGTTGGGCATGGATGTGTGTTTCCATTCCCTTTGGTGTTTTGGCATTTTGTGCCACATGCACTACAGATGTCAAAGCATAAATCCTTTCTTTAAGCCTGTTACACAACTGTTAACAAGGAGTAGAAGTTAAATGTTGCAATTATGTTTAGTGTGCACTAAAGCAAGATAAACAATTCTAGTTCTGAGGTTTCTTTTTTTTTTTCAGGGAAGCCCTGGAAACCCTGGTGTACCGGGAATTACTGGAAAACCTGGAAAAGCAGGAGAACCAGGAAGCCCAGTATGTATTAACAATTAAAAATGACTTGTATCAAAGTCAAGGCAAACAAACATGTACTGAGTGCTCCTGTGTTTATGTACTTACATCATTTTTTTTGTGACAGGGTCCTGTTGGACTTAAAGGAGAGAAGGGAGAGAGGGTATGTATCATATTTTAAATGGAAGTTTATCACAGTAACCCAGTCATCACCTTTTTCATGTCAATGTTTTTCAGGGAGACTTTGCTTCTCAGAACATGATGCGATCAATTGCCAGACAAGTCTGTGAACAACTGGTCAACAGTAAGTTATGTTTTTTATATATATATTTTAGCAAAAAAAATGTAAAGAGTAATGTTTCCTAAATTTTAATTCATACTTTCAGGTCAGATGAGCCGTATTGACCACTTGCTCAACCAGATTCCTTCAGGATACCGCAGCAACTCTGCAGGACCACCAGGTCCTCCTGGGCCTCCTGGGGACCAGGGGACCAGAGGAGAGCCTGGACAACCTGGCCGTTCCGGTTTTCCAGGAAGTCCTGGTTTACCTGGAAATTCAGGAGAAAGAGGTACATTATCCATATTTGACAACATGCCATTTGTAGTCTTAAACCACAAGTTCATACATAAACATAGTGTTTTTTAATCCTGTTGTAGGTTTGCCAGGAGAAAAGGGAGAGAGAGGAACTCCAGGAACTGGTATCAGAGGTCAAAGAGGTACCACTGGACCACCAGGTAAACACCTCCTTTGACTCTTGAATGATTCTAATTTTTCAAAACCATCAGTTTTGAAAACCCAACCATTAAGCCAATGACAATAAGGTTTGTTTTTTGGTTAAATCTTGGTCTCCTGCAGCTGCAGGCCTCCAGCTGAGCTCAGAAAAAGCTATTGCTAAACTCTGGTGTCACACAAAGATCTACCATACAACACAAGTAGAGGCTTGAACTGACCTATTTTGCATGTATTTTTTGGAAAGTGATACATCTCTTCTTTTCTAGCTCGTGTATGCTGATTTTTTAAAAAATATGTTTTTCATTTTGAAATGTTCATAATTAATTTAGTCTGTTGTTTATAGTTTAGACTAAAACAATATTAAGTAGTGTTATGTCATTATTTTAGGTGACTTATCATTTTTGAGGCAGGCTTTCTTCAGTCATAAATGATAAGCAGTGTGTTTTCCCTAAACCTCACTACTCCATGGGACTGCCTTTCCCAAGAGAATAGGCCTGAAGGAAAGGCCTGAAGCTTCTCTAGTTGTCTCGCCCACAAGACAAAACAGTGACTTGTCTGTTTCTGTGAATGAAGTGAGAAAGACCAGTGGGAGGAAGTCCACACTGATGACTCACTATTGTGTGTGTGAGAATCAAATTGCTGTACAATGAGCTTTCATTGGTGGCTTCATTGACAACACATGGGCCCACTTAAATCACTGCAAGTACGGGAGAGAGGGGGAAAATTCCATCCTGAATTTTAGGCGTCTAGACAGACGGGGCCAGGGGGTAACTCCACAGTCCCAGACTGTATCTTTTTTTTGTTCAAGCTTTTTAATTGAGCCATTGAACTATTTTAGTTGCATAGCTACAATGGTGTGTTACCCTCACAATTTCCTTTGAAAATGTATGAGTGATGTCAATGCATTTTTCCCCCCAATCTCACAGGGCCGCCTGGCGAGTCCAGGACAGGACCCCCAGGTCCTCCAGGCTCTTCTGGGGCTCGTGGCCCTCCAGGTCGTCAGGGTACCCCAGGAGTGAGGGGACCACCAGGACCTTCAGGATACTGCGACTCGTCTCAATGTGTCGGCATTCCTTACAACGGCCAAGGATACACAGGTATACTGAAAACTATCTAGGCCCTGCATGATGCTGCACTAGTGAAGTGAGACTAAATATATGCACGTCTATTGTATCTGCAACTTAATGCACTACTTTCTTCACAAATGTATGGAGTTATGGAATGTAGTTCCCCAGAGGATTGGATTTATTATCAAGTGAAAAGTTGGCTGGATATTAAAATAAATTAATTCCAGTAGCTCCATACATTTAATACATTTTAAGACCAGCATGTGAAGCAATCTAGTGCTGTATGATAACTTACATTTCATAATATATGCTCATAACTATGTTCAACAGAAAATACTCACACCTTCTTTGAACTATTTCCAGGTATGGCATAGTAAACCTTGTAAGTCACCTGTGCTGCTTACACATTGAAGTCCTGTTTCTGAGATGTTTGCCCAATTTCTAAGGGGCATGTAAGGATACTCACCATGGACATAATGATTGAACATTCAAACAATTTGAAAGCCAAAAAAGTTTAAAAAAACGAACGGAGCAGACTGACTAACATCATCTCTCAGATGCAAGCTTCAGTAATGACAACCTGCAGGCCTGCTTGCATCTTGAACTACAAACTGTTGGGGAAAAGCAGAGCGAGACAAAGCATTTCTACGAAGGAAGGAGCATGTAAAAACAACTCAAAACAACTACTAACAAAGAGGATTTCATAACTGAAAACAACGTTAATGTTGAAGTGTTATGTGTAAATAAAAAACTAATGTTTTGTGCCTTGTAAATGATGTATGAACCAGGAATCACTCAAAAAATCAAGTTAACATTGTATCAAGCTTCTGCCTCTTAACCCTTTGCTTACTCACTACTAGCATAACCTAAAGCCACCTAAACAGCTCTGAACTAGACTTAAGCATGTACCTTACGTTTATGTGTTTGTTGGCAATGTCAGCGCTGTTTTTGGTTTACCATTTGCTCTTTGTAGCCTCACTTAATTATTACTATGTATAATCCAACCAGTTGTTTTTTTTATTGTAAATGTCATCACAGCATTTTTATTTCGTATACAGCTTTAATATAGACCAAAAAGTGGAGCAGGAGCAATGCTTTTACACAGGGCATTTTTGGAGTTCCATTGTGCAATATAATTTAATTTGTGCATATGAAAACTTGTAGATAAGAAAGTTTTTTGATTGGCAATCCCGAATTTGTTTTAGCCACCCATTACCAGCCTGCACCTGATGTAGTGTCTTTACCTGTGGAGCCAGCTGGAGAGTTTGAGACAATACAGTCATCAGAAAACCAACGGAGAAAGAGATCACTACATCGAGGCAATACAAAGAGCCTAGCGTCATAGCTAAAGGGTCGAGTTCTCAGAATGTGTCGAATTGAAAGTGTTGAAGAACCAAACTAGTACTTATGGGTTTGATACCCCTGGCTATATTGAACATATATATTTTTTTGACATGAGAAGGTTTAGCAAGATAAATACAAAGCTACATGTTCATTACAAACCTGTGTGCCTGTTAAGTGTTCCTATATGTGTCTGCTTGTAATATAAAAGCAACTGTTTATCAGACTTCATCGTGTACTGCACTAATCATGTGAAAACCAGCAGAAGGTGTGCTGAAGGAACTATAGTTTGTATGTTTTTGGACACAACTTTATCTAATTGGATTTCATGACACACCTGTTTCAGTTATTTCATCCCCCCAAAAACACTATTTCTAAAGAATTCCTGAACATTGAGTCTGGTGGATAATCTGACTTGTTGTAACAAACCAGAGATTGATGTATCTCCTGTTACCAAAAGTGGGCTTGCATGTGTGTGTTGTATATTTACTGAGGATTTCCAAGTCCGAATATAATTGTTGTTTTTTTATCAGTGCAGTTTGGATTTGGTTGCAACACAAATGACATAGAATTGCTTTTCTCATGTTTTGACTGCACATTTTTGTGAATTCCACACAGCCTTATTTTCTTATTTATTTCAGAAACAGAAGAGGCATTTTTCAATAAAACTACTGAAAAAGAAGCTATTGTTGTTTTGGATTATTTTCAGCATTAACCAAAACTTTTCCAAACTGCTGTAAAGTTTGACGTTTTATTTTTTCGACTGTTCAAGGTATTTTGATTGATCCAGAATGTTAGCTCATGTTGAGCCAGCAAGCAAAGAGAGGTTTTAGTGTGAAAACAAATAGTCCATGACTTCTAACTTTTCAATCAAGTCAACTCCTTCACGGACAATTACTTGGGTTAAAACATGCTCTTATCAGCTTTAACACACATTTTTCACAAGGAACTAATTCAAATGAGACTTTGCAAAAAGGCCAAAACAAAACCAGAACAAACAACCTGTTGTAGTGTGAATCATATTTGCTTTTCATCAAATTCCTCCAAACCAGAAAAGCAATGTATTTCTCCTGAACTGTCCATTACTTTTGCTGAAAACCCAGCATGCATCAGTAAACACGTGGCATTGGTTAGTCTCCACTCAACAGGACAAGACAAAGAATTCACAGCAGTGGCAAGACGAACTGTAGTCAAATGTGACATAACATGCACAAATTATTTCTAAAATACTCACTTGGATCCATTATAATGACATAAAGGTGGTGTTTAGCGACTTAGACTGTACTATATATACTCTACTTCCTGCTTAACCACACAGCCTGTCTGATTTTTTTAGTTCTAGTTGGGGAAAATGGTTTAAACTCCAAATGCCATCTACTGTTTATCATAAGTGATTTTAATAGATGAGAACCTCTATTCAGGAACAGAAAACCTTGGCCAATCACATGCTCGAAAAAGGAGCACTCCCATTGGTGGACACTGTCTTGTCATATGACATGCCAAGAACTTTTATAGGAAGCTGCCAACAAAGTGTATTTTCAGTGCTGAATATGTCTTTTAACACAGCGAAACAACTCAAAAAAGAACAGCATCAACAGAGAAAAGAAAGGTAATGTGTAATGCGGATAAATACTTTCAATTCCATCATGTTTAAGGAGGCAGAGATAAGATAGACTCTAAACTTCAGTTTGGTGAAATGTAGTTTTGTGGAGGAAAAATTCTACCAGTTTTTTTTTCTAATAGAAGAAAAGCAGGAGAAGTCTCTAGGCTGCTTCTGGGGGTGAGTAGAGCCTGAGACAGGGACGGCAAAAAGAAAATCAGGTAAAGTGTAAAATTTGTAAGTGAAGCTTAAAGATTAAAAGGTGAAATTCTGCAGCTGCCTATAAGTTGCTCAAATATGCTTAACTTATGATCAATGAATGCAAAAAAAACAAAACATATACAGCATTGAGCTGTGATTGAGATCAAAAAGTGGTTGAAAAAACATTAATTTAGACCTTTAAGAATATCATAAGAGTACAGGCATGACACAGCTGGCAGAAAGGCAAAAGAAATAAGTCCAGTGGAACATATGGGACATTCTTCTACTGTATTTTGTGAAAATATGAGCCCCACATTATGTAACCTTCAGCTCACTGATGATCATCAAGGCTTCCATTAGAGAAGGCCATTGCCTTTTAGCGTTTGAAGGTAAATGCTCTGCTCTTATCTGGGGATTTCAGTCTATGCAGTAGTATGGATAGACTTAGGGTGCACCTGGAAGACACCAGGGATCCACCGTCTGCGGGTTTTCTCAGCACATCAGACATCCACATGGGCTACCCTTTTGATATATGAGGCATAAAGTATTTAGAAATGAAGTATGTGACCTTCTACATAAGATGAGAAATGTTTAAGTGAGAACGGATGGATATTTGAGTCAATTTAAACAGAATATTTATATAAGACATGATGTATCTCACTATGATTGAAGAGTCATTACAAATAGTATCAGTAAATACCACCTTATGCACGGTGGAAGAATGGTTAGCGGTTATGGGTTTGATCCTCGAGCTAGCTGATTCTGGGGCTGTGTCCAAATCAATACATTAATCACTATATTAGTGATAGTGATAGTGTGTAGGTGTCTGAATGTCTAATGACTGAAATGTAGTGCAATCAAAGTTTCCCACAATGCATCAGTAAAAGTAGTGAGCAGTAAGTAGTAGTATGATCAGTAAATGGTCAAAATAGACCACAATGCTTTGCAAATTAACATTGGCAATGTATTTTGTTGTAAATTGTAACGGTAGCTGAATCTGAGCTCATACAGACAGAGATATGAGAGCTTTTTTATTCCTCTTGAGGCATTAAAAAGTCAGTTTTGGTCATTAATAGGACAAGGCTTATTGAATAAGACACACAGGGACATTATTATTAATATTTATATCACTAGTCTTTCCAGAGTGGATTACCAGAGTGACTTTTCTTTTTTTTTTTTTTGTTCATGAGTCATGTGACTATTGGCGACAGAAAACACGTTGTAGTGTCCAAAGCTGTTCACTAACCGTTCACTGTACACTATATAGTCCTCTATATAGTGCAGCATGTAGTGATTGAGGGCTTAGGAACTAGGGAGTGGATTCGGACACAGCCTTTGCCTTTCTGTAAAGAGTGTGTATGTCCTCTCCGGGGTTCTCTCTGGGTACTCTGGTTTCCTCCCATTGTCCAGATACATGCACTTATAGGTGAACTGAACAATCCAAAGAGGATGAATGTGAGAGTGAATAGTTGTCTGTCAGTGTTTGTGTCTCAATGTCAGCTCTAAACTAACTGGCCATTGTCCAGTGTGTATCCCACCTCAGGCCCAAAGCTACTGGGATAGGCTCCAGTCACCCGTGACCACAAACGGGACTATGAATGGATACAACCTTATCTCATCTTTGGTAAAATAATCTCAAAACAGTCAGGACCAGACATGAATACAAATAGCTCTGTCTGAAAAAACAACCATCCAAATGCCACAGATTTGATTTGTGACTTGCCAACCAAAACCTGAGTGAAGGACTGGAGCAGCGATTCTGAACGTGAAGGCAGTCTGACTCCTCAAAGGGCAAATATTCAGTCAGCATGCAGACAGTAGGTTTCCACTGAGTGAGAAGCCAAAAGCAACAGCAGAGTAGCACTCCCGCCTTCAACACGGGATAAAGACAGCCAACAGTTCTCCACATGAACTTGTAAAAAAGGAACTTGGTTGTAAATTATACCTATTAAAAAAACCCTTGTCCTTGTTTGCCCCGATACCTGTCACCCAAATGTCCCCCAGATGAGTCACAACACCCACAACCCAACTGTGTTTTTATAGATGTAATCACAGTCAAACCTGATACAGTCCTGCTTTCAAATGAGACGGGCTTTGTTTAAGAGCCGTATACTGACTGTTTTACCGATTTATCTCACTGGCACCAAGTGTTGAGTTTCTCATGCTGTATAGTTTTCAGAGGAGTGGCTCCAAGTCCTCCTCCCTGATCTTTTTTGAACACATGTATAACACAGCTGCGAACACCTCACACACAATGTTTGATGAAAAGAGAAAAAAAAAAGCCAGACCCTTCAGTAGAATGAGGAGAGACTTTATTATCAAGAGTTGAGGGTGGTCTCAGATGCTTTGTTGACGTGGGGAAAGGTCTAATGGGGTTGCTAGAAGAGAGGACTTGAGAAAGAATAATAGAGAGTCGAAGAGTATGGGACAGTATAGAATCTTCCCTATGTACAGGTCTATGTGTTTCACTTCACGCTACATTTGTTTTCGCCTTTATTCTCATAAGACAAGCTGATTACGCGTACGGTTCGCTTTCGGGGCTTCGTAACACCCCAAAGCAGCTGTGAAATTATAAACTGGAAAAAGTTGTCTCCAGTTTTTTGACAAAATCCATGTGAGTCTATTAGAACTCACACATGTCACCATTATTTTGATTCTGATTGAGGTTTTGGCGCCGTGCAAGACAAATGATGCAGAAATGAATTGCGCTGTGGCAGCTTACGATGACTAAGAATTTGTCACTGGGCTTATAAGACACCCCAAAGCAGCTGCAAAGATCAACTACAAACTGCACGCTTCATTCACTTGGCTTGTGAGCTTATTACATTATGATTTTTGTCTTTCTAGTACCAAAGAAAATGTTAACTCTGTCACCACAAGACTTGTTACTGTGCATCAAACTGAACTATGGCAGATTGCTACTTGTCAAAAGGTAAATATGCTTTTTTAACCGAGGTCAAAAATGCTTTTATTCGTCTTGCAATTTATAGTTGTGGGAGTATTTGAAATTGTTGATTTTGCATGGACCCCAGGAAGGCTAAAGAAATCATTTGTCTTCTGCAGCTTTTACACCTTGGACAATGGCCTGTTAGTCGCAGGGTTAACTTAAAGACTTACACTGACAGAAACTATTCACTCTCACAATGATTCCTTCGAGGCAATTTAGATGCACCAAATCATGCACGTCTTCGGACGGTGGGTGTTGCAGGGGTCGGCTCCATGGTCACATCAGCCCAGGTTTTTCTCCACAGAGAGGGTCTAGTGTGCTGCTGTGTCATTGTTTCCTCTCAGGATCCCCTGAGGCTCACAGCAGCTGGCAGAGCAGCTGTCATGACTACCTTTGACTTCTGTGGGCACCTAGAGACAGTGAGTCAGCTCCCACAGGGGTCTGAGAAAAGAAAAAGAGGGAAAAATGTTTGTGGTTTAATGTCTGATATGGTTATTTTTGTATTTAATGTGGGAAAGTGCATAATATTCAACATGAGTAGATTGGTCCCTCATGTAAATATGCCAGCTTTGGCCACCAGGGTTAATTTTCATCTGTAGTTCCATGGTAGGTTGATGGTGAAGAGAAAGGACAAACACATACAGCAAGACATAACACCACAGTTACAAAAGTTTATCAAATTTTAGAGCAATTATAGAAAACATACTATTAAAAAAAACACAGAACATCAAGCACAGATTTAAAGAAAAAACACAGGAAAGAGCAATGAGTACAAAGTCAATATGTAAAATCTGGTTAAAACATCTAATCATCAACATGTAAATTTCCTTGATGCCAATTTGTGATCTTATTAATCCGTGTGTTTGACATCTGTTGGAGAAGTAAATTACACTGTCATTAGGAATCATAGCAAGCCTTCTTGGCCAGTTTTTTGAAATACTTCATCGTTTGAAGCTAAACTGTAATGTTTTCCCTTTCATAGTAATAAGGGACATTGAGACTTATTTGCTGCTGACATGATGATAAACTGACAGCACTTTACAGGCTCTTGCTGAAAAGGCTGCAGCAGTATACTCGTGAAACAGGGCTTCACATTGTTTGAGAAAACAGTCCTAATTTTATCCACACTGATGCCGTTAACAAGTCGAGAACAGCCAGAGGAATAAAAGTCGAGGCACAATCCCTCGCTGCTCATTGGGACGCACTTTACAGCTTCACAGTGAAGTCATAGAGTGTCTCTGTGGGACAAGGTTACAGAACACACCGTATATCATGGGCTTTAAACGTGTCACAACTTTGACAAAGCATATATATGAAAAACAAGTGGCACAAAAAGCATGTAGAGTTACGATTTGTAATGATTCATGATGTTTGTATCATAAACCTGTGAGTAACTTCTTCTTTGTTGGACTATGATTTAAAGAGTAGGGGGTTCAGGCCCAAAGGATGGAGGTCCCTCATTTGTGTGGGAGGGACATTCCAAGTGGATGATAGTGGGATTTTAATACCTCTGTTCCTATCAGTGATGGATTTCCCAGATGATGCTGTCTGCTCGTGTTCACCGCTGCTACGCTGATTCAGAGGAAGCAGACAACAACTGGGGGAGTTGTGGGCTTTCCTTTTTCCATTCAGTCTGTCTCTCAAATCATACAGAATTACACCACTTGGTTTTTGCATGCATTAATAGGATGGGATGAGTGCCCAGACTGAATCTCAGGTCAGCTAATACGCAATTTCTATGCAACTTGGACCAAATACAATTAGATCTCTCTGAAAAAGGCTGTTCTTTATTAGTCTAACAACATTTTTATTCTTTGAAAAAGGTAAACTGAAAAGATTATGGCTCCATGAAAATGATTTGGTCTGAAAGTAACAGCTATAAAGTAGTTTATTGGATCTGACAAAGACTGAGAACAAAGGTCGATTCTTCTTCTTCTTTTCTTTAGTGATAAACTCTTCTAGCAAATGAAGGCCTTCTAGGACCAGTCAAGGCCAAGACACTGATCCAGGGACAGTCACTGAGGACTAGTTTTGTCTTTGGCCAATGGTTTTGTTTTTAAAGTGCTTTATAAAAAATGGACTGCATTCGTTGACCAGTCACCGCTCAAGGACCACTGCTGCTTAAATCTGTTGATAAATGAATCTAAAGCAAACACTGGCCCTGGATCTCTACTCACTGGCGCTAAGACGTCTGATGATATCTTTTAGCATCCTTGGCACTGTCTCCTCTGTCTCCACTGACCTCAGTTTTAACACATACTGTACAGAAATGGGTAATGTTGTACTAAAACTTTGATAGATGCATGAGTTTACAAGAAAAAGCTGCAAGATTTAGTTACAAACCAGACTCACCAACACCTCCCTGCCCTGAATGTAATTTTCCTGTCTCTTTTTCCATCCTGCTTTAACACTTTCTACCAAACTCTCCATTCCTTGTTACATAACTTCCCACCATTCACCATACGCCATACAAAAGTGGCCTCAGTCTACTGTGTAACACATATCTCTTTAGCGATTCCTTCATTTCTTTTTGCTGTAACCTGTCGGAAAAAGATCCAAAAGCACAAACCAGCGGTTGCTTGAGTTGAGACGTGTCCATATTCTTGTAAGGATATGCTCGATGCTGTGGTTAGCTTGGACTGTGCAGCACTGCAGGCCTGACCGTCTTCCTCCAGAGCTTATTTTGTGGTTTTAAAGGCTTGTTTTGCTGCTACTTGTAGCTGGTATTGTACAGTGTGTGCAGCTCCCACATCTTTTGCTCTCGAGACATGAACAAGTCATCAGGAAAACGAAAGCCGCGTGCTTAATTTTCTGTCATGGCCAAACAATTTTCAAACCTCAAATTTGGGGTTTAATTGATCTAAAACAGCACTTTGAATAGAGTTTGTGTACGTGGGTAATGTGTTATTTCATACAACCTCGCATGAACATATATAATTTCAGGCTCAGTGTCAGGATTTAGGAAATAAAAATGACTTTAAATGACATTAGGGATTGTGTTCTGGTCTTGGTCACTTCACAAGACACATGTAAATACACGGAGGTCCGCTTCCTTTTCCATCATCCTTCACATTTAAAATCCATATTTATTTCACCTATCTGTAGATGCACACTGCTAGCCATGTGTTCCCCATTATCCAGCGCTATCTTAGGATTTTTCAATGATGTGACTGGAGTTCAGGCCAGATTTCAGCAGATGTCTTGAGTTGTTCTTCTGAGTTTGCATTGGCCAATTGTGCACAACAACTTGGATTAGAACTGGAAAGACTGCAGCGGAAGTCTACTCCATCCCTCTCCCCTCTGGCTTTACTTTGCAGTCTGATGATAATCTTTTTTCGGCCAGCTTCATGCGAGACATCTGCAATAGGCTCTTGGTGATTCAGCAGTGGTTAATCCTTGTGTTTCCACTGTAACGACCCCCCTTGTATTACATTGCAAAGAGCACCTGTTGCCCCCAGACCCTACAAGGCGATTTCATTTACCAGATGAAAAACGACGCTCATGATGATGAAAAATGATCCCACTTCCAAGAAAGGCATCTCACCTGCTTTTGATGTTTCAGTGCTTCTTTCAGTTTGACAAGATCCAGGGCATCTTTCACATTGTTTGTCCCAAATAGGCAGTATCTTCCTCTTTTTTCACGGTGATGTCATAGTAAGAAGTGATTTACACACAAGATATTTCATAATGAGTATCTTTCCCAGTCCTTGTATTTGAACCCAGTGCCCTTGGTGTCTCAGTGGGAATCTTATGAACTTTTCCAGATACAAATAGTGTCTATGAAAGTTGGAAACATGCCTAATATGCATCTGGGGAATCCTGAAAAAACTACTGCCGAAATCTGAAGTAGAAGTAGTTGCGCTAAACGTAAGGAGACTGATCATAGAATTAATTGTTAATAGAAGAGGAAATTGATAACAAATGTGCAGTTATTGTGATTACAGTATTTATAGTGGTTACATAGCAATCATTTGACAGCTTATTATGCGCAATTTTCTCTGCAAAATGAATATTAGTAGCACAATAATGTTAAACAGAAGCAAAAAACAAAGGTCCATTGAATGAGAGGGATTTCCTGGAAGTGTCAGCATACAAACAGAGTGTAGCCTTGGTGAAAATCATGAAAGTGAAGTCACCAAATCCAGGCGTCCTCTACCTCTACCCGGAGTCGTTTATTATTCTAAAACTTGCACTTGCTTTCTTTGGAAGATGGCTTAGATGTACCGCAGAGGGACCCCTTGGTAAAGGTTTGTGCTCAAGCCAAAGCTGAGTTTCTCTCAGAGTCTCGGGGCGGTGAATCAGCAGGCGGACTTCCACCGGAGCATGAGATCCACTGGACGGGAGCCATCCTCAGTCGGACCATTGAGGCCAAGTTTGGGATGATGGTCAGTGAGGAATGGCTTGTTAGAGGAACAGTGCTGCCTCCAAGCGACTAGGAAAGTCCACTAAGTCAGTACGAGGAAGGAAGGAAATTAGTCACGCAGCAGAGCTTGTCTGGCATCCAAACTCCATCAGTACCTTACAGGATTTTAGGAGTAGTGAATACATGAATACAGGTTGATAAAAGTCACCCATCAAATCAAGACAACTAAAAAAGAAAAATATTTTCATCAAATGTCTACTTTCTGTTAAAAGTGGTAGCCGAACAAATATTTTTGTTAGCTCTCAGAACAAGTTTTACACCTTCTAGTTGCGACTGATTTATTTATCCACATGCTGCAAGGCTGCCATGTCTGCTGTAAAGAGAAAATGGGATCCTTGTCTGTGGAGTCGGGCACTGTCTGCTTCAATTAGAAATGTTCAAACCATAGCCGGAACTTTTTCCAGTGTTTGCTCACTTTTTCCATCTGCCGTGAAAGTTGAAGTTCCAGCACTTTTGGAAGTAAGGAGTGCACTCTTGATTTAAGTGGAGGAAAAATAGGAACTTCCAATATCAACGGCTGCCTTGAAGAACCTAGATTATTCTTGGCTAAGCGCTCTGTGTACCACATAAAAGATGTGATTTTAGCGCAGTCAAATAAATGTAACGCAAGGGTTTTCATTAGTCAAGCAAAATCACTTGACAGTAATAATCTTTGTGTTTTTGAAAGCTTGGAATGTGCCATAAATACCTACAGGAAGAGTGGGTTCACCAGATTGTGCAGCCACCATGTTGTTTCTATTCTGTGTTCACAATGGAGTAACCCAACCCAACACTGGCTCTGCTAACCTTTGCAGGCTCCATGGGAGAATACAGAACTAATTTGGTTATTTTATTCAGCTCCACTTCAAAAATCAGGCTAAATTCACCGTTAAAGCACTAGGTCACACATTACAGTTTGCAATTACCATCAGTCACATCAAAAATCATGAATCATGGGAAAGTGAAAGGTTATATTTTGTGATATTCCACAATTGTTCCAGTAAAAACCTTTGGGGGGAAGCAGAAAATACAAAGGGATGAATGTTTCTTTGGCGAACTTTAAACATTATGATGTCAAAGTGGAGTGGGATACTGGAAACATTTGGGTCTGATTTTGGAAAAGCCTAGCACCAAATGGAGCATGGGTAGATTAGTCTTTAATCATTTCATTCTTTTCCAACTCAGCTCCCTTTCATGTTAATATCAAAGTATATTCCAGGCACTGAATGGTTTAGTTTTACAACAATTTATGACACAATTGTTGTCAGAAACATTTAAGTCACAGGATGTAGCCCCATTGTTTTAAAACTGACCATGCACTTCATTTGGCGAAATGATGAGGGTGCATTTTGAGCATTTTCTATGATAATAATATCTTTTCCCATGAGTCACACAAAGGCCAGACATGCCCTACAGCACCGTATATCACCATGTTTGGTAAGCAACTGCTTGTCTAGCCGCTTGTAATAGGGTAACTAAGGGCAAAGCGTGCACTGTATGACCTGATGATTTACACACGACTGAATCCGAGATGCAAAGACAGACTGTGAACTTTCCTGTGGGTAATTACGCACAAACCAGCAGTTCCTGTTTCGTGCAGCGGTCATGAGCATTTGGGGTTTGTCTTTGATGGAAAATGAAAAAGGCTTACAACAGTATTACTCCATCAAGTATTGGGGTACAATGCCCAAACTCTTATAACAACTGCCAGGAATCAGGATTAGATTTTTTTTTTTTTTTTTGAACCATGATTCTCTGCTACTCTCTTCTTCTTTCAAACCTACGCCTTTTGAGCTCACAGACACAAATAACTAATAAAATATCTGCTTGAGTCACTGCAACTCTTTCTTTTGATTCCACTTTCTTTCATTGTCCTTTTATTGCTTCTTGTGTATTGATACAAAACTGTCTCATTACTAACTTTTTAACAGAATTCAACAAAGAAAAAATATCTGGCACATGTCACCAATGCAATAGTGGTAGTATCAGTGTGGCTCATTGTACAAACCAAAGAATCCCTAGTGTCTTGGCTCCAACACAGTGAATGGTAGCATGACCAAAACTTTTTTCCCTTCTGCACGCTGTGCCTATTAACCACAACCACAAAAGTGCCACTCAGCTGTGTGTGAGCCTCGGGGCAGTTGTAGCACTTATGCAGACTTTAATGGTTATAGTAGCAGCAAAGGTTACTCAACGGAACAAAGAACAAGCACATACCGCGCTGGTGGTCCCAGTCCTTTGTAACCTTTTGACTCCTTGCACCTTGTTATGCAGTCCTTGGTCAGAAGTTGTCAATACAAGTCTGTCTCCTCTGAAGATTTTTTTTGACAATTGATCGCTCTGTCTGAATGGCCAGCCAGACAAGCATGCAATTATAGCTTTTGCAGAAATGTCATCACCTCGTTTTGCTTGTGTTTTGGCGTCAGACGGACCTCGGGCTATGTTATGGAAAGCCCGAGTATAAAATCTAATACCTTCCACTGTTATCACACTTATGGAGGATTACTGTGCCTTGTAATTGTGGTTTACATGCTTCAACAGACTATATGAACGAGTATTTTATCTGCTGCAGTGCTAGAAGTTGCTTATTGCATCCGGCCGTGACGTCACGTGTACATCGAATGTGCGGTTAGCAGTCTACTGGCTCCCCGCACAGCCAGGGCCAAGGGAATGCTTCTCATTACCAGTGTAAATGACACATCCTGACTCACTCTCTAATTAAGCATTAGGAAAGGGCTTGTAATGCTGAAAATAGAACAGGTTGGTCCCAGTAAAAAGTGAAGGGTGATTGGAGCAGTTTTCCCATGTGTTCTTTGAGGAATGTCTAGGCTTGATCTGAGTCTCTAAAGCAGGGGTCATGACTGCATTTGATCAAGGGCCAGTCTGTTATTTCACAGGTTATGTTAAGTTAATACCTTCACATTTTCTTGTTATTTGATATGATTTCTTCACACTTAAGTATCTTTTATTGTTTTTTTTTATCGAACAAAAACTTTTATAGGTTTTTTGAAGTTTTTTGAAAAATAAACAAAAAAACATAAAACAACAGCTTGTGGAAAAACCATGTTTGATGTTTGAAGATGATTTGTCTTGTGAAAAAATAAAACAAAGAACAAAGAGAACTACCTCATTCTTAAATATAGACAGAATAAGTCACAAACAGCACTTCAGTTATATTAGATCTGTTTTAGTGTTGCACAATCATCGACTATGAGAACTCCTAGCAGGCAAAGCTGCTCAAACTGCTCGCTGACTTTCAGATGTAAATATTAAAGGTTGTCATTCCAGACAAATGAGCTCAATTTCTGTCATTTTTGAGTCATTTTAATATTTACTGTATGTTTCAACTGCCAATTGAAAATCACTACTTTATGCTTTCACCATGGTTCTCTTTCAACATTTGTTTACGTACCTCAATACTGGATTCAACTTGAACCTGTCTCAAGTGAACCTGGTTCAAGTAAACCTGACAACTCAGTGTCCAATGGCGTAGGCAAAGCTGCTCAAACTACTTTTGTTTCAATTCTACCTATTTTGCCCTCATGTTTTTGATTTTGATTATGTGGTGGGGGCATGAAGGAAAACTATGGGGGGCCTGATGTGGCCGGTTGATGATCACTGCTCTAAAGGTTAGTCCAGCTTCTGTGGCACTGATTCCAATGTTTCACTGTGCTCTTACTTTGAAATGGAGCTTGGTCGTTCACAAGAACTTTTCATCACATTACAGGAAATGGATGTTTATTCTTTTACAGGTTTCAGCAGGAAAAAGTATGACACATAAGTTCTTTGGAAGACTCTGTTTCATTATTGCAAGAATTCAATATTGACTAATCGTTCCACTTAAATCTCTGCATCAGGTTTTCTCTTGTCGTGTTGTTGCATTTCTCATATCAGTGATTTCTGCGAGCCTATGGAATATTCCAGAGCAAACGCCAGCTTACTAACCCCAACACTGACATGATGTCGGCCACAGTACCACACAGTGCCCAGTGACTGTATTACATAATGATTATTGATGTTTAATGCAGTGCAGACACTAATAGTGGATTAAGTTCAGTAATTACCGGGAGTCCGGCAGTTAAGCCTAACCATAACACTCACAGGCAGAAACAGGCTGAACCAAATCCCCCGTGGCTCAGGAAAAATGAGCAGGATATGGCTTGTAAACCTGATCTTTAAAGAGCAAAAGAAGAAAATAAATACAGTAAGTGTGAGTAGTAAATGATTAATGAGAGCTGCCAGCAGTGTTGTTGCTGCTAAATGATGATTCCAATTAGTTTGAGTGTGACATCTATATGTAGTGACTTGATGTCCGACAGACGTGCAGCGCTGTTTTGTTAATGCGAACAAATATGCTGCATTTATGAAATGAAGTTTTGCATCCTCTATTTATAAATAGAGGATGCAAAACTGAACTAATGTTATGTACTGCCTGGAATATATTGTAAATACTCTAACAGGTAATTATTAAAAGCACTGCTCCACTCAGTTTAGTGAAGGCTCATATTCCACTGATTTACTGATTTTAAACACTGCCTCTGTTTCCAGTAAGTTAATTTTATTGATGGGAATAGTTTTATAAAAATGAGAGCCAGAGAACAGAGGCTTGTTATTTGTTGTGTGGCGTTAAGTTTATGATGGGAATTTGTGGATTATACTTTCTTTTTGGATGATAGCTGTTTTACCATTTCAGCCTGTTTTGTGAGGCATTTCACAATCATACACAGGGTGATAAAGTAAAAGTCCACACATTAGTCAAATGTGAGAAATCTACAGGAGTCTTGAGCATAGTCCTGAGGGTTTTGCAACATAAAGATGTTCAGACGTCTCCAGAGTGTTTTGTCACCGAAGCTGCAGTAAAACTAAAGGTGCCTTTGTTGGCTGTGCACTGTTGTCTTTTCAAATGAACCACCAAACCACACTTTCCATGGTGCCGAGGGGCCAGACAGTCAGCTCTGTGGCGGCCGGGCCCGAGTACCTGTAGAGCACGGGCCCGAGGGCCGTCTGGACTCTGTGTGACTCATAATATCCACAGATGACATGCCTTCCACAAGCATTCATGGTTGGATCACTAAATCATTATGCACATGCCTAACAGTGCTTTAACGGTACGGTTATGCAGGCTCTGCAATGTTCAGATTTAATCATAAACACTAGGTTCATCTAAGTTTGTGACAATTATTGTACAAACAAAAAAGTAAAGATGGAGAACAATGTTCCATAATTCCCAATGCTGTAAAAATACTTTTCCAAAGCATGAATCACTACCGGAAAGCTTATCAAGCCCAGCCCAGTTTCCAGTTTCCCAGGGTTCAATGGCAAACCCACTGTGTCCAAGGCACCTTTAGCCTTTCCTTAACTTAACACAAGTTAAGCCAAAGACCCAGGTTTCAAGTACTCACCATGATCTTCATTGTTCACAGTGTTTTTTTAAAGCCATTGCTGTATTAGAATAGTTGGCACAACACTTTTAAAAGCAAACTCTGGGAGTCGGTCGGTGCAAGCAACATGATATTGATAAGCTATGTTGGATAATGACTCTGGTTGATGTGTCTTAGAGATGTCTGTGCATCTTGTTAGGACACTATGGTCTGTTTGAATTAAAAGCCATGTTGTAATTACAGAATCCATGTAAACAACTCATATTAAGTATACACATTTACATTTCCATAATGTTTGGTGAGGTCTGGGGCCTTGAACTCTATGAAGTGGAAAAGAAAAAAATGCAGGACAGATTTTTGCAACAGTGGAAAAAGATCTCTAAGTGTTGCCACATGTCCATGTAGACATCAAGCAACCATCATGTAACGGGAGAAAAGCAGACAAGCGCTGATAGTTTCTGCTCTGCGGTTGGCCATAAGATTCAGAAATGAAATTACCATTCTGCTCGCGGTGATTGCCAGCTCGGAGAATCTGCCTTTAAACTATCGAGGGAACCACTGGGGAAACTACAGCCAGTCAGCCTCACGTGGTTTCACTGGGATTTCTGCTGACCTGTGCCATGTGATCTGCCCGAGTGTTGTCATAACACTTAATTCTATTATTAAATCCATGTACCCGTTTAAGTGTAAGCAGGTTTGTTTTTTAGGATTGGTTCTTTTTTCTTCTTCATAATTTAGTGCATTGTCAGCTCTCTGAATCACCCCATTAACTTCCACACGGTTATAAAGTTTTAGTATGAGCATAGCCTGACCTGTTGGTCACTTAGCAGCTGGGGGCCACACCTGGGACCCCAACAGTCGGGGGCCGCATTCAAAGAACTAAAAACACTGGTAATGAAGGAATGATGACTTTCTTGTGATTGTTAACCTCAGGCAAGTAACAATCCTATGCTTTGGCCTCTGACCGACATTAAATAGCATTTTAAAGACCAGGCATTGGGACTATATTAAAATCATAAATACTGAACATTTTTTGCAGAACTGACAGTAAGGCAACTGTAAATCAAAACTCCAAGTGGTAAGTGTTGCTTTGTTGTGCACAATTACAAGTGCGTCTCAGTCAGGCTTTCCTTGTTAAAGCTGGGTGTAAACCACAGCAGAGCGAGTTGTGCCTTCCTGAACTTTTATAAGACTGAATCAGCAGAGGCAGGTGTGAGCAGGGGCCGCCGTAAAAGAGCATCTAGAACAAGCACGGCTCTGAGATCTGAGTGTACTTAAGCATAAGTCATTACTCCAACCTACTAATTTGCACATCTCGCAACATGGCTGTAAAGCTGTCTCTGGATTTTCAAAGACACCCCATCATGCACCTCACTGCCTTGGTGAGACTTTAAGTAACTGGAAACACATGCTAAAGGGAGCTTTTGTGGGGAAAAACTCACACAACCAGTGTATGGCAGAAATGTTCAACAAAAGTGCTGTCTTATGTGTTGATAAGCAGAAATGGAAAACAGGATTAGAGTCGTGACACTGGAATATTTAAACGATTTTTCATGGAACATGGATAACACTGTTCAATGAGCAGCAGCTGCATGAGTTTCACAAAGTACATATAGCTGACACTATTTTAGAGATTATGTGATAGTAATGTGTTAATGCTGCAGCAATCAGCCAAAATGATGACAGTGATGTGAATATAAAATTGTAATTATGTCATGGCATTTCCAAATAAGGCATTACAAGGATGCATTTCTTTCTTTCTTTCTTTTTTGATGAACCCATTTCATCAACCAGTTAGTGCTAAAATAAGTGGTGGTTTGGACCTGTTGCTCTAGAGCCTCTGAAGTACAATAGTAACAATAATAATCATGTCCTGACGTCATGCCTCTATATCTGCTACTGACCTGTTTTTTCTTGTGATCACTTCTGGTCAAACTTTGTGTTTTTACAGCATAAATGAACACAGACTTTCCACTCCAATCTGTCAGCGGGGGATGAATAAAAGTCTGCCTGGGCAGCATCCATCTGAGGAAGACTCCGGATTAAAGCCACTGCCAGCAGGATAATTCTCAACACATGTGCTGGGAGTCGAGCAAAGGAACCCGGTGAGCTTTATAGACACAGACTAATGTGGCTACCACATTTAATTCCTCTTCATTAAGTGAAGATTAAAAGGTTTTTTCTTTTTGGATGTCTCAACATGTGAGGTGGCACACGTGATGGCACCAAACTCATCCCATGTGGCTGCAAATTGCCTTGACATAAACCATTTCTAATATGATTTTTTTTTTTTTTTACCACCCAGGCTTCTACTAGTCTGTATCTATTTCTACAACTTGTTGAAAGGTTTAACTCATCCTATGATTAAAGCCACAACTGGTCTGTGACAGCCATTTGAAATGATCTCTATTTCAGTAATGACATCATACAGCAGACACTGTAGTGTGTAAGAACAGATGTAGCTGTTAGCAATAGTCACTCAGGCTTTAACAATTACAGATGACTTATGAAGTAGCCATCCTTGTATATTTCTCTTTGTCAGTGCATCAGAGAGAATCCTCTGGCCTCCACAGAGAGATGCACCATGGCCACACATGACAATATGAATTACTGCAGTGCTGCTGTCAAATTTATTCATGGATTTAGTCAAGTCATGTTGTATTCAACTCCTGCATCATGATTCACAGAAGCCTTCTGAGGATAACTCATAAACCACTGATAAAACATTAATGTTACATTGGGAGTACATTTTTGTCATGGCCTTAGTGCTACTATAACCACCACAGTTTTTGATTTTATAAGCAGCATTTGTTGTCCTGTACAAAATTATATAAAAAGGCAATGTTGTGTAGATAAAGGCAATTATGGTCTATAACTTTGTGCACAGGTGTTGATGGAGATGAGGGAGTTGGTGATGAGGAGGGGTGCACTGCTCTAATAATATCTGAGTGTCAATAAAATCTAAGGAAAGATTGTTCTTGAGGCTGAAGTTTTACTTTGCTCAGTCCAACAGCCCAATACATTTATTGATTGATTTCTCAAATCATCAGTTTTTGTTTATAAATTGGATCTTATAGTTACATCTACGTCAGAAGATGCTGCTGAAGCAACTAATGTTATATTAAACCCCCTTATGCAGCCAAAATATAACTTGTAATACAGCAGCCATTCAGAACAGACACACATTAATACAATGAATGGACAAGGAACTTCAAACAAGTCGCCAGCACCCTTTCAACACTTTTATTGAGTTATGAGTTATTTTCAAATGTTTTCCTGAAATGTAGAAAAAAGTTTGGTCTGTTTTCTTGATAAAATAATATTGTTTTCCCAAGGTTTGATGGATTATGAAAGAGGATTATGGCCACTGTAATAAAAAACAACTTTTTTTGAGGAATCAGTTGTGTGATTAAGGCTCTGAAGCACATCACATCATTAAAGTGACAGCTGTGCAGAGATCAGTTTAGACCTGAGCAGGTAAGATTACGAGGGTCAGTTGATACAGGGCAGAGAGCGGGATGAGTTTAGGCTTCAGCTTCCATTGTCGGCTCTACTACTAAGGCCCTTGAACTTCATGACCCGAACCTTGACATCAGCCAAAAAATGAAGCTTTGATTCAGTGCAGAGTGTTGCCAGACGCAGGATCACACTACACTGACAATATGAGCCAAGCTAATGCTCATAATGGAGACAGTCGTGGCCAGATACAGATCTAGATCATTAAGGATCTGTGGTTGGCCATGGCTCGGTCTTCACAGTAATTTTGAGTTTATGAAACAAGATCCTGTATAGTTTATGAGGATGGGCTGAGGAGAAGTGATGGCTAATACTCACTTACTGCAAATACTACATACATGTTGTCTATGTTCAGTTTAACAGCTGTGGCCAAAGTATATCTGACTATCATTAAGTCATTTTAAACTGTGTGATCAGAGTGACCCTGAACACAGCACTGCAACAAACGTCCACCCACTCACTCCTCCATCTGCTGATATCATTACACCGTATGCACCAAATGGATATTAATGGCCATAATGAAGGCTACAATTTTGGCATTTTTCACTGGGATGGCGTAATCGTAAAAATTACTTACTCCATTTTGCTGTAGCTTAGGACAAGATGGAAATTGTTTTCATTTGTTGTGATGGACCTTTCCCAGCGCTTCACTACAACATCTGGATGTTTTATAAGCTGTTGTTTACTGATGAAAAATGTATTTGGTTGTTTTAGAGCAAACATAACGATGCTAAAGGTAATCCAGGAGACTTGCATCTTGTTGGCATTTTATCTCCTATCACAAGGGATTCAGTTCTTTGTCTGTAATTCTGTACAGTGAGTATATTCCTATCAGAGCCATCTGCTTAAACACTTTACAGTGGTTCATGGCCAGCCCACATTTTCAGGAGATTTGTTTGTGGCTTTGAAGAAACGCTCAAGTGAATCTGGACTGAGCCTGGAGCCTAATCATCGACCGATGGGCCAATGCACACCATCAGCACAAAGGCCCATTGCCCAGAGGATGGGAAAGTACAACAACCCTGGACCCCACAAAGAAAGGCAGACACTGATATCACTGAAGCGTTTTCTATTGTGCACTTTTTCCACACTAACAAAATAAAACAGATACATATTTTTGGAAATGTTTGGTTTCATGTCAAATGTTCCTTGTAAGTAAACGACCTCAAGTGTTTTTTTTATTCCTTTTACTATCACTTAACTAGTTTATATTATGGTCTCTTGATTCAGTCTTGTGCATGTACTAAAAATGAAAACAATGAAAGATGATAGTGTTATTTAAAGGATTTTCTGCTAAGCCCGTGTGGAAAGTGTGCCTCAATGTCAATACAATGCCAAGGTAAACAGCGCCTTATAATGATCTTTGCAGGTATATTTTTTAGTCAGGCTTATATGTATAAAGTCAGGTCAGGTCAGTTTTCTCTTTCTGTGAAACATGTGCTATAATTTATCATAGTTCTGGACCAAAGAAGCTTTTGACTGGTTCAAAGCTCACAATTTAAGCTCTCACAATATGTTTTAGTAAATGGTGAAAAAATGCAGGAAACATTGGCTGTGTTACTCATTGATTTTGGTCATACTTTCCGCAGCCTCTGTCTGGATATTGCCATTATGACAGATCATGACAAAAATCTAAATGAGCAAAAATGAGCAGAAGAGCAGTGTTCTGACTGTAGCTAAGATGAGCTCAACAGCCTATGGGCATGTTATTTCATAAAAACCGTTTAATAAAAACGGTTCAACTTTAGTTCATGAAAGTTCATACTTGACTTCAAATAAGTTGCTTATCTTTTTATCTTTATTTCCCTCTTTGTATGTTTCTATATGCAGTAATAGGAGTAAAAAAGATGTATCTGTCCTTTTCCATCGAAATATTTTTTTGCTAACCGAATGGCTTTATAGAACAAATGTCAAAACTACAAAAAGCTACAGCTTGTGATAAAGAATTATGAATAAGACACCAGGATACCAGTACATATAAACATTTTAAAACTTGAAATTACATTTTCATCCTTCAGCTAAATGTCTACGGAGGTGTCTTTTTTTTAAAAAGCATCTGGACGTAGGTTTAAAGGTGAAGATGTTTTGTCCCACATCCAAGAGACTGTTCTAAGTTTAACTGATAAGAGCTGAGCTTTATATCCCTCAGAGGGAAGGGTGTAACCTGAGTCTACTGTGATTGGACATGAGTCTGGTTTCAGTGTAGTTAAGAGTTGAATGGGCGAAGAGTGATTGATGATGGGGGAATCGTTATGCTCCTGTGGACCATTAGCATAACTGCTCTCTTCAGGTGTTAATGTCCTTCTAGAGAGAAACTGTTTTGATTTTGGTTTCAATGCACTGTTGAAAATGGGAGAAAGCTTGTGCCTCAGACCACCTCCTCTCTTCAGAAAGGACTTTTTCATTTTAACAAAGATGGCTTCTTTCACTCCTCTTTCAAACCACCCTAACCCTGGCCAACATTCAGACACTGCTGTCCTCAAAAGAATGCCCTTTCTCTTGATGGAGGTGTACTGCAAACTACGGTCCACCAAGGGCCAATCCTGGTGGACCTAACTCTGCAGTACACCTACATCTCAAAGAGAAAGGGCATTCTTTTGAGGACAACAATGTAAACGTCAGCTCTCATCAGTTGAACTTAGAACTGATGAAGTCCCTTGGATGAGGGTCGAAACTTCTTCACCTTTAAACCTATGCCCAGATGCCATCATTGAATCCTTCAGGAAAATGCTGTCTGTACTTTTAACATGACTTTTTGGTTTGACGTTCCACTCTTTTCCATTTATTTTCTTCTTAGCTAATGGCTGCATCCTCTTTTATGACAAGGAATGGAGGAAAATATTGTATGATTTAAAACCTTGGCGTTTCCAGAGTGCAAATGCAGCACCTTTATCTGAGCACCAGTCATCGGCGGTGTTTTAAATCGTAATTTGTCAGGTATTCTCATTAGTGGCTCTTCAAACTCGTGTTGAAGTATTCACTTTGGAGTTCATATTCACTCTGAGGGCAGTGCAGCAAGTTAGATGGCTTGGTTTGGCCTCAGCCCACGGGGACCTTCGGGATTTCCATGAATTCTTTGTTCATGCACTTTTTTTAACCGTTTCTACAGATGTGTGAGACATTTAATCCGCTGTTGGCTCTGGGCGTCATGTCACTTACCTCCTATCCAAACACTCGGCACACCACCGCACCGTTAAGCCGTCAGTCAAAACTCATTCTGACCAGAACATACCACTGACCATTTTAACGTATTTTGACATCACATGGTCTGCTGAAAACTCCGCTTTGCTGTGTTTTGATTCACACAACAGCGAGAACATCTTTATTTCGTAAAAAGGTGCATGTAGTTTCACTTAAGGTCTACAACTCACCTAACAATAAATTTTCCATGTTCCAAGGAAGACAACAAACACGAGGATGGAATAATCTTTTTAGCAGACTTCTTGTGGACATTTCGTACTCCACATGTTCTTAGTCTATCTTTTCTATGACCATTTATTACTGCTATTTACTCTTTATGTTGTCATGAGCAATAAACCGAGAGCAGAGGGAGCATGCTGGGAAATTAAGCAGGGATTTGTCAGGATTCCTGTTCCTACTTAATTCATACTCTGTTTCCACATAAGACTGGGGGAGTTTTCTTTCCATTTCTTGTCCACACAGCTGATGATTTAGACGGTAAGAACTTGCGGCGCTCACCTCCGCCAGTAGCTTGAGGCAGAGCAGTCACAGCAGCAGAGCGTCCGGCTGTTGCTCATTACCACGGAGGCCTTGGGAACGCTTGGATCTGCTGCTCACTCCGGCTGTGTTCTGTAAATCGACCATTCCTCCATGATGGAAGACATTTCTATTTCATACCGAAGACAGATTGAAGTATTTTCAGAAGTCATAAAACCCAGACCTTTTCTTTCTTTGAAATAAATCATTGCCAAGTGCAACATTTTTCTTTGGAATGCTTATAAAGAAACAGACGTATACAGAATGGTCAGAGTGCTGTATACATTGAAGCATATTGTTCTGGACCCGTTCCAGATTATCATTATCATACATTTATCTGGAGGCTACTATAAATAAGGCTGTAATAGTGAGAAGGGAATCCTTCCATCATAAGGTCAACACGTGTTTGTATCTCACAACCTTCTGGTCAGATGCCACTATCAGGTCATAGACAGTCAAATGTGAAATAAAGGAAAGTGACAGTTGTCAGGTTTATGGATTGTATCGAAGTTTCCAATGTTCAGCCTCAGGAAGATTTTACAATAATGTATGTTGTAAAAAATTCAAAGAAAAAAAAAATTGTGGTGTAAGACTTGACATTAAGCATCAAACTGAACCATCCTCTGATCTCCTTGACTTTAGAGCAACACTGAGCAGCAAATGGACAGCTAAGGTCACTCTTTTTAATTTGAACTGGATTTAAACTGAGCTAAAGCCATCGAGACTCATGTTGAGTGACCTGTGGTGGTGTTGTATGTCTGTGGCAGGTGCATCGGGTGGATAATTGTGAAAGCAAATACTGTATATGTCCAAATTAAAGCCTAAATGTAATTACTGGTCTCTTTGATTTTTATTTCAAGATGCTTATCATGCGGTAAGTTTTTTTCTGCCATTTGTTTGTGCTTCAGCCGCTCTTGACTCATTTATTTTTGGCGTGGAACAGGGGCCTCCCAGCTTTCACTGATTGCTGGCTGTCAATTATCTAGTATAACATAGCAGCATCAGTTCCCATGAGGATGTGGGCAGGCCACAACAAACGCTGCTGCGCCTCTGCAGCTGAAACGCATCAGAACGAGCAGGGAGGCAACCTGCTAAATGACCACTGTTCTGTTTACCCGCAGAGCTAAAGTAAGTATGTTTCTAACCATTTTTCACCAGAATGACACATAAAGTAGGCGAGAGTCTTTAAATCCTCTTATTCCTAGTAACTGCTGATTTTTCACATTGTGTTCTAGCACAGCTTTCTCTTGTCTGGCCTCAGAATATCACTCCATTGGCTGCCAGTGGTATAAAAACAATAAATAATTGGGCCAATTTCTAAAAGGAAAATATAAAAATACATAAACTCAAGCCACATGTCATATTGTGAATGGTTTGCAGGTCTTTTTTTTTTTTTTTTTTACCCTTAAATACATTTGAATAGCTCTGGTCTGGTGTTAAATAAAACCTTCTGCAAATCTCAGAGTTATGGCAGTAATGTTGATAGATGACAGTAAGAGACTGAATTTGATTTCTGTACAAACAAAAGGACTTCCATCAATAAAAGTTACTGTGCCAAAAAGTAGTAACACCAACTGTCATTTGATCCATCTAAACAAGACAACCGGTAAATATAGTCTTTTTGAAAAATGTTCCGAATGAATACAAAGTGAAAATAAGGTCTCCACAAAGACACCATGATAGAGTTTACGACCAGTGCAGACTTGATGTGTCCATATTTTCCCTTCCTGCAGGCATGAGAGGGTCATAATAATAGTAGACACTTGGAATTTTTTTCCCTCAAGGCCACCTCTGTGCATCTGAACTAGAGGAGAAGTCATCTCTAATTTATTGTTCCACCTCGGATCCGGGAAATGGTGTAAGAGCAGCAGACAGGAGCAGACATCGTTTGCAGAGGATGTTGAGTGGAACATTCTTTGGAGCCTACCGTTGATGGAGTAAGATAGCAGCTGTTCAGCGGGTGGACCATCACTTCAGCTATGGACTCATGATCTGTCTGCCAGAGTGAGACATCCTCGATTAAACAGCCACAAGGGCCCATGTGTGAATATGATTATCCCCTCTACGACAGGCTCATTACCACCCAAACACTATATTTGTCCAACAAACTTCAATATATAATGGCACTGTTATAATGTCATCAAAAAGTCTCTGTCAGTAGAGTCTGGCACGGTTTAAATTTGTTATGCAATGGTCCATTTTGCAGTTTCTCTACTTACACTAAAGCTGGATTGCCTGAAAACTCCCTCCACAATTCTCCAAAGCAAAACACTAAGACATTACATCAAGTTTAGAGCTCTGTCTCTCTTTTGTCACAGTGGAGAGGATATTCAGGATTTTCTGCCGCCATTAATTCAATGTTGACAGCATCCGCTATTTGACAGTGCATTGTCTGAAAGCATGAGATTGGAGTATGTGCTGAACATTTTCATCAATCCAAGTCTTCAAATATAGCCTGGATTATGTCTTAATACTTAAGAATGTTATTTAAACAGTTTTCCGTAAATAGAAAGAAAAGAATCGCACACTGTCCATTTAATATGTGTTCAAGACATACATATTCACTTGAGAAAAAATAATCTGTGTGAAATATGTCCAGAGTCCCTTTGATTAAATATTAATTTCCACTCAGTAGTAATCCTTTGACAAATCAGTTTATCTAAAATGGCGCTGCTTCATTTTTCTGATTGGTTGTATGTCAATCTATCTAGCTGCATCCAGAAATATTTTATTCAACTAGCAGTCAGCTATTTCTGTTGTTAATCTTGAAAAAGTCCACTTTGTTGTTGTCGTCTTTGAGAAAGGCTTTACACACAACAAACCGTTTTAGCAGCAGTTGTTTCACTTTATTCATGTTTTCAGAAGAAAATACAAGAACATTTACATCTTCAAAGAATGATGCGCCGACAGCTTCAAAGTGAGACCCATTTGTTTCCACTGAGAGGAACTCTGCAGACTTCAGTTACTCCATAAATCCACAGTGGGTTGCTCTGCAAAGTTTATGTTTGTCTTTTTATCTGGACTGATGGACGGCTTGTGCACAGGCTTTGAGTCTCGACTTTAGCAGCACCGGCGTCAGGAGCTGGAAAATGACTTGTAATTATTTTTTGACAGTAGTTTATAATATTGTATAACCACTACTGCAGCTGTAATGTTGAAAATATGGTGTTGATTTAAGTCTTCAAGGTTCAGTGTGAAACCCCAGAATAACTGCTGGTAATAGGAGCTGACCATGGACAGTCAGCTTTAGCAACACTATTTTTAAGCTAATTCTGAATGTTTTATTTATTTTTTTGTTTCATATAGAAGTGTAAAATGGAAATGCCCAGTCTAGCAACATAACGCCTAAAACAATTCAAGGCGACCTGCTATAATAAAGGTTCAGTCAGTAGACCACAGCCCTTCATTCAGGCAACACTATGTTGTCATCCAAGTCTGGTAACTAGGGTCAAAGGTCAAATTAGATTGGTGATAATGGGCTTAAAATGTATTTTTGCCAGTCTCTAGTTATTGTCCTTGGGCTTATAATGTAGGTTAGGGCAAAAAGATCCTAGTGCACCACTGATGAATCCCTGTTATTTCTGCTATTGCTGTTACTACCTCAGGTTCTCAGATCTCTAAGATGGTTTATGTTATGCATGTGAAGCGCTTGTTTCCCACATCAAAGCCACAAAGGAGAATCAGTATTAGATGTATATCTGTTGGCCTACATTAGAATAATACAGTAATATTAGGCTCACAGTATTGTTGTACCTCATAAACATTTAGCCTAATCAGTTGTGTTGCCAATACCTCACATGTTGAACTTCCTAATGTCCCTCTGCTTCACTCATGTTTCCTTTTCTTGTCTTTCAAAGCCCAATAATTAAATGAAACGCTTCACGCTATGTCACATTAGACTTATTTTTCTGGGCTGCCTTTGTGTTCTGGGGAACACCCTTCCCTTCGGACCTCCATCTCCATCGTTAGCACGAGTACGAAGTGATGTTTAATGCTTTGTACC
Organism: Rhyacichthys aspro; assembly: GCA_036850595.1. Classification (NCBI taxonomy): domain Eukaryota; kingdom Metazoa; phylum Chordata; class Actinopteri; order Gobiiformes; family Rhyacichthyidae; genus Rhyacichthys; species Rhyacichthys aspro. Next base: position 10,521,289 of record CM072169.1, on the reverse strand, counting down.
TGTACTTCCTGTGGTGGTATTTACTGAAAGAGAAAAGCACTGTCCAGATGGCAGCTAAACATTCACATCTGGAGGGGTCAATATGCACTACATGCTAACAGCTGGAGCAAACAGAGGAAGGGAGACATGCAACACCAATTACTGCAACATTTGTACAGTGGATAGATGGGCTGATTACACACATGTACAGTTACACTGCTGTAAGGGCAATGATTGAAGAAAAACAAAAGTGTAATGACCAGATTTGTCTCGTGTTCCCGTCTAAATTGTTTCTAAACTGTTTCTAAACCGTTCACTCCGACATATGTTGAAATGCTTTGCTCTATGTTATGTATCTGACCACTACAGCTTTCATCAGATCAATGCATTTGCCATTTTTAAGGTCTCCGTAATGACAGTAGACAGTCATGATCCAGTGTAGACCAAACAAAACACTCCAGGACTGTTGAGTTAGCCATTCCTCCTTCGACAACAAGCTGAATTTTGGACTGACAACTGAGGCAATGCGAAGTCTCTGTTCCGATTCTGTTCCAATCACAAACTAGAAGCAAAGCAAAGCAACAAATGACGTGGATATGCATTTGTTCAGTTATCTAAGGGCTTGCACTATTAGAGCACTCTTATCAGTGTTGTCCTCAGAGATTCTTCTGTCCTTTGTAGACGCCTAAACAAAAGAGAGAATCTGCATTTCTGAACTACTCACCTTAGATCTCTGCAGTTCTAGTGTTGGAGCTAAGTGCTACATAATATTGAGGTAAGCCCCATCATTGTACAACAAAAAGATACTGGGTTTAAGTGCTCAGTCCTCCTCAACCATGTAAAATTTAAACAAAAAACAAGATTCTGGCTAAGGTTCGGAAAGGGACCTCGCAGTGCTTCGTGGCTGGAGAAAGCTTTAACGATCGGAACATTGGGAAAGTAAGGAGAGAGTTGTGAGTGATCAACACCAAAACCTGATGGAGAAACATTTGGCCCAACTTTGAGACTGTGTACTCTGTTGTTGCAAAGCCAAACAGAAAGGTCTTGAGTCTGTTGAAGCTTCAAAGTCCGGGGCCCAGAGCTTGTGAGAGACTAAAACAAATGAAAGCTTGAAGGATGGGGCAATATCAAAGCCCGGCAAAGACATTGAAGTGGAACCATGTTTTCCTTATTACATTCTCACGTCTTCCATGTGGTGTCTGCTCAGTGCTGAGTGTTGAGTTATATGCCGACATAGGATTGCAGATATATCACACAGTGGGGTTAGAGGCCGGGATGAAAGCGTGTTTTTGGCGATGTTGTTTATGACGGTTGAATGCTGTTTTCATGATGTGGTGACTACTGACTGTGTAGTATGCTTGGCTGAAAATACTGTACATTTTAGCACTTTTTTTTTTTTTTTTTTAACCTGTGTCACTTCAAATACCATCAGTCTATTCCTTCTGCTTTGCCCCAATGAAAATATACCTGTATATAACTGTTTTGGTTTTTAGTGTGCAAGAAATGTTATTTTAATGAATCGAACTTAGCGTGTTATATGTAGCCGCTCCTAGAACAAACACTGGTAATGACTTTTTTCTGGGGAACTCCAAAAAAAAAATAGATTTTTTTTTTTTCTGGGGAACTCAAAAAAAAAAAAAAATTTTTTTTAGGGAACTCAAAAAAAAAATTTTTTTTTTTCTTTCTGGGGAACTCCAAAGAAAATGTATTTATGTTTTTCTGGGGAACTCAAAAAAAAAAAAAAAAAAAAGGGAAAAAAAAAAAAAAAATTTTTTTCGGGGAAAGGGAAAAAAAAAGTCAAAAAATTTTTTTTTCTGGGAACTCAAAAAAAAAAAAATTTTTTTTCTGGGGAACTTAAAAAAAATAATTTTTTTGGGGGAACTCAAAAAAAATATTTTTTTTTTTCTGGGAACTCAAAAAAAATTTTTTTTCTGGGAACTCAAAAAAAATTATTTTTTTTCTGGGAACTCAAAAATTTTTTTTTTGGGGAACTCAAAAAAAATTTTTATTTTTCTGGGGAACTCAAAAAAAATTATTTTTTTTTTCTGGGAACTCAAAAAAAATTTTTTTTCTGGGAACTCAAAAAAAAATTTTTTTCTGGGGAACTCAAAAAAAAAAAATTTTTTTTGGGGAACTCAAAAAAAAGTTTTTTTTTTTTGGGGGAACTTAAAAAAAAAAATTTTGGGAACTCCAAAAAAATTTTTTTTTTTTTGTAAAATTTTTTTTTTTGGGGAACTCAAAAATTTTTTTTTTTTTTTCTGGGAACTCAAAAAAAAAATTTTTTTTCTGGGAAATCAAAAATTTTTTTTTTGGGAACTCAAAAAAAAATAATTTTTCTGGGGAACTTAAAAAAATATTTTTTTGGGAACTCAAAAAATTTTTTTCTGGGAACTCAAAAAAAAAATTTTTTCTGGGGACTCAAAAAAATTTTTTTTTCAGTCTCTCAATGTAAATGTCAAATAAAGAGGGAATTGATGTTGGTTAAAGCTGTTGAACCCTAGTGTAAACTGGCAAAACAGGCTACTACAGAAGGATGGAAGTGTTTTGACACACAAGATGAAATGCATGTTAAACCATGCCACCGCTACACTGCAATAATTATGTGTCATATGACTATGAATTTCTGGGGAACTCAAAAAAAAAAATTTTTTTTCTGGTGAACTCAAAAAAAAAATTATTTTTTTTTTCAGTCTCTCAATGTAAATGTCAAATAAAAGAGGAATTGATGTTGGTTAAAGCTGTTGAACCCTAGTGTAAACTGGCAAAACAGGCTACTACAGAAGGATGGAAGTGTTTTGACACACAAGATGAAATGCATTGTTACAACAGGGGGGCAGGACAACCACCACTGCAATAATTATGTGTCATATGACTATGAATTTCTGGGGAAAAAAAAAAAATTTTTCTGGTGAACTCAAAAAAATATTTTTTTTTTTTAGAACTCAAAAAAATTTTTTTTTTCTGGGGAACTCAAAAAAAAAAGTTTTTTTTGGAACTCCAAAAAAAAATTTCTGGGAACTCAAAAAAAAAATTTTTTAGGGAACTCAAAAAAATAATTTTTTTTTGGGAACCAAAAAAAAATTTTTTTTGGGAACTCAAAAAAAAAAAGTTTTTTTTGGGTAACTAAAACATTTTTTCTGGGAACTCAAAAAAAAAAATTTTTTTTTCTGGGAACTCAAAAAAAAAATTTTTTTCTAGGAACTTAAAAAAAATAATAATTTTTTTGGGAACTCAAAAAAAATTTTTTTCTGGGAACTCAAAAAAAAAAATTTTTCTGGGGAACTCAAAAAAAAAATTAATTTTTTTTTCAGTCTCTCAATGTAAATGTCAAATAAAAGAGGAATTGATGTTGGTTAAAGCTGTTGAACCCTAGTGTAAACTGGCAAAACAGGCTACTACAGAAGGATGGAAGTGTTTTGACACACAAGATGAAATGCATGTTAAACCATGCCACCGCTACACTGCAATAATTATGTGTCATATGACTATGAATTTCTTTGATGCTGGCGTTTATGGAAACCAGTTCACATTCGTGTACCCTGAGGTTTTGAAAGTGAGTAAATTTCAAAAACAAAGCTGAAACAGAGTGAGAGGTCAGCTAACTACAGGGAAGATATTTCAACCCAGTCTCAGCACAAAATGTAAAATAGTCACGTTGGTCCACATGGTAAAACGTATACATTTCACAAAACGGGCCCAAAATTTATGACAGTCATGTTTTTTTGGTTCTATTCTTTTCTATTGATGTCACGTGATGTCAGAGCTGCGCAGACGCTAGAGGAAAACATGGCCGACTTTTTGGAATTTGGAAATTGGAATTTTTGGAGATATTTATCTATTTTGAGCACTAAAATCAATTTGGTTACATTTCTAGCGAGAAGTGTGGTCTTTAATCCTATAGTCTTCAACTATTTAATTCATATACCCTTTTATTTATGAGTTTTGTTAAAATTGTTATACTTTCACGTTTTGTTTCACTGGTTATCTCTGTTTTGCAGCGTAAAATCTAGGAATTATCTCGTGTTATTATTAATTTATTTGAATAATCAAATAATTTAAAAAAATCCAGGCGCTGAAATAAGTTTCTTTTTTATAAACTTGCTTAGTACAAAGATGCGAGCTGTGCTTACGTGGACTCTTTAGGAACTAGTTTCATACATTCCTTTATTATTTTGCAGACATTAATTAAAATAATTTAGTTAACAAGAGCAGTGGTGAGAAAATGACATTTATTGTTGCCTTTATTTGTGATTATGGGCTTCAACCTTTTACATTTATTAGTTACATGAATTTAATGCATGAAAATGTAGACATTTTACGTTTTTAGTCTTGCTAGCTACTTATTTTATTGTCCATAAAAACATATTGTACAATACAAGAGACAAGTAAACAATACATTATGTGTAAATGTGATTTTATTGTTTGGAACATTTTTACCAATTTTGTCAATGCGTTTACATGGCACATCATACTCCGATTAAGGTTCATAATTAGATTAAGGTGTTTACATGTGCAGCTGTACATGATAAAAGCATAATCTGATTAAGCTAAAAAATAAATAAATAATGTGCTATCATCTGGGATAATGTAATATTTATATAAGATAAAATATATTTGAAACAGACAGTTAAAACATGTGGCCAATATGTCAAAATGTAGTAAAAAGACGATAGTAAATCCTCGTATATTTTACACTGAAAAACAGAGATAACCAGTGAAACAAAACGTGAAAGTATAACAATTTTAACAAAACGCATAAATAAAAGCGTATATGAATTAAATAGTTGAAGACTATAAGATTAAAGACCACACTTCTCGCTAGAAAAGTAACCAAATTGATTTTAGTGCTCAAAATAGATAAATATCTCCAAAAATTCCAATTTCCAAATTCCAAAAAGTCGGCCATGTTTTCCTCTAGCGTCTGCTGCAGCTCTGACATCACGTGACATCAATAGAAAAGAATGGAACCAAAAAAACGTGACTGTCACAAATTTTGGGCCCGTTTTGTGAAATGTATACGTTTTACCATGTGGACCAACGTGACTGTTTTACATTTTGTGCTGAGACTGGGTTGGATATTTATGCAGTTCTTATTCACCATAAGATTCTATTCAGCAGAGTGGCCAAGGATGGATTTCGACACCTAAAATCAAAACACTGCATATACCAAATATATTTCACCACCTTTAGAAACTAGAAGTCCTTCAGGTATTCCAGGACAACTGGTAGAGTTAAATTTGACTTGTAAAACACAAGAGTTTCTAATCCACAGTTGCCACAAGATGGATTTTTGGAGGATTGCTGTATTGCGTCTGTGGTTTAACACATTATTCTATTTCTGAATGAACAGAATGAGGTTAGCATACCTCTGAAAGTTGCTGCTTTGATAATGAAAGGCTGCCTGTAGGTGGGCCCTTTTTAGGTGGTAAGAGTAATAGGTTCGAGCTGTCGGTACAAACCACATCACTCTGATTATATTGCGAGATATTCTTGTGTAATGTCCAAAGTGGGAGCATGGCTACTACTGTCTTCTATTAGTTTTACTCTGAAGAGAAATGTTCGACTGCTGGAGGGAAAAAAAAGTGTCTTCCAACAATGGAGCTCTTCTTACTCCCCCGCAGTGACAGTATGACTGTGAGTGGCTGGTCTGTCTAACACAGCTCCAAACATTTGGTTCATTTGAATGCTAGGCTCAAACTTCACAATAACTTGGATTACAGCATGACAACTGTATCATTTGCTGTGTGATTGCACATAACCCCCTTGTTTAGCTCCTAGTCTTTACGCAGGCTTTTCTCCACAGTGTGCCCAGATGCGACCAATTACAATAAATACTGTTTATTGTTCTTAAGAGTGAGTGCTTGAACTCAGTCGGCCCTATGGTGAACAAACTTTTATTTTGTTGCAGATTTGAAATAGACAAGGTTGTATGTTTACATTACAGATACAGTATGTCCACATGTTAAAAGAGTTACAGCACGCAAAGGTGTTTCATGAGAAAATTTGAACATTTTAGTGCTTTAGTTTAGGCAAGAATGAATGGATAAGTGAAAGTAAGAGCAGGGTAATGTGTATGTAAACGTAAAATAATACAATAGTGGTTCTAAAACTCTTCACATCAAGTACCACCCCAGAAAAGTTTGTCTTTCCAATACGGATCTATGCCATTTTATATGAACACATACCTACCTACATATCTATTTGAATGTTATGAAATGAATTTTGTTTGCTGCTTCTTTGAAATCACATTTTGAATCCCAAATCTCTTAAAGAGTCCAAACATTTAGTGGTATAGTGTATTATAGAAAATTACCCGTCCTACATATTGTAGTTTTCAGAGATTCTCAAGAACCACCACAGACAGCCAGAGTACCACAAGTGGGACCTGTACCACAGTTTGAGAACCACTGCTCTACAAAACATCATAAATAGCTGCCTTGTTGAGAAAAGGCTCATGGCAAAACAAGGAAAGACTTGACATATTTAATGTCCTGGGAAAAAAACCTGGAAACCAAAAATAGCAAAGAAAATGAATAATAAATATATACTTTTATGATTATTGAAACCACAACAATGTAAGCAATAAGTATGTCTCATTTAGAAACCATTGTAGCCTGAAAACCACCCCGTCGCCTGTTCTCTATAGTGTGTTATAAATCTCTCTTTGTCTCTCGTCTGTGTCATGCAAAATATATATTTCGGGAGACCTTGAGAAACAGAGGCCGATCTGCTGAGCTGTTCAAGTCGCTCTATGGCTTCATTGTGTGATTAGTTACGACCAGAGAGGTCTCATCACAAGGAAGTGGGAAGCTGTTTGTCATAAATCTGGAATATTTACACGCGATGGCTTCTGGATGATTGAGTGAACAGGGAGAGCACAGTGGATGATGGCTGCTTGATTAACCCCGGGTACGAGCTGAGATTGTAAAACTTCCTGACATCAAAAGCCATATTGCATGTTGATACAAGACTACTCCATGTTCCCATGCATCCTCTCACATGTTTTCCACACAACCACATGAAACCGTTTTGTCTTTTTGATTACAGGAATATTCCGAAGGCAAAATACAGGCTTAATGCACAGAACCAAACAAAATGCACTTTTATTTATTGCAATAAAAGTACCGCGTGTAAACAGTCTTGATTTAATCTGATTAAGAAAATGATTGCAGAGTTGCTAACCTCAAATAAAAAGAGATGAGAAAATCCATTGTTCCGCTAAATGTCTAATCATGTTTAAGTGCAGGAACGTGCTAAACTTAGAGCATGGGGTTTCCTTTGGCATCATTAAATGGCCCAAATAAAAGCAGTTCATTGTGACTGTTAAAACTAAGCACGCTGAATGATTGTGTGAAAGTCAGCGCCACTTTTATGGAGTCAGCGAAAGAGTGAGCAGCTGCCGTTGTCCGTGCCGTGTCCAAGTAAACAGAAAATGCCTTCTGACAAGCCAAACCTCAAATAATACGACTCAGATCCGACGGGTGAAGTCGCAAAAAGATGGATCCAACTCTTCGAAAGAAATTAACACATCCAAAGGAATTTCACATGGAGCATCTGAGCTGAAACGGAGAGAATAGAGAGTGCAAATTTAGGGTTTGACCTCGCCAGATCCACCGAAAACCAGAGTGGCCACAACTGAGAGAGCCATGGTTATGGTTTGGCTCTGGTTTGGTCACGGCTGTGGGGTGACGTCCCCTTTATAGAAACCATTAACGGTAGGTTTTGGGGCTTCCCTTTGGCCATTATTATAGAGTTTAGTAAATAATGGGCATTTGAGGAGCATGCCGTGTCATTGGTGCTCGGTTACGGGAATCATAACTCAACACCGAGAGGGGAATGTGGCAACACTATTGTCCCTTGTGATTAAGCGGTGGCGTTGTGCCATGGGAAATGGATGGCAGATGATCGCGGGGGTTACTTGGTGAATTCCTACGCAGCCAAATTTTTATTGCTGCTGATTCCCCCAAGCCAAAAGAGCTATTTCATTATGAATCGGCTCATTCATTATTTTCATAAAAAGAAAAGGATGAGACAGTAGAGCTCCAGTAAAGGAGGTCGCACAACCCTGAATTCAACCGTCTACTCCATGTTGGCAGGAACGTGTGTACAAACCATTGATAATGAACTGTAGAAAAGAAATTGGAAGTCCCAGTCATGCAGAATGAAAGACAAAGCAAAAAAGAATGATCTTCTTTTTAAAGTAGTGCAAAAAGACTAAAAAAAACAACTGAATAAAAAGCACATGGCTAATTTGCATAAACCCATTAAAACAGCCCAATACTCACTTTTTGTATTAAACATGGTGCTAAACTGGCTAATGTCTTTGCCTTCTGTGACATTGTAGACATTGTAAATAGTACAATGACCAAGTATCTTTAAAAAACAAAAAGATCTCCCGTGTTAATATGTTTCAGTATTACATTTACAGACCTACAGGTACAACACAATTGGCTGCTTAAGTAGCTCAAGAGTGTACAAGGTAAAGTTTTTGACATCGTTAATAGCTGTTGCCTGTTAAGTTACGGTAAGTTTGTGATGTCATCTGTCTTGGCTTTTGTAAAAAAAAACAAAAAAACTTAAGACTAGCGCATAACACCAGTTTAGGGAGATTGATTCAATTAAAGTCTTGTAACGCTGAAATTAAAGACAACATCTAAACCATTCATTTGATTAAGGTTTATTGTTCATTAAAAGTCTTCCTCAGCCTCTGTTTTGCAGCTTTTAGCCATTTTTGTACTTTTTGTTTACCACCCAAGAGCAATAAAGTCCAATCGGAAACACACACTATAAAACAGCAGTGGTAAACAGAACCTAATGAATGAAGTATTGTACTTAAGCCTAATTATTAACCAGCTCACCAGTTGCCATTCCCGTCGAGGCGTCCTACAACCCAATGGGGTAATTCCACCAGTGAGCCCCCTGCCCTCAGACCTGTCCAATTAACATCTTTATGGGTCTTTAAACCAATCACTACGGCTGAACCTTTGCTTGCTAGTTACATGCATTTTTGTGCTCAATCGTCGGCGAGTGTATGTGTGTTTTTCATTGTGCAGCTTCCAGATGAACCAGATGTTACTTCATGTGGTCTGTGGCTTGGGAACTTTTAAGGGTGAAGTTGAGAGAGACACCCATCTGTCCACCCATCTTTACACAACACAGAAAGCAGCATGCCACAGCTTCAAATATCCAAAGCCCCCTCGAAAAGACACCAGACTAAGGGATTAGGAAAAACGCAAAGGCAAAGCCCCTTCTACAACTCTAAACAAATGATGAAAAGGCTAATTATCCTGGAGGAGATCTGAGAGATTGTGATAGAAAACAATGAGCGGCTCCTATGGCAATAACACGAGATCAAAAGGCAAGCGACTGGAACTTTTTACATATAAACATAGCTCGAAATGCTTCGTGCTGGGGGTCAGACTAATGGTGGAAATGATTCATCTGAATGCTAGGTGATCACATCTGGAAGTAAGTCCATACCCGAACAACCAGTCTTTGCTAATGAGCCTACAATCATCATTTGCGATCTAATGGTTTCATAATGCTGAAGAAAAAAAGAGAAATCACCAAAAAGTGTTTGTGTGTAAAGTGTATGTCAGCAGTAAGCCATTAGAACGGCATCTATTCGGGAGTGGAAATAGATTTAATGATTAACATCAGCAGAGTACGCATAAAATCTTGCAACGAGTAAGTGTTAGATTGAGATTTTAAAGATTACAGGAATAATTATATCACCTGACAACAATTTATGCCGCACATTTATTGTATTAAGTGCCATAAAATACAGTCAAATGAAAATCAAATCAAACTAAGTACTTTATTACGCCGGGAGGATTGAATCAGTTGGTGTTTACAAGATAGTCTTTCCAGTAATGCTCTTGATATTACACGGAAGAACTGTGTGATGTCCCACTGGTTCCAAGAGGGCTGCTTCCACTTATCAGCGTCTCCATGATAGATTTTATGGGCAGATTTAAAATTGGCATTTAAAGGTGGAATCGGAAATTAATGGGAGTGCTGACATTTGAACTCAGAACCAAACAGATGCGCACAACCCCCTGTGAGAGCATTACAGTTTATCCTTAAAGTGCTGAAACAGTACCCTATGTCTCTTCCACTTACGTGACTCCACTACAAAGCACTCAAACCAAGTCCACACTTTGTCCTCTGTCCAATGTGTTTACATCACATGCTGCATTCATAAGGGGCTGCCTTGAATGTTGGCTGATTCAGTGTGTGTTTTTATTCCATGACTTAGTCCACTCCGCTCCACTGAGTACATTTCCACACAGGGATTCAGAGACCTGGTATGAGAAACTCTGATGCTGTCTGAGGCCATCCACTATGAATCCTGATCCTTGACTTCCAGCTGAACAGTGACACCTGCTGGTTCCGAGAACACCTCCAGCTCCTCCTCATCCTGGATCCCATTTAAAGGCAGTAGAAATAGCAAACGGAGGGATTAGGGACTTAGACGGGAATGCTTGTATTTGTACAGCTGTAGTTTTGTTTACATTTTCGTTACAGGTCAATCAAACGTTAGTCTGTTAGCATTTGACGGGTAGGTTTGTCAAGCTCTTTTTTTTTTTAAGGCATGAAAATAAAAGACTAATTCATCTACCGTGACAGCCATTGACTGTAAAGTTTAGCTGAAACGTCATTGGCTGTTAGCATCACTAGCTACATTAGTTGCTACTAACTTGAATTTTTTACACATTCAGCTTATAACTGTGCCTTCACTGCTATATTGTTACTTCAAGTCCACTTTTTAAACTGCCTGCAACAAAATGATATACACTGATGTATAATAAGTGCCCATTTAGAAACAATATGCTTTATTGTTCCAAGGATTTAAAAATACTCTATTGCAGGCCAGTTTAGCAGCCATTATCTATCAAGGATTAAGTTTAAAAGTGCTGTTCGAATGGAGCACAGTCCAGTGCTGTCAAGTGAGTGGTCCGTCTTCAGTGTGTCACTCCATATTTCGCTCCACACACTGCCCCCACTCGGTCTTTCCTCATGACATCATCCCTGTCTGTCGAGGATCCAGTTCCTGCCCTGTGGTCCTCTCCTCGGTCTCTCTCTTCCCCCGAGGAGCCTGCACAGCCTCTGAATCTCTCTGCACTCTCAGCTGATAGGGTAGCCGTGTTGTTTACTTAATCAACTGTCTACATCTCCTCCTGAGCGGCCGCTTTGACCTCTGACCCCTTTAAAGATTTAAGAAGGAAAGAATAACAAATAAAAGGTTAGCCGAGCGGGGCATTAGTCACTGTGGTGTTCTGTAGTGCTGTGGAGTTAGTCGACATATGGACGCGGTCAGATGGAGTCACTGCTCATGTGGGTCGGTCCACTGTACAGACTGTGACCCTTTGTAAAAGCAGGTTGGGAAACGTTTGAGATACCTGAGTGCAGTCTAATGTACACTTTGTAGATCTGATCTGGTGCTCTCCCTCCACTCTCAGCACTTACTTCACATCTGTGAGTTGAACTTACAAGATCCTCCATAAAATGCCTCAGAGCTGTTCCTCTGTCTGGCTTCACCAAAAGCTTCACTAAGTTTATTGGCATCCTGTCTTAAGAGAGAAGAAAGGCTTAGCAGCTACGGGCTCGGCATGGAGCAGGAGAACGCAGACAGCCTCTGGTTACAGCTTAGACATGAGCCACCACAGATGAAATATTTGTTTTGATTTCATTTTGTCTTTTGTTGGCAACATGCTGTCTGCCAAAGAACAAGGTACAGAGAAAACTATTGTGTATTCTCAGTTAAAGGGGGCCTCTTGGCTTCCTTATTGTTGTGTATGTGTTGTTCATGCAGATTTGTGGCTGAATAAATGTGAAGTTATGACAGATGACGTGCAAAGTGCTCTCAACAGTATCCTGTTGAGAGCACTTTGTGTTTATATCTCTAATAGAAAGAAAGAGAGTATTATCGTTCAAGAAAGTTGTGGTGTTACAGTTCCTACCAAGGTCTCACACTACATAGATATCTCTGTATTTTCAGTATTAGTAAATTAATCTATTATTCAGGTAAAGCTTTTAAACATGACCCTAAGTTGGGAAATCTTGTTTGAATTCCAAAAATTTAATAAGCTCACTGAATTATATACTAGAATTTGACAGTCTTCCTAAGTACTGTATTAGTAGGCAGATATTACCATAGTTAGTTTTTGCAGATTCTTGAGCAGCAGAGTATAAGTAATTGTTTTAGGCTGCAAGTCAATTTTCAGTTAGTAATGGTAAATAATCATAATGAGGAAAAGGTGTATGCCTCAGCTGTAAATCACTTTTATTACACCATCAAAGTCAGAATCAAACCGTCAGCCATTTTGTTGATTTAAAGCCGACACGTCCAAAGCCTCCTTTGGCCAGTGTGCACATGGAGTGTGTAAGTGGGGCAGTGGGTCAGTCTGGGAGGAATTTCTAGGGGCCTTTTCATGGCCATGGTTTCATGAGCTCATAACCAGGAGTTATAAGCTTATTCCAGTGAGCGAGGTGCTTATACAAGGGCCGGCCAGAGCTAAATGAGGTCATGCTTTTTGGTAATGATCAAACCCACTGTTTCCTGTTCCAAGGAGCTCATGTCTGTTGTCATTTGGGATTTGTTGTGTTTTTCTTCGTCACATTATTAGAGGGGACACCTTTCCACCGGATGATGTCATTCGTGTTGAACATAGTGTGTGGCTTTTGTATTTTCACATGTTTTTGAATCATCACCTTCAGCGCACACCTCCAAACCTTTTCCCTCCAACAGTCAATAAAAGTGAGAACCAGACACACTGCACGAACTGGCCCCAACATGGGAATAGAGGGAAATGCTGAGTCGACACACTGCTGTATTGTTTTAGTAGGGAAATGTGATGACCGCAGAGATTCGAAGGGCCTGCTTTTAATGAGTGGAAAATGAAGCCTGGGAGCAGAATTTGCATGTGAGGCCTGAAAAGTAATCACAGAGTTCACTGAGAAACTCAAAACCCCAGGACTCTCAATAGTCGACATGTAGGCTCATATTCCCACATTTGTTGACATATACATGGACAAAGATTGTGGCAGCACTTTAGTTTAGTTGTGTTTTATTTTAGGAAACATGCTTGACTATTAGTTCTCTCTGCACCTTCTGCTCCTTGTTTTAAATGAATGTCTTGTCTCCGAAGGAAAGATTGTAAAGAGGTAACTGTCCTGACCGTGACCCATTTTTGCAGCAGAAAGAAAATGAGAAAAAGGCAGGCTGTAAATGTATTGTTATAATCAGCATATTACTCACTGCAAACTCAAACCATTAATAAGTTGCAGGCCTGGTTAAAACTGGATGGGTGACATGAATCTCTTGATCGAATGGAAAACAAATGTAACAAGTCAATTCATCAGTTGTTGAGATTTATTTTTATCTGCTATTCTGTGCTGTTCTATTAAACCAAAAACAAATAAGGTTGTAATTATTCTGAGTGAGGCCTTGAAGTTCTGTTATCAGCTGACAGAACAAGTTAATGTGCTGATAACCTGTTGTTCTAGTTGGGACTGTCCCAGGTGCCTGCTATACTCTTTATGCATCATCATTAACATAGACATGGTTCTCAAACTGTGGTACGGGTCCCACTGGTGGTACTCTGGCTCTCAAGAATATCTGATCTCTACAAAATGTATGACTATGGATTTCTGCTACAGCTTTTCTATAATACACTGTAATATACCACTAAATGTTTGGACTCTTGAAAAAAAGCGGTTTCAAAGAAGCAGCAAACAAAATTCATTTCACAACATTCAAATAGATAGAAAGGTATATGTTCATGTAAAAGAATATAAAAATATAAATATATAAATAGGAGAATTGTTAGTGTCAGCTAAGATGAAGCTTTGACTTTACAATCCAGGTTTTATTAATGGGAGATAGAGGAGAAAACAGATTTTTATACTTGCGATGTATTTAAGAATCCAGACTACATCAGAAGTCCCAGATCTCTGTTTAAAATATAATTCACTTTGATCTTTTATTGAAATACATCATTCATAATTCAATGTGTGGATTTTATGTCCTAGACTCGGTCCACGCTGATGGTTTTGTCACTTCTCAGAGTAGATGCTAATTGTCTTTGACTGAAAGTAACCGCACAGTTTCACTGTGGTATTAATGGAAATACACTCAGACCATTTTACACAGGGAACAATGTTGGTGCTTCTGGAGAAAAACTTACAACGCTTTTACAATCTGCGGCGTGATAAAACGGCTCCTTGCTTTTTTGAAATTTAAAGTCTTATTGACGCTGTCCTGGTGAGCAGCTTTGAAAGTGATTTCGATTTTATAGTTTGCGTTTCATACCACACAGAGCTCATCAGGGATCATCCAATGGCTACATCGCCCAGAGTAATGAAATGTCATTTAATGCAATCTGCCAGTGCATATGGTAAAGTGTGTTAAGTCAAGTCTTAGCAAAATATTGAGCTCTTAAACTTGAATGCAGTTGAGAACACAGCGATGGACTCTTCAAATATTTGTCTTCCCTGTAAGATGAAGTCATACGTGCTGGGGTAGAGCCTGCTTTCTGTCCGCAGCAGATCTTTCAATCTCAGATCAGAGTAATGACATCAGGACACTAAGGAGTATCATAACTCTTGTGCATGGCGACAGGGATGGCAGAAATTTAGTGCAAGAGGAAATCCTGTGACTTACTGTTCATCTGTTGAATAGTTTAGGGTCTGAATAGAGTAGTGTTATCAGAAAGTGACTTGTGTAATTCCCAAAGCACCACACTTTGCTCGTTATACTTTGATTGCAGTATTTTGATTATACACACACATACAGCGTTAGATATTTAGACAGACTGATTGGAAAACCATTCTTCTTGGCACACTTTAGTCCCTGAAATACAGTATCACACTCTTCCACATCCACTCTCATTACACTGTAAAGCTGAATAATCCTTTTTTCTTTCCTTTTCGGCTCCTATTTAGGACCTTTGGGGGCCACAGGGTCTGCTGATTTTCATAGCTTTTCAGCGCTCAAGTGGCAAAAAGACTTGGCCAAGGACGAGTGGGTTGAGATGGTTCAAGAGAAAAGCAAGCGCTGATGTTAAGATTACTGTAAATGTGGCACAAGTGTGGCCCCTGAGAGCTGTGAATAACCTGTGTTCTGTAGACCTAGGTATATTGTGTGCTCATATTGCACCAAGCGTCCTCTATGGGTTTGTAAAGTGAACACAGTGAATTTACAAGTCCATAATGTTATGCATCCACTTTGAATATTATTCTGGCCAGATGTAGTTTACTAGTTTACTAGAACATAAACCCTTTTTATTTTATTGTTTATTATAACCTTGTGCTACACTTTTTTAGTCTGTGTCTCAAAGTTCCTCCTTTTAAAATGATCCTACTCTGATTAGTCACTGTTATAACTGACTGAATATACTTCTACAACACTTATCTCACTTTCAGAATAATCCAGTTTTTGGGCAGGAAGTTTCATTGGCTCTTTTTCTAGTGGCTTTTAGACTTCCTTTGGAAAGAAAATGCTTCTAGTAGCCAACTGACCAAACTAAAAATGCTAAATAGACACATGCTTCCTGAATGTTCCCATGAAAAGCGATGGATCACATTAATGGCTTGTGTATGGACGATTCAAAAAGACTCAAATGGCTGCCCATGACACTAACACTCATAAGCATATTCCTTCTATCCTTATCCTCCAAGACCATCTCTCCGGCATGTGAGCCTTGGTGGTTTTGAGTTGGAAAAAATGTATTTCGCATCACAGAACCACAAATCACCCACAGACTTGCTCCTCTGGTCCACGTGCAGGTACACCGTGCGCCTTCTGGTTTCTGTTCTCATCAATGTGAGCACGTCGATAGGGAGAGAGAGAAATAGTTGAGGGGAGAGGGACTATCCAATTAAGCAATTACAAGCTTTGGGCCTCACATTTTCCATGACTTAACCTCAGGAGCTTCTGGTGTTCACCATGGAGGCTCCGTGGCGTCTCCTGGAAAGAGGCCTGACACGGGGAGATGGTGGGTTTTGATACAGATGGATGTCTATACCCCAGCTCCCCTAAGGTTCAGTGGTAAAACGCTGCCATCATACATCAGAGAGTCTAGACAACAGAAAACCCTGACTATGGGGAGGGAAAATACAGCTTAATCCATCTTTTTTTTGCCATCCTCTGACTTCCATCTCCTCACGTTTTTCTCCCATACATGTATTTGTTCCATTCACTCATAGGATACCTGCCTGAAAAGAAGGCAGGTCTTACTATATCTTTTTTTTTATGAGCTGTGTTATGTAAAACTTGGCACATGTGGCTCTCACAGACCTTTTTCCTCAAAAGTCAAGCTCACATGGCATTGAACTAAACCTGACTTTGTATATCACTGCAAAGATAACGTCTGGTCTCACCTCCATTTAATGATTTCTGCATATGTTTCGCTCCCCCGGCGTCAAAGGACACAACGGCTGTAAAATCTATTTAGGTCAGAGCTATTGCGTTTCAAGCCTTGTTCCCCGTCTCAGCGGTTTAAGGCTTTTCAGTTGCTGTGTGTGTGTGTGCCCGACTCCATTTGTCTGTATTGAGCAAATGTTTCGGCCTTTACAGGAAGGAAACAAGAAGGACAGGCCTCGCAGTGAGACAATGCAGATAAGACAACATTTGGGAGAGGTGTTCACCTTCACCGACACCTTACAGTTGACAGTTGTCGGTTTAAACACGCCCAATCTGTCTGCCAGCACCAATGTACAAGATTTTGGATTGCCTACAAATGTATAATGCTTGAATTAATCACCACTTACTGTTTCCTGTAATAGAATCATGGATGGCTGATGCTCATACACTGCATTAATGATTTCCACCTATCGCGAGTGTAATATATGAGTATTTACACGGAGGTTGCACTGAATCATGCGTGAGTGTGTAAGGATGGATGTTTCTTGGTACAAAGGCATCAAAAAAAAGGAGCTCTAAAAACCCATCCTCGTTCCTCATGTGGACCTCAGATGTTCAGAAATTCCACTGTGCAGGAACAATAATTCATAGGGCAGCGTGCTCGAAGGTAAAAAACAACGTGTCCTGCGCAAGTGAGGACTATAGCAGACAGTTCAGTTCACATGACGGGGGCACACGGAGGTTAGCCTCTTATTGTGACCTGGGGACCGGCCTTATGGAAACATAGAGATAAATGGGCTTCATTTAAGTAAGGGGTTTCCTTGTCAACACCACAGGGACTTTAATGTGTCCTGTAAATGATAATATCTGCATTTGTGACAAGCAACCCAATGTATTCCTTTTAAGCATGTTACGTTTATGCTCTGAACATGAACCCAGATGCTTAAGCAGCAGGGGCCATTGAAAATCAAGACAAGACAGATGAGAGATTACATTTACTCGCTTTAAACCCCTTCAGCTTCAAAGGATCCTTTTATCATTCTCTTTTTGCAGCACGATGCACTTTATGGTTATTGTAATGAATTGAATTCCCTCAAATAAATCACATTATTACACCGACAAGATATATTGACAGACCGCACAAACTTCTGTTTGAGACATGTCAGATGGGTTTGGAGGGTTGGTTTCAGAAATACATCTGTAGAGAAGCAGTTAAAACTGGTTTGCGCGCCAAAGATGCTAATACTCTGGCAGACAAGCATACATTAGCATGCATTTGACTTGCAGTGGTCCATTAATGGAGTCATATTTAAACATTGTGACTGAGTTGTGAGTTGTGTGAAAAACAAGGATGTGCAGTGCAGCTGCCAAGGCGCAGATTTACTGCACCTTCCTCTGGCTCTGCTCCGCGGCCCATAGTGCTCCATTAGCCGTCGTTTCTTGGTTTCCTTCCAGGCCGCCACATATGTCGTCCTGACAGAAATTCCTGTTCTGTCTCTGGCCACAGTAAGAGAACAGCGTCTATCCACAAACGCCGTGAAACTGACAGGAGGATTTGCTGTAAAGAGTAAAAATCAGGAGCAGATTGGGTGTGTTTCCCTGAGGTGTTGGATAAGTGAGCAGCCTCTGGATGGGTGGAGCTCTCACTCCCCTCAGCGTGTACACACACATACTGGAACATGACTGGGTCCAGCTGCATGGAAGACACAATGATTAATTATGCAATGCACAGATTTAAGGGAGAAGTTGATAAATGGTTTGTGTAGTATTTCATGTTCAGTCATTGACATGGGTGCTGAGAAAAATCTATGGTATCCCATCCTTCTTTAGCCCATCTTTAATCCTATAATAAGTGAGAAATCTAAAAATGTTTGCACAAAGGTCTTCCAACAATTGTGGACTGGGTAAAAATGGCAAGACATTAAGTTTTGCTCACCATTAACTTACCAGTTAGCTATGTAGGTTAAGTTTGATGTCAGGATTTGGTATCATTATTCACATTTGTTTGAGGTAAATGAGCTACTGTTGTCGGTCGCTGTTTGGAAATATAAAAAAAAAAAGTCAAACCAAGTTTATCACACATACTTCTTTTTAACTGAATTATAAAAGAGAAAACCGTGGAATGCATTACATGCTTCATTTTAAGCTGAGTAGAGACCAAAGGGTGAAACAGGAAAGTGTGCTCATTGTTTTGGGCTCTCAAACCAAGGCCTCGGCTGTAAACTTTACGAGCACTTGCCTCCAATTCAAAGACTACAATTTGGGGAAATTGTGGCTCATTAAATTTAATATAACTCATTATGTGGACAATACAGAAAAACAGATGAATCCTAATTTGTGAAGGTGACACTTTAACCCTCTTTGTCTTCATCTATGACTACTATGACGCACACAAAAACAACTTTGCCAAGCCCTATTGCATTTATGAACACATCCATGCCCATTAATGTTAATGGTGTGGCAAGCTCTGACACCTGACTGAGCAGCTATGGTTATCTTGCCTGAGATGACCCCAATAACTGTCAGTCACTGTGTGTTGGAGCTTTGAGCCCAGCAACAGAATAGAAATATTATGCTCTTGACATTTATAACATCTGCCCTCCTACAAAACGATTTAAACAGTCACGGGAAATATTTAGACAACAACATCGGCTCAACTGGATTCACAAGTCAGAAGGGTCCAGCGTACTGAGGACAGAGGGAAAGACAAACAGAATAACCATGTTGCAGGGCACCGTCACTGTCCATTTATGACACTATAAGAAGGCTTTCCTAACCATAGGCCAATATATTCTGAGAAGATGTCTAAATAGAGCTGCTGATGCCGAGAAATTCCACCTTGGAGTCCTAAATCATTTTGCAATTCTGTGTTTGACAGTTTTTGACAAACACCATGGTTTGTGCTTCTTCAGAAGTAGGAGACAAACCAGATTTGGTCATATTTTTGTACTGATCTCTGTTGAAGCCTGGATCCTTTTTCATAGCGTGGAATGATGTAGCATCTTGTCAAACAAATCAACTGACCTCATGCAAAAATGACGTTGCCAATTGCTAATGAGTCCTAAAATGACTTATGTAAGCGTTGACTGAAATCAGCTCAAATTGGCTGCTGATGACGAGGACCAGAACAAATGGCAGAAACTGTTGCGGCGCGTGTTAAAAAGCAATTAACTGCTCTGATGGTCGAGACAATGCCAGGATTAAGGTTAAGTTTAGGGGCCAAACAACTTGGCTGGGGTTAGGAAAACAACTGTTACGAGTAACGACTTTTCCTTTTGCTCAGAAACAGGGCTCCTGAGCATACGATCCCTGAAGCATCTGACCATGTCTCCTGCTTTAATGTCACTTAAAACGATATTAGCCCTTGGGGTTCCCTTCATTTTGTGCTCCACCTGAGTCCCTTGGATACAAAAAAATGCTCTTTTAAAGATTGGAATAGAAATATTGTGTCACATGTTTTTACAAATAATTATGTTTTTTTTTTCTAGGTGCCACAAAAATAGAAATTCTTGGAGTTGCCCCTAAATGTTTTCTTTTTTTTTTTTGAGTTTCCAAAAAAAAAAAAAAAAAATTGTTTTAGGTTACACCCCTTTTGGTGCCCAGGTTCATATTATTTCTTGCGGACTTCACATAAATTTATTTTTCACTGGTCTTGAATTTTGGGCCTAATTTCCTGACTTTTCATGCATGTTCAGGGGGCGAAATTAAGAGTAATAATAATAACGGACACTAACAGTTTTCATAGGCCCTCCTGGCCACCGCCAACTCAGGCCTAAAAAACACAAAAAAATATCCTGGGACCCACGAGGGTTAGGACAAAGTGTGCAGCTCTGCATTGTTTCATAAAATGTTCTGATTGGACTTGTGCCACAAAAGATTGCTCTTTGACTGTGTGTTAATTATTTCCAGCAGAATCCAGATCTGCAGTTTTTTTGTTTTTTTTTGCTGTAATTATCACTGCACCATACGTCAGTGGAATAACAGAACAGGAGCGTTTATTTGCACAGCTCCGTCCATTCATCAATCCCATGATCCCTGCTACTGCGCGAGCCCTTATGTCACATGTGTTTAGCTAAAGGGAAGCACTACTCACTTCCGCTCCACACAGCCATCGAAACTGGTTCAGACAGTGTTTGGGTTCTATTTAGACTGCAGGAACCCCTATGACTTATGTGGTTTGTACACATATTAATCTCACTTCAGCCATTTTTATTTCTAGTAACTGCACCTTTACTTGAGTATGGAGCAGTAAGTGCAGTGAGTGTACGGCCTGCTGTTTCTGATTACTGTAATTGGTCGGTGAGTCTGAGGGGAAATGTGTGACAGCTGAAAGAGGGCTCGAAAAACTGACCCCGGTGAAAAATGAGTGGAAAACTGGGAGCGATGGGGTGCCGCTCCAAGACCAGGTAAGTTTAGTCTGTCTCATGCAATGACTCATTCATTCTCGCACTCCTTTTTTTTCTTTTGGAGCACAACAGACAAAGGTAGTGTGAGTGTGGATAAATGTAGCACAAAGGCGATGAGTAAAGGGAGTACCATAGGCCAGACAAAGCTATTAATCACAACCCAAGTGCTGGTATCAACAGAAGTGTCTGCAGTGAAAACAGCTTTATTCTGTCAAAGGAGAGCTTACACACACCTGCTGACATTTATTAATACTGTAAAAATCAGACCTAATATAACAATTACCTTTTTGGCATTAGAACCACAATATTCTTTTCTTCGTGTCCAGTCACAGTGGTTTATGTTATCTAATTCCTGACAACTCTATTGGTAGACACTTACCACAACGGACCAGGAACACATACTCAAATATTTGTGTTTGCTCATTTTACTGCCTCTAACATTTACTTATGTTAACAATGTGTGCATAAGATATGTTACGTTGGGCATGTTGTTACAAGCTCTCTGCAAAAACGGAATTGACACTGACAACTTAGTAAAAGCCACAAACAGCTTAATTATTATGCCTCATCGGACTTGTAGCGACGTATACTTGGGCAGAGTAAATACCATTTCAGACTAAACACATGAAACAGAGCTACTGACTCACCGATAGACACTGACTCAAAAGAGAAGGCTCAGGCAAATTATTAAACAATACTTGGATGTTAAGTGATAATAATGAGAGTAGGAGTGTCTTTCCTGAATAATCATAGTAAATGTGTTTTATTCTGGTGGAGTCCTGTGTCTGTGCGAAGGAAGGACCGTCTGGGCTGGCCTGTGCGGGGTCACCCTGTGGTTGTGCAAATACACAACTCATTCTGGGTGGGATGGAAACTCAAAAGGATTTTCCATGACTTTGCCCTGGTGAATGGAGCGTGCTTTGCCAAACACACGCATCATCCCAATCCTCCCCCGGTGCAGACGTAGGGAGTCGTTTTGGTAAAGCATCACAGGGGAATCGAATTTTTTCCCTCTTTTTTTCCTTTTGATGCCGCAACCCCCGCTTTCTGTCATGACACCAGCACCTCTGGGTCCCCCCATGATGCGATTGTTTGTTGTAATGGTGATTCTTTCCGGCTGATGTCATCGTGACCTACCACCACTGGGAGCTGTTTTTGGGAATAAATGTTTGACTGAAAACGGCACCACTTATCAGAAGCACTTGCTCACACACTCATTTTAGGATCACATCTGGGACAGAAGCTTGAAATGTAAACTTTACGGTCCTTTTTAGGCACTCTATCATTATTATATTGTAATCGAGGAATAAGTCTTTTAAACAGTGATTCTATCCTAATATAATACATAGTCATTTCCATTTTTAAGGCTGTTGTAGCTTGTCTGCTGGACAATATGAAAGACTAAACAGACTGCACACTACATCTTGCCTCGTGTCACAGTGAGTCCAACAACAATATTACATGTTTGCCTAATAGCTTCCATGCAGTGATGAGACTCATAAATAATCTCCGTTTTGTTTACCCCATCTGCATCTCTTTTGTTACCGGCCTGTTGCCAATATCTCCTTCATTCATACTGACAGAAAATTAATGACTTGAGGGTTAGGTTAAAGAAAAGGCAATGTGTAAGCTGCAGTGCCCTTTTCTGTAAAGCTGTAAGTGTCTTTCTTATCTCCGCAAACGAAGGGTCACTTTGATCACACTTGACTGCACTTAACCTCAGTCCGTCCTGTACATTAGACACTGGACAGATCTCCAGCTGAGGAATTCTGCTCATAGCAAATGTGTGACATCATGACCAGCGCTCGACCTGAGAGTCTGTTTATCATAATCTGAAGATTTTCTGGTGTTAACTCACAGATACACGGTCAATTTGACAGCGCAACTTAAAAAGCACCATCAAAGACCCTAGAAAGCACATTGGATATAGCTGACCTTTTTGGATGTGCATAATAGAATGGCTCTGGAGGTAGCAGAGCACTATTATGACACCAACACTGCCATCTAGTGGTAAAAGGTGGTGCTGTAGCAAGATGTTTTGAATGCTTTGTGCAACTTTAGTGTCATTTTAACCCATAAGACATTACTTAAAAGTAACGAAACATCCAATGAGGTTTCATCAAGTGACAAAAGACATGCTGCATAAAGTACAGTGTGTGTAAAATGTGGTTCCAAATAAAAGAATTGCCTTGAGTTTTCATTTTGCTGGTATAACTATTATCCCAAAATCCTCTATTACCTTATGTGTGTAGTACTAGATTAGAGAGGAACCAAAACACACTAATGATGATCATATGGCCATAGTGGGATATGTTTATCTTGGACATTGTGAAGGCACCAAGCACAGTAGGCTGTCTCCTGAAATAATACCCATCTTTCATGATACATCACCGATGTCTAACCCAATTACTGGAAATGCATAGTTTACATGTGTGTACGGTCTACATTCTTTGGTCTGAGTAAGTATTTGACGTGCCAGAGTGGGAAGAGTCCATCATCAGTCGAGAAAATACTCTGCACAAGCTTGGTGCCACATTAAGAGCGCTTTAAAGAAACTCAGGCAGGACTGTTATATATCAGCAGTGAAAACACAGGCTGTTAAATACAAGCTTCAGCCAAGGAAGTACAGTGGTGCGTGTAATAAATCTTATTCCAGCCTTTATATGGCTTTAGGCAGCTCTACACGTCTGCATTTTCTGCCAAGATGATAACAGGATGCATATGCAGAAAATCTCTTACATTCGATTTGCTGCACTCTATTCATGAGTATTGGGTTATTTTCCAAGTTAAAATAAACAGAAAAACTTTAATAACTGTTTAATCCAAAGAGCAATTTAATTCAAAAAAGATTTTTTAAAAAGAAAAGAAAAAAAAGCCTTCCACATATAGTACTTTGTGCATGTCTTCTGCTCATATACATCTTGTTAAATATTTGAAGTCAAGCCACTAAATATTACGGCAGCATATAATTATCTCTCATTTTCACAATACTTTCTCAATTGAAATTAAAAGATTTGAAATAATAATAATAATAAAATATAAACATTGCACATAAGTTTATACATCTTGATTTCTTGTCTCTTTGCATAAAAAACATTGAAGGATCAAATCAATTTAGACGGCCATAAAAAGGGCAGTAATGACCAGACAACTCAAACTGTAGCTGGCACTGATCACAGCATGGGACGTACTGCCAGACACAATGATTGAGACTCCTGGCTTACACAGCTCACAGTCCTCACCACAGAACACACACGGGTCCAGATCCCGCAGGGCGTCCAGGTTGTATGTCCTTGTTGCTTTTCTCGCTGCGAAATAATCAGATTAGATGTGCTGAACAACTCTGATCTGATTAAAAAAAACACAAAAAAAAGGCATTGTGTACTCACTCGGCTCATAGTAGTCATAAACACGCACAACAGCATTCTGTATACGCGCCACCTTGTAAATCCTGATGAGGGGTAGTCTCACGCATACCTCGGTTTTGTTAAGCTGAAAAAAACAGACAATGAGTTTTATCATTCACTATGACACCAAGAATCTAACAGTATACATTTATAGTGTTGTCATATACACATCTAACACTTGAAAAACTTACTGAAACAAGATATAGGACGACTTTATCAGATAACGTCTCTATCTTTGAGATGAGATCTGTTGGGGCCATAGCTCCAGGAGAAAGAGTGAAGCCACTGAGCATGCCCACATCCAAAATGGCCATTCCAGTCTGTGGCATCATCTGATTGTCTTTTAATCTGGAGGGATTCACAGAAAGCGTTGGTGTTGCATTTAATTGCATAGTATGTATGGATAACGTATATGAAAGGAAGAAATGAATACTTACCTTGTACAAACGGACAATAGCAAGTGGTTGTTGTCTCTGTTGTTGTAAATTTCCACATTTAATAAGAAAGCCTCCTCATTCATAAAGCGCCGGAGGTTTTCTGAAAATGTCTGGCTGTCTAGATTATAGAAAACATTCATCTGCAGGGGTACAAGCAACAAAAACACTTTATAGCTACAGAGAGCCACAGTGAAAGGTCAAAGTAGTAGTTTCGGAATGTCTCAACTGAAATGCCTTAAGGTGAAATAAAATTGTCCCTGCTTTAAATTACCAGACAAGTTGACAAACAGGATGTGGCAGAAAGAGACAAAGAGCTGGAACTTTAGCGTAGCAAAAAAATGAATGTTTCACTATAGTGTTCTGAGCGAAACCATCTGAACACATGAATGCAAACGGGACGTGAAGCTGCAGAACGTATGCGATCCAGATGTTAACTTCTGGGAGCCCATTATCATGCTACATTTGCATTTTGCCGCTCTGCATTAGCATTCATATTGCACTACACTGCACCGCGTGAACTGGACACATTTATTCTGGTCACGCTCTGCTTCTTGGGCCTAATGTTGTCGATTATTTTGTAATGTATGGAAAGATTTAGGCATTTTGTTGCATGTATGGAAAGATTTAAGCATTGTTAGGGCTTGTATGGAGTCGGGATGTTTTCATTTGCAAGTGGTCTTTTTTTAGCAGTCATTAAATACAAATTATGAATGTAGAGTACAACATGAAAGCAGGTAACTGTACCTGAAACGTGGCAAATCCTCTTCCTTCCATGTACACATCTAGATTGAGGTCACTGTCAGCATTAATCTAAAAATATAAAAATACAAAATTAGGAAACCTGCAATAACAAGTGTGTTCTGTGAATTTCAAAATAAAAGCAAAAATATGGAGCAATTTATTACCTCTTGACTCAGATCCATTCGATAGTTGGTGGAGTTGATTTGATAAACTGACACAAATGAAGTTGTTGGGGCCGATATCTTAAGCCTGAGGTCAATCGCGAAGGCTCCACTAAAAGCAGCAAATTGTGCCAAAGCCTGAAGAGCAACCACTGTGTCCTAATGAAACAGACAAATGTGGGAATAAACTGTTTTCTGAGCAACTGAACAACAAAAACAAACATTGTTTAAACCACCAGTACCTGTGTGCTCGCAAAGCCACCAAGATGATTCCTCTGCTTGCTTAGCCACTTCATCAGTAAAATGGCCTCCACAATGTAACCACGGTTAAAATATGCCAGAAGAACATACGCGCAGGTTTCAACCTGAATTGAGTGAGGCTGACTGTCGTGTGACCCAGTGCCACCAGAGGACATCCATATCATAGCTCCATCTTAAACAGAAACATCTAGTATTGTACTACTAACAATACCTCTACAATAATTCGGTGTAATCTTTTTTACAAGGTACCTTCCAAGTCAGCCCTTCCTCTGAGCAAATTCAGTACCGAGGGAGCCACCGGACTGTTGGCTAAAGATAGAGCGTAAGCCACCAGAGACAGACTGTAGTTACTGACCACTCCTGTGGAGATTTGACTCTCCAGGTACCTTGTAGCCAGGGACACTTTGTCACTATATCTTTCCTACAAATAAAACAAATCACCCAAGAGTTATTTTACCATTTCAGTATGGAAAATACATATTTCAGTTACTCACAGCATTGCTCTCATCTTCCACAAGTGCTATCAATACATATGCAGTGAGTGCCACATGGCCACTGTCCACTCCTGTATGCATTTCTGTGTGCATCACTGCTCCCATTTCATTGAACTCTCCCTGTGCTCCCTGGTGACTCAACAGCCAGTCTCTGGCCCGGTTCAGGACGCCCTGGTCCACCTGGATGTAGGACTGAGCCTGCTGGAAGCACTTCACTACAAAGGCCGTCAGCCTGAGGCCACAGACAGAGGCACAGAAAATGAGAGAAAATCATATGTATTCATATAAAGTATACAATATGTATAATGGGTGAAGTTACTGCAATTCATTAAAACTTATTTTAAATTATTCTTAATGAAAAATTTCTGAAAACAAAAAAATACTATTCAGATAAAATTCTTGAACACAAAAGCTACTCCAGTAAAATGAAAAATTGGTTTAGTTTGTCACATTAACTGACTTACCATGTGCTACCAGAGCGATCAGTGGCTCCAAACGCACTAAATGAACCATCACTTCGTTGGTAGGACAGCTGCCGCCGATATCCTACCAGACAGCAAACATATAGGAAACAATTTTCTCAACAAAATATAATAAAAATATCCTGAAGTAGGTTTCTTACCCTCTTCCATATGACGTAGGGCTCTGCTCCGAATGCCTGCGTCATCCTGACCTGACTCATCCAAGTAACGCAAAATATAAATACTTGGAGCAAAATGGACCATGTTCTGCTCCCCACAACCAATCGGCAGCTCCACTAAAGAGTCAAGTTTGTGAATGGACAAGGCCAGTATATCACCTGCACAAAATACAACATAGTTAAACTTTTAATAAAATATTCCTTCAAAAAGCCAAGATATCCTGTCATATCAGGTAGAACCACAACAAATGCCTCAATACCAAGGTATTTCTTAGAAAATGCACTCTACTGGTGGACAAAGACTTACCTCCTATAGCCACATGAGCCCTGCGGGTGTCTGAGATCACACCTGGTGGAAAGGAGAAGGCTGTGGACATGGAATAGTTGTTCTTATTTGGTGGCAGCTCTAAAAAAAGATTCTTAGAGACAGACTCTTCAACTCCCTCAGGCTGCAGAAACATAAGCAACCAGAAGTAATTCAATCGACAAACGACTTTTTCCTGTGGGTAATTTTCTCTTAAATATTAATGCTTATACCTTCACCAAGACACTCCAAACAAGGCTTTCTGAGGCGTCTGCAGATACAGCATCCACAGTGATATCAATCTCACCCAAAGCTGTAAGCCTCACAGGAAACATGGCTTTAGCAGAAACATGGCTTCCTAAAGTCAGTTTTTGGGCATTTACTACTGAGATATCCCCTCGTTTTGCCATAATAAAGTCAAACGCATCACTTTCAGCCAGCAGTAAGATGACCTAAAAACACAAATAAGAAAATCAATCATCTCATATGGCATATGGCATTTTACACTAAATCCTCTGTAAGGCAGTAAAATAAAACGGCCACAAAGCATACAATACAATGAGTGGTGTGTCAGATTTGTAAATCCCATACCTCCAGGTCCCGCTCTAGATGGTTGACAATGTTTACCTCCAGCACAATTTCCTCTCCTCTGATGAGGTATGAAGGCACATTAAGGGACAAGGAGAAGTCTTTGGTCACAGATAACTGTCAGAAATAGCACACACAACAGAGTTTATGTAAAAAAATTAATTAAATAAAATCGCATGTACTGGCAAGTATTTACTTTCTCTGATGTGAAACCCAAACCCTGGCGCTGCGACATTACAAATGCAGCAGCTCTTAGTGATGTAACCCCATCTGGCACTGTTATTTTCTCACTTGTCCACGTAGTAGCACTGTTAAAAAGTGATATAAAAACAACTAAATACATATCTAGTGCATCTACACATTTTAAATCTTGTTATGATGAGCTGTGTACCTTATCGTAGCATCTAACCACAGCAGGGGCTCGGCTCCATCCATAAAGTGGCTCCAGTATTTCTCTATCACATTGGCATCTATTGATGAAGAAAACACAGAAAAGGACATTTTCCACAATAGCTGAAAGTGGTTAAAAAAATTCACCATGATTTGACAGTATATTAGGTGTGAATGATACATTAAATATTTGAAATGGGAAAGAGGGACTACATTAATTGCATTGATTTTATTTTTTTTTTCAGCTTACCCTGTTTAGTTGCATCAGGCTGCTGTGTCTCATACAGTCGACCATTTGTCAGCCTTTTAACATTACATTCCTATAGAACAGAAACGAAAATGTATGTGTTAAATCCTTTTAGTCTATGGCAACAATTGAGTGGCAAATCAAACAATTATTATAGAGACGGTTCATAAATATAGGTCAGGTCAGCACACGTGATGTAAGCAGTAAAAGAGTGTCACTTGTGTGGATGTCTAAACTTAACTCAGTATTTATTGTGTTACACACAGACAATATGTTGATTCCAGCAATAATCCTCGGGTAAACCCTAAAGCCAAGCACTAGAGTTACCAGCTTTTAAAATCCCTGGAGTCACTCACAAACAAAGCAGGTGGATAAGTTACAACCTGAGCAACAGGTTAAGCTGTAACATACCCATAGAATATATCAGTGGAAATCAAGGAGGCGTTTAAGGGTTCTCGGAAAAAATACATTCTATGCATTCACTCTCACAGTGAGATCTTAAATCACAATGGAATGGAATGGAATAGAATGGAATAGAATGGAATGGAATGGAATAGAATGGACTAGAATGGACTAGAATAGAATAGAAAGCTTTATTGTCATTGCACAGCAGTACAATGAGATCAGGTGCCACATCTGAGCAGCAAGAGGAGAGTCTTCCCTGGTGTTTGTCCAAGACTTCTACAGGCATGCACAAGCTCTTCAGATTGTCAGATTGAATCTTTAGATAGATAGGGTTCATACTTTGTATATTTAACACCATTAGACCTGCTATTCTTACTGTAAAACTTAAGAGTAAAACTAAATCTTTGCATTAGTTACTAGTTATTAGTTGCAATTAGATTACATGATGACAAGCAGACCACAGTATGTTAGGCTGGGGAGCTATGTCTCTGTGTCTGTCTTTAGTAGCACAAAGGCTCCTAAAGGTACTGTTCTTGCTCCATTTTCTGTTTACTTTATCCACACTATTTGAATTATAACTCACATTCAGGAATACTCTGATGATACAGCAATAGAGGCTTGTATCAAAGATGGACAAGAGGAGCCTTTATAGATGGAACCAAGAAAAATGTCTCATTCTAAACACCTTCTCGAGATTTCTCTCTCCTCAGTGTTACATCATTATACCATTTACAAAACAGCAGCAGTGCAAACAACAGCAGTTTTAACAGAGAGTCATTGTGATGCAAAAGCAGAGATTCAAAGGAAGTTTACCTGCGACAAGTCAAATTCCTGGTAAAACTCTGAAGCGGTGTCATGTGTCCCCATTATGACGATTCCTACCTCAGAGCCAGTTTCAGGCCCAGTCACACTGAGAGTTACCTGCTCCCCTGGCTGGGCTTTGTCACTACTCCAGCTAAGAGAAATCTGAAGACAACACACACACCAGATGCTATGATTTTGGCATGGCTTGTATAACGCAGCAGCACTAAGCGAGAATGAACTGTACTTCTTGTTGTTTGACGAACAGGTCTGCTGTGTCACTGATGACCTCTCTGTCAGTGAGGAAACAGTAGACGGTCACACAGGCCTGAGGGACCCACGCTGCAGTTGGAGTGAGGGAAAAAGACGCAAACTCCTTTGTCCCGGCAGCCACTATTTGGCCTCTGGAGATTACCTATGAGAACACAATGGCACAGAAACATTGAGGGATGAAAGCTGTTAAATTACACGTAACATAATATTTATTTGACGGAATTGATGGAACCTGTGAAAAGATTTGCTGATATTTTTACAATAGGACCTACCACATAGTGAAGCAGTTTTGGTCGGACGGAGCTCTCCACAGTTATCCGAACAGGCGACCCTATCTGATAACATAAATGAATAATAATTATGTGTAAATAAATACAGTTTTCAACAGGATTAACACAGAGTTAAACATTGCACATCAGGGTTACCTGTGCAGAACTGATAGGGGAGATCTGAATATATGAACCACTGGGCGAGGGATGAGTTGTGGACACTTCTAAAGACACATCACTGGACTGGTATCGTGCCTAAATATAAAGAAGAGATACAGTACGACTTCATGTTCTCATCAGAAAGAGGACTTTTTTTTTTTTTATACTGAAACTACTCATCTTACACTGAGTGAAACTGCTGAACACTGGTTTCCCCCCTGAGGACCCACATACCATTTAAATCAAAACGCTTACCTGAATAAAAAGCATCTCTACTTCAGCCTGTAATCTGAACCTAATGTGGACAATCCCATCCTCAGGCACTGGAAGTGTCAGAGATGTGGACTCGTCATCATCTGTGGACGTTTTCTGAGTGATTTCAATCACTGCAGAGTCCATTACATCTACAGAGCTCAGTGGCTGTTTGTCAAATCGTGATATCTTCAGCTTTGGAGAAGGTGGAGAGTTAGAAGAATAAATTATTTTTACATGGAAAAATAAAAAATCACTTACCTTTGCGTAGAACTCCATGGCCGGCTTTAGCATCAGAGGATAATCATGTAGTGTTAGGTGATACATCTCCTTGGTCATGTGTACTTTAACTTGTTTGGTCACTTCAGTTCCTCGATGAACTTAATTAATATAGAAATAAAAGATATAGTAATCAAAGTGAATTCGATTCATAACATTTGCTTCAATTAGTTGAATCTTACCTGTAGAGTTGTCAGTGACAGAGGCGCTAACATAAATTATAACATCTTGGGCATTTTGTGCCATTGCATTTATTGTATTAAGATCATCTTTACTGAAGAAGAACTGAGTTGAACCATAGATCTAAAACCAGGGATAAGAAGTTAGTAAATGTTAAATGTTAGTGTTCATGTAGTGTCCTTGTCCTAAACATCATTGATAACAAAGATTACCTCGTTGGACTGTGTTAACATGAAAGAAGAGCCATCATTGTCCAGAGCTGGTCCCAGACTGAATGTGACCTTCACTGTCCCATGTACAGGCTGTCCACTCAAGTATCTATTGTCAACAAGGATAACTTCACATACTGCATGTGCAAATGATATGTTTTTTTAGTGTTTTTTTTGGCTTTCTGCGCTCCTGCTTATGTTAGTGTAAATGTTGTATGTAATTGTCACTTACAGTGCCCTGACTGATCCTGAAACATCGTCATGGGCCAGAACATGAGAAGGTGTGTTGATCAAAACTTCAAAAGGAGGAGTTTCTGTAAAAGCAAAGTATACATTGGAAAAAAATGTTGGACAATATTGGCAGAAACATCTCAATATGTCAAATATTTTTAAATTAGTTTGGGTTTAGAGGTTGAGTAAGTAAAAAATGGATCTATATCTTTAAACAAAGCTCCATCATCAGTTTGCCACAGACTGGTCTATTATGGGATTAAATGTTTGGACATTGAGTACATTTAACCCAGCTTTGTCTCTGTTACCAAAATGTTCCACAAGAAATGTCTGTTCATCAGTCAGTCCCTGCAGGGAAAAGAATGGCTTTATTAAAATTGTTTTAAACATTAAGTTTGACATTAGAAAAAAAAACATTTCTGCGCCTTACATTGATTTTTGTGGAGACTGTCCACTTTCCAAGAGGAGCTGACTGGGACAGGGTAAATTCCCGCAGCACTACGCCATGATTCCCTGTAAACTGCGATTTGTCAGCAGTATTTCCTTTGGGATTCTGTGTATAGTATAAAATATGTAAAATACTCCACAATTAGATCATACTTATTGCTTCATTGCAACTCCTACAGACATACGTTTATAGAGAGTTCCACTTTGCCATGGTATGGATAATTATCCAAATAGACTGATGCAACCCGGACTTTGATAGTGTCCCCTGGCTGGTAGCGCGCTCTGTCTGTCTGAATGAACGTGGTCACATTTCTGGGATTGAATCGTAGACTGGTGGTGTTGGTAAAAATAAGTTCCTTATCTTTGTAACCCCTCACAGTCAGGTTAAATAATGAACTCTTGGTTGTTGATTCATAAATCTGCAACACATATTTAAAAGTAGTAAAGGAGATAAACCCAAATTGACAAAAAATGAGACAATCCTACTTACAGGAGGAAGAGTGAGTATCCCAGTCACATCTACATAAAGATCAGAGGGTGTGTAAGTCCACTGAAATCTTAAATACTACATATGTATACATCATACTGTATTGTTACCTCCTCTAAAATCCTCAGACCTCTCTATTTTCATGTTGCCCTGTGCAGCCTCAGCTGTCACCCGAACACTGAAATCTGCCAGGACGGTCACTGCGAGCGATGTAGGCATCCCAGCAGAAATCTCTTCTGGAGTTGAGACCAGGAATCGCGCACTGAAAAAAAAAGAAAAAATACCTTACATTTCATTCATAACTTATCACATTAAGATAATTTCTCTTGCCAACCTTGGGGATTGTTGATTTGATCTGGACACTGCAAGACAAATAACTCCCAAACACAAAAATACCTTCCACAGACACGCCATGTTCCGTGTAGATGTTCGGATGCACACTTTGAGAGCGCTCAGGGAAGCTCTCCTGACCTACACCTGTGTGAGACAAAACTCCACCTCCATCGTCCCAGAACGCCCCTTTAAAAGGGTCATATGCCTAACTACTCACAGCTATTATCACATGTAGCCTATACTCTGTCACAAAAGATATGGTCTGGAGGGGAAGGGGTGTAGACACATTTCAACGCCTTGGCCCAGAGGGGTCGAGTCTCATCTGTCTATTCAGAGGTTGACAATTCACAAAACTGATCTCTGCTGCTGTAAAGAGATGAGCATTAGAAGAAGCAAAACACCCACATGAACCCACGTTAGTTGTATCCATTAAACAAGCAAACAAACAAAGCTGGTGTTGAAGTTACTATATCAGAACTGCTATCTATTAACAATTTAATTTGTTTACTTAAGGTAATACCTATATTTTGTGACTGAAAGAGACAGGCCTCTAAAAAAAACAAAAAACTTCTGTTTGAGCTTCTGATACAACAATGTTTCACATTTGAATGTGATGTTAGTTGTGAAACATGAAAACAGCTGCACAAAGAACAAAACTAGCATTATGGTTAGACCATTTGTACACCCAAAGGCAACAATTAAAGTGTTTACTCAGAACTGAGGCACATGAAAAGTCTGCATAATCTCCTGTGAAACAGTAGGTGGCAGTAGAGTCAAAGCCAACCTAAAATCAAATGCATATTTTGTGAAACAAAATCAGTATCACACAAGCTTCTTTTTATCCAAACATTTTATTTCTTTGGTATTTTTTCCACACTAGTTACATAAAAATATACAGTATTTAATTCACAAATTTGTAATTTGGCACAACAACCACTTGTTAGTACTGATGTAATGTGAGAATGTGTTTGCATCTGTGACGATGTTTGTGTAACGTGAGATGATGTTGAAATCAAATGTGTAGGCCCATACAGTGCTGTATTTGCATTTGTTCCAATGTTCTACTCTTGTGTGAAGCAGAGCCTACAGAACCTGGTGTATGCTCAGGTACAAAACATGAGGCGCTTTAATGTCATTTAAGAAAAGGTCTATGTACTCATTCAGAAAAAGAGCTTGCTTTTTGACAAGTCTTTTGACAATGCACATTTTGCTGCATTGCTTCTAAATCTCTAACAAGCCCTTTTAAGACTACAGCAGATTGCAACATCATTATTAATACATTCTAACAACAACGACAAAGTGCTGACACAAGTGCATATTTACAGAGTGTTAAAAAAGACCAGGACAAGGGAGCATCAAAGTGAAATACATGAGGGTAAGAGTCAAGCCATAGATGGCACTGAGCGGTTAGAAAACTGCCAACAGACTTTAAGAAAAGTATCCTGTGACCAATGTGACATTTACAGCAACTCTACATCAAAGAGCCTCTGTAAAAGGCACTTAAGCATATTTAGCAATAAATCTTTGACACTTTTTGAAAGCTATTTTAGAAAGCAAATCTTGTTTTTGCTTTTTATACTTTAACATGTGTTTGAAAAATGTACAGCAGAATATGCCAGATGCTGAACTTAAATTCTGAATTGGTATCAAGACAAATCAAAAAACAGTAATCCCTCTTCAACAGTGGAAATAGTTTTAAAAACTACTTCTTTAATTGGCATACATGAAAAACCTATATAGAGTAGCTTTCAGTATTTTATGTTAAGGAGAAACATCCAAGATCTTAACCAATAATGTATTACTTTTGAAGAATAAAGATGCCGTACAGTCCTTGCAGTGCTTCATTTCATAAGGCTTTAAGGATCCACTTTAAAAGTTCTCTGATTAATACCTCCAGTAGTCACATTTCAAAGTGACGGTACACACTCTCCACGTAGGTCAAGACCCTCTGCCAGTCAGGACCACCCACTCTGAGCATCTCCTCCACAGTCTGCAGCACAGATTCAAACTCACCATCAACCTTGTGTTTGCTAAACTGATGTGATATTTGTTCAATACTTAAAGGGCACAGACGCTTACCAGAGACTGTTCAATCCCAACACTCTCTCCTGTTTTGAATGCCAGACTAAGGTTCTCTCTCTGAAAAAGCAGGGGGAACAATCAATAATTTAAACACTAGAAATCACTGGGTCCCCTCTATTACACAGGCAGCAGTAAATACCTTGTTCTCTGGACAAAGGCTGTTGTATGGGATGTGGGAGGGCAGATATGTGTGGTAGATGGCACAGAAGGCAAGACCGTCGGCCCAGCTGCTGCTGAAGTTGGTAATGTCAATATTCTGTATAAAAGTGAGGAATACAAAGAGAGGCCCACAGTGAATATTAAAGCACACGCACAATGCCAACAATAAATAACAGAATATAATCTGGCGAAATTCAAACAGGAAACCAGTTGAAAACATCAAGAAAACATGGTAGTTAGTTTCTATGCTTCACCTTATAGCCTTGAGTTCGATTCTGACACCAGCGAAGCAGTGAGTTTCTCTTGGAGCCTCCATGGCGACGCAGCAGCAGGTTGAAACCATCCTGCGACCTGTCAATGGCAATACAAAAGCTGCTATGGCAAACACACACAGCATGAACTGCAATCATGTTCTATGTCGAGTAAAAGTCATAGTCTGAACATAGTATTCAAAGAAACGTAATTTGTTGTCAGCTCAGAGACAAATGGGACTGGCTCAAAATAAATCATTGCTTTTAAAGGAGTATCAATCAGTGTGGCCCGTAAAACACTGGCCTGTCACAGAGAGGATGTAGACTCACTTTGTTGGAGGCTGGTCTGTGAGGGCAGAGTTGTACTTATTTAAAGACTCCTCACGTTTTCCTACAAAGACAAATTACCACACAGCACACTAATTATTCACCAGATAATTGTTTACATCATGCGTGTTTAAGTGTAAAATGAAGAGTAAAAATGAAGCATTATATGAAAAATACAAGTTAACATCACAAATTCACCACTTTCTGACTGGCTACATAGACGTACCTTTATCTGCGCCTTTGCCATCTTGCCAATCCAAGCTTCGTCTGCCTCTTAGTTGTAACAAGTTCTTCAAAACAGCACAAGAATTAAAAGCCTAATAAAGGTAGGTTTTGATGAAGGATTATGATTATGTTATTTACCTTGTTTGTAGATCCAGACGTTGAGATAGTATGGGATTGGGAGTTTTTATTCTGTGTAGTGGAGAAGTCTGAAGAGGCAGGTAATCTGGACAGACTCCTGCAAAAACAACCCACAGATGAAGTTTCACTAATTATAATGTGATGCTAGATCAAAAATGATGTTTGTCTATTGTGAAAGTTGAATGTGCAGAGACTAGAGGCATAATCTTAAACTTTGAGAAAATGATTTTCGACAGAGACAGATATTTGAGCTCATGCCAAACAGATCTTTTGTGCAACTTCAGAAGATCCGCCCCCTCTATTCAAATTCCATGTTCTGTACACAAGCACACAAACACCCACTTATTCATGCCTGCACTAGTTATGTGTGGCTTGCTTCTCGGTCAGCTCTGTGTACAAACACTGCTTTCAGTCTGCGCACAATGGACAACCAGCTGGGAAGATTGCTATAACGTGATCCTGACGAGTGGCACAATAAAAACTCCACTGGAATGACATGGATGTTTTTGTTAAATTATAAATATATACCTTGACCTCTCTGTTATGGTTACGGTCCTTCGTGTCTCACTAGGTCGGACCTCCTCTGCACTTCGCTCCTCATTGGTCACATTTCTCAAGTAGCGTTTGGTCACATCTGGGCGTGGCTCTTCCTCATTTCTTGCACTTTCATTCTGACTTCCAGTGTCTCTGCGTTGACACCCCACCCTGTGCAGGCCCCTGTCCCTGCCTCTCTGTGTCTCCTCTTTATTATCGGTGTTATGAGCCAGGTCAGCAGTGGTTTTATCTGATTTGTGACTTGTATCATTATTGCCAGGAGTCTGAGTGATGACAGCCAGTCTCTGCCTGCTCTCCCTCAGCTCTCCTCTGAGTGTGACCAGCTGCATGTCAGCTTCCTTCTGCCTCTGCTGAGCCGCCGCCAGCTCCCGCTCCATGTCCTTGTGGGCCGTTCGGAGCGCTGCCAGCTCCTCTTCTGCCTCAACTCGCAGACGGTCCGCCACTGACACTGCCACCTGCAGATCGGCCTGGAACTGCAACCACTCCCCCCGTTCAGTCTGGACACCAACATGAAGTTCACAAAGTTATTTTAAACATGCAACATAAACTGAAACATGACCTGCGGTTTTAACAAAGCACCAGTTTTAGGTCGTTCTAGTTAAGTATATCATCTTGGTCAAGTAGATGGATTTTTATCAATACTGTAGACAGTTGATGATTTTAATTTAAATGTTTATATTGTATTTGCTTGAAGAAGAATGATTCCAATTGCTGACAATATTTTCTTATAAAATGTAAATGCATATTTAAAATAAAGAAATACATTGAATTTAGCAGGCACAAGCATCATAGCAACACACTGCAGTAACCGATTTAGTTTTTGCCGTCCCAGTCTCAGCCTCACCACTCTCTACTAACAGGAGTATAGTAACCTTTCATGCTTCTTTTATTTAATAAAAAAGGTAAAAACAATTTTTCACCACAAAATATTAATACGTTACATTAAATCGAAGTTTAAGCTTTGGAGTTTGCCTTGTTAAACACTGCGTCGAAGCACTGCCAACATTTATCCATGTTTAATTTGCTGCCCATTTCTCTATCTTTTTTTAGCTGTTTTGCTGTAAAATAAGGCCTATTTTGCACCAGAATAAACCATTTCCTTGTTTTTTTCCTTGGTCCTTCTTTGTTGACATCACTGTCGACCAATGGGAGCGCTCCAGAATTACCAGAAGCGAGCTGTGATTGGCCAAAATCCCACTGTGGGCAGATCATTCTCATCAATTAAAATCCTTAATTCTAAAGCCTAGATCAAGTCTGAAGGTCTCATTTTCTTCACAGATGATTCCTATTGTAAAAAGCGATAGGTGGTCAAACTAAATGCAATAGTAAAAAAAAAAAAAAATCAGATAAGGGACTTTTTACGAGATTTTACAAGCAGATTTTTAGCCTCACTTTAAGACTAAACAGGACAAGTACAGAGAAAAGCATCTTTGGTGGTAAACTGTAAATATTAATATTGATAAACCCGACAACAACAAATATATGACAGATTATAGTATGAACCTAGAGTTAGTTTTGCTATGGCAGAATCTTGATACATACTTGATACTTGATACACATCAAACATTTCCAATCTTGGTTCTTAAAACTAACCTAGAATGTCTTTAAAGACTTTTACTGTAGCTTTAAAGATACTTCACGAAGACATCAGAAACAGCAAAGCTAAGAGCCAAGTATATTAGACTATCGAAGAAAACTTTATCTTTAAAGATGAGTGGGATTAGTGAGAACAAAAGTGTCTGAAGGAGGCCACATTGGGACTGTGGTACAATGTAAACCAGTGAGATATGAGAGCTATGGGAGTGCAGAGGAGCGCAGGGGTTGGGAAGAATGGTAATTAGATGAAGAATGGATATGGGACGCGGAGGAGGAGGATATCTGAGCCAAGACGCTCCCTCGTCTGACCAGTGACTTAAGACCACAGCTGGACCCAATTACACTGCACACATACACACTCAGTACAGATCATATTCCCTTTTCTTTTCCTCAAAACACTTCCTTTGTTCTTTTACCTCACTTAAGCCTTCACACACACTGTCTTTTTGTGAACTACACAACAAATACAAGACAACGTGTCATGACTGAAGATGTACAGTATTGTAACTATCCACAGCCTTTGTCCTTGAAGTATGGACATTGTCTGCTAAAGAAAACAGGAAAAGGCTCCTCTCTTCACACTGAGATAAGGGCGTGGACTGTCTGTATTAAGACACACACATGCAGTCCCTCAAGAGCTGACCTAATGCCCCACTCCAAGACCAGATGTGGTATCCAGCAGGCATGGCTGCACGTGTACATTCAAATACATGTGTCCTCCTATTGAAGCTGATCTTTCTCGATAATTCTGAGAAAAGGTCAAGAAAACTGGAAAATTATGGATAGGTATTTTCCAAACATCTGTCCCTGAATCACCTCCACACCCAGTCTATTAAACAAACTCAACTGGAGCTTTTCTCTATCTCTACACTGTCTTCTGTGTCCACAAAAAAGTAATATTAAGTAATTTACATATAAAAAATGAAGAATACACACACTTAAGCTCCCAGCATAAACAATAAATCTTCATTCTGCATCTGAACAGTCCCTGTGGCCCCGAGACACAATCCACTGTAACAAGCAACCTGGAGATTCCTGGAATTTATCAGCGGCATCCGCCTGGAACCGATTCCAAAACAGGGCTTTGTGACTGACTAACGCTCCAGGAGGGAACCAAATATAACCATTGACCCATACACACACACACACAGTCTATTCAGTCTATCCAGCCATGAGA
The DNA here is from genome assembly GCA_036850595.1 of Rhyacichthys aspro. NCBI lineage: Eukaryota > Metazoa > Chordata > Actinopteri > Gobiiformes > Rhyacichthyidae > Rhyacichthys > Rhyacichthys aspro. The sequence continues at coordinate 10,482,033 of CM072169.1, read as the reverse complement.
GGAGTGTTTTCATTGTTAGTAAGTAAGCCAAATTGAAGACTGGTGGTGCACACAAGCATCAGCAGCAGGCACATTCTGGAGTGAGAGTTGAGCATGTCTTAGGATTCTGTGCCAACAAGGGTAAAATATTATAAAATCTGCTTTTCTTTTTTTTTTAAACTTTGCTTGAGGAATATGTGGATAGAAAATAAAATCGTATGACTTAGAAAACACACAGTAGAGCACCTAATAAGTCAAAAGGGAAGATGTAGAGGTCTAGTGCGTACAAAAAGCTACAAGAAAGAGTTGTTGGGTAATTGTTTGAGCTGTTGTGTTGTGGGAAGAGGTCAGCTGTGAAGGAGAAAGAGAGAAGAAAAGGCAAAGAGGCGCTGTAGGGGAATGGAGGAAGAAGAAAAAAAATCTATTTGAAGCAGCTAGCACATTAAGATTATCTGTACACGTTTTGTGAGTCGTCTGTGTCTCATGTCTCTTACAATAACGTAAGGCCAGAAAGTGTGCGAGCCTCAGCCTCCCCATTCTTCACCACATAACTCAGTACAAAACAATTTTTGTGTTGTAGACAGCCAAACATGAACCCCCTCCTCTGCAGTGTTCTCCACAAAAAAAATCCTCCCATCACAACAGAGTGGACTGAGATGGTTCATAAAGTTGGAGCTTTACTAGCTTATATTGCTCTATCGAGGGCCCATATAAACACAGTTTCAAATTGCTCCTGTATTCATACACACGGTTGGCCAATATTGCTTCACCACAGTCACTCAGTGGCTTTGTTGGTCTGTGCCAAGCTTAAATACTCAGTCCAACATGGGAATGTAAAAAGTTGAAGAGAAAGGAAAGATATACAGAGCTGACAATATGATGAGGACAAAACAGTCAAAGCTACAATTGAACATTTGAATGTGTGGTTCAACAATGAGTAACTTTTGAAGCAGCAAGGAAAAATGAAACAAAAAGAGTCAGATGGAAAGAAAAAGTACATGTACATGTTGTATTCCAGCTGTTGTAATCACTGCCAGATCTAGAGGAACTGGGAGCCTGTAGCTACAATCCTCATAAGGGAGGGTCAGGAATTGGAATGAGTAACAGGAAATTACTGCAGAATATCACCTTTCTCATATAAGTGACAAATGCCTATGTAGTTGAGCACTGAGATGTTGTAGAGTGGAGGATGAGAAAAGTGTAAATTAAAAATAACTGGGCTGAAATTGTTTGATATTATGGCATGTTCACCACTGACAACCTTAACTCATCACAACAGTTGCCTACATATAATTAAACAGCATAAGCACTTATACTTTTAAGTATAAGCTACTTAAAAATACTTTCTAGCCTCTCAAGACAGCACAGGAAGACCTCCATTAGCAGAAATGCATCTCCCGGGAGGCCCAGCCCATTTCAAGGTCTATTGTGATTGGAAGAACAAGCATTGAGGGTCTTATCTCCTGGATGAAAGGTTACATGCACCAAGCTGACTCCAATAATTGGAGTGTCTATTTCCTGTTTACACTGCTATATTTATTCAAGAGAGTGTTTTATTTTTCCTTTTAACTATGTTAATGCTACAGCTGTAGTAATTGCACACAGGGAAATGCACACACCCTGTAATGTGGATTCTTACAGCTACAATTTTCTTTTCAAATCATTACCTGTAGTGTGCACTTTAGGGTTTTCACTTCTGTCAGCAGATGCCGCAGAGCCTCTGTAGAAAGATGATGTGGAATATTACGTGAGTGAAAATGTAAAAAACAAAGACAATCAAAGTTGGGGGAAAACACTAGCATGACTGATACAAATAGTGAATATATAAAGAGCAGAGCAGAGGAAAAAGAAGACAAGAATGTTGATAACTTAAATATATAAAAATAAAAGTAAGAACATATTATTCACCTGTTGCATTCATCGCCCCATCCTGATCAGGATTGTTACCAAATGTTGTCTTACACTCATCCAGCAGCATCAGCAAGTCATCGTCCTGCTTGTCCTCAGCCTCTTGACCCTTCGGTGGAGACTGACCAACACCACTGTCCTTTTCCTTCCAGGTCTTATCTGGAGAGCTGCCTTCCACTGGTGACACAGCACACACAGATGAGGGACTCTTTTTGGCACCGAAGTCCCCACTATTCCCCTGTGAGACCAGAGTTCTGGGGGTAGAAGTCTGAGGACCTCCATTTCTCTGTCCCTTGATCCCGGCAGTACTTCCTGACTGGTGGTGTGTTGCATTGGTGGAGCTGTTAAAGTGGATTGGTGAATGAGGCCTCCGTTCAGGTGATGGATGAAAGGAGCTGGTTGTAGAAGAGATGGTAGCCGACTGTGTTTTTTTCCCACTGGGTGTGTGAAATAGTGGTCTCACTGGAGATGAAACTGGACTAGTAGAGGATGGTGAAGAAGAGTAAGGAACACTAGGCATCGGAGCAGGCCCTTCACCTTGGGGTGAAGAAGGAGGAGTGTGGAAACTATCTGCTTGGGGCCCTGAAAAAAACAAAAGGAAGAAAAGGATCATTTTAATTTATACGCCTGTCACAGTATTCAAATTATAAATGTAATTTGGATATTCTATCTAGTTGATTTCCATTAATTTTTTTAATCACAATTAAATGAAGCCTTGTTACCAGCAATCAGTTAAAGAAGGGACCTACAAGTCTGACCAGTCTTTGTCCAACAAACCCCATGACGTGTCTCTGTAGATGAATTCTTAAGGATGGACTTTCCCATGAAACAATTCATTCAGCATGTTGCTTCAGCGCTAACTTCACACAAACCAAGAACAACTTCCCTTACACAGAACATTCTCCAGCAATAGGCCACAAATATTTCCAAAACACAATATCGTGTAATTTCCATTTTTGGCTCTGTATTGTTGCCTGTCATAGTCTATGAATATACTTTAATAGCTATGTGAACTGGCATCATGTATCCTCCTTTTATTTGAATCTCTTCCTTGTTTGGACAAAATTTCACTCTTAAAGTGTTTTAAAATCATGTAAGAAAACCAGAGTAACAAAAGTTATTTTTAGGCCAGTTTACAATAAATCTCTGACAGAATTGTCTGCTTATTTCCTCATTCCAAACTAATGTGCCAGTTGAACTGTATGTATGGGTGACACACTGTCTAAATGAGAGGCAGTGTGAGTGTGCATTTGTTAACACATGCCAGTGTGTGTCAGTCAGCATTAGTCTTCCTATGATTAATCCTGTGCCCTTGTGCTGAGCCATAGAATCTGCCGATTCATCACAGCTGGCCCAGCGGGGCCAGAACGAATCACACTGGGACATGAGCAGAGTGACCACTGACCGAGCAACACACAAGAGAGCTGCCAAGATTCTTGCTCCCACTCTGCACACACAGACTGCCTTCAGTTTTTTTATTACTCTCATTCAGACCTTCACTTTCATTCTCACTGTGATTGTTACTGGCTTCTATTTTTGTAGTGTCCAAAAATGCTTTCAAGTTGTAAGGCCTTAAAAAAGACACAAAGCATAATAGTACACAACACCTCCTTGAACTAACCAGCCCCATCACACTCATGTATATTCAAAAGATGTGTCTTATTCGGTCATACCCGTGGATGCATTGCTGCCATCTTTGGTGGAAAGGTTGCCCATTCTGAGGCGGCCCAGCAGGTGCTTGCTCCTTTACTTCGAAGTCCACTCTTCCGAGGAGGCGACCTACACAGTCATGCACAGAACAGACAGTAATTAATGGACGAAGTGTCCCCTGACATGGAGATAAACATCAAATAACTTGCACTGTGACTTGGGCAGCTCATTTGAAAGGCACCAAAGACAGACCGGGGTGTATAGGACGCGGGCGCTCCACTTGGAGCACATGTGTCAAACAAAACAAGTGGCATGTCAGGATGAACTCTGCATCATTAGAAACAAAAGAACGGTACCTAATTTAACTTTAAAGAACAAACGGAGGCAACGATGCGAAAAAGAAAACACTCTAAATGATAGTTTCACTGGTTTTACAGAAAAAACTTCGCTACGCAATCACAAACATGACCATCACGCCTATGACCTGGTGTAAAACACATTGCTGAGGTGACATGCATCAATATAAAGTTACCTTCCTAACTTAGGCAGCCAGAAGTACGCATATAACCTTTGAAACCGTAAAGCAAACTTCCGATGTTTGTGTAAAGCCTCTGGTCCACTCCACTTTTGTCCTCTGGCGTCTTCTTTCACCGCCGCTCAGCCGCACTGCCTCTGTGTTCCTCCGCTGCGGGAGGAACCACGCTCTTGTGCATTTCCACTCTCAAATGTTACATCAAAAGTTTGCTTTACTCTTTAAAATCTTAGCTGGAAAAACAGGTCAGGGAGTGTGCAACAGAGAACACGATGCCCATCTGCAGGAGTAAGCTCTGTGTCCACTGGAGGGCACAGTTAGACTGTACTGAGACCTGCTGCCGCTGGAGGAGGCCCTCGGACTAACTTTTGAGGGTGACATTCACTGTTTTGTTTTTTCATTTTTAATTACTGCTTGAATATGCCTTTAGTTAAGCTACTGACATTTGCATCCAATCTAAATCAATAATGTGACGTGATATGTATATATTTATAAAAATGTAAAAAAAAAAAAATGGCTCTCCTGTTCCTGAATATAGAGTGGGAATAGCTACTGGTGAGACTTAAGTAGTGCAGTAACAACAGCACTCAGTGTTTTGATAATAATGCTTTTATTTCAATATTCTCTGAACACATCTTTTTAATATATTTTTTATGCAGCTACAAGAACAATCTGTAACTGAACGGGCACAGCCATGAAGTCTTGCTTCTAGACATTATAAAGTGAAACAGATGAAAATGGTTGTGTGAAAACCATAGCAATCCTGACTAGAAGATAAAAGACTTTACCCTAAACTCTCTGTCCACTGCTTTAACAATAGTCAAAATGAGCCTTATTTTACCAAGATATTATACTCAGAATTATCTGAAATGTTTTGTTTTTTTGGTTGTTTTTTTTTGCATTAATTGGCAGCAAAACAGATTAGGTTATATTTTCAGATCAGATCAGATTGCTGTTTTGAATCTATTGCATCTCCATTAGTATCATTTTGTATATGGGTGTTTGATTGCAGAGTAAGGGGGCCAAGTGTCCATTGTATGATGCCAGCTGGCACGTTTTGTTGTTGACCCACTGAGATGGCATTCTGGAAAGGGCCATTAATGAAGGTCTAAAAACCCTTACCTGCCACATCTAGCCACTGGTCCAATTTGGCAGACAGACAAGGATGGCCTTTAGCAAAGAGTAAGGATGGATTACAAGTTCTGGCTGACCTCTAAGTCACTCAACTTTCTCACAACCCCACTTTAATTCAACTTCATCCCCACTTTCCAGAAAAAAGCATACCACTTCATCCCAGATAAAAAATCTCATATTAACAAGACAGAATTGTTATTTGTTGCACATATACTTTATGCACAACAACATAGAGGCCTGACAGTTGCACAACTCTGTGCTTTTCTAAGGCACAGCACACATTCTCAACCACACTCAGTGTCTCGCCCTTTTCGCTGCTTTAAATGAACGCCTGGTTTTAAAACCAGTAAGTTGAGCAGTCGGACAAACGGTGGACACCACAGGGGGAATGGTGCAAAGTTTGGAAGCACAGGAGTTGCCTGCATCTCACAGGTCTTTCTCTCTAATACCAGCTTAGGTTAATGAGTGTGTGCCAGGAATCATTTTCCACCTGGGCTAATCCCCTCCAAAGACTTGAGCTTAATCTGAAGGAATCACCACCATTCTTTACCACCCTCAAAGTTTCTTCAGGGTGGTACTTTAGGAATTCACAATTTAGCAAAGTACAGTTTGCAGTAACATGATGCAATCTTTTGAAACTTTCTTCAACTTACTGTTGTGTCATCTATTCACATAAAATTTTATTAAAAAATCTTTTTTTTTTTTTTTTTGAAACACACATAGATCCACTTACTGATTCACCTGTTATCGCTTTGTAATTGACAGACAGCTGATTCTAGAGTCTGCCAGTAAACACCAAAGCTTGTTTATGGATGGCACCTGCTTCTCCTCAGTGAAAATCAATTGAAGTCGTGAGCAGGAATGGACTACTCAAGCAGTTACACATGGCAGTGTGCCTGTAGAAAAATGAGTGGGGTATACAAAGTTGAGTTGCCAACCATCTGTGCAGTGTACAGAGGGGTCCTGCCAAACGCCTGTCCCTTTTCATGCCAGGCTTCAAAGAGACCTACAATGTCTCTAATGAAACATGCTTGTTAATTTATCTATATTCAGTGAAAATCTCTTTGATGGCTCCACCATCATTACATTAACCATCTTTCATTGACACTGTAGTGCCCATTAAAAACTATTTTATTTTGCACAGCATATGAAACTGCAGTGTAATACCACTACATAGTACAGTATATTCACCAAAATACAGGTCGACATCTCTCAGAAATCCACACTAGCACACTGGCAGAGAGCACATGGGCCACATCATACAATGGGCCAGCATTGCTACAATCTTAAATGTGCTACAGTATAGTTACTGGAGCCCAACCGTATCAGTGGACTTACAGTAAATCTAATCTGAGCATCTTATTTTAAGGAAACTTTCTGGCCCACGAAGGATGGAGGTAAAATCTCCTGATAGGCCCCAGCCCTGCAGGGAGCATCCAAGTGCTGGGTCCTGTGGGCGGCGGTGACCATCCTGACATCAGCGTGTGTGCCGGCCCATTTCAGCACACGGACGGAGGGCTGATGGTTCAGGGCCAACTGCCTGGAGCTGTAGCCACACATTCCGATCCCCAAGGCCCCCAGCAGCACAGCCATACTGGGCACAGACTTCTGAGCTGGTGGTGTCACTGCCACATTATGGAAAGCCTGTGTCTGGAAATGATGAAGTAAAAGTAAATGTTATGAGTAATCATCTAAAAATTAGGCTCAAGAGTTTAGTTTTCACTTAAAACACCAAGATCAAATATGCACTAAGTTTTATGTGAATAATACAGCTAAGAAGGACAACAAATATTGCAGCAGTTTTCAAAAATATCAAAGTGCAATATGCCAACCTCAGTCCCCGCCCATGCTGCTACCAAACCCCCTGAGATTGTAAACTCATTTTCTTTCATTCACCAAATGGTAAGCAGTTTATTCTGTCAAATAAAAAGCTCATCTGTTTTGTGATATGGGCCATTTCCTTAGTGAGCCCTTGACAATAATAAAGACCAAAGAGGAGCAAATAATAGAAACATCATAGTTTCTAATGGAGCTGTGTTGCAGTTAACACCCTATTCCTGTCGCTCACTCATCCACTTCCCATTTCCATTTACAACCCAATGTGCTGCTATTCAGATTTCTTCATTGTTTGTGAAAAACACCAGTAAAATGTTAATTGTGTTTTGTGAGCTAAAACTAAAAGCACCCTGCAATTACTGAAGCAGCAGCCTTATATTTGCAGAGGCTGAGTGTACAGAACAGTATATTACTGAGATTTCCTCATGCTGTCCAATGTGAACCTGAAGGGACAGATAAAGTTCAAACCCCTCCACTTACTCAGAAAAGTAGTTCATCACTCCAATGGCTGCTCCAAGAGAACTATTTCAATTTTCATCTGTGATCTTTACTCATCAATCATGTGAAGGCCGTGTGTCTTTTTGTTGTTTTAATTCATTACTTCATGCTTATGAAAAATTTAATTCAAGAAATATTTCATGACTCAGCCCTAATACACTATTATAAAATGCACCACAAAGTAAATTTTCCATTACATAGGTCTGTTCTATGGCTCTTTTGTCACATTTGCAATGAGAAACCTCACAATATGATGGCTGACACTCACCTGCAGTAGTCTGATGTAGCCAGGTGTCAGTCTTGGAAGTCTGAAAAACATGATGTTGTGATGGTTTTTGGAGCTACTTGAGACAGAGGCTCCTCTTCCTGGACTCCCAGTATGGGAAATCCACTAGAAGAGGGTCAGCCTCGGTGTGTGGATCCCTCAGCTTGTGCTCCGCTGTCTGATCCAGGACGGCACGCTCAGCCTTATAACGGCTCCTTTCGTCTTTATGTAACAGGCTGTCTGCAGGTGGCATGTCTAAGGGGATTAAAGCAGCTAGCATAGAGAGAAGTTGGCCTAAACAGAAGGCTGGATGGTGCAGACTCCCCCATTATACAACTCTGTTAAGACTTAATTATCTTGTTTGAAAACATCATTTAATTCATTGTGTTTTGGCGACCTATGAATTGTTATGTTCCTTTAAGGGGGCTGTTTTTCTGCTGATGTTTAGACTGTGATCTGTCTGTCTTGTCAGCAACTTCTTTAAGGCTTCAATATCTTTCCTGACCTCTGTATCCTCACTTTAAAGTGAGTCAAGTATTGCTGAAGCTATGACAATAAGTTATTTCAGGACAAAATAAGATTTCCCTCCCGAAAAGCCAGTCAATGTGGCTTTACCATAGAAGTTATTCATACAGTTGTAATTTTAAATTCTTGGTATACTGTGGCCATGTCACCACACAAATAACAATTCCATCCAGTCACACTGCAGGCAGACTTTATTAGACACAACTTGATTTGTAGACTCAACTTGATTTGTTTATTACACACAGAGAGTGTGGTGTATGGTACAACACCCTGCTTATGCTAATAATCCTTGTCTAAAGCTTGAACATAGGCAACAGTCACTACAATGACCCTCTCCAGCTGAGATAATTCCATGGCCTTTTCCTGAACTTCATCCCTTGGCATCAAACTATGGGTAAATAAGTGAGAATAGAATCACTGAGCTGTTGACGGTTACACTAAAGCTAAAGAGCAAGCCAGTTTCTCCCTGGGTGGCACTGATTCCCAAAATCTATCAAAGTCCATGAGCCCACAGATTTATTTAACAATTACAGGTAAGTTTCAAGGATCTAGTGTATGTTCTAAGACTAAGATGAAAAGACAATTCAAACTTTAACAATATTATTAACCTATACAGTGAACCATATTGGAAAAGGCATGAAGCAATGTGGATGAAAATAATGGGACTAGTCATTCTACTGCAATGACTTTCTAGTGTGTTTTCACGTTCTTTTAGACCAAGAATTACAAAGAATTACATTTTATATAGAAATATAAAATGAAATGTATTACATTCTTCAGAAATGCCTTCTAAAAAGATGGATCACAAGACAATCATTCAGTGCCATCTTGAGTTATTTACAGCCTCATGAAAATTTTGTAAAAAGTCCTCTGGTGCTTTCTTTTTGCATAAGATGAATGTACTGGAATAGTGAGAAGACTGCAGTAGTTTGCTCTGAAACACACAGAGAGTAACACATTAGTTATTGCTAACACTAAATATGATGCACATTATCTTTTTTTCTGCATTCTGAACATATAACCATCATTTACTATCACAAAAGCATAATCAACTAAACAAACTTTAGTCTCTGTCAGGTTATTATTAAAGGATGTATAGTTAAAACAATTATACAATAGCTGGCAAAGGAGAGGAGAGAAGCACTTGAATCAACAGTAATTCACAAAAGGACTATCATGAATCATTTTAGTGTACTTCTTTTTAGCCTACTCAAAGTAAAATACATACATAATAAATGTGTAGTCAGCTACAGCTGGAAATTCAGGTGTCTTCCCCTAAAATGTTAAGATAGTCATTATTTTATTCTTAGGTAAAATAATTCACAGCTTAAACATTTTAGATCCCTACTAACTAAGTCCATTAGACCAGAAGTAATGCAAAAAACAGGTGCCAAAATGTTGAGGAAAAGCTTCAAGTCAGGAGAAGGTCATGACTATTGTAAGACAGGGCCTTACTTGAGCAGAGGGTATGGGCTTTCACACTTTGTTGTCCTGGTGACAGGGACACACAAAGCTAAGCAACACTGTGCAGCCATTCATACCTACGGCAGTGGTCTGAGCTCACTGGCTACTCTCCTTTACTCTGCCTCTCCTTACTTTTGTGCATGTGAAAGCAGCAAAGTCCCAACTGATCCTATTACGCAGCCAACCGTGCTAATTCACCAACACAAACACACTGGTAACGTGCCTGGGGAATCAGACGTTTGGCTTGTTGATTGAGTTAAGGCAAGATGAACAAGCTGAAACATGTTGGGACTGAGTGCGGTCAAGTGTAGGCGATGTGTGATACAAAACCAGACATAGAACTGCACATTAAGGGCAAGCTCCTGCAAGTGACAGCTGATGAAGACAAGCAAGGACAGGTAGAGTCAGGTGAACAATAAAGATCACCGGTAACCACGCAGACTGAGGCAAGCATGGACAATCAGAGTCAAGTATTAACATGACAGGGCAGGTCAGCTGTGCACCCAGGGCACATCCCAACAAGACCAGGCCAACATGAACAGTATGTAGAGGGCATGCATTCATTAGCATCCAACCCTCTCATGACTTACCGGGAAACAAGGCAGCGGTGTTGTAAAGCTCCTCCAGTGCTTTTGCCAGTCCATCTGAATCTTTCAGTTAAACTATTGCTTTAAGGGTATGGAGTGGTTTCAGGACAGAGGTGGGCTGACATCTACTGGCTACGCTGCTCAGAAGGTCGTCTCCTGCCCCGAACAGGAGAGGACGCTTACCTGTTGAAGTGAATTGGTTATTGAAGCATAAGCAGTTTGTTTATGTTTATCTTATCAAGCAAATGACTAAAAAGCAACCTTGGTAACCTGCTCAAAATGTATTAAACACAGGATTTTTATTAACTCGCATCACTGCTGATGTTAGGATAATTTTTCTGTTTGGGTGCTCATTGAAACTGTGGATAGTTATACTTTATATTTCATGCCTTATCAAAGCCAGAAAATTGAGATTTTTACCATTATCCTGAGCAAGTTTGACTTCTACGCAGCTTTCCTCTCATCCTTCTTCCCTTTGGTATGTGAACTCCAAGGCTGCAGCACGTGGCATTAGACCCATGGAAAGCAGCTTTTCCTTGTGCCTTTTTTTCTTTAGCTTCCTCTTCTTATTTTTACTAAGGCGCTCTGCTCCCTCATTCACAGCAGTTCGGTTTACACCAGCACTTGTCTCAGATGTTGGAGCCACATCTTTCTGCTTCTTCCTCTTTCTTCTTCTTTTCTTTTCTTCTGGCTCCTTGGCTTGGTCGGAGGCATTACTGCTTTCATGTCCGCTCTCTTCTAAAACAAATAAGACCAATAATAGTTTGCACTGCATAGTATTCCACTCACACATTTTATCTTGAAGAAAGGAGAATGTCCTACTTACTCTACCTACTACATAAGAACTAAAAAACATACAAAAGGGTTACATTCCTTATCTTTTTGGAATAAAGGTACCTTCCCTTATCCACACAATTCAAAATGTATTTGAGAGGTTAAGTAAAACCGCTCGTCTTGATGATCAGCTAACACTACAAAAATACCACCAGCATGGCAGCTGTGAGGGTAGCATTGCTATACCAGACATCTCTGCAGAATGACAGCAACCAAATATGTACGCAACAAAAAAATTACTCATATTGTGAAATTGTAACACTTCTATCTGGCAGCTCCGTCCACTGTAGTACATTCAGAATGTATGCAATATTTATGGTGATTTAAGGGTCCTTTCATGCTTAGCTTCCGTGTTAAGAAGTATTTCTTGTCATTGTGTAAGTGTCAAAGTGAACAAGGGAATTCTTTTAAGCCTGTATGCATGTCATAAACAATCTGTTATGCGGCAGACAAATGAAGACTGTTAAAAGGGGGCTCAATGTGACAACTGGTAAAGTAGAGTGATCTTTGACAGCTCAAAAAATATTCTTTCCAAGCCAAAAAAAAAAGGACAGCCACAACATGGATTTCATGCACAGGAATCTAGGAATCTAATTATGAATAAGTAAAATCTTATACATACCCCCTGAATTATAGTTATTCATCTGAGGTTGTATTAACCTCATGCCAAAACTACCAATAATCATTTTTGTGTTCATTCATTTTCTGCTGCTTTATGCAAATGCAGCTAATTCAAAGAGGAAGAAGTAACTATTTTGCCTGATTGCCCAATTTGATCCTGGCTAAATATATGTAATACTTTAGTGTTTCTCTAAAAGGGTTATTTATAATATGTGCTACGACAAATTATGTTTAATCTCTGGCAAGCTAAATGACAATGACAATCTAAAATTTAAAACTAAAAAGGGTGGCGCTGTAAAAATGACAATCCCATTAATCTTTTGTGGCTTTATGGTGCATAGCACCTCCATAAATGAAAAATTAAAGTCAACTCACCAGCTGGGTCTTCAACAGTGTTTAGCTCATCAAGCTGAGACTGTGAGACAGATTCCTCAGCATCTGTCTTGTAGTCTGCTGGAGGAGGAAGAACTGTATATACTCGTTTGGTAGGAATGCTTGCGTTTCCTAAAATGGCAACAAGCACACAAGTATAATTAAAATTAGATAATTACTAGAAATATTGAATTTATTTAAATCTTACAGATACCAAAGTCATCTTGAGGAGCTCTTCTTTTAGCAATAGGTTTTTTATTTAAAGACTCGGTTTGTATTGCACTGGACTTTTTTTCTACTTTAGGTGCTGCAGGATAGAGCTTCTGTAGAACTTTGGACTGAAATACTGAAACATACACAAAAAAATAACATATTTTAATTCAATAAAATGCAATCGCCATGAAACGGCCTGTCTTTCTGGCTAGAGAAAGTCTATGAAATAGTACTTTCAAGTATATAAAGATTCTCAGCCTTACAAGTGTCACATAACAAAATGTAGCATTAACACTGTTCAGACGCCTCTATAATTTCTATCACCGGTTATATGTAATCTATCGTAAATGGTTTTAAAAACAACCTAATCCATTAGGTCTGGACTTTTGTGTTTGATTTCAGCATATTTAACACAGGCAGATGTACAGTTATGATGACGGCTGAACACGTGCACTTGTTTACAGCCCTTCTTCAGCCTAAGTTGGTTCCAATTACACTAACTTGCACTTAGCTGGAATAACTTCAAAACGAGCTAACAAACAAACTCTTCTCAATTCAACCTAAATGAAAGGACCATGTAGTTGTGATGCTCACCATCCTTCCTTTGTGCCATTGTGAAGCCATCCAAAAGTAAACCTGAAGAGACACAGAGGAAGCTCTAAGTTAGCATGCATGCTAGCAAGTTGGCTAAGTAAATATAAGTCATTGCTAATAAGCAGCACTTAAAATGAGATGATTACCTATCGAGTCACAAAGGTGAAATATATGAACAAATAGTACATAGCGGTAGTGTTGAGTATTGGTATAACAAAGGCACTCCTTTCTTTGCTAAATATAAAAACTTTGCCGCTTGGCGCTGACACCATATGCAGAACTCAGTCACGGACGGAAGTGCCATTGAACTGTCGACGTCATTTCCGTTTAGACCCTCAGCAATTTGCTATAAACAGTAGAATATCACACCTGATAAATTTTTACCGTCGTCTCATCCACGGAATCCACAGTTAATAATGCACAGAATATTTGCAGTGAACATTATGTTGTTAAATTGTTACGTGTTACAAACTTTTGCTAAATGTCGTTGCTTTTGTGTTTAAATTTTCTACTCTTTTTCTTATATTTTACTCTCGTAGTGTTGTACAATTTCCAAGTAAGTGTGCTAGAGTCGATGGTGACTACAGCTCCCCACGTGTTTGAAGTCTGGTATGACAGCGGTTCTGGGGCGTGCGCACTCACAGCCAGCTGTAGTGTGGAAGAGTGTGGAGTGGAAGCGAGATGAGAATACTAAACATCCACCTCATGGCTCAGCATCAGCACCGGGCTGAGTTAGGATCTGCGCACCCTCCAAACTTGGCTTGGGACCTCAGAATGTGAGCAGGCTTTGGAGGAAGAGGATCCAACTAGAATGTCAGCTCTGAAAAAGGTAAATTTTACTCTCACTTGTACGTTTGTGTGCACATATTAACTTAAATGTACATGGTTTCAAGATTGTAATATTTAAATGCTTTGGTTTATGCAATGTGATTACAAATGCTGGTGGAATTTCTTCTTTTATTACACTTCATATAAAACGGTGTTTACCAGATTTGAGTTTTACAGGTATCATTCTGGAAAAGGGACACAGTAAACACATAGCTCAGAGTAAACACTTTTCTTTTTACATATATTTAATTTACTGCACAGCTTTTCTCTGTGACTCACATCCCGCCAGCTGGAAGCCTGTATATTTCGAGACTTAGATAAGAAGCAAGGGCTCTTTGTGTGAGCAATGAGTCTTCAAATGGATGTTATGTCAGATCACCAACATCACTGTTATGTACCTGTCTGTATGTAGTTTCTGTGGGTGGAAAGGCTTTGCTGATTGTGACTGCTGGTGCCCAAGTCCTCAGTGAGAGTGGTGCTCCATACAGCTGAATGAAAAAGTCAAAGGAAGTGCACAAATTCATGCCAATGTCGCATAACCCCAGTAGACTTGTCACAGAGTTGAGATGAAATAAGTAAAAATAAACATATTGTATTCTACAAAAATAGGATGATGAGAATAAAGCTGTAGTCTTCTGTGATGATATGTAAAATACCACTTTTAAACATCTATATCTATTGTATCAATAGGTTTGAGTACTATATGATAAAGAGTTAACCTCCTACTCATGTAAAAAGGTTTCATTGCTGCACCAACACATTTTGTTGTTTAAGATTCACTGCAGTTACAAGTATTGTCTCAGCTCAAATGGATTTCGTAGGATTGAATGACACAAAAAGAAGTGTATAGAATGCCTGCTTCAGCACTGCTGCTGCTGAATCAAAAGCAAACACACACAGTACACAATGTGAGTGACAAAGCACTGGCTGTGAGCTCCAATAGTCAGACATCATAATCACAGAGGTGCTAAAAATAGGAAACCATATTCATTGCAATGCCTTAGAAGCTCACTGGAGTTATTGCTGTTCACCCTTGGGGCTTGAAAATTTACCAAGGTGTGCTTAATAATACACAGCCTTTTATTTTTAGTCACTAGTGGTTAGCCATCTTATTTGTCCACTACTGTTTTATGTAAGAGTAGGTGTGGGTCATACATGGAAAGCGCATTTTCCCCCAAAGGATGTTTTTCCATGTCTGAGCAAAGTGTCCTCAGTCATTCATTATACAGGTGCTAAGAAGTGCTTAGAGCAGCGAGGATGAAGTGAATGCAATTACTTGAAATCATTGTGTAGCAATCAGCAGTACCTCGGTGCAAGTGAAGTTAAGTTTGTAAGTGTGGCTGTGAAATGAGATATGCATTTGGAGCATTTTATTCATGATTGAGATGGAGGTGGTGGGTGGACAGGTGCCAGGTGAGAACATACAGTAGTACATGTCACCTACATAAGCGCAACTTAAATCACACTACTCAGGGAAATAAATTACATGTCGCAATCTTTGGGCAAGCACCTTTTACCTCATCACTCTTCAGTCTTTAATCCAAGAGACTAATCAGACAGAATGAAAGTGTGATGATTCATAGAAAATGGAAAATATGCTGCAGTACTCACCAATTACTTACTTAAAAAAATGAGCTTAATTAAACTCTTCCAGGGGACAGAGGAAAATGAAATAAAACTGACAGTCTCCTTCCACTTTTCGTATGAAGATGAATGTAGCTATTTTCAGAATGGATCATCTCAAATTTTGCTGTCAAACTACTGGCATGCACATACAAAGGCAATTGCATGGATTTGTCAGTGAGATACTTCTGCTTGGCACTGACATGATAAGGCTCTCATAAGCTGTTTGAAGATGCATGGAAACACTAAAATGCTGCATTTATGTGTATGGTGATGTACTTTTGGCCTACAGGGCAAATGCAGCATTAGAGACTTGTCAGTAAAAGTAAATGTTGAAACATTCAGGAGGCTCTTTCCTCATTCATCTGCACACTGTGGAGGATGTGTTTGTACTTTTTAACCCCAACTCTCATTTATTACATGGTCACTTTACCACTAACTTTGTGGGTTGCATTCAGTGTATTCTTGTACTCAGTTAAATGGCCATTCTAATCAAATGCCATTAAGCCAGCAGATATTTTATTCTTTTTTTAAATTTATACTTCAATATCAGTGTTCTAGTTTAGACTTATTTTTAGGTGCTTATGCTGATTAGTGGTGACATTATTTTCTAATTGGAGACATAGTCCCCTGTGCATGCATTGGGAAAGACACTCATTATATTAGTAATAAAATTAGCTGCTGGGGTTGCATTTTTGTAACAACTGAGATTCCAGGGAAGTGAAGGAGGAAGTTATTTTTTATGTGTCAGGCTATTTATATTTTATGGGATTTGGTCATGTTCATGCAATAATTGATGAAATGATAGGTCCATAGTTCAATATTTGAAAGCTATGCAGGTTGTGTTTTATTGTTTAGACTGGGAGGATTCACAGAATTGAAAGTCTCTGTGCCTTAAAGGCTCAGTGTAATCTAGTATGGGACTGCCTGATAGTATAGGATATTTATCATCTTTGTGGCATGATTTTTAGAATACCATCTACTACTGTTGGTGCATGGGTGTGAGTCGACCATCTATCTGTCTTCTTAGATCTTCCTAATGCCCAAGAGGTCGCTTTCATTCTCAGCAGTGGAAGCACTATATCATACTATAGAGAAGTACTCAGGATAAGTGTCTGTATTTCATGTCTGTCGTTGTATGTTTGTGCTTATACAGTGTCAGTGGTTGTTTGTATGTACATATAGGGTTTCTCTTTTTAGGCATGCTGAAATGCAGTAACCTGGCCAGCCATTCACTTTGAAGTAGGTATGGAAGCCCTCTCGTTATACCCAGCTTCCACTGAGCTCAATACGATCTGATCAATCCTAGCAGTTTATCTAAAATGATGCTGACATTTCTCTGAATAATTGTATGTTTTTGAAATTGTGTGGGTCCTGAGGCACCTGACGGGTTGGAAGTCTACCCACTTGCATTCAGGTAGTAGAGGTAGTTTATTCTGCGTCTGTTTTTTCTGTGCCCTGGAAATCAAACGTAAAGAGAGAGGGACCAGAGAAATTCTTTGTATAGAATAGAAAAAGAACTAGGATGGCTGTCGAGGCAAAAAAATACACTGTGTTGGCAACTCATAGCCTTGATGTGGGTTCACACATTTCAAGCACATTTCATTATGAATTTAAATCTTAGAAAGATGAACTCTTTTTATTTCCTTACAAAGCTTCTGTGAACATGTACCAGTCTATCAGAGGATTTTGTTGAGGTTATTTCTGATCCCCAGTCTCCAGTCTCATCAGGCACTTTCTATCAAAACAACCTGACAGGTAAATGTCATCAGTACTTTTTGGTTCATTTTAGAGCAAAACTTTTTCAGGGACTGAAATCTATGGCTCGCCATTGTGCAGGTCACTTATGATGCATTTGGATGTTCCCCAGCCTTTCTCTTTCTCTCTGTGGAGTGCTCTTATACCAAATGTGAGAAGCAGAACAATACTTGACATAGAACTATATTTGAACCAGTGAGATATTTTTGAAAAACACCTTGTTTTTCTTTTAAGTAGAGCATCCTGTAGAGCATATACTAATGCATGGTACTCAGGACAGACTGCAGTGTATTGTGAATCTCTCCAGCAGGCCACTCTTTTCCCTATGATGCTCTCACACCCGCCTCATAAAAACTCTTCACTTTTTATCACTGGTCTGTCACTTCATCATTATTTCAATTTAAATATGCACATGTTAGCTTTTTGCTCAGTGCAGCATTTGCAAAATTGTGTAAATACCTAATATTAGAATATACATTTCACAGTGAATGTTTTTTGTGATTTTCACTAGATTCCATTTTATAGCTCACTGTATTTATCATAGTACCATGGTGTTTGCACCAAATGCCAAAACAAATTCCTGGTACTGTGAAAATCTGGCTATAAGCTATAAGATGCATGATTGGATTAGATACCTTATGTCCTTATGAGTAACTAGAAATATCCCTTTTTGATTTGGTACCTATTCTTCTTGTTTCCTTCAGCTATGGATGAATAGAAGTCAGTGAAAGATGAGCCTGATATTGTCAAATTGAGCTTGTTATAGTTATGAGACTCTTTGTGGTTGTGCTGCTTGACAAGTTGCTTTTTACCTTATAATCGTGATCTACAGCATTTATTATTTAAACCAAAGATGAGCTAATCAGTGGCCATGGTTTAAGTATGATAAGTATCTAATTTAGACCCTTTTAGGTTTGAGGATTTTCTTCCTTTTTTTTTTTTTTTTTGACACATTCTTTCTTGTTTGACACACAGACTTCAGAGACAAACAGATGTATTTAAGATTGGAGATTCAATCCTTTTATTTCAAAGGGACAGGCTTGAGGCAAGTCTCAGCTCTGTGTTTTAGGCAGGAAACACTGTCCCTGACAGTTCTTTTTCACACTCCTTCAGTGCAAGGCACTGCCAGCTCTCACATCAATTATAACTATACATCATGCAGCTGTTCAAGCCATTACAAAGCAATTACTGTGTCTCTCACCACTGCACTGCCATCTTTTAGAACGGAAACCTCAGGTTCCTTGTTGATTGAACACTGAGTCAATTTTCTGCAGGTTCCAAATTACAGGGTCTGTAAGTAGACAGTGCTTTTGTCTGAGCCATTTGCAATTAATTGTTATACTTTTGAATACCAAGTGGTTTTTGGATAATGTGGTTTTACATCTGGAAGCTGAGTTTAATTCAGCTTGCTTTTTGCATTTTGTTTCAAACGGTACCGGTACAATTTCAGATATATGTACTTAAATCACTGTAGCCTGTCTTTCATTTTTGTCTTGTTGCTTCTCTGTCTAAACTTTGAGAAACTTTTATGCACCACTACAAGGATGTGAAAAAGAGAACATGGAAGAACAGTCTGCATGAATTAAAAAAGTAATTCTCATAAAAGTACGAGGCTGTCAGTCAGGTGGAAGCACATAGAATGAAAGATTTATCGTTTGAATTTGAAGTCACTCATTTCACATTAGTTTTCTATACAACAATAGTTTGAACATGACAGAAGACAGAAACTGCTTGCGTGCAGAAAACTAGTGATAACAGCAAAATACTAGCCACTATAATGTATATCTTTGGATCAATTGTATTTTGTAAGAGTGTATTGTAAGCCATGCATTATTGATCAGTAGGACCACCTTGGGGTTGAGAGCAGTGCAATAATTGGCTGTTGTATTTGCTGCTACAACTTCCTGCCAGAGCAAAGCTGCTGATAGAGCATAGAAAAGCCCTGGCTTGTTGACATGACCACACCACACTGACTGATATCATCTCTACTTTCTCTCATCTCATTGGAGCTCATTTTGTTTTTCAGCATGCTGCATCCCACATGAATTATTAGCATATCATATTTCGCTTCATGCACCATTTAATCTACCTTTGACTGTCAGATGAACCTTCTGTGGGACTATTAAGCTCTGCAATTCTAAAAAAAAAAAGATAAATAAGGGAGCTTTTGATGTAAACGGTGTGAGAAATGAATGTCTGTTGCTCCGAGTATGATTGTAGGTCCTAACACGGATCGGTGCTCTTCTTATCTCTGCTGTAATATTAACTTCTTTGTTTTTACTTTGCTCTGTCTTCCAAAGGTGTTGCCAGGCATACTGCAGAAGCATTGCTGTATATTACCCGACCGAAACACAGGTAAGAACGTATGGCTTGTCTCTCCCTTAAACACAACAGTCATGCAGTGTCGAGGCACAGCGCCAGACAGATGCAAATGAGTAGGCGAGGCTGATTTGATGCAAAGTAGGTAGGTCACAAATGGCTACCTGTCAGACGAAAGAGCTCCATACTTCTGCGTGCTCATACTCCAGCTGTTGCACATGTATTCTGTTAACACATAGTAGTCCACATTGTAATATACTGTATGAGGGAACTAATTGGGTGTGTGTTGCAAACTTTTAATGATTACAGGCTTCTTCGTTCACATCATTGCAGGAGTGAAGAGGTTGCTGATGAAATTGAAGAGCAGGGAGATATACTCAGGTACCTGACCCTGGTCCACACAGTAATAACATTCCTACCTCTACTTACTACTTACTTGTTACGTTTTGGTGACTCAACTTCACTAACCTTGCAAGTGTACTCAGACTGCATGCACATGGCCTCCTCAACACCATTCATCCCGCTAACAAAACCTCACTAATGCTGCGTAGACTTTTGCTGAGAGGGGGCTGTGTCATGGCCGTTCATTGAAAGAAAGCTCCGTGGCTTATGCATCGTGTGTTAATTTGAGAAAATAGTTTACATCATTTCTAAATGTGACAGGTGTAGCAACTTGGACTTGGATTTTTTTCTTGCCTTTATTTCAAAGTGTATAGACAGACAGGAAACAGGAACCGAGACAGGGGAATGACATTGGGTAAATGACCTGAGCTGGAATCAGTCTCAGAATCAGAGTATGTGGTACAGTATGTGCTCTTTCAGGTGAGCCAATAAATTTAATGTTTAGCTTAAATATTCAATTTAAAGCTATGTAACTTATTTGCACCCACTGACAACTCTTTCTGCAACAGATGCAGATGTGAACTTTACATCGCAATATGCATCTTGCTTTTAAGTTGTGTTTGGAAAGTTGTGTTGCTTTGGTTTTCTACAATAAGCATATCAGGGGATCAACAGACTAATTGTGCTTATGATTTAGATTTCATGAAAAACAGTAACATGGGTTAAAAGTTGTGCATGTTTTAATTAATTTGCTTCTACCTTCTACCTTTGCTTTAAAACATTAGAGATGGGCAGGGCTTGGTTTTAGAATAATCTACTTCTTGCCAGAGAGGAGGCCAAAGCTATCAATTACACAGGAATATTTTAATACTTTATCAGACCTAAGTTTCCCTCAGGATAATTTGCTGAGTAGCTGAGAGTCCTCAGTAAATATGAAAGACACAAAAGGTGCACCTTTCAACTTTTTTTTAGAACAAGGTGTTCTTAAAGTGGACACTGATTTATGTGACCTTACATTAACCTGATGAATATGGATGTTTGAAGTTTTAAACATCGGAGCTGCCTCTGTTCTGAGGAAGAGAGATATTGCCCATGCTTAAGTATATTTGTGCGTCATTTCATGGGAAATGTGTCCTGAGGATCAGCATCTGTTTCACCACACCACTTACATATTCTTCCCAGGACATGAATTTATTTAGATTGATTGTGCTTTCAAGAAGACACATGGCATGGCCCTTGTGTTGAAGTCAGCTGAAGTATATTTCCAAATTTCTGAGGATGTCAAACTGCTTTTGCCTGAAAGGTTCACAGATCATCATTCACCCACAGATTTCATCACAAGTCACAGCTTCTGCTGAGTAACTTTTATGAGGCACTGTATGAGGTGAGGATAGCAAACTCAGTGCCCCTAACTTCTCTATTTATTCTGCGTACCCTTAGCATCCTGTTGCCATGACAACACAGCATCTGCAGATGCAAAGAATGTTTTGTGTCCTTTTAAATAAGTGTTGCTTTCTTTCACTGATTGTGGTAAATGTGTTACCTCTTTTATGTGGTTATGATACTGAGGAGACTTAAATCAACTGTGGGCCAGCAGGAACATACTCGTTAGTGTGACAGTAGCATTTAAAGGACAGGGCTCATGAAGCAGAGCAGAGGGACACCACAAGAACATGTGTAAAACAATGTGAAATTAGACAAGACTTAAACAGTATTAACTATGAAGATTGGCATCCACTGCTGGTGAATTTAATTAAGAGTGTTTGATGTGTGTGTGGGTGAGTGTTTCTCTGTCGTACCTTGAGTGCATAGCGCCCTCTTCTGGGCAGATATTCAAGTTTCACAAATTCAAATCCCCCTAAATAATGAAAATATTTCCTGTACCCTGGCCTCATATTCAAGAGCCTCCACAAGGAAAGTAAAAAACTTATCTCTTATCTCTCACTCACAGTGTGAGTGAGAGATTATTATTAGTTATTCAGTTCTAGGCTGATTTTTGTTTGTGCACATGAGGCATTAACATATCTGTGCCACTTTTTCATAGATTAGTCCTATTCAGACACATTTATTAGAAAGTCAGTATTTTATATTAAACCTACATTTCATCTCCTTCTGTCTTAGTAGAGTCACACTCCTTTTTGTCAAAGTACCTTTAAACATTAAGACACAATGACTGCTGCCATCTACAAATCTTTTTTAGAAATAGATTCTTGAGTCTATTTTTGAATCCTCATTGTTTATATATTGTATATTGTCTATACATAATTCAGCAAACTTATAGTAAAGAGTTTGTCTAAGACCATGTTTACATGGAAACAAATTGCAAAAGTCCAGAGGGTTTGAGATAATAATATCAGAAAATATCCAAGTGTGACAGACTGCAGAGACAGATGTTTCTGCCCAGAGTCAGTGGAGGTGCCCAGACATAGCTCTAGTGGTTTTTCTCTTTTCTGCCCAGAGTCATAGCGGTTCATCTTAGTGCACTGTTTAAGCCTCCTGTCCTGCTGTGATTCCCGCTAACCCAGGAGGGAATCAGCAGCTGCTCTCTTAGCTTGTATAAGAAAAAGGAGTCATTGCTGTCGTCCTGTGTGTGTGACTTTTGTGGTTCACTAATATGCCTTGTGTCAACCAGTTAATAGGATTTCAGTCCAAGTCATCTGTGTAATGATGTCCAGGATTTTGAATATAGTCATTTCTATTGTTATATCAACTCTCTCTAACCCCGCCAAACCAGCAATATCTTGGCTGTCATTCCTAAATTAGACTTTTTATGTGATTTTCTCACAATCCTAAACGAAAAGGCAATGGCAAAAAAGGATATATATGTATAAAATTTGTTTGTCTAGAAGCAATACAACATTGTAGTCCTCAGAGAATAATACAAAATCAGTATGAAACATCATAAAATTGAAATTGTGATCTTGGCATTTTTAAATTATTAGCAATAGTATGTAGCCTATAAACTGCATTCAAAGATATACAACTATGTAACTATGGAAACATCTCCATGGCATCCTAGCCGTTCTAGAATGAGTGACCTCATGAGTCCTGTGATTTCATTTAAAGGATAGAACTTTTAGAATGAACCCAGCCACAGAGTTTTGACCAGAGCATTTCAACTCTCGATCAGGACAGACGCACAAAACTGAGCAGCACAAAATGAAGCCCTGGGACAAATATATGGCAGAAGACGGCTTGGACCTCCCTACAGAAAGCTCACCACCACCAGCTGTTGACTCTGAAGAAACAAAAAACCTGAGAGTCCAGCTAGGTGACGTGGAGGCAGCTACTCTGAAGGTACAGGAAGAGCTACAGCAGCAGAAGAGCATTAACATCAAGGTCCAGGAGAAGTTGATGAAGGAGGAGGAAGAGAAGAAGGTCGTCAACAGTCTGGTTAACCAGCTAAGATCAGACGTCAGCACTGAAAACGTTCTGAGGCACGCCGCCAAAGACGAACGTGGAATGAACCTGGTGTTCCTTAAGTTGGAGATGGTTGGTGAAGGCACAAAATAGAGTATATTCTGGGACTGTTATAGTGTGTAATAGTGTAACGGTAGAAAATGTACACTGAGATGGGGTATGTTATAAGAATGCAGAAATATTATTGATTTAAGATGGATTAATATAGAAAAAATGAACAAAACAATGACAGAGAAAAGCAAGGGGGGAGAAATGTGTGTCTCAGCCCTGAGGAGCTCTGCTCATGTCGGCTAAACTCTCTCCACTGCTGGAGCTGATAATGAGTCTTGCACTATCGCTCCTCCTCAGCCTCTTTATACTTTGTAGCGTTAGTGTGCACCCTCGACACTCTCCCACCCACCCCCCATCGCCCTTCAGCGTTGCCAAGGCGTACCCACTGAACTGTTACAAGAGTGGGATGCTCTGGAACATCCTCTTCCTCCTATAGGCCCTTAGTCTCTGGTAACACATAGACTGTAAACAAATTGTGTAAAGGGTAATATACTTTTTGAAAACCTTCTCAACTTGCACTCTGGCACACACTGGTCATAAAGGATGCCTGTTTATGCCTTGAAATATGCAGTGTATGTGTTAGTGTGCCCTCCTTCAGTTAAAACATATTTCCTGTTTTGATAAAGGACAGTCCATAATTATTCAGTTTGGACTTGTTGTATCAGGCCCTGATTTGGATTTGGTTTTCAAACATGGGAACCTTGTAACTGAACATCATACGCTGTGAACAGTGGGTCCCTGCAGACTGCATGGTGCCTCTCCCTCACATAATGAGGCTGCAGGCTTTGATTTAACGCCGAGTCACTCTTTTCCAGGGATGCTCATTAATAGATGAACAAAAGTAGCATGAAGTATAGAAAAGTGGAGGTGGATTCCCTTTTAATTCTTGCTTTTTTCTAGTCTTCATCCATAGCTACACTCATCAGAGAGAGAGACAGACAGTTCTGAGCTTTAGACCTATCTTCAAATGGCATTTGTAGATGTGTTTTTCACTGTCACGTTGAAGAACTATAGACTTTTACCAGACTCAGATTCAGTGCACCTGCTTTACTTATGCATTAAGACTGATTGCTCTGTAGGAGGGAACATTAAGCTGCTCTAAGTGCTAAGTGGAGTGACAGGAAAAGAGTGGATCATAGAAACACACAGGTAAAACTTTATCTGCTACTTTAATCATTCTTTAGTGAAAAATCTAGCACATTGTCAGCTAGTTGTTTCAGATATGTCGATAAAACTGAGATGGCTCAGGGGCAGAGCTCTGTGAGCAGCTACAGTCCAAACCAAAACTGAACCTGCCTAATAGTGAGTGTGCAAAAGTGATAACAAGTTGTCTACTCCTCTCTAATAGTTGGACCCATTCGGATCTTTACTTATTACTCGGAGCACCACCATGATGTCTTTGAAGTATTTACCACTGTTCACATTTAGTTTAAATGCTGTTTGTCTGACGGATAACAGTGACCCTATCCAGTGACCAAATCCATTTGTTTTCAGAGGAAGTGACATTATCTGTAGCCAGCGGCCAAGAGACTGCTGTCTGGAGAAGTGAGCTTTGATTTGATTACTAGGATCACAGCCACAACAAATATCAGACACAAAGTCAAATAGCGTAGACCTACTTTGTTGTGACACTAGTGATCTGTTCTAAAGAATCAAAGAAGTAAAACAAATGTTTGTGTTGTGCAATTCAAGCTTTGAAATGACTTCATCCTCAGACAAGACCAAAGAAGGACTTTTATGATGTGTTGACCCATGTTACTGCCCTTCGGTGTCCACAATGATACATTATGATTACTTCACTAATTACCTATAAATTTACTGTAGTGAGTGCTTTTGCTTTGATTTAACAGCACTTGAGTGGAGAATTAGTATTAGCAACAGTTAATCTTTAAGTACTTCACTTTGATATTGTAGTGACAGCACTTCAGTAAGCATCTGGAACATCATGGATTTAGTGCAAAAGGAACTGGCAAAGCAACACGACAGTAAAGAGTGGAATCATTTGAAGCAGGCATACTGTGGATTTAAACACTAATACACACAGCACTAATACTTACCATTCTTCCTGTAAACTGATCTTCAACAGCAATTAAGGCAGTCTAAGCTAGCTACATCAATACTTAATTAGTATTGCCTTTACTTATGATTGAAATCTTCTAACTGTCTTTGACAGCTACACATCTAAGTATTAACTATTTTTCTGGACTCTTTTTGACCGTAAGGGTTTTCTCTGGATGTATGCATTGGGGAATCCATCTCCAGTGAACAGGGTTACACTCATATGTCATGCAGCAGGCCACCATTTGTGGAGTATAATTGAATGTTTTTATGCCTCGAGGGATGGATGGACAGATCAGGGCCATCCGTCCACTGCTCACCCTCTAAAATAATGATTACAGAAGCAGCATGGAAATCCTCCCTCACACCATTTACTATTTAAATTTCCCTGACCATCAGGGATGATGGGTCACTAATACAAAGTAGAATGCACCACGCTTGTTCTTCAAGGACACTGAAGCTGAGAGATCAGAAGTGCTTTGAAAGGCTTTTTAAGGTTTTTATTGAAAGTTGCCTTCAGCTGCTTGTTTTCTGAAGGTCAATGTTATTCTCTGATACTGTTATTTTACACATTCATTCTGCGAAAGATTCTGCAAGTCATCTTGCCTTTGGTGGAGTGGTTGTGAACTAAGTGATGCTGAAATCATTAGGTTCCATGAAGTAGTCTTTTGTTATCCGATATGGAGAACCCCTGACCAATCAACTTACTACATAATGTAGTCAGCAGCTCTAGATTGACATAAAGAGGCAATACAATTGCAAATATAATCTATTCATGTACATTCGTTGTGGATACAAAAGTAATGCTTTAGCTTTAAGGGGTAACATTAAAGACCTACTAACTGTCAGAATTGTGAGTGAGCTGCTTTTAATTATGCCATTTAGGACAAAGCCTAGTGAGACCATTCACTAAGTGTCCATTTGTCATAAATCAAAGGCCACCTTCAGCTTCATCAAATCTCATTAGGATCTGCAGCTCTGGGACATCGGGAGAATATTATTGAGCGTCACATTCAGTCTCTTTAATACCATAATATGAAATATGCTTGACGACAGGCTTTCATCCTCTTCATCCTCACTTTGAGAGATGCTGTTTGAGGGCTCCCTGCTGAGACAAGTGGATGTACCACTTTTTGATGTTGAAGTGTTTGTTTGTCATACACAAAGAGGATGTTTTGAGAAAGTAGGATGATCACAATGAGCATTATTCATTGGCCTTTCAAAACTGTTGAGAAGTTATTTCAGCTGAAAAACCTGGACCAATTACCAATTTGTATTTGTATCACAATTCATGTGATACAAATACAAAACTCACAGTAACACATACAGGTAGAAAGCTTTACTAAAATGAAAACAAAACTATTCAAAAAGCATCATGAGGCAAATATTTGCTCCCAATCATAGAAAGCAAGTGGCACTATTAGAAAAGTTGTATCTGCTGTGTTCAAAGGTTGTAGGTATTGTTGCATAGTACTATTTCTGCTGCAATACTTATGTTAAAGGTGGTGTTTAACACCTACACCAACCGGAGGACTAATGGAATAAAGGCTGCCACTTGTTTTGTAAGTGAGTTAAACCTCAGTAACAAAAGTGAAAGAGCTTCATGATGAGCTGCAAAGAAGCCATTGTGGAAGCCTGTTCACTTTAATCCTGCCCTTTGTCAAGATGGACACATTATGTTTACATTGCCAGCCGTGGAAAGGTAAAGCCCCCATTACAAATCACGCAGAAACAAATATTGGTTTTCCCGGCTGAGCGGCTGAAGAGCTTGTGAAAGCAACACTTCTTCTAAAGCAATAAAGGCCAGACAGTCATGAAGACAGATGGAGGTGATCTCACACATCTAGGGGTGTCCAACAGAGCAGGCCTGAATAAAGTCCTGCTGGGACCACCACAGGGGGAGTGCACACAGGGCTCTCATTAGGATGGCAGTAATGGTGTTTTGCCATCACACACCTGCCTCAGCAAAAAGTGCTGCAGATTGGGGCATAGAAATGAAGAAAAGCCCATTAGGGTTGATGTACAGCTTTTGTTTGCCTGCGCCCCTGCTTCATAGCTAATCAGTGCTTTACAACAACATGCTTTCCACAGTTCCACAGTGGCATTATTGGCAGCTAAAGTGCCATTTTGTTATGGTCTGGTGGCATCTTAAGCATTAGAAATGCTAATAAAACATTTCAGCTAAAGTTGTAAGGTAAATGGCTCATGCATCATGCTGTGTGTGAAGTTGGGCATGTTTACTCTCACAGGTAATGCATTCTGCCCTGGGGGTATTGATTGAGAGAAGGTTGTGATTGATAGTTATGGAATATATGCAAATAAGGATAATACTCAGGGTTTAGATATAGATTTTTTTCTTGAGTCAGTCCATTACGTGCAGCTCATGATGGCAGGCTGAACTCCTATACATCTATTCAATTTTCTGCACCAGCAGCTCATACATTATTACACTATTACACAAGTTTGATTTCTTTTAGCAAAAGGCGACATCATATCTCCGCCACTATTTTCAGCATGCAGCTTATATAACTCCATCTTGGGCTTTGAGAGAGATTAAACCTGCTGTTGTTGAGTGACTTTGCAGCGCTGCCTCACTTCAAACAGGACTAATATTTAATAATTCATCTAGTTTTATGGCTTGTGTCTTTATGTTATCCCTGACAACATGGCCTGCTTTGATAGGTTTCTCAATATTAAAGGGGCCATATAAAACAGACCCAGAGTTGTCTTTCTTTTTATTCAAGGGTAAGACAGCGCAACACTGACTGCAGTTCCTCTAACGGCCAATGGTGTCAGTAACTGTTAGAAGTTTATAAAATTTACACAAAGGACCGTTAAGGTTCTTACTGGAGAATATAAGTGTTAAATATTAAAGAGGCTGCGGTTCTAGTGGACTGGAGATGGTTAGTGAACAAATGTCTGCAGACATCTCAGGAGGACACAGCTTTTTAGAAATATGCACTTAAGCAATGACAAACTCAGGTACTAACTTTACATTTAAATTTACAACATTTTTGTGGTGATAGGTTGAGTGGAAATTCAGAGGTGTAAATGTGCTGCTGCTTTTAACATAGCTTTTATCTTAGAGTTGTACATGAATTTCTAAGTGAGGCCATGAGATGGTGCTATGTGCCTACATTGGCTTTAGTGTTGATGATAAAAACACCAGAGTATTACACATGGTCCAAGCACTCCTCATGGATCTCTTCTTTGTGTTCAGTAAAAGTGACTATATTGAGCTCTTTGATTTTCCTTCTATTAGTGCATTTGTTGAAGCTGAAGAGGCTGCCAGTGTATGAAGGACTGCATAAGGACGCAGCAAAGTGCAGCTTCCAAACCTCCTTTCACACACTTTTACCACTCCAGCTTGTAATCAGATTCACCTGTACTGCTTGGCATTCACCTGTCGTGTGCTGCGAGTCAGGTTATCTTTAGTCTGTGCTACCGAGTCAACCAGGCTTTGCAATAGATTTACATCACTTTCAGATGACAGTGTGCACTCTGAGTTAGGACTACACCGGAATGTGGCTAACGGAGCGGACCAAGAACCCATGAAGCATTCAATCTGTGAGCCATCACAACAGATCAGCTGCTACCTCTGTCCTGGATGCATTCGCACTATGAGAAGAGGCTTTAGGAGCCTGTCTAAACACTGCAAGGTCATCACTGGCAGGGGCTGCATCTAAATATCCTTCCCGTTTAGTTTAAAGGCTTATAGAGGACTGACTGGACACAAGCAGACAGAGAATAATCTAAATTTACAGGAGTCTAAGAGCAGTGTCTAGCCCAGGGCTTGTCTAGTCCAGTGGTTGTTATGCACAATGAGCGCAATGTGTTTTAATTCAGTTTGTTTCAAAAGAAAGATATATTTGTAAAATGAGTGCCTTGGCCATCCTCTCCTGTTTCATTGAGGAGTGGACACTGTTTAAGTTAAATATATAATGTATGGTTTGGTAATGGTTCATAAGATTGAAGCTGTTTCGCAATGTAATGATTGTTGTTTCTGCATAGAGCCATCCTGTTTATTATTCATAGTGTTTTGATCACACAATAATTTTCAATATTGGTCTACCTGAACTACTTGCAAGATTGTAGTAATTAATCATTGTAGGAACAGTCTTTATTACCGCCAAGCCGTGCCAAGAAGTGACACGAGTCAGCAAATATCGATGAAGGCCCATTTAAATACTTGAATTATTAATGAACTATACTGTGCCTAAGCTCTGTAGCTGGGGATTTCCTGCTTTTCAGTGAAAAGAATATAGGCCAGGGTTTTACAGCAGAGGCTGCTGAACCTCAGGTAATTAGAGGATGCAGCCTCGTGTTGTCCTCTGTGTGCCGCATTTACAGCTTTCTCCATCCAGGAAAAAAACAGTGGCAGGAAACATATTGTGTTATTGCACTGATAAGAGAAGGGTATTTTCTGCTTTCTCCTCATAGACTCGTCCAACAGTACAGTTGTGGTGCCATTTTTGCCTCTGGTGTACAAATTTAGGAAATTGTTGGAGTGTGGAGAGTTCTTCGAGGATGAATAGTTTGCAGACACCACACACATTGCGTCCAGCCAGTTTTTGTAATGAAACAAGCTTCCATGCAGAGGAACATGAGGATGCAAGGGACTGTGGCTGCCATTCATCCATGCTGGCCAATAGCCCAGAGAGAGGGGGACAGGGGATGAAAAGTGCTGGCTTGACTGTGTATATGCTTTGGAGAAGGAAAAGAAATGTTTGGTTATGTATAGTTTAGATCTATTTCGTTGAGTTTATGATAAAAACAATCATTTTCATTGCAGGAGACACTTTGGTAATGTGCCGGCAAGGGCCAGGACCTATTTAAAAATCAAAGCCCTTTTCCCATGATCACTTCTGCTCTTTATCTTATCTGCTAGCTCCCTATTTTTCCTCTTGGAATGATTTATACATATCCTGCCAGTCAACTGTCAGTTTTCCCATTTAGATAGTTCTGCTGTGTTCGAGTATGTGCTCACTGAAGGGGCTTTGGTGCAAAGACATCTGAAATGGCTCCCAGATTTTGTCACACTTTGACAGTGTGTATAGAGGGCATCCATAATGCATGGCCAGGCTTATAGATGTAGAGGTCCCTGCAAACTTTGGCGCACTTTTATACCAACTTTTTTTCCTCAAGGGATCTTTTATTTTTTAACCACGTTAGAATAAAAGGTTTTTCTTTTTTGTTACAAGTGGCTTATCGCTTCTTCAGTTCATCAGGCTGACATAACATTTGAACCCTTAAAACAAATGTTAATTGGAGTAAAGTGATCTTCTAACAACTCGTTCTTTTTCTCAGTAGTCAGCAACAGATAAAACAGCACAGCCATTACACCCAATTGAAATAAGAAATTGAAGTTTTATACTAAAAGTCTTTTTTTTATAGAATTACCCCTCCTCTGGTCTTGCACTGCCACCAAATGTTGTGTTTTTTCAGACTAAAAATGTACAAACACCTATATTTGTTGGTGCTTTCAGTTTCAAAGGTCTTCTGAAAGGACTGCGCTCGTCATAACTCCCCTGTCGTGCCATAATGTTATCAGAGTCGTGCTGTCTGGTTCTTGCCCGGTGCCATTTGGGCTGCGAGATGAACAGGCGGATCGGCATGGGAGCGCAGGGGGGGGTGAGGGGGACGGGTTGTGGGGAAACTGGGAGAGATGAAGATGGAGTTTGTCAGAAGCAGGAGGAAAAATGAGCAACAGACTGTGTGGAGGAAGATGGCCGGCGCGTTGGACAGTAGCAAACAGCTTGTGGCCAATGAAGAGCCTGAGCTGCACTTGATGTGTTACATATGGTCAGTATCACACAGTGAAGGGGATATTTCTAATAGGCTAAATGTCTTTGTTTGTGAAGTATTAAAAAGCGGAATATTATTTTTTTCTGTGGGATCTCTTCTTGAACTGTGTGTGAAATGTATCCACAGACAAGAGAGGCCCATTTGACTTTAAGTGGTTGAGAGGTCGATGCAACTGTCTCAAAATAAAACGTTTTCTCTTTAAAGAAGACGTCCCTGTTGATAGAATTTGCAACTAGATGGACTTTGATGACAGTCGTTTTTCCACTCAGATGTTATACTCCAGTATGGGCCTTTGCATTATTCAGAGGGTTTCCCCTGTTTCCAAAGGCTCTCTCCCGAACGAGAGGGTTTGAAGCCCCAGTAGAAGACTTCATTTGATTCTGATGACAAACACCAGATTCACAGGGAAAGTGCATTTATTTTTGTAGTTTCTTTGGTTTCTGTAATTTCTCTGTATCAAATTCTAACATTTCCATGATTTTTCCTGGCAGAACTTCAGATTTAACTGTCCTTTATCGTGGAATAGAAAGTGACATTAAAGGCAGCACACACTTTGAGGAACATGTTAAGTTTCAATGACAGCAGTCACACAGTCAGGATGCTGTTGAATAATGGATGAATCAAAGTATTGTTTCTGATGTTGTCTCTGGAGGTTTCAGGCGGGCTAAAAAACAAAATGTTTCTCTGTGTGTATTCGAAGAGGAAAATAGCTTTATCTAGTTAGAGATTGAAAAGAAATGGTAGTACAGTGTCTGTATTTGTAAATGCTAGATTTGGCAAAGTCACAATCTTACTTCCACTGCCTGATTTTGTTTTTGTCGTCCCTGTCTCAGCCCCACCACTCCCCCCCAACAGCAGCGTAGTAACCTTTTCTGCTTTTTTATTTCAAATAAGGTAAAACTAGACCATTGTTTCACCACAAAATACAAATACCTTACATTAAATTGAAGTTTAGAGCTTACCTGAAACTTTTGGCTTTGGAGTTTGCCTCAATAAACGCTACATCGAAGCATTGCCAACATTTATCCATGTTTAATTTGCTGCCCGGCTCTCTATTTTTATCTTTTTTGAGCTGTTTCACCGTAAAATAAGGTGTATTTTGCTGCAGAATAACCCATTTTCATTGGTTTGTTTCTTTCGTTGTTGATATCAGTGCCAATGGGAGCGCTCCTTTTAACCGGAAGCGAACTGTGATTGGCCAAAATCCTGCTGTGATCTGATCAATTAAGATCCTGAATTATAAAGCCTAGATCACATCTTAAGGTCTCATTCTTTAACAGATGATTCCTGTTATAATACGCTGTAAGATAATTAAACTAAATGCAATGGTAAAAAATGAATCAATAGACTTTTATGTGTGCTTGTGATCAGTTGATGTTTACCCTCTGACTTTTGGGCCGCAGTAAACTGAAACTGACATTATTGCTGTGTTGTGCTTGGTGCATTAGTTGAATTTGTAGCCAGTGAATCTATTGTCACATTTAACTCCCTGATTTAAGTTTTCAAAAATCCCCAAATGCTTGTGCTGATAACCTACCCACAGATCTCTGAATATGGCGTATAATATGAGCATGTGAATCCGTCGTGTTGTTCCGTGTCAGAGGTCTTTTGTATAACTGAGTCAGCAGGCCCTGTACATGTGCTGGCGCTCACGCAGCATCTCTCTCACAGTGTATTTGCACAGTGTGAGCCCTGGCGGAGTGAGATCAGATAACCCGCTGCTTCATGTTAACAAGCATGATCCTCGTGTCAGCGTGTGCTGCTCAGCTGCTAATATCCAGTAAGTAGGCAAACACAGACAAGATTTGAACTGGTGATAGGACTTCTGCGTGTTACAGTGAGGATAATTGTAGCCGGGATGTTCTGAAGTCACATTTAATGGGCGTAGTTTCCACTGCATTTCCTTTTAATTGGCCTTTTAATATCCAGACCAGCTATAGATCATAATCATATAGAACACACATTTTTGCTTGTGTATTCCTCTGTTGTTGTGTGGCCAGCTGGTTTGTCGCCGCTGCATATTCCTCTTTTTAAACTGCGCCAAGGGAAGCTGCCGGTATTAAAGCCACGTATGCGCACTGTTCCGCACTGGCCCAAGCCAATTACCCATAGCCACACTTTGTTTTAATTTTCTTCACATAACGCTGACAGATGACCCCTAATCTGTCTTTCTGCTGCCGCACCAGACACAGGGTTAAATATGTAGGAGCAGCAAGAAGGCCTGTAAAATGGCAGTCTCTGATAATTATTGAGGCACAATGGAGGGTTATGAGACAAAAACACTCCAAAATCCACTTTCTGCCAGTTTTATTACTTTAATGCAGCTTTTAGCCTATTCTCAGATTTATTTTTTCCTTAATAACTCACTGACTGAGGCTTTGGAAATCATTCATTTATTCTCGTCATGTCTTGAGGGATGTTGGATATTATAGACTCGGAGCCCATTCCAACCTCAAATAGCAGGCTCCCGTGTGCATAACCTTTTGGATTTGGCCTGTATTGAGCTCACAAGTCTTCTTTTCATCTCAATGAGATAGTTCATACTCATTACAATCTAGGCTGCCGTGCAGAAGGTAACTTGTACACAAAAGGCAATATTTAATTTCAGAGTAAGCACTATTTTTCTTCATCTTGACCCCATTTTTAAGTCCACTGTTGGTTCTCACATAACAGGATATCTCAAGCAGTGCAATAATCAACATACAATCATGCATCAACATTGATATGTATTCTTTTTTCCTGTTAGTCTTTCTACTTGCACTCTGTGCCAGCCTTTCTCAGGACACATTCATAGATTTTTTGTCACCATTGTATCCATCAGATTAGGGAGGAGTAATAGAGTTATAGAAGCCTTCTGAGAAACACAAAGCCTTATTAGCTTTGTGTGTTTTTATACTATTTGACATGGGAAAATCACAATTTTATTAGGGAATGGAAGATGGAGAAAAAGACTAGCATTCCTTAACTTAGATACATAAACATTTGAATCTAATGCCACAGTTTATTCAGAAGTAAATTTGGAGTTTACACCCAGCTTCAGAAAGTTAAACCTGCTCCACAGACACAAGTAAACTTTTTTTTGTGTACAGTCTACAATTGTCATTTACTGTAATTTCCGTCTCTTTTATTGTCCATTTTGTTCTGAAGCCAGGACGCTTGAGCACTTTTCCCATTAAACCATAATGCAGGGAAAATGAAGCCCTGCTAATGCATGCCAGGCTGCAGATCAGAACTGGAATAACAAGGCCCAGTGCACTTGCATATATTGTTTCATTTCCTGTCATCTTTTATGCACACAAGATTAACTGGTGTGACCTCCACAGTGTAATGGCTGTTGAGTGGGAAACTTTTCCTCAATGCGCTGACTGTTTATTACGTTTTTGATGATGCCACACAGGAGCGGCCGGCACAGCCCTGATTTACACCTTTGATGTCTTCTGGCTACAAACGTTCACCCTCCAACACAGTGTTTTAAGGAACTAATGATTTAGATGAAACTGCTGAAGGTCTCCTTTCTGCTGGGCCACTGCCACAAGGCGCCTGCTGAGTCAGGACGCCGAAAAGCAAAACACATCATTTACAAAGCTCATCACAAACCGGATGAGATGCGGCCTTCGAGATGGATGTCTGACACTGATTAAACAGTCGACAATTAAAGGGACGTGGTGCTGCATGAGAACATATTATTTATACGATTTTATTTACTTCATCAGCATAATTATGAGTCAGGCTTGGCCCATAGTAAATGTTTTTGGTGCTAGAGGAGAGCACCTGGAGGAAATTTGTGCAGACAGTGTGAGAACATACATACTCCACACAGAAAAGCCCTGAACCTAGGATCTAGAAAAGCATATGTGCCAATGACCATTCATCTGAGAGAAATAGAGGCCATCTTTTTTACTACACTCAAAACTAGATACCTGACTGATCAGCTGTGGGATTAACAAAGGCAAGGGATATATAGCATTGTAAACTCCTTTTTGGATAGCTATATGTTGAGAACAGAGCTAAATAAGTGAACTGGTTAGTTAGTGCCTAAAGGTTAGAAAAGGGACTCATTACTGCCTCCATGACTGGACTGCTGCAAAGCTTTAGTAGCCGCAGTTCAGAAATAGAACAGAAAAAGGAGAAAATTGCAACAAATTGACTCAAGCTGAACAGATTGAAAGACAAACTGCAGTAATCAAGAGCAACCAGACTAAAAATTACGGGCAACAAGAGAGAAACGTGTAAACATCAACTTTGAATTACATCTTCCGACTAACGTATATCTACTGGCATGTGTGTTTACCTGCTTATCGCACACTTGCAGTCAGGCCTCTCGCTCTCACATATTTGTCTTAGTTGGGCGTTGTTATTACCTTCAGGAAAATCCATCACACTGCTTAATTCAGCCAAGTAATCACCTACTCACAGTCATTTCTTGCGCTTTCCTAAACTGCGAACAGAGCGGCTCGGCATACTGAGCATGTTATTTTTCTCCAGACTAACCAGCTGTCGTTTATCACGCCGCGAGTCGACCCCGTCAGTGCACAAGTGGTCTGAGATATGAACGAGCAAGTAGCATGAAGAATTGTCTTATTATTTGACTGGAGTATAGAGGCTCTGGAATCAAAAGCACAGTAGTTCTTCAATAGTGTATTTTAGCTGCTGTTGCAGGTTGAGAGGATTGTGACAAATGTCTGTGAATATTGTGGGTTGAAGTCGTATAATATTGCTGGTTATATAATGTGCATACAACATCATTAAAACAAACAATACATAACATCCAATGTGATCAGAAAAGCAGATAAACACCCATTATCCCAGCAGTGAGCAGAGCAGAGCCTGATATGCCAGGAATACAGCCCCACAATTAGATGAACTCTAGATTTGATTTGGATATTTCCTCTTGGATACATTTAATGTCAGAATGGTTTACTAGTTCAGATACAGTGCAGACCTCAGATGCAGTGTGATTAAGCTCTGCATCAGGGAGCTTAGGTTTGTAGCTGATAGCAACAGGAGCCGAAGAAGGTTCTAGGACGCTGACAGTTGTTTTGAAGTCAATATGAAGAAAAGGCGGGTAAAAAAGAAGAAGTAGTGGAAAATACAGTTTTATAGTTTTTATGACACACTTTTGAATAAGCAAAGACCCTTCACCAGCCTTTATTTACAGGATGTGGGTACTCTACTGATGCACGTCATTAGAAATCTATTTGTCAGTGCAGCAGGTAAAAATGAGTTGTAATGCCTTGTCAAGGTGTTTCAACAACTGTCCTTGTTTCAAAGAACACTGCAAGGATAACATACGTTGTGTATACTATGTCTTTTAAGTATATCTTTTCAAGAGCTTTTACAAGACCAGAGCATTCAGAACAGCTGAATCATTTCAGGGTTAAAATACCTGCAGTGGCAGTGAACGTCAGAGCGATCGAATCATACTCAACAAGAGACGAGGACAATGCAATGATTTTGTACCATTATTAAGTGTTTTCTCATAGCATTCAAATAGTTAACCAGTGTACCAGTGTATTCTTTATACATAAAATATTATTGAGATGTTTAGTTCAAATTTAATGTCGAGTGACTTAATTTTTTGTTTTTGGATTTTTGGAATGATGAATGCATTTGTCCAACTCAAAAAGGAAGGTGAGAGGTGCACTGTTTGAGCATAATTTAGCCAAAGTCATTGACATGCAAAGACAAAACCAGCTGCTTAATGACAAGCATGAATAGTTAGCAGAGGCTGCATCCTCATTACAAGGACAGACTGCATACAGCAGGAGCAGATATCGCTGGCCCAGTCCCACTTTGCTGTTCAGTTTGAATAGAGAGGGGAATAATGCTTAATGCCGCTCCCTGCGTGGATATGGGCTTGTATGGGACAGCGACCCATGAAATGAATATTTTTTGTGAGATGAGATTTGTTAGACACAAAGAGGAAAGGCCTGCTTTTCCAGTCGAGCGAGAAAAACAGCAGACACAGGAGAGTAGAGGCAGTGTAGATTCTGGGCTCTAGTGCTTAAAGAGCGATAATACTGAGAGGAAGAGGAAGGAGAGCGATGAAAAGGAGGACAGGATATGAAGAGGAATAATACAGAAGCAGAATAGAGAGCATCTGGGAAACAAGAAGTGAAATGAAAGTTTAATTAGACCGTTTCAAAAAGTAGAACAATGCACATTTTCTATAGATTCAACTTTTCTAAGATTAAATTTATTCTAATATCTTTTGAAATAGTAATAACTTGACAGAGTCAAAGCTTCATAGTAAAATCCTCTCATTTCTTCACTTCAGCGAGGCATTCTATCAGCACATGCATGTACCTTCTTTATGTAGAAGTGAATTTTTGCAATAGGCTCATAAATCCGAGCTTTACCTGGTTGAGTACCGGCAGGATGCCCGGCGCTTGGCCAGGCGAGTCTCTCAGCCGAGGCTATAGATCTGGATTGACAGCTGCTCCATCCTGTCTGCGCCTGTTAATCATCGAAGGATTTGGGCTGACGGCGACCCGCTCTGCCAAGTGACCTTGAGCCCTGCTGGGGCCGAAGGACTCTGACTAAAAGCCTGCTCCCTGTTACCACAAGCAAAAGCCACTTCCTCCCAGCGGGCCATAACAGAGATTGATAGTTAGTGTAAGCAATGCTTCGGTGTATGCCCTTCTTCACTTTTGCCTCAAGTGCAGAATTTACTTGGAGTGTTTGTTCTGTACACTGTATTAATAGGCAGTGTTAATGAAAGTAAAGATGTGTTGATAAAGGTGTCAGGAGATGTAAACACATGCTATCTTTAGAAAGATGTCAAGTCAGTTCAGTTCTTTTACAGCCCTTCTGGGGAGAATATGAAGCATTCGAAGTAGGAAAATATGACCTCATCCAAGAGTGAAATCTGCTCATGTGTTAAAAACAGCTTCACAGTCTTCTATCTTTTGTCTCTCACTTATTCTGTGTGACTCTCCATCTGTTCGGCTCAGTCCAGAATCCATCGTCCACTTCCATGTTTTGTCTGCAGCCTTTCTGTAGGAACCAGCAGCAGCAGCAAACGCCTGTTTTGCCTGCCTCTCCTCTCTCCTCGTCTCTCTCTCGCTGCGCGCTATACTCCGCTCTGCTGCAGTGGTTGGTCCTCACCGGCCGCTCGCAACTCGTCTCACCGGAGGAGCATCAGAGCTGTCATTTTCCTTACCCTTTTATTTTCCTCCTTGTACTTTCTGCCCCTCCTCTCCATTTGGATAAATGTGAGGGAAAAGTCATAGCACAGGCAAGTGATAGAGAAGGAAGGAAAGAGCTAAGGAAGTGTTCAATGCAACATCTCTGCACATATGACTGAGATCTGGTGCTGTCTCTGGGTGACAGAGAAGCTCTTAGATGCCTCCTGCTTTTAGACCCTGTGTCAGGTACGTCTTTCTCTGTTGAACTCTTTACTTCACAGTTCATAGTTTTTATTTACTTCTCTTCTCTTGTATAATATATTTGTTATACAAGTTATAAATCCACAGTATATGGTACTTCTGCCATGCACTAATCCTTATTTTATCAGACATCATTTTCCATTTGGATTTCTGTGCATCACTCAAAGAGCTTTGCAAGAATTCTACTGCACCAACTTGATATCACTATTTTGTCTAAAGCAGCATGTCTATCTTTGTGCATACTTGCATGTGGTCCTTTATAATGTGATGTAGCAGGGGTGCTTGTTATTCTGTGTAATGTGTAACTGACTCTCATGCTTGGTGCAGTGTATATTTAGGGGAAAACCCTGCCAATGTACTGTATCTGTGAGTGGAGTAATAACATAGGAGATTCTGTGACAGCTGAGCAGGTGTGTGGGCGGCTGCATGCGTCTAATGTAAACTCATGCAGAGGTGAGCTGTGCGTGTGCTGCCTGTGCGCTGATTTCTGAATGAAGTGTATTTCATATAGAAGGATGGTGCACGTCTTGGTTTTTGGCAGTCAGTTTGGGGGAACACTTTGCTACAGTGCAGTTCTGCCTCTTCATAATGTATTGGGTGGTGTGGACTGTGGGTGGGGACTCTCTGTGACGATTTACAACCCGGGTTCCCAGGTTCTCGCCCTCTGTGTAAATCACTTCGCTTGAACCGTAGACTTACTGTAGCCAGTTTGGAGATTCTCAGGGTGTTCACGTCCACTGCTGCACTGCTGGCACACACATACTCCAAGCTGCTATGGAACAGCGCGTTACCCAGCTATTGCTGTTGTGCGCTTCATTGTAGAGTCTGTGGTGCAGTTTTTAGTTCAGCTCGTGCAGGTGCATGAATCTTTCTCGAAGGTGTGTCTGGATTATGTGGATATTTTCACATTATACCATGATTCCAACACTGCATGAGTAGGACACCTCGGGAATAAATTAAGATGTGATTTTCCATTTTTCTACAGGGACAACTGTTGTCTGTAATCACCACTTATCTGTAGGACATACCAATAATCAACCGCCAGTGGTTCCCTTGGCTCTCCCAGCCCTCTCAAGTGACACTCATTAATTAAATGGGGCACCTCCCAACTGTACATACATGCTCCTGCCTCACTGTATGTTAAACCTGCTAGGCGGTTTAAGTAAGCTCCTGCTCATGTCACATTAAAAACTATCAACTGTCCAGCTAAATGGATAGGAATGCTGTTTAATACTTTAGAAAAGAAGCTAAATATGTTTGGACGTCTAAACACACATGCTAGAGAGACTTGTAATCCCACGAGTGCAGAAACCCTCACAAAGGATTTAGTTCCGTGTTAAACTTCCACTCTTTGTCGGCCTGTATTTCAGTTGGCTGTGCAGATAAGTTGTAATCAACCACCAAACTAGTGCAGCGTACAGTAAATAATAACCTGGCTGACAATGAAAGGCTGTAGATTGTCTTGTCAGATAGCGGCTGTCCCTTTCAGCTTCTTGACAGCCAATCACCATGGAGCACAAGTGAGACAGATGCAGCCTTTTGAAAAAGATGCTGTCACTGTGACTTTGAAGCAAGATGAATGACTCCTGAGTGACGGCTAAACACAAACAGATTGCTTATTTAATGTGCTTGATTAGCGTGGCTTGTGTGAGTGTCATGTTTCGTTTGCTGGAAGCTCTTCTACATGGAACTGTGAACTTGTAATATGTCGCTGAGCACTTCCCAGGCCAAGTCAAGTCATTTCATTGGCACTATTCATTCGGCTATGGATTGCTTTCCAAATTGCTGTTATTTAAAACGGTTCAATTCGTATATACTGTGCACCTACAGGGATCGATGTGAAAATGAATGCACAGATTTGCAGCTTACATTGAATCTCGGGGACAATGGACTCACAATGGCTTTTGACAGCAGCAGTTATAGACTCTCGAACACTGAAGCCCACAAACAATGAAAACCGCCGTCAGCAATAAACCGCAATTGGACAGCGTAACACTCCTCAGCTGCATATAGCACAATATAGTGGTCATTTTCAGATGTTTATAGGGGTATAATTGAAGCGCGCTGTTGTTTTTTTCTCGTTGATTGGCTCACACGCCTTTAGGAAACGTAACGGGCAATGAAGTAAGGCACCGATTCGTACACAGATGTTTCCAGATTGTTTATTGAGGTGCAGCTTGAGGAAGGTTAGGGCAAAAACGGTGTAAAGTGTGATTTATATAATGGGAAAGGGCTTCATTTGGGAGAATAAAATGAGCTGTGGATCATCGTTAGCAGCTCATGGATAAAAGCTCACGCACACAGATGGTGACCACGAGCGTTATGATAAATCGCCGGTCACTTCGGTCAGTTCGGTGTGCCATAGCGGCCGACAGACTGGAGATGATGATCTTCTGGTGCATGATTTGTGGCTTACATTGTGTATGTTTGTTGGTATTTGTATAAGGGCCTTCATGTGTAAGCCGCAAACAACTGTCACCGAGCAATCTGTCTGCTGGGGTAATGGCTTTGACTCCAATCAGTGTCCAAGTGACTCCTACAAACCATCCCTTTGTGGCGTTCATACAACACAGGCATAAATATGTACAAGCAAAGGCACTCAGAGAAAGACAAGGGTCAGTGAGGTTCTGAACAGTCCCCTCTTCAGAGCAGTCGTCTCTCCCATTGGGGCATCTTGAACCAAATCCAAACGGGGAGAAAGAGGCTGTCTCTTCTATTGCTTAAGCATCCTCTCTATCTCTGTCACTCACCCACTCCTCTGTGTTTTTAGTTTAATCTTTTTTTTTACCCTCTCTGAGCAGTCAGCAGGTTGCACCACAGCCCGAGCTCAGGTACCGGTGCAACATGTAAAGTGGTAGGGCCAAATGATTCATGCACTGAAACAGAACAGCCACTCTTAGTGCTTGTAAGTTCAGCCCGGGCCTTCTTCATAAAAAGTTACGGCAGAATGAGCAGCTCCAGTCATGGCTCTTTTCCTCCTCTCGCCTTGAGCAGCAGTTCTCTGACACACCTTAACACCTCTGATAGACACAAGTCACAAAGTGATAAACTGCTGTGTGCTCCGGAGAGCTGCACTGTTTACCGCATGATGTATTGCATGTACAGCACAGTTATTATGTCCCTGCTGGTGCTGTGTAATAAAGGAATACCAACATCACAATTTATTGAGAATGTATTATCATAGTAAACAAAGGAAAGATAACAAAACAAAAGTTACTCAAACAAATCGTAGAGTCAAATGAGAATTTTCCCAAAGATGTTGCAAAATGACTGGATTCAAAAGGCATTTAAACTTATTGTCATGATTATAGGAGACTCAATGTTCAATTACTGTAACCAGGAAGTGTACCAAAAGGGTGAAGGCTTATTAATGTGGCCAAGGTGTACCTCTGTCACTTTTTTTTTTTTTTTATAGCTGAGGTTGAAAATCCTGTGTTTGCTTGACACCGCATCGCAGGGCCTTGCTCTCTTAGTTGCCATGGAGA
The DNA here is from genome assembly GCA_036850595.1 of Rhyacichthys aspro. Classification (NCBI taxonomy): domain Eukaryota; kingdom Metazoa; phylum Chordata; class Actinopteri; order Gobiiformes; family Rhyacichthyidae; genus Rhyacichthys; species Rhyacichthys aspro. Next base: position 10,439,944 of record CM072169.1, on the reverse strand, counting down.
CACCATTAGACGGTTGTGCCGCACCGTTTTTTTTGTATTTCTTTGCATAGCCCCACGCCAAATGCATGCTGCTCGTTGGGGACTCACCCGTGCCAACTGCGCGTGGGTGGAGAGCATGGGCGCATGTTTTGTTTTTTTTGTTTGTTTTTGTTGTTGTTCTTGTTGTTTTTTTCTGACGAGTGAGTGAAAGCGACTAAGGATCAAAACAAGGTGGGAGGAATGGAGAGGAATGAATGAAAGAGCGGTGAAAAGAATGACAAAGAGGAGGAGCGAATGACAGCGGTGATCAGCGTGAGCCCCTTGTACACAAATGCACTCCGAGGGCTACACGTACATATACAGTACACATCCTCCAGCAGAGACGACGGGATTGTGACGGGAGCGTGTACGAGTGAGTGAGTGAGCGGTGCGTGGGAGAAAGGGATGCCGCAACAGCGCAGCTTATTTCGCCTTGAGTTTGATCCCCGCAGCTCTCTCTCAGGGGCTTCTCACTGCATTACTTCAAGCCTCTGCTGAAGCCAATTCACTCAGCAGCGTGCCAAATCCTGACCCACTCTCATCAGCACGCAGGAGAGTTTGATGTGAACGCTAATGATTTATAGATCTCTCATTGTGTGTTCACTTTATTTATCCATAAAGAGGAGAAAAAAAAGTTAAATTGAGCTAATATGTCCACTAATCAATACTTCCCTGAGCGTTCATTCGTGATTGGTCCCATTTGTCCCTAAGGCCTCTGTTCTCAGACTTTTAAGTACAAGTGGATTATGTTTCTCAGAAAGTGGTTATGTGTACTAAGCAAATATAGATTGCAAAACTGCATGAGCATATGTTTAAGGATTCTCTGTTTTGTTTTTGGTCAGCAGATGCCAGAGTTTATTAACGTACACATGAGACTCTCCAAGAAGAACTAGCAATAGCTTGCGTTTCATTAAACAACCGCTTTATAATCTCACACACACTAATACATTTTACACAGTCTGGTGTATCATAAGTCAGAGTTAGCACCTAGTATTTAAACAACCAGATGTTGCATTGCAGCACCAGAATTATAAAACTATAGCCATATACTTTATGCATATTCTTTACGTAGAATAGTCAAAAAGTCAGCTGTGATTGTTATAAAATCATTAAGTAATTTGCATTTTTCACTGTGATTACAGAGATCGGTAACACTTTAGTATAACTTTATAACAAAAACTCACTGTAGTTAAGCATTAATAGATGTGTAATTAACAAACTATTTATAGACACTGAAATATCATTTATATGTATAATTATACATATTTTATAACAATATTTATAACAAAATAGTGATTATTAATGTTGGATTAATGCTTTGTAAATAATGAATTAAGGATTAATTAAGTTGTTATAATTACTCAACTGATGGTAAATAGTGTGAGTTATGCTAAAGTGTTACCCAGAGAGCTAGCATAATCATGAGTTCTAAAGTGCTGCTGTCTGTCTATTGTACGCGCATAAACGACCTGTAGCCTTTATCAAGACTTAGATTTATGAGGCGTTCACGGTCCTCACAAAGGGTTATGACACATGAGTGAAAAGACACACTGATATATGTGACAGGAGGATGTGCAGCGGATAAATCCCACACACGCACGTCCCATAAGCAAGTAGCCGAGGGAAATGGGTCAGAGGTCAGAGTGAACGGTCAGGATGGAGATGTCGTCACATGAGCTACGAGAAGAGAAATAGCTGAAGTTGTTTTTTATAGTGTGATCCTACAGTTAATTGACTAATGCAGCGTGACATTTAGTATAGTTTATAATTCCCGCTCCAGAAGAACAGTATTAGCCTGTTCATTATTGCTCTGAATATTCTGATAGAATCCAGCCTGCATTGCCTGCTCTGAGCGTCACTTTCGCTCCCATTCTCTGTGATCGCTGCGAAGAGACAAGACCACATACTGCCGTGTTTTGACAGCAGCAGAAATGGGATCATGCAAAACAAACCCACCACATTGTCTTTAATAGGATTAATGTATTCACCCATGCCTTGTCAAAACAAAGGCTATCATAAGATCTTTGGAAAACACTTCTTCAATGTAATCTACACCGGTGCTACAGACAAAGCTTGCGAGATGTGATTTGTCCTAATCAAGTGTCACACAAGGTTAACATACATTGACAAAACCTTTCTATAATTTCATACTTTTATATTTTAATTAAACTGGTTCTATTTATAGCCTTTCTCTGAACTGTACTGGAGTAGAAATGCTCGTTGCTGATCGCCCAGTTGGAGCTTATGTAATACATTTGTTATTGTGTGGGAGTCCCATAACAACAAATAAAGGAGTGACATTATTGCTGTGTGTCCCAAGATTGAAAGACTTTTAGTTGATTACTTAAGGCTTTCCGACTATAAGATCTCTGGGACACAGAACAGAAAACAGAAAAAAATGTAGTGTAACTTCAAATCTTGCTGTAACTTCAAGTGTAAATTTGCTCAGTATTTAGAGCGGAAATACTCCATCTCTGAAGGATTTTAGGCCACTGAAAAACAAGCATGTAATGAGTATTTTTAGCTCGAGTGTGAGGTCTACACAAAACAGATCCCACAAGACCATCTTTATTGCATTTTTCAGAGTTTTATTTGCATGTTATGATAGAGCATTAGGAGGCAGCTACATTCTGTTTCTCTTAAATACAAGCACACATGAAATGATGCTTTTAATAAGTGGAGCTGAATAGAGATGTGGGCTGAAAGGCTGGGGTCTAACAATGGAAGGCAAAAGGTGGATAGGTGCATATAAAAGCTTGGGTTTCTCACAAAAGCCAAAGGAACACAGCTGCCAAATGACAAATTAAAGTTGTCTAACAGATTGACATGTCTTCGGTAAAGTTTTGGACCAACAAAAGTGTCCAGTGATGAGCACCGTTCAACAAATGCTCAACTGTCCAACTGCCCTGGCATGAGTTAAAGTAGGGTAGAATATGAGTCACTTCGCTGCCATCTAGCGCTGTTGCATTCTGTCATCACGAGAATGCAATTACACCCACTCCCCCACAGTCACTATTAATAGCTACAAATAAATCATCGTTGTGACATGCCCATGACACACTGCCAAATTTTGATCAAATGGCTTTGGCATGAGTGGGACTCCAAACATGACATGTCCAACATGGATTATACACTTGGCTTGTCCACAAACACAGAAAACAGCCATTCTCTCATGCCCCCCTTAAGTGTCTTGAACACAATTCTCACATTTGGACCTTCTCAGTGTGGTCTAGAGGTAAAATGTGAGAAGGCGGCAATGTAACACTTGTCTATGTGAAACAGCTCCACCCAGACCTCCCCCTCGTTCTCTTTCTCACAGTGGATTTGTAGTGGCTCGAGCCAGAGACCTGCCGACTTGGAAGAGGCAGGGTCATTAGGCCAGGTGGTGCCACTGAGATGCCTGCAGAGAAGCACATGTCTGATATTAAGACCTGCGGATAGGACAATAGATTAGCACGCTATCATCATCAATCATTGCACTAAAATACATTATAGGATTGTCACTCTATTCGTCATCTCAGCAGTCTACTGTACATCCAGTGTTGATGTTGTGATGGTGCTGGGCTCCATAATCTTAATAGGATATTTCAGTGAGTCAATATAGTTTTTATTTTAAAGAATTCATTTTTATTGAGAGATAGAGAGTTTGAACTATTCTAACCCAAGTGAAATTATTGTGTTTACAGCCTAGAGCAGGGATGGGCAATTATTTTTCCCCAAGGGCCACATTAGAACCTGAGACTCTAGTTAAGGGCTGGGCCGGGCTGGTGAACTCACTGATGCTCAATAAAGACACAAATTATTTTGCCTACAGTTCAGACATGAGCAATATATACTGTATTTTCCACATAAATAAGACTGACACACCACAGTCACAGCTGCACCCTCCTCAGTTTTAGATCCACTCTTTCCATTTTCTTCTAAAACCAGGCCTAGCTCAACATGTGTATTAACACCTGAGATCACTTCAGTCTCTTAAACACCCAAGTTAAGTCTACTCACTTTAATACACTCCCTGTTAAACCAAAAAATCTGCAGAAACACTAATGATAACAGATCTGTTATCAATCTGAATTTACCCTTTTACATGTACCAGGCACATAATACACATTTACACTGCTGTCCCTCAGTTTGTGACCAGTGTTATTCAAGCCTCCTGAGGGCCGGACAAGGGCAGGTCGAGGGCCTGATGTGGCCCCTGGGCCTTAAAATGCCCAGGTCTGGTCTAGAGGCAAAATTTAGATCAGGCTTACACTCCCACTTTTGTTGATTTAAACAAAACACATGTCACCCGACTCACCCTCATTATCACTAATAAGATTACAGTATTTGACTTACAGATCGATAATAAATAATAAGAGGTTTATTTGTAATAATCTGCTTCTATGTGATCGCTGTGACCTGTGCAGATGCGAACACTAAGTAGATTGCACTGTTTCACCGCTGATCCCAGTTCCTAGTGCCCTATAGAGCTCTCTGCACCAGTCCGCCTGATTCAGCGCCGCCACATGTGCCTACTGTTGGCGACAGCTCATCAAGAAGTGAGTACCAATTAATTGCAGATCCACTAACGAGTGCTGGTGTCATCTAAAAGTTGCGAGACAAGGACGGTTCTTTGTGTACGTGTCGACGGGTCTGCCAAATGTGCGAGTAAACCAGCAGTGTGAATGACAATAGGGATGACTGTGGCTTTCTGAAGGCTCTGTGAGTGATTTGAGGGAACAGATGCATGCTACAGATGGGCATTGGTCTTTTTTCATTAGCAGGCATATGAAGCAAGTGCTCAATGTGTCCACTGGGTTTCGGAAAGCTTGCACTTACAATATCACTGTAAAGTATCCCATTAAAGCCCTGTGTCAAAACATTTCTCCAAGTGACAGATTTGAATACACATTGGTTTCACACACATGCAACTCTCAGCTTTGCTCTTTACTTATTTTTGGATTTTCCTCTCTAAAAAACCCCAAGCATCTCTATCTTTTCATGCGTCAGTGAGTTCCTTGTCTTATTCACACTTACCACAAAGAGGCTGATAAGTCTCTACAAACTATTCATGTCACACAATGGACACCTTCTTGATTACATTAGTGAATTGTTTCTGAGTCAAACACTGAAATAATTCCCTGCACACGTACACGTAAAAGGTTCCATCATTGCTGGCATTGTTGTAGGGGCTCCTGCCAGGCTGATTAGGTCTAAGCCATTACAGCATTGATTGGAATCATATTTTGTTGCAGCGGCGGCAGATGCTGATCGACAAGCAAATTCCCAGGCATGTTTCACATATGGGAGCTGATGTGCTTGCCATTAATTAAATCGCTGTGGGCCAGAGAAGTGTACGTCAGAGGCATTGTGGGAAAAATGCTTATGATGCTGTTCTCTGTTTTTTGTATGTGACGTCTGATTGGATCAACTTATTCTGTACAGTTATGTTCCAGTGATGGGAACTCCACTTCAATGCTTTGACGTTGTTGTGCTACAGTTATATTTCACTTCAGCAAAAGCCTTAAATTTACTTGCTTGCAGTGTGTCCTGGGATCACCGAATTAGTCAAGCTTGTGCAGCTTGTGGTCTCTACTGAGCACTTCATGACTCGGGTTTTATCCTTGGGAATCCAAGGCTAGTCCTGACACATCACACACATAAGTTCCAGCTGTTGATCGTCACTAGGCCATCAGTCTTTTTCTGCTTTCTCCAAAGGGATGTATGATTAATGGTGATGAGGCTTAACATTTTTATCCCTTTCTCCTTGTAAAATTGATGCATTTGCCATTAAGCGTTTGCCCAAATAGCACCATCTGGAAGCAGAGATTCAACATCATCAGTTCTGGGTTCTCCACCTGTTAAAGAGAACATTAAAGTTTATCATTTCATTTAAGCCTACAGACTTAATTGTTGCACGTTCTGTGTATGGCATGTATTTGTTTATAGTGTCATATCACTTTCATATAAAGTAATTTTTTTAAACTACTCAATCACACAGCCGTTTTTCTACTTTTATTTAAAGAGCATTTTATGAAATATAATTCAGATTGCCCTGCAGCTCTCCTTGTCATTTTAAAAAAGTCAGCATGTGTGAAGAGTCCCTCAAGGTGGTCGCAGCTGCCAGACTGGTTCCCTCTGTTCTGTGCAGAAGCAGTGATGCCACACCAACAACAGTTCAATCACATCATGTGTGCAGCATCACTGCTTACAAACAGTGGGGGTAAATTCCTGCAAGAATGAGTGCTTACAACTCTTGTGAGCTAGAACAATCCATTGCAAACACAATTGCCTACTTATTTGGCATATTCCGAGTTGCTTTGTTCCTTAGTCTGTGGCTGTTCATTGCTGTGGGAGCCAAGTCCCTTTTAAAACCTGAGGTGTCCCCTTCCAACGCCAGCTACCACTTAGTCATGGCTACTTAAAGACAGCTATGATGGACTTCAGTGCTGTCGGCCTGCTAGTTAGAGCTTGTTAACCCAGGCACTCGGAATACAAGGTCAGGGCTAATATACCACACAAGTCATTTTGGAGCAGTCTATTAAGGAGCTGCAGTGAAACAGTGAGTGTTCACATTCCAGACACAGTGAATACATTTGTATAAAAAGGTAGAAAAGAGCCAGATGTGGGGCGTACATGATTGCATACATAGATGTAACTGTAAACGTGTGGATGGAAGGATATATAGTCCCAGAATGTGTGTCCATAGTGTGTCATGACTGGCTGCACACCACTGCCCATCTATCCAAAAGGCTTACTAATCAATCCTGAGGGAACTGTGGGGCTTTTTTAGAGCACCATTCACCACCAGAGTGTTACTCTCCAATTTATCACATGCCCACCCGCGCTTACTCTTTGTTCAGATCAGGAAGATTAAACCAAATAAGTGGCTAAAGGAGTGAATGAATGATTTATTTCAATCACAGTGTTGGAGCATGAATCAGATAACATTATGGAGTCATAAAGAGGCCATAAAACTGTGAAATTTATTGCATTTGTAAATACAACTGCTATGAGTCAGTGGCTCATATCTGTTACGGATGGCCACTCTTTTGTAGTATTGGATAACCCTTCCTCGACTTCAAACCCTTGACTTGGAGTATAATGAAAACATGTGAGGTTGAATAAAGAGCGAAGAGCGTCCTCCTCCTCTTCCTCCTCCTCCTCTTCCTTCACTCTGCGCATCTGGAATGGAAGTGGGCCACATTAAATCAGTCTTGGTGGAGATGGCGGATTAGCTTTACGCATCTGCTCCGAGTGAGAGAGCATGAGGGAAAACACTTTAGTGAAGGGAACACAGGAAGGAGACTCCACAAACACCTCAACCACCACCCCACACCACCCACCCCCTTTCCTTACCCATCACCATGGCAACGGGATGTCTTCAAACATGAGTGCTGAGTGACTCTGTATTCACATAACTGCATTGGCGTTTTCTGTATGAGTCTGATAAAGCCCTGCGTAAAAGAGTTTGCAAGTCTCTAAAGATTTATATTGAAAGTGAAGGGGGGCTGTTTTTAGCGGATGTACGCTCTTCAGGCTGTTTTGCCTTTTCCTCTCTATCTCTCACTCTTTTCATGTCAATTTCTGTCACTTATTCCGACGCGCTCTCATTTATCGTTCTCCTTCACCTCCTCCTAATTCCATATTTTTGCACACTTTTTCCCCTCATTCCCTCACTGTGGTAGGTTGCTTTCCCTGTAACGTATGACACTGCAGATAAAAATGAAAAAAAAAAAAAAACTGTATGGTGGTTGCTAGGCTACTGTGAGGACAGGGAGCAAGTATTTAATTGTGAATTGCAACGTTGCACAGCGTTTATGTTGTATTATGGATTGAATGTGATCACACTGTCATTTAAAAAGACAAAAAGGGCCTCAGCTCAAATGTTAGCTTCTGCATTGTGAGCTTTTACCGCGGTAAGTCCCTATAAACCCCTGCAGTATCTAAAGCGTATCTCTATATTATTACTGTGGTAATATTGCCCTTCCATGAAGCTGCTGTGACACACTTTTACGCTGCTCTGACAGTGAGGCACAGAGCGAGGGGTGTGGTGGCCGCGTGGTGATAACAGACCAGTGGAAATAATGTCACACTGTAGGGAAGACCCTCTGAACACCAGACACTAGTGTTTAAATCCATCCACACAAACACATCCTAATGCATACAATATGGTTCAAGCAAACACCAGTGTGGAGCATCAAGCATGACTTATGCAGTGTGTGTGGGCGGAATGCTTCCCTGACTGCAGCCTATCACAGATACTTGCCTTTTCCCCTTTCTTACCTGACTCAAATCATAGTGTTTATGATTATGGCTCTACATGTGCTCTGTGTAGTGGGTTTAGTACAAGCCTTCTGTTATCACAATTTGGTGGCATTTCTTTCAAATGTTATTTGAGATATGTGTGGGACTCCCTGCTGTCAGTTTCTGTTATATTGGTATTTCTTCACTTTTTATATAATAATACAATTTCTCAAAGGGCATGCAACACTCAACAACTCGAGACCACGCTTGAAAGAAAAGTTCTTAACATAACTTTTTGTTTAAAGAAACTGCTGGAAAATTTCAAGGCTTTTTAATGAAGTTTGTCATGTAGAGAAACATAGTGTTTTGCTTTTGATTAGGATTTTAATTTAACATAACCAAAACCACCTTGCCTGTTTCCCAGGGTGCATCTAGCAAAGAGACAGAAGGAGCCGGCGCAGATCCAATATGGCGTCCAGTGACATGGCTGACCAGGTGTTAGACATTGAATGCGTTGCCTCTGGGCATGCTTTGTTTGCGTTCTTATCACGGCCCATTAGCGCCATTCCTGGAGACAGAGCATAATTCGGCTTTTTGGACAGTGGACATGAAATACAAAAGTGCCCACGTGTACTCCTACATCTGTACAGTCCCAGCAGGAACCGAGGCGGCAGGTGTGTGGCAGCTCAAACGTGCCATGTGGATGTGCCAGGTGCCAAACTTTCATCCAATCACATCTAACAGAGTTGTGACATTATGAAAGACAGTTTGAAGGGCTCAAACTCCACATTAAATTGCATTTGCTTGCATAAGGAGCTGGGCTTTACTATGATGGAATTGGCGCGACGACAGTGTGTAAATAGTGTTTGTTTACCGTATGGGATGACTCATCTTTGTCGCCGTGACCTCTGTAGGTTGTGTGTGCAGTAAACAGAGACCAAATAGCGTGATGCATATTTACATTGCGTACTCTAGAAATGTGAAAAAAAAAGTGCTTCCCGTCTGTGTTGACAGTGTGTAAAAAGACACTCACACACAGACGTAGAGTGATATCTGATGCTGCTGAGAGTGCTGATAGCCAGAAGAGTTTTCTTTAAAGAGTGAATAGTCAGGCGCGGTGATTTATCAGTGAATGCTCTCAGTCTTATCCTCTCCTGCCGTCTCTTTTCCCCGCGCTTTCCCTCCCTCCGTCCCACAATCCGTGTCCCTCGGTGAAAAATATGAGCACAGCAGCCATATAAATCTGGACAGGAGCTAATGAGAGTTGGGGCCCCTCAGTCCAATGGGCCACCAGCCAGGCTTGGTGCCAGTGACATCATCTACGGGGAGTGCGAGTGGATTGATGACTGTGGTGACACTGTGCCATTGCTTTTGGAGTCAGACTCATATGTGCACCGGCGTATGAGGGAGACTTGGCGCAGTGGGTTTGGTTTGGAGAGCTGTTACTGTGTTGAATGTGTGATGATCTGGAGAAGAATGAGAACACATCAACAGTGTCATACAGTGATGAATATGTGAAAATGATAGCAACTTAACAGCGCTATTGGGATTTTTTTTTTTTTTTTTACAGTGTCCCGAGTCTTTTTCTATTAATTAAACCGACCTGATGAGCCAATTTCAAATCTTATTAATAATATTTTCAGAAACACACACTGTCCGTGCAATTTCAAACAAATTGCTAACTTCGATTAGGTTTCTTTTTGAGATGATTTGCATTGCTCTGCCCTGTTATTAAAAGAAAATTACTGAAACAAGACAAAGAAATTGGAAACGAATAGAGCCATGTATTTCCCTGGTGCCAGAGAAACTAAAAAAAAAAAAACTCTCTTTTTTTGTGGTGCCCTGAGTCTTGTTTACTTTGTAACCGCAACACTAAAACGTCTAAATGAGTAAGAATAACAGACAGTCGCCTCTGCGCCACTGTCACTGACCTTGCTGATTACTTTCATGGTTGACAGTTTGTCTTTCTGCCTCCCTGCGCGCTGTTATTGAGCGCAGCACCGTACGCATGTCCAGGGCAGCCGGGCGCGCTAGAGCTGAGCTAGTCACTGCAGAGCGCTACATGTATCGATTCATAGGAACAGCGCTTATGAAACCTCAGCCAATGGTTTGACTTATCCACATCATTACACAACACTTAATGATTTTTGTCTGTGTATGTGTGAGGGAGATGGCATATGTGGGTAAGGGAGTTTAAAATGATGACTCACTGGAATGTAAATAAACAGCGGTACCCAGAGTTTAGCAGTCGTCTGAAAAAGTGGATTGTGTAGTGTACATTTGTCCTTTACGTAGACTCTTGCCCTGGCCCAGTCTCAGATAACTGACAGAAAATGGGTTAGATACATGTGTGATTATTGCATAATAATGTGCAAGGTTGAGATGGTGCTGTTGAACTAAAAGTGTATCGTTTACTTGACCCTGTTTTTGCAGCTGATTCATGAGCACTCAGAAACTACAACTACTAACGTTTCCAGTGGTAATCATATATTGTACAAGAAAGACTGTGGTTTGCTTAGCCCTTTACTTTATAATCACTTGTCTGATGTTTTTAATGAAATAAACTCAAAGTAGGTGATGTGCATTACACCTGACTCCATATAACCCTGAAAGAAAGTGGCTTATTCCAGGAGGGATGGTTGAACATTGTGAAACAGTAATCACCAATGAGCCCTTTCCCAGAGGTTAATATGAGGTCGTTACATACTATAAACATTGGTCATTTCATTCATTAGGATTAACCATTATTATTACTACTGCTATGTTCATGCTATTACTGAGTTGTAATATCCAGCCTGTCATTGAGTCCATATTGGATTTCTATTTATAGCAGCTACATGTACAAAATTAAGTAACACAGCAATAGGTTCATTTAAGTTAAAATCAATTGGGATATTATGTACACGTGGAGTGGAAACATAAGAAAGGAAAGGAGAAAAAAAAGTCACATGACTGTTAGAATGACACATGAATATAACGTCTTTCACCAAGTGCTCATTATCTGCTGTGAGAACCATAACAATGTTACCTTTTCAGCTTTTACCTGGTGTTAAGGTGACAGACTCGCAAGATTTATGTTATAATGCAGTGTCTCACATACAGCAGCTTAAAGCTTTTAGGGATTTGCATTGAATTGACTTCCAGATGCCATGTGCGCCACGCAACATAACAAACGAGCTATAGCACCCTGACATCTGTTAGATTTATGCCCGAGCAGATTTGGTGTGATTAGCGCTCCTTTAAAGCTGTCAGAATCCACAAGTACCTCGACTCACACGGCACATGACTCCTCTGTTTCCTCTCGCAGTGACACCAGCTGACCTCACATACACGGATATAAATACCAGCTGAGATGGTGCTGTTATTTCCAGTGTCCTTGCGAGCGGAGTGTGCAGATGTGACGGAGAAGGAGAAGTGAGGGACGTGCCCCCCCCTTCCATCCTCCCTCCTCCCTTTCTTCACAAGTGTCAAGTCAATATGGTCATCTGCAGGCCTGGCCGTTTCTGATAGATGCTATAGTGAAACACAAGTGTGCTGGGGCGTGACGAGGGCTATCAATATCCTCTCTGCACAAGTCTACCTCTGTCTGTGCACCTTTCACGTCAGCCCTCCATCATTTTTCCAACCTTTTTCTGTCTCTTTTCTCTGCCTCTGTGACTAGCTGAAAAGTCAAAGACAGTCTCGGGTTAATCTGCTTCTTCTTTTAAAATATTTATCCTAACCTTAGGGCTTGATGGGGAAAACAATGATGTTCTCCGTCCTCTTCTTTTGACTGAACTGTCCGGCCCTCCCGTCGTCTTTCAGTCTGTTGTGCCCCTCCTGCCTCTATACTCACACTGTACAAACACCGGGGGCTAATGCAAGAAGCTAAGCGCTAAATGAAATGTTTCTTCACATGAATAAGCAGCCTCAGTGTGAGAGTAAGTGTGCACGTGTTCTTGCAGGTTGACAAACATGCATATATTCATAGACCTTACAGCACATACAGGCGCTTTAATAGTTACATGCTGCAAATGTGTAAGTGCTGTATGTACAGTTTTTTGATCCACAAACAGTGCTATTCTTTAAGTGCATTTCAGATAGAGCATCTTAATTATTTATACCTCACTCAACAACAGTGAAAGTGGCTGAACAAGGCACTTCTATATGCGCAGTATAGCAATGATAACATACAACCCTATGCCCTTTAAAACAAAAGTTTCACATTAATAGCTGTTTGTTAGTAAGTTGGGCTGTAGCGATGACAGTTAATGTTAAAGTTTGCCAAAAAAATATTGAAACTGTGAGAAAAATGTCTCATTCAGAATTATTGCAATAGTGCATTTTTCGTAAAAATCTGACAACATTATCAACAATGCTGTCCATCGAGCATGTGTCGGATGAAACAATATAAACAAGCTTGAGTGCTGTCTGCACATTATGAAAAAAAGGAAATGACATTTCCCCTGTGCTCTGTTGTAAACATCATTCTATGCTTTATGTCTAAACCGATCATTAAAACTTACCTAAATTTCTGCCAGTCAGTGATTTACCTGAATTTCATTTCAAAAAATATGCCTCAGGGCAAACTAACATTGACTCGTAAATGCAATCAAATTGACTAATCGAAGTGTAAAGGTCAGCTGCAGGTAGAGTTGTCAGATTAATTGGACAGAAATTAAACCTGTGGTATTCCTAGTTTATGAATATTTTATTGCTGAACAATGTGGTTAATGGCCTTCTGCGTCAGTGACCCCACGGCTACATAAGCACATGGATGTTTTTATGAATAGACCGGGCAGGCGTTACGACAATTAGGCCTGCTTGTTGTGATGTGAACACAAATCCGCAGTGAGTTCTCTCACAGCAGTCCTCATCCACAAACACGGATGAGGGCTGGCTTGATTTCAGACGCTCGCTGTTTGATGTCAAGTGCGTGCTCCTTCCCTGCTTAGTAAGAATGCGTTATGAATATTTTTGACAAAGTGCTCTTTTTGCAGCACACTTCACCGAGAATCTGGTTTCGGTGTCATATTTTCACTGTCGCCCTGCAATGTTTTTCTTTTAATTGTCCTTTTAGTGTAATCAAGGAACTAAACGGTCTTGTTATTCATTATATCAACCACAGTCTACTTATGTTCACATTGCATATTGCATAATGTGTGTATGGAGCCTAGAGGGAATGTGTGTGACCACTGGGTGTAATTAGCCCTCGTGAGGCAGGCAGAGCTTCTTCAGCATCTCGTCTTCTGTTCGGAAGTGCTACATCAGCTCCACAGGGAGGCCACTTATTCACAGACGGATTGTGCCAGTCACCGGGAGCTCAAAAGCAGTGATTGTCTACCTAGGAGCAGGAGTCTTTTAAAAACGTGTATGCAAACATCTTGCATCATCACTCTGAGTTGTGCATTGTTGTCTCCTCTCACATATTGACTACTTATTGACTCCTAAACAAGGCAGTGCTTGACTTGCAGACCTACTCCCTTCTCTAATACAAACACACAGCTTAGCGGGCCGTTTGTTCAAAATACATCCCAAGAAGAAGAAGAAGAAGAAGAGTTCTCCTCCGACAAACTTCCCTGTGATGTCACACCGCGCTGCACTCTTTCTCCCTCCCAGCTTCGGCTTTATTTAACGTTCTCTCCGAGACATCGCATTCGTGTGAAAAAGCCAAGAACAGTCTTTGCGCTAATTAGCACCTGTATCTCCAGTGCATCTCACATGAGGTGCAGCTCAAACCGATGGGAAAGGTGTGAGCAAGCCGGGCTGATATGGAAATGAAGGCTTTAATTATGGATGAATACATTATCAGATCAAGGCCGAGGATTTGCTCTGGCTGTGTGTTGTGTTTGGAGATAGGCGGCACCAGGGGACACACGTTTCTGTCTGTAAGATTACTCCCAGCCGACTGTAATAAGCCAGATACTGCTTGTCTGTATTCACATATTGGAAATTAGATATCGGAAAAGTCACGCATCCTCAAGTCATTTTCATGATTATATACTTCTTTTCTATAGATTCACTTTGTCTTCCTCAAAAAAATGTTGTGATTGTTTGCCGAAGAATGAGCAGTAACTTCCACTCACTCCAATTCGTTTAAATATTGTTTCCTTTTATTCACAGCCCACGCTTTGCACCTCCAAATGGAAAAGCAAATTAGGCAAGAATAGCCCTCCTTGTACTGTAAAAACACAATGACTGGGATCAATATGGGCTGCACACGGTGAAATTCAAAAGGGCTTTAAATTTAAGCCGGCAGGGCAAACTAATAGAGCCAATTGCTTTGACTCAGTGGAATTATACTGTAGGGAATGGGAAGTAAAAAAGACTAATTAAACCAGTAAATTCTCTTCAGGCTTCAGCTGTTTGTGACTGCACTGGCAGGGTGAACCAATTGTGAGCCGTTCAAGCCCAGAATAAATAGGTGTGAAGGTTTCATTTGATAATGCGTTGATGGATTTTGACCACAAATATCCAATCAGGGGTCTTTTTTTTACCTACGTGCAGGAAAGCTTAGCGTGCGCCTCAATAGTACACATTCAAAAAACATCAAAAGCACCGTAATAGTTTTTTGAAGAAAACCCAACAAGGTGGCTGCTGATTTAATTAGTTCTCTAATTAGTGGGGTTTGGATGAAGGAAAGCCTCTGCATAAAAACAACAACAGGCCTCTTTTGGTCAACGCTGAGCCAGGAACTGTGACAGATACTGACATACCACAGCTGTTTTGGGTCTATCTGCAAAAAAGCAAGGCCTGAGGACATAGTGTTCTTTTCAATCATCATTCCGCTCACAATGCCCACATTTCTCCCAAATTTCTCCAAATACACCGGGACATTTCATTGTAACGTTGAAATATATTGGCTCAACTCTGAACGAAAGCAAACAAACATGGGATAAGGCTGGGCAATGAAACACATGAACAAGAGGATGCACTTTAGCTTTAGTTGTTGAGCGTATTTACAGTAAACATGAGCTCAGCCTGTGTGTAGAGCAGTTTATCAGCCATCAAATTGAGTAAAAAGGATCAATAACATAATAAATTGGTGTTCTTTTTCTGTTTTGTTAGATGGCACTCTGCGTTTTTTGCTTGGCGATGCTGATCTGATGCAACATGATTTATCATTTAGATGTTTTCCCTATAGTGACGCCTGCCTGCCTGCATTATTTTTGTTATTATACAGTCACATGTGGCCGATGGATGTTATGCATGGGGTCTGGGATCATCGTTGCACTCGTACATCTCTACAAGGCCATGACGACTAACCAAGTGTTTTCTGTTGTTTATGTAGTTTGTGTGCGTGAATCGTAAGTGTAGTTGACATTTCCCCCCACACACAAACACATGCTCTGTCTCCCACGTACTGTATGTGTTGCCTTTATTAATCTGCTCTTGTTTCTTTTTGGTCCTTGTTTAGAATCACAGTGCACACTGTGTGGTGAACCAGAAGGTGAGTGGGCCTCGCCATCCCCCAAAAGCTCTTGTCATCGTCATCTCTCAGTTTGTTGTTGGGGCGGGAAGTAGAGCAGAGATGCCGCTTTGCAACAGACACTACTCCCCCTCAAACCTCATCTTAAAGCAATGCAATGGTGCGGGCCAGGGTTTAGAATCTGTTTGTTCACATGCACTGAACACAAATTAAACCTACCTGTGGCTCTGGGCTTCTGCAGTGTTAAAGATTCAAAGCCTGCCCTGCACATCTACAAATACTTGCTTTCAAGTAGCACATTTCCAGTGGATGGCTATCTTTATTCTCATGTGCACTCCTGGTTTAATGATCGACGGCATGAAGGCTGAAGGACGTATCGGCCAAGTGATGCTATCTGACAAGACTTGCTCATGCTTCACCTCTCATTGAATACTATGATTCATTCACACACATGTCACTGGATGTCCATGCGCTAGATTTATTAAGTGCACTACATGTATCAAAATGGCTAATGGCTGCTGAGCTGTGGAGTACTTCACCGCACTCAACGCTTTCCACGTCCTTCCTATTCCAAGAGCGTTTGCATATGCCATTTCCATTGAATTCATGAATACAGTCCTTGTCTTTGCATGTATTATCACCTTTCAGGAGGGATTGCTCTATCAGCTATAGCTGGTCATCATTGCTCAGGCATTTCATCTATTTTCCCTGTTGCTGGGTTGCACAGAAGAAGTGACAAGCTCACAAAACATTAGCAGATAGAATTTATGTTTGATACAATCCAAGTTGACAGCTTTTTTCCATTGCAAGGAGTCGGGCGTGTGGAGAAACAAAGTGTATACATGTTGAGCAATAGGCTCAGTGACAGATATGATATTTCCCTGTGGATTTAACCTTGTCCAGGAATCAGCCATGTGCCTCTAAGCCCAATAAGCATTATTCTGTATCTCAAAAATCAATGGGGCTCTCTCTGCTTTGCTTGATTGGATTAAGACGTAATCAAATCGAGTGCGATAACTGTGTGTCTGTGACCTTCCCACTGAGAGACAGGCAGCAGGAGGAGGGAGCTAAGCCGGGGGTAGGGAGTGTGCATGTCACTGTGCATGTGTGTACAGTATTTCATGTTTACCAATGCGTGTGGAGCCCGGCACAAGGGAGATCCTGAGGCACCGCTGCTGCTGTTGCACCTTATTGGATAGAGCACCAGGGAGAATCATAGTCCCGGGGCCGTCCACTAGGAGACCACCCCTGGGGAGGGCGTGTGGACTCATGTTTTAAACTAACATTATTATTTGCCATTTTTAAAAGTGACAATAATCAGCCAGTTGTTGTTCTAACAGTGTTTATTCGCTCAGAGTATACTCCAAGAGGGATAAAGTGAATTTACAAGACCAGCAAGGCCTTACTGCCTGCAGGTAATTACTGTCCTTTGAGGGAAGCACAGAAAGAAAGAGATTAAAGTGCAAACACACACATTTGCTCATCTCGTCTCCCTGAGAAGCTGGACTCGAGGCAACTTGCCTTGGCAGGACAGATAACAGTTACACATACACAAATGACCATAAAGACATAGAAATTCATCATTGTGGACATGAAGGGTCCTAGTGCACTTTTAAGATCCAGGTGATTTTTACTAGTACAGTGTTTTTTCAAGCAGGGCTATTATCTTTGTCTTTTTGCAGTTTGGATACGCAGGGCTTCAGTGTACTAGCTGAATGTGTATTGAGCCATACATATTCTAATACTACGGACTTTGAAGTTTTAACAATTCTACTCTGAGGAAAATGTCTTTTACAATTTTAGTTAAAGGCAAATTGGACAGAAAGAAAAAAGCAGAATGGAGTAGAAACTCTATGGGGGTATTGGGGCAGCTCTGAAAAATGAAACCTGAACAATAACTGCCGTGGGACAAGGACACGGAGGACACTTTCATAGATGAGGTGGCCTTAAGTATAAACATTATTGAAAAGTGTAAGTCACCATCCTCACCTTGACTGACACTCCATGACTTTAAACCCCAAATGAATCTAAATTACCAGCCTTCCAGCAGAGCATACATAATTCCCCAAGGTCTGACCCACAGTGGAAATCTCATTTTGCAGCACTCAGAGAGTTTTGAGTTAAAATAAGACCCCCTCCCTGTCCTTAAACCAGTGAGTGGCCAGTTTTCAGATAACGTGAGCAGACATGAACATGAGTCTTTTTATCATTAATAAAGCCTTCACTGTGACCCTGAAGCCCCTTGAATGAGAATGAAAGATGGTCTGAAGAGAAAGAGGTCAATAGATTTGTGAGGAAGGACTTGTCACGAAAGGAGTGAGGATTTTATGGCCTGCACATCTTTTAAAGAGATGTTCAGTGAAATGATGATTAAAAAAGAAATAGCTCAATAGTAACTTTCTCTCATTGCTTTCCAAATGATATCTTTTATTGAGCAGTATTGCAATTCAGACAGTTTTTGTGGCATGCATATTGATATCTCAATATACTGTGCAACTCTAACACCCTCCCGCTCAGTGGAGTTGCTTTTTACTAAATGATAAACTCTTCTTCTGCCACTACTGAATTAATATTACTAATACAGCTACAAGCTACTCAAAACTATGAGCTACCATGTACTTATGCCTCCAATCTGCATTTTATCAGCGGTGTAAATGGATGCCTCTTTGCAACGTGCTACACTATTCAGCTATACTCAAGACACTCACATGTTCTTTAAGAGGCATGTGTTGCTTGTTGGACTTATAGCTAATATCATTATGCCCTAATGCATATTCCCCCCGCGCCCAGAAACACAGGGCTATATTGAATTGGCCTGCATGGATTTCTAATTTCCAGAAACCCATTTACATTGTATGTTGGCTAGACAAATAGGATGTGTGCCAGACTGGCGGCCAAGGTCAGTATCCAATATAGAGTGGGATTGACTGTAGGTGTGAGTGGAGTACAGATGATGGGCTTTATACACCACAGCAGCCTTTATCCTGCACGCTGACTTTTATGTCATTGTTCTATACAGTGCCGTAGAGATTATCTGCACTGTATGTTAAATACTGCAGTTTTTTGTTTCACTGTGGGCACTGGCCCATTCAGAGACCTTTGGCCTCAGAGTTGACAGGTCACGTCTCTGGGCTAAAGCATTGGACTGCAGCTTTATCACTCTTTGCCAGCAGATCTGGCTCCACTCTAGACACCGCACTGTACTCAGCGAAAGGGGCCAAGCAGTCTGGCGGCCAAGGCTGAAAGTTGGATTGCAGCACCATTCACAGCCCTGGGAGGCTAACACAGTGTTGTTGGGTCTTAGTGCATGAGAGGAAAGCAAGCAGCAGCTTTATGTCACTAACAGCCATCAGAGAAAGAGAAGGGGGGGTGCAGGCAGAGAGCAGGGGCGAAGGAAATATAACATCTGAGCATTGCCTGCAGCTGCCCAGTGAAGTGGGATTAAGAAAACATGCTATTTAAACTGTTAGCTTTTTCCCTTCACTCCACAGAAAAGAAAAGTGCAGCAGGCAGTCAATCTTTCAAGCTTATCAAGTAAGCAAAGTTGCTCCCTCAGCTTTCCTCGACCTCCTATTCTCTTTCTGTGTTCCCCTTTTACACAGAACTGCTTATTGTCGCTCAACACAGACTTTCCCCCACTTTGATGTTTTTATACTTACCTTCAGTACATTTGAAATGAAGTTTTGATGGCACAGGCAGGGCCTTCCACATGAGCTGGGAATAACTGTAACTACTGCCTAAGTGAAAACACTAAAGCATGTGTGATGATTTTAAATTTTATTTAGCAATGGCATTTTAAAAATCATTCATCAATACAGATACACGTCCAGACAGAAGACAGATATAGTTTGAAAATGTATTTCATTATACACACGTGTCAACACAGCACGCTCTAAAGTACAAATCAGTGTCATTTCCTCAGGGATTCCTTGTGCTTTTACACCAGTGACTATGTGCTGATTTGCCCTACCACACTGATGGTACAGTGATAACTCCATCTACAAAATGTTATAGACTGCCTGGGATACTTACTATTTATATTTAATGCCATTTCATAATATTTATTATTATATAATTATTGTGTCATGCTTGAAAACACAAGCCCAGCCCAATGGACTTACAAGAAACTAAAAACACAAAAGATCATAAACCAACCCTAAGTAAGTAAAGTACAACATAAAACATTTGATAAAACAATAATAATCATAAAACAACTATTTAAATAAACTATTTCACTGTTTCTTGCAGGCTTTAGTCACAAATGTTAACCTGGCCAGATAGTGTGTGTCTATGACACAGGACCATCTGGGAGGGCTTCCATGGAAAGTGTTTGCAAAGGGCAGGTGCTTTAAATGAAAAACTGGTCTGTGGTTGGCTTTATCGTGAGTAACAATAAAATAGTTGCTACATCTTCAAACCTGTAATACACATGAGCTGCCACCTCGTGGGCCTGATGGCCTGATGGTTGGGACACAGACACTTTGCTTGGAGTATTGCTAGATAGATTTTCATGACTATGCAAACTCACAAATCTCACGAGAATCCAGCATAATCCTGCATAAGGTAACAAATGTGACCAACTTAAAATGATTGAACATGAATATCTCAGGATTGTTTGCAACCTTTCCTTTATCCATAAGGCTCAGAACTCATCATAAAAGTGACAGTACAACTAGAGCACTACACAACAGTGAGGTTGACTTTGAACTTAAGCTTAAGAGAGCTTTTTTCACAATATGACATAAGACATCAGCTCTCCAGATGAGGCTGCAGGTGAGGGGAGTAGGTCCCAGGTGAGCAGCTGTCCAGGCTTGGCTGTAATGGCTGTGGGGAAGCGTATGCAGAGAAGCCTGGCTCTCACACTCCTGTGACGTAAAGCTGAGAGTTTGACATCACTCCAGGCAAAAGGCTGATGAGCAGCAGCAGAGGCCACAGACAGTGAGGGAGGTTTAGTGGGAAATGTGCTTTTTGCTTCCATTTAGGACTCTTTCCCAATATTTGTGTTGTTATTGCCCATAAGCATTGTGTTTTGAAATAGTCAATAAACGAGTGATACTTCTAAAATCATTACTGCCTCAAAATTGACTGGCGCTCGTGGTTCTGTTGGGCTCTGGGGTGATAACAAGAGCCACTGACCGTCGACATGCAAATAGTCTCATTACCAGGCTGCCTCCCAGGGAATGTGGTATAAATTGGCCAGTGGTGGTGTCATCACTGCATGTGGTGCACACATCATTCCATTCCCATTTGGTTATAGCAGATAAATGGCTAACACTAACTTCATCACCTGAATAGGCTTGACAAAAGCAGTTAACATAGTTTGTCAGTATTAGTTTGAAACAAAATAGTGTAATAAGCTGCTGAGCTAAGCCAGATAGTGATACTGTGTACACATATGCACATGAAGATATCATATGAAGAAGAGCACTTTTTTAAAGGTTTACCTAAATTTCCCACAGTGGTGCTTAGGTGGGACTTTTAGCCTTGGCCTCACAGACCCTTCACTTGTGCTGCAGGCTTTGTCCTTAATATGTGTCCACTGGCTCACTCTGCTGTGGTCATCAGCGCTGAGGTCTTCTCCCTGTAGGCCCTGGCTCTTTGTGGAGAGCTCTTTCTGTTCTTATTAAAACCCCAGCCTGCCTGTGGGAGCTGCACACTCTTGCACCACCTTTATCTTTCTATCTCCCCTCTGTGGAAACACACACACACTGGGGCAAATTTGAACATTTCTCTCCAGTTTGTACCACACAGTACAACAAGAACCAATTACAGTAATAAGACCCCTCCACTCCCCATGGTGAATCACCAGTGACCTATATGATCACAAGCCTCATGTGTATCCAATTACAGAGAAATTATTCATCTTTGCTTTTCCAAATGATAGCACTTTGGAGATGCTAGTGATTACTGTGCACCTCATGCACCTCCATGTTTAAGTGTTGCTTTGCTTTTTGATCCTAATCAAAGTTTATTGGTGCACTTTTATTCATGAAGCCTCCGCAGAAGCATCACTTGGCTAGCCAAGAGTTAGACGGGGCCGGCGATATTAGATGATGCACTGTCTCACTGCTGAATTGTGAGCACACTGTGGCGGCGCCTGTATGTACTGGGAGCACTCTGAAGAATGGATCTGAAGGGTAGAAGACTGATAGTGGCTGTCAGATACATGGGTGAATCATGAACACATTTCCAGCAGTCTGAAGTTCACAAAATGTTGTACCTCTTCAACATTTCCGCTGTCACTACTGTTTCTCTTTGGTGTTTTTTTGCAGAGCGAGCCCTGATGGGTCAGTTGTTTCTAATCAAATTGATGTCATTGACATCTGACATTGTGCTGCCAGGGCCACTCATAAAATAAGGAGGGCTGCAGCCAGTTGACATGGTGCTCATCAGTTTATTGTGGGGCATTGTTTACATCTTGATAAGCTCAAACAGCTTGAGGTCACAGAGACGGAGTACAATCCTTTTATGTAACAGGGAGACTCAGTCCTCAGTGCCCTATGACAAGTGACACTGAATCACAGTGTTGTGGGAGATAATGAATGCAACCTACAGTGTAGAACTGGCTCCATACTTTAGCCAGTTCAAGGAGTTCACTGGGCCTCATTGTACCTTGTTTTTCTCCAGCTGATGTGCTTGCACCAAAATCACATTACCATGCTCTACAGCTTCTGCATTTACTCAGATATTTGTCTGAGTCACACTGGAAGACAGAGTGGACTTTGAGCAGACACATAACGTTTCATCAGTTACATCGTTTCATCAATACATACATCCTTATTGTACCAATTAAATGATAAGTACAGTGTTTTAAATTAGACATGTCGTACTTGAATAGCTCCCATATCTCCCGCTCTATAAACTATTAACCACAATGCAATGCTTGTGAACACTAATTGAGTTGAATGAGTTAGACAGATTTCCCACTGGCCTGAATTTACTGCTGCCAGTCGGAATATAGTGACTCAACACGCATATTGTCAAAGGACTAGAGGTTTTGAGAAAAGCTGATACAGTCTTTATCAATGCAATTTGACCAAAAATAAAAGCTCAACTCTTATCGTCTTTTCAGTTGTCCACTTTTGTTAACCAACCCATTTAATGGTCTTCCTTAACCCAGTATTTTTTTTTATCATATGAGATGCCTCAGAGGTACAATCTAAGTGCAGAAGACATACTTTTCTCTTCTAAAAATAAACACGTCTCCTAATCCCTTGCTGGTTTTCAGGGGGAACACTGTCTGCAACATGTAAAGAGCATAAATAAGGAAACAGAGGAACAATGCTTGCAGCACAACCCATTGTGTCTTTACTTAGCAACAATAATGACAGCACTCCTTGGATCTTACCAAGGGGAAGTTCTGATTGTAACTCTCTTTAACATACGAAAGGCCTGAAAAGTTACACTGTGTTGCTTTTAAAGTGGATACTAAGCCAAAGGAAAAAGGTATGAAGCTTTTTTTGTCCCAGCCTGTGTTCAATCTCAGCACCTCCTGTGGTAAACTAACCTCTCGACACAGTGGGCAGTACTGTTGGCGATAACCAGAGCTGTCAGACATGGTAATAATCAAGGATCAGAGGGGTTAATAGTGTGTACCGCGTCGTACCCTAAAGGCTGTTCGCTTTCCTCAGGAGTCGTCATGACTAAATGCCCAGACCGGACCTGCTGTAGACCTCAGGAAACATTAATTCCTCTCCGGGTCCGGGGCCAGGTCATTTTGGGTTAATCTTGGTGGCAGGAAGTGGAGCTGCCAGTTGATGGATTCATGCCACGGCTCATGGCTCTCTATCAGAAGCATTTTGCAGCGATCATGCTTACTTACATTAATCACATTACTTCTGGCTCCAAGCTTTTGAATGGCCTCGGTTCAAAAAATCAAATGAAGATAGGCAATTTCCAAAAGATTCCCACATGTTCCTGGCTGCTCCTTTCATTCCTGTCATTAGCGGTTTCTCTCCAAAGAATTGCTTTTAAGAGATACTTCACTTCGATTGCTTTTAAACACAGCACACCACAACGGCCAGCTTCACTTTACAGTTTATCAAAGGTAAACAATCTATCAATGTCACCTCAGCAGACCTGTCTCGTGGTGCGTTTGGGGTATTTTGTAGCCCTGCCACACCGTTTCCAACACATCTTTTATGTCTCTCCTCTTGAATTTTTCTGTCTGATGGTGAGGTGGTGATTTTGGATGCATACTGAATCTTCTGAAGGGCTTTTTGACTTAAAGCATTGCAAAATAAGTTCTAAACCCAGGCTGTATTTATCATAATACGACTAAATAGTGTTAGCGCTTGAGCATGTGACTGTGGTTTATTCATAGCACAGCATGGAGGGCTTTACAAAAGGTTATTATTGCTATTCCATTACGCTCCATTGTCGTACTGCTCCTTGCGAGAAAAAAATCACCAAATATAATCATACTTAAAGGACTTAAATGCAGACTCTTACCCCACAATTTTGTTTATTCAACATAAATGAATGAACTGTATTAAAGAAAACTTCCTTTGCGGACACAGCAGCTCATCGTTTTACTTGTCATTGTTATTGCCCTGACTAGGACTTAGTGTTAATTGAAATAGCAGCAATAAAAAGGTCAAGCTTAAGTGACCTCTTCTATTGACTGTAGTGACCCTGTGCGTATCTCCTCAGTGTTATGGGAAACCCCATAAACGCTTTAATTAGACTAGAAGCGTTTAACTTTATTTCCTGATATTCTGCCGCGCCGTAAAGCTCACTAGCCTCCTCTTTTCTGTTTAGGTAATCGTCACTCTATCCTCACACTCACCTTCCATTCGTCGCCACATTCGAGTATGACCATAATTAGGCATTAAATCATTCAGATTTGATCATTGAGCGAAACGGATTCACATCATGTTTTGTATATTTCTTGTTCATTCTTGCCAAACAGCATTAATCAATCATAGTAATGCCTCGCTGCATTCCTGGCTTTGGTTATTCTATGTCGACTTTGGTCCTCTTTTTCAATTACAGTCTGTGATTGTAATCCGTGTCTTTCCATATTTAGTAATCAGACTGATATGGTGCACGCTGGCAAAACATGACAAACCTGCTAGACGTGACTTTTTCTTTTTCTTAAAATTGAATCGATTATAGAGTTTGTACACATCGCGAACATGCATTGAAGGACGAGCATGTGACCCCATCAGGAAATAGCTTAATGCAGCGCCGGGACATTCACCTTGTCACGTACTGTATATAAGGCACAACAAAGGAACTGATTAATTCAACTGTCCTTTCTGCACCAATAAATGCTAAAGTAAAACCATTTTACATTTTGAATGGAGCGTCTTTGTAATTAGAAAAGTGCTAGTAACTATAAGGCAATGTCTCATTAAGAAAGCTCCAGTGTTATAATTGCAGGAGAGGAGACTAGGGGGGATATTAAATTGGGCTGTTTATTACACAGAGCATGCACTCACAGCATGTTTTCTTCTGCCTTTTTATGATTTGTCTTTTCTCCCATGCCTGATGACGTGGACTTTTTACAGTATGGAAGAATCTGTACGAAGCAGGGATGTACCTTTTTTTTTCAGTCGGTACTTGTTCTGTTGAGATACACCTTAAGTAAATCCTTTTGGATGACCTCCAGAGTGTTAGTAGTCTACTGACAACTAATCTAATAACGTACAGGCCCATGCAAGCAGACTTCCACATCTGATCTTGGTAGTTATGTGACGACGCTTTGTATCTAAGCAACCTCCAGCTCAACGCTTGAAGGAAATGAATGGAGAGTGTTTCTGTGGGTGGATGGAAGGATTGGCCGTCTGTTGTTTTAGTGGTTCCACTTAAATGGATCACTTTGACAGCAGTTATGTCAGCCATGGCTTTTAGAGCGGGGCTGAGTTTGAGAGGAACCTTGGGTTACTGAGTTGTCGTGTAATTTGGCGTATTGCTGAAAGACTTAATTGTCTTTTTTGTTTTGATTTCTAGTCTTGATGGAAAAGAAAGAAGGATTCTCTCGTTAGTAAATGCTGTAAGCTGGAGACCAGTTAAATGTTTTCAGAGGTTGCTCTTAAAAGATATGAATCAACCTTAAAAAACGAGGCCTAGGACCCATTATTTCTCATTAGCACTCTGCAGAATTAGAAAATATACCTATGCATGTATCACGGCTTTCATTTTGTTAATGCCTTTTTCTTAATGAACAGTATATCTTGTATGACACAGTATTTTTAGAGTCTAATCTAATGGCTATAAATGGGGATGTTTCATTATATTTATGGCTGTACAGCACTTGGTCAGTTTTGAATGTGCTGTATAAAGTTTGATTTGACAAAAGAAATCATTAATTGTCCTTCATCTTCTGCTATTCTGGGGCTGGATAGCACGGGGCAACAATCTAGGAAGAGATGCTCAAACTTCCCTCTCCCTAGACACTTCCTACACCTCTTCTTCCAGGGAATACTGAGGTGTTCCCAGGCCAGTAAAGAGATATAGTCCCTCCAGCGTGTCCTAGGTCGTATTCAGAGCCTCTTCCCATTGGGACATGCCCAGAAAACCTTAAAGCCGAGCAACAAGTGCATTATTTCAAAGCCAGTACAAACATTTTAACGAGCTGCAGGTTTTCACAATTGCCAATCATTTTCAGTAACTGTTGTCACTGCCAAGACACCTGTTTCACTGAGCTTTCCCACTAAACACTAACAACATACAGTATACCGGCTGATTAATTCCAGTCCAGCCTTCGCTTGTCAAAGCTGTGCCCACGTTTTCCTTCTCACCAGTTATCCCATCACAGCCGTCAAAGGGGTTGTGATGGGACTAAATCAACTTGCTTACACCATTGAGTTATTACTACAATCATGCGGTTTGAGTGACTGCCTGAGGAAGCAAATAAAGAGTCAGCCAGGTCCCACAAGACTTCCCTTCCACTTGGTGTTGACAGTGGAAACAGCAGGTGTGTACAGAGGCAGGTGGTAAAAGTAAAAAGCAGAAACACTCATCACTGCATACCAAATGACTTCCTCGTGTGATCAGTACAGTACAGAGAATGACTAAGGAGTAAAACTTTCTGACCTTTGTTCTTGAAGGGAAGAGCTAATTAGCATTATCTGGTGTGGTTCTGTATAATTTGACCTTTTTCTACTGGAATCGTTCGCATCTCACAAAGGGCATTTCTGGACCAACCACTGCCAGATATTGATTGAAGTTTTCTTACAGTTTCTTTCTGTTCCATTTATGCAAAAAATCCGGCACATTATTATATACAGTATATAATATGCAGTTTTTGTTTGACACATTCTGAGTGCAGTCATGGTCTTTTTAATAGCTCGTGTTTAATTTTATTCCTGTGAAGTAACCCTGCTACGGGACAAACAACGTCCCATAGATTTGATTGTCAAATATGTCCATGTCAGACTTCCCTCAATCAGCACATCCCACATTAAAGGGCTGAAGACAAACAATTGTGGGCTTTTCATGACACTCTGTTGGATTTTCAAACACTGCAAAGGCACTTCATATTTCTGTTTTTCTGATGGGATTTCTGAAAGCATTTAACACTTTGATTGACTTTGTAGCTGTAATGTTCTGTCTGTCTTTGAAATGTTGAGTGAGAGACAAGGATCTCAACTCTACTGTCGGTATCACTCCGATCTCCAAAAAGTCATTATGGTGTGCCCCCACCTTCACTCTCTATCTCTGGGCCGCTGTGGTCTGTAGAGGCTGCCAGAGTGCAAAGGAAAATTACATTAGAGTAGAAAGGATTTCAATTGTCTTCTTCAGACTGAGGAGTGCAGATGCCCCAAGCACACAAGGGACCTGTCGTGTTTTTTTTAAATCACTTCCATGATAGGATTGTCTCTGGTGGGACTGATGGTTGCTTTGGGCCTTCTTTTCTACCAGGAGAAATTGGTTCTGGCCTGACGAGAGAGTAACCCATGGATGATGATTTCTGTGTCGAAGCTGCTGCTGACTGGAAACATTTTGATTTCTAGAGCTCTGCGTTGTCTTTTGTGTGTTTTCTTCTGCGTCACCAGCGAATAACAACAGTGTGACAATATCAAATTATCTCTCATTTTGTGTTGAACACCTCAGTTGCTGCAAAGACTGTACGGATGGGAACTTCAGAGTGTGTTGCTACGGCAACCAGCAGTAGTTCTGAGGCTTCCTATAATAAGTTGCCTGGGAATGCAGTCCTTGTTGTTACATAAGATCCAACTTACTCTGTCTGTCTCTTTTTTTCTGGCGCATAGGGCTTTTCCTGTGGCAGAAATTCACATTCAGCATCATTTATTCATAGATGGATAGCTGTGTTGGATTTCCAGTTTTGCCATGCATTGTACCAGGTTTTGGCAACATTTTTACACAGTGGCATTGCTGAGTGTCAATTTTTGGACATGAATGAAAAGAGGGCTTTGGGAAGATTTAAATTATCTTGGAGAACTAAGAAACAATACAAAGATATAGTAAAGCAATCTGTCACTGTCTGCGATTGTGATGCTGTGTTTGATAAAAGCACCACAGCTGAATGTGGGATGAGCTGATTTTAACATCAATCACATCAAAGTCTCTCTAATACAAAAGACGAGTCGGTATGTGGGACACGAAAGCTTCAAGCTCATCCCGATGCTTTGCAAAAATTCTTTCTGTCACTTTCCAATCCGTCGCCACTTTGACTGGCAGAGAAAAAGAGTAGCTGAGCGCAGCAGAGATAACACACTCCATCATTAGTGCGCTCACGATAAGTATTCAGACATTCAGCGGCTCTGTCTTATCTCACTGCCATAATCTCTCTGCCACTAAATACTACGGCTCCTTCGGTGGACCGTTTTAAGGTGAAATAGGGTGTTAGAGAAATGAAATTGCCGTTTTACATGTGTTGGAACAGACAGACAATAGCCTCAACATATTTGAAGGGATTAGTGCTTTGGCTGATAGGCTTATGTTCAGAAACTTTTTATACACAATATGCATATGGACTTTTTTTACAGGAACAGACTGCTTTCTTTCATAATTAAAGTTGTGTACAGAGTTTGTCGGCACAGTAACCACTTACCTCCTCTAGTTTCCCCGTCTATAGCTCGCTCCCTAAGCTCTCCACCTGCAGAGAGAGAGTGGGGCGCAGGCTGTTATTGCTTTGGGCACTCCTTGGTAGGTGGGTTTCTTACACGCTGACAGCACGCTCAGCTGAGTAGGTGTAACCACATGCTGCTCACATGCTTCTCTCTGGCAGAAGACATACTGTGTATCTGAGAAATGATACCCTGGGCATACCGAGGTAAAATACACAAAATACATGTTAGCTCTACATAACTTCCACTGTGTAAAAGACTCAACATCCTCCATGTTAGAACACGCTTTGTTGAAGTGGGTACTTCATTGACCTGGTACTATTTAATTGTTTCGCTCGCACTCCAAAGTCTGTATTTCACAGGCAGCACCATAATGCACATTTGATGATGCAGACTGTTTGCCTCTAAATTGCTCCAGCATGAAGTGTGATGAGTTTGGTCTCAGTCCAGCAGCAAAACTAATTCTGTCCCTACTGTGTGTTTAAGCGTATGAGCAGCCATGCAAACATCCATGTCCTCATGCTATACACGCAGAACTGTGCCAGCAGACAGTAAGGCATCTTTTTTACATTGCTCAGCATTAGGCCCCTGTCATTTCTTCCAGCATTAGAGACACACTCAACCCTTGGCAGATGGCATATGAGGACAAATATCAGTGGCAAGTGATTAGCTCACAATTGCTGTGGTAGCAGCAGTCAGTTCAGGATTACTTTTGTGACAGTGGCTCACGATCCATACTTGAAATGCACATTTCACATCCTGTGCTGTCACTTGGATGGACAAGTTAGGGCAGGATATCTGCCAAAGCCATAAGCCAGCAAGTTCTTGTGATCAAGAATATCACAAGGCTCATGGAGGGGACAGATTAGCTTCTTTGTCCAACAGCTCCCTCTTAAATTTAATCACTCGGGCCACTGCTGATTTGCCCGGAGGGTTGAGGACACAATTCCCCTTGCTTTGCTTTTCTAAAGAAAGGCCAGATTTCTGAGGAGACTGCATTTAACCTTTGGGAGATGGATAAGAACGCTGTTCTATCGATCTGTTTTGCTCAGAAATGGGGATTGTGAATTAACTTTGGCCAATTGCATGAAAAGCTGCTGATAAGTGGCACAAGGTTGTTAGTGTGTATTTATATTTTAAGTCATTTTGAAAGTGGAGACAATTTTCTTATAGTAGTAGTGATGTTCTGATTAAAGCATATACAAAGTTTTAATGTAATTTTTAAAGCACTGGGATGTTAAAGAAATTTGGCTATCATCAATGATGGGTGCTTTCTTTGAGGAAGAACATGAACATCTTGCCTCAAAGTCTGTTTTATCTCAAAGTGCTGTAGCTAGCCACAATACTTACCAATGCCAAGTCTGAAGGTCGCACACCTTTGATCTCTCAGTCAAGTCCAGTGCTTTATTACCTTCTAACTTTGTTTTCAACTCCAGTTAGGGTCTGGGCCCAAAGAAGAGTGGGAGCTGTCAGTGATACTCGCTGCAGATATAATGCTATTTAAATGCTAATGTGTTAAGAGGAGCAAAACGACCTTTACTCACACTCGGCGAGCGGGTGGAGGGGCCGCACCAAACTAAAGCCCTAATAAATGAGCCTCTTCCTGCGACTCTGGTTCCCTTGCCTCTGCACCTTATAAGCCAGATAAAGGTGTGTTTATCACAGCCGGCCTGAGGGCTTTCACAACATGATGGTGCTGCGTACGGTTCAGCTGCTAAGTCAGACATGATAGGGTGATTGCAGAGAGTTAAGTCTTACATGTATTCAGTGAATGAGGTGCTTATCATTAAAGCCTGCGTATTAACTGTTCAGTTTCTGCATTTACCAGTATCCCATGGGAAATCATTAAGTCAGAGTTTTCACAGATTCTCGCCATAAAAAAATCTTCTTCTTGCTGCAGCCGGTGCTAGAATGAAACTGCAACACCAATTTGTCCTTGATCCTTGCAGGCCATCCAAGAAGTTTGCTTCCTACTTGCCAGGAAGCCGATAATGTGATGGCAGGTGCTGGTATCAGTGCAAAAACAACAAGCCCTGTGCCTGTCCGAGGATGTCACAGATACTTGTCTCCCTGTTCGCACTGCACTTGCCAGAAGAGCCGTCCTAGAGCAACACGGTTTCCTTCAGACACCTCCTGCAATCTGCCTTTTTTTTTGTCTGAACGTATTTAGAAAAGGTTATAAAAAAAAAAAAGACAGTTCAGATCAGATTTCAGTGGCCAAAGAACAGCAGTAGTCCACCTTCCAGCTTGAATTGCATGTGTTTTATGCCAGGTGTGGACAGAGTCTTACATTTAACTATGATTTGTTGCAGATTTCCAGCAAAAACCCACGAGTAAATTATTTATTCAGGATAGCTCCCTGGGATACCTCATGGAATAGTCATCTGTCAGAGAAAAGGCCTTGGAGTGAGACTGTGACATAACTTAAGACTGACATGTATCTACACTTCAATCAATGATGTACTATCATCTTTCTCCTGTGAACTGGACTTTGAACAAGCCTGGTTACCTGATTTAACCGAGCTTGGTGTATATCATCGCAAAAACTGAATACAACAATTAGTCTTTATGTAGGTCTAGTAAACACTGAAAATATCTTTTTATCTCAGCGGACTGACAGCAGCAGAAGAGCAAGGCTAGACTCTTAAACGTCATTAAAGTGATTGTGAGAGAAGTACTTCCAATATCTGAAAAGAAACAAACTAGTCATAACTGACAGAGACATCACAAAAGCAGACGTTATGTAAGGCTCACCAAGAAAAATCACTTCTAATAAAAAATAACAGGAAAAACAAAGTAAGCAGTGCACATTTCAATTGAATCCCTTTTGAAGTCAGTTAGCAAACACACAGGGCTCTACTAAACATCATTCAACAAATGTAACAGAAAACTCCACCATGAGCTGGTGTGATTGTCATTGACAGGTTCTATCATCATTATCTGTGAATTACAGCTAATGTAAACTGAACGTATTGTCCCAATGTGATAAACTATTCACTGACTACACAACTATTGATTTATTCATTTTTATTTATGATGCTTTATTGTCCCCATAGGAAAATCATTTCCAGCATTTTACCTATTCATCATCTAGTGCTGCCGGGCAAAACTGTTAATAAATAGGACACTTATGAGCTGAACACATTGTTTACCCTTTTTCTGTCTGTCTTTTTCGTAGCTTTCTAGCAACAAGTTGGGAGCACTGTGTTTATATTGTAAGTTTTTACAGTCCATGGCCTTATTGCATCATGCAGAATTTGATTGTAAGTCATCTTGACATGATTCAAGTGGAGCACAATGGGATTACAGCGACGGGGCATAAAGTAAACCTTTCCTCTGATTAAGTTAAATACATCCGAATAGAGCTCTGGGACGTCTGCCCTAGTTGACCCATCACATAGAAATGGGTTTTAATCTAAGACTACACGGCCGACAGAAAAAAGGAGGAAGGGCGTTGTTTGTAGATGCCTCCAAGGACGGCTATCCCACAGCACGCCTCCCAGCACTCTCCTCAAGGCTTTGACGGATGACACCGGTGCCGCAAAGTGATAGGCTATTATTTCACTTTGCATGGGATAAATGGCAATGCGGGCTCCTACCTGTCGTCTGCCCTTCTCTGTTTCGTTCTCTCTTCTTACCCTATCCCTGTAGCAATATGCAATCACACAGCCCTGAGACAAGACAAATGGAAAGGCTGAGGCATCACAATCTGTTGATTTTACACGTTAGATGTGTTTTCAGTGTTCTTTAGCACTTGATGTAGATGGAGTAGGAGCAGTTGTTCTTTTTACAAACATTTGAGCCAAAGGAATATATGTATACATTGTCTTAATAAGGTAAAAATAGTTGTAGTCTGCAGTTTAGTTCTTTGGGTAGTATCAACATACTCATTATCAATCATACAACAACATTATTAAGTAATTGTTTTTTTTCCTCTAAATTGTTTTGACCCCCATCAAGTTCTCTTTAAGGTGTGTGTGCTAAAGTGTGTCTCTCTTGCTTCCAGACCAGCAGTATTCATGGTCGCCCTCGCAGTACTTCGATGAGGACAGCTACTCCCCTCCTCCCAGGAACATGAAGGGTCTCTCCGGTGGACGTCCTGCCCAGCTCCAGCTCACCTCTCCCACGTCTCACACCTGTGGCCTGGTCGACTGCGACCATTCCCTGGATCACCACCTTCACCATGGCGACTCTCGGCCCCCGTCCTACCTCCTCAGCCCCACTGAGAGCTGCCCGCTCGAAGGACACCATCGCTGTTCCCCTCGGAGCTCCATCCACTCCGAGTGCATGGTGATGCCCGTGTCCATGTCTGCCACCGACCACTCCATTTCAAGTAGCACTTTCCCCCGCATGCACTACGGCAGCACTTCACGGGAGAGCGGCGGAAACAACAGGGAATCCCGAGACGACGCCGGATCGTCACACGGTAGCAGCGGCAAAATGAACCGGATCCCAGCAAACCTCATGGATCAATTCGAAAAGCAGATGCCACTGCACCGGGATGGCTTCCACACTCTGCAGTACCAGCGCACCTCCACCACGACCACCACGACAGAGCAGCGCAACGAAAGCCCCGGCCGGATCCGCCATTTGGTCCATTCCGTACAAAAGCTCTTTACAAAATCGCACTCGTTAGAAGGTTCCTCCAAAATGAACGGCACCAAAAGCGATTCACACCGGGACGGTTCACATCACCACCATCACCACCACCAGGGCCATCACAAACACAGCAAACGCAGCAAAAGTAAAGAACGGAAGTCGGAGGGAAGCGGCAAGCAGCGCTCGGGAGGCTGGTGGAGTTCCGACGATAACCTGGACAGCGACAGCACGTACCGGACACCGAGCGTCATGTCGCGGCATCACATAGACCACATCAGCCACTGCTACCCGGACTCTGTGCACAGACACCTGGCGGGGGACCTGTCGCTAAAGACCTCCAAGAGTAACAACGACGTCAAGTGCTCGGCCTGTGAGAGTATAAGCATGGCACCGGAAGGAAAGTTCATGAAGAGGAGCTCCTGGTCGACGCTGACGGTCAGCCAAGCCAAGGAGGCCTACAGGAAGTCCTCGCTCAACCTGGAGAAGCCCATGACGCCCTCTGACCTCAAGCCCAACCTCAGGCCCTGTCACTACCTACAGGTCAGTCCTTTTTAGGAGCTGTGTATTAACCAGAGGTGGCAAAAGTATTCACATTCTGTATTTAAGTA
The DNA here is from genome assembly GCA_036850595.1 of Rhyacichthys aspro. Lineage (NCBI taxonomy): Eukaryota > Metazoa > Chordata > Actinopteri > Gobiiformes > Rhyacichthyidae > Rhyacichthys > Rhyacichthys aspro. The sequence continues at coordinate 10,406,045 of CM072169.1, read as the reverse complement.
GAAGTCTGGTAAAAGTAGAAGTTCTGATTCAACACATTTTCTCAAGTAACAGTAAAAAAGTACATTCTCTGACATAGATTTGTGATAACTCTGCAATAACTCTTTTATTAACAATCTACAAGTTGGTGTCAGTTTGCTGTTTGAGTTTAGGTTTCAAGTTAACAGACAGAATACTCTAGGCTGAACCAGTATTGCAGTTGCGATTTGCTATGCTGTTATTTTTCATTCTGCATCGTTCACCACAATCACAAATCATCACCAAACAATATCAGATGTTGTATGACATGCAACAATCGCCTTCTCTTATTTTGTTACATGTTTTACGGAGATTGTAAAAGTAACACGGCTGTTTTGACAATGTAAGGAGTAGAAAGACACCAGATTAAAAAAATACTCAAGTTAAGTACAGATACCTGAAACATCTACTTAAGTGCAGTGACGAAGTACAAATACTTTGTTACTTCCCACCTCTGGTATTAACTATGTATTGTCTGTTGTTTGGATTGTTTCTGGTTTTGTTTGATGATCTGTGGTTGGTTTGTTCGCTACAGAGAAATGCTGCCTCCCTTATTTGTCATGTTAAAAGCTGGGCACACAAGAAAAAGTTTTGTTGTTCGTGTGTGGATTTCGAGCATATTTCTGAACCATGACTACAACGTTTTATTCACAAGCTAGGTATCTATCACCTTAGATAGCTACTAGAGCATTTCACTGGCTTTTGTGAGACTGGTTGAAACGAAATGTAGAGGACAAGTCTAAACTCTTTCCCTCACAATCTATTTGCTGTAATAGAAGAGCGTCCGGGCAGAAACATCAATATGCATTCAACGTGGCACGGTTTATAGACGGGGCATCATTCATAGACAAGACGAAACGTTGCTCATCTCAGCTGGGTTCGTGATTGATTTCCAAAGAACTGTTTTGTTTGTCACCGCTCTGGTTATTGTGACGTGAACTTTTCCCGTCGCTCAACATGTGGCTAACAGCAGAAGAAACTATCGCAGCAGGACAAATCAATTTACTCTTAAATGATCTGCGCCTAAAGGGGGAGAGTTGGCAGAATGAGAATAATACTGTAGACCAGAGAGCACTGTTTATTCATTTATTATCATGTTACATTTTTGTGTAGGTTTCAGAATGGGGGGAAAAGTTGCTCACGGTAAGCTCTGCAAGAAGCCCCAAAGCATCACAGGATTGTTCTACAGTCAGCATTTTGAAACGGCATCATTCAAGTACTGCCCACAGCCAAAATAAAGTACACCGCTGCATCTATTTTTAAACCTTACTAATCATTTTGAATCAGACCAGTGATGCACTTATCCATCATGCTGTCTGGTATAATTCTACTAAGTGCATATACCTCAATGAGACTTGCTCCCTTTGCATCCAATTGGTCATTCAGCTAAGGTAGCGTCCCAGTCGTGGCACTATAAACCCTTCTAAAAATATCCTACGCCGCTCCTTCCTGCCGCAGGGCTATATTTAGCTCGGCGTTATCAATCCTATCCGCGCAGGGTGACACATCTCCCCTCCCCGGCAGAGAATCAATGCTCTGTCAGAGGGCCCCTGAAGACGCATCGGAGAGAAGAGGGAGTGGAGATGGACGCTCCTCTGTGGACTTATTGAGAGCCTCCCGAGAAGTGAAGGGAGGAAACCGCTAAAGAGATGGCTGTTTTTTCGCTCTTCCCTGATGCTGCTGTTGTTGCTCATCACCAGGGGCAGTCAGGCAGAGATTCAAACAGCGGTCAGAAATCATACTCTCATAACAAGGGTCACATTGAGAAGTAATTCCTGCTGCGGCCGAATCGGGATTGCCCACAACTGTCAACACAGTAACGACATAAAGCACACCCGGGGAGAGTGTGCCAGACGTGTTTGTTGTATCTGTTTCACAGCAGATGGTTCCGTGATGTGACACTCACCTTCTTTGTGTCCTTTTCGGGTGACGTCGAGAGGCAAAAAGTGTAATATTAAAGTATTTAACTATAGAAAGCTGAGAGGAAATGTATTTAGATAGTTCCACTTTGTGCTGGTTTGCTTAGGGAGTAGACTGTTGCGTCCTTTCCTAATGTGAAAAGTCTTATTCCCACGATGACATGCAGAAAGTCCTGAGTAAAAGTTAATCACGACTAACCTTACCTGTAAATGACATGGCAACAACTTTCAGAAGCCGTAAGATTAAAGGACTGTTTAGACTACTTTATTGAAAAAGTTAAATAAAAACAGAGTCCAACCCTCTGTTCTTTTTTGCATCCTTTCAAAAGTCCGCCCCAAAATTCCCTCATCTATTATAGAAGTACAGTTCACTGGACTTCAAAATAATTCACTCTTTAATAATTAACTTCACACTATCTGATCTGAATAAATCAACCGAGTGATCTAGATGGATTAACTGGACTTGGGTAGAGACAAAGATAAAGATAAAGTAACACTGGCTGCTCCTTTGTGTAAATGACAAATGTTTGGGAATCAGCTCAAGGCACTAACCATCGCTCTCTGTCCCCGAAGTCGTTTCACAAATTAGCCTCAATTAGCTCCCAAATATCTGCACACACACACACATGCACTTTATGGGTTAAGGCCCCCCTGGTCATTCCAAAAATGACTGCTGGACGGCGGTAACAGCTGCAGCCCTGCTCCCTCCTTCATTTTCACCTCCACGTAACCTGCCATACTCGAGCCTGACTGTCAAACCCTTAACTTTGATCAGGCCAGCTGCTGCGGACGATGTAACTCCTCTGCAGACACTGCGGCGGTACAAAGGAAGGATTAGTCTTTGATAGTTTTGCTGATAGAGCATTGTGGTGGGGATTTAATAAGCCAATTACTTGCCACGTTGGCCTGACAAAGGTGGAGTTTGAGCGGCACCGAGACTGCTAATTAAACACGGGAAGAGCAAAGCAGCAGAAACTAGACTGGTCTTTTACAGTCATTTACAGTACCGGCAATGCACAGTACCACCCACACATAAAGAGGATCCTCAGGTAATTTTATTTGAGCCTTTTCTTTAGTTACTACCTCAAAGCATGGAGCTTGAATTTCATTAAAATAAGCGCCTTAAATTCATCCGGACGGTTTCTCGACATGAAACAAGGAATCAAAGCCTTCTTTTAAAGACATCAGGACACAGACCAGAACCGATTACATCCACACAATTTTTGATCACATTTTAAACATAAGATCTGTATGAAGAGATAACAGTTGGTTTCATTTGGTGCTTTAGCTTTAGTAAGTGGGTATACATCCTGAAAAGGTACATAGTGTGGCTTTAAATCTAGCCCAAAATGTGTAATGGATGTAGAGGCAGGGTTCGGTCCAGCTCAGTGCTTAATAGACGTAATGTTCTGTGCCAAGTTTAAGCGAGTAGATTTATTCTGTGGTTTCTGTGATCATGTTTCATATGCCAAACCCTTATTATTTTAATGACTCTGGTGAAATATTTGTGTTACATTAAATTAGTTTTCCAGTGTCATGATTCTAGTTCAATAAAATGAAGGAGGCGATGCAGTGACGCTTAGGTGTTCCATGAAATATAGTAAGTGGTCGTTATGAAGCATGCAGTAGTTGTAATTTTTAAACAAATGCATGCGTGAGGCTGAAATATTAGGACAGAAAATATGCTTTTGACCTTTTTTTGTCTTGCCCATCTTTGCACTTGAACTGTAGCAAATATCTACACAATTTTCTTCTCTCATTTCTGATACTTAATGCCAGCAATGTGTGGTTCTAAGTGACGTACTGTGCCTAGATAGCTGCAAATGTAATTCATTAAATCTACTGGTGCTGTCCTGCTCAGTCACATTCGACATAGAGAGTTGATTTGTACTAAACCAAAGTCAATGTAATGGTGGAAACAAAGGTAAAAGTGTTCAGTCATATGCACGAGACCCTTGTAAAGTGTTTTAGAGGTTTCAAAGCAGAAATCAAAAGCAATATCTCTGGGGTATCACCCAATATAAACAACTACATGTGTGGATGATACACACAGTATGTCTGAGGCTCATCTTGTCGCTTTCTTTTAGTCCCGGAGCGTCCCACTAGTCTAATATCAGCTTCCCCGCAGCCTGCTGAGATGCCTTGTGTCTCCTGTTTGTTTTTGTTTTTTTGTTTTTTTTATCTGCATGGGGAGACACCCTCCAATCTTTGCAGTTTATCAGCGAATCCAAATGAAAGAAATCTCACCACAGCTTGCGCCTGTCCTCTGGCGTTCCGTTCATTAATTAGACGTCTAAAAATATCAAACCCCTCCAAGACTTAATTAACCCATCGACTCTTGAGCGGTAGCTTGTGCATGCCTGTCTTTGGAGTGGAGATGAATGACTTTTATCAGTGTGTGTAGTTGAGGGTGTTTGTGTCTATCAGTGCTTGCTTGTCTGGGTTTGTACATGAACTGGCCACAAGATAAATAAGCTGTTTGTGTTTATTGGTAACAGCTACTTTAAACCTGTATTTCATGCTTCTTATATAACAATGTAGCAGGAAAGATATGACAGAAATGGTGCTCTGATCATACTTCCATAGACTGGGCTGCAAAACAAAAATCATAGTAATTTGAGTAATTATTATGTGCTTTAGACCAGGGGTATGAAAGTCAAAGTGGTGAGGGGCCAAGATAGTAAATAAAACATATTATAATATTTTCAGGGGCCAAAGACTGTGACACTTGGGTATCTTTTATTCAATTTTACAGTGTGTGAATGTAAGGTTTCATCTTCATTTCAGTCATAGTTCATATCAGGTTTTTTTTTTAACATTAAATTCCTCTTTTTATGGCTCATTGTCACACATCATTTTGTGAATTCACTTCAATTTGAGCCACATCACCCACATTTTAAGCCACATTTTGTCCCCTTTAAAATGGTTACCCCTGTTTAGTGTCATTTTGTGGTGGTATTCTGTCCTATTACAGATCTTTAGAATCGTTTAGTTCCTTTTGTCTCTGAGCGCAAAATCCCAAAAAAATCATTTACTAAATTTATCGGAAGGGCCAAATAAAACATTGCAAAGGGCCACATTTGGCTGCATTTGAGTTTGACATGTGTGCATTAGACCATGTACACACCAATATTGGCCAATTAGCACAATATTTATTCATGTATGTATACTGTCTCAGATATGCTATATGGTAATGAAGTTTGTACGACAGCCATCAATCACAATCACACATCAAAATGGAACATATCAAACATTATTAAAGAATTGAAAATGAAGAATTTCTTATTGAAGATGGTTGTATTATCACTATAACACTGGCAGTTAGACTTGGTTGAGCCACACGGAGAAGAAAATTGTATCTCCTACAAAAATTAATAACTCAATTTTTAAGATTATGACGCATAAATATTATTCATGCTGCGGCGTTGAATTGACAATTCAATAATACTTCTTAAGGGCTACATAGCTACAATCTACCACTCAGTGTGTAATCTCTCAATACGCGTCATGTCCTCCTCCGTGGTTATTTGACGACGTAGTTAACACCTAAAGTCAAAGGTCCCAGTGCCTGTGATTTACAATAACAGGATTGTAATAAAATCATAATCAATAGTGCAACGTGTCGGAGCTGATGCCACACTTGGTCAACAGCAATTGTTGGTGGGCGTGCTTTTATGTCAAAGATTATTCATATTTCTGAATATTTCTATAAGACTGAGAAGCAAGCAACCACACCACCCTGACTCCTGTCATATTTCTGATGATACTTTTAATAGCTTTTGATTGTTATATCCCCACAGATGACATTTATATCAAAGAAATGATTAGAGCCGTGTGTTTGATGCATTTGTGGCATTTGAACATGGCCTATCTCCTGGTGACATTTGCCACAGCTAGTCAGCTGCTACACTGTGCACTGTGAACCTGTCAGTGCTGGCTTAGTCATTGACTGGCACCATGACATCACTCGGTCTGTCAAGTACTCAGTCATCCTCTACTTTTTATTCTTAATAATGAGTAAGGATCGTTTTTGTTTAAACTTTTATTTGGTATGTTTGTTTTAATGTAAAGCAGTGAAGTAATGTGAAGTCAAAAAGAGACCCGAAAGGCATTTAGCTTGATGAAACCTGGTGAGGTATTTTAGTGACTGATGGATATAACAGCAAAAAGGCTGTAAAATTCCTCAAAGCATTTAATTATATCTGACAACCTTATCTTTTATGAAAGACCTTACATCTTCTTCACCTCAAATTTTCGAGAATATTTGAATAATTCACCATAAAAATAACTAATAACTAGTAAAAACAACTACATTTTCCCCTTATTAAATAATTGGCTTGTCACTGACACCAGATATTATTACATAACTCCATTCTGTTGCTGAAGGTGCCAATAATAACACTGTCAGTGAGGATCACATTTGATGGGGGCTGTGGTGCATTTACTGACAATCAGCACTGACACTCACTTATTTGACCAGTGAGATTAGAAAGGAGTTCATCAACCAGCTAATGGATGAGAGGCTGTCAGGTCAAAAAGAGTTGGGATAGGTTTGGTCAATGTTAACAGGTAAAACCATGTGGGATGTGTGTGTGTGTTTATCTCAAAAGTAGAGTCAATTACAAAAAAGTTTTTTGTTTAAACAGCTACTGGTAAAAATTCATTGTTATTGTAGTAAGTCCAAGTAATGTGACCCGTCTGATCCAGGTCCCTTTTCCCTGTTGTGTGAACGTAGCCTTAAATCCAACATTACTCCTCCCTGCAACTAAGCACTGGTAATTAAAGTGAAATGAGTCTCAAAAAAACAGAAAGCGTGTAATGAACTTGTGCACAATGATTATCAGTTCATGAAATGAATAAGTGAAGTTATCCTGGCTGATTTTAATAAGCTGCACAACCAGCTCCGATGCAGAAACCTATTAGAATGGTATAATGACATTTGTACATGCTGTATAATGGCTTGTAACATAATAGGGTCACACCAAAGATTGTGATTCACCAAATAACTCATCCCCACGACTGTTCTAATCAAGGCTTTTAACTGTTCGAACGGCTACATGACTTTAGCCGGAAAGGATTCAAGCGCATTAGGCAGCACTTACTAATGTGCTGTTTGATGGCTTGTATGTAAGTCTCTGCTGGCCTTCTCCTCTGTTGAGTTTGAAATATTCACTCCATATGCAGAAAAGACAGCTAGCAAGGGCCAAAGAGACACCCTGAAAAGGATAATGGCCTCTCTGACGTCCCAATACGCAATTACCTGCTCTAACAAGTGGAAGCAAATGGCAACCTGTAAACTGTGAGGATATTTTTGACAGCCACTGTAGCAGCCAGATATTTCTTGTAATATCTTGTGCTTTTTATAGGGGATTTTCAAAACCAAGCTGCTACAGACGTGCTCTGACAGCTTTAATGTTGTACACTCATCAGAAAAATGGTCCCATGTAGCTATATAGATGGAACTAACTGTGTCGGAGATTGGAGTCCCATTCAAATGACCATCAAACGGGACATTGCTCCAGCATTGGAAGGCGTTAGAAAACACTGTTACGGTTGTTTTGTCTCCATGTAGCTTCATTTTTGGCTTTCTACTGTGTTTTGGGTCGTGCAGTTTAAAAATATAATGGTATCGAGGCTAAAAATGTTCTGGCATGTGTCTGGTCAGGTGCCCCAGGATGAGTGGGGGGGTTACCCCGGCGGCGGGAAGGATGATGAGATCCCCTGTCGCAGGATGAGGAGCAGCAGCTACGTTAAAGCCATGGGGGACGAAGAGAGCGGAGAGTCAGACTCCAGCCCGAAGACATCGCCACAGAAGTCGGTGCGGCCAGACGCTCTAGTGAAGGCCATCATTAGACCCAGGGATCTGCTGGACTCCCAAAGGTAGGCGGCCTGTCTCATGCAGCTGCTGTCCTTATTTGTCTGATGTGAGCTTAAAGCCACAGTCATGTCATCATAGAAACTATCACACTTTCTTCCTTCACACACGGTATTTTCCTCATTTGTCCATGAGCATAAATCGATCATATTACACTGTATCCACGTATTGTTTTTGTGACCCTGGCAATGTCTACAGACTGCATAGGCGCACACAAATCTACTACAGGAACTATCAGTGGTAATATTCTTGACGATTCATTTTCATTTTTGTCGACAAAACAAAACCTAAATAAAAAGTAAATCATGAGAACAAAAACTCAAAAACTGAATGTGTCGACACTTAAATTAAATCGAAATGAAAATGAACAGATGACGAAAACCGATCAAAAGGAGGAGGAGACAGGACGAGTTTAGAAGAGAGCCAATCAGAACTCACCTTTTTGAGCGAAAAGAGAACGGCTTTTAAATAAAACGCTTGGGATGAAAAAAAAGGGGGATCATACGAACACATTTGACACCACGGCAAACAAGACGCTCTGTAAACTGTTAAAAATGCATTAGCGTTTATATTTTAGTGACTAAATATATTGTAGATACACTATTGTACTAAATACAAGTACAACAATCAAAATTCACATGTCACTTAAATGGCCCTGGAGGTTTTATATTTCTCAGTGTGTATCACAGTTCACAGTGCTTTCGTTCTTCTGGGAGGGATTCTATAAAGGGTGAGGGTTGGGGTTTTTTTTTTTTGGTTGGTTTTTTGGGGGTTTTTTTGTTTTGTTAGTATAAGAAAGCACTTATAAGAGGATTACACGGTAGAACAAGCGGAAGCGCAATGTCACAGGAAAATAAACACAAGCAACTTTGTTATTCAGTGATACAAGAAACTATGATTGCGCTAAGTCCATTATGATGATGTGGAATAATAGGACGCAAAATCTCTTCAAATAATATTAACATTCTTTCTCACCTATTATTTCCAGTCTAATTCATTTGCAGCGGCATACGTCAGAATTCCATAATGCCATCATTTGTCATACTTTTTATTAGTCACGGTGTATTAGAATGACTATACTTTTTTTCAAACCTTTTATTCCTTTTATTTTCCTGTCCATTATATATTATTGTTACAGTCCCCGTGATTGTGCAGCGTATGGCAGATGTGCAGACATTTTTAAGTGCAGTTTTTCCACTTTCAAAAAGACGTGCTACTCTTTGTTCAAAACATAATAGCAAAATGTAATTACAGCAAAAGATTCATACATTTATTTTATGAATACTGCCAGTTAAAATGTGGTCTTTTTATCTGTTCCTGCTCTTTTTTGTGTAGATAAGTGCGACTTGTGTACGGATATATCTGCAATCTAAAGAGTTTTGTCGTCTGAATGCCGAGTTCTGTCTTTGGAGTAGGCTTAACAATAACTGACGCTGCCCTGGAATTATGCAGAAAAAGGGATTTGGGGTAATTATGTAACCAAAAGTATCCAGAGACAACGGTAGCCTAGTTTTCAATTAAATAAAGTTGTGCTGACCTTGTTTAATGTGGGACGTCAGTCAGAAACCAAATCCAAGACTCCAGTGCGGAAAATACAAGACCTTTCCATATACAGTATGTCTATGGCGCCGGTGGATGAATGGATTTCAGCACAGAGCTGTCATTTGGTCAAGATTATGATGTGATGGGCCAGGCTGGAGACTGAGTGACTGTTTTGATTTCTAAAATATATTTCAAAATGAAGTCAAAAGCTAATTCAGTCTTTTAGTCTGACTCAACATAGCAAATAAGCAGGTGCACATTGAGACTACAGATGGTGAAAGAGAGAGAGAAAAACTGATGCAGCCTGTGATTCTCCAATTGAAAGCACAACCTAATTTTTAGTGAAACTTTACCCAGTGTTCTTCAGAAAGTGCCAAAAATTGGACTTGTGGCTGTGTGGAGATGTGAAGCAAGACTTTCTTGGATCAGTTTACCACCTGAGTGTCTGTGTTTGTCACTGTGTTGTCATTTTATGTTGAATTAATTTTAAAATAAAAGTCACCATTATCCATGTAGACGGTATATCTATAATAATCTTAAAATTGTCCGTTTGATTGCACATTCACAATGAAAAAAAAAAAAAAACATTAGAAAAGATATGTACAGACATAGCCACAGGTTGTATTTTCCCTCTAGCACAGACTAAATTGAGTCTTAAAGGAGAGAATACATTATGTTATGCCCTGCAGTATGAAAGAGTGTTGTCTGTTCTCTTCTGTGCAGTGAAATACTCACAGGCCTCCTACTGTCGCTGCTCCACAAATCAGTTTCCCTGCTCTTGTCTGCATAAGCCCAAAGGCAAATAATCTGACATAAATTGTAGACATTATGCAAAGACACTCTTGGCTGTGACCTCAATGTAGTGTACGGCCTGTGACTGACACACAGCCACGGTATGTAACGTCCCACAGTGGCCGTGACAGACAGCGATACACACAACTAACACGAATGATTGTCATATCCTCGTCTCGCGTCGCTGACCTCGCTCATTGCCATTCAAGGGAGGCTTTTAGAAAATGCTGCTCTTCTGAAGAGAACGGAAACCGCAGCGGGCAACACCCAGCGGAATCCATCGTCGTTAACCTGACCCTGATGAAAACACAAAAGCACAAACAGAATTAATGATGAGCATTTGCGGCTGTGTGTTTATGTCCCTCTGCAGGATGACAGGAGATCGGAAGCAGAGACATCCAGCTTTTACACAGTCCTGTATAATAACCTAGATATTCGACTTAGTGGAGACAAAATGACAAATCGAGTGTTATTGAAGGTCCGACAGAATCAAAATGATACTTTTACATGGAATACAGGCAGTCATTTTGCCTTTTTAACTGCCTACTTCAGAAAATGATGGAGTGTACTGGCCCTTTTTTCCAGTCATCCAAAGCTTTCCCTCAATATCTTTTTGAATAGCTGTAAACAGTCAATGATTTATGAGGATGGAACAGCAGGAAGGCCTATCAGTTGCAGTTATTGTACTCGAAGGCCTCTTGAATAATGGCTTTCTCAGTGGTTAGACCAAGAGTGTGCTGGGCTCTGCTGGAAGGAAGTTATTGACAGGCACCGCTTTGGCTACAATTGACAGCAGCGGCAGCGTTATTGAGTCTTGCTGAGCAGGTCTGTTCGTGCATTCATTTTAGCACCAGATACGTCCCCGTGGGCGTCATTACGGGGGTCCCGAAGCTCATCCGGACCTACTTTCAAAACGCAAATACGAGGTATACGTACTCTTTAAATGCTGATCCATCGATGGCCCTGTTTACCCTTAGGATCACAAATGACTAAGTTGAATGCAAATAGAAGCGACCTTCGAGACATGTTGTCATCTGATGGCTTTCCCAAACACCAAGGTTGTTTGCAAGGTATTTCATCACCGTTCTTTTGTAGTGTAAATGCTAGGGATGCAGCAGCTGTGATGTTCTGGGCCAGAGCCAGCATTTTTATTATTCCCCTTTCTGACAGAGACCTTTATTGTAAAAAAAAAAAAAAGAACTGTCATAAGTCTCCATGACACTGTTCTTTGGTGAATGATGCTTTTAAATGGCAGACATTTTGGGGGTATTTTTGTCTTTCATGATGAGAAAGCAAGGCACTGAATTTTTTTTTCTGGAACTCCCTTTGGTTTTAACGCTGTCTTGATTTTGGATCGTGTGCATTCATGTCTCAAATGGTTAGGAAGTCATTTTTCCGACTTCATTGTCTTCATGTGCTTTCAACATGAAACCCTTATAGAGAATCTGTTCCTATGGTTGAAACCAGGACAGTCTCCACACTTCGTAACTATCGGGGCTGAAAGTGAGTTTTTTAAAGTCATGAGACATTTCGCTGCATGTTTTTTCATATCTGTTCCTGTTCTGGATCTCTACTGTTGAGTCACATGTGTCATCTGACATCACAGCTTTCGTGTTATTCGAGTTGACTGGGGCTGAATTGGACTGGTTTTGAGACAGAGGTAGGCGTTGGTTGAATTTCCGCTGCACTTGTAGCAATTTGTTGTCCCGCGGGGGCATTCACATGGGCCAAACACAAATTTGACAGCAGCGGCTCCCTGAAGCAAATCATGTTGGAGTGAGAACAGGCTGTCAGGTTTGTGTCATCCCCCTCCTTCATCGCCCCCTCTTTCAGGCTCGCTGTCACTTCGGTGCTTTGTAGGGTCATCTCTTTTTTTCCGTGTCATTATTAAAGGATACATCTCAGCGGGAACACGGTGTGCACTCGAGGGAACGATGTCGATGATTGTGCTAATTAATTATCATTATTTACACCCACAACCATTACGAGTTAACCTGCAGGTCCTGTAAGCTGCAGAGCCCATGATGGATAGGGATCAACTTTTTTGTGCCAGATCTGGACCTGTCATTGATGTTGATGGATTAATGATGATGGGAGCAGAATGACATGTGGCAAACCCCGCAATTAGCCATTAGCATAATGAGTCACTGCGTCAGTCATTAATGAGAAGTCGCTGATTGCCGCTTAGGTTGACACAAATGAACAGAGAAACAATTAACCCCTATCTCCAGCGACTTAACTTAGCTTTCAAAGACTTTGGCCACAGGATGATCGATTCTACTGTTTTCAGCACTTATCTAAAATTACATCTATCTGTGCCTTTATTCGTTCATAATTGGCTTGAAATTAATTAGAGCTTGTACCTAATTTTCCTCATTCGAAGAACAGTGTGTAGCGTCCTCAAATATCAAGGTCAAAGCAGAATTCAACTCGACTTTCGATGTATAGTTAGTTACCTTTTCTGTAGGCTGCCTTATGCTACAGTTTTACCTGTAACAGGTAACAAAGTGGCACAGGGCCAAGGAACAGTGGGGACTGTGTCCAGATTTTGACTTATCATACATTATCAGCAGATGGCAGCTTAAATTAAGGCTGGATTTTGTTTAAACATTCAAAAGAATATTTTTTGTGGAAATGTCTCATTGTTTCTTTAGGAGAAGAAATGCATTAGCACTGGTCAGTGACTGAGGAAATTCACTCTGGTAATTTGCTAAAGAGACTGACATATTCTGAAAATAGCTTTCACTGGTAATGGTAATAATAGACGTCTCTTCAGACGCAGAGGAATGGTTTTATTTCTGATTTCTGAAAGGCTTGTTGAAATGCCCAGAGATGGATGTTAGTCTTTTTTTTTTTTTTTTCAAATATTCATTCAGCTCAGTTAACCACATCTAATTAACCACACTGGGAAAGAATGTATTGATGAAATGTAATTATTTGATGTGTGCGGCTTCTCGTCCCTAATGTTTTCTCATATTATATTTATTTTTTGTGAGTGATGGAGGTGAACAGTGTGTGTGACAAAATCCATTAAACTCCATTATGTTGCTTGTCTGACATCTTTCATTTCAAGGACATTGCCTTGACCAAGCAATTCTGTCCACTAACTCAATGTAACATTAGCCACTTTTATCATTACACTGTAGCCGTGCTGGTCATTTTGTATCACCCTAATGTTTGCAGCATTTTGGTGAGAAATCAAAGCAAACATTCGGTGCAGCACAACTAGTGCACTCACTGGTATCACATCATCTAACTCCCACTGATGGGACCCAGTAACTGTGTTCTCTTCTCTACCCACAGCTCTTACCGCCTGGATAAAATCAACAGTGACATGCGTAACTACATCACCAATTTTGCTGCAGACTTAAGGTGAATACAGGCTCAGCACCTCCTCCCCCACCACTCCCCTTCTCTGTTGTGCTGCTGTGTTGCAGTGGCTGGATGCAGGAGCCAGCTGGCCCGCTGCCCTGCTGACATACTCAATTTAGACCCCTCGCAGAGCAAACACTCAAGACCAGTCAATGAGAGGTCACCTGGGGCAATGTGCTCATACCAGGTTGCCAACACATAAGGCAGAGTTAAACAGAATAATGATGGTTTTTGACTGATTGTGCTACATTTTCAAATAACTTCCTACTGTAGCTTTATGTGAAGTACTTTTTCACACTTTTTCCTTCACTCTATCATCTTGGGATGTCCTGCTGATACATTAGGCTACACTGCCACAGGGGACGTCCCTGTTTGTCCCCTGTATTTTGCTGTTTCATTCTGACTATGATATTCTCACATACTTTTTGCTGTGCTTGGGTTGCACTATTAATTGCTCAGGCTCATGGTCAGGAGTTTGCTCTGATGTGTGTGTTCTCAAAAACTTTCCCTCTTATTTGTATTTCCCCTTATCCATGGCACTGATTGAATGTTTCCGCAGGGCAAAAATTACCTTAAAGAACTCCGCAAATGTAAAAAGAAAGAATAGGGTTTTCTACTTGGGAGAAACTCCGACGTAATCACTTCCCCTCTTAAGTAACTGTTTCTGTCATCAGGCTACACCTGCTGCCACTTGATGAACTATGTTTACATTACCCTAATCATGCTAACTAGGAGATAATTTCCATGACTCCCGTCACAATCTGTGTTTGTTCCTCTTCATTTCTGTCTGTTCAGTCAGAACTACCACTTGCAAGCCAGAGACATGCACCCGAGCATCGCCCTGGACCCTTCGGGTAACTACAACTCCCCCAAGTTTCGCTCCAGGAACCAGAGCTATATGCGAGCTGTCAGCACGCTCAGCCAGGCTAGCTGTGTAAGCCAAGTGAGTCAGGTAAGTCTATTCACAAAATGTATGGAGATAGTGTCTGAAGTGCTCTTGGGCATTTTTGACTCTTTGTGTATTCCTACGTACATAAAGTAAATAATCCCACAAAGCATGCACTTAAGGACATTTTAATTACACCAATTACAGTTGACTTATAATTATCTCAACAAATAAAGCCATGTACATCATCTCCCAGTTGAAAGTGAGGCACATCGATTTGTTCAGAGTCTTAAAAGCTCAGCTAGAGCTAAACTCCTGCTAAATCCAAATCCAAACAGAACATGATGGTATCTATTTCATTCTGGGGTGAAACATTTTATACTGTCACTGTCTGTTTATCTAAAAAACAAAATATGCATTAAAAGTGTTTGTATTAAACATGAAACACAAAAAGAATGAAGAAACTATGTGGGTTTTTTTCTCTCCTAGGTGAGTGAGACAGAAATAAACGGCCAGTTCGAGTCGGTTTGCGAGTCAGTATTCAGTGAAGTGGAATCCCAGGCCATGGAAGCGTTGGACCTGCCTGGATGCTTTCGAACCCGGAGCCACAGCTACCTGAGAGCTATCCAGGCTGGATACTCCCAAGATGACGACTGCATCCCACCCATAAGCTCCACCGTCACCTCTACCATCAGGTCCACCACAGGTAAGACATTATCATCATCTACAGAGCACAATATGGAGGATCTGAATGTTGCTTACTGGAGAGAATTTAACCCTTACTTAGATAATTGTGGGCAACTGACTGCTTCATTTTGTTGCATGAAATATGTTGTATGTTGCCAGTGCTTTTATGGACGTATGGTTACTGTAGCTGCAACCTGTGAGCCAGTCCTACTGTATTTCTTTCAATACAGTGCTTTGTCTGCTCGTCTATTTGATGCATCAGAGAGTAAAGCTATGAACCCTATTGAAAACCACAAGTGGAAATCTATTGGAATAAAAACCCAGCTACATTTGAAACATTTTACATTTTCAGTTCAAAAGCAACTTTTACAATGAGGTTTCTTCACAGACAACTGCTCATCTAAACTACTTTTATTTTTTGTCGGTGGTTATCACACTGGAGAAAATACACTCAATTAACTGTCATATATCACAACGCTACGACATGCTTATAACAGTTGTTGTCCTTGGTTCGAATGGTAAACTGCTGGTCATTTCATCAATCACAATTGCTGGATTCACAGTGAAGCGTTATGTCCATGTACACAAGAAGAACGGGGGAAGAAAAGAAGAAAAAAAAAGTTCTGGAGAAGAGTTGAAGTGGATTTGACCTCTTCCTAAAGTAGACTGAGAATATAGTATCATCAGATGGAGATCAAAATGGAGGGCTTGAGGTGTGGCCATCTGGGGATGTGCTTTTCATGATTTCTTTATGCGCTGATTGTTACACTGCTTTCTCAGTAGTTTTAAGATGCAAAGATTTCATGAGCTTTGCCATTTTGAAGTTTGGAATGACTTGGTCAAACTGGACCTGACATTTTCAATAGGGTTCATACTATACTGCCTGACTGATGAGAAAAGGTTTGGAAAAGTTGCTTACTTTTGTTTCTTTTCATTGCACAAAGAACACATTTTATCTTCAACTGAATCATAAGGAGCATGCAAGGATTATTCTTTCACATCCTTTTTTAAAATACTGTCTATTTGAAATGCAGCCAGCAGTTCAGCTTTGTGCATTGAAAAGATTTTAAAATTGCATGCTACAATCTAGAATGAGAAGGCAGTGTAAACAATTTAAAATAATGAGTCAAAATGGGAGTGATGTCTCAATGATATTCTCAGAAAAATCAAAGCCTAATGTGAAACCTACTTAGTCATATCTATCAGAAAAACATGTCAACTTGTGCAACAATTGTGAGTTATGATCTTTTCTCATGAGATTTCTGCTATTACCTTTTTTGACTCATAATATTCAGTGCATGACTTGTTGTTAGTGCTTTGTGGCAATAAAAAAGCACATTATCTCCAGCTGCTCACACCTGTGGCCATATTACAACTACATATTTACATTTGTCTTCCAGACAGAAATTATATGCAGGAAGACTCTTGTTTACCCGACCAGGCCAGTGTTCTTGAGGAGTTGCCAGACGCAGCCCCTTTGGCTCATGATGATCTAGGCTGTCCCATCAGGAGAGACAGACTTTACCAACAAGATAACATGGGGGCTACAGCAAAACCTCTATCTGGACCCCCTGTTTCCCCAAGCCTCTTCAGATCACCCAGGTCTAGTGCCCCAGAGCGATCGCCAAAAGCCATCCAGGCCAGTATCAAGGAGTCAGCCACTTTAGCCGCGGCCATCAGTATGCAGTGGAAGGAGGAAGTATCGGCCATGCGTCGAGAGCTCGCTGAACTCAGGAGGGATCTGTGTAAAGAGCTGCGTGCTTTTAACAGTAATTTTAACACCTTCACCCAGCACTACAACACATGGTCTCCTCAGGGGGGTCACATGGCGACTGCAGCTGGAGGTTTGGGTGGGGGATTGGGAGTTGGGCAAGGTTTTGGAACCAGCACAGCTGCAGGATCTAGAACATCAACAGCAATGGAAACCGGAGTGGAAAAATCAAGGGCACATGAAACAGACAGGGCCACTTTGGGAGCTAGAGAAAAGAAACCTCAAGTGTCTAAAGTGTCAGTGGGAACCCAGGCCAGAAGCAAGGTCCTGGTCCGACAAAGCACTGCAGATGCTGCAGTCAATTGTCCAGATGAGAAGGAGGAAAAGAAATCTGGGCGCAAAGGTCTGCCAAAACAGCTCTCTATGGACCCAAGTATTCTTGCATGTCCACAGTCTATGTATGTAGAAAGTGCCATCCCACTTTCTCTAGATCCAATACTTCCAAGCACTGTCCAAACAGTTAAACCAAAGAAAGTAGAAATGACTATAAAACCTGCCAAAATGAAAGCAGAACATGTCACACAGCTGGCAGATGAGGACATGGACAGGTCACCTGAGAGGGGTGTTGTTCATGAGACAATACCATCTTCATCAAACAGTCCTCAGGACTCTGTGTCAGACAAACAGGAAATTCTGATCACTGAAAAGTTTACAAATGTGGCCCTGGATACAGGTCTGGAGAGTGCTTCAATTACTGATCCATGTCTCCCTGATGAGGTGGCATCAGATGGGTCTGAGAATAAAGATGCCATAGTGCTTCTACCATATCCTGTTCCCATGGTTACTGTGTCACCACCAGAGGATGACGAGGTCATGTCAGACTCAGAGTCACTGGATCCTGAGGCCATGGACCAACCAGATCCAGTTTCTCATGACCCTGCTACTGTGAGTACACAATGTTCAGGATTAGATAAAAGTCCTGTAGACCAAGCCGAACCTGAGCCAAAAACATCAGACTCACCTCCTCCACCTTATCCTGGTACTGAAGACATGGATACTGTTAAAGATTCACATGTAGAGACCATCATAACATGTCCATCTATTGTAGTGTCAGAGTACCTGGACCCAGAACCACCTGAAAGTCCAACTGACAGCATCCCAGACTCTGCACCCACTGTAAACATTCCTGATGCTGACTCTTCCTTTAAGACATCAGATTCAAGCTCTCCTTCAACTTCAACTCAACCGCCCAGTGAACCTGAGCTCCAAGAGTCTGAATGGCCTCCACTTCCAGAGCCACTAGAGACAGCCCCTATATATCAGTCTGACCTGGTCCACTTTGACTTAGTCATGTTGACTTCTTTAGATCAGGATGATCTTGACTCAGTTTTTATGGATCCAGAACCAGAGCCATTTGACTTCAGTGTTGACTCTTTGTCTAATAATGAGGATCCACCCTTCTACCAGTCAGACTCTCTGAGTTCACCCATACCCACTGTGGACCCTGCCACTCTGTGCCAAGTGGATTCGCCACAATCAACGGAATTGGCCTATTTGGATCCAAGCATGGAATATAACTTGGATGATATGCCTCAAAATGTAGCCTCTGTTTTTCAAGTGCCACTACCGTTGGTCACTGTCACCATCTCCCCTCCTAGCTCAGTATCTCCTGACTCATCAGTGGACATAGACTTTGGAAGTCCAACTCCAGACTCTCCATCATCACCTGATTTTGAAGGCATAGTTGCACAATCAGCAGACCTGCCACATGTGGAATCAGACGATATGTTTGTAAAATCACAAGAAAGTTTGGATGTATCCCAAGAAAGTGGGAGTGTTGTGGAAGAAGAGACCACAAGGAACCCAGAGAGGTCCAGTGAGCAGATGTTTCTGTGGTGCAGGTGGCAGAAAAGGACCCACAGACAAGAAACAATCCGTAGGAGTGCCAGTGTGGAACTATGGAGTGGGAGATATGAGTACAACAGTGCAGAAATCACATATGTGTCTCTCACCTTGTAAGTCTATACCTCATTCATGGCAGACAAAATGTAGCTGATGTATCAAGTAAATTAATAGTTCATTTGTAGCTGTGAAGAAGTGAGGACTTCTGAATACACCATTTAGTACTGCCATTACAGTAAAAGCAAGAATCAGTGTATATCATCATGTGGTCAAATCATGAGAGACACCAGTCATGGTAGAAGTGAACAACCTCTTCTCTGACACTATTGTCACCACTTGTGGGCACGATCTTCCAAGACAGTACTGCTTCTTTTGGTGCAGTCCAGCCTTTGTTGGATGCTTCGATGTAGTGGACTGAATATACAGACTGTTTACGCACTTATTGCAAGAGACTCTAAAGCTCTTTTATCCGTTACAGAAACGATGCACTGTGAAGTTCTGTGTGTGAGACAGTGACAGTCTCATGGTAAAAATAGAAACCTTGCTTTCCTCTTAAACTTTAAAGTTCTCTGATTGTCACTCTTGACTGTGGTGAAGTAAATCTTGGCAGTTATCATATAACTAAACATCCTAAAGACATGTCACGATGGGAGCCTTTGGACGGACTTCTCTCTTATAAAGAAAAGGGAAAATGATGCTGTGAAATGAAGTTGCACAAAAATAGACTGATGTGAAATACTGTATTATCAACATACACTTTATCTAATGTTATTTGTACAGTATTGTATGTAGCCTAAGATATACCTACATGCACAGACATGCCACTCCTTACACACAATGTTTGTGGTGTGTATTTGTGAAGATACAATGAATTATGATTATCAGATGATATAACCATCGTAAAAAAAACAGGCCTTGTTGAGTGGAGATAATGTATTTTTATTGTAAAATCTAATCTAAAAGCTCAGGAATCCGAGACTGAGAATGTAAGAATATTGGGTTGATGAAAACTAATGATATGATGGAATATGTTCTTTTCTGAAAGGAGATCATTATGTGGCTATTTTTAATGTATGTGGAAATGAATGATGAAAATGATGATGTAACAGTGCATGATCGATGGCCTCAATATTTTGTGCATTTCATAAGGTGCCTCCCTGTTTTAAGTATTTGCATATATTCATTAATTCACATACTCATAGTTTTGAATTGATATTTAGTGAAAGGAAGCTGTCATATTGCCCAAAATGTAGAAATGACATCTTAAAAGCAAGGCAAATCCCTATCAATCTATCTTTTTGTCCAATTAATGGGCTTTGTATGGAATGGCCCACTGAAGTCTGTGCTCCAATAAAGTGCAGTGAACAAAAAGAATCTTTCAGCAGAACATCAGTGAGTTTGACACAAAGGGATTCGCCTCTGTGTTGTCTTCAATTGAAAATGTCCAGAACACTTTTGCAAAAATGTTTTCAAATGGGTTGGATCAGAACAGCGCATGGAAGTTAATTGGTTTATATTGTTTTATTCATTTTTCTTTTTTATTCAGTCTTTTCTTCCTGGATTTTGTCGATGATTACTATTGTAATTGTATCCTAAAGCTTAAAGCCAGTCATATTTTTATATACAATGTAAGTGTCAAGTGTTCCATTTCCCTTTTTATGATATGCAGAGTGTGTAAATACAAAGAGTTTAATTCATTCACATTATTTTTTCATTAAAATGGTTGTAAGTGCTAAATACTTATTGATGGTTACAGAGCAGAGTCAGACCAATTCAATCTAGTATGACGAACTAGCTCAGAACAAATACCTAAATATTTGCATAGTACAAGGCTATAGTGAATACATATACTGCAAATTAAGCATAAAATAGACACAGAATTTGCAAATTGAAAAAAATATTTTATTATTTATTAATATCCCAACACATGCACGACATACAAAAGCAAGATGACGCTGCAAAGTTTAACTCTTACACCCTGCTCTCCATTCTACTGAGGTGCATATTCTGATTATTTGAATTCTTTAAAATATAATCAATATTGGCCGATTACATGTATACAGCCTTTATATAATGAGTTGGGATAAAGAGGTTTTCTAAGTCTGCTGGTGCTGTGTCCATTCTTCTGATCACCTACTCCCTTTTGCCTCCCCTACACTGACAATACAAACTGGACTCCCCAGCTGCCCCCAGGTAAAGCTTCAGTCGGGGATGCTCTATGTCATATTGTGAATCGATGAGTCGGTTTCAAAAAACACAAACGTTTTGTCACAAAGTGTGTAGCGATCATGGTCTGTTTAAGGATAACATTATTCTACCTGCAGTACCATTCTGTAGGGAATTATCCTCTTTCTCCAGTCCACATTCTTGATATGGTGTATTAAAATGCATCTACACCCATATGCATTGATCTGCTTCTTTTTGCATTTACCTTTTGTTTTTCATATGCCCTTGAAAACACAGTGTAGACGTGTATCACACAATAAAACAGACTTCCAGGGTTATGAACAGAGAGGAGCTTTATCAGAGTTTGTGACAGACAGACAGTGTGACATTATGAACAGAGGGACTGGAGGTAAAGCAATAGAAGAAATCACAGCCTTTGATCCATAGATGAAGAGAAGCAGGCAGTAAAATGACTCCATTAACTCGTGGGGTTTTATTTCTTTCTGTGATACGTCTGGACACTTACGTTAACCATGCACTTTTGATATCTATTGTCAACTGTTTTCATAATTATTTCTTTGATACACTTGTGGCACTGCCTATAAATGAGCTGACTATCTGTCTTCCTCCCAACAGATCATTTGCATATCCTTAAAAGCCTGCTGCTAAACAAACTGCTGCATTTCCCTCACAGTGATAAATCCAAGTCGGGAGAAAGTCTCTTAACGATGTGTCACTCAACTCTCCCCAGCCCAGCCCATGTTAGCATACAAGCCAGTGTTGATAGATAGAGGGGTCCTAACAGAGATGGAGTGGTTGAATCACTGCTTTTGTGTTTGGCGTTAATCAGCCTCAGCGGCACAGAGCTGTGTGTTTGTGCCGCTGTGTTCACACTTAAAAGATATCTCTATTGTCTTTACAGCTTACAAACTTAACTCAGTTGTAGTCCCAATGCCGATGCAATAGACGCCTTAGTCTGCATCAAAATGGGAAAAGGAGCATAGTATTTTGGCGCAATTGCCTAGTTATATGACAGTTTGGCAATCTAATGTTTATTTTTAATCGTAACAGCTCTAAACAGGTCCAGGTCCAAGGTGCATTGTGTAAACTTTTGTAAATAAAGTTGAACAAACACAACTGTACAGGTCTTAAAGTTATATTTTCACTGCAGTAAACTGACAATATTATTTTTTTTCATCACTTCCTGTTTGTATAGGTGCCCAGAGAGGACAAACTGGGCACAACTGTTTCTTTGGAATAAACATTCCTGCATGAAGGTTTGGAGAGGAGAATAACATTGTGTATATAACCCGAGCTGGAATAGAACCTGGGTCTGTGTGGTATACGCTCTTTAGTGTCATTTTTTTAAAGTGAAATCCCCATCAGACTTATTTCCACTAGTTTTTGCTCAACGACAACAGCATGTCTGTGGGGCAGGGCACTATAGCTGTTCACATGCTCTAAACAGGACTATGGGGTGTGAGATAGGAATCTGCAAAAATGCCATAAACACCCTCCACTTTGTGTAGCCTGGCTTTTATTTCTGAATGTACCTACAAATACCACCAACACTGTGCCTGTACAGATACAAAAAACTGAAATGTTCTTACTCAAATTTGAATTGTACTCACCCTGGAATAGCTCACTTACAGAACGTTCAGTTTCATCCAAGCCCACTCTTTTTACTTTGTGTTTTTGCTGCATAAATGAGTTGATAACCTTGGTAGCGGCAGAACAGCTTGTTAGCCCTCCTTTATAAATCTGATACATTTCCCTTCCTCCACAGCCGAGTCATGAAAGCGAAATTTAAATGCTGCGTAATACTGTTGCTGCCAGGATGGGAGCAAGAGTTATGACTCCCCTTTGCACGACTGGCTGGCTAATAATGGCTCTATTTTGGTCGTCCTGCTGAATCATGCCCCCTGAATGGGTCATCTCTTTGCTGCCTTGATCTCTCCCATCTTCCTGATTTATCCACGCACTCTATCACACACAAAAACCCTCTTTCCTTCTCCGGTCGCCTGCACATTTTCCTCTGTTATCTAACGCATTTTCGTTTTCACTAAAGCCTCAACAGGATGGCTAATTTTGTGAATGAACAGCGGTGTGAGTCATTAAGCCCCCAAAGCAGAATGGTCTTTGTAGGCGAGACGCGTCTGGATATTTATAAACACAGTTAGAATAAGGGTGAGAAAAAGGTTAACCAAAGTGTAGAGTCCAGCTATTAATTTGTGCATTAAAGCTATTGTCAGACAAAACCAAAAACGTGACCCATTTCTTTTCATCTCAACTAAGTCAAACCTGGCCCACTCAAAGCTTTGAGCAGAACCTCTGAACACTCTCATCGCAGCTCATAACTACACTGACCTGAGCTTTTCCTCTAAGCCTTCAGAATAAAGGAACATGACAAAGCCTGGGAGGCATTTGTGACCCATTCTTGGAGTTCATATCTCAGCGGATTAGGTCCACATTTTTCATCTGCGCTTGAAAAGAAAGGAATCCCTATGCAATGAAATAAACAGAATACGATGAAGGGAGGGCTTCAGTATCAGTTGAATTAGGGAAGTCATGACCTTTTAAGTGTTAAACAGTGCACTCATGCTTTTCTGTTAACAGGCATGAGGTAATGTAATCCATATCTTAGCACTAAACATTTGAACTCACTGTTTTTACATTTCCAACATTGCACCAATCCATCATAGGACTCAGGTTTCGTGTTTTATTTAAACAATTGTCTTCTCATCTTCTCCTAGCCATCACCTACACACCCAGCTACAAAAAGACGCCCCCTCCGGTCCCGCCGCGCACCACCTCCAAGCCCCTCATCTCCATCACGGCCCAGAGCAGCACTGAATCCACGCAGGACGCCTACCACGAAGGACGGCACCTTCGCGGTGGGATGTGGGCCTCCGACGGTCTCAGTTTGGGTCTGAGCCCCGGCAGAGCCCTCTACAACTCCACCGATAGCCTGGACAGCACCAAGGCCGTCACCATAGCCATGGAGGCGGCCGGGGTGATGGCTGGGAAACGACACCCGTCCACTGACAGCCATAGCTCGGTGCTGACCTGTGACAAGGCCATCCTGGTGTCCAAGGCGGAGGAGTATCTGAAGACGCCTCGGTCCTCAATTGGAATCCAGGTCAGTGTGGGGAAAGAGTGGGAAAAAAAGGCACACCAAAATCTCAGTTAGAATCATGTTTTCTTTATAGTCACTAAAAATAGCCCGAGTGAGTCATTTTACTGCAATCCATCAATTAGGATTCAAGTCATGCCGGCGCAGGTTTTAGTGAATGGTTTCAAGCCACGGTCCATTCATTCTCTCGCCACATACTGTACCTTCCTCACCTTTTATAAAATCTAAGCCACACTCTGGGCCTCCTCTCGTTCCACCTCTATTTTCTTTTGTGGCAATTGCACCTCCGATTTCCCATTATCTCACTGTGGATTGTTCTTCTTCATTCTGCAGTAGGTTCAGGTATTGCTCATCTTCCACAGTTCTTCCACAAGACTGTTAGCTCTTGATCAAAGGAATTGTTTGTGGTTTACACTAGCCACTGAAGTAGCTCAAAATAATGCTTTTAGAAAAATACCTATTTTCAGTTTCTCGCACATGTACCATTATGTTTACTACCTTGGTACCCAGCCTGGGGTTTGAACTTCAAGGCAACACCTTTCTGCTATTATATGAGTTATTTTGCTTCTATTTTTCATCTATGACAAATGGCACTAAAATCTTTCATTGTCAGATTTAATTTGGTAAAAAACTCAAACGTGAAAGAAAGAGACATGGCTGCAACTTGATGCTAAGCTACAAAAGGTGAACATTTCTAAGGGCTGAATACTTTTTATAGGCATCATTATACACATATGTACAGGTGTCAGATTGCGCAGAATGTATTTTTATTTTCACATACTGTAAATGTCACTGTATTCACACATTCACACGACTTTAAATCAATGGACAGGGTAGGCTGCATTCACTGACATGTTCACTCTGTCCTATTAAAGTCACACTGTTTCTCACCTAATGACTTCTCCAGTCACATTCTAACTCTGTGATCTCCCTCATTTGTGCAAGAGTTTAATGAGCAGATCTCGCTGACCTACTCACACAACACTTACTGCATGTAAAAACCCAATGCCTGCCATCTGCTGTGTCTAGGTCTCACTAAGTGAATCAGTCAGCCGAGATTAGTCAGATAACTATTTTTATGAGTGCTAATTTTAAATAGAGGCTTGTTGTCATGCCTCGCTAAACTTCAGGTTCGGCCACAGAAATCTTTCCAAATGAATGCTTATCTCTGATCTGACATTCATCATTACCAGCAAAAAGTATAACAATATAATCAAGAAATCAATCTAAATTATGCAAGGAGTAAAAAGCCAATAAATGTCCAGTTAGAGCAGGAATTTCAGTTTACAATCATGTGTGTGAGTCCATACAAATGATTGATTACAACATAAGTGCTCAACACTCCAGAGGGAAGAGCATACAGTCTTCACAGGGTTGATTATGGTTAAAGGTACTTACTGTATTAGCTCCTGTAACAGATATTCACCAGCAGCAGAAGCTAACTGGTGTTGGTAACCGCACCATGATAGCTCCATAAAAATGACAACATCAAAATAAAAGAATGTACACACTTCTGACTAGATTTGTAGATGTTATTAAGGCTTTTGTGTGTAACATCCTCTCTTTTTCTTATACTCTTACTATGTTTATGCTTATTGTCTGTCTTTCTGCTGTTAGCCACTACTTACTACTGGAGGAGTTTGTAAATACAGTAAATAGATTAACTTAAGCCAACAATGACATGTAGACCTAATGAGAAAAATAACTAAACGTCTATTTAAAAGATTTGTTATATACAATCCAAGGAAATCCCTTTTGTTGCTGTTTATTTGACAGAAATGCAGGCAACATCTAGACCAACATTGATCGGTCCATAGAGTCGAGTTGACCCTGAGGTCAATATTATATCATATAGTAACCAGTACTGCACTAATAATTAACCCGAATTAGCCCTTTTCTTCATTGATCCACAGTGAGGTTTCAGTCAACTACCATTTCAAAAAAGGACAAGAAATGTTTCCCCTCTGACCTGGTGGATGTGGCCTTTTTGCTGTCTCAACACAAGACATATGTCTCCTAAAGTGATAAAGTGGATTTGTGCTTCTGCAAAAATAGTTGTAATTGGGAGCATCATTACATTGATTAAGGACAAAGTCAAAGCTTTTAACCTCAAACACAGATGTCGTCTGGGAGAAGTCACCAGGCGCCGTTTGTTGTTTGTGCATTTCAGTCGAAAGGCACAGTGTCTGTTTTTGCTGAGGCTCACAGTTTCCACATCTGTGCTGACGTTGGGACTGTGATCACTGATGTATGTTTGTCTATGTGCACGCGTCTCTCTGTCTCCATGTACCCAAACATCTTCAGAGAGTGTTGCCTCACAGACTCCTGGATGTTTGTCTTCCTCTTGTTCTCATCCATCACTCTCTTGAATCTCATTCTCTTTTCATAAGCTGGACTTTGCGTTGTTTCTAACACAAAGTATAATGGAGGTCACTCCGTACTCATTTCCAGCCTGCTAACGGCTTCTCCCCTGGCAGAATACAAAACAGCTCTCCAAAAATGTCACTTTGTAGCTTTAATACTGACCACTCTGCACCAAAGGACTGACATTTCTCCACAACACAAGAACAGACTATTTTTAACCAGTGTTTTGACACACACTGAAGATGTATAAATGTCAGACAATTTAAAGGTTTCTTCAGGCTTTTTTTTGACACAGATACAGTCTAAGTAATATTTGGACTTCTATACAAGACACGGAATGAAGTCAATTTTTTCAGTAAGCATATATCTCTTCATATACTCTGCACTATCAAACTTTAATTACATAACATTCTGGAGCAGTGGCTGTAAAAAGGAACTCTAAAAGGACAAAGAAGGAGCTTAAGGCAGACAATAGATTATGGCTATAAGCTGAAAGGAAATTGTAAAAGCTAGAAAATTAGGCAAAAAGCAAGACAAGCAAATGGAAAAGCAATGAGAAAGTGACAGGCTCAATATCCTCAATATTGCAGTGAAAGTGGTGACTGGCTACACATGAAGCCAGTGAAACATGGGGCTCGTGGGAGCTGAGAGAATGGACTTCTACATGATTTGTTTTATGTCCTCTAATATTTGCTTATATCTGGTGATAATAACAGTTAGGCTACAAACAGTGGGGATCAAATGTGTTCATAACCTTGCACATTCTCCGTTATCCTTTTATTCACATTCCTAATATGAACCCCTAATCCCCTGCTCAAATCCTCCTTGGTCTTGTTGCCTTTGCTCTTGCCATTAATCATACAGTGTTTACTTTCTGACAGGACACGTACAGTTAAGGTGCTCTGACCAGTTCCAAACCAATAAAGCCTGAAGCACCGGGGAATGCTTGTGCACATAATGAGCAGCACTGTTGGTTTGTATCATTTTTTCACATTAGGTGGAGGCGGCCACGGACTCGGAATCAGAAAGCAAAGGCTCTCGGGAGTACCACTCTGTTGGGATCCAGGTGGAAGATGACAAGAAAGGGTAAGTGTCTTGATGCTGGGAGTGCTTTTAGGAGGTTTGGATGTTGTTCCTGCAATTATGTGTTTCTTCTGCCTCTCAGACAGGGCCGGTTCAAACGCTCCAACAGTGTGACGGCAGCGGTGCAGGCAGACTTAGAGGTGGAGGGATTCCCCACCATGGAGGACAAGGGTCTGCAGTTCGGCGGCAGCTTCCAGCGTCACTCGGAGCCCAGCACGCCGACTCAGTACGGAGCAGTGCGAACCGTACGCACCCAGGGGCTGTTCAGCTACCGCGACGATTACCGTACCCCCACCGAGCCCCCCAGTCCCAGAGAGACTACCAGCGAGGCCACCTGGCAGCTGGAACCACCTTCCCCACGGGAGAGCACGGCTTCACCCGTCGAGTCGGGCAGGGCCTCCCCATCCCTCAGGAGAGACGGGACCTGGTTCATGCAGCTGCTCCACACCGAAACCAAGAGGATGGAGGGCTGGTGTAAAGAGATGGAGGCAGAGGCCGAGGAGAACGACCTGTCAGAGGACAGTGAGTGTTCTGCCATAAGCTACATGTTCATCTGTCTTTGGGTCACACGCATACATCGCTGTGGGTTACATAATAAGGATTTGTTATGCTATGTGTGTGCTTCAGTCCTAGGCAAAATCCGAAGTGCAGTGGGAAGCGCTCAGCTGCTCATGTCTCAGAAATTCCAGCAGTTTTACTGGCTGTGTCAGCAAAATCTGGTAAGAGACAAAAGGGGGAAGAGAGAAAGAGGAGAATATAGTGTCAGAGGGTTGTAAATCTGTATCCGATGTCGCATTGTGTGGCTCCACTCCAAAAGGGAGGTTCTCATAAAGTAATCACTGCTTTTTACATTTCAAACCTTTTTAAGGAGTTCCGTCAATGTAGCACCCCCTTAAAATATATTTTTCAGTGTTTTGATTTTTTTTATGTTCCTTAAAATGGAAACATTATTGACATTGACTATATCAAATATGTGTGGCTCCTGTCTCAGGTGTATCATTCCCTCAGGAATATTAAATTTAAGTTAAAACAGGTGCAGATCACTGTGGGTGGTACTTATTAGCTGCAGAACACAATGGAACCACAGCATGAGGCCTTTTTCCCTCTGAACTCTAATTTTAGTCTGTATGTCTGGCTCATTATTGTATCATATCACACTTGTCACTTTGGAAGAAAAAAAACGATTTTTCCAATACATTTTACCCTTGCCTTTTCACAGACCACAGACACACAGACAAAAATAGATTCAGAGTTGACTGGTAAATGTTGCACAACTGTGAATCAGTCACTTTACAACACATTTAGAAGTAATGTGAAATGCAATCGGTACTTTGATGTAGACCTAAAAGCACCTTAAAACACACACTCTGGTATAGCTTTAATTTGTATATTAACTTTTAAAGTAATTTTATGACTATACTATCATAGCATAGTTTCAAAAAATGTGTATGTGTACTGCATTAAAGGCTTTTTAGAGGGATATAGATTAACACAAGGATTACATACAAGAACCTAAACAATATTTTGCAACAAAATGACTCTCTTCAAATCATTTGGTGTGCCATCACAATATTATGCAGTTGAACTAACAGCGTTTTGAACAGAGACAGTGTGTATCCCAGCAGTTCTCTGGAGGGAGGTAGTCTTGGATTAAACACGGACACTGACAGCCAGAGCTTAAAATGAACTCCTCCCAAATCTGCCAGCTATGGATATCTGCGACTTTAGAGACCATTTTGAGAAGAAAATCACAAGTTCAGGGGTCAAAATAAAGCTGATCATCTGCTGAGGCAGATGTGGTAATAGCACATCAAAACAAGGGCTTAAAAGAAGTGTTTCATACTTTACAGCATTAGGCATACATTACAATACCATATGGTTCAAAGTCTAACCCTTGCGTCTTACATTTGTGTTCATATTCAAATGCAATAATGTAAACCAACAGCAGCTGGTAATGTATGTTAAAGGAACAATAAACTGCAACTGGATAATACCAGATATTGTCAAATCTATGAGAGCATCAGAGCACACCATCAGCAGCTGCTTCATCTAAATATCACAAGGTTTAGAGTGTGACTATAGGAATGTGTCTGGGTAATGACACTGACACGCAGTAAATGTTGAAAGTGCAGGAGTTCAGGAACTCTGATCTGCATCCTAGCATATAATATGTATTCTAATTATATTCAGTATTTTAGAGTGGCAGTCCTTGCTTTGTTAACAGGAATCTGATGAGGATTATTACTTCAGAGCTCATGTGAAATGTGGAAATGAGACAGCACTGTTTTCCAAGTGTGCTTTTTATCTGAGAGCCCACAGCGTCCTAAAGCCTTTTGATGTGTCTGACATCTAGTGGATAAAGGGTGAAGTGCAACAATAGGACCCCATGCTTTGCAGTAATCTATCTGAATGCAAGCAGTGCAAGTGTTATGGATTACAAGCGGTGCACCAACTGCCTCAGGTCCTGCTCTTACACCACAGAGCTCATTAAATGAACGCTTACCTTTGAGGAAATTCTCTGTACTCTTTTAAAGGACCCTAGTGCCATGCCGCGGCCCACCTCTCAGGACCTCGCTGGTTTCTGGGACCTGCTGCAGCTGTCCATTGATGACGTCACTATGAAGTTTGACCAGCTGCAACAGATCAAGAACAACAACTGGAGGCTTCTAGACAGCCCTGAGAAGAAGGTAAGGCTAAGCAGCTCAACCAAAAACAAGGGGAACACTGATTTAAATATAAAGGTTTGGTAACAATTCTTCTGTACAATGATTAATATTGTACCAAAATGAGCTTTACCATTTTTTTCCACTCCTGGTTCCCAAGCTACCAGCTCCTGTACCAAAGAAGACGGTTCGACAGAAGAGCGCAGTGACGCGGGAGAAATCTCTGGACCTGCCGGACAGACACCGACAGGAGGCCCGACGGCGGCTTATGGCGGCCAAGCGGGCCGCCTCGTTCCGACAGAACTCAGCGTCGGAGCGAGCAGACAGCATCGAGATCTATATTCCAGAGGCTCAGACTAGACTTTGAGAAGACAGAGTCAGGGGCAATGTTCCTGCTCCAACATCTTACAACTTTAAAACTAGCCTTTTTTCTAGACTGCTACTCTCTCTACACTTCCTTTCTCCATTCTATTGTCTCCGTAGCCATCCTCAGTGCCCATTGCCAACGCCACTGGTCAGTAGGATGTGCCAAGTCCCATTGCCAAAATATATGTTTAAGAGATTGCCTGACATGGTTTGGTTGGGTTTCTTCTCTACCTGCTGGTTATACTGATACCCAGCTAACAAGCTCTCATCCAGTGTACTGGATGGGAATGTCTGTAGTTTTTCAGCATTTGCAAAGTGCCATTTAAAAAGTGCAGCTTTCAAAACCTACCAGCAACCAGGCCTTTGAGCTAAAAAGAGTATACAAGAAAAATTCTATTTATTTCAAGTGATTCAAACACCCTTCTGTAACTTTTCAACAGTTTAAGTTGAGGATTTCAAGACTTACATTTTACTTTATGTGTTAACGATAAATGTTATTTCCAGCTAAAAATCTGACAATAAGTTTAAAACTGAAAAGTGCCAATGCTTGAAATACCTCAACTTTGTGCATTTGGCACTGATCGGCCATGAACAGTAATTCAGGCAACCCCTCATAAGCTCTGGACTGGTCAGTGTTGGGAAAATGCAGCTTTCTACCCAATCTAATTGTAGTCAGTCACTTCATGTTCTGGATTGGTGGAAGAATGACATGCTCATCGACATGCACATAACAGTGGCAAACACTGGTGCTTGGAAAATCTTTATTTATTTTTTTTTTACAAATGAAATTACTAAATACACATATTAGGTAAACTGAAAAAAAGATTAGTGGTGGGAATTATTTATGTGCGGAATGTATACAGGAAATCAGAGGTGGTTCAATCAGTGGGATGACAATCAGATGTGAGTTCTGCATTATTTATGGAGGAGGCATCTGGCTGTGCAGTATCAAAGTGTAAGCAGACATTACAGCTTTGTGAAAGAGAGTAACAGTTCACCACGGGTGACTCCTGAAAACCTGGAAAACATTGTAAAGTTCAACAAATATTCACTTCATTTCAGTGAGCTGTGTAATAGTAAGGTCAGATATTATTGATACTGGTCAGTTTGGTGGCCTAAAAATGGATTAGTATGATTTCAACACACAGATTGTTTTGGGTTATTAAAGAACATTTTCTGTCCTTCATTCCCTTATTGCTTTCTCTCATGCTCGTCTAGTTTATTAACCTTTTTTCAAGCACCACTGTATGCAATATTCTTGTTGCCATTTTAAAATATTGACATTTACTTGAAGCCGGAAACATGCAAGTCTTGTGCCAACATTTTCATTGTCAATGCAGTAGAAAAAATCCAATGACAGTTTGTGTAACTCTTAGATGAAAATGTGTAGACAATGCACTTATGCACTTATTACAATTCTCTCTATTTCCAAGGGAAATGTACATACAGTTCACAATAGTACTGTTGTATTTTTTGAATTGTGAGCAGGAAAAAACATCCTTTGTGTGATTTCCCCATATTCTATGTCTGCCTGCCCTGTATTTTGCTTTTGACAAGTAATTGCATATACACTCACACACAAAAGAATCCTTCTTTTCATCAGATAAACTAGACTCAGGCCCTTTCCAAGCAGCACTCTCAGTCACAGTTAACCAGAAATGAAGAACAATCTTTCACAACATAAATACATTATCTGGATTTTTGTTTTTACCCAAGAAATACCTCACACTCTTCACGAAACTCTTCACAGCAGAAACTGGAGCTCGCGCAGTCCAGGGGGATTCTAGCAGAAAATCCCAAATAGCTTAAACACTGTAGGTCTGCTGTTAAAAAAGAATAATGTATGAGTAGACCCAGTACAATCAAAACATGATCTAGATACTGGAGGTTTGCTTTTGATTACATCACAAAGAGCAAAGATGCACTCCACACTTGTTTACAAAGCGCTTGTTATAAATGGAGGGTGAAATGTTTGAATGCAGTCTCTTTAGGGACAAAGTAGACGACAATTCATTGTCCTTTTTCTGCAACCATCTCACATATACAGTATTTACAATTATATAGTAGCCCAGAGAGGACGCAGCAAACAGACTTAGTGGTGATCTAGAGAACATTCTTTCAGGAATAACCATAGTATGTCAACAAATTCAAGATGTTAATAAATTGTATAGAAAGTGATGTAATAATAGATCATATAATTTTACCCAACTTACTTTGAATCCTCATGACTTGCAGTTAGCTTTACTGTATATCTAATGTAATGTAATTGTTGACAAAAAACAAACTGATGGTCTCATCTTTAGCATAAGAGATTATTTCAATTGTCAGGAAATTGGCTGAAGAGTAACCTGACCAAATTCTGCTGCTTCTCATTCAATTTGTGCAACAGGAACAATCAATGTAACAAAATGAAGAAGTTTGCGTGAATGAATATTATGCATTTCTACAATGGATGTTACTATTTAATATTATTTTGGGGAGTTTTAACAAAGTTTTCTTTTACATGTGTGCATATTATTGTGGGAATGTGTTTTGTGAGAAGTCCGAGAGGGTGAATCAAAGCTCACTGTGTCTGTGAGTCAGCCTAAGGTCTCTAACTGTGGTCTGAGCGTACTCTTCTCACCACCATGTGTACACACTGTCCTGTGTCACTGTGCACTTTTACTTTTACATCAAATGTCATTTGTGTGTGATATTATTAACTCTAAACAATGTTTGTAGCAAAACAGACAATATTCGACCACTGTTCTTATTCCAAACATGTAGCCAAAGTCACTGGCACAATGTCATGCAGCAGTGCCAGACTTTATCCACACATTAGGCTGCTGTGAGTTAGATTATGTAATAAGAAACATATACCTTCTAGCGCAAATATGGGAAGTGTTAGCAATGTGGCAGTGGGCCTGTGGAAGCATTTAGGTGGCTGGCAGAGCAGACGTCCCACTGCTGGTGCCACGGTGGCGGGCAGACAGAAGGGAGATGCACTCAGTGTGACATATGCTGGCTTAGAGAAGAGCAGAAGTCTGTGATGGACCCAAACTGCTTGTGTTGTGTGCTGCTGTGGAGCTGGAAGGCTGTTCTATGAGGATCACTAGTTGCTGCGTTGGATATTATGCAGCCTGCCTTTGAATAAGCAAAGCAGCTTATGCAAGATTTTGAGTCCTTGGTGAGATCAAGCAGGCAGCCTCAAGGGCCCTTCAAAGCTTTTGTTGAGAAATGTATTACTGAACAGTGGCCTATACCGTAGAACCTAAGAGTCAGCACTACACGTTCTAAATAAGACGCGCATTTCACTGAAACAACACTGAGACATGTTTCTTCCTTATGCAATATGATCAGGGCTTAGAATGACTGAAGTGTCTTCTCCACCTCCTTTTTAAACATATCTTCTGCTTTTAATGCAGCTTTTGTTTCAGATCACATACATTTTATCATAACACTTCAAACCAATCCAGGAAACCCGTGCCAAAATCAAAAGGAATAAGTGATTTCCTACAGTCTTGTTAGGATGCAACTGGGCTTACATAATCTATAGATAGTAGTCTGGGAATTATTGTATTCCTCTAATCTTACCTTGGTACTAAAAAAATTCTTTAAGCCATTTATATACCATTTCTGTTGTAATAGCCAGGTTCACTCTGCTTGTGTTTGTAATTTCCTGTATCTTTTTGACTGCATCCTTATGAAATACAGGTCATTTTAGCGGATGTATTGATCTGTTGTATCCCTCTGCTTGTTGTGCAAATGATACTGTGATCTGCAGGATTCCTTGTTTAAATTGTCACTGACTAATTGGTCACCTAACACCAAAACTTTCTGACAACCTAAGGGCATAAAATCACCATGAAGGCAGCAATGACCTACAAGTGCCATCTTTTTGATCTCGCCACCTGTAAAGTTCTTACCATAGACACTCTACATACAACATTCATTACTGTTTGGCATTTTGTGTAAGCAACCCATCCCTTACATTGCTTGCCATATCTCACTTCCCATTATTTGTGCTCTCTTTCAGACATCTGTGGCCTCACTTTTGGTATGAGTCACTATCACTCACTCATTGCTTTTGACTAGAACCCAAGATGTGAAATATTTAAGGGGACCTTTTTTGAAACATGCAGTGGGAAGTGTTAGACTTACTAAGACTGATACAACACTTCCTGAGCTCGGAATGTGAAACAATTTCTCTAATTACTACACAAATGAAAAAGGTAGTAGTTTAGCTGAAAATATTTTCATCTCTTGTATATCATATCTATAGTAAGGATGAATATAATGCCAAATATTCATTATTTGTAAAGAAATATATAGAGATATATATATAGATATATAAATATATAATATATGCTCAATTAAAACATTAAAATATTTTCAGCTCTTGCTCATGTTTTGTTTGTTTTCATTTTATTTTATAAATTGATATGACAGCATGCAAAATAATGTTCCTGAATGTAGGCTTATTTATTATTATTCAATTCTTTTATTTATGCCACTGTCTCTTCAACACATTTTTATGTATTTAAGTTGATTACACAAGCATTTTCAAATGTTTGTTCCCAGTGCTTGATCACTCAAAGTATTACTTGCATTCTACTTTTGTGTTATGTAGTTTGCATATGCAACACTTACCTACATTCTTTCCTAGAAGAAATATTGAAACGTTTTGCTTCTTTAATTAGTTTCATTATAGTTCAGATCATTCAGTGTAAATAATACTGCAATTAAATTTTTGAACAAAAGGTTTGGAAAACCTTGTATGTGTGGTTTTTATTTCCTTGACAAAACATAAAACTAAATGCAGTCGGCCTCTATGCTCAAACATGTTTACATTTACATTGTAATAAGACCTACACTAGGTGTTCTACAACAGTTCAAAGGTCCAATAATTTATGCAAAACTTTTTTTTTTAACATATTCTGGGTTTTTTACAGCCTACTAACGCAAATAAATATGGTCTTAGTAAAAAAGCAACAATCTTCCTCTGTTTTTCAACATTTTGTATAGCCTAATAAAAATAAAAATATTATATGTGCTTGTCCGCCTCTGCTGAATACAGGGGGACTAATTTGGATATACAATATTAAGTCAATGTCTAAATTCTCTTACAATAAAATATCCTATGTCGCCACCCCGTGGACAAAAGTGTTAGTACAACTATTGCGTTTTATTACTTAACTTTTATGACTTAACTTTGATTTACCAACCCTTGGCCACAGTAGGTCTACCCAGGAGTAGAAGAGGAGAAGTTTGTGGTAAATCCCACTCTGTTACAGTGTTACACTGTAACAGAGCGACAGTGCCCAGTGTGTGTCTTGCTTTCTTATCCGTAAATATAAAACTAATTTAAAACTATATAATCTCACAGACCCTTGCAAAAATATGAAATAACGGTATCTGTGGGTTTATGAAAAAGCAGAACCCGGCCAATAGGAAGTCGAAAGACGCAGAGTAGGCGGGACTTCCTGTTCGCTGGTCATATGACCAAAATTAAAGTCGTATGATTTGAGTTTTGCTGTCGTAGCTTCCACTGAAATGAACATTATGTGACTGAAACCCGCTTATTCTGTGGCAGGTGGAACATCGCTGTGAGTTATTACTTCGCGGTGAGTAGAATCTAGTTTTAAAGAAACCAGACTAAACTAGTCCTTGAGCTCAAACAGTCGCTGTGTGTCATGTTTTAGCGCTACATGTTGGACATCCAACCCTTAACGCAGCAAAAGAGGAAAACTACACAGCTACACAAAAAACAACTGTGATGGATTAAACTCTGCTGGAAACAATGGGTCTTTTTCTTGTTAACAGTGCATTTTTGTTTCGCTTTTTAAAAATGTACTGTATGTCCTCTCGTTAGAAGCAGAGAAGTCAACACTCAGCCATCATGAATCCAGGGCAGCTGACCCACCAACTGGGTGCGGACCAGACCCCGCACCAGCCCAGTGCACAATACTTTTCATGGGAGTATCGCCTCCAGCTCATGGTCGCGGGCTTGGCCTTCTACACAGCAGTATTTCTCCTCTGTCACATCCTCTCTGCAGGACTGTCCCATACATACAACTCTTTGCTGGCCAAAGAGAAGGTGTTTTGGAACCTGGCTGCCACACGAGGAGTCTTTGGTGTTCAGAGTACTGTGGCAGGACTTCGAGCCCTGACTGAGGACTCGGCACTATTTAGAGACAAGGTGAAAGGCCAAGAGGAGTGGTCATGGTTCCATATTCTCACAGCCACAGGATTTTTTGTGTTTGAGAATGTAGCACTACACGCCTCTAGTTTGGTCTTTTGGTCATTTGACATCCCGCTGGCGACGCATCATTTCTTCGCCCTGGCAGGATACGCCGGTGCAGTGGTGTGGGATTCTTTGGGACACTTCCTGCCGATGGTTACTCTGCTGCTGGAGATGAGCACCCCATTCACTTGTATATCCTGGATGTTACTGAAGGTAGGCTGATAGATGTCCTTATGCTATTCTTTCTCAAGTATATTTACAGCGACCGATACTGTTTTCACTTCCTCTTTGGGCTTGTGCACTAAAATAGAATTTGAAATGACTTATAGAAAGAGGAACTTCCTTAAATCAGTCCTGGTGTTTCAATCTCTTTTTCACTTTCACAGGCCGGCTATTCCCGCACCTTGTTTTGGAGAGCGAACCAGTGGGTGATGATCCATATGTTTCACTGCCGCATGGTGCTCAGCTACTACATGTGGTATAGTTGCTGGATCCACTGGGGAGAAATCAACACCCATGTAGCCTTGCCACAGCGAATAATCTTCTTCACTGGTCTTCTTCTGCTCACATTAATTTTAAACCCCATTTGGACTCACAAGAAAACGATGCAGCTTCTCAACCCTGTGGACTGGAACTTTGGTAACAAACCGGTGCCTTTAAATGGCCCCAAGGAGGAGCTTTCTGCTAAATCCCACAAAAACTAAACAGTCCAAAGAGGTCATTTCATCTCAAATTCGTACAGTATTTAATGACTTGGTATACTAAGGAATGTAAAAGTGTTGTTTTTATAGATCCACTGTTACTTCAACTGAGAGTGCAATATACTTTAATCAGGGCAACATCTAAATTAAGTCATAAATGAACCATTGTTTGAGCGGCTTCAGTTTCAAAGATCATGTTAATATTTCACAGTATAATATGAGGATGTGGTTTTGTTGTGTAATGGAATGGAGTACTGCTTGTTTACGCATCACCTACAATATGGTGTTGTGAAACTTTCGAGATATTATGTAGCATTTAGTGTTTATGATTTCACATTTGATGTTGTTTTTGGACATTGTGAGGAACGTCAGTATCATAATTTACTAGACTAATATGTATGTTTTGTATATGTCGGGTGCTGACCTTCCTTTTTTCTTGGTTGTGCACTCTCCAGATTTGAGAGAAGCATGAGCTGATTGTCAGCTTTGCTGCGCCACTGTTTCAGGTTCTTTGGTCAGCCTTGTCAGATTGGTTTTGCTTTTAATTCTGTCAAAAGGTATACATTTTAGTCCTCAGAAACTCACTAGATCAGTAATATGAAGACTGTTTTTCAAGCTCTAGTCATCATTTTATCATTTAGTCTTACATGGATTAAGATTGAGCACTGTATATGTAGTTTGTTTAAGTAAATTTAGTATAAATTTTGATTTGTTTCATAAGGGAATCGAGCTGTACTGAACTTGAACTAAGGAGCTGTTCAAATGTTAGCACAAATGTCCCTAAAACTGCATTACTGACTAAAAAACCCAAGCAAATCAATGTTGATTTGTCTTCCCGGAGTTCTATATAAAACAGGGGATTTGTTTCTTATTGTAGTAAAGGGGAGGGGGGTTGTCTTTTCCACACAGTCACTTCATTGTCCTTTAAATCCTGTTGGAGTGGGATGGGACTGTCTTTTTGTATTGTATCTGTAAACATGCTGTCTTTGAGCAAAGGAAATATGACATATTTACTCTAAAAGAACATAGGCAGGAGATGGGACAGGAGAACAAAGTGAGACATTCAAGCAGGTGTACTGAAGTGATGATTTGTTGTTTTAATTTGTTGTTTTATGCATAAGTTTTCCAGTTTTAGATTTTCTGCTTTTACAAATTTTTCTTTCATTTATACATTCTTAATTTCACACACCGTTCAAGGACTGAAGGAGGGTACCTTACTCACAAAAGAATGCTAACTTTGCGTATTTCTGCTGATCCATTTATCAGCAGTAAATAAACATGGAAATTCCATTGGATATTAACCATGTAAGCAGGAATTTTTACTTTTTTAACGGTCCTCAGTTTCACTGCAGTTGCACTTAGACTGAATTACCTGATGATACAAAACACTGATGAAGCTGGTTAATGCATGTAAAATGTCTATGATATGGAACATTTGTTCTCAAGCTTTCTTTTATAATTTGTGCCAACATTGCTTATATCAGATGCAAGGGCTAATGTCATTTGTCTTATTTAATGATGTTTGACTTTAATAAAATAGAGTAAATTGATTTAATATTTACTACGGTGGTTGTTTTTAACTTTAGATAGCATTTCCACATTACATTATGAGTATGAAACACATAGACGGCGCCAGACCACTTTTAACAGGGCACGATTCATTTCACCGTCATTTACATTCTTAATTCTGAAGACATGTAGCGTGTGAAGTTAATCTTTAGTTAGTTATTGCAGCCTAAGACAAACTCAGGTTGTTATGTCATTTTTGGAATACCTCTCTGGTTGGCAGAAGTTATGAATGATTAAGTCATTGTGCTGAGGTCATTTTTATGTTTTGGAGGAGGACCGAAGGAGCTGGATGAAATGTCAGAGGAGATATCCTTTATTGTCCCTGAGGGGAAATTTGTCTTAGACTCGTGCTGCACCACCGTGCCTTTAAGTGAAAACAGATACAAGCCTAACTAACTACTAGTTTTAATAATAGTAACTAATAGTATTTTCATAGAGGGTGCAGAGTGGTTAGCGCTCCTGCTTCACAGCAAGAAGGTTGTAAGTTCAAATCCCAGCTGACTCAAACATCATCAGCCAAATAACTGTGAGGAGTTTACTCCCCATGTCACCATTGGCTCCCTCCAGTTACCCCAGCCTCCCACCACCACCCAAAGACATGCATGTATAGATCAATTGGCAACTCTAAAGTATCTGTCCCACAACAAACTGGCCACTGTCCAGGGTGTACCCCGCCCAAGCTGCTGGGATAGGCCCCCACAACCCCAAACAGGACTAAGGAGTAGAGAATGAATGAAATATTTTCATAAACATTCATAAACCTCTGCAAATATGTATTGTACCCTTTTCAAGGAATAGTGAACTAAATAAAAGTAACATAGTATAGCACAGTCTTATATGAGAAAATGTACAATTATTAAAAGGGGCAGTAAGGCTTAGTGTCTAGCTATGCCCCTGATGAAACACATTAAACCAGCACCTTTTTAAATAGCACGGCGCCCTTTTAGTCTCTTTTGATTGCTTAAGTGATTTTACACATCTTGTTTTGTTTTTTTTATGTGCCTTCCTCCCACTGTGTAAATGTGTTGTGTGTGTGCTTTGTGTTAACGCATCCTGCTTCTCTCCAACAAATGTAAAGAAGGTGTGAACCAGGGGACTGAGTAACCTATCCTTTGGTGATGACTCCCTCTTTAAGCCTTCAGTTGATGCTGCTCTCTTTCACCACCAACTCTCTCATCGAGGTTCTCCATCTGCGTTTGCCTGATAGAGATCGGTAGAGGACCTTTCACACAGGTAACGTGTATTAGGACCATCAATAAATGTTATCACAATTTTCAGACTTTTTGACTTCTTCTAACTTTCCCACCAGAAGCAGAGCAGTCCACGCACTGACCTCATGGATCTGGATGGAGACAAGACCCTCTTCCAGCCCAGTGCCCAATACTTCTCCTGGGAATATCGCCTCCAGTTCATTGGCACGTCTGCTGGCTTCTATGCATCAGTATTCCTCCTTAGCCACATCTTTTCTACGCTGCTGCTCCACTCTTACAATTCACTTCCAGCTAAAAGAAAGGTGTTGTGGAACCTTTGCATTGTGCGCACAGTGAATGCCTCCCTGGGTGTCGTGGCAGGGCTCCAGTTCCTGACTACGGACTCAGTATTATTCACAGATAAAATTACAGGGCAAGCAGACTGGTCATGGTTCCAGCTTCTCAGAATGACAGGTTTTTTTATCTATGACAATGTAGCACTTCAAGCCTACAGTTGGATGTTTCAGGAATTTGACCTTTCTTTAATAACTCATCATGTCTTTGCGCTGCTGATATGCCTAGGAGCAGTGGCGTGTAATTCCCTTGGCCACTTTTTGGTCATGATTACTACACTGCTTGAGGTATCCAGCATATTCTTCAATCTGTCCTGGTTGTTACGTAAGGTAAGAGACCTACTACAATGGCTGCTTTTGCTTAAATCTATAATGTCTGCACCATGTTAGACTTTTTATTGCTTCGTTGTCCTTCTTTTTTGTCAGGCTGGCTGGGGTCACACAAAGTTGTGGAGAGCAAACCAGTGGACCATGATTCACATGTATCACTGTCGCATGTTGTTCGTCTACTACATTGCTTATTTTTTCCTCGCCCATTGGGAAGAACTTATGTCCCATATTACCCTAGTGCCACAGGTACTTTTCTTCACTGGCATTGGTTTGCTCATTTTCTACTTAAACCCCAACTGGATACACCACGCGACCATCGACTACGTAAAGTCTGTGCAACAGGTCGGCGGGAAACCAGTGGAAAGATCCAATAGTTCCCCTGCTGTCAAACCTCATGCAAGTTAAAGGATTGCAATGTAGTAGTAATAATAATCTTTAAACTACTGGTGGAACTGCTGATGGGCTGGGCTGAAAATAATATAATCTTTCTCGTAGTGCTTTGTCATTGAAAATTATAGTTTGTTTGCCGTTGTTTCAGTAGAACAAAAAGCTTCCATGAAAGAACCAAATGAACTGTTCTGTTCAGACTCAACAGAAGAACTGTACTATGGACTTATCCTATGATCTAACACAGAATAAGTTGTCTGTGTTGCTTTGCAAACAGGAAGCGCTTCCACACAATGTACTAATAAAATAATGTGTATTTTAATGAATTCAACACACAGAGGAGTTTATAAAGTGCTATTCCAAATTTGCAACTCATACAGACAACATCAACTGACTGAAATGTATAGTTCTGCTTTCTTTGACTTGCCTTTTCTTGACCAGGTAACCAGGTTGTTGTTTTGTTTGTTTGGTTGGTTTTTTTGGTTTGTTTGTTTTTTTTACATTTTTTTTAATGTGCAGATGAGCTCCAATTATAAAGAACAGTTAAGATTTTGAATTGTATATCTTCACTGTAATTACGAGCTGCTGCACTAAAAAGGGAAAGAAAAAATTATATTGGAAAAGACTGAAGCGTTGTGTTTAAAAAAAAAAAAATGTTCTGAAGGCATTCCTTAGTTTATAAGAAAGCCATTAACTTTACATACTCTCAGGGGATGTGTAACTAGGTTCAGAATTAATCATAATATGCATAATGTCACTGAAAAGAAATCGGAGGTAATTATGATCACCTTAGAAGAGGTGAGATAACAAAATTGGGTATGTGGGTTTTTTATTTTTTTTTATTTTTTTTTTAAATAAATTCTTTGCAGAAATTAAATGAGTCTAATGATGACAATAAGTAGTATGATATATGATGTATCACAATGATCAAGCACTCACACTTCCTTAACCAAAATGTTTGAAGGTTTGGTAACAGCCCCCTCTGCTGGATGGTTCTTGACTCAATTGCCTTTAAGATTTGGTACAATTACCTGTGTCTCCCCGCATCCACACCTACCTTTAGCCATAACGCTGCTCTAATACTTACATCTTAACCTGTATGTTTGTTCTCACCTGAAGTAAACTATTCTTCATTCAAACAACATGGATCCATGGCAGCTGACCAGCCAACTGGACACAGAGACCCTTTTCCAGGCCAACGCCAAATTCTTCTCGTGGGAATATCGCCTCCAGCTCATTGGCATGTTTGTTGGCTTCCACGCTGTAGTTTTTCTCGTCAGTCACATCCTGTTTACAGAGTAGCTCATTTTGTACAAATCACTGAACATTCAAAACATTAATTAAAATAATTTAGTTAACAAGAGCAGTGGTGAAAAAATGACATTTATTTTTGCCTTTATTTGTGATTATGGGCTTCAACCTTTTACATGTATTAGTTACATGAATTTAATGCATAAAAATGTAGACATTATACGTTTTTAGTCTTGCTAGCTACTTATTTTATTATCACTAAAAATATTGTACAATACAAGAGACAACTAAACAAAACATTATGTGTAAATGTGATTTTATTGTTTGGAACATTTTTACGGATTTCTTTAGTTTATGGAGGAAACATTTGCGATCGTTCACGGGCTTTCCCAATGTTTGGAAATTGTAGGTATTTCACGTTTTGTGCCTTGCTAGCGACCTTTTCTAGCATTCTTACTTCTTTTACGATATGAATATGCCCTAACTCAACATTTATTATAAAATATTTCTTTATTTTGACTTGAATAAACACGTGCGATTTTTAGTTTGTTAAATATTGGCATTATACTACCCACTAGTGTGAAATGGGTACGTCTATCAATGCGTTTACATGGCACATCATACTCCGGTTAAGGTTCATAATTAGATTAAGGTGTTTACATGTGCAGCTGGAATTAGAATATTCCATTTGCACCTGTTTACACGATAAATAAATAATGTGCTATCATCATGGATAATGTAATATTTATATAAGATAAAATATTTTTAACAGACAGTTAAAACATGTGGCCAATATGTCAATAGTTAAGCCAGCCGCCTTTCGTCTTTCCGTGGTCAAATGAGCCGCACGTAATTTTCGAGTGCTCATTATTACCGCTCATTACGGTAACACTCGGCCGACTGTTGCGGTAACCCAAACGCATATGAAGGAGATTCAGATGGGAATGAATTCATAAATGAATAAATAATAAATATAAGAACGAAAAATAAAAAATCAGCCAATCAATCATTTTTACCATGAGTACAAGTGAAACGTGTACAATTGTACTAA
Source organism: Rhyacichthys aspro (assembly GCA_036850595.1). Classification (NCBI taxonomy): domain Eukaryota; kingdom Metazoa; phylum Chordata; class Actinopteri; order Gobiiformes; family Rhyacichthyidae; genus Rhyacichthys; species Rhyacichthys aspro. The sequence goes on along the minus strand of CM072169.1, from coordinate 10,362,513 downwards.
TCTACAGAGTACCTCTAGTACAACTACCATCGAGTATTTTTACTGTGGAATTTTTGTGTAATCCATGTTCAAAATGTCTTGTACTAATCTACAGAGTACCACTAGTACTACCACCACCCATAGCATCAAGTAATTTTACTGTGGATATTTTGTGTAATCCATGTTCAAAGTACCTACATTTACCTACATTCGCTCAAATGTAGATACTTTGAACATGGATTGCACAAAAATTCAACATTAAAAATACTTGATGGAAGTAGTATTAGAGGTACTCAGTAGATTAGTACAATTTTACACGTTTCAAGTTGTATTCATGGTAAAAATGATTGATTGTCCGATTTAGTCATTTTTTCTAATCTTATATTTATTCATTTATGAATTCATTCCCATCTGAATCTCCTTCATATGCGTTTGGGTTACCGTAATGAGAGGTACAAATGGACACTCGAAAACTACGTGCTGCTCATTTGACCACGGAAAGACGAAAGGCGGCTGGCTTGACCGCCGTGAAACCAGACGCGCTGAGCCCCACGGTTGCTCCACGCTCACCTGTGCCCCTGGTACTCCAGACACATCAGTAAAGACTGGTATGTCTGGAGTACCAGGGGCATTATGTACTGATGCGTGCGGAGTACCAGGGGCAGTCTGTACTGATGCGTACGGAGTACCAGGGGCACGAAACTCCAGCAGGCCCGTGGATTGGCAAATAACCCAACAGGGGGCTTAAAGGTGGGTGAACGTGCTCGAGAGGTGAGCGGGGAGCAACCGTGGGGCTCAGGGCGTCTAGCCTCTGTGTTTTTAGCCGGTTGTGCGTGGATGCAGACCCCGTGTGAGGCTGTGGCTGTGACCCAGGCTGATGCAGCCGCGTTCTGGACAGCTCCCCTCACGTTTACTGCGGGCCTGGGGGCGTCCGGTCTCGCTCTTTTTAGCCGGTTCTGAGTGGATCCAGACCCCTTGTGAGGCCGTGGTTCTGGCCAGGCTCACGGAGCTTGGTCCTGGCTTCAACTTTATTTTAAACGTGGGCAGTCACAGGGGGGAGCCAGCGACCAGCAATAAACCTCGGCGTCTAAAGGGCTAATTCAAAACACTGGCCCCTCAAAACCTCCACCCCTCCTCTCCGCGCATGCGCAGCTGAGCTCTAGGAGCTGCTGAGTGTTTTCAACTTCACACAAGACAGGAGCCGTGGAGGAAGAGTTAAAATGTCCGGTGTGCGGTTCTCTGTTCAAGGAGCCAATGTTGCTGCCGTGTTCCCACAACGTGTGTCTGGAGCATCACGGTTTAGAGCAGAGCCTCGGGCAGCTCGCACTACGACTACTTGGACATGGACAAGATGAGTCTGTGCAGCGAGACGGACAGCGGCTACGGTCCCTACACGTCCTGCCAGCTCAAGTCTCCCAACGGCGTGAGGTTCGGCTGTGTCACCGGAGCGTGAGTCTGGACGAGCGGGGGCTGAGGGGCTTCTCGAGGAACCGGCTGCTGGAGGCAACAGTAGCGCGGTACTAGCAGAACCGAGGTGGCGCCGGTTCCGCCTCATCCACGGCCGTAAAGTGCCAGCTGTGCGACTGCAACCCAGTGGACTCGACCGTGATGTGTGAACAGTGTGACGTGTTTTACTGTAACGCGTGCCAACAGCGGAACCACCCCTCCCGCGGACCCTTCTGTTAGAGACAGCCAAAGAATTTGAAATGGCAGCTTTGCAGGAAACACAGGCTGCTACTCGGCCTTTGTGGTCTGGTCCGGATCAGCCATGAGGGTGTTTGTGGATGCCTTCAGCAAACAGGTAGGAAGAAGACGCTGGGGTAAAGTTAGTAAGACTAAAAAGAAATCTGGACAGTCCACTGAGATGAGCTGTTGTGTTTCACAGGTGTAAAGAGTAAAGAGAGCCTGTCCACTGCAGCAGAGTGTGTTAAAAAGGCCAAGGAGCAGCTGACTGAGATCGCCTGAAGCTGTACTTCCCTGAGCTGCACGTGGTTCTGCTGGAGATGATCCTGGTCGCTGTGCAGCCTGTGGACTACAGCCTCCGCTGTGAGCAAGACCCGGTGAAGAAGAGGTTCATGGTGCTGCCTGTGGTTAGAGCTCAGGTTTGAGGAGAGCGTAGGCAAACCGGCTGGACCTGAGGAAGAGGACCAGACCGGTCAGGATCAACCCTGAGAGTAGCACATCTCTGGTCTGAGACTCATGAGAACTAACAATTCACAAAGAGCGTGAGACTGTACAAAAGGAAAGTGAAAACAAAAGAAACCCCTTCACTGATCTGTCATTTCAAATGTACACCTAAAACTTTCCAGATGTTAGCATGTTTTGGATAAACAACCTCTTGAAAATAATGTTATTTTTACACTGCCAAATGGTAATTTGTATTGTAAATTAATTTTTGCACCAAAAAAATTTTTGTTTTTACTTTCAAATGACATATACAACTCAGATCAAATCTTGATTCATTTGACCAATTTTAGCAGAATTGTCCACAAAAGCAAATGTGTGTGAGAACTTTTTAATGCTGGATGAGAGTTTGGTGTTTATATTAGTCTGTTGTATTCAAGCAAACTGAGACTGAATAAAGGGACGACTGAAATTTCTGAAATTCTGTTGTAAGTCAAAATGGCTGATTTGTTTGTTGTAAATAAAGGTAATGTAATGTAATTGCTACCATTAAAGGTGTCCATACAGAAATAGCCTTTTTCTTTGTACAACACATTTTAAAAAGGTGTCACTATAAACCAGTACAGACAGTAAAATATCCTCCACAAGTCCTAGGGTTTGATCGGGCCAAGAGAGAAACATTTAGACATTTTGTGTTGTAGCAGATATTTGCCAAAATTTTGCAACAATACAACTTCTTCATTAAACTTATTATGTAGTAACATTTTGTGGTGGTCCATGGGGGGTGCAACTGAATGAACCCATTAGGCGCCGAGGGCTTTTTTCACCTCTCCAACCGCACACCCACTCTTAAGCGGTTTATGTGCCAAGCCCCGGTCCTGCCCGTGCTCCTGGTACTCTGAACACATCAGAGGGCCAAGCCTAGACCCGTGCTCCACATCCAGGCCCAGGCTCAGCCCCTGGTTCTATATATACACACGCACACACACACATGGGGACGTGTGTGTGCATGGTAGCCCATGCATAATTCAGGCCATCTTTCGGGAAATTTCACAGGCGCTTATGCGCTTGTTTCGTGTGGACATAAACTCAGAGACAGGTTTCAAGTATGATAAAGGACCTCACAGGCGCTCCATCCTGTTAAGCCCGGGTCAGAACAGGGTAGGAGACATTGAACCCCCCTGCCTCTCCCCGGTGAGGAGAGGAGAGTTGGGTACCCAGAGGCGCGCGGTGGGACCCCCACACCGTGCTGCGTAAAAGCTGACAAACAGCCGGGAGGAACGGGCCTCCCCACGAGACTGGCGGGTGCGCCGCCCCGTGTATACCGTCGGAGGTAAGCGCGCGGGCCCGCCCAGTGGCAGAGAGCTCTCCCCGGCGGTCAGTTTCCCGGCCCAGGCTAAGTTCATCAAGTCAACATGACTTAACCTGTGAGACAAGCATATGAGACACAGTACTATAGCAGGATTAAGCAGGAAGCCCGTGTGGCTGAGCGGGGCATCACCGCTCAGCTGGTTTCACCATACTGCCCCGGGCCCAGGGCAGCATGCTTGAGTCGAGTCCCCCGGGCAGGGGTGGCTCTTAGTCAGGCTTTGAGAAAAAGTGTCTTCCGGACAATAACCTCCGCTCTGTGGCTTGGCCCCCCGCCCAGGGGCCGCCAGCCAGGTGGAGGGGTTCCGTCGTATGGCACTTTGGACAGACGGGGCGTCTGGGTCTCGCTTCCCACGGATCCGGCCGGGGAGAGGCCGCCCTCCCCCGGACCGCAGAGGCGAACTCCCAGTGCGCAGGACACAAACTCAGAGACAGGTTTCAAGTTTGATGAAGGACCTCACAGGTGCTCCATCCTGTTAAGCCCGGCAGGCTCACCGGCCGGGGCAGAACAGGGTAGGAGACATTGAACCCCCCTGCCTCTACCCGGTGAGGAGAGGAGAGTTGGGTACCCAGAGGCGCGCGGTGGGACCCCCACACCGTGCTGCGTAAAAGCTGACAAACAGCCGGGAGGAACTCTGGGTCTCGCTTCCCACGGGTCCGGCCGGGGAGAGGCCGCCCTCCCCCGGACCGAAGAGGCGAACTCCCAGTGCGCAGGACACAAACTCAGAGACAGGTTTCAAGTTTGATGAAGGACCTCACAGGTGCTCCATCCTGTTAAGCCCGGCAGGCTCACCGGCCGGGGCAGAACAGGGTAGGAGACATTGAACCCCCCTGCCTCTACCCGGTGAGGAGAGGAGAGTTGGGTACCCAGAGGCGCGCGGTGGGACCCCCACACCGTGCTGCGTAAAAGCTGACAAACAGCCGGGAGGAACTCTGGGTCTCGCTTCCCACGGGTCCGGCCGGGGAGAGGCCGCCCTCCCCCGGACCGCAGAGGCGAACTCGCAGTGCGCAGGAACCGACCACCCTGGACCGGAGACGGAACCAGGCAGAGGCCCTGCGATGGCGAGTCACGTAAGCCCATCGACCAGGCAGGCAGGCAGAGGGGCTCCGTCATATGACACCTGGGAAAGACAAGGGTGTCTGCCCCCCATTTCTGATATAAACCCTTTTATTTTATGATGAACACAGTCGCGTTCATGTTTCAGTTTTTCTAATGTTGTACACCTGGTTTTTATAAAGAACACATTTGTGTTCTCTTTGCAATTTTTAAATTTTAAAAACCAAGGCATTTTTAGTAAGTTTGCTTTCCTGTTTTTCCCAAATTCCATTTTAGAGGCCCCCCTCCCTGGCAAAACGGTGCCCAGGACACAAACTCAGAGACAGGTTTCAAGTATGATCAAAGGACCTCACAGGCGCTCCATCCTGTTAAGCCCGGCAGGCTCACCGGCCGGGGCAGAACAGGGGAGACATTGAACCCCCTGCCTCTCCCCGTGGGAGAGGAGAGTTAGGTACCCAGAGGCGCGCGTGGGACCCCCACACCGTGCTGCGTAAAGCTGACAAACAGCCGGGAGGAACGCCCCCACGAGACTGGCGCGTGCGCCGGCCCGTGCATGCCCTCGGAGCTAAGCGCCCGGCCCGCCCAGTGGCAGAGAGCTCTCCCGGCGGTCAGTTTCCCGGCCCAGGCTAAGCTCATGGGGTACCCCCGGGCAGAGGTGGCTCTTAGTCAGGCTTCCCCCATCCTGTGGCCGGGCCCCGCCCAGGGCCGCCAGCCAGGTGGAGGGCTCCTTGGACAGACGGGCGTCTGGGTCTCGCTTCCCACGGGTCCGGCCCGGGAGAGGCGCCCTCCCCGGTCCGCAGAGCGAACTGCGCAGTGCGCAGGAACCGACCACCCTGGACCGGAGCCGGAACCAGGCAGAGGCCCTGCGATGGCGAGTCACGTAAGCCCATCGACCAGTGATCGAGTTCGGCTACACAGGAACCGTGATTTGGACCTATCTCTGTTTCCGAAAGCCAGGTTTCTGAAATCCTGCCGGCAGGTCGAGCGCTGTGTCGGGAAAGTGCAACTGGCCGCGCAGCTGAAAGGCTTCAGCCCGGAGTCCCGGGCTAAGCCCCTCCCACGCTGCGCGGCAAAACACTTAGTCTTTTTCTTGCAGCCTTGAAAAACAGACTAAGTGTTTTGCCGCGCCAGCTGGCTTCAGCCGGGAGTCCCGGGCCTAAGCCCCTCCCACGCTGCGCAGCAAAACACTTAGTCTTTTTCTTGCAGCCTTGAAAAACAGACTAAGTGTTTTTGCCGCAGC